>JAWZYU010000010.1:73716493-75010328 GCA_038380435.1 Ryuthela nishihirai
CTATAAGTATAGTTTTATCTATCTATACAAGGGGTACGCCAGTTACATACACATTTCCAGGGGGTACGTGAAGCATAAAAGGTTGAGAACCACTGATATATATGTTTTATTTTATTCCCATTGTTATACTATAACTATAGTTTTATCTATCTATACAAGGGGTACGCCAGTTACACACACATTTCCAGGGAGTACGTGAAGCATAAAAAGTTGAGAACCACTGATATATATGTTTTATTTTATTCCCATTGTTATACTATAAGTATAGTTTTATCTATCTATACAAGGGGTACGCCAGTTACATACAGATTTCCACGGAGTACGTGAAGCATAAAAGGTTGAGAACCACAGATATATATGTTTTATTTCATTCCCATTGTTATACTATAAGTATAGTTTTATCTATCTATACAAGGGGTACACCAGTTACATACACATTTCCAGGGGGTACGTGACGCATAAAAGGTTGAGAACCACTGATATATATGTTTTATTTTATTCCCATTGTTATATTATAACTATAGTTTTATCTATCTATACAAGGGGTACACCAGTTACATACACATTTCCAGGGGGTACGTAAAGCATAAAAGGTTGAGAACCATAGATATATATGTTTCATTTTATTCCCATTGTTATACTATAAGTATAGTTTTATCTATCTATACAAGGGGTACGCCAGTTACATACACATTTCCAGGGGGTACGTGAAGCATAAAAGCTTGAGAACCACTGATATATATGTTTTATTTTATTCCCATTGTTATACTATAACTATAGTTTTATCTATCTATACAAGGGGTACGCCAGTTACACACACATTTCCAGGGAGTACGTGAAGCATAAAAGGTTGAGAACCACTGATATATATGTTTTATTTTATTCCCATTGTTATACTATAAGTATAGTTTTATCTATCTATACAAGGGGTACGCCAGTTACATACACATTTCCACGGAGTACGTGAAGCATAAAAGGTTGAGAACCACAGATATATATGTTTTATTTTATTCCCATTGTTATACTATAAGTATAGTTTTATCTATCTATACAAGGGGTACGCCAGTTACATACACATTTCCACGGAGTACGTGAAGCATAAAAGGTTGAGAACCACAGATATATATGTTTTATTTTATTCCCATTGTTATACTATAAGTATAGTTTTATCTATCTATACAAGGGGTACACCAGTTACATACACATTTCCAGGGGGTACGTGAAGCATAAAAGGTTGAGAACCACTGATATATATGTTTTATTTTATTCCCATTGTTATACTATAACTATAGTTTTATCTATCTATACAAGGGGTACGCCAGTTACACACACATTTCCAGGGAGTACGTGAAGCATAAAAAGTTGAGAACCACTGATATATATGTTTTATTTTATTCCCATTGTTATACTATAAGTATAGTTTTATCTATCTATACAAGGGGTACGCCAGTTACATACACATTTCCACGGAGTACGTGAAGCATAAAAGGTTGAGAACCACAGATATATATGTTTTATTTTATTCCCATTGTTATACTATAACTATAGTTTTATCTATCTATACAAGGGGTACGCCAGTTACACACACATTTCCAGGGAGTACGTGAAGCATAAAAAGTTGAGAACCACTGATATATATGTTTTATTTTATTCCTATTGTTATACTCTAAGTATAGTTTTATCTATCTATACAAGGGGTACACCAGTTACATACACATTTCCAGGGGGTACGTGAAGCATAAAAAGTTGAGAACCACTGATATATATGTTTTATTTTATTCCCATTGTTATACTATAAGTATAGTTTTATCTATCTATACAAGGGGTACACCAGTTACATACACATTTCCAGGGGGTACGTGAAGCATAAAAAGTTGAGAACCACTGATATATATGTTTTATTTTATTCCCATTGTTATACTATAAGTATAGTTTTATCTATCTATACAAGGGGTACGCCAGTTACATACACATTTCCACGGAGTACGTGAAGCATAAAAGGTTGAGAACCACAGATATATATGTTTTATTTTATTCCCATTGTTATATTATAAGTATAGTTTTATCTATCTATACAAGGGGTACACCAGTTACATACACATTTCCAGGGGGTACGTGAAGCATAAAAGGTTGAGAACCACTGATATATATGTTTTATTTTATTCCCATTGTTATACTATAACTATAGTTTTATCTATCTATACAAGGGGTACGCCAGTTACACACACATTTCCAGGGAGTACGTGAAGCATAAAAAGTTGAGAACCACTGATATATATGTTTTATTTTATTCCCATTGTTATACTATAACTATAGTTTTATCTATCTATACAAGGGGTACGCCAGTTAAATACACAGTTCCAGGGGGTAGGTGAAGCATAAAAAGTTGAGAACCACTGATATATATGTTTTATTTTATTCCCATTGTTATACTATAACTATAGTTTTATCTATCTATACAAGGGGTACGCCAGTTCAATACACATTTCCAGGGGGTACGTGAAGCATAAAAGGTTGAGAACCACTGATATATATGTTTTATTTTATTCCCATTGTTATACTATAACTATAGTTTTATCTATCTATACAAGGGGTACGCCAGTTAAATACACATTTCCAGGGGGTACGTGAAGCATAAAAGGTTGAGAACCACTGATATATATGTTTTATTTTATTCCCATTGATATACTATAACTATAGTTTTATCTATCTATACAAGGGGTACGCCAGTTACACACACATTTCCACGGAGTACGTGAAGCATAAAAAGTTGAGAACCACTGATATATATGTTTTATTTTATTCCCATTGTTATACTATAAGTATAGTTTTATCTATCTATACAAGGGGTACACCAGTTACATACACATTTCCAGGGGGTACGTGAAGCATAAAAAGTTGAGAACCACTGATATATATGTTTTATTTTATTCCCTTTGTTATACTATAACTATAGTTTTATCTATCTATACAAGGGGTACACCAGTTACATACACATTTCCAGGGGGTACGTGAAGCATAAAAGGTTGAGAACCACTGATATATATGTTTTATTTTATTCCCATTGTTATACTATAAGTATAGTTTTATCTATCTATACAAGGGGTACACCAGTTACATACACATTTCCAGGGGGTACGTGAAGCATAAAAGGTTGAGAACCACTGATATATATGTTTTATTTTATTCCCATTGTTATACTATAACTATAGTTTTATCTATCTATACAAGGGGTACGCCAGTTACACACACATTTCCAGGGAGTACGTGAAGCATAAAAAGTTGAGAACCACTGATATATATGTTTTATTTTATTCCCATTGTTATACTATAAGTATAGTTTTATCTATCTATACAAGGGGTACGCCAGTTACATACACATTTCCACGGAGTACGTGAAGCATAAAAGGTTGAGAACCACAGATATATATGTTTTATTTTATTCCCATTGTTATACTATAAGTATAGTTTTATCTATCTATACAAGGGGTACACCAGTTACATACACATTTCCAGGGGGTACGTGAAGCATAAAAGGTTGAGAACCACTGATATATAAAAAATACCCCCCTCAAGCAGCTGCTTGCCACAGAGGTCTGACAGGAGCCTGTCAGTTTATATGCCATAGTAGAAGGTCTGAGAGGATGGCAGGACCTCAGCAGAAAACGACACATACATCCATGCCTTATCCGGGATTTGAACCCAGGTCCCTTAGATCAGTAGCCAAGCGTGCTAACCACTTGTTTTATTTTATTCCCATTGTTATACTATAAGTATAGTTTTATCTATCTATACAAGGGGTACGCCAGTTACATACACATTTCCACGGAGTACGTGAAGCATAAAAGGTTGAGAACCACAGATATATATGTTTTATTTTGTTCCCATTGTTATACTATAAGTATAGTTTTATCTATCTATACAAGGGGTACACCAGTTACATACACATTTCCAGGGGGTACGTGAAGCATAAAAAGTTGAGAACCACTGATATATATGTTTTATTTTATTCCCATTGTTATACTATAAGTATAGTTTTATCTATCTATACAAGGGGTACGCCAGTTACACACACATTTCCACGGAGTACGTGAAGCATAAAAAGTTGAGAACCACTGATATATATGTTTTATTTTATTCCCATTGTTATACTATAAGTATAGTTTTATCTATCTATACAAGGGGTACACCAGTTACATACACATTTCCAGGGGGTACGTGAAGCATAAAAAGTTGAGAACCACTGATATATATGTTTTATTCCCATTGTTATATTATAACTATAGTTTTATCTATCTATACAAGGGGTACGTCAGTTACATACACATTTCCAGGGGGTACGTGAAGCATAAAAGGTTGAGAACCACAGATATATATGTTTTATTTTATTCCCATTGTTATACTATAAGTATAGTTTTATCTATCTATACAAGGGGTACACCAGTTACATACACATTTCCAGGGGGTACGTGAAGCATAAAAGGTTGAGAACCACTGATATATATGTTTTATTTTATTCCCATTGTTATACTATAACTATAGTTTTATCTATCTGTACAAGGGGTACGCCAGTTACATACACATTTCCAGGGGGTACGTGAAGCATAAAAGGTTGAGAACCACAGATATATATGTTTTATTTTATTCCCATTGTTATACTATAAGTATAGTTTTATCTATCTATACAAGGGGTACGCCAGTTACATACACATTTCCAGGGGGTACGTGAAGCATAAAAGGTTGAGAACCACTGATATATATGTTTTATTTTATTCCCATTGTTATACTATAACTATAGTTTTATCTATCTGTACGAGGGGTACGCCAGTTACATACACATTTCCAGGGGGTACGTGAAGCATAAAAGGTTGAGAACCACAGATATATATGTTTTATTTTATTCCCATTGTTATACTATAAGTATAGTTTTATCTATCTATACAAGGGGTACACCAGTTACATACACATTTCCAGGGGGTACGTGAAGCATAAAAGGTTGAGAACCACTGATATATAAAAAATACCCCCCTCAAGCAGCTGCTTGCCACAGAGGTCTGACAGGAGCCTGTCAGTTTATATGCCATAGTAGAAGGTCTGAGAGGATGGCAGGACCTCAGCAGAAAACGACACATACATCCATGCCTTATCCGGGATTTGAACCCAGGTCCCTTAGATCAGTAGGCAAGCGTGCTAACCACTTGTTTTATTTTATTCCCATTGTTATACTATAAGTATAGTTTTATCTATCTATACAAGGGGTACGCCAGTTACATACACATTTCCACGGAGTACGTGAAGCATAAAAGGTTGAGAACCACAGATATATATGTTTTATTTTGTTCCCATTGTTATACTATAAGTATAGTTTTATCTATCTATACAAGGGGTACACCAGTTACATACACATTTCCAGGGGGTACGTGAAGCATAAAAAGTTGAGAACCACTGATATATATGTTTTATTTTATTCCCATTGTTATACTATAAGTATAGTTTTATCTATCTATACAAGGGGTACGCCAGTTACACACACATTTCCACGGAGTACGTGAAGCATAAAAAGTTGAGAACCACTGATATATATGTTTTATTTTATTCCCATTGTTATACTATAAGTATAGTTTTATCTATCTATACAAGGGGTACACCAGTTACATACACATTTCCAGGGGGTACGTGAAGCATAAAAAGTTGAGAACCACTGATATATATGTTTTATTCCCATTGTTATACTATAACTATAGTTTTATCTATCTATACAAGGGGTACGTCAGTTACATACACATTTCCAGGGGGTACGTGAAGCATAAAAGGTTGAGAACCACAGATATATATGTTTTATTTTATTCCCATTGTTATACTATAAGTATAGTTTTATCTATCTATACAAGGGGTACACCAGTTACATACACATTTCCAGGGGGTACGTGAAGCATAAAAGGTTGAGAACCACTGATATATATGTTTTATTTTATTCCCATTGTTATACTATAACTATAGTTTTATCTATCTGTACAAGGGGTACGCCAGTTACATACACATTTCCAGGGGGTACGTGAAGCATAAAAGGTTGAGAACCACAGATATATATGTTTTATTTTATTCCCATTGTTATACTATAAGTATAGTTTTATCTATCTATACAAGGGGTACGCCAGTTACATACACATTTCCAGGGGGTACGTGAAGCATAAAAGGTTGAGAACCACTGATATATATGTTTTATTTTATTCCCATTGTTATACTATAACTATAGTTTTATCTATCTGTACGAGGGGTACGCCAGTTACATACACATTTCCAGGGGGTACGTGAAGCATAAAAGGTTGAGAACCACAGATATATATGTTTTATTTTATTCCCATTGTTATACTATAAGTATAGTTTTATCTATCTATACAAGGGGTACACCAGTTACATACACATTTCCAGGGGGTACGTGAAGCATAAAAGGTTGAGAACCACTGATATATATGTTTTATTTTATTCCCATTGTTATACTATAACTATAGTTTTATCTATCTGTACAAGGGGTACGCCAGTTACATACACATTTCCAGGGGGTACGTGAAGCATAAAAGGTTGAGAACCACAGATATATATGTTTTATTTTATTCCCATTGTTATACTATAAGTATAGTTTTATCTATCTATACAAGGGGTACGCCAGTTACATACACATTTCCAGGGGGTACGTGAAGCATAAAAGGTTGAGAACCACTGATATATATGTTTTATTTTATTGGCTGCTTGATTACAAATCTATGAGAAGGACAATATATCTTTTATATTTGTACTTTTAATTTCTCTTAAAGAAGCTGCTTGCCACAGAGGTCTGACAGGAGCCTCTCAGTGTAATAATCCATAAAGATGATCTTTGAGGAAAGATGATCTTTTAGCAGAAAAGGAATCCTGGAAGCCCTTCATAAGCTAAATTTTTCGTAAACGCACTGTAATGCTGAGTTGATTGTTTTTAGACATTCCATGCTGCTCATCATCATCATCATCATCCTCAAGCAGCCATGGGCTACGGAGGTCCAACTAGACCGTGCAATTTAGTTCTCCAAGCAAGTCTATCCTGAGCTACATCTACTGCATCTGGCCACTGCACACCAATTCTAACAAGGTCCTGTTTGACATTGTCTGCCCACCGCATCCTAGGTCTCCCCTTCTTTCTGAGGCCTTTAGGCACACTGTTCATAACCCTATTCGCCAATCTATATATCTTCGCAACATGGCCAAACCAACGGAGTCTCTCTCTGCACAATATGCTGCTTAAAGGAGGTTGCCAACTCCTTTGCCTAATCTCATCATTAGTTACAAAGTTGAACCACCTAATGCCCAAGATACTGCGTAAGCATCTGGAATCAAAAGCATCTAGTTTCCTGTTATCTTGTTTACAAAGTGTCCAAGTTTCACTACCATAACTAACCCTAGAAAGAACCAAACTATTATACAGTCTAATTTTAGTCTTTAGGTGTATACGCTTAATTCTCCACACTCTCTATAGATTCTTAAAAGTCCCGGCAACAATCCCTATTCGTCTGCTGCGATCTGCTATATATAGGATGGTATCAGTGTAGTAAGCCAGAGATAAAAAAAATTCGAGATTCGGTACAAAGGCGGCGTAATCATCTGTCCCTGCTCTAATTTGAACACGAATCACTTTGCTTCTCAATGAAAACGCGTTAATCCTTGAAACTTCGTCTTTCTTTCCAAACACTAGATGGCGCAACAACAATGAACCTGGTAAAACTGCAGAAGATTGGGAGTCACGGAATTCTCTGCTGGTAGGTTGACAGACCCCTTATGTCATGTATTCAGATTCTAGTCCCCACTGTGCCTGCTTGAGGATCTCTCCCCGAGGACAGAGGCATAAAAGGTTGAGAACCACAGATATATATGTTTTATTTTATTCCCATTGTTATACTATAAGTATAGTTTTATCTATCTATACAAGGGGTACGCCAGTTACATACACATTTCCAGGGAGTACGTGAAGCATAAAAGGTTGAGAACCACTGATATATATGTTTTATTTTATTCCCTTTGTTATACTATAACTATAGTTTTATCTATCTATACAAGGGGTACACCAGTTACATACACATTTCCAGGGGGTACGTGAAGCATAAAAGGTTGAGAACCACAGATATATATGTTTTATTTTATTCCCATTGTTATACTATAAGTATAGTTTTATCTATCTATACAAGGGGTACGCCAGTTACATACACATTTCCAGGGGGTACGTGTAGCATAAAAGGTTGAGAACCACTGATATATATGTTTTATTTTATTCCCATTGTTATACTATAACTATAGTTTTATCTATCTGTACAAGGGGTACGCCAGTTACATACACATTTCCAGGGGGTACGTGAAGCATAAAAGGTTGAGAACCACAGATATATATATGTTTTATTTTATTCCCATTGTTATACTATAAGTATAGTTTTATCTATCTATACAAGGGGTACACCAGTTACATACACATTTCCAGGGGGTACGTGAAGCATAAAAGGTTGAGAACCACTGATATATATGTTTTATTTTATTCCCATTGTTATACTATAACTATAGTTTTATCTATCTATACATGGGTACGCCAGTTACATACACATTTCCAGGGGGTACGTGAAGCATAAAAGGTTGAGAACCACTGATATATATGCTTTATTTTATTCCTATTGTTATACTATAAGTATAGTTTTATCTATCTATACAAGGGGTACACCAGTTACATACACATTTCCAGGGGGTACGTGAAGCATAAAAGGTTGAGAACCACTGATATATATGTTTTATTTTATTCCCATTGTTATACTATAACTATAGTTTTATCTATCTGTACAAGGGGTACGCCAGTTACATACACATTTCCAGGGAGTACGTGAAGCATAAAAGGTTGAGAACCACTGATATATATGTTTTATTTTATTCCCTTTGTTATACTATAACTATAGTTTTATCTATCTATACAAGGGGTACACCAGTTACATACACATTTCCAGGGGGTACGTGAAGCATAAAAGGTTGAGAACCACAGATATATATGTTTTATTTTATTCCCATTGTTATACTATAAGTATAGTTTTATCTATCTATACAAGGGGTACGCCAGTTACATACACATTTCCAGGGGGTACGTGTAGCATAAAAGGTTGAGAACCACTGATATATATGTTTTATTTTATTCCCATTGTTATACTATAACTATAGTTTTATCTATCTGTACAAGGGGTACGCCAGTTACATACACATTTCCAGGGGGTACGTGAAGCATAAAAGGTTGAGAACCACAGATATATATATGTTTTATTTTATTCCCATTGTTATACTATAAGTATAGTTTTATCTATCTATACAAGGGGTACACCAGTTACATACACATTTCCAGGGGGTACGTGAAGCATAAAAGGTTGAGAACCACTGATATATATGTTTTATTTTATTCCCATTGTTATACTATAACTATAGTTTTATCTATCTGTACAAGGGGTACGCCAGTTACATACACATTTCCAGGGGGTACGTGAAGCATAAAAGGTTGAGAACCACAGATATATATGTTTTATTTTATTCCCATTGTTATACTATAAGTATAGTTTTTTCTATCTATACAAGGGGTACACCAGTTAGATACACATTTCCAGGGGGTACGTGAAGCATAAAAGGTTGAGAACCACAGATATATATGTTTTATTTTATTCCCATTGTTATACTATAACTATAGTTTTTTCTAACTATACAAGGGGTACACCAGTTACATACACATTTCCAGGGGGTACGTGAAGCATAAAAGGTTGAAAACCACTGATCTAGACGAAGCCCTTTAAAATGCATACCTTATGAAACATAAATATCTGTTTTAACCGCTTCATTAATAGGGATGTAATTGACTCGTCCTCTCAGAAATCAAATAAGGGAATAGAAATTATTAAAGTTATATACATTTGATGCATTTTTCAGAAAGTTTTCTTACGACCGTTAAAACTGAGGGAAAACTGTTTATACTGCTGCCACCTCCCATACACACATACTTTGATTTTCAGGATCCGGGTCTGGTTTACAGCATATGTTACTTAGAATCTATATTTAATGAATAAAAATAATGCTACTTTTATATAGAAATTTCAAAGTATATTAATTTTTTTAATTTTATTTTTACATTATTTATTTACAAATTTATATTTATGTTTTTTGGGGTTTTTTTTTTATATAGGTAAGTTTTCTTGTGTATCTTTTTTTTAGCTGTTACGTTACTTTTGTGGTAAATTCACGTACCATTGTGTAATTTTATAATTCAATAAGTTTAGAATGATTGAATTGACTGTAGGTTTGTGGGGGAAGGGGCGTGATACAGATTTTTTTTTGCCTGGAAGATAGAATTGTTCCGACACTGATTTCAGATATCTTATGATGACCAAATTTTTTGTATCTTCCCTGCTCCATATTCTTTGAGCAGTGTGCTGCCATCTGTTGGACTGTATTTAAACTATTATTAGAATTTCAAAAAAAACTCCCCGATATGCTGCAGCAACTGATAGCTTCAGAAGTTTGGAAA
Source organism: Ryuthela nishihirai (assembly GCA_038380435.1). NCBI lineage: Eukaryota > Metazoa > Arthropoda > Arachnida > Araneae > Heptathelidae > Ryuthela > Ryuthela nishihirai. The sequence goes on from JAWZYU010000010.1 coordinate 73,727,061, forward strand.
ATTTGCAAGAAAAAGTTTTGTGGATTTATTTTTTAAATATATTCAGGAACATATTTTAATATCGTTTATGCAAAAATTATTCGATAATTATGGATTCTGAAGAGATGTCAGTGTTTGGCGATCGATAACTGATTTTCAACATTGGGTTGCAATGACATTATCAGTTAAAATTATTTCTTGAACTATTACCATTATTTCTTTTAATATTTTTCCAATTTTTTTTCTTCTAATACCTTCGCAATTTTTTCTCCTAATACTTCGCAGTTTTTTTGAAAATTCACTAGAAAAACTGATCCTTTTTTAATAAGGGTTGGGTTGTTTAACCTCTGAGCGGCACTTTTTTTGCACACCATGGACTAAATGACCAGGTCACATGGATCCCGAAGGCTCAGAGAAGGTTGGTGGAGGGGACCCACTGGAATAGCTGTTGGGAGGGAGATGGTAGCCTCCCGTCAAGGCCATCCATTGTGTTCTTTAACGTGCACAGGGTATGGCTCTCCCGCACACGGGACCACGGCTTAACGTCCCATCCGACGGACGGCGGCCTTTCCAAGCCCATCGGTGTCCCCTACTGACCGTGGGCAGGGCGGGGAATTTTGCGGAGATAAATCTCAATGCTAACCCAGCTGGGACTCGAACCTGGGAACTACAGATTACGAGCCTGGTGCGCTACCGACTGAGTCACCACCGCCCCATTTTTAATAAGGTTTTAGCTTAATGTTTTACTACCTTATCCTTTTTCAATTGGTTTGCTGTTTCTAAATTAATATTTATAGCTCACTAGAAATCAATTTTTCCATTTGATGTATTAATTATTTAATTCTTTTATGTGTTGATGATGCAAGCTCGTTTACAGTTGCTATTGACTTCTAATGGACTTTCGAATATAAAATATATTTTGTTTGTATATTAAGTTAAATTATGCAAAATGTAACTGCTTGATTACAAATCTATGAGAAGGACAATATATCTTTTATATTTGTACTTTTAATTTCTCTTAAAGAAGCTGCTTGCCACAGAGGTCTGACAGGAGCCTCTCAGTGTAATAATCCATAAAGATGATCTTTGAGGAAAGATGATCTTTTAGCAGAAAAGGAATCCTGGAAGCCCTTCATAAGCTAAATTTTTCGTAAACGCACTGTAATGCTGAGTTGATTGTTTTTAGACATTCCATGCTGCTCATCATCATCATCATCCTCAAGCAGCCATGGGCTACGGAGGTCCAACTAGACCGTGCAATTTAGTTCTCCAAGCAAGTCTATCCTGAGCTACATCTACTGCATCTGGCCACTGCACACCAATTCTAACAAGGTCCTGTTTGACATTGTCTGCCCACCGCATCCTAGGTCTCCCCTTCTTTCTGAGGCCTTTAGGCACACTGTTCATAACCCTATTCGCCAATCTATATATCTTCGCAACATGGCCAAACCAACGGAGTCTCTCTCTGCACAATATGCTGCTTAAAGGAGGTTGCAAACTCCTTTGCCTAATCTCATCATTAGTTACAAAGTTGAACCACCTAATGCCCAAGATACTGCGTAAGCATCTGGAATCAAAAGCATCTAGTTTCCTGTTATCTTGCTTACAAAGTGTCCAAGTTTCACTACCATAACTAACCCTAGAAAGAACCAAAATATTATACAGTCTAATTTTAGTCTTTAGGTGTATACGCCTAATTCTCCACACTCTCCATAGATTCTTAAAAGTCCCGGCAACAATCCCTATTCGTCTGCTGCGATCTGCTATATATAGGATGGTATCAGTGTAGTAAGCCAGAGATAAAAAAATTCGAGATTCGGTACAAAGGCGGCGTAATCATCTGTCCCTGCTGTAATTTGAACACGAATCACTTTGCTTCTCAATAAAAAAGCGTTAATCCTTGAAACTTCGTCTTTCTTTCCAAACACTAGATGGCGCAACTACAATGAACCTGGTAAAACTGCAGAAGATTGGGAGTCACGGAATTCTCTGCTGGTAGGTTGACAGACCCCTTATGTCATGTATTCAGATTCTAGTCCCCACTGTGCCTGCTTGAGGATCTCTCCCCTCTGTCCTCGGGGAGAAAGGGGACACCAATGAGTTTGGAAAGCCGCGGTGTATCGAAGGGACATTAAGCCGCGCCTCCGTGTTGTTCAGGAGAGCCATAACCTGTGCATGTTAAGAACACGCTGAATGACACTGACCAGGAGGCTACCGTCTGTTTCAGTGGGTCCTGTTCTTATGACCTGCTATTATGCATTTAGCCCATTGTGTGCAAAAAAGGTCGCTCAGAGTTAAAACAACCCAATCCTAAAATTACTCCGGTAGACAGCCTTGCCTATTACTACAGCTCTGCGCGGATGCGAATTTCCCATTTGAAAACTCAGCGGGGTAAAAAAATGCAGATAAAATAGCAGGAACACAGGCAAACATTACTGCCATGTTGATGGCTGACGCAAGAAAAAAAAACTACTTGAGATGGAAATTTTTTTTTTCGAAAATTCAGTGATGGCATTCACTTTAATGTGAAAGAGGACCTTTTCCTGACAAAGAAGAATTTAAGTTAAAACAGTTTCTCGAGTGTTGCGCGAAGAACTGGAATTAAATCGATGAAAATTTTAATCGTTGGGATCGCGAAATTTGCATTGTGAAATGTAGGTGGGAATTACTGGGCAATAAAATGAATGTCTTCCCATTTGGGTTGGGTTGTATTACCTATGAGAGACATTTTTTTGCATACAATGGGCTAAATGGCCAGGTCATATGGACCCCGAAGGCTCAGAGAAGGACCCCGAAGGCTCAGAGAAGGCCATCCAGCGTGTTCTTTAAAGTGCACATGGTATGGCTCTACCACACACGGAACCACGGTTTAACGTCCCATCCGACGGACGGCGGCCTTTCCAATTCCGCCAGTATTCCTTACTGGCCGAGAGCAGGGCGAGGAGTTTTGCGGAGATAAAGCTCAACGCTGACCCTGGCTGGACTCGAATGTGAACTGCAGATTACGAGCCTAGCGCGCTACCGACTGAGCCACCCCCGCCCCATGTCGTCCCATAATCGAGGTTAACTGCATTTAAAAGATCAAAATTAACCTATAAGAATTTAAAAATTACATTTAAGGAAATTTTAATATAATAATTAGTAAGGCCTATGTTCTTGATATAAAGGCTTGTTTTTTATCGCAGTATATTTTTTCAGTAAATTTATCAGTCATTAATAAACCATTAGATTTTACCCTCAAACATACATCGGATCTAAAACATTCTCAAAACACGACTTAAGTAGCCAATACACGCGCTAATACAATACGCGTGCTGATAAAGATTTGCGGATGAGGTTCAAACCCAGGACGGATTGATTGATAAGAGACCGCTTAGGTCTCCGGCTTCTGAGGGACCCCTGAATCGTTGTGCAAATTTCATGCGTTTTGATTACACTATCGTATTTTTGAAGATTATTATTATTATTTTAATGTAAAATGCTCGTTTTTCAGTAATAGGACGGAAAAAAATGAAAAATGCTTTCATAATTGTAGAAGTCACCGCTAAATCCACTACTGGATAAGACCTTGAGATGGATAGAACTTTTGTTATCCGCGAAGGACTTTACCTACTACACAGTTCCAAATTTCTCAATTTCTATAGGGGCGGGGGTGGCTCAGTCGGTAGCGCACCAGGCTCGTAATCTGTAGTTCCCAAGTTCGAGTCTCAGCTGGGTCAGCGTTGAGATTTATCTCCGCAAAATTCCCCGCCCTGCCCACGGTCAGTAGGGGACACCGATGGGCTTGGAAAGGCCGCCGTCCGTCGGATGGGACGTTAAGCCGTGGCCCGTGTGCGGGAAAACCATACCCTGTGCACGTTAAAGAACACGCTGGATGGCCTTGACGGGAGGCTACCATCTATCTCCCAACAGCTGTTCCAGTGGGTCCCCTCCCCCAACCTTCTCTGAGCCTTCGGGGTCCATGTGACCTTGACCATTTAACCCATGGTGTGCAAAAAAGTGCCGCTCAGAGGTAAAACAACCCAACGTTAAAGAACACGCTGGATGGCCTTGACGGCAGGCCACCATCTGTCTCCCAACAGCTGTTCCAGTGGGTCCCCTCCCCCAACCTTCTCTGAGCCTTCGGTGTCCATGTGACGCTGGCCGTTTAGCCCATGGTGTGCAAAAAAGTGCCGCTCAGAGGTAAAACAACTCAACTTCTATCTTTCTCGCTTATAGCTGGAGTCCTTGTGACCTGTCCATTTAGCCAAATGTGCTTGAAAAGGTCGCTCAAATGTAAAACAGCCAATGTAAGTCTTCTCTCCATTTGCTATCAATGGGACTTCGGTATAAAGACAACGGAAGAAGTATCCATGCCTTTTCTGGTGTAGAACTCAGGTTCTTTTCCCCCATACTAATCACGCCAAGCACTCAATCACCAAGACGATCGTATTAAACTAACTAAACAATTAACTGGTTAATTCTATGTACAATACATTTTGAATGGTAATTGATACGGTAGTGAAATAAATAACATGTAATTGGACATGTCAAGTTTTGATCAAAGGTGGAAGCAAGAGGATACAGTATTTTTTTATACTTGAAAATGTTTTCCAATACTTTATCAGCCGTGAAGTTCCAATTCCCTGATCACTACTAATACCGGGATCCGGAAAAGTGGCCCCTCGCATTTCGCCTCCCACAATTCGACCCCGGTACATTTCGCCCCCTGTAGATAAATGAGTAGGCTACAAAAATGTAAATAATACACCTAATTTTTTAATAATTCTAATTTATTTTGTTTTAATAGAATAAATGCACATTATTATTGTTTAAAACTCGAAGTTGTATGCAATGCCTCTATGGCAGGCATAATTCACGCGTCAACACGCGGCCCGCCGGGAACTGTTCTGCGGCCCCCAAGATTGATAAACCAATACGTTTATTTAACTTCTGACAACACTGGATTCTTTAATTAAAATTATAAGTACGTACACGGTACATGAATTAAATAAACGTATTTCAGAAATTAAAAAACATAAAATTGAATTCAAAAACATAATTTTGAAGTTAAGAAAACATAAAATTAATAAAACGTACTCTTGGCTACTAATCTAAGGGACCTGGGTTCGAGCCCCGGATTAGGCATGGATGTGTGTGTCGTTTTTCTGCAGAGGTCCTGCCATCCTCTCAGATCTCCTACTGTGGCATATAAACTGACAGGCTCCTGTCAGACCTCTGTGGCAAGCAGCTGCTTGAGGGGGTATTTATTTTTATTTTTTATTTCAGAAAACATTTCCATTTATATATAAGGGAAACTATTGCGCATAAATGTATATGTCGGAGCCCGATCGTAGAATTGCTCATATCATGAAATGCCCGATCATTTCATGAAATAGTGGCATTTCATGATATGAGCAATTCTACGATCGGGCTCCGACATGTATACACATGTCTCGAGGTCATTCACATGTACGTACTTTGCGCATGGCAATGAGTCACGAAATGCCAGTAGAGTCGGAAGCTATTCGTTAGCAGTCAGTGAACGAATACTGCGTTCTAGTCTAGTTGGCACATAACAATTTTTCATCTGCTTTTTTTTTTGTTTTGCGGCCCTCGATTTAATATATAATACTTAATATGGCCCTCGGTGGTTAACGAGTTTGACATGCCTGCCTAAGGTAATCAATTACATTGCGATTTTAAAAAGATTGGTCTATTCTTTTGATTCTAGTAGAAATTGCAGCATACTTCTTGTTCCTTTGATTGCCTGTAATTACCAGCAATTAGTTGTGCAATTTCGAAATTGTGGAATCCTTGTTGTTTCTTTAATCAATGAATCGGTAAATAGTAACACAAAAAAAAACAAACAAGTTTCTTGATATCCCTGTGCCACCCCTCCACTGCGTTGTTGGTACGTTGCTGATCATTCAGTGTTCGTGTGCAAACATTCCACAATTCGATGGCAAAAATGGGTCATTGCCGGCCTCTCCGTTGTCTTCTTCCAATATATGCATCTTCAAAGTAGTTTGCAATCACCATAGCTTCAATGGGGAAGTCATCAGCTTTAACTAATTTTGAAAATTTGTTCGGAAAAGTTAGAGTTATCGGAAGTTCAGTTCGAGTAATCGAGAGTGTATATACATTGAATCTCCACTAAAGGGGCTGGGACTTCAATAAAAATTCGAGTTATCGAGAGTTGACTGTATTTACATTTTTGTAATCTACTCATTAACTACAGGGAGCGAAATGTGTTGGGGGCGAAATGTGCTGGGGGCGAAATGTGCTGGGGGCGAAATGTGGGAGGCGAAATGTGGGGGGGGGGGGCGAAATGCGAGGGGCCACTTTTCTGTAAATCACTAATATCGTAGGTTTGCTTCTCAGCAGACACGCTAGTGATGCTCTTCTAGGATATGAGTGCATTAATGAAAGGTTTCTTACAGCAAAATTTCAGACAAGCGTTCAAGACTTGAATGTTATCTGCTGTTATGCCCCCACTGAGGATGCCGATGAGGATGAGAAGGATAGGTTTTACGGACAACTTCAGGATATTTTGAATTCTGTCAAGAAAGGAGATATTATCCATGTTCTAGGCAACTTCAATGCTGAAGTTCGTACTGACTCTGACTTTTAGGAAGGGGTGATAGGTCCCTTTGGTATTGGTAGCTGCAGTTGCAACGGGCAACGTCTTCTACAAATAAGTAGACTTAATGGTTCGAGAATAACTAACCATTTATTGCATATATCGCGACATACATAAATACACGTGGGTTTCACCGGATGGGCTGCGTAAGAATATGATTCATTATATATTAATTAATAGCAAAAATGGTCTACTTCTGTTAACCTTTTCAGGACCATAAGGTTTCTAAGAGTAAATATTAGTATGTAACTGTTTGTTTTAGTTTGTTTAGATGTAAAATAAATAAAAATCATAAGAAAAATACATAACAATGTGTAGTTTTTTTGGAATTTTATGGGAAATATTTTTCCCAATGGACTATAAAGGTAACACAAATTATAGTTAGGCTTATTATGCAATGTCTTTTATTTATTGGTTTATTAGAACAAAATGTTAACTAAAATAATACAAAATTATGAAATAAAATTACTATACAAAATGATGTGCTAATTATGATATTCTGCGAAGCAATTTCTTTTGGTAGTGAGGCAAAGATGGACATTGCACATAGTACATATATTATGCGTCCTGACAGTTCTGTTTTTGTTTTCTAAACGTTCCCGTTTACGTAATTGCGTTCGGCATACGTTCTATTTTGACATTCTGTATAAAAAATGCAGATAAGGTTATAATTAAATACGACAATCACCAATTTTAAAATGGGAAAAATGTTTCCCTTAGTCGTGAAAGGGTTAAGAATACCAGGTCATATATGGGAGCTGAAATTGAATCTGACTATTACATTGTTAAAAGTGTCTTTCAACTTAAATTTAGGAAGTGTTGTGTTAAGTTTAAAAAAGATGTGACTGATAGTAGCGTAGGTTTTGTTATAAAGAGAGAAAACTAAAGTGATGAAAATTGGTCAGGCAGATGGTGCTTCAGTTGCTTTGAATGCTGTACTATTGAGCAAGTTTAATTATCTTGGCAGTTATGTAACAGATACTGGTGATATGCGGCTTGAGATAAATAGAAAAACAGATATTATTACTGGAACTTTTAAAAATCTATGGAGAGTGTGCAGTAATAGGCGTATGCAGCTAAAGACTAAAATTAGACTATAACAGTTTGGTTCTTTCTAGGGTTAGTTATGGTAGTGAAACTTGGACGCTTTGTAAACAAGATAACCTTTTTATTCTAGATGCTTGCGCATTATCTTGGGCGTTAGGTGGTTCAACTTTGTAATGAAGAGTTGAGGCAAAGGAGTCGCCAACCCTCCTTTGAACAGCGCATTGTGCAGAGAGAGACTCCATTGGTTTGGCCATGTAACTCGTCAACATTTCAATAACTGACTGTCTTGTGCACGGTGAGGTCTTGCGACATATAACTTATATTTATACTTCCAGATGGCGACACTTGTCACATGCCTAATGTATATTTTAAATTTTATGGTGGAGAAAAAGAGAAAGCCGATCGAGTGATTCAGGTGGAGCTGAATCGAACAACATTTATATAATATATATCAACTCTGATTCCCCGTCATTTATAGCATATTCGATAAGCTTCGAGTAAAAAAACCTTTTGTCTAAATAGCAGGAGAAAGGTGTTTGTTTAAATGCAAAGAAGTTTACGGAACGACCAGCGTATAGCCTTCTCAGATAGTGCGTCATACAGTGTTCCGTACAGACGAAGATTGGGCTTTTATTAAGTAGATTTTTTGCTTTCAAATTTAGTGATTTTGGGTAGGGTTGTTTTACCTCTGAGCGGCATTTTTTTTGTACACCATGGGCTAAATGGCCAGGTCACATGGACCCCGAAGGCTCAGAGAAGGTTGGGGGAGGGGACCCACTGGAACAGCTGTTGGGAGACAGATGGTATCCTCCCATCAAGGCCATCCAGCGTGTTATTTAACGTGCACAGGGTATGGCTCTCCTGTACAAAGGACCACGGCTTAAAGCCTCATCTGATGAACGGTGGCCTTTCCAAGCCCACGGTGTCCCCTATAGACTGTGGGCAGGTTGGGGAGTTTTGCGGAGATAAATCTCAACGCTGACCCACCTAGGACTCGAACCTGGGAACTTCAGATTACGAGCCTGACGCGCTACCGACTGAGCCACTCCCGCCCCACAGTGATTTTGGTGTTGGAAATAGAAATTACATGTGGGTTCACAAAAATGCTATATTAAATTTAACCATGAAGGAAATAATAAACAGTTCAAAATGAGACAAACATGAACCTAACTCAGAACAAGAGTAGTATTCTATGGATTCGTGGGGCTGGGGTGGCTTAGTCGGTAGCGCGCCAGGCTCGTAATCTGTAGTTCCCAGGTTCGAGTCCCAGCTGGGTCAGCGTTGAGATTTACTCCGCAAAATTCCCCGCCCTGCCCACGGTCAGTAGGGGACACCGATGGGCTTGGAAAGACCGCCGTCCGTCGTATGGGACGTTAAGCCGTGGCCCGTGTGCGGGAGAGCCATACCCTGTGCACGTTAAAGAACACGCTGGATGGCCTTGACGGGAGGCTACCATCTGTCTCCCAACAGCTGTTCCAGTGGGTCCCCTCCTCCAACCTTCTCTGAGCCTTCGGGGCCCTTGTGGCCTGGCCATTTAGCCCATGGTGTGCAAAAAAGTGCCGCTCAGAGGTAAAACAATCCAATCCAATCTATGGATTCGTCTAGCATATTGATCAGTCTTTTATTGCAACTGTTCACATAGGAAAAATTATGGAACTGTGTGGCTTAAAGGTAACGAATTTCTTTCGCCTTTTAACAGATAAACTTTATTTAAATTTAAATGGAATCTTCGAAATGTTTTATTATACATATACATATATAAATTGAAAGTTCAATAGAAACCCATTAGAGCAATTACGCTTGATCTATTTAGCCCAGACACACAAAGTCAGCCTAAACATTTAAATATTCATTTCATTGACTAACCAAACACTGAATACTTTTCATGTTGAATTCGTTACGTTGCTGGCCAAACAAATCGTTCACAACCTGCTGCAGTTCACGTACAGTCGCTCAAAAAATATCCGAACACTATGGTTGATTACAGAATTTAGGAAAAGTATCTGGCAACGATTTTCTTTTTTAGAAATTAGTGATCTGGCAACCTTCGTGTCACGTGACACGAACGTTGCCAGATCACTAATTTCTGTAATCAACCATAGTGTTCGGATATTTTTTTGAAAGACTGTACTACTCTATTTAGCATCTCTTGAGTGACTTCTTCAAAGAGTCAAAAACATGGGAAACACTCTGGGAAATACTCGTACAAAAGATTCTCCATCATTTCACATCATATTCCACGTAACATAATATTCCGCGACTTTTTTCACTTGTTTTTTCAGATTGGGCGTCGTTATGAAAAAGGATGCGTAAGCGTATGTGAGTTTTCCTAGAATTTATCTATGCAGTCTTTAACTGTTTTCGACACATAATGATGTCCATGTAGACTATACATCTGATGTGCAGAGGTTGGTTCTGCCTTATAGCGCGCGAGGCTCGTAATCTGTAGTTCCCAGGTTCGAGTTCCAACTGTTCCAGCGTTGAGATATATCTCCGCTAAATTCCGGCCCTACCGTCTGTGAGAAAGGAGACACCGATGAGCTTGGAACAGGCCATGAACAGGAACACAGATGAACAGGAAACTTGGAACAGGAACACCGATGAGATTTTTCCAGGAGATACCGATGAGCTTGGAAAGGCCGCCATCCGTTGGATGGGACGTAAAGCCGTAATCCCGTGCGCAGGAGAGCCGTATCTTGTGCATGTTAAAGAGCACGCTGGATGGTTTTGATGGAGAATGTTCATCTGTCTCTTAACAGCTATTCAGAAGATTATTTTTCCAACTTTCTCTGAGCTTCTGGGGTTCTTGTGACCTGAGCGTGCCAAAAGTGAAGCTCAGAGGTAAACATTCCAATCATGTGATGAATCTTTCCCATCTTACAGCTCTCAACATCTAAAAATTGTGTTATTTCACATTGATCCTATTTGGACGGATCTGGAATCTGACACGCATTAGTTTATCAACTCGTACAGCTCACATAACTGATCATCTGTTTTTTAGCATTGCCTGACCTAGAGACTAGAGGTGGAAACAGAAGGATACATTCTAATTTGAAAATATGAATTCTAAATAGTTTAATCATTACAAATAATATAATTTCATGTAATAGAGAGATTTTACATGGAGAACTTAATTTTATTACTCCTTTAAATACGAGTTAAAACGAAAAAATTTAACAAAACTGCATTTAACCAGTTCCTAAGTGGGATGAAAATTCAAGAATGATTAACTACCTCCCCACTCACCCTTTAGGGCAGTTACACCAAAGACTTCCCTTGGAGATGAATTCCCCCGTCATTGGGACGGCGGTGGCTCAGTCGGTAGCGCGCCAGGCTCGTAATCTGTAGTTCCCAGGTTCGAGTCCCAGCTGAGTCAGCGTTGAGATTTATCTCCGCAAAATTTCCCCGCCGTGGCCCCGTGTGCGTAAGAACCATACCCTGTGCACGTTAAAGAACACGCTGGATGACCTTGACGGGAGGCTACCATCTGTCTCCCAACAGCTGTTCCAGCGGGTCCCCTCCCCCAACCTTCTCTGAGCCTTCGGGGTCCATGTGACCTGGCCATTTAGCCCATGGTGTGCAAAAAAGTGCCGCTCAGAGGTAAAACAATCCAATCCCCCGTCATTTTATTTTTTAATTAGTATGCTAAGGTTTCGCTATCCTCACAGATCTATTCTATGATGTATTTTACTGATAGGCTCTTCTCATACCTCTGTGTCAAACAAATCCTTGGAGGGATAATTTTTAGTTGTAGGTAAATACCTTACTAAGTAGTTCCTTTCCAGAACACTTTACTGTAGTCATTAATCCCCCCCCACACACACATACACACACTCCCTCCAGAGACAAGATTTTTCGTCATTGACCATCTCTGAAGCAATTTATGTTCTTATCACTTTATTTTGTGAATTTTTCTTCCTTCCGAGAAAAATGTCTGTTTCTAAAAATCAAATTAATTAGTGAAGTAATGAAAAGATAAAATATCATAGAAACTGGGTAGTTTCAAAGTAATCATTAATTCCCTTTGAAGCCTATGTGTTAAATATTCATATATATATATATGCACACACTATAGCTACGGATTTGCAGAAGGATTACAGAAAAACGGTGATGGTTTTAAACAGAAAGTGTACATACTTCAAGCAAAGAAAAATCGAGTTATAAAATCAGCTGACTAACTGCTAGTAAAATAAAAAACGTTTGTCAGACTGCAAATGAAAATGGAATCTCTATCGAATTAGATTAGTAGCCAAAAGTGACATAATCAGTTCTTTGAGTTTGCGAACATTAGTATGTTAATTTATACTGATATACATGCCCATCTTCTAGGAGAAACTAGAAAAATAACTGATTGCTTCTGGTGAAAACGGGATGCTTTTTTCAGAGAAAAGCAAGTTTGTTTCCCATCTTTAGCACCCTCTAACATAGGGTTGGGTTGGGTTACCTCTGAGCGGCACTTTTTTGCACACCATGGGCTAAATGGCCAGGTCATATGGACCCCGAAGGCTCAGAGAAGGTTGGGGGAGGGGACCCACTGAAACAGCTGTTCGGAGACAGATGGCAGCCTCCCGTCAAGGCCATCCAGCGTGTTCTTTAACGTGCACAGGGTATGGCTCTCCCGCACACGGGCCACGGCTTAACGTCCCATACGACGGACGGCGGCCTTTCCAAGCCCATCGGTGTCCCCTACTGACCGGGGCAGGGCGGGGAATTTTGCGGAGATAACTCTCAACGCTGACCCAGCTGGGACTCGAACCTGGGAACTCAGATTACGAGTCTGGCGCGCTACCGACTGAGCCACCCCCTCTTTTTTTTTATTTATGAATTGAACTCAAAGAATGAAAACTTTCAAAATAACTTTTTAATTTCTCTCTTCGTCTTCTTAGAAAATGATTCTTCAGTACATATCATATTTTTATGAAAAGAAAACGAATCCAGATCTACCAATGAACGTAGTAATTGCTGGATTTATTTTCGAAGTAGCAGTAAATCATAATGTGCATTCAGAAAAAAAAAAAAAAAGGAAAGTGTTACTAATTAATTGCAAACAGATGTCAGTCAGGACGAAAATCCCACGTTAACGAGTTCTTAGTTAAGTAGATATCGTTTTCGAAAGCAGTCTCAGTTCGACTTCACCAGAAGGCAAAAATCTACGAATAGCGAATTCTCTCCTTCTGCTGGGGTTGTCCGAAGCCAGTTAAGAAACTCAAGGTGTTACGTTCCGCATCGAACGAAGAGAAGAAAAAAAAAAATGCAATAGATACTTGAGATCTCGCAAAAAAAAAAGATGACTGCTTTTAATCATTTGTAACCTTAAGCTACTTCTCGAAGCAACAAAACCGTGTTCTGCCTTCACGCAAGTGTCCAACGCATTTACTTCCAGTAAGCCAACACCAAGGGTGTGAACTGGACCAATGCTGCTAAAAAGAGGCAGGGACATCAAATCACGCGAAGTTCTCAGAAATGTCTCTTGCTACGCAAAGCCCTAATTCATCCCTCGCCCCTCTCCGTCATCTCGCAACCGAAATCGGTCCCCTCTGCACTCCGGGCATCAGAGGTCATTCGAGGGTCAACTGCCACCTCCGATTGCCGCCATTAAGTTTTACTGCGAGGATTTTTTCTGCCCCACCCACTTTTCCTGGTGCTAGCTCCTTGGCTCCTCTTCCATTGCCTAACCCGTAATCCGCAACGAACTGACTATATGGTCTAATTAAGTCTAATTGGCAACCAGTGCGAGGTAGCCAAGGACCGGCGCTAATTTGTCCAGTTAGTGAAGCCATGCTTCGGCCTATATCATTAGCATGTGACTGGGCGAGAAATGGGAGTTATTATCTTCTTTCCCACTGCAGTCGGGGAAGAGGAATCCGCGAGTGCCTTCCTGGTTCTTCACGTTAGGCTGATGAAGTCATCGCTAATATTGATCGAGAATCATTTATGGCAGAAACAAATGATAGAAAGTGAACAGTCTGCTATCATAATAATCGTAATCATACCTCAATCTCATAAGCTGTCGGGTATATTTTAACCAACGTATTTATTTTTTAAATTATGCCTTTGAAACATTTCGAGATGATGGACAAGAGTTAACACGTTCACCAAAAGGAATATTAAATCTTTTTATCGTAGTTTTACTTCTGCTAAAGACTGTCAAGCTCATATTGGAATTGTAAGAGAACTAAACGAGTAGGGGCGGGTGTGGCTCAGTCGGTAGCGCGCCAGACTCGTAATCTGAAGTTCCCACATTCGACTCCCAGCTGGGTGTGGGGCGGGGATGGCTCAGTCGGTAGCGCGCCAGACTCGTAATCTGAAGTTCCCACATTCGACCCCCAGCTGGGTGTGGGGCGGGGATGGCTCAGTCGGTAGCGCGCCAGACTCGTAATCTGAAGTTCCCACATTCGACTCCCAGCTGGATGTGGGGCGGGGGTGGCTCAGTCGGTAGCGCGCCAGACTCGTAATCTGAAGTTCCCACATTCGACTCCCAGCTGGGTGTGGGGCGGGGGTGGCTCAGTCGGTAGCGCGCCAGACTCGTAATTTGAAGTTCCCACATTCGACTCCCAGCTGGGTGTGGGGCGGGGGTGGCTTAGTCGGTAGCGCGCCAGACTCGTAATCTGAAGTTCCCACATTCGACTCCCAGCTGGGTGTGGGGCCGGGGGTGGCTCAGTCGGTAGCGAGCCAGGCTCGTAATCTGTAGTTCCCAGGTTCGAGTCCCAGCTGGGTCAGCGTTGAGATTTATCTCCGCAAAATTCCCCGCCCTGCCCACGGTCAGTAGTGGACACCTATGGGCTTGGAAAGGCCGCCGTCCGTCGGATGAGACGTTAAGCCGTGGGCTGTGTGCGGGAGAGCCATACTCTGTGCCCGTTAAAGAACACGCTGGATGGCCTTGACGGGAGGCTACCATCTGTCTCCCAACAGCTGTTCCAGTGGGTCCCCTCCCGCAACCTTCTCTGAGCCTTCGGGGTCCATGAGACCTGGCCATTTTAGCCCCATGGTGTGCAAAAAAGTGCCGCTCAGAGGTAAAACAACCCAACCCAATCTAGATGGGTCAATGTTGAGATTTACTTCCGCAAAACTCCGCGCTCTGCTCTCAGTCAGTAGGGGACACCGATGGGCTTCTCACTTACTAGGTGCTTTAACCATTAAGCTATCACTTGTTCTATCATTTATGATAGTTTAGCATATAGAGCAACTAGAAGGCGTGGGTTCGAATCTCACTCATCGTCGAAACTAATTGTTTTCCACAAAATTATTTCTTGAATTATATAAAGTCAACAGGTTGGGTTGTTTTACCTCTGAGTGGCACTTTTTTTGCACACAATGGACACCGAAGGCTCAGAGAAAGTTTAGATAGAACAGCTGTTGGAAGACAGATGGTAGCGTCCCGTGAACGCCATACAGCGTGTTCTTTAACGTGCACAGGGTATGGCTTTCCAACACATGGGGTCACGGCTTAACGTCCCATTCAACGGAAGGAGACATTTCCAAGCCCATCGGTGTCCCATACTGACCGTGGGCAGGGCGGGGAGTTTTGCGGAGATAAATCACAACGCTGATCTAGCTGGGACTCGAAACCTGGGAACTGCAGATTGCTAGCCTGGCACGCTACCGACTGAGCCACCCCCGTCCCTTATTGCTGAAGATAATTTATTCTTCCTTAATAGATCTTCCGTCACATTTTTACGTTAAATGGATATTTTAGGAGTTATAGAGCTTCGTAATCAGATTCTCATTGACATAACATGGAAATGATCTAATATTTTGATAGGGCAGTGTATATAAGGTTAATTAAAGAAAAAGATGCACATAACGTCAAAATAAACATTTCTTTTAATTTTAATTGCTCATTATATATTATGGAGATGTCTCAAAAAGAAAATTCCACTCAGCGCTACCTGTGTCTTAGTAAGGGTTGGGTTGTTTTACCTCTGAGCGGCACTTTTTTGCACACCATGGGCTAAATGGCCAGGTCACATGGACCCCGAAGGCTCAGAGAAGGTTGGGGGAGGGGACCCACTGGAACAGCTGTTGGGAGACAGATGGTAGCCTCCCGTCAAGGCCATCCAGCGTGTTCTTTAACGTGCACAGGGTACGGCTCTCTCCCGCACACTGGGCCAAGGCTTAACGTCCCATCCGACGGACGGCGGCCTTTCCAAGCCCATCGGTGTCCCCTACTGACCGCGGGCAGGGGGGAGGGAATTTTGCGGAGATAAATCTCAACGCTGACCCAGTTGGGATTCGAACCTGGGAACTACAGATTACGAGCCTGGCGCGCTACCGACTGAGCCACCCCCGCCCCGTCTTAGTAAGGAAACAAGATTTGTGTTTGGTGGAATGTTTGACGCAGTACAACTGTCTAAACAGGGCGGGTTGCAACACGAGAACGTGCATAGTGCCTTTCTATCTTTCGGGAATGAAATCGCGTCAACTCGATTATTACTCCAAATTAGAAGTCCGCGGAACAGTTCTTATTTTGAGGTCGAAAAAGTTGAATTATGCGTAAATCCATCAAGATACATCCACCGTATACGTGCAGAATGCGATGTCTCTTCTGAGAATGGCATTAAGGACAAAAGACGAGGAAGGTTGAGCGCCGGAATCATTCTCCCCGACATTCTCCTCACAAAGCAGTTGCAAAGCAGGGTTGGGTTGTTTTACCTCTGAGCGGCACTTTTTTGCACACCATGGGCTAAATGGCCAGGTCACATGGACCCCGAAGGCTCAGAGAAGGTTGGGGGAGGGGACCCACTGGAACAGCTGTTGAGAGACAGATGGTAGCCTCCCGTCAAGGCCATCCAGCGTGTTCTTTAACGTGCACAGGGTATGGCTCTCCCGCACACTGGGCCAAGGCTTAACGTCCCATCTGACGGACGGCGGCCTTACCAAGCCCATCGGTGTCCCCTACTGACCGTGGGCAGGGCGGAGATAAATCTCAACGCTGACCCAGCTGGGACTCGAACCTGGGAACTACAGATTACGAGCCTGGCGCGCTACCGACTGAGCCACCCCCGCCCCTAGCAAAGCAGGAATTGCTAAAGAAATTCAAGTGGGAAAATGTGACAGCATCCACTTTACAGTCCTGACTTACCCACCTACTGTGCCATCTGTTCGGTAAATTCAAAGAGCATCCGTGAGGGGACAGGTTTTCGTCAGATGAAGACGTCAAAGAAGCGGTTTTGACCTGGTTGGTGGACATTAGAGCAGTTTTTTACACTTAAGGAATGGACAAATTAATCACACTTTCGAATAAATGTTTACATAACCTAGGCGACTATGTGGAGAAGTGGATATAGGTTATATGTTCACCTCAATACCATTATCATATATGATTTGTTGTTTGTTATGTATTCACGAGTTCAGCTTTTGATACGCCCCAGTAGGTTATAAACTAATATATAAATACTTCGTTGTGAGATAAATAATTAATAAAATAATCACTTATTTACATAATTGTTTCACATATTATTTGAGTTATCTTTAACCTGTTCGGAACGGCCACTTTTGCCTTACTATCTCTGAGAAAAACGGTTTTTAAGTGAGAAGTGAATTTTTCCTTGAAGTTCACGAATTTTCACTCTTGCGTCTTGAACAAAGCGTTCTTTCCACTTGTTATTTCACTTGCTGGTGTTCCGTTTCTGCACTCGGCGTCGGCTCAACGTCTAATCCGACGGACGGCGGCCTTTTCAAGACTTCGATGTTCCCTTTTTCACAAGAACAGAACAGAGATTGCAAGAAAAAAAAGCTCGACACAGACACATTGTGGGGGAAATCATATTGGTCTGTTTTATGGCAATAAAAGGCTTAACAAGTTCTAGCAGTGCTAGGAAGAAGCGGTGAAAATGATAAATCCTGCCAAACCAGAAACTAGTAGAAGCCAACATAAATGTTTTCGTTTTCCTTTCATCAACTGAACATAAAATTAGTTCCTAAACAGAAGCGCAGCGGAAGAGACGCGAAATCGTCACGAAACTGCAACAGAAGACATCAGCGACATCTTCATCGAAAGAGTCTTCGTCAACAAGCAGAGAAATAAATAAATAAATAAGTGTGCCCAGTC
This sequence comes from Ryuthela nishihirai, assembly GCA_038380435.1. Classification (NCBI taxonomy): domain Eukaryota; kingdom Metazoa; phylum Arthropoda; class Arachnida; order Araneae; family Heptathelidae; genus Ryuthela; species Ryuthela nishihirai. The sequence continues at coordinate 73,744,760 of JAWZYU010000010.1, forward strand.
GGCTCTTAAGATGTAGGACGAACGAGATGACGGAGAGCTCTCGTGGCTTGTCAAAGGATACGTGAGAGAAAGAAAGCACCAAAAAATTTGCAGTTCTGAAATATACTTAGTATTAGTTGGCAATGAAATTTTTTGAAAAAGATACGTTGATTTTTTAGTTTTTGAAGCACAAATAAGAAGGTTAAAAGGTCCCCGAGACTTGAAATGATCCGTTTGGCAGCTGTAGAGCCAAATGAGAAAAATGAAACAAATTTGGATGGTACAAACAGAAAACACTTTACTTGAATCTCACAGTTTCACACCCCAGAAACCAAAAAATTTCTATCTCAACAAGTATGAGTCCCCTTTTCTCTACATCTCTGGACAAAGGATTCTATTTAACTATCCCCTATCCCAAGGAAGAGCTTCAGATAAAAGTGCCCCACGAAAGGTCCTTTAATAGTCTTGTACACTGAATCACGAGGTTTAGTCCAAATCAGCTCACGGTAAAGAATACGAGTAATATGTGTTCTTTGGTGATGGAGGAATATGAAATGTTCTCCTTCGAAACATCGTAACAAAATTATAAATTCCTGTTCCTCTCTCTCTCCTCCCATTTACATTTTGCTTCTAAATATTAATCACAATTTTCGTTTATAGGATGAAGAATTTCTGTGATATTATATTATTTATAATACAGGGTTAGGTTGTTTTACCTCTGAGCGGCACTTTTTTGCACACCATGGGCTAAATGGCCAGGTCACATGGACCCTGAAGGCTCAGAGAAAATTGGGGGAGGGGACCCACTGGAACAGCTGTTGGGAGACAGATGGTAGCCTCCCGTCAAGGCCATCCAGCGTGTTCTTTAACGTGCACAGGGTATGGCTCTCCGACACACGGGGCTACGGCTTAACGTCCCATCCGACGGACGGCGGCCTTTCCAAGCCCATCGATGTCCCCTACTGACCGCGGGCAGGGGGGAGGAAATTTTGCGGAGATAAATCTCAACCCTGACCCAGCTGGGACTCGAACCTGGGAACTACAGATTACGAGCCTGGCGCGCTACCGACTCAGCCACCCCAGCCCCTCTTATAATACAGATTCAAACAAACACTTTCAAGCAAGCGCATCAATAAACAGTATATTTGTCGCAGGGAGATGATGAAAATAGGGATTTGATCAAATCCTTAAGGTATATGATCAATTCACGGAAGATGTTAAAATAACAACTCTGTGGGGTGATTTCCCTGAAGAAAGTAAGTGATTTGATCAAATCCCTTAACTGTTTTAGTGAAAAGATGAAATAAACAAGTCAGGACTCGCACAGCTCTATGTTTCGCTTATTACCACTCCCCTTTACCTCACCGCTCCCCTCTGGCGTCCGTGCCGGCCAGCGCCGAAACATTACGCGAGGAAGGTTGCGCGCATTTTCATTATTGTTTTCTATATTTCGAGTTTTATCAAGTACCTACCGTAGAAAAATGAGTTCAGGTATAGAAAAAAAATCAAACTCTGACCGAATTTGTGTCTGAAGAACAGTTTAATGAAACTATCAGGACGTTTTTGAACAAGCGGCATGAAAAAGAAAAACCTTTGTGGACTCGCGAAAGGATAGAAGAAGCTGTCACAATCATTGAACAATTTAAATTAGCACCACTACTTAAACATTTTTGCCAGAAAGGTAAAAAAAGGACCCTTTCTAGTGTTCAAAGTAGTGTCACGTGAGCTAAAGATTCATACTCAAGAGATTGAACCACTTGACGGATTCGTTCTCACTTGGCCTCCGCTCATTCGGGGCGTTTCATTATAATTCGGCCCACGGAGTCACTTGACCCGAAGATTCATACTCAAGAGATTCATCACTTTACAGATTCGTTCTCACTTGGCCTTCGCTCATGAAGGGCGTTTTGAATAATTCGGCAGGCGGTGTATTGTAGATCGAGATACATTAAGAATACCTTAAAAAGGCGATTCGGAAAGGATATAATAAGAGGTGAAAAAGGCGATTCGGAAATAACGAAAAAAGTACAATGTACCGGCTATTACAATTCCGTAATAGCCGAAATAATTTGTGTTTCAATGACTATTGTTGTATTAACTATTCTACATTTAATAATGCATGGTTTACTAAATAAATACTTTTAATATCTAAACAATATTATTTCATCTTTTCATTAAAACAGTAAAGGGATTTGATCAAATCACTGACTTTCTTCAGGGAAATCACCCCACAGAGTTGTTATTTTAACATCTTCCGTGAATTGATTATATACCTGAGGGATTTGATCAAATCCCTATTTTTATCATCTCCCTGCGACATATTCATTATTACAGCATTCATTGCTCTTCTTGAACCGAAGCATTATAGTGGACGTACATAATCTGTGCATATTTGATGATGACTGACTAATTATGTGCTAAAAACGAAAAATGAAAGCTTTCACAATGTAAAAAATATAAGAGCAAACATGCTTTTTCTATACGTTTACCTTAGACGGGGTACAGTCGCTCAAAAAAATATCCGAACGCTATGGTTGATTACAGAATTCAGAAAAAATATCTGGCAACGACACTATGATTGATTACAGAATATTCTGGCAAAGATTTTTTTTAGAAATTAGTGATCTGGCAACTTCGTGTCACGTGACACGAAGTTGCCAGATCACTAATTTCTAAAAAAAATCGTTGCCAGATAATTTTTCTGAATTCGGTAATCAACCATAGTGTTCGGATACTTTTTTGAGCGACTGTAGGTGGTCATATTATTTTGATACTAGATCGTGTGGGCTCACTCACGGAAATATTGAGCGTGTGCAGTTACCGTTCACAGCAAACTGGAGCGTGTGCAGTAACTGCACACGCTCCAGTTTGCTGTACACGCTCCAGATATTTTTCCTGAATTCTGTAATCACGTGACACAAAGGTTGCCAGATCACTAACTTCTAAAAAAAATCGTTGCCAGATATTTTTTCTGAATTCTGTAATCAACCATGGTGTTCGGATATTTTTTTGAGCGACTCTGTACGTCAGTACATGTATGCTCAGCATTTCATTTGTTTAGTTTTTCTTAACGCCGCCAGAGCAAATTACTCGTGGCTGGTAATGCAGCCATGAGAAAATATCTCCTGAAAATCACAGGTTAAGAAAAGGTATCTGACTCCCCCCCTCCCCAACCCCACCATCATCATTCTCATCCTTTAAAATTATTTATTCGCGCTCGTGAACAAGAAGGAAAATTCTCACACTTGGAACTCGAACAAACCAATAAGGCGTATTTAAGAGATGGAATGGGTTCGGGTTGGGTTGGTTTGTTTTACCTTTGAGCGGCACTTTTTTGCACACCATGGGCTAAATGGCCAGGTCACAAGGACCCCGAAGGCTCAGAGAAGGTTGTGGGAGGGGATCCACTGGAACAGCTGTTGGGAGACAGATGGTAGCCTCCCGTCAAGGCCATACAGCGTGTTCTTGAACGTGCACAGGGTATGGCTCTCCCGCACACGGGGCAACGGCTTAACGTCCCCCATCCGACGGACGGCGGCCTTTCCAAGCCCATCGCTGTCCCCTACTGACCGTGGGCAGGGGGGGGGGGAATGGAATGGGTTCGGCCGAGCTTCCCTGCTCAGTTCTGATTTTAACCTCTACTGAAGATCGTGACGTGCAATCAGGTGATCATGGGCTCGTATCTCACTTGACTGATGACGTTTTGGGCAGAGTGCTGATTCAGTCGGTAGCGTGACAGTCTCGTTACTTACAGTTCCCAAATTCGAATCCCCCACTTATCCCTTGACGAGATAATGGACATCGCTGGACTTCGAAAGGCTGACAGATGTCGGATGGAGCTTTGGATTCGGAGTCTGCTTGCAGGAGGGTCACTGTGTAGGCTAAAGAACATGCTGGATTGGCTAGATTTAAAGAGTCCGTTTATCACCCTTTCTCTACTCAGCTCTCAGCCTTTGAAAATCCTTGTGACCTGTGGAAAAAATTCAGCTCTTGCTCAGAGAGAGCGCAGTCCAATTTAAATTTCGCAATTGTGAATGGAAGTCAAGATCTCGGCAGAAAGAAAACACAAATATCCATGCCTTACCCGGGTCCGAACACAGGTCCCTAACCAAGCACGCTAACCACTCTGCTACGGGACGGCCTTCTGCTATGACGTATACACTGACAGGCTCCTATCGGACCTCTGTGACAAGCAGCTGCTTGAGGGGAATATTTTTTTTAACTGTAAATATTTCAGAACGTTTAAAACGATTACACAACCTGGAAGATTTAACCTTCGACTTAAGGATCAAAATGAGATATCAAAATGGGTTAAGTTATGGCTGTTAAATCATTGATAACTAGAACTTTGCAAAGAATTTTTGGTGACTTCTCTCCCTCTACATCATTTTGTAAACAGCTGGGAAAAAACGAACTTGCGTATTTATTTAAAAAAAAAACGAATTGTGTATTTATTCACTTTCACGATCTTTGTGTACGGAAACTTATCGATCATTTTTTGCCGTTATTATCATCCCTTCCGTCCAACGTGCAACTGCGCATCTTGCTAAACGAATTCATTTTTACATTGTGTACAGGTATCTCATTATTATTATTGCTCAGTTTGGACTAATTACATGAGGGTGAATCATAATTGGAGCGATCCTGATGTAAAACGCAAAATTTTGCATCCACAGACTGTAGCAGAGTAATTTTAGGAAGTAAAAAACTAGAAAAATTTCATTAGCCTGTTTATCAAGGCAATGACTAGAAAGTGCTGCCTGCTTCCGTCGTGGCCTCTCTTTCAGATTATCGCCCTGTTCTCTGCTGACAACCTTAATGCCAATTAGACAAACAACCCTCCGCAAACAGAGCCGCACATCCGCGCTCGGCACGACACGCACCCTTCACACGCAGCGGATGATGCCGGGCCGCAGTGCGCTGTGTCGTTCCCCCGCCAGCGATCTTCCTCGTCCTACCCCTAGCTGACCCGACAATTTAATCTGCGAGCCTTTGAACAGACAATCAGAGGCAAATTTAATTTCGTTGGTAAATACAGTTCTGGTGTACCTAATCAATTAATCCAATCCCGGGGAAAAGCGGTGCCGCATGTGCTCGTGCCGTGAAATCTACCCAGACGCGCCTGTTACGTGCATCACTCACTCTCTTTCGCTCGCTAGCTGTGTGCGTCCTTGCGTGCGTGAATGCATGTGTGTGTGTAGCACGGCGTAGCACACGCACACAAGTCTTTGAAATTGACACGGTCTCCTTCGAGTGATTTGGCGGGAAGCGGCTCGCGGCACGACTTGTGTGTGTGCGTGCGTTCGTTCTGTGCGTTTTCTGCTTGTTCTTTCCCGCCAGATGCAGCGGGATTGGGTGGAAAAGAGAACGGAATGGGTAAAGGGGAGGGAAATAAGATGAAGTTGAAGAGGAGGAGGTGGGCGAGAGCGGAGGAGAAGGAGAACGGAAGAGGAGAGATTTGGCGGGAAGCGAGCGCGTACTGACGCGGTGTCTTTGTGTGCACGTGATGAAAGTTTGATGAACACTCTTGATGAATAATTTATTTACGCGAAACTGGTTGTCCGATAGAAATTAATTTCGAAAGAGCAGCAACGCAGCAGGCTGCAGCTCTTTTCGTTGCTTTGCCAAAGATCTCGTTGTTAATTTTATCCGAAGTAATGGAGTGGCTGTTGCTAGTTGGAAGTCTTGCAGATGATGGTCTTTTTCTTGTCTCTATTCATCCCCCGATCCCTCCCCTCCTTGTCATCCTCTCTCGCTCTTTCTTTCTTTCTTCTTCTTCGTCAGTATTACTTCACCGCGACGTCAAGATGAAAGACTCCCTCGAATGGAAATGATGAAACAAGGCAAGAGCCAGCCAACCTCTGCGAGATTTGCTTTGAGGATGGGAGAACATTAAAGTATGAGCAGTCTTCTTCGTAATTCGATAACGTAATTAGATTGGAAGGCGAAAGTTCGAGACCGGAGATATGTTGTTGTTCCAGTCAAACATGTGCCTTACGGTGTGTGAGAAGGGCGATAGGAGACGAAAACGTTATCTCCTAATGCACGTAAGTGTATAGACCTATTGATGCTAATGCTGCAGAATGCAAACATGGCAGTAAAACTGTCAGGAGGAAGAAAACGCTTTCTTTTATCTCTCTTCTTGTGTTCTGGGTAGAGGAGATTGTCCCTGCTGCAATGATCCAGAACCCACTTCCACTTGTTCCCCAAAGAGGCTGCAGGTTTTGTAGAAATTGACTTTGACAAACAACTCTTCTGTTTCTATGGTTACGGTCACACGTAAAGCGGTTTCAGAGGTTTAGCGTTATTAACCTTGCCGAACTTTCTGCCATTTGAAAACAATGTTCGTAACGCTAAACCGTCCATATTAACCTTTGCATCTGGTAGTAGCTTAAGGATTTGATTTCTTTAGATTTGATTTTTTTTAATCCTCCATTGATGCTTAAATACGTGGTACAGTCGCTCAAAAAAGTATCCGAACACTACGGATGATTACAGAATTCAGAAAAAATATCTGGCAAAGGTTTTTTTTTAGAAATTAGTGATCTGGCAACTTTCGTGTCACGTGACACGAAGGTTGCCAGATCACTAATTTCTAAAAGAATCGTTGCCAGATATTTTTTCTGAATTCTGTAATCATCCGTAGTGTTCGGATACTTTTTTGAGCGACTGTAGGTGGTCATATTATTTTGATACTAGATCGTGTGGGTTCACTCACGGAAATATTGAGCCTGTGCAGTTACCGTTCACAGCAAACTGGAGCGTGTGCAGTAACTGAACGCGCTCCAGTTTGCTGTGAACGGTAACTGGAGCGTGTACAGTTGCTGTACACGCTCCAGATATTTTTCCTGAATTCTGTAATCACGTGACACGAAGGTTGCCAGATCACTAATTTCTAAAAAAATCGTTGCCAGATATTTTTTCTGAATTCTGTAATCAACCATAGTGTTCGGATACTTTTTTGAGCGACTGTACCAACACGCAGTGCACTAGGGGCTGGTGTTTAATTCACTTATTTTTTCTTTAAAACTTTTCAGTTTTTTTTGTGTTCTTACAAATTACTTGATGAGAAGTTGTAAAATAATATTACCAGTATTAATTCCCTTGGCTCAATGGCACATCATACTCGGCTGAAAAAAGACCGACATGAAAAGGATTAGATTGAGCACTACTGATCATAGACGCCGATAGAAAAAGTTGCCAAGGGGACGGAGCAAAAATATAAAATCAATGTTTCAAGATAGAAATATTTATATTGAGTCGTTCATTAAAGAGTGCAGTTGAAAATAAAGAATCATGAAATACATGTTAAAAATATACGTAAAAAGCATGTTAAAAATATACTTTTTAAAAAAAGAAAACAATAATAAGTTTTGGTGCACCTAATACTACTTAGGCCGTCCCGTGGCCGAGTGGTTAGCGCGCTTGGCTACTGATCTAAGGGACCTGGGTTCTAGCCCCGGGTAAGGCATGGCTGTTTGTGTCGTTTTTCTGCTGAAGTCCTGCCATCCTCTCAGACCTTCTACTGTGGCATATAAACTGACAGGCTCCTGTAAGACCTCTGTGGCAAGCAGCTGCTTGACGGGGTATTTATTTTTTTTTTATAATACTATTTAACATAAATTAATTTTTCAATGGGGGAGGCATTTCCCCCCTGCAACTTCCCGCACATGGAGCCACGGCTTAACATCCCATATGACTGACAGTGGCCTTTTCAAGCCCATCGGTGTCTCCTACTGACCATGGCAGGAGTTTTTGCAGAGGGTCAGCTGGGACTCGAACCTGAGAATTGCAAATTACGAGCCTGGCATACTACCGATTGAGCCACCCCCACCTCAACCTAGTGGCCCCAAGCAGTTAACATTGTCGCAGATGATGAGATGTGCTTTTATTACTAAACAACTTCAAGAAAGATCGACAATTATGTTTGGGGAAGATCAACTGCGACCCATATCTTCCGACAAGACCTTCACTCAACGAAGAGGATATTCACAATTTTTTTCGGTTCTCAATGAGTGGTAGCTGTGGATACCTTAGCTGACAAATGACTATAAATGGCCAATATTAAACGGACATTGTTTGCCCAAAATGGTTAAGGAGATGAAGGAGCAGTGTCGAACAACAGGCATGCTCAAGGGTCCTCCTTCTTCGTGACAATGCCAGTGCTCACAAAATCTAGTAAGTTACGGTCTATCTGGAGCAAGAGAAAATCAAACAGCTGTCCAATTTGCATATTCACCCGATCTTGCACCATGCGATTTTTGGTTGTTTCCAAAAATTAAAAAGTAACTTGCTGGGGAGTTGCAGAGTAATCCCCAATTGGAGTACAGTCGCTCAAAAAAGTATCCGAACACTACGGTTGATTACAGAATTCAGAAAAAATATCTGGAGCGTGTACAGCAACTGTACACGCTCCAGTTACCGTTCACAGCAAACTGGAGCGTGTGCAGTTACTGCACACGCTCCAGTTTGTTGTGAACGGTAACTGCAGACGTTCAATATTTCTGTGAGTGGGCCCACACGATCCAGGTTTTTGTGAGCTCACACGATCCAATGTGCTGTGAACATTAAACGCAACCGCTCCAGTTTGCTGTGAACGGTAATTGCACACGCTCAATATTTCTGTGAGTGGGCCCACACGATTCAGGTTTCTGTGAGCTCGCACGATCCAATGTGCTGTGAACATTAACCGCAACCGCTCCAGTTTGCTGTGAACGGTAATTGCACACGCTCAATATTTCTGTGAGTGGGCCCACACGATCCAGGTTTTTGTGAGCTCACACGATCCAATGTGCTGTGAACATTAACCGCAACCGCTCCAGTTTGCTGTGAACGGTAACTGCACACGCTCAATATTTCTGTGAGTGGGATCACACGATCCAGGTCTTCGTGAGCTCACACGATCCAATGTGCTGTGAACATTAAGCGCAACCGCCCCAGTTTGCTGTGAACGGTAACTGCACACGCTCAATATTTCTGTGAGTGGGCCCACACGATCCGGGTCTTCGTGAGCTCACACGATCCAATGTGCTGTGAACATTAACCGCAACCGCTCCAGTTTGCTGTGAACATTAACCGCAACCGCTCCAGTTTGCTGTGAACGGTAACTGCACACGTTCAATATTTCTGTGAGTGGGCCCACACGATCCAGGTTTTTGTGAGCTCGCACGATCCAATGTGCTGTGAACATTAACCGCAACCGCTCCAGTTTGCTGTGAACGGTAATTGCACACGCTCAATATTTCTGTGAGTGGGCCCACACGATCCAGGTTTTTGTGAGCTCACACGATCCAATGTGCTGTGAACATTAACCGCAACCGCTCCAGTTTGCTGTGAACGGTAACTGCACACGCTCAATATTTCTGTGAGTGGGCCCACACGATCCAGGTTTTTGTGAGCTCACACGATTCAATGTGCTGTGAACATTAACCGCAACCGCTCCAGTTTGCTGTGAACGGTAACTGCACACGCTCCATATTCATTGCACTATATATTCATACGCATTATATGTATTAAAATAAATCCGAACACTACAGTTGATTACAGAATTCAGAAAAAATATCTGGCAACGATTTTTTTTCGAAATGAGTGATCTGGCAACCTTCGTGTCACGTGACACGAAGGTTGCCAGATCACTAATTTCGAAAAAAAAATCGTTGCCAGATATTTTTTCTGAATTCTGTAATCAACCGTAGTGTTCGAATACTTTTTCGAGCGACTGTACCACAAGCGTTCCAGAATTGGAGTTGATGTCTGCAACTTTGCATAGATGCTGGAGGGGAGTACTTTGAAGGAGAGGAAATTTAATTGAATGACAAAACCCAGATGTATCGCAATTCAAGGACTGCACGCCATCTATAGGGATAATGCCAAAATCTCCACTAACTACGTCGAGGGCAAGACAGCACCATATAGATACAGCTCACCCCATGACTACCTATGGCGAACAGCACTATAGAAGTAAAGTTCATCTATCGGTCAAAACCGAAATTTAATCTGTGTACCGGATCGCCACAAACAAGAATATACAATCCAAGTTGCCTCGACTCCCGCCGTGACGGGAGCTCTTAGTTCGGCCTATAGGTCCTGTATAGTCAGAATCAACATCCTTCTTTAAAAACTGGACCATTTTGTAAAAGGGACCTTGGCCCCTTTATCATCTGGTCCACGAGAAAAAGTTTTTTTTGTGTGCGTCAAAAAGTAGGGACCAGTACAGTGAAGTGCTAGCGACCCTACATGTTGGCGATAGGCTTTTGGCCGCAGACCGCCTAATAATGAAGGAGGTGTTTGAAGTTTCGTGCCAAGGAAGCGTCGTAGTTTTGTGGCAAGGGGGTGGGGAGGGAAAGGTGTGGCAAGGGGGTGCGTAGTAGTTTTGTGGCAAGGGGGTGGGGAGGGAAAGGTGTGGCAAGGGGGTGCGTAGTAGTTTTGTGGCAAGGGGGTGGGGAGGGAAAGGTGTGGCAAGGGGGTGCGTAGTAGTTTTGTGGCAAGGGGGTGGGGAGGGAAAGGTGTGGCAAGGGGGTGCGTAGTAGTTTTGTGGCAAGGGGGTGGGGAGGGAAAGGTGTGGCAAGGGGGTGCGTAGTAGTTTTGTGGCAAGGGGGTGGGGAGGGAAAGGTGTGGCAAGGGGGTGCGTAGTAGTTTTGTGGCAAGGGGGTGGGGAGGGAAAGGTGTGGCAAGGGGGTGCGTAGTAGTTTTGTGGCAAGGGGGTGGGGAGGGAAAGGTGTGGCAAGGGGGTGCGTAGTAGTTTTGTGGCAAGGGGGTGGGGAGGGAAAGGTGTGGCAAGGGGGTGCGTAGTAGTTTTGTGGCAAGGGGGTGGGGAGGGAAAGGTGTGGCAAGGGGGTGCGTAGTAGTTTTGTGGCAAGGGGGTGGGGAGGGAAAGGTGTGGCAAGGGGGTGCGTAGTAGTTTTGTGGCAAGGGGGTGGGGAGGGAAAGGTGTGGCAAGGGGGTGCGTAGTAGTTTTGTGGCAAGGGGGTGGGGAGGGAAAGGTGTGGCAAGGGGGTGCGTAGTAGTTTTGTGGCAAGGGGGTGGGGAGGGAAAGGTGTGGCAAGGGGGTGCGTAGTAGTTTTGTGGCAAGGGGGTGGGGAGGGAAAGGTGTGGCAAGGGGGTGCGTAGTAGTTTTGTGGCAAGGGGGTGGGGAGGGAAAGGTGTGGCAAGGGGGTGCGTAGTAGTTTTGTGGCAAGGGGGTGGGGAGGGAAAGGTGTGGCAAGGGGGTGCGTAGTAGTTTTGTGGCAAGGGGGTGGGGAGGGAAAGGTGTGGCAAGGGGGTGCGTAGTAGTTTTGTGGCAAGGGGGTGGGGAGGGAAAGGTGTGGCAAGGGGGTGCGTAGTAGTTTTGTGGCAAGGGGGTGGGGAGGGAAAGGTGTGGCAAGGGGGTGCGTAGTAGTTTTGTGGCAAGGGGGTGGGGAGGGAAAGGTGTGGCAAGGGGGTGCGTAGTAGTTTTGTGGCAAGGGGGTGGGGAGGGAAAGGTGTGGCAAGGGGGTGCGTAGTAGTTTTGTGGCAAGGGGGTGGGGAGGGAAAGGTGTGGCAAGGGGGTGCGTAGTAGTTTTGTGGCAAGGGGGTGGGGAGGGAAAGGTGTGGCAAGGGGGTGCGTAGTAGTTTTGTGGCAAGGGGGTGGGGAGGGAAAGGTGTGGCAAGGGGGTGCGTAGTAGTTTTGTGGCAAGGGGGTGGGGAGGGAAAGGTGTGGCAAGGGGGTGCGTAGTAGTTTTGTGGCAAGGGGGTGGGGAGGGAAAGGTGTGGCAAGGGGGTGCGTAGTAGTTTTGTGGCAAGGGGGTGGGGAGGGAAAGGTGTGGCAAGGGGGTGCGTAGTAGTTTTGTGGCAAGGGGGTGGGGAGGGAAAGGTGTGGCAAGGGGGTGCGTAGTAGTTTTGTGGCAAGGGGGTGGGGAGGGAAAGGTGTGGCAAGGGGGTGCGTAGTAGTTTTGTGGCAAGGGGGTGGGGAGGGAAAGGTGTGGCAAGGGGGTGCGTAGTAGTTTTGTGGCAAGGGGGTGGGGAGGGAAAGGTGTGGCAAGGGGGTGCGTAGTAGTTTTGTGGCAAGGGGGTGGGGAGGGAAAGGTGTGGCAAGGGGGTGCGTAGTAGTTTTGTGGCAAGGGGGTGGGGAGGGAAAGGTGTGGCAAGGGGGTGCGTAGTAGTTTTGTGGCAAGGGGGTGGGGAGGGAAAGGTGTGGCAAGGGGGTGCGTAGTAGTTTTGTGGCAAGGGGGTGGGGAGGGAAAGGTGTGGCAAGGGGGTGCGTAGTAGTTTTGTGGCAAGGGGGTGGGGAGGGAAAGGTGTGGCAAGGGGGTGCGTAGTAGTTTTGTGGCAAGGGGGTGGGGAGGGAAAGGTGTGGCAAGGGGGTGCGTAGTAGTTTTGTGGCAAGGGGGTGGGGAGGGAAAGGTGTGGCAAGGGGGTGCGTAGTAGTTTTGTGGCAAGGGGGTGGGGAGGGAAAGGTGTGGCAAGGGGGTGCGTAGTAGTTTTGTGGCAAGGGGGTGGGGAGGGAAAGGTGTGGCAAGGGGGTGCGTAGTAGTTTTGTGGCAAGGGGGTGGGGAGGGAAAGGTGTGGCAAGGGGGTGCGTAGTAGTTTTGTGGCAAGGGGGTGGGGAGGGAAAGGTGTGGCAAGGGGGTGCGTAGTAGTTTTGTGGCAAGGGGGTGGGGAGGGAAAGGTGTGGCAAGGGGGTGCGTAGTAGTTTTGTGGCAAGGGGGTGGGGAGGGAAAGGTGTGGCAAGGGGGTGCGTAGTAGTTTTGTGGCAAGGGGGTGGGGAGGGAAAGGTGTGGCAAGGGGGTGCGTAGTAGTTTTGTGGCAAGGGGGTGGGGAGGGAAGAGGTTTGGAGTAAAATTCTTCTGGGAGTGAAAATTGTAGCGTGTGTGATCACTGTGTGGCCCTGTGGACCATTCAGCTTTGCACGCTAAACAATCCGAGCGACGACAAAACATGGCGGCCAATTTTGAGATGGCCAACCTCTACCTATAGAGGGCCTCTAGTAAGGCCCGTACATCTTAGCCTGTCCAACCGGTGCCACTCTGGTCAGCAAAGCCTTCATTAGGCCCTTAAGCCCCCCCCCCCCCCCCCCACCTCGACAAGGTGGCTCCTATTCGGGAGGGGGGGGGGGACTTTGAAGGACAGTAAAAGTTTGGTTGTGGTAACTACAATAATTTTCTTTCTGCAAAGGTATGTCGAGAACTTTTTGAAAACCCCTCGTACCAAAAAGTCATCTCCATGCAGATGAAGAAAAATAAGTTGCATTTTTGTCCCCAAGGTGTGTTGGAAATGCAATGTTAATTTTCAGCAGAGGATAAGAGCATTCTTGTGAACCCCCAAAATTGTATGTTGAAAAATTAGACTTGAGAAACAATGAACTGCCATTATTTTTTATAGTACAAATTAACCTGTTTTGAAATGCATAATTCATCTTCAAAACAAAGTTGAGTTTAATTAAAGTAGTTTACGCTCGTAACATTTCAAGAAACATGCAACAAAAATGTATTTCTGAAACAAGATAAGTTTTGAAGAAAACTTATTTACATTCTATTAAACTTGAGAATTGCACAATTCTCTGACTGTTCTTGTTTAAAATCTGCGCAATAGCAGGAACGAGCAGATGAGGAATCTACCACAATTAAGACATAAGCATCATTTCATTTTAACATAAACATATTAATCGCATTTACTTTTATAAAGCTAACCTACAGCTACTTAAATGTCAAATATCTCCTTTAGAGCCGAAATATCTCCTTTGGGGTGCCAAGATGTTTTGAATGCAAAACAATGTGAAGATCAAAGTGTTATCTACGTAAGATTTGGGTTGTTTTACCTCTGAGCGGCACTTTTTTGCACACCATGGGCTAAATGGCCAGGTCATATGGACCCCGAAGTCTCAGAGAAGGTTGGGGGAGGGGACCCACTGGAACAGCTGTTGGGAGACAGATGGTAGCCTCCCGTCAAGGCCATCCAGCGTGTTCTTTAACGTGCACAGGGTCTGTCTCTCCCGCACACGGGGCCACGGCTTAACGTCCCATCCGACGGACGGCGGCCTTTCCAGGCCCATCGGTGTGTCCCCTACTAACCGTGGGCAGAGCGGGTAATTTTGCGGAGATAAATATCAACGCTGACCCAGTTGGGACTCGAACCTGGGAACTACAGATTACGTGCCTGGCGCGCTACCGACTGAGCCACCCCCGCCCCTATCTACGTAAGAATAAATGAGACAATGCTGTATTAGAGAATAATAATGTAAAAAAAAATACTACAAGCAAATTAATATGCACCACCTAGTATTAATTTTAGCAAAAATGCAAAAATGGTTTTGTTAATACTATTGGTAGAAAATTTTTAAAACGGAGCAATACATCAATTACAAAACTTTAAGTAGGTACTTTAGTGAAGAAAATTTAGAATCATTTTCTTGCAATTTAGCAAGACGAGGACATTGTCTGACTTTTGAGTTCTTCCACTCTTTATGGTCATGAGAGCTGAGAATGAAATTCAGCAGTGCCAAGAGAAAATAGCAGGTGAAAAGCGATCTTTGGAAGAAAATCTTTTTGTACCGATAGTATAAGTATTGAAGGAAGATCTGAGGAAGCAAATATTTTTACGTTGTGATTTGAAGTATTGAAATCTGCTTGAGAAGAAGCTTTTTCCACAAATAGTGGAAATATTGAAGGGAGGTCTACTGAGGAGGAATAGGAGTTGGTAGCGCCCAAGGCACGTGATCTGCAGTTCCCTGGTTCGAGCCCAGACGGTGCCTGCGTTTAAAATTTTCTTCGGTAACTCCCTCTTTATCTCTCAGTGAGAAAGGAACCGCCGTCCGTCTGATGGTTCGTTAAACCGTGGATTCATGTGTAGGAGAGCCATGCGCTGTTCACGTTAAAGAGCATGCTGGGTGGCCTTAACGGGCGTCTTCAAATCTGTTTCTTAAGAGCTGTGCAGTAGATTCCATTTTTTAGCCATTTATCTCAATGTGTGCAAAAAAAAAGTGTCTCTCAAAGATAAGCAGTTCAACGCAGATGAGTTGGGTTGGGTTGGTTTACCTCTGAGCGGCACTTTTATGCACACCATGGGCTAAATGGCCAGGTCACATGGACCCCGAAGGCTCAGAGAAGGTTGGGGGAGGGGACCCACTGGAACAGCTGTTGGGAGACAGATGGTAGCCTCCCGTCAAGGTCATCCAGCGTGTTCTTTAACGTGCACAAGGTATGTCTCACCGCACACGGGGCCATAGCTTAACGTCCCATCGGACGGACGGCTCAACGTAGATGAGTATGATCATGTGTAAAAGGTGGAAATGTTGAAGAGAGATCTATTGAAGAAAATATTTTCGTCTAGATGGTAGAAATTTTGAGCTCTACACAGGAAATTCATTTTGTATGCGATGATGAAAGTTTTGAAGGAGGGTTCTGTTGAAGAAAATCTTTTTGTATGGACGGTGTAAGTGCGAAGGAAGATCTTCGAGGAAACATTTTTTTCGTGGATGATGGATGTGTTGAAATGAAATGTGATGAGGAAAATATTTTTGATATTAATTAAGGAAAATATATTTTGTGTTGATAGGGGTTGATCTGTTGACAAAATTGCTTTATATAGGCAGTGGGAGTATTGGATGGAGATCTTTTTGTGCTGATGAAGGAAATGCTTGGGATGGTCATTTCAAATTTATTTCTTCCGCGCCAAGATGAAATGACGGATTCGATCCATCGCCCTGTATGAATGACAGATAAATTAGAGTGTATTTTCGTGTGTTTTCTTTTGCCACGTTTCCCACTTTTACGAAAAGGTTTAAACATACAGAGAAATTCACAAGTCCCTCGCCTTCCCTACTGTAAAGGTTTTCTCCATTATATACAATTTCTTTAATCTTTAAATACAGGATTCGTGCCTTTTAAGATCCATCATTCAATAATAAAGATCAGTCATTTCTAAAGTTAAAAAAATTTAAATTACTTGCTTACACTTATATACAGGGTGTCTCAAAAATATAGGTACAAACTTTTAGGGGAGGTAGATAACATCTAAAGGAATGAGAATTGCATAGGAACCCATAACCGGAAACCTCATGGGAAAGTGGTAGCAGAGGTACAAGATCTGAAAGGACACAACACAGTGATTAATGAGAAAACATTTATTGGACATAATTATTACAAATGGCGTACTAGATGATACATTTCATAATGTTACAACAGATGCTCGTAGTTTGACCCATAATCGCACAAATTTTGATGCGCACGCGCAAACAAACGGTGACTTGGTACATGTCTGTGTGGGAAACGCTCTTGACACATTCGTTGAGCGGCTCGTCCGTTGCCTTCAGCTATTCCATACACTAAGTGCATGTCTGCCAGCTCCCTGTTCAAATACCTTTGCATGCTCTTCGTCAGCCGACTACCGCTCGAATGAGGAAATCCGAAATTTCCCCTCTAGCGCACTGATGAACAGCGCCGCCTATTGACTTACGGTGACGTTTCCGGTTATGGGTTCTTATGCAATTCTCATTCCTTTAGATGTTGTCTATCTCCCCTAAAAGTTCGTACCTATATTTTTGAGACACCCTGTATATATACATATATATATATATATATATGCATATATACCGTATATATGAAATTAAGGGTTCGGCCTCTGCGGCATAGGCCCCCGTACCAGCGGGGCGGGTAAAAAATAAAAAAAAATAAAAAATACCCCCTCAAGCAGCTGCTTGCCACAGAGGTCTGACAGGAGCCTGTCAGTTTATATGCCACAGTAGGAGATCTGAGAGGATGGCAGGACCTCAGCAGAAAAACGACACACACATCCATGCCTACTCCGGGGCTCGAACCCAGGTCCCTTAGATCAGTAGCCAGGCGTGCTAACCACTCGGCCACGGGACGGCAGGGGCGGGTAAAGCAATGCTTTAAAATTTCCAACGTTGCATGAAACATTAAAATAGATATCTCCTCAAGCAGCTGCTTGTACAAAGATATGACAGGAGCCTGTCAATTCATACGCCATAGGATAAGTTGTGTGAGAAAGGGGGGGAACCTCAGCAGAAAAACAACACAATCCCCCATGCCTTATCCGGGGCTCGAACCCAGATCCCGTTGATCAGTAGCAAAAGAGATTCAGATCAGTAATATCCAAATGCATAACCACTCGGCCACGGGGTGGTTCTCAAAAGTTAATCTCTTGTCCATTACAGGAAATAAAGTTTAGAATTTAACATAAAACAATTTGGGGGCGGGGGTGGCTCAGTCGGTAGCGCGCCAGGCTCGTAATCTGTAGTTCCCAGGTTCGAGTCCCAGCTGGGTCAGCGTTGAGATTTATCTCCGCAAAATTCCCCGCCCTGCCCACGGTCAGTAGGGGACACCGATGGGCTTGGAAAGGCCGCCGTCCGTCGGATGGGACGTTAAGCCGTGGCCCCGTGTGCGGGAGAGCCATACCCTGTGCACGTTAAAGAACACGCTGGATGGCCTTGACGGGAGGCTACCATCTGTCTCCCAACAGCTGTTCCAGTGGGTCCCCTCCCCCAACCTTCTCTGAGCCTTCGGGATCCATGTGACCTGGCCATTTAGCCCATGGTGTGCAAAAAAGTGCCGCTCAGAGGTAAAACAACCCAACCCAAAACAATTTGTTTAAAAATGCAGCTATTCCCAAAAACATTTCACAACACACTATTAAATTCCCTCGATTAGAACAATTAGAACGTAACAGTACAGTTAAGTGCGACGGTACAGTTAAAGTTAAACGTTAAGTGGTCGACGGTCGACGGTTAGTCGTTAAGTGCGACGGTACAGTTAAGTTGCCATTCAAAGAAAAATAATCTGATAATCTAGTTAGATGCATTCTTTAATTACAACTTTTGATTTATAGTCAACTGAGCAGCTATTCTGGTAAATATTTCACAGCATACTTTCGCAGTGGCAAAGCGTGACGTTTGGAATAGGGGAAGCAATTACCAGAAGTAGTGTACAACTAAATCTGAACGCCGTTCCTGTAATCGATGTTTCCAAATTACTGAACCTGAACGTTCCGGCACTGGATATTTCCGAATCAATAAAAGGGATCAACGATCCGGTACTTCATGTTTCGTAATCTATGAGTGAAAAACAGTTCTATATTTTTTAAATCAAATATTATTGGAAATTAGTATTATGCATTGCGTCTTTTCTAGAAAAAAAAATGTCCGACCCTTGCAACAATGTTATTTTAAGAGTCCAGGGTGGGGTGGGGGTTAAGAAAATGGCCCCAGCACATGAAAAGAGTAAATAATTTAATTTCATTTACTGAGAAATTAGAACGAAAAATAAAAATTAATATTAGAAAAAAATGTTATATAACTTTTCTGAAAGTGATTTTTAACTCAAAATTTGAGTCATGCGTTCTGAGGTATATCTCGATTTTGCTCTTACTTTTGGGGTAAACCTGTGGAATTGTAGTCCAGTCGAAAAAAATAAATAAAATAAATACCCCCTCAAGCAGCTGCTTGTCACAAAGGTCTGACAGGAGCCTGTCAGTTTATATACCATAGTAGAAGGTTTGAGAGGATGGCAGGTCCTCAGCAGAAAAACAACACAAACGTCCATGCCTTATTCGGGGCTCGAACCAGATCCCTTAGATCAGTAGCCAAGCGCGCTAACCACTCGGCCAAGGGACGGCCGAAAACGGGGTAAATAAAAATATCACCAACTGTACATTAAAAATACTTTATTAAAAAAACTCTCAACTGAAAGATAATATTTTTTTTTGCGAATGAAAACAGGTGGGGATATCCTCAGAAAAACAAACTTGACATTATATACAGGTACTGGACAGAAAAATGGAAACAGTTCCATGTTGTCTCAATAGAATGTCACATCTAGAGCTCAATAGCATCTTCAATATGATTTTAACACAAAAAGATGCAAAAAGTTATGTTATGTAAAGATAAAGATCTCAAAAAAAACTACCTAAAAAACGATTTTAAACAATATGTGTTCAGTATTCAAAGAGTTATATACTCTGGAATATATTTAAAAAAAAAATACCCCCTCAAGCAGCTGATTGCCACAGAGGTCTGACAGAAGCCTGTCAGTTTATATGCCATAGTAGAAGGTCTGAGCAGAAAAACCTCAGCAGAAAAACAACACAAACGTCCATGCCTTACCCGGGGCTCGAACCCAGGTCCCTAACAGACTACAAAAACATTTCATTAAAACAGGTTAAGAGATCAGAGTTGACTCTAGCAGAGTGCTGGGTGCATTTCACCCGTTACTGATCTTTCAATCTCTTTTAAAGTGGTAATTGAAATTTGGGTCAATTTTTTATAGCCTATTAAATATTCAAGCGTTCCTAACTCTTTGAATACTGAGAAAACGTTGTTTAAAATCTGGATTTAGGCAGATTTGATTGGGTCTTTAATTTATATTTACACATGTTTTTCACTAAGAATCATATTGAAGAAGTTATTGAACTCTGAATATGATTATCTATTGATATAACATGGAACTCTTTGCATTTTTTTAGTCCAATACCTATATATATATAGCTACGAATTATCTCCTATTAACAAAAGAGGGGGGAAGACTGAGGGGGCAATCACCAATTCATTCCGAAAATTTATTTTTAAGAAATCATTTATTAATCAGCGTCTCTGTGGCCGAATGATTAGCTTGCTTGGTAATTGATCTTAGGAACCCGGGTTCAAACCCTGCATAAAAGACAAGGATATTATGCTGACAGGCTCCTGTAAGATTTATGTGGGAAGCATCTGCTTTAGGGGTGTTTTATTTATTTGTTCATTAACTTGCATTAATAATAAAAAATATCCAAATTTTTGAAAAACCTAATTACTAGAAATATTTTGGTTAATCTTGACTATGCCACTGATTACATATGAAAGAATTATGCGCAAAATCTAAATTTCATTATTGCTAATTTTTCATTTAATTGATGTTGTGTTTGCGCTTGATTAAAGGCATTATTATTATCTCTATAATTTCTCCTTCCAATATTGAATTTTATAAACAGTCATATGTGGAAGATGTTTAATTTCATCGCCATTCGTAAAACAGGTATGTCCATCATTGCTATGCCAGTTTTGAAATGCTTCACCACTGAGCGTTTTTTCGTATTCAAAATAGGCTGAAGATCAGGTCACAAGGACCTGCCCCCCTCCCCCCCCCGAGGGCATTGATCGTTCAATGCAATAAGTTCAAAATTCACCAGTACCATGCTTTAAAATTTCGAATGTTGCACAAAACATTAACAAAACAGAACGATTAGAAGGTTGGGTTGTTTTACCTCTGAGCGGCACTTTTTTGCACACCATGGGCTAAATGGCCAGGTCACATGGACCCCGAAGGCTCAGAGAAGGTTGGGGGAGGGGACCCATTAGAACAGCTGTTGGGAGACAGATGGTAGCCTCCCGTCAAGGCCATCCAGCGTGTTCTTTAACGTGCACAGGGTATGGCTCTCCCGCACAAGGGGCCACGGCTTAACGTCCCATCCGACGGACGGACGGCGGCCTTTACAAGCCCATCGGTGTCCCCTACTGACCGTGGGCAGGGCGGGGAATTTTGCGGAGATAAATCTCAACGTTGACCCAGCTGGGACTCGAACCTGGGAACTACAGATTACGAGCCTGGTGCGCTACCGACTGAGCCACCCCCGCCCCAATGATCAGACGGAAACGTACGAACTGTTTACTGTGACGGTGAAGTGAAGTTTCCATTCAGCGAAACCTATTCTCATAATTTTGAAAAGACAGCTCCATCCTTTCGATCGTCGAACGCAATCCTAAGGCAGTCAATCTGACAATCGCGCTGAGTTACATAATTACAGAGTTAGCCTATTATTATAGCAGCTAACGTTTTAAGAGTAGGTTACTGTGATTAAAAATCCACCTAAATTGGAACACAGGATCTCTTGGCTGATTCCGATTGGTCAACTGTTTGAGTTAAGGCAAGTGTGGTTCATCCGTCGGTTTAGCTAAACTGATAGAGCAAATGGCGCATAACCAGGGTATTTGTGTTCGAATCCGAAGGATACCTATCAAGCTCAGATTTTTTCCACTTACCTGCTCTGCAAGAAAGATTTTAATCTACCACTTGCTTAAGTTATTAAAATACAATTATTTTTCATTCTCTATTTACTAATTTTTCTTTCTCTTCTCAATGTGGGTGACGATAGGATTTTTCTAGACCAATCCATTATTCTAGACCATTCCATTATCTGTTCTGTGTTTTCGGGAATCACTATGAGGTTGAACCAACCTTATCTTTCTTGAATAGGAAACAAATAATTTCACGTCGTTGGGTGAAGACATTATCGGGATTGGTGTCTTTTCTCCTCTGAATTTAGCAGGTGACTTGCCTTCCCATTTTCTCTTTCTGACTGTAAAGTCGGAGACCTCTCAAGTTCGCTTATTTGTTTGATATCAAAATATGCCACTACAATAATAAAAAAAAAAGTCATTTCTGGTAATTACTATCATTTTAATTGCAGCAGTCTATTTTTTTTACAAGAAAAAACATTTTTCAAACATGCCGTAAATATTTAAACACTGCTTCTTTTCAAACAGGTGTTAATTTTTGCTAGGAGAACTAATTCTTTGATAGAAGAACCATGCAAATCTTGTCTCGACAAATATAAACATAAAGAAAAAGAAAGAAGTCGACAAAATAAGAATGCAATATATTTCCAAGAGTAATTATTTTTTCATAATCGAACGATCATATTTTTAACCACCGACTGCATGTTTTTTACTTACTTTTGAGCAAAAAATTTGTGCATTACGGTATGCCACTTCTTCTTGGCTTAACGAACTACAAGACAATACATCTTGCTTTATGACTTGCATGTCTCTCGTCCTGGAGGCATTTTAATTGGATTAAGAAGGCGTCCTTCTACGAATATAACAGCTTGTTAGTCGACTTTAATGCCGATGACAGTGGCACAAAGACTAATTTATCATCTACGCAGGCGCCATGGGAAAAACCGGCTGCTAATTTGTTTTCGTTAGAACCGAATCTGGCAACGCGCAAGAAATTACAACAATTAAAGCGCGCACCAACGGACGCGTCGTTAGAAACATCTAATCCATTTCTAATCAGCCAGAGCCTCTTGTGTATTGTCAGAAGGATTAAAAAAGTTCTCTCTAATTAGAGAGTTAATATGTTTCGCATTGCCTTAATGTTTCATATTTGCACACAAGAGACACCAATTAAGAAGCGAAAATTTCCCGTCGTCAAAGACCAGTGTGAAGTGAGACAGGGAGAGACAAAATCGGGACCCACACGTGCTGAAGACATATCGGACGCATGCATAATGCATGCGCTTGCACAAGAAAAGAGAATGGCGGCCCGCGAAGCTGTCATCGCAACCATTACGAGCTTAATTACTTTAAATGTCAGTGTGGAGGACTGCTTTCATTCTAAATTATGAAGGGGGCCTGTAAGTTATTTCACATAAACGATACAATGAAATATGACTGTCAACTCCACAGGTTTTACACTTCTTTGGATCTCGCTTTCGATACAGACAGGGAATTGCGTTTTCGAAACTGGCAACGCTTTAACCGCAGGAAGTTCTTGTAATTCGTCTGCCAGACTTTAATTTGTTACAAGTTGGTAATTAAGATGGCCGCGTTTGTGTGAGGAAAATGAGGAAATTTATGTTTGTTCTGATTGAGAAGTTGCTAGTCAAATCCCAAATATCTTCAAAGTTACATAATCTTTAAAAGTTTGGAAGAAAGAGTGTGGCAATGGAAAGAGAAAAAGTTAACGTGAAACTTTAGAAAAATTTTCGACGGAATAAATATTTAAATGAGGATTTTATAGAATTTAGGTCATAAACTAGACAATTTGAAACACTTTCAGGTTAGTCTATACTTAATTGAGCCTTTTATTTATATTGTGTTTTAAATTTGATGGTATCTCAATTGTAAGTATACTGCAATCATCATAATGGAAACATGCTAGCTAAATATCTGATATTTTTCAGTTTATTTTGACAAGTTCTAAGCGATCAAAAAGATTATTGTGTTTTTAGGAGTCCCTAACGCTGTCTTCTTAAGGACGGTACTCAATGAATGTAAAATTCAATCTTAATTTTAAACAGAATTCGTTTTTTTACGGTTATGCTGTTGATCTTCAAGTCAGAATTCAATGCTCTGGATGTTAAAGTTAATGCATTTCTTTTCGATTTTTTTGTAATTTGAATGCAGTTTCTTGAAGATGATGCGAAATAGTTTTTTCTGTCACAAAATTGATTCGTTCACCAACTAAAAATTTGCTTACCCATTAATTCTTTAGTAGTCACAATTCTAAATGTTCTTTCCTCGTGTATTTTCTCCCTATGTTTGAATTTTCTTTACAACAAAATTTTTTAGTTATTTTTTAATTTAATTTAACAGCAATAAATAGATGGTAAATATTGTTTACACGACTCCATTTTGGAGAATTAAGAAACAGATAGAATTACAAGCATGAAGTGAAATGAATGATTATGTACAATATTCTAACTAAACGGTAAGAGTTAGGACTCCAAAATTCTGTATGCAGCTTCTTCTTATGAAAGCTTGAAAGAAAGATTTGTCCTCAACCTTTCTCTCTCCTTTAAAATGAAAAAAAAAAAAACACAACAGATTCTTCTAAAGGATAAGAACTAGAAGGTAAGAACTGCAAAAAAAGACCTCCCGGAAGATGAGCTTTCCCTTAACAGGAAACTTTTGACACTAACTAATGGTCAGTAATCATATTTTTGCCACCACATGATTAGAACGTGGTAGCTTTTCCTTTAACAGCGTTGTCATTTTCGCCACCACTATCAATATTTTTGCCACCACATGATTTAGCACGTGGTAGCTTTTCCTTTAACAGCGTTGTCATTTTCGTCCTAAAACCTAATCGTCTTTATGGATGGGCAAAATCAGCTAAGTTTTATAGCTGTGGGTAGTTAAGACAAACCATTTGTCTATTCCTATTCGTGTAAATCTTCTATACATGCTCGAAACTGTCATTCCTTGGAACTTATTCTGCTAATTACGGTGTTGACCAAACTTGATCGCTTTATGACGGTGCGGCAGTTCATTAAGCAGAGCATCCGAATATGGGATTTGTTCTCTTTCGTAATGATGCCCACACAGTCTGAAAAACAGCTTCACGTGCAGGTCACGAGAGAGGGCCAAAGATGAAAAGTGATGCCGTCGCTGAGGGGAAGCTGTCATCAGCCACTGTTATTGTCACGTGGTGCACGTGCAGGATCCTGTCAATCTAACTGAAAGCGCAGCGACAACTTCCGGCAGTGGCTTTACTGCAGCACTGACCACGTGTGTCACACGTGGGCCAGGGTGGGGTGGGTGAATGTTACAACACACATATAGGATAAGCATTTGTTTACCTTTGTCCTTTTTTTTCCCTCCTCGGTTGTCCAATACATTCATTCATTTTCCACCTGCAGCATCAGCTATATATTCAAAGTTTCACTCACCAAAAACTAATATTATCACTTCAATAAATGGGGGCGGGGGTGGCTCAGTCGGTAGCGCGCCAGGCCGTCAAGGCCATCCAGCGTGTTCTTTAACGTGCACAGGGTATGGCTCTCCCTCACACGGGGCCACGGCTTAACGTCCCAACAGCTGTTCCAGTGGGTCCCCTCCCCCAACCTTCTCTGAGCCTTCGGGGTCCATGTGATCTGGCCATTTAGCCCATTGTGTGCAAAAAAGTGCCGCTCAGAGGTAAAACAACCGAACCCAACTTCAATAAATGTTCAAAATATATATCGCATTACCTGAAACTAAGGCGACCCTCAAACAGATGTATTTTGTTGTTTTCAGCAACGCTACTTCAATAAAATATATTTCAATATTTTGAACTTAATAGATCTTCGTTCTTAAATATGATGTACCCAACTAATAAAATAAAAATAAAATAAACCATCTCTCAAGCAGCTACGAAATTCTGAAAAAAATCTGTTTTTAATATGTCGCATTGCAGGACCTGCGTAGTTCAATCTAATGATTTCATTATATTTAGGTAGGATAAAATGGAACAAAAATTATCTGTTTTGCATTTAACACATTTGTTACAAAATACTTTATACCTAGTCTCACATAATATTGCAAAAATGTTTTTTCCTAAAAATGATAGCAATGGTAAAACTGAACTGTCAGCACTTTGAGATTCCCTCTCAAAAGCTGGGGCGGGGGTGGCTCAGTCGGTAGCGCGCCAGGCTCGTAATCTGTAGTTCCTAGGTTCGAGTCCCAGCTGGGTCAGCGTTGAGATTTATCTCCGCAAAATTCCCCGTCATGCCCACGGTCAGTAGGGGACACCGATGGGCTTGGAAAGGTCGCCGTCCGTCGGATGGAACGTTAAGCCGTGTCCCGTGTGCGGGAGAGCTATATCCTGTGCACGTTAAAGAACACGATGGATGGCCTTGACGGGAGGCTACCATCTGTCTCCCAACAGCTCTTCCAGTGGGTCCCCTTCCCCAACCTTCTCTGAGCCTTCGGGGTCCATGTGACCTGGCCATTTAGCCCATGGTGTGCAAAAAAGTGCCGCTCAGAGGTAAAACAACCCAACAACCCAACCCTCTCAAAAGCTGCTTGCGACCGCCCCCCTCCCCATACCCAACACTTGCGATCGCAGTTTGAGAAATACTGTGTTATGGGATAAAGTAGGAGTTCTCAACCTGGGGTACGCGATAAAATTTTTTGAGGTACGCCGTGAGAGCTCAAAAGTCTCTAGATCTAGTAACAAAGTAAAAATAACCACTGATATTCTATAACTAGAGTTTTATCTATCTATACAAGGTGTACAAGGTGTACTCCAATTGCATACACATTTCCAGGGGGTACATAGGGAGGGGGTGGCTCGTCAGACTCGTAATCTGCAGTTCTCAGGTTCGAGTCCCAGCTGGGTCAGCGTTGAGATTTATCTCCGCAAAACTCCCCGCCCTGCCCACGGTCAGTAGGGGACATTAATGGGCTTGGAATAGGCAGCCGCCCGTCGGATGGGACGCTAAGCCGTGGCACCGTGTGTGGGAGAGCCATACCATGTGCACGTTAAAGAACACGCTGGATGGCCTTGACGGGAGGCTACCATCTGTCTCCCAACAGCAGTTCCAGTGGGTCCCCTACTCCAACTTTTTCTGAGCCTTCGGGGTCCTCGTGACCTGGCCATTTAGCCCATTGTGTGCAAAAAAGTGCCGCCGTTTTTTATGGATGACTGAACAAATATAGAGTGGGGAATAATAATAAATAAATTTCATTTTTATATTTTGTCTCATGATCTTTTTCTTTTATGACTGGAAGTGAAACCATGCTTGAAAATACCCTACTTTCTCCTAGCCTGCCTTCCCTCTCTCTGTCCCTCTTATATGAGGTGAAATCCAACTCTTCACGCGCTTGAAGCTCCTACGAATGGATCAGGTGCAACTCGGTGGTGGGGAGGGTAGGAATGGTGGTGGTGGTGGTGGTGGGGGACTTCCTCTCTTTTCACTCCATCCCTACCGGAAGACGAAAAAGAGAAAGTAACATTTTCCCTTCCTTTCTCTCTGTCTTGATCCGTTGATCTCCGTTTCTATGGCAACAGTCATCCATCACGTCCAGCACGTGTGTGTGGAAACAATTAGTCTCCCTCTCCGTGGGAAGAGATGCACGTAATTAGGGTTAACGGGCTCGTCAAGTGGTGGGCGTGCCGCGGAATGGACACGGTGTAGCATGTGCAAGAGGGATAGTTGACCCTCCCCCAGATGGAGGTGGGGAAAGCAGTTTGATATACGGCCGCCGGACATTACAAGATGGATCGAGGCGGGAGGACGAACTAGCTGCCAGACTCACCAGGTGGGAAAGGTTTAACTCCTCGGGGGGTCAACGATCTGTCGGAGGAACTGTATTGCCCAGAATACGAATCTTGACATATGGGCTCTTAAACTTAGTCAGTTTGCAGGAAGAAGGCGAACTGTACGAGACAAATGTCTTCCTCGCTAATGGCGATTGCTTTATGACCATTACTCTAATGCACTGATTGAGAGGTTAAATTTACCCAAAATTCCTTCATTGATGTTTATTGTTCGCAGAAGACCACGGGAAGTTAAAGCATCTTGTTAAATGAACTTATTCCATGTGCAGCGTTGATGAGTTTTTAGAGTAAACTCCTGTGTTTGTTAAGTGGAAACAGGCTTCATTTCCTCGCTGAAAATATTACTGTTAATGGAAAAGTTGGCCTCGAAAAGCATTAGTAAAATTTCTTCCACATCCTTTCATTTGAGTACAGTAAGACCTTGACATGTAGAGGAGGTCTCGGTTTGATACGGGGCGGGGGTGGCTCAGTCGAGGCTCTTAATCTGTAGTTCCCAGGTTCGAGTCCCAGCTGGGTCAGCGTTGAGATTTATCTCCGCAAAATTCCCCCTCCCTGCCCACGGTCAGTAGGGGACACCGATGGACTTGGAAAGGACGCTGTCCGTCGGATGGGACGTTAAGCCGTGGCCCCGTTTGCGAGAGAGCCATACCCTGTGCACGTTAAAGAACACGCTGGATGACCTTGATGGGAGGCTACCATCTGTCTCCCAGCAGCTGTTCCAGTGGGTCCCCTCCCCCAACCTTCTCTGAGCCTTCGGGGTCCATGTGACCTGGCCATTTAGTTCATGATGTGCAAGAAAGTGCCGCTCAGAGGTAAAACAACCCAACCCAGTCATCTCAAAATTTTTTTCGAAACTGATCTTTTCACTTTCTAAGCTGTTCAAAGCCAAGTACACAGTAGTTGAATGCAAGCAGTGGATGTATATCTTTTCATTTACAATCAATTACCTACAGTTCCCACCATAACAACATCAAAAGCTAAAATCATATGGGGTGCGGATGGCTCAGTAGGTAGCGTACCAGGCTCGAAATCTGCAGTTCCTACGTTCGCATCCCAACTAAGCCAGCATTGAGATTTATTTCGGCAAAACTCCCCGCCCTGCCCACGATGGGCTTGCAAAGGCCGCCGTCCATCGCATGGGTTGTTAAGCTGTAGCCCCGTGTGCGGGAGAGCCATACCCTGTGCACGTTAAAGAACACGCTGGATGGCCTTGACGGGAGGCTACCATCTGTCTCCCAACAGCTGTTCCAGTGGGTCCCCTCCCCCAACCTTCTCTGAGCCTTCGGGGTCCTTGTGACCTGGCCATTTAGCCCATGGTGTGCAAAAAATTGCCGCTCAGAGGTAAAACAACCCAACTAAGTGTATTAATGTAAATTTGCATTATTATGATCCCAAATATCTCTATATCCAAATGCTATGCAGGTAACTACTATGGCATATAAACTGACAGGCTCCTGTCAGACCTCTGTAGCAAGCAGCTGCTTGAGGGGGTATTTATTTATTTTTTTTTTTTAAGGATCGAAAGTCACATGTGCAAGCAGAAAGATTTTCCTTACGTTACTTAATTTTCTTAACAAAATTCATTTAAACGCAATAAATTTCGGATTTGTTTTCAGAACCCAGTCGAAGCCTATGAAGGCATTTTACTGAAAAGCTAGCTGACGAGTTTCTTCTAATTCGACCTTCAACTCCATAAAAGAAATCAGGTGATACATTTGACTTCTTTTCTGTCAAGTAGTGGCTAGCAAATTTCTTCCGAAATCAATCGAAGGCCTATTTCATGTAAGAAACAATTTCGATGACGTTGTAAATGCAGGAGGTCTGAAAAGATCCCTATTATATGCGCAGAGAAGATCTGCGAGGGATGAGGAGACTCCAGGACAACACACATCAGAAAAATAATGTCCATCATTCAAACGGATCCGAATCCGCAGCATTTTAATCACCTGCATCCAAACACGAACAGCAGTCGGCCACTGAGACGGGGGAATAGAGGTTGATTTGTCTTACCTGATGAGGGAAAAATAATTCCACCTCAGTTTTAAACTTACTGAAGTGATTGCGCTGAATTCCAAGGAGTTATTGAATTTCGAATACGGGATAATGACCTTAAGAAGAAATTTAGAAAAATAGGCTTTCAGCAAAGACTTACTTTTTTCTATCGCAAGGTACCTATATATATATATCGAAAAGTATATAACCGAGTCTTTTGAAATGAAACTTGTACCTTTAATAAGTAAGATAACTGGAGGATTGATGGTTTTGATTCCGGATTCTTCTGCAGCATCTTCTTATTACGTGATTTAAATATGTAAGTAATGATGAGGCTAAAAGAAAGAGTCATCAAGCAGGTCATTAGCCTCTCTACTCTATGCATGGATACTGACTCATTGCTTGAAGGGCATCTTACGTAGAAGAGATTCTGTTGGTTGAGCATATTACTCGGTTTCAGAACTACAGGTTAGCGAATAGAATGAAGTGCATTAAGAGATTATTCTCTCGCTAGACATAAACGGCTCCAGAACTAGGGTGGTGACACAATAAGCCCACACAAAGAGTCTCCCATCAGATTTGGGGCGGGGGTGGCTCAGTCGGTAGCGCGCCAGGCTCGTAATCTGTAGTTCCCTGTTTCGAGTCCCAGCTGGGTCAGCGTTGAGATTTATCTCCGCAAAATTCCCCGCCTTGCCCACGGTCAGTAGGGGACACCGATGGGCTTGGAAAGGCCGCCGTCCGTCGGATGGGACGATAAGCCGTGGCCCCGTGTGCGGGAGAACCATACCCTGTGCACGTTAAAGAACACGCTGGATGGCCTTGACGGGAGGCTACCATCTGTCTCCCAACAGCTGTTCCAGTGGGTCCCCTCTCCCAACCTTCTCTGAGACTTCGGGTCCATGTGACCTGGCCATTTAGCCCATGGTGTGCAAAAAAGTGCCGCTCAGAGGTAAAGCAACCCAAACAACCCATCAGATCAGACAGCTCTCAGACCGAATTCAGCAGTAGTCTTGAATTAGTATTCTTGCAGTCTTCATTCAGAATGTCATTAGTTGAGATCACTTGGTTTATGCTCTTGCGATTTGCTATCGAGGATTTGCCTCTCGTGTTCGAGTGGGGGAACTATGCATATATCAATGTTTAGTATCGTATCGTTAATTAGTAATAAAGTTATGTTTGCTGTGACATGAAGCTTGCATCTGCATGTAATTCCATCAAAGTTATTGGCATGACTAAGGACATTCCATTGAAGCAGTTCATGAGATTTGCGTTGGGATGAATTGAGACAATGCGGGGAGTACCCACACAGTGTGACTAAACACTTAAGGAAAACGGGCAGACCCAGAATTAGAAGGATGAGCAATGTGACAGATGATCTATTAGACTGTAGTGGGCAATATTGCTGAACATCATACACTTTGAGAACTAAATCGCAGCATAAATTGCTTATTGGACCTTCACTGCCTATCTACTCAAGGATTATGTATGCATTATTATGAGATACAGGCTTAAATTTTTAATATAATTTAAGTTCCAAAATAACAAAGAGGGTTGGGTTGTTTTACCTCTGAGCGGCACTATTTTTACACACCAGGGGCTAAATGGCCAGGTCACATGGACCCCGAAGGCTCAGAGAAGGTTGGGGGAGGGGACCCACTGGAACAGCTGTTGGGAGACGGCAGCCTCCCGTCAAGGCCATCCAGCGTGTTCTTTAACGTGCACAGGGTATGTCTCTCCCGCACACGGGGCCACGGCTTAACGTCCCATCCGACGGACGGCGGCCTTTCCAAGCCCATCGGTGTCCCCTGCTGACCGTGGGCAGGGCGGGGAATTTTGCGGAGATAAATCTCAACGCTGACCCAGCTGGGACTCGAACCTGGGAACTACAGATTACGAGCCTGGCGCGCTACCTGCTGAGCTACCCCCGCCCCTCCAAAATAACAAAGAGAAAAGGAGATAATATTATATATATATAAAGTACCTGTTAAACGTTAAAAACACAGGAGCCTGTCAATGTAATGCGCCATAGAGAAGATCTGATGAGAAAGGTTTCAGAGGAAAGACATCACAAACATCGAATCCAGATCCCTAATTAGGCCCATAAAGTGCAAGAAGAGTTATGCTCTCTTTCCTGAATCAGATAAAGGAAGACTATTTGATGATCGACAGGATGTTGTTCTTAGAGCTTCGTCATTGAACTGTTTCCAAAGATTTCTTTTCCTACATCTGTTGGGAGAAAACAGAAAAGCTTACAACGAAGAAATGCGTCGATTCTTTTTTTAACTCTTAGAAAAAAAAGCTATTTTATGAATCTCCAAGGTGCGAGATGACCAGATCTGCAGACAGTGGTTTAGGAAAGAAGCTCATCGAACTAATTGCATTAGAATAATCTCACTATTCTATTTTTAACTGTCTCCATGGAACACCATTCTTTGATAATAGGGCACCTGTTAATGATTCTGAGATCCGAGCACACTGCCATTGAGCTACGGAGGTTATAGTATCCGCACAACCACGGACTCAACTGTTCGCGACAGCTGGAATCTTCGCACGCGACACCCATTGTGACGTCACTGTCGCTCGAGTCGCCATTGTGACGTAGACACGACGGGCGGAGATTGGACTTCCAGATGATAAGGCGGGAATAATGGCAGCAACTATCGAGTTAATAGGCGATCATGGCTGCTTCTTTCTAGAGACAACATTAATTTCCAGCGCCACCCCTCAGTCGCGGACCCTAACAAGGGGTGGGAGGATAAGGGCCACGCTCCACGCGGTTCCAGTTTAAGGGGATATATTATCCCCCATTCGGTCTCTCGGGAGCCCAGAGGGATTTTGCGGGGGGTTGCACGAGACTCACTCTCTTAATCCTCCTGATTCATCGTATGTAACTGTAGCTCACCACAAACACTGCGATTAGGGTGCTGGAGAACCCAAGGGGAAAGAAGGGGGGGGGGAGGAGCGAAGAATAGGAGGATGTTGCTATAGTAACAGCGGTAAAGCGACGATGGATGTTACATAGGAAGCACTCGAAAACTTATCGCAGGTTTTTCTAGCATCATGACTTTCGGACTCAATTCTTAAGTTTCCGATCTGCGTTCTCCACTTTTTCTTGTTTTTTCCAATCATTTGAATTGGTTGTTTCAGTTATTCTGTTTCTTTCTCTCTGGTTAAGAGTACTACGTTTGAGACGTGGTCAGTTTCCTCCGGCTTGTCAATGGTCATTTACCTTTTTCGATTCCTTCTGGTTCTATCAAACATCCAAAGCAAGCGAGTACTTGAGAGAAGATTATCACATGATCTATATATATATATAAATATTTCTAATTTTGCCTTCAAAAAAGATTACTTAATTGGTTCATTGCAATAAAGAATAAATTCGTAATAACTTCTCAGATGGGGCGGGGGTGGCTCAGTCGGTAGCGCGCCAGGCTCGTAATCTGTAGTTCCCAGGTTCGAGTCCCAGCTGGGTCAGCGTTAAGATTTATCTCCGCAAAATTCCTCGTCCTGCCCACGGTCAGTAGGGGACACCGATGGGCTTGGAAAGGCCACCGTCCGTCGGATGGGACGTTAAGCCGTGGCCCGTGTGCGGGAGAGCCATACCCTGTGCACGTTAAAGAACACGCTGGATGGCCTTGACGGGAGGCTACCATCTGTCTCCCAACAGCTATTCTAGTGGGTCCCCTCCCCCAACCTTCTCTGAGCCTTCGGGGTCCATGTGACCTGGCCATTTAGCCCATGGTGTGCAAAAAAGTGCCGCTCCGAGGTAAAACATCCCAACCCAACTTCTCAGACTTGTTACAAAGATAATAAAATAATCGTTGTGCGCAAAATTCAGATATCTCAGGTTTGGTGGAATTCCTATTTGAAAATAATGATTGAAAGGAAACTTAGCGAATTGTTCTTAAAAGAGTGCACGAATCCCTCGAAGAAAAAGACAGATAATCTCTTTATGCACACCCTGAAACTGGTCCTGACGAAATGTCGAAGAGATTTTATAAGCAATGAAGGTAACTTAATTATCTCTCTTTGAAATGAGGATTTCAGTTATGAAGCCCAACAGAGCTACTTAGCTTATCTACAAGGAATAAGATGAGCCGTAAAACAATTTCCAGTCATGAGTCCAAAGTTACCGAGAAAATGGTGGGTTGGGTGGGGGAAGGTTGTTTTGCAACCCGTGAACAGCCTTTTTTTTTATAACAGTAAGGAAATTACCAGGTCACAAGGAGTCCAAAGGCTCAGAGCTGGACAGGGGAAGGTAATCGCTGAACAGCTCTTAAGAGACAGCTGGAAGCATCCGGCCAAGGACATCCAGCGTGTTCTTTAATGCTCAAAGAGTATGGCTGTCTTACACACGAGCAATGACTTAATGCACCATCCGACTCATGGAAGCCTTTCCAAGCCCATTAATGCCACCTTTCTTAGGGGATAGACCCCCCCCCCCTCCACTAGGGGTTAAGGGGAAAATTTTCAACTTAGGACACAGTGAGGAGTCGAACCTGAGATTTCAGATTAGGAACCGACTGAGGCAACCCTCACCCTAAGAAAGAGTGGTAATAGTGACCGCATGCCAAGTAATCCTTGATCTTGCGAGTGATGAGAATTTCACCATTTCTCTGTTTCCCCGCCTTGAGGACACCGATGGGCTTGGAAAGGCCGCCGTCCGTCGAATGGGACGTTAAGCCGTGGCCCCGTGTGCGGGAGAGCCATACCCTGTGCACGTTAAAGAATACGCTGGATGGCCTTGACGGGAGGCTACCATCTGTCTCCCAACAGCTGTTCCAGTGGGTCCCCTCCCCCAACCTTCTCTGAGCCTTCGGGGTCCATGTGACCTGGCCATTTAGCCCATGGTGTGCAAAAAAAGTGCGCTCAGAGGTAAAACAACCCAACCCTTTAAAAATAAATAAAATAAATACCCCCTCAAGCAGCTGCTTGCCACAGAGGTCTGACAAGAGCCTGTCAGTTTATATGCCAGAGTAGAAGGTCTGTGAGGATGGCAGGACCTCAGCAGAAAAACGACACATACATC
Source organism: Ryuthela nishihirai (assembly GCA_038380435.1). NCBI lineage: Eukaryota > Metazoa > Arthropoda > Arachnida > Araneae > Heptathelidae > Ryuthela > Ryuthela nishihirai. The sequence continues at coordinate 73,778,531 of JAWZYU010000010.1, forward strand.
CATGCCTAACCCAGGGCTCGAACCCAGGTCCCTTAGATCAGTAGCCAAGAACGCTAACCACTCGGCCACTTAGGCACTTAAAAAGTAGAAAGAAAACTCTTTACATAAAAAGTTGGGTTTTGATCCGCCATATGGTGTTTTTCATTTGAAAGTGGAAAACAAGTAACATTTTAAAAATAAATATATCTACAACTGCTTAATATTTAAGGTACAGTCGCTCGAACACTATGGTTGATTACAGAATTCAGAAAAATATCTGGCAACGATTTTTTTTTAGAAATTAGTGTCGTACACGAAGGTTGCCAGATAACTAATTTCTGAAAAAAATTCTAAGTCGATAATGGGTACTTCATTTCCTAATCAATTGATATTAATTCCTTTTATCTTCTTTAATATCAAAATCAGTTTCGTTATTTATGTATGTTTGTGTCTGCTTGCGAAAATGTTATAGTTTAATTATTTCCGATTCTTCATCTGATTTGTAAGGTGAAAATTTCAGAATTCAATAACAGAGCAAGACAGTGCCCTCACAAACGCTCACCCGTCATTACCCAGATCGCTATGCCCTTTACTAGTGGGGCGGGGGGGGGGGGGGGGGGGGGGGCTCAGTCGGTAGCGCGCCAGGCTCGTAATCTGAAGTTCCGGGTTCGAGTCCCAGCTGGGTCAGCGTGGATATTTATCTCCGCCAAATTCCCCGCCCTGCCCACGGTCAGTAGGGGACACCGATGGGCTTGGAAAGGCCACCGTCCGTCGGATGGGACGTTAAACCGTGACCCCGTGTGTGGGAGAGCCATACTCTGTGCACGTTAAAGAACACGCTGGATGGCCTTGACGGGTGGCGTCCATCTGTCTCCCAACAGCCGTTCCAGTGGGTCCCCTCCCCCAACCTTCTCTGAGCCTTTGGGATCCTTGTGACCTGGCCATTTAACCCATTGTGTGCAAAAAAAGTGCCGCTCAGAGGTAAAACAACCCAACCCGCTTACTAGGCCTAAAAAGAAACATCTGAAATCGATTAGGTGAAGTAATTTTTTCATTCCCGAATCAATTTGAAATTCTCTTCCCCCTCCTGCATTGCCAGTCCATTTGCATTATCAACAAAGGACATGGTTTGGAGTTAAGAGAAAAGAGACGATCTTGTTTCGTTAGTTTTCAGTATCCCCAAGACAACGCCAAAGCAGCTCGAGTTTTGCAGTCTAACAGTTTCTTTTCCAGCGAAAGAGGAATCCGAAGAAGAAGAAGAAGTTGACGAAGACTTCTCCTCCTCCTCTTCTTCCGCTTCGGCCGAGGCGGCAGTTGAGGAGGCCGTTAGTTCTGCTCCGCGGCATTTCTCTGCTCTTCATTCGCCATCTGGATTTGGAACCTCAAAGTATGAGGATGCGAAAGGAGTTAAGGAAGAAGGTCGGGCACACACCTAACTACAACACACTTGGCACACGAGCTCTGCTCATTCCGTCCCTTTGGTTGTCCCTTACCTCCAAATGCATCATGCACTCGCGCGCGAGGTTTTTTTTTGCAGCTATTTATGCAGAGATGCGCATTCAGCATCGGGGCGTGCATCGAAATTTGATTTTTTTGACCTTCGACAACTGGAAGACAAATCCGATTTGCCGAGTATTTTTGTCAGGTATGCCTACTCTCATTCTTTGCTTTCTTTGCACTTGGTTTAAGGCTACAGCGGGAGACTTGGAGAGAAAAAGAAAATGAGCGAGAAAACGAATAGGGAAGGAATATCGATTGCGAAGTCAAAACACAGAGGAAAACAGTATCTTATTAACTGGTCTTACACTTTAGAAGTCAAGTTCATCCATGAAAAATTCAGATGGTATGATGACGATAATAATGAGTGTGATAGAGATAAATAAATTGAAGCTCTTGCTATCAGTTGTGATCAATTATTTTACCTCTTAGCTGTAGTTTTGTGCACAAATTGGAAAAAATGGCCAGATTTCAAAGGACCGTAAGGGCTCAGAGCTGGATAAGGGACAAAGGATCCGCTGGACCGTGGTTACGATACAGATGAAAGCCCCACGTCAAGGCTATCCAATAGGGGCGGGGGTGGCTCAGTCGGTAGCGCGCCAGGCTCGTAATCTGTAATTCCCAGGTTCGAGTCCCAGCTGGGTCAGCGTTGAGATTTATCTCCGCAAAATTCCCCCCCCCCCCCTGCCCACGGTCCGTAGGGGACACCGATGGACTTGGAAAGACCGCCGTCCGTCGGATGGGACGTTAAGCCATGGCCCCGTGTGCGGGAGAGTCATAACCTGTGCACGTTAAAGAACACGCTGGATGACCTTGACGGGAGGCTATCATCTGTCTCCCAACAGCTGTTCCAGTGGGTCCCCTCCCCCCAACCTTCTCTGAGCCTTCGGGGTCCTTGTGGCCTGGCCATTTAGCCCATGGTGTGCAAAAAAGTGCCGCTCAGAGGTAAAACAACCCAACCCAAGGCTGTTTTCGATACAGCTGGATATCGCCTATATGGAACAAAATATTGCAATGAAAACTGAATATTTGGCGGAATCCACTAATAGATCACAAAATATATTTCTCTTGTTGGATTTTCGTTCATTGCTTTCCGTAGCTATAGCGAACTTTAAAATTGAGTTGTTGAATTAGGAATAAAATAATTTAATAAATAAAAACCTGTGAAGGAATTTATTGTCACGCGCAAAATGCAACCACTTCAGTCGAAAATCAAGGCGACTGTGACGTCACAAATAGCATGACTTCAGTGTCTGTTCAGTATGTGACATCATTCGTCAAAGCTTATCAATGTGCTGCTACCATTTACTGCAGAGGGAAAACTTAAATATCAGTAAATCGAGGTATGAGTTGTGAAAGGTTGAAAAATTCATATCCTAAATACTGGTTATTCGAATAAATCGAAATTCACTAAATACAGGAAAATAATGCATTGTTTATATAGGACTTCGGTTGGGAGCAGAAGAAATACTAAATGCATGAAGGGTTTATAACTGTATTATTTAGTGCATGCCGAAATTAGGAAAATGATATTGAATTTCGAAAACAAGAAACTGTTGATATGTAAGAGTAAGTAGTGCTTCACGTACAAAAATGTATTTAGTTGTTGGAGAGATTTTGGGTTGGGTTGTTTTACCTCTGAGAGGCATTTTTTTGCACACTATGGGCTAAATGGCCAGGTCACAGGGTCCCCGAAGGCTCAGAGAAGGTTGGGGGAGGGGACCCACTGGAACAGCTGTTGGGAGACAGATGGTAGCCTCCCGTCAAGGCCATCCAGCGTGTTCTTTAACGTGCACAGTGTATGGCTCTCCCGCACACGGGGCCACGGCTTAACGTGCCATCCGACGGACGGCGGTCTTTCCAAGCCCATCGGTGTCCCCCTACTGACCATGGGCAGGGCGGGGAATTTTGCGGAGATAAATCTCAACGCTGACCCAGCTGGGATTCGAACTTGGGAACTGCAGATTACGAGCCTGGCGCGCTACCGACTGAACCACCCCCGCCCTGTTGGAGAGGTAAAACTCTCTGTAGGCTCTGACCCTGCTGGATAACTTTACTAAAAGGTTCGACCCTCATACTTATTCAGGTAGATCTTCCTTCTTTCCTGTTTTCAGTCTCAATCTAGAAGACTGAGACTTGAATTTTACTCGATTAGGTTAAATATAAGGTCCAGAGGTTCCGGACAACCACACAACTAAATGTATTTTTCTGTCTGAAAGAACTAATTGGTACTATCTAATAACTTAATAATTTGCTTTACAAACCCACAAGTTATTTTCGCAATTTCGCTATTTGTTAAGTAGTTTTTTTTTTACTATTAAGAAGTTTTTATACGAGTCTGAATTACGTATATAAGATGCTTTTAGGGGGAATATTGCAATACAGTCGCTCAAAAAAGTATCCGAACACTATGGTTGATTACAGAATTCAGAAAAAATATCTGGCAAAGATTTTTTTTTTAGAAATTATTGATCTGGCAACCTTCGTGATCACTAATTTCACTAATTTCTAAAAAAAATCGTTGCCAGATATTTTTTCTGAATTCTGTAATCAACCATAGTGTTCAGATACTTTTTGAGCGACTGTACGTGCACACATAAGAAATTGGAATATGTTCAAAGACCCCCAACTCCAAATATACATTCTTTCTTTTAAACAATCAGCCGTTTAAAAGATCACATCCATTATCAACCATGAGGATGAACTGTAAAGAAATCCAAGATGCGACCCCTTAAAAACATGCATTTAAAAAAAATATTCTTTCTCATCCTACTTCTCTAATTAGTTTAGCTTCCCCTCCTCCCCTTATAACCTCTTAAACACATAAAGTCTCTTAGCATATGTACGCAGTTGCAATCTTTGCAAATTCTTGATCAGATGGTCAGGATTCGCCTGTTAGTGTCACCTGCGCTCGAAGACAGCTTTCCCTGCAGTACTCGCCTCGTTCTTCGCCCTAAGCTAAGTGGGAGAGACAAGACGAAGCGTGTCCCTCGGTATATCTGCATGTCGGATCTCTCCGTATTCCACTCACCCGTGACCGGACCCCGATCAGGCATCCACTTGTCTGCCAATCAGCGCCCGAGGTACTCCTAAATATAGGATCGTGCGTCGAGCGAGTTCGTGGATCACTGACCACCACAGTTGGAGCTTGCCTGCTCTAAGCCTCTTTTAATGGATACCAGACGGTCGCTTATTTCTGTTTTCACAAGAGGACTTTTGTGCTGGAGCAGAATTTCGTGAACTATATCGCGTTTTCTAAAATTGAGTCAAAACGGTTCGGAATAGCAAGGGGGTTGTACAACAGAGGCTTGGCACATTTAGATGGGCCGTCGCGCCTTTCGAATCCAAGGAGGAAATGGTCGCGGGTAAGTTGAGCTGTTGTTGGCGCAGAAAAGAAGGAAAAAGGCTTTGAAATCTTTTTTTTTATTCTTTCAACAGTAAACTTCTTGGCACACAGAGATTTCTTTTCAAGCTGATGTTGCCATTCGGTTTGGACTCTGCACCTCAAAAGGATTCAAATCTCTGGTTGAGAGTGGGCGCTCACTATTCAAAGAAAGTTTTTTCGCTTTTTCTTCTCTGATTATATTCTTATAGCGGATGAAAAAAACTGTATAAATAAACGTTACAAAAAAGGTCAAAAAAAGATTAGTGCAGACCTTTTATTTCATTAATGCAGTTAGTGGTTTGAGTGAAATATATTTGAATCTTGTAAATGTCCAAGATGTGATGCTTATTGTCATAATATACGATCGTCAGGTATTATTTCCTTCCTTAAATATTTCTTCAAATTTAGTCATAATCCGAGTGGTTATCGTGATTGGCTACTGATCAAAGGGGCCTGTGTTCGAGCCCAGGTCCTAGGTATGGATGTTTGTGTTGCCTTTTTGCTGAGGACCCGCCATCCTCACAGATCTTCTACTACGGCGTATAAACTGACAGGTTCCTGTCAGACCACTGTGGCAAGCAACTGCTTGAGAGGGTATTTATTTATTTTTATCCCTTTAATAAACTCTAAGTCGTCCCGTGGCCGAGTGGTTAGCGCGCTTGGCTACTGATCTACGGGACCTGGGTTCGAGCCCCGGGTAAGGCATGGATGTTCGTGTTGTTTTCTGCTGAGGTCCTGCCATCCTCTCAGATCTTCTACTGTGGCATATAAACTGACAGGCTCCTGTCAGACCTCTGTGGCAAGCAGCTGCTTGAGGGAGTATTTATTTATTTATTATTTTTTTAATAAACTCTTCTAACGCCATTTTTCCTTACCATCTGTAATAACAACACCGCTAATCACCAATGTTCTCTTTTCTAGAATATTTTAAACTCCACGTTTTTTAAATAGTTAGCTGGTGAAAAAAATAATCCGAGTTCACGAGAATGTCAATTGTTGATATTTATAGCATGTTTTCCTCTACGATGATTTACACTAACGTGTTCCCTTCAGACCTCCACAGCAAGTGGATCTTAATGATGATGATAATTTCAACAACAGTGTCGGGAGTGGTTCATCAGTAATCTACCAAAACCTTTCTGGGTTAACTCCCAAATTTGAACTGATATTTTTTGTTCAAAGATTTGATATTCCGTTGGGTTGGGTTGTTTTACCTCTGAGCGGCACTTTTTTGCACACCATGGGCTAAATGGCCAGGTCACATGGACCCCGAAGGCTCAGAGAAGGTTGGGGGAGGGGACCCACTGGAACAGCTGTTAGGAAACAGATGGTAGCCTCCCGTCAAGGCCATCCAGCGTGTTCTTTAACGTGCACAGGCCACGGCTTAACGTCCATCCGACGGACGGCGGCCTTTCCAAGCCCATCGGTGTCCCCTACTGACCGTGAGCAGGGCGGGGAATTTTGCGGAGATAAATCTCAACACTGACCCAGCTGGGAACTGAAAGGGAACTACAGATTACGAGCCTGGCGCGCTATCGACTGAGCCACCCCCGCCCTTTGATATTCCGTTATTTGTATTAATGAGATGCGACTTGGAAGTGCGACGACTTATGACACAGCGTCAAACTGAGGATCTGGGTATAAGAGGAGCAGAATACTTACAAAATGAAAGAGAACGCCGAGTGGCCTTAGAACGAGATTCTTTTCAAAGCTCACGTTCTTAAGGGTCTCCTTCCCTTAACTCGAATCTTCTGGCCCAACCATTTACTCCACTGTGTAATAACATAATAGCCTTTTAGGTGTAAAGCAAAATTCGAGTAAAAATTTCGGTACCAGCATTGCAATCATTGATTTCTTCTTGAGCTTAGATTTTGCTTCTATTTATCTCAATACTTCCATCTCATTGGCCAATCACTTTCAATCTTCTCTCTCAGCAAAACTCTAGGAGTCTTTCATCTTGTTTCCTTCAATGCAGATGCAGAAACAGCTTCCTTATGTCTCTACAAAATGTTAGCTTTTACAAGGTACCAATACTAATACGAAGGAAAGTTTCTCAAAAAAAATATAAGCTAGTATACATTATCAGTTAGATTAGTCACTACACTTCTATCTTGAAGTGAATTACGGAAACAGTTGGGTGATTTTACTTCTGAGCTGCACTTTTTTGCACACCATGGGCTAAATAGCCAGGTCACAAGGACCCAGGGGCGGGAGTGGCTCATCGGTAGCGCGCCAGGCTTGTAATCTGTAGTTCCCAGGTTCGAGTCCCAGCTGGGTCAGCGTTGAGATTTATCTCTGCAAAATTCCCCGCCCTGCCCACGGTCAGTAGGGGACACCGATGGGCTTGGAAAGACCGCCGTCCGTCGGATGGGACGTTAAGCGTTGCCCCGTGTGCGGGAGAGACATACCCTGTGCACGTTAAAGAACACGCTGGATGGTCTTGACGGGGGGCTACCATCTGTTCCCAACAGCTGTTCCAGTGGGTCCTCTCCCCCAACCTTCTCTGAGCCTTCGGGGTCCATGTGACCTGGCCATTTAGCTCATGGTGTGCAAAAAGGGCCTCTCAGAGGTAAAACAACCCAACCCACAAGGACTCCGAAGGCTCAGGGAAGGTTGGTAGAGGGGACTCACTGGAACAGCTGTTGGGAGACAGATGGTAGTCTCCCGTCAAGGCCATTCAGCGTGTTCTTTAACGTGCACAGGGCATGACTCTCCCATACACGGAACCACGGCTTAACATCCCATCCGACGATCGGCGGCCTTTCCAAGCCCATCGGTGTCCCCTACTGACCGTGGGCAGGGCGAGGAATTTTGCGGAGATAATTCTCAACGCTGACCCAGCTTGGACTCGAACCTGCGAACTGCAGATTACGAGCCTGGCGCGCTACCGACTGAGAAACCCCCCCCCCCCCCCACACACTCCCCCTACCGAAGCAGTAGAAGAATCTGAAGAATTGCACAGATGACACTCCAACGGCTCTCAGAGATCAAAAGGTCAGTGGCCCATGAATCAGCTTTATTTATCGCATTCTTTCTTATGCAAAATCGCATGTTGTTGTCCTTTTTCGTAATTGGTGCAAATTGTAGAATTTCGTAGATAATTAAGCAACGGTGACAGAGATCGCGATTTAACATTATTAACACTTCCAAACATTTTGCTGTATTGAAGCAATGTCATCACCGCAATAGAATTGGCTTCAGAACAAACTGGAGCGTTTGCCTTAACCAACTGCTCACACTCCAATTTTCTGTAAGGCAACTACCGTTGGTAATGGGCAGGGGTGGCTCAGTCGGTAGCGCGCTAGGCTCGTAATCTGTAGTTCCCAGGTTCGAGTCCCAGCTGGGTCAGCGTTGAGAATTATCTCCGCAAAATTCCTCGCCCTGCCCACGGTCAGTAGGGGACACCTATGGGCTTGGAAAGGCCGCCGATCGTCGGATGGGATGTTAAGCCGTGGTTCTGTGTGTGGGAGAATCATACCCTGTGCACGTTAAAGAACACGCTGAATGGTCTTGACGGGAGACTACCATCTGTCTCCCAACAGCTGTTCCAGAGGGTCCCTTCTACCAACCTTCTCTGAGCCTTCGGGGTCCATGTGACCTGGCCATTTAGCCCATGGTGTGCAAAAAAATGCCGCTCAGAGGTAAAACAACCGAACCCGTTGGTAATGGTTCTGTTTTAAGATGCCAAAACGTTTGGAAGAGTTAATAGCCCTAAACCTTTCAAACTTCTTTCCATGTAGCCTTTACTTTAATTCTTTTTCACTTTAAAGCGTTTCAATAGAATAATAAGAATCTTTTCACACCTTCGTTTGATCTCCTTGGTATTTAAAAAATATTATATCTCACACTGTCCAAAAATAGAAACACACTCAAATTGCGTCAAAAAGGCTCTCGACATTAAATCACCATCGTCTTGTTGGGTTGGGTTGTTTTACCTCTGAGCGGCACTTTTTTGCACACCATGGGCTAAATGGCCAGATCACATGGACCCCGAAGGCTCAGAGAAGGTTGGGGGAGGGGACCCTTTAACAGCTGTTGGGAGACAGATGGTAGCCTCCCGTCAAGGCCATCTAGCGTGTTCTTTAACGTGCACAGGGTATGGCTCTCCCACACACGGGACCACGGCTTAACGTCCCATCCGACGGACGGCGGCCTTTACCAAGCCCATCGATGTCCCCTACTGACCGTGGGCAGGGCGGGGAATTTTGCGGAGATAAATTTCAACGCTGACCCAGCTGGGACTCGAACCTGGGAACTACAGATTACGAGCCTGGCGTGCTACCGACTGAGCCACCCCCGCCCCCACCATCGTCTTGTCACAACGGTATTAAATGGCCAACAACTTTCGTGCAACACGAGAAACAAGAACCGCTCCTTTCCAGAGAGTTCGAAATGTGCGTAGAAAAGATCGGTAAACAGATTGCCAGTTAACGCGGCGAGTCATTACTTGCGAGGAAGAGACAATCAATGGAACCGCTCCAAGGGCAACTGGCTCGTCATTAGCTGCTGTGCCCCGATATTGGCTTGACAATGCGCATCTGTTGTGATTAAATTAGCAGCAATTAGACGTCACGAGTTAATTACGATAAACGATTAATTGCGAAACATGCTCCCGCTGTCTGTTTGCATCCCCCCCCTCTATTCCCCTTCGTGCATCTCTTTCTGCTTCCTCCTCATCCTCCATCGGCACAGAAGCTCCGCATCACCAGGGGGATGCGAGAAGCAAAGCTACAGAAAGAGAGATGAGCTACCGCGTCTCGAGTAGTGGGTAATGAGAAAGTGTTTACGTCCCTTTCTCATTAGGCAGTGCGGTGAAAACGAGCGATTGAAGCAAGCCCTCTTTCTCAGTCTTGTCCCTTTCTCAGCCTCGTCCTTTCATTAGCTAGATGCTTCTCATTAAATTAATATGAACTGCTCACAAACAAGCCCACACGCGCGCACTCACGCAGGCAAGCGCGAGTCTGTTACGTGTATATATATATAGCGAGCTAGAGTACTCCGTAAATGGCGTAGGAAAATAAATGAGAGCGAGTGGGCAACTTTTGTAGACGGCCGAGAGTTTGGGGGATCAAGAAAGAGCAGCAATTTATTTTCATTTCTGAAAGATACATCCTCATCTGCGGGAACGGGTAAGGAAGAAAAAAAAGAGTGAAACTGGCGAGGACAGTCATTCTGTTTGGTTTGGTGTCAACTGCGGATCGATATTAATTATTGCCCCGTCGATCGTTCTACGCACTGTCCACCTCTTCTCGTAACCCCCCTCCCAACCCCGCCGCCCACCATTTTACCCCCTTCTCTTCATAATGCTAGCCAGCTTTCCCTTCTTCTCTCCTTCTCATCCTCTCCCTCGTTCTCCTCTCACTCTGTCACTCTGTAAACGCTAATTATATCCTCGCTAAAAAGATGTGTGCTCCTATTTCCCTCGAAGATGTTTACCTTCGTTTTGTCTTTACTCCCCCCCCCACACACACACACTCTTTCTCCCGTTAATTAGCTGTTCTTATAGGCCAGCTGGGAATGCTGGGAGCACCATGGAATACCAGAAGTGAAGGGAGGAGTTGTAAGTGTGGGGGGGGGGGGACTCTGCTTAAGAGAGGGTGACCCAAACTCTCTTTAATTTTGCGAGAAGTTAGCTGCCATTGGCTGTTGGTGCTCCAGTCTTTTGCCGACTGTATTTAGCATGCACTGTCTGCTTCTCCGTCTGTCTGCCCGTGTATGAATGTGTGACAATGTGGATGTGAATAGTTATCTCCTTTTCTGTACGGAAGACTGATGAAACGATTCTTTACACGTCCCGGTATTTTTATTATTCCCAGCGTTAGCCCCTGCCTTTTTTTTATTCCCCCCATATGAGCAATCCTCAGTGGGTCCGTTTTTTTCCCCCTTGCGCTTATTGTGCTTCGAGATAATGAGTTTAAAGTGCATTGAAAGAGGCGAGCACCGTGGTGGAGAATGAGACGCTTAATGAGTTATTTCACACCACCATCTAAAGGCCGCCTTCTCTCCATTTAGTTTTTTTTCTATCCGATTTCTTTCTTCTACGAATAGAGAGCTACGAAAAAAGGTATAAGTGGTTCAAATGGAGCCTTATCTGGTTGTTCTGAGAGGCAAAGCTTATCTCATTTTACCCATTAGAAACCAGCGACCAAGTGAACATTCACTTCTGCGGGCTGTTATTATTAAAAGCAGTTTTCAAGCTTCTTTCTTTCTCTCTCTCTCTTTTTTTTTTTGCTAATCTTACCCCTCTTTTTCTTCCTCTTTGTCCTCTTTCATCTTCTCCTCTCCGATGTTTGATCGTCAGCCCCGGACGATAAAAGCAGAATTTAACGTGAAGCTTGTTGTTGCCGAGTTGGTACTAACCTTTTTTATATTTTTTCGAATCGTGCATGTTTATCTAGACAGAATTGAGCGTTTTTCTTTGCTGATTAGCAAAATTGCTATTGCAAAAGGACAATTGCTCATTTCCTTTCTTCGAGAGGAGCGTGTATTTCTGTTGTGATGTCAGTTTTTTCCGGTCTGTGTCCTCCGCTCCTTTTTGTGTTTCACCAAAAGAGGGCTCTAGTGCAGGGAGAGGATGCCTTTTTTGCCGCTTTTGTGTTCTGCGCCTGATAATTTTCTATTCGTTAAATGATATCTTTGGCTTTCATTTTATTACTCTGTACCAAATTCGTTCCTCAGAAATCTTCTGCCTGTTTTCTGCTCTCTAATTTATGTAAGTGAATAAGCCTTGAAAATTAGACTTAAACTTTACAGTAATTTGTCCTTTCCAGGGAATGTTATGCTGCAGAAATTTGGGTTTGATGTAGATAGAATAACAACAAATTTTATGATTTTATAATTTTTAATCTTTTTCCAAAACTGATAAGTTTAACAAACAAGTAATCACTAGCCTTTCAATTCTATTTTGGGGGGAGTTGCTTGTTTCAGTCAGTTGCTTTCATACTTTCATTGTTATAGTCAGTTGCTCACTAGGCTCGGACCTAGTGAGAAAATTAAAGGGGAATGGGTTGGGTTGGGTTGTTTTACCTCTGAGCGGCACTTTTTTGCACACCATGGGCTAAATGGCCAGGTCACACGGACCCCGAAGGCTCAGAGAAGGTTGGGGGAGAGAACCTACTGGAACAGCTGTTGGGATACAGATGGCAGTCTCCCGTCAAGGCTGTCCAGCGTGTTCTTTAACATGCACAGGGTATGGCTCTCCCGCACACGGGTCACGGCTTAACGTCTCACCCCACGGACGGCATCTTTTCAAAGCCTATCGGTGTTCCCTACTGACTGTGGGCAGGGCGGGGAATTTTGCGGAGATAAATCTCAACGCTGACAAAGCTGGGACTCGAACCTGGGAACTACAGATTACGAGCGTGGCGCGCTACCGACTGAGCCACCCCCGCCCCAAAGGGGAATGGGAAAGGGGAAGTGAAGGGAGGAGGGGGGAGAAGGCAAGAGATTGGATTTCCGTTGCATTATAACATTTCTCCCTTCGTTTTAAAAGTCTTTAATAAATTTCTTCAATTATGCGTGAAATATGCATAAGTTGAATTATTTTTGTCCCTATTAACCTTATTATTGCATTCTCAAAGGTGGGGTGGGCTGCATGGCCCCTTGCTCTTCCCCCTACTTCCGGTCCTGCTTGGGGCGAAGGTGGCTCAGTCGGTAGCGCGCTAGGCTCGTAATCTGCAGTTCCCGGGTTCGAGTCCCAGCTGGGTCAGCGTTGAGATTTATCTCCGCAAAAATTCCCCGCCCTGCCCACGGTCAGTAGGGGACACCGATGGGCTTGGAAAGGCCGCCGTCCGTCGGATGGGACGTTAAGCCGTGGCCCCGTGTGTGGGAGAGCCATACCCTGTGCACGTTAAAGAACACGCTGGAGGGACTTGACGGGAGGCTACCATCTGTCTCCCAACAGCTTTTCCAGTGGGTCCCCTCCCCCAACCTTCTCTGAGAATTCGGGGTCCGTGTGACCTGGCCATTTAGCCCATGGTGTGCAAAAAAAGTGCCGCTCAGAGGTAAAACAACCCAACTGGTCCTGCTTTACATACAAAACAATAGATTTAGCAATGAGGAAGGACAAATTGGACCTTGACAGAATTGATCTTCAATGGCAGAACGATATGTCTCTGTTAAATGCAGAACACTGTGTCCTGAGAATCATGTTTTCGGGACAGAAACTTTGGCTATTTTGTGCTTTAACTGACTTGGCGTAGGTAGTTTATGAAATGTCTATTTCACATTTTAACTGAAACGCTCAGTTCATTTATGAAATAACTAGGTATTTCATGTGCTAACTTAATCGCAGACTTGAACGGTAACATATACATTGCAAGAATTGAATACCCGATAGAAGAGGTCTGCTGACTTCTAATAATGAAACGAAGGATTTCGCAATTGGAACAGAGCAAACATTGCCAACGACTGAGAGCAAAATGAGGATTTTTTTTTACAATTTTAGTAATCAGGTTAATAGCCAATATGAAGAGGTTGGGTTGTTTTACCTCTGAGCGACACTTTTTTGCACACCATGGGCTAAGTGGCCAATTCACATGGACCCCGAAGGCTCAGAGAAGGTTAGAAGAGTGGACCCACTGGAACAGCTGTTTGGAGACAGATGGTAGCCTCCCGTCAAGGCCATCCAGCGTGTTCATTAACGTGCACAGGATATGGCTCTCCGGTACACGTAGCCGCGGCATAACGTCCCATCCGACGGATGGTGGCCTTTACAAGCCCATCGGTGTCCCTACTGACCGTGGGCAGGACGGAGAGTTTTGCGGAGATAAATCTCAATGCTGACCCAGCTGGGACTCGAACCTGCAGATTACGAACCTTTCGCGCTACCGATTGAGCCACCCTCGCCCCTGAAAATAAAGCGAAGCCATTGATTTGAATGTTAAGTCGGCGAATGAATTAACGAATTTGCTAGGTGTAAATCTGTCATCTTAAATGCCAAACAAGCCTCGTGTAATTCTCCAAGCTGTTGGCATTTACCCATTTCAAGAAAAAAATGCAAGATGCCGCCTTATTAATGAATTGAACTATCGCATCACTGTGATGCTCGCTGCCACGCATCCCTCTCTGCTCTCCCGATCCCTAATGGCTCTGTTTATTTCCCAGCTGCCTATCGTCAAGGTCTGTGCATCGGTACGATATTTAATATGCGACGGAAGATTTGATTAAAAAATCGGAACGAATTAAATACGATCCGTTGGCTGTTCTCAAATGACGTCGAATCATCAGGCATTTGAACGCGTCGCTTTGCATCCGATTGCGCAGTTGTTGACTGGACACGGACGGTGATGGATGCTGATAGACGAAAGTGAAGACTGGCGACAAACGAGATGATTGGCGATGCGAGGATGGCGAAGAGGAAGATGCTGAAACGGAAAACCGAACGAGAGGAAGAAGAATAGAGGATGAAGAAATTACATCAGGCGGTATTGTCATCGTATAATTCCAAATAACGAATTCTGTTTTACGTGTTTTGCATCTAGCTTTCCACGATTGCCAATCTGGTATTTGCGTTCTTGAATGCTTTTCGCCGATTCTTAGTGGTTCGAATTACTAAAACACGCCACTAAAGAAACGCGGGCACGTAATTATTTGCTGCTTCTTCTATTCCGTGTTCTTTGAAACGCGGAATGGCAATTTAATAAAAGTTAGGCTGCGCAAGTAACGAGATCAATTGCGACTCCTTCCTCTTTTGATTAAAAAAAATACCCAAACGACAAATGTTTTCAGGACACGGGAATCTAACTTTATTGAAAACAAGCAATCAGTCGTCGTTTCTGATTGCGCTTTGGTACCGGTTGGTTCCAGAAGCGATTGCAGATTTGCCGTTTGAAAATCCGTACAGCAAGGGATCGATGCGAGTGTAAAATTGAAAGGAAAACGTGAAGCGGACGAATTTGAAAGGCATTCTTTAAAGTCAAGATAACAAGAAGTAAAAAGGGAAGAGATTTTAGAATCTTGCATTCGTAAAAATACATAAATTTTAGTTACTGTGTGCATGGATTAGCTTACGATATTTCTACATAAAACGCAGACTATTAATATTTTGCTTATAAATTTTGGAAATTTAAAATATATGCAGCATTTTCCTAATGAGATAATGATTATGGATTCGTAAGAGAAGCGAAATGAATACAAATGGTGGCGATTTCGACTTAGCTGAATTATAAAATTTGCAGGTTGCTGATTTTTTGCTTCGTCAAATGAGATACAGCATGGTGAACACCGCAATTTGGCAGATCAGTGTAGTTCTAATTCTAATCGACATATTACGCGTATTTTAAAAGGATATCTTAGAAAACTAAAACGGAAGAGTAAAAACATACATATATTGCACTATTTAAACAGAATAATTTCTGGAAAAAAAAAAATCATTTTTGCTGTTCAGTCAGTTAGTAGGGTCCCCATTTGGCACAGATATTTTGGAACTTTAAATGTTGATGAATAATTGTTTCTCTACTGATATAACTTTCATATTTCTGAGATAACTTTCGATTATCTCCGGTCACATTTTCTTGGCAAATTTTTTTTTGGAAAAAATGGCTGTTTTTGATGGAGTCAGGAAGGTTAATGAGAAATTTAGAGGTGGGTTATTTGAGCTATAAGATTTTTTTTTTTGTCTCTGATGAGAGATTATTTAGTTTCGGGAGCTTTTTTATAATTTGATCGGCAGTACACTTTCCAATTTTCACGCTTTTCGGTTTCTGTTGTTTGTGAGGACATTTAGTTTTGGGGACTTTTTATAATTTGATCGGCAGTGCACTGTTTCCGATTTTCATGCTTTTTGGTATGTGTTGTCTCCAATGAGATTATTTAGTTTTGGGGGCTTTTTCATAATGCCGGTCGGCGATGCATTGTCGATGATGTTCTTGGTTTACTTTGGAGTTTATTTTCCGTCGCCAAGAAAATGTGACCGGAGATAACCGAAAAAGTACCAAACTTATTCCTTGAAGTTTTCTTAATGAGTTCACGAACAGCAGCGATGGTCCTCTCGTTCACGGTCTTCTTCGGTCTTTCTGCACGAGGGAGGTCTTCAAAGCTCAGCTCTGCGTCTCTGAATATGCGCATCCATCCCATAATAGTGTCTTATGAGTCTCTGAATATGCGCATCCATCCCATAATAGTGTCTTATGAGTCTCTGAATATGCGCATCCATCCCATAATAGTGTTTTATAAGTCTCTGAACATGCGCATCCATCCCATAATAGTGTTTTATGAGTCTGAATATGCGCATCCATCCCATAATAGTGTCTTATGAGTCTCTGAATATTCGCATCCATCCCATAATAGTGTCTTATGAGTCTCTGAATAAGCGCATCCATCCCATAATAGTGTCTTATGAGTCTCTGAATATGCGCATCCATCCCATAATAGTGTCTTATGATCTCTGAATATATGCGCATCCATCCCATAATAGTGTCTTATGAGTCTCTGAATATTCGCATCCATCCCATAATAGTGTCTTATGAGTCTCTGAATAAGCGCATCCATCCCATAATAGCGTCTTATGAGTCTCTGAATATGCGCATCCATCCCATAATAGTGGCTTATGAGTCTCCATATACTTGTAAGGAACGAAAGACGTGAGATAAGCTTTTCTTCCTTTTATCCCCAATGCGTAAATATGTGTAAATATTCGATGTATTATCACTTGCCAAGTCTTTTTCTTAACAGTTCATTGCATTATTAATTTTCACGCTGCATTCTACGTGGTTAGCGCGCTTGGCTTCTGACCTAAGTGATCTGGGTTCGTGCCCCGGGTAAGGCATGGCTGTTCGTGTTGTTTTTCTACTGAGGTCCTGCCGTCCTCACAGACCTTCTACTCTGGCATATAAACTGACAGGTTCCTGTCAGACCTCTGTGGCAAGCAGCTGCTTGAGGGTGTATTTTTATTTTTTATTTTATTCTACGTGAAGCGTAGACTGCATTTGGAATTTCGGGAAGTTGAGCTAAAGAGGGGTTACAATTGTTTCATTATAACTAGGAGTGTGTATGATGAGTTTGTCGCTCTCTGTACAGTCGCTCAAAAAAATATCCGAACACTATGGCTGATTACAGAATTCAGAACAAATATCTGGAGCGTGTACAGCAACTATACACGCTCCAGTTACCGTTCACAGCAAACTGGAGCGTGTGCAGTAACTGCACACGTTCAATATTTCCGTGAGTGAGCCCACACGATCTAGTATCAAAATAATATGACCACCTACAATCGCTCAAAAAAGTATCCGAACACTGTGGTTGATTACAGAATTCAGAAAAAATATCTGGAACGTGTACAGCAACTGTACACGCTCCAGTTACCGTTCACAGCAAACTGGAGCGTGTGCAGTTACTGCACACGCTCCAGTTTGCTGTGAACGGTAACTGCACACGCTTAATATTTCTATGAGTGGGCCCACACGATCCAGGTTTTTGTGAGCTCACACAATCCAATGTGCTGTGAACGGTAACTGCACACGCTCAATATTCATTGCATTATATATTCATACGCATTATATATATTAAAAAAATATCCGAACACTATGGCTGATTACAGAATTCAGAAAAAATATCTGGCAACGATATCTAAAAATATCACTAATTTCTAAAAATATCGTTGCCAGATATTTTTTCTGAATTCTGTAATCAGCCATAGTGTTCGGATATTTTTTTGAACGACTATACGAACCAAGCCTTAGAAATCGTAAAATTTTGTCTCTGATTTTTCATGAAAGGTCATTTTGACCCCAAGAAAGTAGGAAGGACCTTTTTTAAGAAGAAAGGACAGTTGGCAAAGCTAGTCATTATTTTGTACCGCGAATTTTCACATGCAAGTGCAGTGACGTACTGTTTTTATTATCGCCAAGGGAAGTGAACTGAAAGCTGATTAGTTGGAGTTCACTAAAGCATTCTTGTGTTAAAACTCTATTGTTTATCTCGTGCCCATCAGGTGAATTCGTTTTCAATTCACCACATCTATTCTGAAGCGTCTGCTAAGTGGGGCCTAAATCTTTTAAATTTCTCACAAAGAGAACTTTTGGATTTTTTTTCGTTACTTTTTATTCAGGTTTTTTTTTTGCCTGATATTTACTTATCGGGAGAAGTTTTAATGAAACTGAGGGTGGATTATTAAAAAAAAAACATATTTAACCTAAAAAAAATGCTTCAATCGTTAAGTTCTGATTTGATAATAAAAAAAATCTAATCTTGTTTATAACCGAAAATTAAACACTACTGTTCCCTAAAGCAACAGAAACAATAACATGGACAGATACAAACAAAACCAGACGAATGCAAGCCATAGTTTGATGTGAATAGCGCAGTCTGCCAGAAGCAGTCGAATTTTTCCTTTAATATTCAACTAGTTCCTACAACCTCGACATTACCTGACGTCGAGGCAACTAAAAAAAGAAAAATGAATTAAAATAATAAAATCGACCAAAAGAAATGGGAATAAAACGCATATTTAAAAACACACACGTGCCAAAAAAAGAAAACATTCTATAGGTTCGGAAGCTTTTATGTGATTTCCTTTATTCCGCAGCCCCGGAGCGCAGATCACGAGATCGCAACAAAAGGGCCACCCCCGCCCTGCTCAACTCCTAATTCCGATTAACCATTATCTCCAAGCCTGAAGCGTCGGAGATAAATCCCGCCAGTAGATGGCGCTGCTGTGGCCACTCTCACGTTGCCACACATGCCATTGTTTCACGGATAATAAGGATCAAGCCGCCTGATAGCCCCGGCGCTGTGCGAAGACTACGGGTGATCACGGTCCACTAGCGGCCAACGCTTGACGCATGAGAGAATTTAATGGCGTAATTTTCCTTAGAACAACACACCCCCGGCGTTGGACAGACTCCGATAGGCTGGCATCTAGCTAGATATGGGGTTTAAACGCTTACTTGTTGACAGCTGATGCTGTGAAACTTCTGTGTAGTCTCCTAATTTTTCTTCGTCAAATTGATTTAGAAATGAAACTGATTAAGATGGAAGACACCTTAGGGAACGATGATTTTGTTGAAAAGGGGTTTGTTTGTTTTTTCCCTTTCTTTTTTGTTGTTGTTACTTCTGTTTTTTATCAAGATATTTTCTGGTGAAGTTTATATCGGACTAGACATTTTCTTTTTTTTTACATATCTTTAATTTTTTTGTGTTCTTTATAAAAGTTAAGCAAAGAATGTTTTTTCAAAGGTGTCCGACGGTTTGTTTTATAGAATGAATAATAAAAAAACTGGGGTGTGTTGAAGACTTTACTTTTTTTTAATCCAAACCTTTATTTAATCTACGATAAATATTAAAGTTAACTATAGTTGAAGGGAATGTTTTGATCGGATTTTACTGTTGTTAAAAATAGTAAAATTCGATCAAACACGCTGCCAGGGTTGGGTTGTTTTACCTCTGAGCGGCACTTTTTTGCACACCATGGGCTAAATCGCCAGGTCACATGGACCTCGAAGGCTCAAAGAAGGTTGGGGGAGGGGACCCACTGGAACAGCTGTTGGGAGACAGATGGTAGCCTCCCGTCAAGGCCATCCAGCGTGTTCTTTAACGTGCACAGGGTATGGCTCTCCCGCACACGGGTCCACGGCTTAACGTCCCATCCGACGGACGGCGGCCTTTCCAAGCCCATCGGTGTCCCCTACTGACCGTGGGCAGGGCGGGGAATTTTTGCGGAGATAAATCTGAACGCTGAGCCAGCTGGGACTCGAACCTCGGAACTACAGATTACGAGCCTGGTGCGCTACCGACTGAGCCACCCCCGCCCTCCACACGCTGCCAGAAACAACAGAAATGGCAGCACAAGTATTGGATATGTCTGCTGAGATAGCTTATTTTCACAGGGGGGTACCAGGGTCATCCATAGTTATGCGACGCTCTCATGCAAGAAATGGAGGGAATTTAAAAGTAGAGGGTGGTTAGGTCATAGCCATCTAGAATATTTATTTATTCCTTGCTAGGAGATTACAATAAAGCCAAAATACAGATAACATTAAAGGAGAGTTAAGATATTCAGGTGGTTTGATCTGAATTTGTTAAGAGTTGAAATAGCAAACACTGTACTCTCAGAATCTATCTCAGGATTTCTAGTTGATTCTTATGAGAAAGAGATTCATCAATTGGCATTGTTTCATTTTGAATAGTGATTTACAGAACTCCTCCATGATGCAAAATGAGATCTTCACGCGCTTTCACATCTTGTTCTTACAATCTACAGCTATCCTCAACAAGAAAAGAAGAGATGTATCTATCTGAAATGACTTTCTTTTTCTTTTATCCTTTAATAATGAATTAATAAAATGAATAGAATGCCGATCCGAGTGTTGGTTTTAATATGGGGACATTAGTTTTGATCGTATCGTTACTCAACACAATGTCAGAAAAAGTTGAAATTTAGAGCTCGTTGGCTGTCTAGGAACTGCTTTTTTGCGATCATTGGTACCATTACCCAGAACGTTTTCTGCTTACCTCTCTGCTCAGTGGTACTTTTATCCAAGGTGGGGGCTATAGGGTTATATCTGACCCATTCTCCTCTTAAGGTCTTAAATAGCATATATTTTCTAAGGCAGCTCCTGCAAATCAGAGATTCAAGTACAGTTGCTCAAAAAAATATCCGAACACTATAGTTGATTACAGAATTGAGAAAAAATATCTGGAACGTGTACGGAAACTATACACGCTCCAGTTACCGTTCACAGCAAACTGGAGCGTGTGCAGTTATTACACACGCTCCAGTTTGCTGTGAACGGTAACTGCACACGCTCAACATTTCTGTGAGTGGGCCCACACGATCCAATGTGCTGTGAACATTAATCGCAACCGCTCCAGTTTGCTGTGAACGGTAACTGCACACGCTCCATATTCATTGCACTATATATTCAATCGCATTATATATATTAAAAAAAACCGAACACTAGGTAGATTACAGAATTGAGATAAAATATCTGGCAACTTTTTTTTTTAGAAAGTAGTGATCTGGCAACCTTCGTGTCACGTGACACAAGGTTGCCAGATCACTAATCTCTAAAAAAAACGTTGCCAGATATTTTTTTCTGAATTCTGTAATCAACCATAGTGGTCGGATACTTTTTTAAGCGACTGTACATGTGGTTAATGATCTGGTTAATGGTTCCTCTGACGGACAGGAATCTCGGTAAGAAAAGTTCTGAGCGAAAGAAGGCGAAAATAGAAAGAATCCATTATTTGACAAAGTATGAACTGAAACTTGCGAAATTTAGCTCAGTGAGTCTCAGCATGTTGTATCATAGTTCCACTAACTGTTGGTAAAATAAAAACCTAGTGCCAACAATCATTTACCGAAAAAAGTCATGGCCCCACAAACTCTTTTGTGCGAAAAAATTTCTCCCAACAAAATAGAAACATTTTGCTCTTACCAACCTTCTGTTCAAAAAATTTTGGTCCCACCAAACATTTGGTTAAAAAAATCCTGGTTCCATTGTAATAAAACCCTACTTTTTCCAATATATATAAATGTGTGATATGCATTTTAGCATGATATTAATCGTTAACGTAAATTTTAAGGACATTAAAATAAATACATATTACAATAACTTTGTTATATAATGCGTTTAATTGATATCAGTGTAAAAAGCGAAAAAAATAATTGCAAGAAAAAGTACTTGCAAAAAAAAAAGTTAAATAGTCAAAGAAAAAGGGAATAAAATGTCGTATTCTCGGAATGCTTATTAATTTTTTTCCATGCGTCACATCCTTCCTACCTTCAGTTGAGAAATGCCTGTTTTAACAAGTAAGAAGCGATCCAAACAGAACTCGACAAATCTAATGTGATCCCGTTGTTATATTGGATTTTATAAATGATATTCACTCTATCTTATCTTTTTGCTATGCAACACCAAATGATTCTGGTGCGGGAGCTAGCTCAGTCTGTCAGCTAACCCTCACACTGCCATCGGTATGTAAGAGGACACCGATGGTCTTGGAAAGGCTGCTGTTCATCAGATGAACATTAAGCCATAGTTTCGTGTGCAGACGAGTAATACCTTGTGCATGTTAAAGAACACGCTGGATGACTTGATGGGATGACTTGGGACTTGAATGATTTCCATCCATCTACTAATAGCAATTGAGTTGATCTCTTTCCCGAAATCTTCTCTGAGCTCTTGAGGTTCTTGTGATTTGGTCAGTTGAGCATTGGGTGCACAAAGCCACCGCTCAGAGGTAATTGGGTTGTTTTACCTCTGAGCGGAACTTTTTTTGCACACCATGGGCTAAATGGCCAGGTCACAAGAACAACAAAGACTCAGAGAAGGTTGGGGAAGGGGACCCACTGGAACAGCTGTTGGGAGACAGATGGTAGCCTCCGTTTAAGGCCATCCAGCGTGTTCTTTAACGTGCACAGGGTATGGCTCTCCCGCACACAACCGTGTGCGGGAGAGCCATACCCTGTGCTCTTCGGTTGTCTCCCGCAGCACGGTCCATCCGATGGACGGCGGTCTTTCCAAGCCCATCGGTGTCCCCTACTGACCGTGGGCAGGGCGGGGAGTTTTACGGGCTCAGAGGTAAAACAACCGAAATAACGCTTGGCTGTACTATCTCTCTACGATGTTACGTACAGCTTTTTTTTTTTGCTTTTATTCTTCGTAGGCTTTATTTGTTTCAGTTTATTGAACCTGCAATCCTGAGTTATCATCTACATTTCAAACTGAACTTCATTCATTTGTGAGTGAAAATAATAATGTGCATCACCACTCTGGTATTAACAGTAAAACAAAATCACCCTTGAAGCAGCTGCTTACCCCAGAGAGGAGCCTGTCAGTATAATATGCCATGGAGAAGACATCCATCCTTTCTTCGGACTCGAACCCGGACATCCATGCCTTCCTCGGACTCGAACCCGGGTCCCTCTGTTCAGTAGCCAACGACGTCCCCTCCCTAACACGACGAGGAAATGTTATACAATCTAGGACTGTCTTTAAGGGGGCGGGGGTTGCTCAGTCGGTAGCGCGCCAGGCTCGTAATCTGTATTTCCCAGGTTCGAGTCCCAGCTGGGTCAGCGTTGAGATTTATCTCCGCAAAAATTCCCTGCCCTGCCCACGGTCAGTAGGGAACACCGATGGGCTTGGAAAGGCCGCCGTCCGTCGGATGGGACGTTAAGCCGTGGCCCCGTGTGCGCGAGAGCCATACCCTGTGCATGTTAAAGAACACGCTGGATGGCCTTGACTGGAGGCTACCATCTGTCTCCCAACAGCTGTTCCAGTGGGTCCCCTCCCCCAACCTTTTCTGAGCCTTCGGGGTCCATATGACCTGGCCATTTAGCCCATGGTGTGCCAAAAAGTGCCGCTCAGATGTAAAACAACCCAACTGCCTTTAAGTGTTTTCGAGTCTGTCAAACTCTTACACTTAACTGTAATGTAACGTAAGAGATTATGAGACTGCACAGCTAACTCTTCGGCAGTCCTCACAGATCATTGGTCAATTACCTATTCGTATAAGTAAGTAAGTAAGTAAGTTTATTTTCTGTTTTGTGTACATATACAGTGCATGGTTGATATATAGTAATGATTAAAATAACTCTTTGCTCTATACTACAAACAAGCTTGAATATATATTTTACATTCCATTTCTTACAATAAAACGTTATTCGGTATTGTGCATTTTTCTCTTGTATTTTTGTCATTACGGTAACATGCCACACGAGTAAAACTCGTTTGTGGAGTTTATAATTTTTTTATATAGTTTATAATATTTTTGATTAATAGAGATGTTAGATTGTTAGAGAAGTCGTTAGTCCTATTCTACAAATCGTGTTAGTCGGGGACTGAATGTATCGAAATCTTGTTATCAGTCAACCAATGTTGTTATCGAAATTTAAGCTTACATAACCATTTAAATACTGAATGAATATTGTCGAATTAGTTTGTTTAACCTCTGAGTGGCACTATTTTGTACACAATGGGCTAATTTCTGATCACAAGGGCCCCAAAACTCCGAGAGGGTTGATGGAAGGGCACTCACTGGATAGCTGTTAAGAGACAGATGGGAGCCTCCTGTCAAGGCCATTCAACGTGTTCTTTAACGGGCAGAGGCACATGGAACCACGGCTTTACTTCCCATCCGACGGACAGTGTCCTTTCCAAGCCCATCGGTGTCTCCTTTCTGACATCGGAAAAATTTTATAATTAATTATTTATAAATTTAGATATGCTTACATCTTTAATCTTCACAAAAGGCAGTTTCATAGTTCAAATATTCACTAAGCTTTTATTCATATGACATGGGATTTGTAAGTGATTAAATTAATGCGAGGACCCTTAATATGGAAAATTACCTTGTACCAGGACCAGAATTAGGGGACTATTACCGGAATAGGAGGATTAGTGGGGAGCAAGGGTACCATTTGAGGATCATTTGAGAATGGTAATAAGAGGATTTGGGTTGGGTTGTTTTACCTCTGAACGGCACTATTTTGCACACCATGGGCTAAATGGCCAGGTCACATGGACCCCGAAGGCTCAAAGAAGGTTGGGGGAGGGGCCCCAATGGAAAAGCTGTTGGGAAATAGATGGTAGCCACCCGTCTAAGGCCATCCAGCGTGTTCTTTAACGTGCACAGGGTATGGCTCTCCCACACACGGGGCCACGGCTTAACGTCCCATCCGACGGACGGCGGCCTTTCCAAGCCCATCGGTGTCCCCTACTGACCGTGGGCAGGGCGGGGAATTTTGCGGAGAGAAATCTCAACGCTGACCCAGCTGGGACTCGAACCTGGGAACTACAGATTACGAGCCTGGCGCGCTACCGACTGAGCCACCCCCGCCCCTGGGTCAATAGTAACTCAAATACAATCTCAGTAACTTTTTAAACAAGCTTCTTATGAAAAAATGGGACTGAAGATAATTTAATGATCTTTATTTCGAAAAATATGCGTTCAACATTTAAAGACTTATGGAAGCTGAAATTTTTAGAAATCGTTGGAAATTGGCGAAAATTAAAGGAATTATTACGCTAACTGCTAAAAAATACTCTTATATGTGTTAGTCAAATTTAGTACAACGGTTGTTGCTTGTGTTTTAATTAGTTTTTATTGACTTTTAGAGCAATTACTTAAATTGGCATCGGTGGTGTTAAATATTCCAATTTGTACAATTCTCTAAATATCAAAGTAAAATTGTTGAAAATCGCGATCGAAGTAAATTTGTTTTGTAATCTTTAAATTCTTTTCAGCCATATTTTTTCATAAAAAGCCTATTTAAAAAGTCACTTTGAGTTTAGTATTTGAGGAAAACATTCACACACGAGCTTCGGGGGTGGCTCAGTCGGTAGCGCACCAGGCTCGTAATCTGTTGTTCCCAGGTTCGAGTCCCAGCTGGGTTAGCGTTGAGATTTATCTCCGCAAAATTCCCCGCCCTGCCCACGGTCAGTAGGGGACACCGATGGGCTTGGAAAGGCCGCCGTCCGTCGGATGTGACGTTAAGCCGTGGCCCCGTGTGCGGGAGAGCCATACCCTGTGCACGTTAAAGAACTCGCTGGATGGCCTTGACGGGAGGCTACCATCTGTCTCCCAACAGCTGTTCCAGTGGGTCCCCTCCCCCAACCTTCTCTGAGCCTTCGGGGTCCATGTGACCTGGCCATTTAGCCCATGGTGTGCAAAAAAGTGCCGCTCAGAGGTAAAACAACCCAACCCACGAGCTTCGTTCTTGGTCTCTCTCCCTCATTTTTTTTTTTTTTATCCTACTCTGTACTATGCATAAATAGGAAAATTGTTTTGAAAGTGGTAGAAATATTGCTTCTTCCTTTTTCTTTCTGATTTGTCATCTGTGTCTTTTCATCACAACAGTTGTTTCCACCACCAGGACTGTCTAGCCAATGTTGCACCCGTGACAAATCGGACGAGATATTAGCACCCAAGGTAAGAGTTATTTTACAGTCTATCGAATAGTTAGTTTCTGCATAATAAATAATAATAATAACCTCCTCAAGCAGCTGCTTGCCACAGAGGTCTGACAGGAGCCTGTCAGTTTATATGCCATAGTAGAAGGTCTGAGAGGATGGCAGGACCTCAGCAGAGAAACGACACATACATCCATGCCTTACCCGGGACTCGAACCCAGGTCCCTTAGATCAGTAGCCAAGCGCGCTAACCACTCGGCCATGGGACGGCTAAAATAAATAAATTCCCCCTCAAGCAGCTGCTTGCCACAGAGGTCTAACAGGAGCCTGTCAGTTTATATGCCAGAGTAGAAGGTCTGAAAGGATGGCATGACCTCAGCAGAAAAACGACACATACATCCATACCTTACCCGGGGCTCGAACCCAGGTCCCGTAGATCAGTAGCCAAGCGCGCTAACCACTCGGCCACGGGGTAATAACTGAAAATTGCGCCCAGGACAGATGTCCTACTTGCCCCTCCTTTGGCACACCCCCTCCTCCATATCTCTTTATCCTGTTGGCAGAACGTAAAATGCGATGTGAAAGCTTATGTCATGCAAAGTGTCATAGTTTATATTTATGTAACACGTTTGCCACCCCCATTATTATATTAATTAACCCCCTTTCCCTTTCCCCCAAAAAATGTGTGTAAACAGTTGTTTATCTGTATTTCCCCAACTCGAGATTAGATCTTACGTTGGGTTATTTTACCTCTGAGCAGCAGATTTTTTGCACACAATGGACTAAATGGCAAGGTCACAAGGACTCCGAAGGCTCAGAGAAGTTTGGGTGAGGAGACCCACTGAAACAGCTGTTGGGAGACAGAGGGTAGCCTCCCGTCAAGGCCATCCAGCGTGTTCTTTAACGTGCAGAGGTATGGCTCTCCCGCACACGGGACCACGGCTTAACGTCCCATCCGACGGACGGAGGCTTTTCCAAATCAATCAGTAACCCTTACAGACCGTGGGCAGAACGGGAGGTTTTGCGAAGATAAATCTCAACACTAATATCAACGCTAATCCAGCTGGGACTCGAACCTGGGAACTGCAGATTACGGGCCTGGCGCGCTACCGACTGAGCCTCCTTCCCCTATCTTAATGAGTTATAGATATATGAAATGCTATCTTGTGACACTCAGAGTGACATAGGCATATAAAGATCATTCCCTTTCAACTCAAGGAAATGAGTAATGTTTTAAGACAATATCCCATTCAATTGTTACTAAAAAGCAAAACTAAAATATATAAATGTGAATTTCTAGAAAAAAAGAGATGAATTTGACCTGTACGACTGGAAGAAAAGTGTTAATTTATATGATATATATAAAGAATTCTTCGGCAGAACTCTTTCTCCAAGCATGCGACTTCATTTTGGTAATTGTGAACATTTCCACAATGAACTCAACAGTCATTTACTTTGTTGCTATGATGGTAACTCTGTATTTAGCCTGATACTAATTGCTCTGGAGACAATTAAAGAAGTGGAGTCAGAAAAGCGTCTTCATTCCGGAAATGCAAGACTTCTCAGTTCGATTCATCAAAATCCTTTTAGTACTGGGTAGGTTATCAGAGAGAGGAAAGGACAGGAAGTGAGGAGAGGGGGGGAGGGGAAGAAAGGAGGGCTATTTCCTAATGTTTGGTGACTCCAATAAAGAAACCAAGTGGCAAAAAGTAAGGAAAGAAGATGCAGATACTGGATCCAAGCGAGAGTCAGTACGTGGGAAGGGAGCCAACTCATTCGTCTGTCTCCAGCTCGAGTAGGGAGCAGAGGGGACGGTAGAAGCTGTGGAGGATGGGGGGATGGGAGGGGGGGAGGAGGGAGAGTGTGCAAAGGTGGCGCAACTGTTGCTATGCGTTCCCTAAATGTGACAGCGAGCAACGCGAGAAATTGCGACGTGGAAAATAGCACCCTGAAACTGCAAGCGTGGAATTCAGTTTCACTTAGGCGCGCTTGACAGCGTAATTTGCGTCTTGACATTAGTCTAACGATGCAGTTTGGTTACTAAAGTTAGGGACGTTTTGCAGGGAAGCGACGCAATTAGCTGTCTGCTGTTTGTGTCGACAGACTGTGAGACTGAGAGAGCAGAAAAGTCCTGGAGACGATGGCAATCTTGGACTCTGGAGGATGATTTTTTGGGGAAGGCTCAAGTCGGCCATTCATCGCAGTGTTGTTGTTTGGGTTGTTTTACCTCTGAGCGGCACTTTTTTGCACACCATGGGCTAAATGGCCAGGTCACATGGACCCCGAAGGCTCAGAGAAGGTTGGGGGAGGGGACCCACTGGAACAGCTGTTGGGAGACAGATGGTAGCCTCCCGTCAAGGCCATCCAGCGTGTTCTTTAACGTGCACAGGGTATGGCTCTCCCGCATACGGGGTCACGGTTTAACGTCCCATCCGACGGACGGCTGCGTGGTCACACGGCCTTCGTGTCACGTGACACGAAGGTTGCCGGATCACTAATCTCTAAAAAATCGTTGCCAGATATTTTTTCTGAATTTTGCAATCAACCATCGTGTTCGGATATTTTTTTTAGCGACTGTACTTCACTATTTGACAAAAATAATTTGCAGGAAAAAGGAAAAGGGAATATCCGTTACGATTGAAATGAGTCTCATGGCCTTTCCTCGTAATTTTCACTTCGAGATCCGTGCCTGGCTGCCCAAGAAAACAAAACTTGTAATTTCGCTAAACGATTTCGTCTCAAACGATCTGTTCGAGGATGGGCTATTGAGCATCATCTTCTTGTTATGTGCATAAAAAAAAAAAACGAAAAAATAAATGGGAAATTACAAATTAAATGGTTTAAAATTAAAATCTTTCAAAAAGTCTTTAAAGGTTAAAAATATATATATATCGTAATTGAATATAAAAAAATAAGAAATAAATAGCCCCCTCTACTAGATCGTGTGGTCTCACTCACGGAAATATTGAGCGTGTGCAGTTACCGTTCACAGCAAACTGGAGCGTGTGCAGTTACCGTTCACAGCAAACTGGAGTGTGTGCAGTAACTGTACACGCTCCAGTTTGCTGTGAACGGTAACTGGAGCGTGTTCAGTTGCTGTACACGTTCCAGATATTTTTCCTGAATTCTGTAATCACGTGACACGAAGGTTGCCAGATATTTTTTCTGAATTCTGTAATCAACCATAGTGTAAGCCACAGTAGAAGGTCTGAGAGGATGGCAGGGCCTCAGCAGAAAAACAACGTAAACGCCCATGCCTTATCCGGGGCTCCAACCCAGGTCCCTTAGATCAGTAGCCAAGCGCGCTAACCACTCGGCCACGGGACGCTAATTGAATATACTTTGCATAATTAATTCGAATTGAGAGCGTGTGCAGTTCAGTGGCGAACACGAAAATTTCCAATTGCTGGGTAGAGTTGATGTTTAATAGGGGGAGGGGAAATTGAAGCTTTGAGTCTTTAATTTTAGAGGACTTCCTCAGAAAATATACGTTATTCAACCCCTCAAGCAGAATAATCCCCACACACATATAATACATCCATCAGTTACGTCCTTGCTCAGCTTAAATTTCTCTTCCCTCACCAGAAAAAAAAAGTAAGACGAATTCTAATTTGCAGTAGAACATAATAAAAAACTATAAATACAAATAAAAATGTAATATCAGCTTTTTAGTTCTTAAGTGTGAGTTGAGAGAGACGGAATTTAAAATCGGCATGTCATAGCAGCGAGAAGCTGAAATCCTCTGAAGCAAATATAAAAAGGAAGAGTTCAGATGTTCGATCAAAGGTCGAAAATTGATGCAATTAAAATACGTTCTCTAACCCTTAGAAAAGGGTGCAGAGAAAGCAATAACTAAACTTAGCGAGAGTTATTACTTTTTATAATAATATTTATAATAAACAGTTTCATTCAAGTCTGAAGCTGGTAGGGCACGTTATACTAAGTGAAGGTACACAGGGAGAGGCACGTTATGTTAAGTAGTTTACATTGTGAATGAATTCAATCGATTAATACTAATAAATAATTAATTTTCACGGTGGGGAGACACATACCTTAGCCCCATTCCCATGTTAGCAATGCGAAATATGTCTCTGAAAAACCATTTTTAACGCATTTAGAAATATTCTAACAGTTTTTAATACTTACAAGTATAACATTTTTGATTTCCAGTATGAACTATGGAAGTTTTCTGATTTTTAACTGCCATTTTTTTTTTTGAAGCCGTCCCGTGGCCGAGTGGTTAGCGCGCTTGGCTACTGATCTACGGGACCTGGGTTCGAGCCCCGGGTAAGACATGGATATTCGTGTTGTTTTCTGCTGAGGTCCTGCCATCCTCTCAGATCTTCTACTTTGGCATATAAACTGACAGGCTCCTGTCAGACCTCTGTGACAAGCAGCTGCTTGAGGGGGTATTTTTTTTTATAAACAAAATACCGAGAAAAAGTTATGCATTTCTAAAAGAAGGGACTGCTCCAAATTCATCCAAATATGGTAGCTAGGTATTTACTGAAATGAGAGCTATGTACCAATCACCTATGCACAGAATCGGCCAGGCTTAGCATCTAAAGTCCGAGCCCACCTTCTCGTGATGTAGATCATTAGAACCTTTCAAAAGAGATACTCTCTTGTGGAAGTGAACGGAAGCAGAGGGCTGCCAGATCAGTGTGTCTTACTGATTTGGACAACTATGGCTGCTGTTCTTTTTTTCTACCCTGCTAAGGAGTGGTCAACCACACAGGGTTCTGGTGCTGATCATATATACCAACCTGAACAGAATAATGGCTCTGAACTTGATTATGGATCCTGAAGTTGCTGCACTGGTGGGCTTCTGTGGAGGAAAATCTTCCGCTGTGTGTTTGTGGGTTGAAAGCCCCAAGTGAATAGATTCACAGGATACGTTTTATCAGCTTATAGATAATACAGTATAGATGACTTCAACCTTTAGTATTGGGAGAATGGGTGTTTGTCCTGTGTCTGCGATTAGGGGGCTGTTTGACATTGTCGGCATTCCCTCTCTCAACAAGCAGTTTTTTTAAACATCTCGCTAATCATTTTCTCGCCATATATAGTTGGAATGTGAGGACTCTGTATAGAGATTATTCTCTTGATGTCCTCACCCAAGAATTCCACTTTTATAATTTAGATATTCGAGGCTTTCAAAAGACCGTATGGACAGATGAAGGTCATATACTTAAAAATAATCTTAATTTTTCTCTTTTTAGGGAGGGAAGATGGAAAGCATCTTCAAGGCGTAGGTTTGTTTCTCAGCAGACAAGCAAGTTATGCTCTTCTAGGATATGAGTGCATTAATGAAAGGTTTCTTTGAGAAAAGCATTAAAGACTTTAAGTTTTCTGCTTTTATGCTCCCACTGAGGATGCCGATGAGGATGAGAAGGATAAGTTTTACGACAACTTCAGGATATTTTGAATTTCGTCAAGAGATATTACCTTGTTCTAGGCGATTTCAATGTTAAAGTTGATACTGACTCTGACCTTCAGAGAGGGGTGATAGGTCGGTTGTATAGATACAGTACTGTGCGAATTAGTTGGGACAAGCGAAAGAACGCTAAGTCTCTTCCGCTGCAGAGTCTAAACTGCTGCAAGTCTAAACTTGTTCGTAACCACCAAGGGTCATGTTTTGGTGATGTTTCACAGCTTCCGGGCCACAGACGCTTCACTCCATTGAAGGAATGATGGACAGCAAAAAGTACATAGGCGTTCTGGAGGCAAAAATGGTCCCAACACTGCAGAAGCTTGCTAAGAGCTTCTTTACCCAGCAACATTTGAAGGTATTGGAGTGACCAGGAAATTCACCCGATCTAAACCCCATTGAAAATTTGTGGCCATTATTAAAGCGCGCATATCTAAGATGGATTGCACAACGAAAACCAAAATCATAGAAAGTGCCATGAAAGTGTGGTACCACGACCCTGAAGTGAAGGAGATGTGTGGAAAGCTAGTGGCATCAATGCTTGAGAGGGTGGAAGAAGTAATTAAAGCTAAGGGGGAGTCACATTCACTAACAACTACACTATTAAACAAATAAATATTTTAGTTGTGTCTTTGTTACTGCATTTCCCTATTGTCCCAACTAATTTGCACAGTACTGTAGTTGAAATGACAATTGGCAACTTTTCCTATAGGTATATAAATTTAATGGTTTGTGAATAGCCAACACCTATTACGAATACTGCGACATACATAGGTACTCTAGATGTCACCAGATGGCATGCATTAGAATATGATTGATTATAAATTAACTGGAAATGAGCTAGTTTTATTAGGAATGTCAAGTCATATAAAAAAAATAAAATAAATACCCCCTCAAGCAGCTGCTTGCCATAGAGGTCTGACAGGAGCCTGTCAGTTTATATGCCACAGTAGAAGATCTGAGAGGATGGCAGGACCTCAGCAGAAAACAACAGAAACATCGATGCCTTACCCGGGGCTCGAACCCAGGTCCCGTAGATCAGTAGCCAGGCGTTATATAGGGGAGCTGAAATTGAATCTGATCATTACTTTGTTAAAAGTGTCTTGCAACTTAAACTTAAAAAGTGTTGTGCTAAGGTTAAAAGAGTTTACTTTTTTCTGAAAGACCCAGTTAGAGCTAAAGCTTACCATGATTGGTTACTTAGTTATTATGACAGTCATGGTTTGCTTAGTAAAGAAATTGAGGAAGAATGGGAACTTTTAAACAGGCTTTTCATGAAACTAACAGTACTCTTTTGGGTAAAAATTCATCATCCTCATCCTCAAGCAAGCATGGGCTACGGAGGTCCAACCAGACCGTGTAATTTAGTTCTCCAAGCAAGTCTGTCCTGAGCTGGTAGCAGAAGCAAAATTACTTGAATAGAGAGAGATTTATTTTTAGAGCTTATTTTTGAAAGAAAGAACCACAGGAATGTCCTTAATCAACACCTAACAGAAAACCTAAGATAGACTTTCCTAACAGAAAGCGTTACAAAAAGCTTAATAAACATGTAAAGGATCAGCTAACTATTGGTAATAATCTCTGGCTTGATAGCTTGGGTGATAAAGCTGAAGAAGCAGCATAACAGCATAACAGCAGACAGCTGTACCAGATAGTTATTGTTTTGTGTGGGAAGAAACAGACTGGTGTACAGGAATTGAAGGGTAAACATGGTAAGGGAGGATTCTGTCATAACTAGATGGGCTGAGCAAACAATGTGGTTAGTTCTACTCCCATTGTTTGTAATGATGATAGATGCATTACCTGCCTTGATGTTGGCCATATGTCACAGTCTGAAGTTTTTTGGCTATTTCTAAACTTAAACCCAGGGATAGATGAAATTACTACTAAAATGTTTAGAGCTAAGAATGCTTCTGTTATCACATGACTAACTGAAATTTTAAATATCATTCATGATAAAGGATGTTTCCTAAGGATTTTATAAGAGCTATTATTATCCCTATTTTCAAAAAAAGGTGATCGCAGTTCTTGTGATAACTATAGGGGTATCAGCCTACTCTCTGTTCCAGGTAAAGTTCTTTGCATGATTATTCTTAATAGAATTGAGAATTTGGTTGATGGGCAATTGCGTGATGAGTAATGTGAAAATTTCCGAAGTGGTAGGAGATTTGTGGATCAGATATTTTCACTCAGGCAGATTCTTGAGAAATGTTTAGAGTTTCAGAAACCTTTGGTTGCTAGCTTTGTTGATTTCAAAAAGGCTTTCGACTCTGTTGATCGTCATAATTTGTGGTTGATTGTTAGATCATATGGTATACCAGACAAGTTAGTTAACGTAATGAAAGCTCTCTATAATAACAGTGAGTCATGTGTGAGAGTTGGTAAGTCTTGTAGCAATTGGTTTAGCATTACTTCTGGTGTTCGACAAGGGTGCATTTTGTCTCCTTTTCTCTTTAGCTTGGTTATTGATTATGTTATGCGAAATTCACTTCAAGGGAAAGATTTTGGCCTTAAATGGACTGGAGATATGAATATTTCTGATTTAGATTATGCTGATGATTTAGCCCTTTTGGCAAATGATGTTGATGAGATGAACTCTTTCATTAGAGCTGTTGAGGACTCTGGAAGTAGAGTAGGTTTGGTTATAATCAGAGAGAAAACTAAAGTGACGAGAGTTGGTCAGGCATGTTCGGCTACCTCCTTTGAGCAGCATATTGTGCAGAGACAGATATTCCTTTGGGTTGGCCATGTTGCCCTTATGCCTAACTATTGATTAGCGAATAGGGTTATGAAAAGTGTGCCTAAAGGTCTCCGAAAGAGAGTAGGATGCGGTGGGCAGACAATGTGAAAGATAACCTTGTTGGAATTGCTCTACATTTGCTAGATGCAACAGATATAACTCATGGCAGATGTGTTTGGAAAACTAAATGCATATTCTGGTTGGACCTCCATAGCCCATGGCTGTTTGATGATGTTATTTTTGTTCAGTACTTTCATTGCAGAGAATTCATTGTTTTTGTCAGTGGACTTCACGTTTTCTCGGAAAATATCAGACTTGAATGCAAGTGTTTGTTTCTTCAAATAAAATGTGAGAATCATACGAAATGGTGAAATATTTTAAGCATACCATCAAAATGAACTGGTGTTTTCATATATCTAAATCGTTAGCCAATAAAATCATCTTGAACCTTTCACTGCTCTAAGGTACTCGAAAAGTTCCTTTAGGTGTGCAAAGGGATGTGAGCCAGTCATCAGTTAGCCATGAGTTCTCTCAGAGTCTCAGAAATAAGTGACGATAACGGTTTTCAGTGGGTCTTATTCATTCCACACTAATGTCTGTATTATCTTTTTGATTAAAATATTATATATAGAATAAGTAGGGTTTTTTTCTTCAACTTCAACATGTACTTGGTAAAGAATACTCACAGATAAAACGTGAGATGATACGGAAAGTTTTTGTTGAGAAACATGAGAATGATACGGATATGAGAATGATACGGATGTTTTTGTTGTCTTTCTGCTGATATTTCGTCTTCTTCATATATCTTCCCTATGTATCCCTATACTCCTGTCAGATCTCTGTGACAAACAGCTGCTTGAGGGATAATTTTTTTTTCTATGAGTGTGATATATTCAATGCAAATTTTGTTTAAGTTTGAATGATTTAGTGTGTTTGGCAACGAATCAATGTGACACGGGTTGGAGCCCCGAATAGGGATGTTTCTTTTCTCGTATGGTGTTTCTGCTGAGGTCTCGCCTTCCTCGCAGATTTCTGTGGCAAGCAGCGGCTTGAGGGATAAAAAAAATGAAGTCAAATGCACCTACGTAGTTATTTTCGTTTATTAAGAATTAATTATTTGATGTTTTTCAACTTTTCTTTTTGGTTTTCACTATTCACATATCGCAAGTCGTCCCATGGCCAAGTGGTTAGCGCGCTTGGCTACTGATCAAAGGGACCTGGGTTCGAGCCCCGGGTAAGGCATGGACTTTTGTGTTGTCTTTCTGCTGCGGTCCCACCTTTCTCACAGGCTCTCTACTATGGCGTATAAACTGACAGGCTCCTCTCAGACCTCAGTGGCAAGCAGCTGCTCGAGATAATATTTATAGAAAGATAGAAGTAATTTCCTCATGATTAACGATAATTGTGTTTGAAAACTAAGTTCTGTTATTTCAAAATCCAGGAAACACATAATCAGTATAATGCATAAATGATTCTGGCCTGGAGGGGCGGGGGTGGCTCAGTCGGTAGCGCGCCAGGCTCGTAATCTGTAGTTCCCAGGTTCGAGTCCAAGCTGGGTCAGCGTTGAGATTTATCTCCTCAAAATTCCCTGCCCTGCCCACGGTCAGTAGGGGACACCGATGGGCTTGGAAAGGCCGCCGTCCGTCGGATGGGACGTTAAGCCGTGTGCGGGAGAGGCATACCCTGTGCACGTTAAAGAACACGCTGGATGGCCATGATGGGAGGCTACCATCTGTCTCCCAACAGCTGTTCCAGTGGGTCCCCTCCCCCAACCTTCTCTGAGCCTTCGGGGTCCATGTGACCTGGCCATTTAGCCCATGGTGTGTAAAAAAGTGCCGCTCAGACGTAAAACAACCCAACAATTCTGGCTTGAGCTTTTCCCTACATTGTTGAAAAATGGACGGGCTGTTGTCAAATTTTAAATGTTTTAGGTTTTCTATTAAATAATTTGGCGATTAAAAGGAGTTTTATCCTAGTTTAGGTGAGTATTTAACAGGCCTTCAGAGGTATAACAAGTCATGCACCTGCAACTAACCATTGTGTATATTTAGAGTTAGTAAAATTAGACTTGTACTTTTTTCCGGACATTGCAGACTAAAACTTTAATAAACTTCTCCGCTATGATGAACTTTCACCTTAGAGTTAGGAAGGATTTACTCTTAAATCATTTAACCAATATGATAAATCTTCCCATTAAGCGAAATCTTTATATAGCTTCTGGTCTACTGGAACTTCAACATGTACTTGGTAAAGAATACTCACAGATAAAACGTTGTAGATTTCTATAGGATTTTTTATGCATCTTTCCGTAATAATACCTTACTTTTTTATTTCATCCATTGTACATGAGGCTGCTTTTCATTTTCAAGTACCTGGATTTGCTGTCATTCCTCTGCAAAGAGATTAAAATAAATTTCTCCCCTTTTATCTCCCCACTTTTTAAGAAGAAAAATTCGAGTCATTCTAATAATACAATCGTTAGAGAAGTGTAGAAAATGTATTTTTCATCAGCAGCGGAGGAATACTTGTTGTAAATACAACATACTCTCCAATAGGCAACTACCGGCTCTATTTTTTAATCCAGTTAATCCAGCGGTGGCCAAACTATGGCACACCTCCCGAATTTTTTCTCCCAATTTACACATTTTCAACGCATGATGTGACTCGTTTCAGAAAAAGATTGGGCAGTCCCGAGTTAACCGATTAAGAGTTATTGTCAAAGAATAAAATCCATCAGTTCTATCTGCTTTAAGAAACAGAAGAAGAGAAAGGAATGAAAGGAAGAGCGAAAGAAAGAGAAATGAGGAGAATGGCAGGCAATAAAAATAAATAATCCGACATTGAAATTGAGACGTTACTCAGTTATGGAAAGGGTTAGTGAGATTGAAAGCATTGGAAATTGACTTCAGAGCTTAGAGCAGCAGAGTGGTGAGTAGATCATCAGCATCAGTGATGCGGGAGAGCTGGGGAGAAGAGAAAGAGGGTAAGGATCAGGAGGGGCGGATGATCGGATGTTGACAAAGGAACAGATGGGGAGCGTGCACTCGCTCGCGCAGTCAGTATGGGATGTTTTCAGGGCAAACAAGACCGGGATGAGGATGATTGCTGGAGAACCGCTCTTCAATAGTCAGAGGGGACAGGCCATGAAAGGATGCTGTCGAGCACAGACACGTGCAATGTCAAAGCCCCGGGTTCGTCTCCTTCTTTAAGGCGCCCGTGCGTGCGTGTGGCCGACACACACGCACAAACACGTCGTCAAATAACCCTCCAATTTGAGGACAGTGAGGGTGACATTACGGAAAGGACTTCGCTTAGAAGCGGTGGAAACGGCCTCCTCTGCCCGATCGGTAATGGAGGAAATTAGCCCGTCTTTGTTGCCTATCGAATCCGTTTTGTGTGCAGCGTTTTCGGACGCCGATTACCGGCCAGTGATCAGGAGAACTCGCATATCACGTGCGCGCGCCAGCAGGGCCGCCTCCACTGACGTCACAGCTCATTAAGGATGCCTCGCACTCGCGAGACAGCGGGGCGACAGCCAATAGGAGTCACCCTTAGGCGAGGCGTCGTGCGGCTGGGAGTCGGTTTCCGATCCGGGGCAGTGCTACGACGGGTGCCCTGTAGCAGAACACTTGTGGACACACTCCCCCTCCTCCACATGGTGCGCGCCGTGGCATCGGAACTCTCTTCTCGGCCCGGGTCCGGACCTGCTTCTGGAACGGACGCCATCATCATCATCGTAGCAACGCTCGTTCCGTAATTGTCGATCTGTCTTCCGTGACAAAACCGCGAGCATTTGATTAAAAAAAATAGTCACGAGACTCGTTTCTTCACGATCATTGTCGCTGTCACAACGACAATCAAGACGTCGGCGAGAAGGTCATGGACGGTGAGTCGCCAGTGTCTCCCGCGTCTTCTCCTGACAGGTCGGAGAAGGGTCAGAGATCAAGTTCGGAAGTCAACAACGGTGGAGTGGGCAAATCGAAAGGAGCGATGATGCCAGCTTTGCAGCAACAGACTCCCCTGGCCCACACGCCCTTCTCCGTCGACGATATATTGGATCCGAAGAAGTTCATGGGATCGAGATCAAGTCGATTCCGAAGCACGTGGCATCCGTGGCAAGCACCCCTGTCCGGCTCGGACTCCGAGAACGACGAAGACTCTGTCAGAGGTAAGACAAACATTTGCATTCTCTTTAGTTGTCTCTCCATAATATGTGACATGACCCAATAGATGATGAGTTTATAGCAAACAGCGATGTCATTTCATTTGTTAAATAATTCGATGAACTAAAATTGGAAACACGGAAATCCTCACTTTCCATTTCTTTCTGTTTTTTGAATAAGCGATCATTTTGATATTTAAGTTGCTATTTGCTCCATCGGAGAGGAATCTCCAATTATTATATAGTAGGATTCGAATATCTAGCCAAACCTGCCATTATACATAAATGATGATTTTTATTTCTCATTTTTATCATTAATTAATTCTATTTAATGTAATGTCACTTGCCGCTAATAAGTCTACTAATATATATTCTGATTGCACGTGTTTTTACAAAATGTCCAGATTTTCTAATCATACTTTATGTACATTGAATAATAATTTACTTGAAGGCATTCAAAAAACTTCAGTTTCCGCACTTTTTTTCCCAAACTATTTGTTTTTTATCATTTAAATCACTTTCTGACTGACTTTTGTGATGTTTATCTGTTAAACAACAACTTTATAACTAATATAAAGTTGTTTTTATATTGATCGTAAATTTTCGATAATTTTCTTCGTTATCCTTTTTACTAAAAGACAGTATAATTTTGCAAAATTAGTTAACGCTGCAGACATAAACAGTAAAAGTTTATCATTTCACACATCAGACTTAAACACTAAATTTGGTAATGTCACATTCATGTGAGATGCAAGTATCTGGTAACTTGTTATAATTCGATAGAATTTTATTTGCGCATAAAACAAAGGTTGTTTGGGAATTTATATAGTTTTAAATAATTTTATCGAACATGTAACTCTTAAGTTTATTTCATAAACTCAACGTAGAAATAAAAAGAACTTCTATAAACTTCATTCTCTGCTATATCAAAGATAGCAAAATTAATTTTCATATAACACAATTAAACATGTACTAAAGGATTTAGATTAAGTGGAACAAACACTAAATATTAATATAGAGACAAAATATTTCTTTGGTTCTAAGTCGATCTTCTATTATCAGCCAGCGGCAAATATTAAAAAAAAAACTATTTATTTTTTGCAAAAATTATTCGCCATTATTATTTGAAGACTATGATTTCTCTTATATTATTACTTTGCATTTGGAGTTTTATTTATGTGTTTTATTTATGTGTTTCTAAGAAAAGGTTAATTTCATTTTATTTTTGATTCAAAGAATTCATCAGGCAAAATCAGTAATCTTCCGCAATTCCAATAATTGTATTCATGTTTATTTACATATTTTTAATATTGCATGCTTAACAGTATTTCAGTTTCTCTTTAGCCGACTGGCAAATAAATTATACGATTAAACAAAAATGTATATAAAACTCTCATCTGTTTAGATTGCTATCTCGGTAGAGCAATTCAGTTTCACTCTCTTTTTAGAAGCTGATGATAAATCATCTGTCTTTACTGTATATGAGGAAGATAAAAAAACATCCGAGTCCTCATATGTGCTAATTTACTTTTCCCATCTCCTAAAAATTTGCTTGGCTACTAATTCAAAGGACGCGGTTCGATCCCCGGAAAAAGACAGGGATGTTTCTTTCTGTGTTGTCTTTCTCCTGAGGTCTCGCCTTCTCTATGGTATTATACTGACAGGCTCCTCTCAGATCTCTGTGACAAGCAGCTACTTGAGTAGAAATTTTTTTAAAGCTATATGAATAAAACATTGCATTATCCCTATCTCAAAAACTGCATTCATTCTTCTACAGTATGAATAAAACAATATATTAATATCCTGTAAAAATTGAAATCTACCTTTCAAACAACTGCTTGCCACAGAGGTCTGACAGGAGCCAGTCAGTATAATAATAAGTCATAGAAGAGATCTGTGAGGAAGGCGAGACCTCAAGAGAAAAGGCAGCCTTATCCTAGGAATGATCCCGGATCCCTTTGATAAGTAATCAAGGGACAACTTTATATAAAAGTAGTGTTTAGAGGTGCAGTTTTTATTTTATAAACTTATTAAAACGTTATAAATATATTTGATACATGTGATCCGCTATTTTTTCTCAGTTTATTGCCCGATGCTTCTTTAAAATTTAAACTCTGCTAAAATAATACTTAATAGGTAATCAGAATAAGTAATCATTAAGCAAAATCATAGGAAGTTGAAAAGATTAGAAAAACGATTTGAAGTGGAAAAAAAATGATGATCTGTTCCTACTAATTTACATACTATAAAGTGTTTCTCTTCTTAAGGATTAAATAGTTTTTTCATCAGTTTTTCTTTTCAATTGCATATTTATGTAGACTAATAAAGAGTTTGTAAAAGGGATTTAAATTTTCAGGCGAAATTAAAAATTGAAATGGAAAACGCAAATTGAATTTTTTAAACTTCTAAGCTTAATGCTTGGTTGGTTCTGTTTTGAAACAGGGTCTTCTGGCTTAATAATGTCAATAATAAGGGCAAGAGAGGTTATCGGGAAATCTTAATTTTTCTACATCTGCTGTTAAGGAATCTTGGGTTAACCACAATAAGCATGTAGCGATTTATGAATCTGAATGTGTTATGTGTATCTATGCACTTCAGTTGCATCTACCTCAAAGGATTTCTTGTGATCATTTACATCAACTGTAGTTTTTGAGTTCCATCCAGCCCTTCTGTGGTATATTGCAAGCTGAGGATTCTTTTAATCGTTTTTATCACTTTATGATCAATGATAAAAAGAGAAATGCGATTTTATAGTTGAGCGTGACCAAACAAATAATTTGCAAAAGAAAAAACATTCTGAATAATAGAAAGTAGTATTTTTTTTTTGTGTGTACTAAAAATATTCTTTCAAGCAGCTACTTGCCACAAAAGTCTTACAGGAGCCTGTCAATTTATAAGACTTACATCAATATATTTTCTACTTTGGGAAATGTATTTTTCATTCTTTTAATTCTTTCTTTTTTTCCATTCTTTAAACATTTTCCAAAGTGGAAAATATAATGAATGAATATGAAATCACGAATTCGATCGTGAAACTTTCACAGTACTTAACATTTATGCTTTTTAGCTAGCAGGAATCTTTTAGAGTTATATTTATTTTAAGAACTGATTAATTGACATTCTATTTCTCAATACTTTTGTTTGACATTCTCTTACATGATACTAGTTTGTTATATGCAGCTTTTCTGGGATAGCAATGTCTAATATGTAGCTTAATACTCAACAATGGAACAAAATTAACTCTTTAAAAATAATCAATCGTAATTTAAATTTGAAAAACGTATTAATAGAATATGATACAAAAAGAAGAGAGGAGAGGTTGGGCATGACTAAGGGGTAAGGAAAAACATCTTACTGGTTTATAGAATTTTAAAAGCAGAAAAGAAAGGAAATATCAAACATATATATTATACATGTTATACAAGCATATGTTTTTAAAAAACAATTAATAAGGAGGGACGCAATCTATATCGTAAAGGTAGCCTTATCTTTTCAATTCCCCACCCTGCCCACGGTTAGTAGGGGACACCGATGGGCTTGGAAAAGCCGCCGCCCGTGGGATGGGACGTTAAGCCGTGGTCCCGTGTGCGGGAGAGACATACCCTATGCACGTTAAAGAACACGCTGGATGGCCTTGACGGGAGGCTACCATCTGTCCCCCAACAGCTGTTCCAGTGGGTCCCCTCCCCCAACCTTCTCTGAGCCTTCGGGGTCCATTTGACCTGGCCATTTAGCCCAT
This sequence comes from Ryuthela nishihirai, assembly GCA_038380435.1. Lineage (NCBI taxonomy): Eukaryota > Metazoa > Arthropoda > Arachnida > Araneae > Heptathelidae > Ryuthela > Ryuthela nishihirai. The sequence goes on from JAWZYU010000010.1 coordinate 73,820,316, forward strand.
GGTGTGCAAAAAAGTGCCGCTCAGAGGTAAAACAACCCAACCCAAAGCCTTATCTTTTCCATTTGTTAATCCCAGTCAGACCCCAACCCCCAACGACAATAATGATATTGAATGTAACCATTACTAGATAAGTTTGGAAAAAGAGTTGAACATTAAAACAAATGGGAAATATTAAACAAAGCTGAATATTATGGGTTATATGCAGCACAAGAATTGAAGTAAAGAACCGTGTTATTGATTAAGGCAATGAGTTTTAAAATCTTCAGTTTAAAAGAGTTGCTGTGAAAATTGTTAGAACTGAAAACAAAACAAAAATGAAAAACATATTTCAAGTGTCAAAAACCTTTAAAAAATATTGTATCGTCGAAAAATAGTAAAAGCCAATAATCAATCGCGTGAAGAATAAAAATGTAGTGGAAAGAAATGAGATTGATGAAAGCAACAGATTTGGAAACGGTCTTGGTGTTGGGGACCTCTCAAAATTGTAAAAAAGTAAAAGGTTTTTGAATATTAAGATTTAAGAAAGAAATTTCATTTGTGTTTAGTTGTTTTTAAGCCATTTATTTTTTATTATATATAATTACAGTATTTACTTTACCAGCAGTAAATAAGTGATATTAAACATAAATCGAATTTTTTCTTTCCTCATCACTTTTTCAAAATAATTTTGGGCCCCTCCCGAAATCATGCATACCCCACTTAAAATATTTTCTGTTTATATTCCTACAAACTACCAAATTACAAATTCTGAATGAAGAAATTATTGTCAGTAGTATCGAATGTGATATTTGATATATCTGTACTTGAAAATTTGCGAAATTTTCGTTGTGCACGATATTAATGTGAAATTGTAAAAATGTGATATTTTTTAGGTAAACTTAAAAAAATTATTCAGAAAGTATTCCGAAAAAGAAGTGCTGAACCAACAGTTAAAAATATTATCTCGGTATCATATTTATTATCTAGCAAATTCGTCTCTCTCTTTCAGCATCTGCAGAGTTTAAAAAAACTTTTTACCCTCATTTGATTCAGAACTTCAGTGGGTTGTATCAACATTCCGAACTGATCAATAGTTTTAGCTTTCGGCACAGTTTTGACAGAAAACCGGATTTGGCTGGAAACTTAAAACTCAATAATCTCTTCCCGTAACGTTGCAAGAACAAATGTCTCTCTCTTTAAGATTCAACTACTTCATCTTTTTTTTACAAATCGAAAAGACAAATCATCTGGTTCAAACATTTCCAAATGATATCACAGCAACAGGACACAGTGTAGGAATTCCATTCATCAACATAAAGGTTTCTTCTCGTTTTAGATACGTAAAAATTATATCATGATACTTTAAATTCGGAATTTTACGAAGTTCAAATTTCGGCAGTCTGATTTATTTTAAAAACCAGAAAGAGGAGAGAAAAACAACACCTTTAGTACACATATTTTGTAAGAATCATTCTTAAAAGAGTAAATGAATTTAACGCAAAAACATATTACCGTATTTGGCTAGAATAATTTCGAAAAAAAAAAATACCAAAACGGTGTTCTAATCGGTTCTGGTTTAATTTCGCCACCACCTCCCTGCCAGTATAATGCGCCAGAGATTTTGAGGTAAGAACTGTGAGGAAGACTGAGACTTCAGCAGTAAGACAACAAAAGAAAAAAAACATCCATGCCTTATTGGAGTATCGAACCCATGTCCCTTTGATCAGTAGTAAAGCACGCTAACCCTGAACGACAAAATTTATAAAGGTGTATAGACGGAATAATATTTATAAACTGATTAGTTTTATTGATATCTGCAAATGCTTTGAAAGTGTAGCTTTACAGAATAAGAAAAGGAAGTTTTAGGTATTCAGCAGAGACTCTTTTATTCTTTTATTCAGATAATAAGAGTTGGTTTCATTTTTGAACTTTGTTGTAGTGTTGGAGAGTTTTTCTTTGTTTATCAACTTGTGCTATTAATCCTATTTTGTAGTTTAGCGTGCTTAGTTGTGAATCGAAGAGACTCGGTTTTGGAGCTAAAAATAATGTTTCTTGTCTTGCTTTGTCTTTCTGTTGAGATCTTGCTTTTCTCATAGACTTCCTGTATGGGTAATTATATTGACAAGCTGGACCTGATGATAAAGGGGCCAAGGTCCCTTTTACAAAATGGTCCAGGTTTTAAAGAAGGATGTTAGACTAAACTGACAAGGCTCCTGTCAGACTTCGGGGGTAAGCAGCTGCTTGAGGGATAATTCATTTTTGTTATAAACTCCGAATCATATGGTCCTTTAGACCTGATTATTCAGTTGAATGTGCAACAGAAATTCTACCAACTAACTTCCACGAGCCTAAGCAAAGACATACAAATCATTTATTCCTCTTGATAGATGACGTACGTTTCCCAGTGGCAGGAACGAAACATTCCCTATACCCCACTACATAATGTATAGACTTTGGAATCGGGGGAGAAATAAGAATTATTAATTTTATCATATTCATATTTTAATTTTCAAGTACCGCCGTCTCATCAGTGGTGTAACTAGTCTAAATTTCGGTAATGTATCTGATGAGGCATTGTGATTTTGAAGTGCTTTTATGTTTATAAAAGCATCAATCTTGGTGTTATAGCTAAAATATTATTTTAGGAGCCATGGATTTTTTTTATATGGCCTCAAGTCCTTAAAGAGTTATGTCCTTTTCCCTCATGGATTAAATCTACGGCAAAAAAATCTAGTGCTTATACTTTTAGTGACTACAGTGTTTAATTTCATTGAAGTTAAAAAATACACAAGAGAAAAATGTTCAAGAGCTGACTTAAAACTCCGATTTATTTATAGGTGATATTGAATGATACACTTAAAATATACATAAAATTTATCTTTTCAACGCAAGAACTTCATTGGAAAACCTAATTTATAAAAATCCTTGAAATGCGCGTTCGATTCTTATAGCGCTCTATTTTTGCGGTCTACTTTGGAGGCGCTCTAAGTTGATGTCCCAGCAAGTGACACTGTGTCGCCTTTCATATTTGGCACCTATGACATTTTGCTTTCTATGATGACAATTCGTGGGATTATTTTTTCATTCAGATTGCATACTTTCATTTTTGCCTTCAGCTTTTAAACTCTTACTGTTATCTCTCTTTCTGACATTCGTCACCATTTACACGGTTTAATTGAAATTTTAAAACAAGAGCAGACTGCTGCTCTTATTTTTATGGAACAGATGTCCATCCTTCAAGTCTCGAAAGCTGATTAAATTTATCTGATTCTTGAAGAATGGATCGTTTTCGCTTTCACCGCTTCTCGGCAGTCAAGCGATGCGACCAAACTGACATCTCCATCGGCGGGATGTCGACGCCTCAAGATTTCATTTCTAACCGACTGCCTTAGAAATCCTTGCCAATCTTTGAAATAGCTTTCGAGAACAACTGTCAGAGTTGCTGGTATTAAACAAACTATCTTCTCACGGCATTCATCGCACTATATTCATCCCTTTAAGACTGCTTGTTGTTTAAGAAGCGAAGAAATTTTAACACAGTTTAAACCGAAGGAAACTAATCATTCACAGTAAACTTTCGAACTTTTAATATAATATTAAACTCATTAGGATGTAACATTTTTTAGTATTACAAACTTTGAAAAGTATTTGAAATGGAAGAAAGCATTCTAATGCACCATGTCAATAATTCGAAGAAAAATTTACATCAATGTATTAATGAGATTATTTTTAAATATGAAAGAGAATTATTATTCCTAATGTTGATTAGTACAACAGATGATATTTTATTTGTGGCAAATTCATTATTTTTATATCCTGTATCGCGATACTTATTATCGGCGTCTTGATTGTAACGATTTTGATGCTATTATTTTAGCACACCATCTGAAACTATTGCTCTACAGAGTATAAACATTGAATGCTTGTTAACATTTGGTATAGTCAGATAAACGGTTGTTTATGCCAGTTCTGAAGTTCAATCAACGTTTTAAGAAAAAAAATTCTTGAATCCAGCGAATAGCCTAGCCAATGTGTGTCAGGTGTGAGTTGGTTCACTCACCCACCCTTGGGGAAACGCGTTTTTCAATAAATCATTAATTCAATATTTGCATTAAAACAATGCAAAAATTTCACTTTCCTTAAAAAAATTCTGACCGTGCAACTACGTGACTCATATTTGTATGAAACTTAATAAATAATAACTGTAATCAAAATATTTCTGCTCGGGATTTAATTTTCGAGATCTGTATTTATCTGCGAATAAAAAGAAAATAAATACCCCCTCAAGCTGCTTGCCACAGAGGTCTGACAGGAGCCTGTCAGTTTATATGCCATAGTAGAAGGTCTGTGAGGATGGCAGGACCTCAGCAGAAAAACGACACATACATCCATGCCTTATCCGTGGCTCAAATCCAACAAAAGGAAAAAAATTGGCGAAATAAGTTTCAAAGGCAAAGCATATTGTTTTCACTTTCTCGCTTCACCCTCCATAGATATTAAATCTTTTTTGGTTTGAAAGATAAAATAGCAAATTTTGTGTTGGTTCTTCAGATGCCAATGAAATATAGGGTGATTGAAAATGATCTATGCCTACTGAAAAATTCATTTAAGAGAAAAACCTTAAGGCGTGCATAAATGTAATTTATACCATTGGAAAAAAAACTCAAAACTTTTATTTCTCCAGCGAATTTGTTTAAAAAAAAAACTCTTATATGCAAATGAATAAAGATGCAGTTGCTTGATCGCTGGATCGGCAGAGAACGTCTATTTCTCGGCTAATGCTTTCACCTGATCTGAACCTTTTCGGTTTCTTTATGAGGAGATCTGCCAAAAAATGACGTTCATGTTCCATAACTGCTTGCAACTTTGGACATTTTAAAAGGGGGTATAGGACTCGGTATTGGGAATATTGATCGTCATATGCTGAAAAAATGTTTGGCAGGAAATTTAATATCAATTTGATGTCTGTCGAGTACACACGGAACATACGTTGAGCTTCAATAGGTACCTAAAAAAAAATGCATTATTCTTTCCAACGGTGTAAGTTTTAATTCTGTATGCCTTTCAATTTTTTGAAAATGACTTTTAAAATCGCTCGTATCAATTGTAATCATTTTATATTATTATTAACATTTTCCTCATACATTTATTTGAAGTTCCACCATTGTAAAGCAGTAAAGTAGTAAAAAAAAACAACTTAGCGTTATAAACAGTCAAGTTATGTAGATATTTGACATTAAAGGGGTAGATTGTGGAGGTCAAAGCGCTTGCATTCACAGCACCGACTTCCCTAGACCAGAGGTTCGAGGGCGGGGGGAGAGAGAATTCAACTTTTGAATTTTGCTTTTTATAAACGAGTATTTCATATTCGCTAGATATTAGTTGTTTGGGGCGCATGTGCAGCAAAGTCCATAATGCGCCATTCACCAGATACGATTGCATTTCCTGGTTAATGGGCTAATGTTAAGAAACGGAAATTCTAAAGGGGAATATATGTAATAATATATATAATTATAATAATGTATATAATATATAAATAATATATAATATATAAATAATATATATAACAGATATGTTTCACTCCTTCCAATCAAAATGTCATCCTTGTTTCATTATCTCCAGTAAATATAAAAGCATTGAAATGTCGACTAATCAAACCTTTAGTTAAAGGAACTAACAATTTTCGAAAACCTTCCAAATTCATGATATCCGTTCAAATCTTTCTCCTCTATTCTAATAACTCCAGTGGGGGATTATGGGATCTAGACTTAATCCCGGTTAATTCGAAATATCGACTTGCAATTCAATTTTACGGGTTGAATTCAGGTGACATCAGTAAAGGCTATGACAAATAGATATATGTATATTTTGTTGATATAATTATCTGCATAGCATTCATTGACAATCAACAAGAGTTGAAAACTCAGAAGTAGAATACATTATCTGCCATTATTTTTACATTTATATAGATTTCAGAAGTAATGCTCCTGAAAATTAACAATTTAATCCTCAATCAATAACTGAATTTTTATGCTCTTTTCAAATATAAGTTTAGCATCAATCTACTTAATTTTAGCAGGTAAGGAATTATATATATGATTTAACACCACAAAATATAACTCAATGCACACAATTTTCTCTATTATGCTATTAGGTTACGGAAGCATCAAATCTTTATTTGTTACAGCTCTTGAAGAATATGGATTTTTAATTTTTTAATTCTATCCTTTAGTTCATAGTATGTAGTAGCACTTTAAGTTTACAAATCTGCTCCAAGATAAAAAAAAAAATTTCAACCAATGGAACTTCCTTGAGAAAATCAAATTTTCTCTTAAATGACATCTTAATGATATCGTTTTGAATTTGGATTAACTTTTAACAATTCTCGCCTTCCTCTCAGATCTCCTCTGTGTCCGGGACGGGGTTGGCTCAGTCGGTAGCGCGCCAGGCTCGTAATCTGCAGTTTCCAGGTTCGAGTCCCAGCTGGGTCAGCGTTGAGATTTATCTCCGCAAAACTCCCCTCCCTGCCCACGGTCAGTAGGGGACACCAATGGGCTTGGAAAGGCCGCCGTCCGTCGGATGGGACGTTAAGCCGTGGCCCCGTGTGCGGGAGAGCCATACCCTGTGCACGTTAAAGAACACGCTGGATGGCCTTGACGGGAGGCTACCATCTGTCTCCCAACAGCTGTTCCAGTGGGTCCCCTCCCCCAACCTTCTCTGAGCCTTCGGGGTCCTTGTGACCTGGCCATTTAGCCCATGGTGTGCAAAAAAGTGCCGCTCAGAGGTAAAACAACCCAAATCCTCTGTGTCTCAGAGGCTCTTGTCAGGTTCTGGAGCAAGCGGCTGCTGTGATAACTAAGAATGAAAAAATAATTAGCAATAGCACTTTTGGAAAGGGAATTATCTAAAATATTGCTCTGTTATTGGTCAAGGAAGCCGACGACAAATGATTAAAAACTTAAAAAAAAAACTTCCTCTATCTCAGGCGATAATAGGATACTAAACAATAGCGACTTCTTGCATTTTGAATGTTTAATCCCATAGCTTGTCCTGCCGCAAAATGATTTGCTATTTGATATCCTTGTTGAAGGGCCGGATCTAGGGGGAAGGGGAGCAATGCTCCTCTCCTTCCTTGAGAATGCCAGTAAGGGTAATGGAGGCAACAAATTATTAAGCTGGTGCATATTTCAAGCATTTCTTAAGAAATATTTTTAAAAACTTCTAAAATGAAAGGAAAAATATCACAGTGCAATGGAAATTCAGTCTCTTGCCCCCCCCCCCATTACCCTTTTTTGCTCGATTGCGTCGCTTGCCCTCCCCCCACTTGCCCTTTTATTTTTTCTAGATCCGGGCTCGCTTGTTACTGAACATGGCTGCTTGACCATGGTGCTAACAATTTTCCACTTATTATCTAGAGTTAATCAACATTTATTTCCCCTTTACATATCACTAATGGTAGATTAAGGTATCTGGGGGCCCCAGGCGCAAAAGATTCAAGAACACCCCCCCCCCCCCCCAACTGTCCGTGAGTAGGTGTGAATGTTTGGGGGGTGTTTGGGCTCCTGCTATAAAAAAAATTCACTTATGAGTTATATAAATATGTACATAAAGGGAAAATAAAGGAAAACTTAATTATAAGCGAAAATAAAGATCTGTTCATTTTGTTGTATTTAACAAAAATCACATCATGTTTGGCATTGAGTAAAAACTCGAGGTATATACGTGAATAGATGATTATACTAGTTGTGAAAATTTTACTCAATAAAATGTCTAAAAAATATTCAGTTTTGAATGTTTTGAGGGTCCTCATAAGTATGAAGACCCTAGGCGAGTTCCTCATGCGACTGTGCTGTAATCCGTCCCATTTCATATTGTACAGTCGCTCAAAAAAGGATCCGAACACTACGGTTGATTACAGAATTCAGAAAAATTATCTGGCAACGATTTTTTAGAAATTGGTGTCACGTGACACATGGTATGACTCTCCTGCACATGGCATCACGTGACACGAAGGTTGCCAGATCACTAATTTCTAAAAAAAACGTTACCAGATATTTTTTCTGAATTCTGTAATCAACCGTAGTGTTTGGATACTTTTTTGAACGACAGTACCAATGTGCGTTAAAATGCTTAACTTAATCATCATGATCTTTGAACCTGTTAAATATTATTTTATTAGATTTTTCTCGTTTCAGGGATAGAGAGAGAGACAAATGACAGTCATCCACTAGTTAAAGCTTTAATAGTGAGAAACAAATACAAATATAAAATCCTTTCTCATCATTGAATGATCATTGCCTTAAAATAATGGACAAGACGACAAGAACTTAATATTTCAAGCAGTGTTGTAAATAACTGTATTGGTTGAAATGTTGGTTCTTGCACTGAAAGACATTGGTTTAAATTTTGACATCAGGGAAATGACTCCATTTCAATAATTAAATAAGTGAAGTACTTCCAAGAGTTTTTCATGTTCTTATTGATTATTTTATGAACATTTTGCATCTATCATTCATTTCAGTTTTATCCATAAATGAATCATTCCTTAAAATGAAGTTTTCTGAACTTGAGCCATACTTCACTGCAATAAATAGTTACACATTATATATGTATTTATGTGCCATAAAATATGCGCAGAAAGAGATTTAATTATAAGATTCATTCTATGGGCGAAAGAAGATTAAAGATGTAAATGCGAACAAACAGTGATGTATGATGGGGTTAACCCTCCTCCCCCCACTTAAAGAAAATTCTCCCTACCTCACCATATACAAGCATAATGAAATTAAGGCTATCCTAGGTCGAAATACCGAAGTCGATGAGTATGTCTTCATTAAATGTCACCATTTCATTGAATGCTGGGTTGTTTTACCTCTGAGCGGCACTTTTCTGCACACCATGGGCTAAAGGGCCAGGTCACATGGACCCCGAAGGCTCAGAGAAGGTTGGGGGAGGAGACCCACTGGAACATCTGTTGGGAGACAGATGGTAGCCTCCCGTCAAGGCCATCCAGCGTGTTCTTTAACGTGCACAGGGTATGGCTTTCCCGCACACGGGGCCACGGTTTAACGTCCCATCCGACGGACGGCGGCCTTTCCAAGCCCGTCGGTGTCCCCTACTGACCGTGGGCAGGAGCGGGGAATTTTGCGGAGATAAATCTCAACGCTGACCCAGCTGGGACTCGAACCTGGGAACTACAGATTACGAGCCTGGCGCGCTACCGACTGAGCCACCCCTATTCATTGAATGCATTTCCCGTTATTTCATTAGAGTCCTTACTGGGGGAAATAGTTTGTCTTCGCTTCTAGGTCAAAGTGTTTATTAACAATATTTTCCGAGTTTTTGTTTTTTTAGGGATTTTCTATTTCGTGTTTTAATAACCTTCCTCATTTTAGTAGCATTGACGCATGGGTTGTTTGACCTCTCTGAGCGGCACGTTTTCTGCACATAATAGGCTATCACATTTTCTGTCTATCATTATTTCTGGCCAGGTCACAAGGAGCCCAAGGTCTCAGAGAAGGTTGGGGGAACATACCCCACTGAGTAGGTGGATGGAAACCTCCCCTTCAATGGCATCCAGCGTTCACATGGTATGACTCTCCTGCACATGGCGTCACGGCTTGTAACGTCTCATCTAACATAGGGAGGCTTTTCCGATCAAAAGGGTATCCATTTTTGGCATGGTAATTTGTCCTAAATAAAAATAAAGAATGTGGTCAATTTAATCCCAAATAGTAAAGCTCTCCTTTTCAGCATTAGAGCAGTATTTTCCAACCAAGATTCTATAAGCAATCCCCCATAGTTTTTCGAATTTTTAGGCATATAAGGAACGTGTGAATTAAGCTATTTGGAACTGCATAACTTCTTTTAAGGATCTCTCTTCAGTGAAAGTGAAGAGAGAAACGGTAATATAATAGAAAAGGAAATGCACGCCCTTTCTTTGTGCAACTAATCATCTCTCCTCCCTGAACACCGACAAGTAGAAGTTCAGTGGGGCAGGAATTAGACGGTAGCGAGCCAGGTTCGTAGCATTAATAGGTCAGAGTCCCTATTGTGCCGAGTTGAGAATTTTCTCTAATAACTACTCCTGTCCTGGCCTCTGTCATAAATTGCACACCGATGGACTTGGAAAGCTCGCCGACTATGGATGGGACATTAAGCCGTGGCTCAGTATTCAGGAACGCAATACCTGTGCATGTTAAAGAAAACGTCGAATGGCCTTTACGGGAGGCTTCTGTCTCCTAACATCAAGAATTCTCCCGAACTCTTTGTGACCAAACAGTTCAGTTTTGACAGTACAAGAGTTAGCAATGCTCTGGTCTCGTAATATGTTTTTTTTTTTTCAATTTTTGGGAAAGTAGTGTGGAAAGGGGGCCTCTATTAAAGGTCCAATTCAACAGGCACAAAAAACGGGGCTAAATATTTGTGTTGAGTATATTTCATGTTAATGGAAGAGAGGATGATTTTGCAGCAAAATATTTTGTTAACATTCCGCTATAGAGAAGGGTTAGTTCCTAACATTCTCAGAATTGGATCTCAAAGATATTTCAACATTTTACAAGGGTTCTCTTGCAAGAAAAAGGTTGAAAAACTCTGCATTAGTGAAAATATTTTCCTTCTAACTGTGTGCTGCTATTGCTTCTTAGGCTCAAAACTTGAAAGGTATAAAAATGGTATTTTACACTTTTTCCAAAAACGAAATTAGAGTAGAAACTATAGTACAGTCGCTCAAAAAAGTATCCGAACACTATGGTTGATGGGCTTGGAAAGGCCGCCGTCCGTCGGATGGGACGTTAAGCCGTGGCCCGGTGTGCGGGAGAGCCATACCCTGTGCACGTTAAAGAACACGCTGGATGACCTTGACGGGAGGTTACCATCTGTCTCCCAACAGCTGTTCCAGTGGGTCATCTCCCCCAACCTTCTCTGAGCCTTCGGGGTCCATGTGACCTGGCCATTTAGCCCATGGTGTGCAAAAAAGTGCCGCTCAGAGGTAAAACAACCCTATGGTTGATTATAGAATTCAGAAAAAATATCTGTTTTTATGGAAAAATACAAATAGTTATTGAGTTCGGAATCGGACTCCCTATTTACACGAGTCTGTCCTTAATAAAGCGGCATCTTCTTAGCTGATAGTTCTTATTGTCTGCTCATACCAGATTTCAATAATTTTGGCAACATTTTTTTTAACTGGCAACATTTTTTTTAGAAATTAGTGATCTGGCAACCTTCGTGTCACGTGATTACAGAATTCAGGAAAAATATCTGGAGAGTGTACAGCAACTGTAGACGCTCCAGTTACCGTTCACAGCAAACTGGAGCGTGTGCAGTTACTGCACACGCTCCAGTTTGCTGTGAACGGTAACTGCACACGCTCAATATTTCCGTGAGTGAGCCCACACGATCTAGTATCAAAATAATATGTCACCTACAGTCGCTCAAAAAAGTATACGAATGCTATGGTTGACTACTGAATTCAGAAAAAATATCTGGCAACGATTTTTTTAGAAATTAGTGACCTTCGTGTCACGTGACACGAAGGCAATGTTCTTTCGGTATTTAAAGAGTTATGGAAACTAAACATGTAATGACTCAGCCAGGTACGCAACAATCATTCGTATTTAGCGAAAATCGAAATAATCATTGCACGAACTAATAAAAATAATCGTACACATTTTAATAGGGTTCAACATAACTATTCTAGCTTTCAACTCAGTTTTCGTTCCAATTAACTATTAAGACCAATTATTTTAACTGGAACTGATGAATTTTAATGTTTTAACTTCCATAATTCTCAATATACTAAATAAATATTGTTGAAAATCGAGATTTAGAAACATATGACTGAGATCTTTGATTTAAATAATTGTGTTATATAAACTTTTTTATGGAAAAATACAAGTAGTTATTGAGTTCGGAATCGGACTCCCTATTTACACGAGTCTGTCCTTAATAAAGCGGCATCTTCTTAGCTGATAGTTCTTATTGTCTGCTCATACCAGATTTCAATAATTCTACTCTAGAATCAAGTCGCTAAGTAAATAGGTTTACATAAATTGAAGAATTGTTAGCTCATCAGCGAATAGGAATGGTCTGTCTTGAATTTCAAAAAGACAAAAAAACTATTTCAAACTTTAATTAAAAATGGAAGAATAAACTTCCTTTGCTATTATATGCATACACTGGCTCATTTCCAGCTACCCATGACTATTTGAATTCCTGATGCAAAAGATGTTCTTCAAAGGCTTGGATTTGAAAGCCTAGAGAAGTACTCCAGCTCATAATCTGTTGTTCTCAGGTTAGCTTCCCAATTGTGCCACGGTAGAGATTTATCTCCCCAACTTTGTCTTCGTGAGAAAAGGGACAAGGGTGGGAATGGAAATCCTCAGTCTGTCGGCCGTTGCTCTGGGGGCTGAAAATCCATAAAGTGTTCACGTTAAAGAACATGTTGAATAATCTTGAATGGGAGACTCCCACGCTGGTTTCCATAAATTAAGGAAAATCCCTATGTTAAGTCAATGGGAAGCTAATGTCAAAGCTCTATAACTTCTAAAATAATTTTTTTGTTTTGAAAAATGTGATTGCAGATAAAGATCTCAATCACATAAATCAATATCTCGATTTTCAACAATATTCGTTCAGTATTTAACGAGTTATGGAAGTTTGAATATTTAACAACAGCAATGCCAGTCTTAAGAAACTTATACAAAACTGAAGAATAGTGAAAGAATTCTTTACATAAAGTTCTAAAATACAAACTTATTTTATTAAACACTTTGATCCAATAATAATTATTAAGTTTTAATTAACTTCTGAAGTCAATTTTTGTAGCAGGCATTGTTATCGTTAAATATTCAAACTTCCATAACTCATTAAATATTGAACGAATATTGTTGAAAATCGAGATATTGATTTATTTGATTGAGATCTTTATCTGCAATCATATCTTTCAAAACAAAAAAACTTGTTTTAGAAGTTAGAGAGCTTCGACATTAGCTTCCCATTGACTTAACATACGGATTTTCCTTAATTTATGGAAACCAGTGTATATATGTCAGCATTCGTTAAGCTTGAAGCAAGCTTGTGATCTCGCCATTTAGCACGTAGTGTGCAAAAAAATCCCTCAGAGATAAATCAACCCAGCACAGAAACAAGATTCCAAATGAGAAACACTATCTGTATATAAAAACGTCGTTTAAATATTTCGATTTACGTGAAATTATATATATATATATAAAAATGCAATATTTGAAAAGTAGTGGAACAGTTTCTAAATTTTAAAAGTATCTTTACAAGATTTCTGCAACACTGTTATTCTTCTGCTCTATAAAAAAAATATATATACGTTAGGTGATAAAAAGAGCTTCGGTTTTTAAAGTTTCTCTAATTATCTCTAAATTTAAAAATATTTTTATCCGATATTCATACAAATGAGCTTCTTATCGTTAGAATTAGACAGTTTACCGCTTGCTCATTAGTATAAACAGACTCTTACATGCTTAAGTACTTATGTACTCACATCAGTGAGTGCGAACTGTTCGAGTTTGAACGATTATTCCTCGACGCATTTTGATTATTTTTAATCCTGAGGAAAATATAACTTCAAAAGACTTATATAAATAAATAAATACCCCCCTCAAGCAGCTGCTTGCCACAGAGGTCTGACAGGAGCCTGTCAGTTTATATGCCACAGTAGAAGATCTGAGAGGATGGGAGGACCTCAGCAGAAAAACGACACATACATCCATGCCTTACCCGGGGCTCGATAAAATACCCCCTCAAGCAGCTGCTTGCCACAGAGGTCTGACAGGAGCTGTCAGTTTATATGCCACAGTAGAAGATCTGAGAGGATGGCAGGACCTCAGCAGAAAAATGACACATACATCCATGCCTTACCCGGGGCTCGATAAAATACCCCCTCAAGCAGCTGCTTGCCACAGAGATCTGACAGGAGCTGTCAGTTTATATGCCACAGTAGAAGATCTGAGAGGATGGCAGGACCTCAGCAGAAAAATGACACATACATCCATGCCTTACCCGGGGCTCGATAAAATACCCCCTCAAGCAGCTGCTTGCCACAGAGGTCTGACAGGAGCCTGTCAGTTTATATGCCATAGTAGAAGATCTGAGAGGATGGCAGGACCTCAGCAGAAAACAACACGAACATCCATGCTTTACCCGGGGCTCGAACCCAGTTCCCGCCAAGCGCGCTAACCACTCGGCGTTAAAAAAATATGACGTAGAGAAAGACTCCTACAAGAATTTAGAATGTGAAACACTAGTGATGTTAAAGAGGATCTGTACCGTGGAAATTAAAAAAGGACCAAAAAAAGTAGACCATTAGTAGTTCGAATAGAGAATAAAAAGAAAGTTCTTAACATTAAATTCTGTAAAAAGAATTGTTCAAGGAATGTTGACTAGTAAGACGATTAATCTTCTTACTATTCACTTTTAATAGTTGATAAAATATGTATGAGGGTGTTAATAATTACCCAATGTTCCCTTCCCAGACCGGTTTTAGCAAAAACATCTTTGAGAAGGCGAGTGAATAGATTGGACAGGAAAGAACCAAGATATCGCAGATATTTTCAAAGATTAATATTCCCTTTAAAAAGCGAGAAATGTATTTTCCCTTCTATTCCAGTTATCTTATTTTTTATAAAATATTTTATAATTTTTTGCTCTCTCGTCGCTTTTTAAACTATCCAGATGGGAGGGAGAAAGGACGACGGTCATGATCCCTTTCGCCCTTCCATAGATCGACCCCAGTTTCGCTTTTGCAACATATTCTAAAAGTTACACTATGGCCTCGTACTTAACAGGGGGCGGGGGTGGCTCAGTCGGTAGCGCGTCAGGCTCGTAATCTGTAGTTCCCAGGTTCGAGTCCCAGCTGAATCAGCGTTGAGATTTATCTCCGCAAAATTCCGCGTCCTGCCCACGGTCGGGGACACCGATGGGCTTGGAAAGGCCGCCGTCCGTCGGATGGGACGTTAAGCGTGGCCCCGTGTGCGGGAGAGCCATACCCTGTGCACGTTAAAGAACACACTGGATGGCCTTGACGGGAGGCTACCATCTGTCTCCCAACAGTTGTTCCAGTGGATCCCCTCCCCCAACCTTCTCTGAGCCTTCGGGGTCCATGTGATCTGGCCATTTAGCCCATGGTGTGCAAAAAAGTGCCGTTCAGAGGTAAAACAACCCAACCCAAGCCAACGCATTTCTGTTGTGAAAACAGCCGTGACTCGGTGTGCAGGACAGTCATATCCTGGGCCCTTTAACGAACAAGCTGGATGAAACTGATAGGATGCTCCCCATCTGTCTTCTAATAGTCCCCAGTAAATTCCCTACCATAATCTTCTCTGAGCCTTTGGGGTATTTGTAACCTGGCCATTTAGCCCACTGTGTGCATGAAAGTGCCGCTCAGAGGCAAAATAACCAACGCAAAAAAAATTGCTTTGGATAAAGAATAATTTTTTAGGGTTTACAAATCGGAAAAACATTGGCTCCTATAAAAAATTAGAATTTACCGAGAGGTGAGGCAAATGACGTCAATATTCTAAGCTGAAGGAAATAAATTTGTCATAAGAAAATGTTCTTTAAAGATCTTTAGATGAAAACTATTTAAATAATGACTTCCTACAACATATGCGTAGTGTTTAAAAACTTATGTAATCTAGAACATACAGCTGAAGTTTTTCCAGTGTTTTTAATTTTTCACAAAACCTAACTGAAATATAAATTATAACCCCAATAAAAGTCATTATAACGAAACCCAAGTCTCTCATCTGGAAATGAAAGACTCCTTTTCTCCTCCGCAAAAATACACTAAATTGCAAAAACTCAGAGGACTCTTCCATATTACATAAATAAAAAGCTACAATTCAAACTCGCTGACTTCAAAAATGAGCTTCTTAAGGGAAAAAAAATATTACTGGAGAGGAATTGAAGAGGCTCATTCAAATCTCTCTAAATCTCGATTTTCAACAATGTTCGTTTAGTGTTTAAAGAGTTATGGAATCTGGAACATTTAAGCTCTTATATTAAATCTGTCCCTCGAGGTTTCTTTGGGTCAGTTCAGAGTAACCCTCACGAGATCATATCTTACTTATTGGACTATGACCACGAAGAAAGTTCACTAAAGAAAGTTTACCATTTTAGGTCTCTTGTGCATCCTTATTACTGTTTTGTATTTTGGGATGGGGGTGGCTCAGTCGGTAGCGCGCCAGGCTCGTAATCTGTAGTTCCCAGGTTCGAGTCCCAGCTGCGTCAGCGTTGAGATTTATCTCCGCAAAATTTCCCCGCCCTGCCCACGGTCAGTAGGGGACACCGATGGGCTTGGAAAGGCCGCCGTCCGTCGGATGGGACGTTAAGCCGTGGCCCCTGTGCGGGAGAGCCATACCCTGTGCACGTTAAAGAACACGCTGGATGGCCTTGACGGGAGGCTACCATCTGTCTCCCAACAGCTGTTCCAGTGGGTCCCCTCCCCCAACCTTCTCTGAGCCTTCGGGGTCCATGTGACCTGGCCATTTAGCCCATGGTGTGCAAAAAAGTGCCGCTCAGAAGTAAAACAACCCAAGCACCCCTGTTTTGTATTTTGCTTCTATGCCCTTAGGGACCCACCATTGCGGGGTTTATTATGTTATTTGTTTTTTAAACTGATGCCAATTAGACATATATTGAGATGGAGAAGGTTATGGGTACCATTGTACCGGGTACTTCATAAATGATTTAACGACCTACGATCTACGGAACATTTAAGAGCACAGGTTGTTATTGTTTTCGCCTTGGAATAATTTTCTTGGAAAAAAAAAACAGAATAAGTAATTTTCTAAATTTACATTTATTTCAGTGTACGATTTGTTTTAACAGCAGTATTTATTTACTTTTTAGACAAATTCTTATAACCAGTAATGCAGCTGTCAAATGGTGTAAAGGGTTTCACTTCTGTGATTACACAATATACATTATATTTTTAATAATTAAGCAAGTGCGATTTTTTTCACACTTTCCTAATTACTAAAATCTGCTCTCAGATGTTCCAATTGCGATAACTCTTTCAAGGAATTTATTGTTGAAAATCAAGTTTAGAGATATTCGAACGAAAATCTGTTGTAATTTTTCGCCAGTGACATTTTTTCGTAAAGAGGTAATATTCAAAGTTAAAGAGAAATGAGAATAGCTTTCCATTCACATTACGTGGAAGTGTTCAGTGACTTTTGGTAATACAGTGTATTTAGTCTCTAAGACTAAAATAACATTGTGAGCAAACGTAGAACAGAATGTGAGATGATATTTAATAGCTTTATTTGCGTTCCTCATTGGCCTCCTATGAATCCTGGGTTGGGTTGTTTTACCTCTGAGCGGCACTTTTTTGCACACCATGGGCTAAATGGCCAGGTCACATGGACCCCGATGGCTCAGAGAAGGTTGGGGACCCACTGGAACAGCTGTTGGGAGACAGATGGTAGCCTCCCGTTAAGGCCATCCAGCGTGTTCTTTAACGTGCACAGGGTATGTCTCTCCCGCACACGGAGCCACGGCTTAACGTCCCATCCGACGGACGGCGGCCTTTCCAAGTCCAGCGGTGTCCCCTACTGACCGTGGGCAGGGCGGGGAATTTTGCGGAGATAAATCTCAACGCTGACCCAGCTGGGACTCGAACCTGGGAACTACAGATTACGAGCCTGGCGCGCTACCGACTGAGCCACCCCCGCTCCCTATGAATCCTGGACTTTTTCCTGAAACATGAGAGCGACATAGCATCTACGTCAGCGATCAAACCATTCGTTTTTTTCTGTACATTAATTTTCTTCATTTTCGTCATTTTTAGTGAAAATTTGTTCAGTATGTGCACTGAATTAGCAACTGATCTGTCTACAACACTTCAATACTGTACGAATCTTGTTCAAAATCAAGATTTAGAAAAAAAATTGCGTGATTCTTTATCTTGTTTTAGTGATATTTTTTCCAAATTAACGTTTTAAAAAAATTGCAGGACTTCAGATTTATTCCTTATTGACGTGTTCATTTAAATCTTTTGCATCACAGCAAATGCTAAATTACCGCATAAACAGACTCTGAAGAGTTGCGATATTTTTTCTTAAATCTATCTATTGATTAATCAACATTAGCAATTTGAAAGAGCAAGAGAAAAAGGATCCCAAGGATCAAAAGATTCGTCATCTTCATTTATTGCATTTCCAGGCTTTCCGCGACATCTGAATGATGAGGAGATAACAGCGGGCTTTGTGAAGCTGCAACAACTCTGTTCTTCCCCACTCGACAACAACCACTTCAAACCATGATCCAGATTGACGAGCCAAAGAAAGTTATGACGAAGCACTCAAGTCTCAAGTAGATGAAAAGTTCAAGACGAAATGAAACTGAATCCCTTGTAAATACAAAGAATAGTGTCATATGAAAGAAGCTGATAATTGGTAGATATCATATTAAGGCGAATTTATATATAGATTGGAAATTTCCACTTTTGTAAAGAAATGTTAAAAGGAAACATCTATCGAGTCTTTGAAGGAATAGACCATTTTATTATTTCTTAGAACTACTTTATGTTGAATAGTCAGAGAGGGAAACCATTTATGTATAAGATCCTTTTGATCAGTTCACAGACTTGTTAATTAAAAAGGATGGAATAAAAAGATCAAAACTTGTAACGTAGAATATGAAGTAAACTCGTACATAAACTTGAAGCAATGAGATTGAAGAACAAGTAACTCAAGAAACTGAAATGGAAAAGTACTCTACGGATACGAAGATCATTAAAACACCGAATCGTCGTACTTAAAATGAGCATTCCGCACTTTCAGTCTGTTCAATTACTAATAATAATAATTTATTCCTTGCTGTAGGTACAGTAAAGTTATTATACATATAATTTTAAGGATAGTTAAGATGTTCAGGTAGATTGATGACCCAGAGTAAGATGTTCAATGGATCGATGCCCCCCAGAGTTAAGATGTTCAATGGATCGATGCCCCCCCAGAGTTAAGATGTTCAATGGATCGATGCCCCCCCCAGAGTTAAGATGTTCAATGGATCGATGCCCCCCCCAGAGTTAAGATGTTCAATGGATCGATGCCCCCCCAGAGTTAAGATGTTCAATGGATCGTGCCCCCCCAGAGTTAAGATGTTCAATGGATCGATGCCCCCCCAGAGTTAAGATGTTCAATGGATCGATGCCCCCCCCCCCCCCCCGAATGTTAAGATGTTCAATGGATCGATACCCCTCAGAGTTAAGATGTTCATGCGACTATTCATTACATAGTGATGAAGTCTTGTTGTTTTTTTTACAATATCAGTCATGAGCATATTTGTTTTACGAGATATTCAACGATATATGCACAAAAAAATTTCCTTCACAGTAGCATCTGATACGTATTTTTAACTTTTCTACAAGGTCTCAATTTCTATAATGGTCAACGCATTTCTTTCCAGCGACGAACAAGATTGGAAAATCTCGCTGCGGTAAAAATACTTTCAGCATGACGCCAGGTTTTTCTGAACATATTGCGATTGAAAAATGATTTAAAGTTACTGGTGCTTCTAAAAATCGTCTTTCGAGACTTCCGAAAACATGGTAGTAAGAGGATGTCAAGTTTGGACTGCAGGGAGGGTGTGCTTTGTTCTCTTTCACTAGCTGAACGCCAACCGGCTCACTCTTATTCTGTATATTCTGATTTTCACTGCATTGTAGGTCAATTATTGTGAGTACTGACTCCTCCTCTCGTACCGTTTAGCACAGATTCAATCTGTAGAATTGTCGGCCGTTGCTGAAGTCAGGGCATACTCTCGTAGTCCGTGACTTCGTTCTACGTAAATTATCCAGTTCTCTTTTTTCCGTACTTCCCAGGTTCGAGTCCCAGTTGAGTCAGCGTTGAGATTTATCTCCGAAAAATTCCCCGCCCTACCCACGGTCAGTAGGGGACACCGATGGGCTTGGAAAGGCCGCCGTCCGTCGGATGGGACGTTAAGCCGTGCCCCCGTGTGCAGGAGAGCCATACCCTGTGCACGTTAAAGAACACGCTGAATGGCCTTGACGGGAGGCTACCATCTGTCTCCCAACAGCTGTTCCAGTGGGTCCCCTCCCCCAACCTTCTCTGAGCCTTCGGGGTCCATGTGACCTGACCATTTAGTCTATGGTGTGCAAAAAAGTGCCGCTCAGAGGTAAAACAACCCAAACAACCAACAGATTTTGGAATTCTGTGGTTCCCGAGACACTTGACCGAATGATACAAAATTTCGTATGCGAGTTCAGATAAAAATTCAAGGTCCTACCTGCAACAGGACGCCTAAATATAATGATGCCTTTGGGAAATGAGACGAATCTGGCAATGGCGCATGTTTGCGTGTTTTTATTGAATTATGTTCACAATTAGGTTAATAGAAAGTGGCAACAATGGATCTAGCAGCGATTACTTTTTCCCGTAGGAATGACATGGTAAATATATTTGCTTCTAGCAAGCCCCCCTTTTGGAATTTCAACTTGAAATTCGGCACTGCAACTCGGACGACAATCAGGAACACTTTGTGAAATTTTGACTGCAATTTTCGAATGTGTTATGGCTGCCGCATACACGCAGATAGACAGGCAGACATCTTCATTTATGATTCTAGACAAGGATGGAATCACTGCATGCTGTCGAAACTAATTATCATTGGCAGCCATTTGTTTCTAATAGTGTGTGGCAATGCTAAAAATGCCCGCACCGAACTTGTGCCTATATTGTAGGTAACAGATGCCGTTACTCGTTTTATACGTGGGGTGGAATTGGCTCAGTCGTTATCGCACCAGGATCGTAATCTGCAGTTCCCAGGTTCAAGTCCCAGCTGGACTAGTGTTGAGATTTATTTCCGTAAAAATACCCTCCCTTCCTCTGTCAGTAGAAGATACCGGTGGTCTTAGAAAGACAGCCGCCCGTCGGATGGGACGTTAAACCGTGGCCCTGTGCACGGGAGAACCATAACCCAATGCACACGTTAAAGACGGGAGGCTAACATCCGTCTCCTAACAGCTACTCAGTAGGTCCCTTCCCCAGCCTTCCCTCGGGATCCTTGTGACCTGACCACTTAGTCCATTGTGTGCAAAAAAGTGCCGCTCAGAGGTAAACAACCCAATCCGTCTTATACCTCGGGTACATCAGTAACTGGAATAAGCAATGTTTTCGAAATTAATTGTTTTACCTCTGAGCTGCACTTTGTACGCACAATGGACTAAATGGTCAATTTATAAGGCTCTAAAGGCTTGGAGTGGAGTAGGTGAAGATGACCCATGGGACAGTTGTTACGAGGCAGATGGAAAACTTCCGTCAAGCGGTTCCGTTTATAGTGGGTTCTGTAAAGTACAGTCGCTCAAAAAAGTATCCGAACATTATGGTTCATTACAAAATTCAGAAAAAATATCTGGCAACGATTTTTTTTTAGAAATTAGCGATCTGACCCTTCGTGTCACGTGACACGAAGGTTGTCAGTGACACGAAGGTTGCCAGATCACTAATTTCTAAAAAAAATCGTTGCCAGATATTTTTTCTGAATTTTGTAATGAACCATAGTGTTCGGATACTTTTTTGAGCGACTGTACATAGGTTATGATTCTCTGCTTACGGGGTCTCGATTTTTTTATACGTATAATGAATTCAAAAGATTTGAAAGTTATAATCATATTTAACTTCTCAATGAAAAACTTTAACTTGGTTCTTGTATAGTTCTCTTATTGTTTGGTCCGAGTGCCGATAAGCATCTTCATGTGCAGATAGATCTCGTTCTCTGCATCCTCATAGACAGATAGATCTCGTTCTCTGCTCCCAATTTTCATGATAAGAGTACAAAATTCAAATTCACAAAGATTCGCAGTCGAGTATTGAGGCAGAATTCACGAAACCCCTGGCTAGCGAAAACTCAATTTAGAGACACCTTCCCTTGAAGTATTCGGATAAGGGTTGCGTTGGGTTGATTTACCCCTGAGCGGCACTTTTTTGCACACTATGGGTTAAATGGCCAGGTCACAAAGACCCCGAAGGCTCAGAGAAGTTTGGGGGAGGGGACTCACTGGAACAGCTGTTGGGAGGCAGATGGTAGACTCCCGTCAAAGTCATCCAGTGTGTTCTTTAACGTGCACAGGGTATGGCTCTCCCGCACACGGGTACACGGCTTAACGTCCCATCCGACGGACGGCGGCCTGTCCAAGCCCATCGGTGTCCCCTACTGACCGTGGGCAGGGCGATTCGGATAAGGGAGGATGAAATTTAAAATTACCAGGGTAGCCGAATCAAAATGGTTAGGTGTTTAGCTTATGGGGTAAAGATAGTCCGAATTCCAGTTTCAGATGGATATAGATGTTTGTGTTGTTTTTCCACTGAGGTCTAGCCTCGCTCTCAAATATTCGTTTTGGCGAATTATACTGGCGCGCTTCTTGTCAGTGCTGTCTGTCAGTTGTCAAGCATTTTCGTTTGAATAAATTGCTTTTTTCCCCTCAACAGTTAGCCACTCTCTTTGATCTTTGCTACATCCTATGTTTATTTATCCTAGATAAAATCTAATCATTTAAACAAAACTGAAGCAAGTAGCTTCTGTAATAGGTCAACTTCACAACAGATTAGCGCCATATCCAGGATTATTGGAGGAACTAGCAATTAAATAATTCATGAACTGATGATTTAAAATAAACAATTTCGCCAGGGAAACATTCCCTCCCTCCTTTAGTTAATATGCATGCGAACAATTTTGCCGAAAAAGTATGTAAGCAAAAGGCATTATATATATGTTACCGCTAAAGCTCGAAAGCTGTTAATGTGCACATTACCCTAGCTAATCTGCAGATTAACTGATTTGCTCCGTTAACGTGCGGAATCAAGAGTTTTCCGCATTTTACCTAGGTAATGTGCACATTAACGGCTTCCGTATCGTTAAAGTTCAAAAGTTTGTTTCTCTCATAGTGGTGAATCTTTTGAATATGAATCTTCGTGTCACGCGATTCACTCGTCCGCATTATAAAAAACGCCCCGGATGAGCGGAGGCCAAGTGAGAACGAATCGGTAAAGTGATTCATTCTTGATAACGAATCACTAAAATGATTCGTTTTCACTTGGCCTGCTCATTTTGGGGGCGTTTTTTTATAATTCGGACGAGTGATTCATGTTGACAGAGGGATGACCCTGGTTTCAACTCTACTCTCGGACACTAGATAAATAACATTATGTTAATTTAAGCGTACAGAAACGTTCCTGTTGTTCCAGCAAAGATCTTATTTTCACTTTAACGAGTGCCTAGTAGGTAATGTGCAGATTATCCAAGTAATTTGCAGATTACCTAAGTAATTTGAGAAATGAAACAATTTTCCGCATGTTAACGGATCACCCTAGTTAATCTGCACAATACCTAGATAATCTGTAGAATAACTGATTTCTGCACTTTAGCGGTAACATATATATAGCTTCGAAGTAATTTGATGAATTACCATTAGAAATCAAAGTGCAGAGTATTTTAAGGGAATTGAAAAATTGGTATTTCATTTGGTCATTTGGTGAGCATCGAACTTAGTTTTCGATTATAATACAGAATAAAATTGCTAAAAAATTTAAGATTTTATTAGAATCAAATTAGCTTTTTGACTGTATAAGTAGACCAAACATTATTTATGTTCATTTCATTAATTATATGTAGATGAGTGTATATCCATGAAACGAGTTTATCTTATGTGGATAGTTGATTTCCAATTTTTACCGTATTATGCATTAGCATGTGTTAAAATAAGGGAAATGAATTTGATTTGATGTATGTATATTTTTATTCAGTTTGGTTAGCACGCTTGGCTACTGATCTAAAGGACCTGGGTTCGAGCCCGGGTAAGGCATGGGTGTGTGTGTCGTTTTCCTGCTGAGGTCCTGCCATCCTCACAGACCTTCTACTATGGCATATAAACTGACAGGCTCCTGTCAGACCTCTGTGGCAAGCAGCTGCTTGAGGGGGGTATTTATTTATTTTTTTTTTTTTTTTTTGGCCTCGATCAGTAAATAACAAGACGATAAAGAAATTCGAGATACATTAGTTGAGTAGTTCTGTTGTAGACTAGTCGCCAGAGTTTTACAGCTTGGGTTCAACTAGAAAAACAAAATTCATTTTTTGTGATTATACTATGTAGGAACATGTTCCCAGTACTCCTTCCTGACTTTCAATCTTGGCTCGCTATCACTTGCAGACTCTTACACTTTCGTGTCTTCTCTTGTTTCCATTTAGGAAATGTTTCCTATTAACAATCTTACCTGAACAGGCAAAAAAAAAATCTGATTTATGAAGCTTAATTTTTGTTGCTGATGAAGAAGCATTTCTACAATATTTACTTCTTATCTCCCTTTATTTCCCATCCCCTTCCCCCCCCAAAAAAAACATTTCACCCATTATGTGTGTGGGGCGGGGGTGGCTCAGTCGGTAGCGCTCCAGGCACGTAATCTGTAGTTCCCAGGTTCGAGTCCCAGCTGGGTCAGCGTTGAGATTTTATATCCGCAAGATTCCCCGCCCTGCCCACGGTCAGTAGGGGACACCGATGGGCTTGGAAAGGCCGCCTTCCGTCGGATGGGACGTTAAGCCGTGGCCCCGTGTATGGGCAGAGCCATACCCTGTGCATGTTAAAGAACACGCTGGATGGCCTTGACGGCAGGCTACCATCTGTCTCCCAACAGCTGTTACAGTGGGTCCCCTCCCCAAACCTTCTCTGGGCCTTCGTGGTCCATGTGACCTGGCCATTTAGCCCATGGTGTGCAAAAAAGTGCCGCGCAGAGGTAAAACAACCCAACCCATTATGTGTGAGCTTTGCGAGATCTTCCGAAACGAAGTGAAGCCACTTCCCGAATCCTCCTCCTCCGCTTGATGACGAACCCTTGACTGCTGCAATGTTAACAAATCGCCTTGACGCGCTCCTTGAGCATCGCACATCGCAGACTGATCTGGTTGAGGTTTGAAAGGTCATTAGCATATTTAACAAACTTCGCCACTGGAGCGATTAGGCGAACACGATTTGCGTTAATTAGTTCTGTCATTAAGCAGCAGCATTTAAATCTTTCTCCGAAGACTCCCGAGAGAGGATTACGGCCATCTTTAAACGGGTTTAGTGATACGATTAATCGTTCTTTGTGGCCATTTGAGCTCTAGATAATGTCATTTAGGTACCGGCCAGAAGATCGTCTAACACCAGCTTTTTTTTTTTCATCTGGTTGAGTGTTGCTGCGGCTTAAAGATTTCCGTAAATTGGGAAACGATAACCCTAATGAATACACACATTAAGTATTATTTTGAAATTTAGATATGTCTCTTTGTTGTATTTATGTGCTGAAAAATGATTTCATTTCAAACTATCTTTGCGAACATTTTGATAAACCTTCTTTCTTTTAGTGAGTTGGGTTGGGTTGTTTTACCTCTGAGCGGCACTTTTTTGCACACCATGGGCTAAATGGCCAGGTCACATGGACCCCGAAGGCTCAGAGAAGGTTGGGGGAGGGGACCCACTGGAAGAGCTGTTGGGAGACAGATGGTAGCCTCTCGTCAAGGCCATCCAGCGTGTTCTTTAACGTGCACAGGGTATGGCTCTCCCGCACACGGGGCCACGGCTTAACGTCCCATCCGACGGACGGCGGCCTTTCCAAGCCCATCGGTGTCCCCTACTGACCGTGGGCAGGACGGGGAATTTTGCGGAGATAAATCTCAACGCTGACCCAGCTGGGACTCGAACCTGGGAACTACAGATTACGAGCTTGCCGCGCTACCGACTGAGCCACCCCGCCCCTCCTTTTAGTAATTAAATTTCTCTAGACACATTTAAAAATAGCGAACTTGGAGTGCAAAGGTCATTTTGTAGGACAACTGATCGCAAATGTTGAAAGGAAATCTTTATGACTTTTGATAATAAATAAATATAAATACCCCCTCATGCAGCTGCTTGACACAGAGGTCTGACAAGAGCCTGTCAGTTTATATGCCATAGTAGAAGGTCTGTGAGGATGGCAGGACCTCAGCAGGAAAACGACACACACACCCATGCCTTACCCGGGGCTCGAACCCAGGTCCATTAGATCAGTGCGATTTTAAATACACGTGATTCGTTGTATTTCCTCCATACGAAGTGATGCAGCATCTAATTCTTCTAAAATTCCAGTCATTCGAATTTAACCAACTCATTTTTGATTCCGATCTATTTTGCTATTTCTCCAGCAGATCATGCTAGTTAAGGTTAAATGTGACGGTGAGTGGGCAGGCTCAATCATAGTGCGTCAGGCTCTTAATCTGCAGTTCCCAGGTTCGAGACCCACCTGTGCCAGTGTTGAGATTTATCTCCGCAAAAATTCCACTCTGCCCTCGATGACAAAGAGGACACAGGTAGGCTTGAAAAGGCTGCCGTCCGTCGGATGGGTTTTAAACCGTGGATTGGTGTGGGGGGGATCCATACCGAGTACATGTTAAAGAGCATGTTGGGTGACCTTGACGGGAGGCTTCCATACGTTCCCTTGCAGATGTCCAGTGAGTCACTTCTCTCATTCCTTGGGGTTCTTGTGACCCTGACATTTAGCCCATTGTGTGCAAAAAAAAGTGCCTCTCAGATGTTAACTGTGACTTCATTTCTCTTAAGATTCCAACTTAAATAATAATATTGGTTTCCATTTCTTTAAAAACCCCAGTTATAAACTAATGCGACCTTTTTTTTTAGAATTTTGATAAAGATTCTATGAGCTCTTTGTTAAAGAAAAGGGGCATGGACTTTCGATTTAGCACAAATAATTGTTCTCGATTTTCTCAGATCCATGTGATTACTTAAGGAGATATTCGTATTTACTTCATCATGAAAATAAGAAGAAACAAAATGTTCTAATTCAGAACTATAATTCACAGTCGTTATAAAATATCGCTAATTTCCGGTATTTTTTCCAAACATGTTAAAATCGTTGCATATTTAAACATGTTTTCGCAAACTTTTATCTTGCATTATGCATTTGTATCTAAATATTGGTCTTTTTTTTACGCTGGAATATAATGGTCTCTTTAAGTACGATGTTATTGTGCAGTTGCTCAAAAAAGTATCCGAACACTATGGTTGATTACAGAATTCAGAAAAAATATCTGGAACGTGTACAGCAACTGGTCCAGTTACCGTTCACAGCCAGTTTGTTGTGAACGGTAACTACACACGCTCCAGTTTGTTGTGAACGGTAACTGCACACGTTCAATATTTCTGTGAGTGGGCCCACACGATCCAGGTTTTTGTGAGCTCACACGATCCAATGTGCTGTGAACATTAACCGCAACCGCTCCAGTTTGCTGTGAACGGTAACTGCACACGCTCCATATTCATTGCACTATATATTCATACGCATTATATATATTAAAATATATCCGAACACTATGGTTGATTACAGAATTCAGAAAAAATATCTGGCAACCTTCGTGTCACGTGACACGAAGGTTGCCAGATGTATGCTCTCTTCGATATGCTCTCTTCATACAGTGTTCCTAATTGAATAATAAACTCGAATGAAAATTGGGTTTATTTAGAAAATATTTTCTTCTCTGTGAAGGATAACTTTCAAAGACAAATATTTTCTGGTTGCTAATGAACTCGTCAGAGCCTAAGTGGGAAAAATAGGGAAGAAAGGAAAAAAGTTACGAAATCTAAAGTTACCGTCTGCGAAGTAGATATGATTCCAAGCGATGCATTTTCTTGAATAATTGATCGAGAAATGCGGCTAAGCGACACTTTGTGCACCGAAACAGAGTTGAAGCGAAACTGTTCAGAATAAATTTCACTCGAAATGGAACTTACAAAGCCAGTAGTCATATTGTATCGCAGGAAAAATTGTCTTGCAATTTTAAACGCGGTCCCAGGCGAAATGTTCCGTCAATTAACGAAATCGTGAGCAGTTTTAGGAAGATATATTTACAATAATTGCTAACTGTACAAAGTTTATATTTTTATTCTCCGAAAATGAAGAGGTTGATAAAAAGAGGCAAACCCTTGCAAGGCTATTGCAGCTCATTAGAGCTCAGGTATCTACAATGCAACTACCCAGCGTCATTTGTAAGGTGAATTTTTTGAAATTGTCAGGATATACAGCATCTTTTAGGGATATGCTAAATGTAGGAATAAGTGAATATTTGCCTAGAATTAAATGCCTGCTAAATAATTATGATGCTAATAGAAGAAAAAATGCTTTGCTAGAGTTTACTTGTGTATGAGTGTTCAAAAGACAATATTTATTACGCTTTAAATCAGGAAAAGAAATTCTCTAAATGTCAGTGCTAGTTTTGTAAGAAAACGTTAAGAGAATTACGTTATGCAATTGGTGAATTTTTGAGCAAAAAATTACAGCGCATTTTACTGGACTTCTTGATAATTTTGAATTCAGTCTTCGTAAATAATATAAGTCGTTATTTCGCAGGAAAAAAATAGTTTTTATTTTTATTTTAAAAGTGTTATGGAATCATTCTGCCAAAAAAAAATAACGCTAATTTTTCCTCTAAATATAAAAAGAGTAAATTAACTTTTGCCCCTGGAAACATAACAGTCTTATGATTACTTTCCAAATCTGTCGTTTTTCGGTCTTTATCAAAATCTCAAATTCAGCATTTTTTAACCTTTTAATTGATATTTTTCACTTTTGTGTTTTTTGTACTTTCCGCTGTGGTTTTAATCTTGTAATTAGTAAAAGATAACACTATCTAAACCTGAATTTTAAATACCTGGATACAAATTTTTTTTAGCTTTCTCCTCATTTTTACTTCTTCGTAAAAGCGTTTAACTCAAAGCAGTTTTATTTCTCAATTCTATCATATTTTTCTTTCTAAAAATTTATTTTGCTGAGAAAACACTAAAAGTAAATAAACATTTAAAGCATCATGCCATGTACATATACATGATTCTTTTTTTTTTCGTATGTGAGTGCGAAGAATAAATTATCGACTTATTGGCTACATATGTTTCCGATACCCAAACTTGTTATCTTTCTAGTTTGCTGCTGTCATCCTGTCAGCACATTTATCAGCCTCTCTCCTCCTTATCTGTGCGTGTGTGTGTGTTTGTTTTCACCTTCTTGTTGTGATCCTCCAAATCTCTCGCGGGACGTGCCCGGGGTCCTTCCCTTCGCTTGAGTGACAGCAAACACAAACCGCAAGAGACTCTTAAGATTGCGAAGAATCGTTCAATGGCCTGAAGGGTGTCAGGTTTTTCGAAGGCCGGAAATGTAATCTAAAGTTTGCTGGTTGCTCCGTTACTCTTGGACCTTGTGTAGTCCGTCTCCATTCACGAGCTGTGGATAATGTAAGACCTCTTCTCCGAAAGAGCTTCCGGCTACTTGCGATGAGAAAGAGGAATTTTCTGGCAAGAGAAGGACAGATTCTTTAATCGTCAGCATTTAACGTTTTTCTCTCTGTAACAACTTTCTTTTTTTATTTAACCGAATAAAGTTTGAAGCAGCACAGATGTTCTGAACTCTTTCTGTCGTCGAATCGGTGGAAATAAAATAATTCTCGGTGATCAAAAGAAATGTTAGTAGAAATAAATTTTTTGACTTGCGTTATGAATGGATCTTCTTTCTAGCGATATGCACTCCTGACTCTACAAAATTCAAATAATCTACGTCAAATTTTGTTCTTTATGCTATCACTCTATTTTAGTTGTTCTTTTTTTTCACCGAAACTGAAATGTTGTTCCGTTTGAAATGTTCCGTTTGAAATTCGAAATGCCTGTCTGCTTATGAGCGAAGATGGCTCAGTCGGTAGCGCGTCAGGCTCGTAAAATCTGAAGTTCCCAGATTCGAGTCCCAATTGTGTCGACTTTGAGATTTATCTCCGCTAATCCCCACCTTGCTTTCCATCGGTGAGAAAGGAAACACTGATGGGCTCGGAAAGATCTCCATCCATCGGATGAGATGTTAAAGAGTGGCCCCATGTATAAGAGAGCATACCTTATGCACCCTAAAGAACATGCTGGATGGTTTTGAAGGGAGCTACCATCTGTCTCCTACCAGCTGTCCAGTGGGTGAGCCTTTGGGGTTCTTGTGATCTTGCCATTTAGCTTATTATGTGCAAAAAAAAAAGATTTCGCTAAAAGGAAAAACAACCCAACTCAACTCAGAACTTCATTACGTAGAAAATGAGTTTTTCGGAACTGGAAACAAGGTTGGGGAATATGCAATGAGTATGATATCTGTTATGAACTGAATTAAAACGACTAGGCAAAAAGTTAATTAATTAAAAATTGCAATGTTATCTCAATGTAAAGTCAAATTAGAAACTCAATGTTTTGAAGAATGAAGTTTTTACGGGAGCAAATACGAAGGTAAATTAAAGACCTAAATCAATATCTAAATATTGAATTTCAGCAATATTTGTTCAGTATTTAAAATGTTGTTTATGCGGTCTGGAATATTTAAAAGCAAACATAGTTATTCTTGAGAATTTATCTTAAAAGTTAACGAAACAAACAATGAAAGCTAACAAAAAAAAAGTTATTACCTCCAACTGTTTATTAAAATAATTAAATAATTAAAGAAATAGTGAACTATTTCTTTCAATCTTCGTCAATTTTGACCAATCATTTTAGGGAAGAATGATACTACTGCTGCCAAATATTCCAGCTGCATTAACTCTTTAAATACCCAAAGAATATTGCTATTAAGAATATTGATATTTTTCCTGAATTCTGTAATCACGTGACACGAAGGTTGCCAGATCACTAATTTCTAAAAAAAAAATCGTTGCCAGATATTTTTTCTGAATTCAGTAGTCAACCATGGTGTTCGGATACTTTTTTGAGCGACTGTAGGTGTTCATATTATTTTGATACTAGATCGTGTGGGCTCACTCACGGAAATATTGAGCGTGTGCAGTTACCGTTCACAGCAAACTGGAGCGTATGCAGTAACTGCACACGCTCCAGTTTGCTGTGAACGGTAACTGGAGCGTGTACAGTTGCTGTACACGCTCCAGATATTTTTCCTGAATTCTGTAATCACGTGACGCGAAGGTTGCCAGATCACTAATTTCTAAAAAAATCGTTGCCAGATATTTTTTCTGAATTCTGTAATCAACCGTAGTGTTCGGATACTTTTTTGAGCGACTGTACAGAGAAGATCTGTGATGAAGGCGAAAACTCAGCATAAAGGGGATGTAAGAAACATTAATGCCTTGTCTATGGATCGAACCTAAGTCCCTTTATTCTACAGTTATAAGCATACTAACCACTTGGCCTTAGGGATGGCAATAGTAGAGTAACGACGGTAGGATGTCATTATATTCAGATGTTTCGATCTTTCCTGATAAAACTTCATGAAAGCTTTTGCTATCAATTAAATAACCTCTCAAGAACAATAATGATAAAAAAGTAAATACCCCCTCAAGCAGCTGCTTGCCACAGAGGTCTGACAGGAGCCTGTCAGTTTATATGCCATGTAGAAGGTCTGTGAGGATGGCAGGACCTCAGCAGAAAAACAACACACACATCCATGCCTTACCCGGGCTCGAACCCAGAGTCGAACCCAGAGTCCCTTAGATCAGTAGCCACGCGTGCTAACCACTCGGCCATGGGACGGCTTACAATAATGATATCTGTTATTAATTATTTTTCGGTATACTTCAAAATTTACTGTGACAAGTATGTCTTGTTTTTCATCCGTGGTTACAGAAATAAATTGGATGCCACAAAAAAAGCTAAAAAATTTCGAGAAATCAAAAGAAGCTGAGTGTTATAAGAAGATTCCAAAACGAAAGGTGAACTTTACTTGCTAAGATTTTTGCCATCATTTGCAAATATTCTTAAATAGTAACATTAAGGTAGGAATGCTTAGAAAAGGAATAGGAAGCATCACACATGACACTCAATGGGATCTTCGCTGTGCACGGCATACGATCGAATACACAGTTGCTTCAAACTGTGCCCCCATTTTCCTCCAGGGTAATCCACTGATTGTTACACCCATTCCTACGCTGTTTTTTTTTACTGAAGAAGTGTACTTATTGACCAAATCGCAAGAATATCAACGTTTATGTAAATAATATTAAATACTCTGCTTCCATTCAACACACATAGAAATATCATTGCTGTTATTAAATTTAAGACGTTTAAGTGACATTTCGGGGCGGGGGTGGCTCAGTCGGTAGCGCGCCAGGCTCGTAATCTGTAGTTCCCAGGTTCGAGTCCCAGCTGGGTCAGCGTTGAGATTTATCTCCGCAAAATTCCCCGCCATGCCCACGGTCAGTAGGGGACACCGATGGGCTTGGAAAGGCCGCCGTCCGTCGGATGGAACGTTAAGCCGTGTCCCCGTGTGCGGGAGAGCTATATCCTGTGCACGTTAAAGAACACGCTGGATAGCCTTGACGGGAGGCTACCATTTGTCTCCCAACAGCTGTTCCAGTGGGTCCCCTCCCCCAACCTTCTCTGAGCCTTCGGGGTTCTTCTGACCTGGCCATTTAACCCCCGGTGTGCAAAAAAGTGCCACTCAGATGTAAAACAACCCAACGTTAAAGAACACGCTGGATGGCCTTGACGGGAGGTACCATCTGTCTCCTAACAGCTGTTCCAGTGGGTCCCCTCCCCCAACCTTCTCTGAGCCTTCGGGGTCCATGTGACCTGGCCATTTAGCCCATGGTGTGCAAAAAAGTGCTGCTCAGAGGTAAAACAACCCAACTGACATTTTCAGATATTAGTTGGTGAGTTGAGTCAGAGGAACACTATTGTGCACACAATGGGCTTAAATGGCAAAGTCGCAAGGACCCTAAACACTTGGAGTTTGGTAGCGGAAGGGGGCTCAATGAACAGTTGTTAGGAGACGGATTCTTCCGGTTAAGGCCATTCAACGTGTTCTCTGACGTTCACTGATGTGGCATTCCTGCACACGGGACCACGGTTCAACTTCCCCTCCATTTCTTACTGAGGGCAGACCGGGAGTTAAAAGAAGAATCTCAACGCAGACGCAGTGAAGTCTCGAATCTGACGCGCTACTGTCTAAGCCAACGTTGCCCCATTAAGTTGGTGGAAGAAACAGATCTGTGATAAGAGAACCCTTTCAGAGTCTCTGTACTTCACAATGTAGATTACGTTTTAGAATTTTTTTTTTAAAATCAGGAAGAGGTGCATACAGTCTTGTTTTCAAAATGTAGTCATTAGTATACAACGGACTGGTATTTGTTGCCATCTATGGATATCATAGAAACTACATACAATAGCATTGGCGATGATTTTGCCTGATACGAGAATTGTTTTGCTACATTTCACTTAAAATTAAAACAACTGTTTTGGTACATTTCACAGGTTGGGTTGTTTTACCTCTGAGCGGCACTTTTTTGCACACCATGGGCTAAATGGCCAGGCCACAAGGACCCCGAAGGCTCAGAGAAGGTTTGGGGAGGGGGACCCACTGGAACAGCTGTTGGGAGACAGATGGTAGCCTCCCGTCAAGGCCATCCAGCGTGTTCTTTAACGTGCAACAGGGTGTGGCTCTCCCGCACACGGGGCCACGTCTTATCCGACGGACGGCGGCCTTTCCAAGCCCATCGGTGTCCCCTACTGACCGTGGGCAGGGCCGGGAATTTTGCGGAGATAAATCTCAACGCTGACCCAGCTGGGACTCGAACCTGGGAACTACAGATTATGAGCCTGGCGCGCTACCGACTGAGACACCCCCGCCCCACATTTCACAGGAGTCGTTCATTTGATGTGTTGAATCATGACAAAGCGCATATAATGGTAATTCTTTTATGTTCCTTTTTTACTGCTTTCTGAAATTTCATAATTTTGCAACGGTTTTTACTGAATTTCAATGAAACGATGTTAAAAAATTAATTTTGCATATTTCTGTCACTTTGGTCGTAAAAAAAAAAGCACATTTGTATTCTCCTTAGGGAACTACTAGCCTAAAGAAGAGTATCGAAATCTCAACAGAAAAGTTGCGAAATCAATTCACTGTTCTTGTAAAATGCGGAATGCATTTTCGGGCAATTCACAGCCAAAACGTTTTAAGAGACTGCGAAAGCTGCTGTTCGATTATGCTGCCGGATGTTGATCAACGAAGAGCCCAGTTTGCAGTAGTGTAACTTCTGAAACAAGTTCTTCGTGAAAAAATGAGCTTAAGGATAAGTTAAAGATTAAATCAGGGTTCTTTTTTCGTAATGAATTTAATTCGGTATTTAAAGCGGTTCCCGTGGTCGAGTGGTTAGCACGCTTTGCTACTGATCTACGGGACCTGGGTTCGAGCCCCGGGTAAGGCATGGATGTATGTGTCGTTTTTCTGCTGAGGTCCTGCCATCCTCTCAGACCTTTTACTATGGCATATAAACTGGCAGGCTCCTGTCAGACCTCTGTGGCAAGCAGCTGCTTGAGGGGGTATTTATTTATTTTTTATTATCGAAGTTGAGACGCTTACCCTAAAATGCTTGCCTCGAAAGAGCAGAAAACTAGAAGCATCACAAAAACAAACTTCCTTCTTGTGTTGAAAAGTTCAGCATAAATTATTTTTTTTTTGAGATTTGATTAAATCTTCTCCTCTCCATAAAAATCTTGTTTTAGATGTTAATGCTATTTTGAATTGTTTACTGAATGTCAAAATATGGAAGATTCGGATTAAATTTGGTTGCATAGATCTGAGTCTCAAATTTTTTTAGAACGACGAAGTAAATCTCCAAATACAAATCACCTGATTGTGATTCTGTTTTAATATCTCTTCGTATATTGTTTTCCTTATTTATTTCAACTTATAGAGTAAGAAGAACTTTTTGCATATAGAAGTTATCTCACAGAATCGCCAGATTAGATCGCGCCCTGAGGCAAACAATTAAATATCGCCCCTCAAACGATCGGAGTCGCGCATGCGCAACTCCTACGCTCGGAACGAGGATTGCAATGTCCACAAAATGAAATAATGATCCCCAAAATGAAAAATATAACGTAAATTAAGCAAAACTGTTTAAGGAAAAGTAAAAGTGAATGGGTGGACCATCACAGGCGCCGTGAGGCAGGCTGCCTCTAGGCTACACCCTGTTCGACGGTACTGCACAGAATCAAACCCATACAGTTATTTTAAGCTTATTTAGTTTAAAATTAAGTAAATGTTTAGTTTAAGTTTGTTAGTAGTAAGATTGTTTAATTTAATAATGTTATTTAAAGTGAAAAAATTACTCTTCAAACAGGGAATAAACAGGGGGAAATATATAGGAATACATTCAAGCAGATTCGCAATCCGAATAGAAATCAAACTTTCGAAAATTCAATCGTGTTGTATCTAATTTTGTATAAGTAGCGTTAGCAATTTTTTTTCACTTCCTAGACAGTCTATATTATCACTAAGGTATTAAAGGAACTTCTTAGTATAATATGCGTAGAGATTTGCGAGGAAACTGAGACCTCTGTATAAAGACAACATACATGAGGAGAAAAAAAATGCATCCAATTTTTTTTGGATTAGAACTTTAATTTAACTGTTTAATAACTGTTTAATAGTGTTAGCAATATCCATGTTTTAGAACTGTTTAATAGTGTTAATATCCATAATCCAGGTTCGATTTCATGATCTCCTGGAAGCCCTCCTTGAAGTCATCCAGCTTCAGGATTTTGAAACGTGCTTCTGAATGTGCCTAATATCAAGATGTGACATCACATTTATAAATCCGTTCATTTCTGAAAATTTCAAAATATCATTCTGCAAGTTCTCAACATAAAATCATTGTCTTCCGAATTCAGAAACTGTCAGTACACAACGGGTAGTATTAAGGAAAAATGTTGTTTTTAATCAGTACTAGAACACTATATAAGGTTTTGATGTTTATACATAGTCTTACTGAAATGATTAGAGAATTTTGATGCAAATGCCAATGGAAAACTACCCATGGAGTGGTTATGTAGCTTTTAAAAAAACATTTTGCAGAAAATTAGACTGAATATAAATTAAAGTTCTAAATCAAACTTTTCCTTGATTTTCAACACTATTCTGTCAGTATTTAGAATTACGGATTCCCGAGTGTTTAATAACAACATCGATCGCTGTAGAAAGGAATGAGACAAAAGTACGATTACAGAAACTTTTAATTACACATAGTAATTGAATACATTTTAGTCATAGTCGTAAGATACATTTAGATTAGTCATTTAGATAAGTGTGAGGAAAAATCCGCCAATCTGTCAGCCAGGATCTCGTCGTTACCTGCCAGTTGCTTTACCAGTGGAGCTAAGGTTGCAATCAGAAGCTCCGGTGTTAAGAGCGGGTTGGTGGAGGTTTTTTTCACTTGCCTACTAATTGTTTCTGAATGTACACCATTTTGCTAAAACGGTTTTATTTAACACGTATTGTTCAGTTTTCATTAACGTCTAATGTAAACTGTTAAATATTCTAACTTTAAAAACTGAACAAAATGTTGAAAGATAAAATTAGGTGGATTTAATTTATTTTAAGACTCATTTTACAGAAAAATTGTGTCATTTAAATAGTGACGTACGGATCTTCGAATTCGGTCTTCCACTGGAGTCAGACTGAAAGGCTCTGAAAATTTAATAAACCTCTGTGTGATGAAACTGTTTCATATTTCGATTAGTTTTATTGAAAAGTATTAATATTATCACGTTTTCAGTTGTTTGTCTATTTTTTTATTTGTCTCTGCAATTTTGATAAATT
Organism: Ryuthela nishihirai; assembly: GCA_038380435.1. Lineage (NCBI taxonomy): Eukaryota > Metazoa > Arthropoda > Arachnida > Araneae > Heptathelidae > Ryuthela > Ryuthela nishihirai. The sequence continues at coordinate 73,856,945 of JAWZYU010000010.1, forward strand.
TCAGATTGTGCGAAAAAATTCTTGTTTTAGATGTTAATGCTATTTTGAATTGTTTACTGAATGTTAAAATATGGAAGATTCGGATTAAGTTTGGTTGCATAGATCTGAGTCTCAAACTTTTTTAGAACGACGAAGTTTTGGAATCTTCTTATAACAATCCTCGTCCCTAAAACAAGATTTTTACACCTAAAGAAAAATCACCAAAATGAAAACGCTGAATTAAGATTCCTTGTAAGGCATCTTGAACAACTCCAAACTCCTTCACTAAAGTATCAAATAAAAGCATAGTAAAGTGAAACATTAGGATCTGAAAGAAAAAATAAAGAATAATTTTAGACCTTGGCAAATAGTTATAATAACAATTCATCTTGGAAATTAAAAACTAAATTTCTCTTAAAGCAGGCAGCTGCTTGCGAAGAAACGATCAATATAACATGCCATAGAAAATATCTGAGACGAAGGCGAGATCTCAGCAGAAAGACAACATGTGTCAAACAGGGGAGAAAAAAAATTCTTTTTCCGGGTTTCGAATACGGTCCCTTTCCTCTGTATACACGCAATAATAAATTTTTTCAACTACACCCTCTGTAAAATAAATTAGATCCAAATTCTCTCTCTATAATACGACATAAATTAGATCCAAATTCTCTCTCTTTAATACGACATAAATTAGATCCAAATGCTCTCTCTATAATACGACATAAATTAGATCCAAATTCTCTCTCTATAATACGACATGAATTAGATCCAAATGCTCTCTCTGTAATACGACATAAATTAGATCCAAATGCTCTCTCTATATACGACATAAATTAGATCCAAATGCTCTCTCTCTGTAATACGACATAAATTAGACCCAAATTCACTCTCTTTAATACGACATGAATTAGATCCAAATGCTCTCTCTATAATACGACATAAATTAGATCCAAATGCTCTCTCTCTGTAATACGACATAAATTAGACCCAAATTCACTCTCTTTAATACGACATAAATTAGATCCAAATGCTCTCTCTATATACGACATAAATTAGATCCAAATGCTCTCTCTCTGTAATACGACATAAATTAGACCCAAATTCACTCTCTTTAATACGACATGAATTAGATCCAAATTCTCTCTCTATAATACGACATGAATTAGATCCAAATGCTCTCTCTATAATACGACATGAATTAGATCCAAATGCTCTCTCTATTATAATACGACATAAATTAGATCCAAATGCTCTCTCTCTTTCTCTGAATACTAGATATTCAAGTTTTATTCAATCAATAATTTTTAATACTATTAACGAATCAAATGGCTAGGTCACAATAATCCTAAGTGCAGGGCAGTATTAGGAGTAGATTCGAAATATTATAAATGATCATTCTTACTTCTTCACTCATAGCTATTTTTTTGAAGAATTTTCGTCGAACGAAATTCAAAAAAAATATTAATTTTCGCTCTTTGCACAGGGAAATATTTCAGTAAGTTTCTGCAAAACAGAGAGCTGAAGAAACCGAAGCTCCTACAAAATTTAGATAAATATGAGGGTAAAATTCTGCATAAGAATTATAATGATAAACCATTTTTTGCGGGGGGAGGTTATTTTATTGTTTCAATGTGCTCCATTTGAAAACGTCTAAAATCTACTCGAAGCATTAATTTTGGGCTTGCTTCACACATCTGATTTTCCTAAATATATCAGCCTGGTTGCGCTATCACCTCAACTAAAATACTTAGGAATAATAACAATATGTGGGAGACATAGGTCATTTGTCTATTGCAATATTGTCCCATCTGGGGCCCCTTACAAAGTCTTGCTCATTCTTCAAACTTCCTCTCCGAAATTATATATTTCGACAAAATGGGAAATAAACTAAGCAAAATATAAATACAGGGAAGCATAGTTTTCTTTCAACGTGGAAATAAAAAAAATATTAGAAAAGTAGCTTGAAAAGTAACTTTCAAAGTTGAAATGTTTACAAATAAAAAGGGACTTAACTTATAAAAGCCTTTATAAAGGTAAGGCCAAAAGATTATTACAAAAAAGAAAAAATTTCCTACCATTAATGACAATACCACTAAGACGAGGGTTTAATCTTTGTTTTATTGATTTATAATTTATTAATTCTCAAACCTTTTTGGTGCAACTTACGGATCGCTAGTTCAGAAACACTATCTGTTTTTTATTTTATTTTCAATTCCAAAATTTAAATATTAATAAAATTTCGTTTTTCTGAATGCTGTCTTTAGCTTTTTTTGATGCTATAAATCATCATGAAATTCGCATTTGCTTCGAAATAATATGGATCAAGAGTTGACTGATATTCTTCCGAAGCAAAATGTGAATCATGTATAAATAAAGACCCTTGAAGCAGCCATGGGCTACGGAGGTCCAACCAAAGTGTACAGATTAGCTCTTCACACATATCTATTCTGAGCTATAGCAGGCCAAATTTAGGGATGCAGAGACGAATGGACAATAAAAAAATACGCAGCAGATGATTTTGACGATAAGATCAAACAGATGTGAAGCAGTCAATAGTTAAAAACACCTCCATCTGTGTTTCAATTTCGTTTTAAAACACCTTATCAAATTTCTCTAAAGGATATTATTATAGTAACATATTTTGTCATTTCATATTGCCAGCCTTCATTATCGAAATAATAATGAATGGAGATGTCAATCCCCTTTGCTCCTTAGGATGCTGTGTGTGGCAGTCACCATCCCTTGTCCTGAGCCAGCAGCGGTGACTGCAGAAGTTTTCCATTCCCGCTGTCGTCGGTCCCGATACCGCAGATGCCGCGGCAGCGACCGGGCGCCCGACGTGAGTCGACCGTCCAACGACATAAAGAAGCCCCTTGTGGGCCACACTCGGCCATTGTCTGAGACTTCCCCTCTCTGATCTGACTTTCCTTTTCTTAATTAGTCCTCTGCCCCGGAAGCGGTTCTCGGTGAATGGGATCTTGTGCTCCGACATCGTCTCATGCTCGTTCACATCGTGTCTAGGCAGAGTTCTTTTGGTGTCAGATTTTGCTGCAGTAACTAAATATATAAAGAAGCTGCACCATCGGGAAGTATTTAGCACTGATCCGAGCTCAGATAATGATAAGCTATCTCAGGTCTGTTGAAGTTAATGAAGGATTTTCATTATCATAATCGTTTAGTGTATACATGTTGATAGAGATAAGGTTAATTCAGGATTTTTCATTCAATTAAAATGCCCAACATTACAAAAGAGCTGATATGGAATAACTCATGCACTTATTTTATGAATAATTTGGGAAGTCACTTATTAATAACACTGGTTGGACCTCCGTAGCCCATGGCTGCTTGAGGCTGATGATGATGACGACGTTAATGAAGTTTGTTAAGTTGCCTTTCACAGATAACTTCGTACCGTAAACTATGATTAGAAAAAAATGCAAAATATTTGTATGTATGAATAGTTTTTGTACCCATCAGTGTAAAAGCGTTAGGCGGGGGCGGGGTTAGCTCAGTCGGTAGCGCGTCAGGCTCGTAATCTGTAGTTCCCAGGTTCTAGTCCCAGCTGGGTCAGCGTTGAGATTTATCTCCGCAAAATTCCCCGCCCTGTCCACGGTCAGTAGGGGACACCGATGGGCTTGGAAAGGCCGCCGTCCGTCGGATGGGACGTTAAGCCGTGGCCCCGTGTGCGGGAGAGCCATACCCTGTGCACGTTAAAGAACACGCTGGATGGCCTTGACGGGAGGCTACCATCTGTCTCCCAACAGCTGTTCCAGTGGGTCCTCTCCCCCAACCTTCTCTGAGCCTTCGTGATCCATGTGACCTGGCCATTTAGCCCATGGTGTGCAAAACAGTGCCGCTCAGAGGTAAAACAACCCAAACAAAAGCGTTAGGTTTTGTATAAATATTATTTATATATTGTTATATATTTATAGAGTAATATATTTGATGAAGGATTAAGGGGAAAAGATTCATTTATCTGTGGAAGTTATTTTACCACGCTTCGAGAATGGGGACATACTTTCTAGAAATGAAAACATACACGTGAGTTTATATATAATCTCAAAGCCGAATTGCTATTGGCTATTACTCTAGAAGTATTAGTGATAGAAATACCGGACAAAAAACACTCTGCATTGTGTCAAAGGAGAAATAAAAACAACATTGATGTTAAGGTGTTCCATCTCCCTAATTCCCACCCCAACTGTGAATTCCGTAATGAAAATCTTGTACCTCATTTGAAAAGTCTGAAGAAGATCAACTGAATTCCTAAAACCGATTTGAAATAGTCATGTTTCTTCATGTTGAAAAATATTGTATTCCGATTTATGATTCACATTTTATTTTGCAAGATCTCGCTCGAACTGTGAGCAAACGTTCAAAGAATGCACAAAAGAGGAACGGTAAACGGAAGTCATTCATAAAATTCACGAACCCTCATTAGACCTTCCCCTTCCAAATTTTTAATAGATTCAGTACAGACTTTCAATCCTTCGGACTTATCAAAAACTTGTTTTACGCCAATTTACTAATTGTCGAAGAACGAAATCAAGAGTTGAAGTCTTACCTAAGTAATAAGATATTCAAAATGAGCGACTCTAAAATCCATACAGTGATATAAAGTGATCTGTAAATGTTTCACAATAATGGAAAAATGTCTCGTTAGAGATTTGTCGACAAGTATTTCTTATTCTTTCTTTCAGATCTACCAATTTTCGGAAATTATTGATCTTACATGACCCTAGAGGGGGGAAAAAACCGGGAGACATAAAGCCTTTGCTGATTGGGATTAGTGTGGATGAGTTACATCTCGTTGAAACGTTATTGCATCCCTTGGAAGATAACAGTTTCTATCTTATTGGATTCATTCTCAACAATTTCAGTCATTACGGTTCTTGTTCATTCTCTAGTAGGTTTCGGTGTATAATTCTTGTGAAATGCATTCAATAAGAGCTGATCAACCCCTTTCGAAAGAGTAGAAGATTCTCATCTCGATTAATTTTCCCATTTAGACAAAAAGTTGTTTCATCGCTGAAGGATATACGATTCAGAAGTTCTGCGTCATGTTCAAGCATTTCAGACGTTACCTCACAAACCTCTTCCGTTATAATCGCCTTTATTCAATTCTTGATGCAATTGAAATTTAAAAGAACGAAAACAATGCCTCTTTAAAACTTTATGAATCATGCCTTTACATGAGCGAGAATCAGATGACAGGTATCGAAGTAATCGTCGCGAAGATGAGTAGCAGACATACACACCAAATTCCATTTCTTCCCTCACAGCACTTCGTTTCACATTGTGTCATATTCAACGTACTTCCAGTTTCTTTAAATTTAAATACTAGCATGCTTGGCTACTGATCTAAGGGACCTGGGTTCGAGCCCCGGATCTAAGGCATGGCTGTTTGTGTCGTTTTTCTGTTGAGGTCCTGCCATCCTCTCAGACCTTCTACTGTGGCATATAAACTGACAGCCTCCTGTCAGACCTCTGTGGCAAGCAGCTGCTTGAGGGCGGTATTTATTTATTTTTATTTAACTTTTTTTTTTCCTTCATAATATTGTAAAATATTTCTTTTGGAGTGTTTCGGAATCAATTATCCGGAAAAATTAAATCATTAAAATTCAATGCAGTACGACGAACAGGTTCATTTCCATTCCCTACGGTGAGAATATTTCATCTCTTTGTTCCTTAATGTACGGACATTCTACCACAAAAAAAAAAGATGCAGACGCTTTGTCAGAATTGAACGCAGATAATAAAATTTGAAGCTAACAAGCTATCCAACCAAGAGATAAGACAAAAATATCGAGAAGCAGATATCAAATTGATAAGTAGGAAGAAAGTTGTGGATACAAACGGCGGCAACGGAAGTGCCGAAAACACATTTGATATCACCTAATCGTCCCAATGGGTGAGCGGTTAACGCTTGTGGCTACGGATCGAAAGGGATCTAGATTCGAGCTTCGGGTAAGGGTATGGATGTTTCTTTTCTGTGTTGTCATTCTGTTAATATCTCTCCTTACAACTATGCTCTATGGCATATTAAACTGACAGTCTCCTGTCAGACCTCTGTGGGAAGAAGCTGCTTGAGAGGTAATTTATTTTAAACGCCTGAGATACAGACGAAAGAAAGTTTTAACCTATTTAAAAAAAGATGGCTCCACTCTCATAGATGAACTGATTATCCACGGTGTAGACGGGTTGGGTTGTTTTACCTCTGAGCGGCACTTTTTGCACACCATGGGCTAAATGGCCAGGTCACATGGACCCCGAAGGCTCAGAGAAGGTTGGGGGAGGGGACCCACTGGAACAGCTGTTGGGAGACAGATGGCAGCCTCCCGTCAAGGCCATCCAGCGTGTTCTTTAACGTGCACAGGGTATGGCTCTCTCGCACACGGGGCCACGGCTTAACGTCCCATCCGACGGACGGCGGCCTTTTCAAGCCCATCGGTGTCCCCTACTGACCGTGGGCAGGGCGGGGAATTTCGCGGAGATAAATATCAACGCTGACCCAGCTGGGACTCGAACCTGGGAACTACAGATTACGAGCCTGGTGCGCTACCGACTGAGCCACCCCCGCCCCACGGCGTAGACGAGCTGCAATGCAAATGAGTCAAGGGAGACGATGCTAATCGCATTTTCCTACATATTTGGGTTGTTTTACCTCTGAGCAGCATTTTTTTTTTGCATGTAATGGGCTAAAAGGCCATTATATGCAAACCTTCATGGAGATAAATCTTAGCCCCGGCCCAGGTAAGACTCGAACCTAGAAACTGCAGATTTGGAGCCTGGCCCGCTACCGATTGAGCCATCCCCCTCTCCTCTTCCTACCTAGCAAGAATGGATTTTTGCTTCTACACTTTTCTCCTGAAACTATTTCAGCTACTGAAAAGTAATTTGAATAGTGAAGTCACTCGACAACCTTGTGAGAGCTGAACAGATAAAGCTGAACCCTCACAAATATGTGCTCGTTGAACTAGTGTCACAGTCATAGAGTTACGATTCATAGTCTACAAAGTAGGAATGGAGGAGACGAGGAACCTTAACACAAATATTTTTGCTCCTCCTCAACAAGATGCAGGTGGTGTTTGTACGACATTTCTAACACACATCAATTCATACTTTACACTGATATTACTCATCAGGAATGTTTTACATTTCAACATGGTCCCCGCCCTGCCCGCGGTCAGTAGGGGACACCAATGGGCTTGGAAAGGCCGATGTCCGTCGGATGGGACGTTAAGCCGTGGCGCCGTGTGCGGGAGAGCCATACCCTGTGTATGTTAAAGAACACGCTGGATGGCCTTGACGGGAGGCTACTATTTGTCTCCTAGTTGTTCCAGTGGGTACCCTCCCCCAACTTTCTCTGAGCCTTCGGGGTCCTTGTGATCTAGCCATTTAGACCATTGCGTGCAAAAAAGTGCCGCTCAGAGGTAAAACAACCCAACCCAACCCATTTCAACATGGACTACGCGTTGCGGGTTTTCAATCTATACTTAGCAGTCTGTCAGAGTTGTACAGTCACTCAAAAAAGTATCCGAACGCCATGGTTAATTAAAAAATTCAGAAAAGACATCTGGCAACGATTTTTTTCAGAAATTAGTGATCTGGCATCCTTCGTGTACTGTACACGAAGGTTGCCAGATCACTAATTTCTAAAAGAAATCGTTGCCAGATATTTTTTCTGAATTTTGTAATCAACCATAGCGTTCGGATACTTTTTTGAGCGACTGTACTCTCACGTATTCCTGCAAATATCAAATGGACTGAAAAGTCTCTATAGAGCTTTTTATTTTACTGAATGAATACTATTTTTCTCCATAGGTTTACTACTGCATTTTTATCAACATGTTTCCACAAAGTTAAGCGAGAAAAATCCTGTAGTGGCAAAAGACGCACTTTTCCTAGATACAGTAGCATTTAATATTAGTCCGAAAGAGTGTACCGATATTTTACAATCGTTCCAAAAGGCGTCTAAAAAGTTAGAAAACTATTGAATTAAAGTGTAAATAAAAATAAAATAAAAATCCCCTCAAGCAGCTGCTTGCAACAGAGGTCTGACAGGAGCCTATCAGTTTTATACGCATAGTTGGTCTGTGAGGATGGCGTAACTCAGCAGAAAGACAACAGAAACATCTCCGTGTCAGTTCCTGGGGGTTGTCGAATTTAATTTATTCATAGCGCCCCACAAGTAAGGAAATATGCACTTGGTTCGTTTCTGATATTGGGCTTTTGGCGTTTAAGAATACAAGAGTGATGACAAACTCCATGTCTGCGTGAGAACTGACTTTAGCTACTGGCTATGTACATGCATACGGTATACAAACAACCGTATGCATGTTGTTTAACAGGTTGCATCTTCTATGCACCTAACAGAGGAAAACCTCTCAACTCGGGAATTACCTATTCACCGAGCGGCCACAGTTTTACTTCTGCTCATTACAGCCAGTGCCTCAGAACTGCGGGGCGGGGGTGGCTCAGCCGGTAGCGCGCCAGTCTCGTAATCTGTAGTTCCCAGGTTCGAGTCCCAGCTGGGTCAGCGTTGAGATTTATCTCCGCAAAATTCCCCGCCCTGCCCACGGTCAGTAGGGGACACCGATGGGCTTGAAAAGGCCGCCGTCCGTCGGATGGGACGTTAAGCCGTGGCCCCGTGTGCGGGAGAGCCATACCCTGTGCACGTTAAAGAACACGCTGGATGGCCTTGACGGGAGGCTACCATCTGTCTCCCAACAGCTGTTCCAGTGGGTCCCCTCCCCCAACCTTCTTTGAGCCTTCGGGGTCCATGTGACCTGGCCATTTAGCCCATGGTGTGCAAAAAAGTGCCGCTCAGAGGTAAAACAACCCAACCCAACCCTCAGAACTGCTGAACTTGGAGACGGGCCGTCCGACGCTCTTCATGCAAGCGCCATCCTCCCGAGCCTATGGGACGGTCATTTGGTCTGCGCTCCAACATGAAAGGAGCCAAGACGGAAAGTGACCGATCACGAACGATCAGGTGCATTAAACCTGTCTTGCTAATTGCAGCAAGACACATCATCCATAAATAGCCTTCACCAGAGATGGAAAAACGGAGACAGTTTCACATAAAGAGTTACAGAGCAAGGTCAAATGCAAATAATATACATAAAATGACTGAATACATAATCAGGAAAGCATCAAAACCTGACAGGCCCCTCCTTCATCAAGAGTTATCCAGGCTGAAGATAGCCTGAAAACTCGACTGCAGTAATAACATAGGTACAGCCAGAAGGTGTTTCCTAAAATTTTTGATATGTTTGGTAACTAAAACAACTCTTCATAAACAACATGAGCATAGTTAGTAAATCAATAACATGAAAAACACTAAAATATTCAAATATACACACTGTACACTGATAAATATTTTAAAGTAATAAATTAGTGTTTGCCATTCCCTATTTACAAATAATTCTACACAGTGTTCTCTATCTTCCCTCCCCTGGTTGCTTTAATCTAGACAGGGAACTACCAAGCATTGCTTCACCAATCAGCTCTCCTGGCCGGCAACCTACCGAAATGGGAACATTAGATATTCTTTCCGCTATAGATATTTCTTTGACGCGACAATTTTCCTTCTTTTCTTTACAATTCAGTATATTCATATTTCTCTTTTTAACATCCTTTAATTTGTTTCTTTTGCGCTTCTTCACCAAAATAATCTCGAACTGTAAGATCTGTCTCTGAACAATGGATTTAACCCGTGACTCTGTACACAATGTCATATCCTGCACCAAGGATTCGGAAACTTTAGAATTAACTTGTATACAATTGGAATTACTATATTTGCTAATTTCCGTATTCACTTTTGTGCAATCAGATAACATATTCTCGGCTTTCTTTAAATTTACAATATCGTTATTTCTTTGTGTACTTATTTTCTCCATACATTTATTAGCATTAATATATACACTCATAACATTATTACATCGTTGTACCTTATTATTATCAGTTGTACACTTGGTAGACATAAAATCGACACTAATCAATGCACTATGCTCCATACTCTTAAATGCTTCGTTATCTATCGATGTATAATTAGTACGTTTATGTAACATGTCATACACATCTTTGCTCAGGAGCATCGGGCTGCATAGCGTAGGAGTAGTAGCACAAAATATCTTCACTGGAAAGTCAGAAATCGCTGGTTTTCCGTTAACTTCAGCAAGTTGCAGCTCTGCTTTATTCAAGTCAGCGGTGATCACGTCACCAAACGCGCTAAGAAGATCTATTTTTGTACAAGGTTTGAGGAAACGTGCTGGGATCAAGTCGGATCTGACTCACAGATCTAAGTTCCATTATCCAGAATGCTATTAATTTTAATATTACCAACTTTAATAACTACCTCGCCCAGCTCTTGCACAAACTTATTCTTTGATCAAATACTGCTTTCCACCTGAATAATATTATTACATAATTTTGAAACTCTTGCAATAATAGCAGTCTCCTTATTACTTTTATCAGCATCACTCACTCTAACTTGGTAACTTGGTAACTGCCGCCTTCTAGGGCAATCCCTCCTAAAATATCCTGCAGCTCCGCAAACATAGCATTTTGTATATGAGTGCGCAGGTAAAATTCTTGCTTTATCTGTACTTTGCGGCTTTAAATTCTGGGGATGAAAATTTCTATAGACTTGAGGCATCTTGTATTTCGTTTGCTCCGAAATTTTAGGTCTTCTAGGAACTGATATGCTGCGCGAATGTAATTCAGCGGCTTCAGCCAGCTACTGTGGTTCGAACCACGAATCGCACTCCTGGCAGATCACATAGCTCAGTGTTTCTGCAGGTAAAAGGGTTTTAATTTTGTCTGCCACAATTAATTTAGCAAGACGTGATTGGTTTTGTACATTTCTACTCTTAATATAATAATTCAAAGACTTCTCCAAACTACTGGCGAAACTAAACCAACTCTCGTTGTCGTTTTCCGTAGCTTCTTTAAATCTTTTTCTATACGCAATGGGAGTTAAACGACAATCAGATAAAATCTTTTCTTTCATCACTTCGTAGGATTTTAGCTCTTCTATGCTGAAATTTTGCTATTGCATTTTCGGCCAACTTTCCTACTGACGCCGTGATTGCTTGAAGCCTACGAGCCATGAAGCCTACGAGCCATGAAGCCAACCAGCTTGATTTTCTGCTCCTCTCTTGTTTATAGTAAACATTTTCTCAGCCTTTTGAAAAAACCGAGGGAATTCCTCATCATGCTTTGGTGGATTTGGCAATGCATTTTTCATAATGCTCGTCTGACTACTAAGAGAGGGGCGGGGTGGCGGCTCAGTCGGTAGCGCGCCAGGCTCGTAATCTGTAGTTCCCAGGTTCGAGTCCCATCTGGGTCAGCGTTGAGATTTATCTCCGCAAAATTTCCCCGCCCTGCCCACGGTCGGTAGGGGACACCGATGGGCTTGGAAAGAAAGGCCGCCGTCCGTCGGATGGGACGTTAAGCCGTGGCCCCGTATGCGGGAGAGACATACGCTGTGCACGTTAAAGAACACGCTGGATGGCCTTGACGGGAGGCTACCATCTGTCTCCCAACAGCTGTTCCAGTGGGTCCCCTCCCCCAACCTTCTCTGAGCCTTTGGATTCCATGTGACCTGGCCATTTATCCCATTGTGTGCAAAAAAGTGCCGCTCAGAGGTAAAACAACCCAACCCATCATGGCATCTTTGCATTCTGTGTAAAAAGCATTTTTAATTCTAAATACTTGTAATTAAGTGGCTAGATTTCGAAACTAAAGTTCAGACTTGATGATGAACTTTTATCCATTTTGGCGATAACGATGAAGATAATAAAAGAACTTTCAATAAATAAGATTATGATCAGCATTCTTGAAGATGGAGAGAAATTCGTGATATGCGCAGACACGAACTGATTGTAAATAGTCTTTAATCTCAAATGAGCGAGCTATCTCTCAGGTGGATCATATGTGGACAAAAATATTTCAAAACTTAATGGTTCTTCTCTTTTGAATAGCTTTGGTTATTTGAATGTTTTCAATGAATTTCTATATACTAATGCTAGGTTTATTTGTCATCTGTGTCATACATGAATATTGACGACGTATTTTTATCCCAATGTAAATTTCTTCGCATTTCGGAATCCGGTCTATTACAATCCTAGTTTAGTTCACTGCTTAACAGAGAAAGTGCCTGAGTCCTTTGCCTTAAAATTTCATATTAGCTATAATAAATAAATAAATACCCCCTCAAGCAGCTGCTTGCCACAGAGGTCTGACAGGAGCCTGTCAGTTTATATGCCATAGTAGAAGGTCTGAGAGGATGGCAGAACCTCAGCAGAAAAACGACACATACATCCATGCCGTATCCGGGGCTACAATTTAAAAATTTAAAATCAACATATGATTAAAATATTTTTGCATAAACTTTCTGATCAGAGAAATGTGATTCTTGACAATTATCAAAAATATTGAATTTCATGCGAAAAAAAAAATGTTATCCTGCAGGAAGAATCAAGCCTGTGGGAATCTCAACAGGACGAAAATTTATTTTTGCGATAATATGGATGCTGCAAATTTTGACTGGACTACGTCAGCAGACATTCCTAGCCCTAACATAAGGTTTGATCGAAATGCAAATTAATTTTGGAGGCAATAGGAAATGAACATGAGATAAGGTTGCTAGAAATGCGATATAGAAATGAGCGATTCGAAATGGAGATTAAAAGAAATATACAGTTGGCGAAAATTAGTGCAGGAAATAGTGCGAGTCCCAGCGAAGGTAGCTCAAATTCTCTTATATAATTATATTATAATTATATTATATATAATTACTATCTCTTAGTAATAATATATATCTTTTATCACGTATTAAATAATACGTGATAAAAGATATATGTGAGGAAAATTGGACCTCGCCAGAAAAACCACACTAACATCCGTGCCTTATCCGGAGCTCGAACCCAGGTGATTATAACCAAGTGCGCTAACCACTCGGACACCGATTAGCACTAAAAAAAAAATTCATTTCTCAACATATTTGGTAATTAAAGTCAAATTATCAGTATTCTCTAAGACTGATGTCGTTGAATTTCTTTTAAAGGTACGTTTCGCTTTAACTATTGCTAAAATTAATCTTACTGAATCTTTCTTGGCTAAATTTCTCTTCCGCTGTTTGCACATAACGTCCTATTTTTTTTAACAGGGTTTGAAGAAGCAGTGAGATACTGCACCTTCAAATCTTCATAATTTAGGATTTCTGATTTACGAAATTTTATATAAACTGATCGTAAAATGCAATTAAGTTAACAAAATGCCTATTTCGGAACATATTTTAGAAGAAGGAATTTCATTTAACGTCGAAGGAATGCAATTTTAATCGATCATGCACAAATAGTTCAGATCTTAAGTCATCAAGAAATTTTAACCAATAAAACAAAAAATGAATGAAAGTGAGAATAAGTATCATTGGAACAAAACATCAGCTTCAGGAGACTTGTTGAAACTGTTGCTCATTTTTTTTCGACCCGCTGGTTTATTCCTTTCGTGTCATTCGTTGACTCTTATTTTTTCCTTTTGATATCGTCAACATCATCTCCTTGCATCCGTCATCATTTTCCCTTTTCCAGTTCTCCTTCAAGTGATGAATTGTCCGCATTTTTCTTCTCAACCATATCAATTAACACTTTACCAAGTTTTTTCAAGTTCCAACTCGGTTTGATATCGTTTCCATAGTTTTGCGCCTTCTTAGTCATTTCTTCTCACACCATTCAATTGATTTCCCGATTTCTTTCTTTTTGTTCAGATAATTCATATTCCCTCTTTTTCATTTCTTTCTCTTCCCTTCACTCATCACTCACATTGACCGTCCATTAATTCTCTTCTCTTTTCATTTTGCTTTTTTCACCCTGATCAATTATTCTTCCTTTTCCTTCAAGAAGAATTCCTTTAATCTCTATGAATGACAGTTCCTCTTTTCTCTCTAAATTCTCTGTTTGCTAACTTTTAACAGAAAAACTGATTTACACTTTCCTGCAACTGTCTTCATATATCCATTCTTAGAAGAAATTCTTCAGCTGATATTTATTGTTATAGCAGAACCCACATCTGCTCAATGTTAATCACCAGAAAGATGATTTCAGAATGCAGATAACCCTCATCAGGGAAACAAAAAGACACTCAGATGTAATATTTAATTCGATCCTAGTTCCTTTTCTATTCGATCCCATTTCTCCCCTTTCAGTCCTAGTTCCTTTTCTCTTCTATTTCAATTTCTTCTCTTTCAAACGAAGTTCCCTTTCTTTCAAGTTTTCGGTTTCTTCCCTTTCAATCCAAGTTCCTTTTCTATTCGATCCCAGTTTCTTCCCTTTCAATCCAAGTTCCTTTTTTATTCGATCCTGCTTTCTTCCCTTTCAATCCAAGTTCCTTTTCTATTCGATCCTGCTTTCTTCTCCTTCAATCTAAGTTCCTTTTCTATTCCATCTCAATTTCTTCCCTTGCAATCCAAGTTCCTTTTCTATTCGATCTGTTTCTTCCCTTTCAATCCAAGTTCCTTTTCTATTCGATCCCAGTTTCTTCCCTTTCAATCCAAGTTCCTTTTCTATTCCATCTCAATTTCTTCCCTTTCAATCCAAGTTCCTTTTCTATTCGATCTCAGTTTCTTCCCTTTCAATCCAAGTTCCTTTTCTATTCGATCCCAGTTTCTTCCCATTCAATCCAAGTTCCTTTTCTATTCGATACCGCTTTCTTCTCCTTCAATCCAAGTTTCTTTTCTATTCGATCCCAGTTTCTTCCCTTTCAATTCAAGTTCCTTTTCTATTCGATCCCAGTTTCTTCCCATTCAATCCAAGTTCCTTTTCTATTCGATCCCGCTTTCTTCTTCTTCAATCAAAGTTCCTTTTCTATTCGATCCCAGTTTCTTCCCTTTCAATAGAAGTTCCTTTTCTATTCGATCCCAGTTTCTTCCCTTTCAATAGAAGTTCCTTTTCTATTCGATCCTGCTTTCTTCCCTTTCAATCCAAGTTCCTTTTCTATTCGATCGTGCTTTCTTCTCCTTCAATCCAAGTTCCTTTTCTATTCCATCTCAGTTTCTTCCCTTTCAATCCAAGTTCCTTTTCTATTCGATACCGCTTTCTTCTCCTTCAATCCAAGTTCCTTTTCTATTCCATCTCAATTTCTTCCCTTTCAATCCAAGTTCCTTTTCTATTCGATCAGTTTCTTCCCTTTCAATCCAAGTTCCTTTTCTATTCGATCCCAGTGTCTTCCCTTTCAATCCAAGTTCCTTTTCTATTCGATCCTGCTTTCTTCTCCTTCAATCTAAGTACCTTCTCTATTCCATCTCAATTTCTTCCCTTTCAATCCAAGTTCCTTTTCTATTCGATCTGTTTCTTCCCTTTCAATCCAAGTTCCTTTTCTATTCGATCCCAGTTTCTTCCCTTTCAATCCAAGTTCCTTTTCTATTCCATCTCAATTTCTTCCCTTTTAATCCAAGTTCCTTTTCTATTCGATCTGTTTCTTCCCTTTCAATCCAAGTTCCTTTTCCATTCGATCTCGCTTTCTTCTCCTTCAATCCAAGTTCCTTTTCTATTCCATCTCAGTTTCTTCCCTTTCAATCCAAGTTCCTTTTCCATTCGATACCGCTTTCTTCTCCTTCAATCGAAGTTCCTTTTCTATTCGATCCCAGTTTCTTCCCTTTCAATTCAAGTTCCTTTTCTATTCGATCCCAGTTTCTTCCCTTTCAATCCAAGTTCCTTTTCTATTCGATCCCGCTTTCTTCTCGTTCAATCGAAGTTCCTTTTCTATTCGATCCCAGTTTCTTCCCTTTCAAACCAAGTTACTTTTCTTCTTCGATTCGAGTTTCTCCCCTTTCAGTCCTAGTTGTTTTTTCTTTTCAATCCGAGTTCTCCTCCCCCCTTTCAATCGTAATTTCTTTTCTTTTCGATCCCAGTTTCTCCCCTTTCAATCCAAGTTACTTTTCTTTTCGTTTCTGTTTCTTCTTTTTCAATCCAAGTTTTTTTTCTGTTTGATTCCAGTTTCTTTTCTTTTAGTCCAAGTTACTTTTCTTTTCGTTCCCTGTTCCTTCCCTTTCAATCCTAGTTCCTTTCCTTTCAATCCTAGTTCCTTTTCTATTCGGTCCCAGTTCTTTTTTCTCCTATAGATTTGCGCACAATAGCCCTATGTTCCCTAAAGCCCAAAATGAACTTTTTATCCTACAGCCAAGCATATGTTTATCCTTTGTTTCCCAAAACGATTTCCGTAATAGATTCTTATACTCAATGATTCACCCAGTGCCGTTACTAGCAGCGCTTTGACCGCCCTGGCAAAGAATAT
This sequence comes from Ryuthela nishihirai, assembly GCA_038380435.1. Classification (NCBI taxonomy): domain Eukaryota; kingdom Metazoa; phylum Arthropoda; class Arachnida; order Araneae; family Heptathelidae; genus Ryuthela; species Ryuthela nishihirai. Next base: position 73,873,223 of record JAWZYU010000010.1, read on the forward strand.
TTTTGGGCCTCCTTAGTCCATCCGATTTTAAAGAATGAAAAAAAAAAAAATTGCACATGAGCAAGCTTAAATTTAATTCATTTTAATAAAATCACATAATACATTATATAACTATCATTTTCATCTGTATTTTAAATATATTTGTCTACATTTCATTATATTGCTTTTTTTTACTCTTTCTTTACTTTTGCTTCGCTTTAATAAGTTTATATTGCATTGTTATATAACAATTTTATTTATTTTTTATATAGTATATTAGCATTGTGTGTGTGTGTGTTTTTTTATAAAATATTTTTTACATTCTATTTTAATACAAAACAAATGAATTATTATTAAAATATTTCCTACCCATACGTTTAAATATAGGTAATAAAAATGATCCAATGATGACTCATTTTACTTCTGCATATATAATTTGAATTTAGAAACTGAATTAGAAACACAAAGACAAACAAAAAGGAGAAATAATTCAACAAAATCTTTGTAAATATCCTGTAACCTACAAGAACAATCAGTTTTCTTGTAACCGAACTTTGCAGGAAATATCCACTTGATTTTTGTAAATGGAAAAAGGGCTAAGTTAAAGGAAGGGGTTTAAGAAAAAGGGCTAAGTGATCAAAAGAATTATGATTTCATATTTTAATATATTTTATAAGTACAGTCGCTCAAAAAAGTATCCGAACACTATGGTTGATTACAGAATTCAGAAAAAATATCTGGCAACGATTTTTTTAGAAATTAGTGATCTGGCAACCTTCGTGCCAGATATTTTTTCTGAATTCTGTAATCAACCGAAGTGTTCGGATTTATTTTAATATATATATAATGCGTATGAATATATAGTGCAATGAATATGGAGCGTGTGCAGTTACCGTTCACAGCAAACTGGAGCGGTTGCGGTTAATGTTCACAGCACATTGGATCGTGTGAGCTCACAAAAACCTGGATCGTGTGAGCCTACTCACAGAAATATTGAGCGTGTACAGTTACCGTTCACAGCAAACTGGAGCGGTTGCGGTTAATGTTCACAGCACATTGGATCGTGTGAGCTCACAAAAACCTGGATCGTGTGGGCTCACTTACGGAAATATTGAGCGTGTGCAGTTACCGTTCTCAGCAAACTGGAGCGTGTGCAGTAACTGCACACGCTCCAGTTTGCTGTGAACAGTAACTGGAGCGTGTACAGTTGCTGTACACGCTCCAGATATTTTTCCTGAATTCTGTAATCACATGACACGAAGGTTGCCAGATCACTAATTTCTAAAAAAATCGTTGCCAGATATTTGTTCTGAATTCTCTAATCAACCGTAGTGTTCGGATACTTTTTTGAGCGACTGTACGAGTACTATACAACTTGAATTATTATTTTAAAGTCTAGTACACGAGAAACAAAAAATACAATGCGCATTATTTGATAAGTCCGTCGTGCTCCCCTCTGCCAATGGAGCCCTGGGGGACGGTCCCATTCACCTTTACCTTAGCACAACCGTGGGTTCACCATATAAAACTCTTATCGAAACGATTTTTCAAATCTTTTGTAGACTTTCCATAATCATGAATAACATTCAGTCTGTCATTAATTTCCTCTATTTTATTTTTAAAAGAAATTAACAATGTTTAAAAATGTATTTAATTAAAGACGATATCGATGGGCCTCGAAATGCAGGCGTCAATCGAATGGGATTTTAAGCCGTGCCTCTGTGCGCCGAAGAGTATCCACGTAACGGCTATTGCTCATCTCTCTTCCAACTATCATTTCAATCTATCCCTTTCCAAAATTACTCCTCTGAATAGGGGCTAGTGGCCTAGTCATTAGCCCATTTCGATGCAAAAAAAGAAAAGACTGTTCCTCAGAATTGAAAAGTCAAACAAAATGGATTACTGTCTATAACCTCTACTAAATGACTCAGTATATTCTTAATAGTATATTGGAGAGAAAAAATGAATTTGAATTCGAAGTAAGAAACGATGGGCAGAAAACAGAGAAAGATAGATTTCATTTCTGATCTTAAACGAAGCTAGAACTGGAAAGTTGTAAGTGGAATTTCTAAAGAATGGGCATTTTATCACTTTTCCTTAGGTTTCGTAACCAAACTGAAATACAAAAAAAATCGCTATAAGGGAGAAGAATACGTGGAAAGCTTAAAAGAAAAATCGCATGAAAAAAAAACTGTAAAAAATATGTTTCTCGTAATTCCAAAATGCAACTGTAGTTTTCTTCTGATTGTGTGAAACTTTGGTTAAGAGTAACGCAGTAACAATTGTTTGTTTTTCCTTGTTTCCAGAAGATTCCCTCTCTCCGCTTCCAGACGTAATTGAAGTAGCAGAAGACAGTGATCGAGGAGATAGTGCTCCGGACTCTGACCTCAGGAGGTCAACCAGCGGGATTAGGTCATCTGCGACAGACGATGAGTCCGGCTCGGCGGACAAAGACTCATGCAGCAAAGGCTCTGGGTCAGCGAGTGTCTCGGGAAGTTGTAAGAAGAAAAAATCGTCCAGCGACCACAAGGCGGGCAAGCCACGCCGCGCGAGGACAGCATTCACTTACGAGCAACTGGTAGCCTTGGAAAATAAGTTCAAGACCACGCGGTATCTGTCGGTCTGTGAGCGGCTGAACTTGGCGCTGTCTCTCCGCCTCACGGAGACGCAGGTCAAGATCTGGTTCCAAAACCGGAGGACAAAGTGGAAGAAGCAGAATCCGGGGATGGACGCCAATAGTCCTACCTTGCCACCTTCTCAGACACCTTCTTTACCCAATTCGTACGCGGCCTCGCCAGCTTATGCGACGGCGACGGCGGCAGGACTTCTCTTCGGTAACCAACTGCCTTACCTCCCGGCCACGTCGGCTTTACCCTACCCCGTGCTGTCTCCGGCCCAACACTTCGGTCCCATGCATCCGTACCTCTCTCACCTCGGCCACACGTAGCGAGTTGAGTGGAGGGTGGGTGAGCAGATGTTGGGCTACTCAACCAAATAATCGTGATAACCTGTGGAGTCACAGAAAGAGGAGTTTTTACGTCAATGAAACAGTGGACGAAAGCTACTTCGCCAAAGATGATGATCAGCCGATCTTTTGAAGATAAAGTTGTCTTTAAAACAGCTTTCTCTTTTTTTTTTTGTTGTAAATAAAAAAAGTGATAGACTAAAAAGACTATAATATCTCCTTCATGGCTGTTTGGTAGTAAGAAATAACTATTTTTATTTCACACTTCATAAGGGAACTGTATTTTATAACTGTCGCGTTTTTCAGATTGACATAGACCTCCCATGGCTAAGCTATGGCGGCTTTCCTAAGAAAATCTCTGAAGTGTGACGTCATCTTCAATATGCAAATAAGAAAAGTGAAAGAAAAAAAAGCATAATAGCAGCATAAAAGCGCTGCACTGATAAAAATCTTTTCCTAACAATGCATCAGTGGCTAGACATAACAATGCAAACGCAGAGAAGTTTTGATGCATATTTCCAGAGTGGATTTGAATTACCAATCAATGACTGTTTCAATTCCGTGCTCTTTACATCATACATATTAACTCGTGAGAGTTTTAAGAGGGGCATATGCCAAGACATTTACTGCAGTATTTCAAGGGTTCCAGTTTGTTAAATAAATTTGTACAGAATCATTTTAACATTTTCATTCCTATAAAAATTCCTATACCAACTCTTAGAAGGCGTCTTTGAATCAATGAGAACTGCGGCCTCCATGAAAGATCTCCTATTTTAAAATCTACACTTCACAGACTCGAAAAGCGCAAAGTTACTGCAGCCTTAGAATGCTTGTGAAGATGAGGGAAAATAAGCGAACTACTTCTTACAAAACCAAAACTGTAAGGATAAAAGTGAAGAGAAAGATACTGCAGAGATGTACAACCACGAGGAGAAGAAGAATCAGTTTATTGATTCCCAGAGTCAGAACAATGTTAAAGTTCTTCTATTATTGACTCGTTCATCAGCACTTCTTTATAGAATCACTCACCTGATTCAGTGAGGTGTGAAAATAAAAATGGTGTACTCCGACACCTCTTCGTACGAGCTTATGCAATTGCCTCCGAGTTCTTTCGTGTAAAGTCCTCACAAAACATGTTGTTACGAAGTCAGAAAATCTTCGTGTTGGTGATTGATAAAGAAAACAAAATAGCATATTTATTCGTGTACTTAAACATCGAGCTGTTTTATATATAAATAAGAAAAATATCGGTCCTCAGTTTAACTGTTATCCTGAACAAAGTGTATGTATTTGACTTTCTTGTCAAAAGTTATGCTGTTCAATCTGTAATAAAAAATTATTTGATGATCAAATTTGTGTTTTCTTCTTTCTCTTTTTGCGTGTGTCTGAATGATGGAATAAAACTGTTTTTATTATTCGATAAAGGCATGCAGTGGCGTATTTAATGGAGGGCTACCAAAAAAATGTGCTTTTAAAAGAGAGATTGTACAGTGGCTCTAAAAAGTATCCGAACACTATGGTTGATTACAGAATTCAGGAAAAATATCTGGAGCGTGTACAGCAACTGTACACGCTCCAGTTACCGTTCACAGCAAACTGGAGCGTGTGCAGTTACTGCACACGCTCCAGTTTGTTGTGAACGGTAACTGCACACGCTCAATATTTCCGTGAGTGAGCCCACACGATCTAGTATCAAAATAATATGACCACCTACAGTCACTCAAAAAATTATCCGAACACTACGGTTGATTACAGAATTCAGAAAAAATATCTGGCAACGATTTTTTTAGAAATTAGTGATCTGGTAACCTTCGTGTCACGTGACACGAAGGTTGCCTGATCACTAATTTCTAAAAAAAACGTTGCCAGATATTTTTTCTGAATTCTGTAATCAACCGTAACGTTTGGATATTTTTTTGAGCGACTGTACTGGATATTGCCAAGGCAATGTCGTGTGGTTTTGTGTGTGTATCAGCAGAGATAAAGATGTAGTAAGATTGTGGAATTATATCAGACACCTCAGGATTCGAACCCGAGCCACGGCAGTTGCAATGCCACTGAAGAGGCATTTTTATCATTAAAGCGATTTGAATTTTGGAATTTTTTTCTCTTTAAGTGTTAGGAAGTAATCTGATTAAACTAAACACTAGGTAAGATATCATTTAGCTGTCTTCTGTGTATAATAAATATAATCGCGTCATGTTCAGTGCAAATATACTTAAAATAATACTTATTAACATATTAAAGTACGTCATAAATATCTTAGTTATTTTCCGCCTAATTAAGATATTTACTCTTTATGAAATTGGTGGAGCTCATAAGTATTTATGTAGCCTCTAAAGCAAAATATTAAGCGAAAGATTAGTTAAAACTTTAACAGCTATACACAAATAATCTGATTGCACTGACCACGTTTCCTCAGAATAACAAATTAGCACAACTTTATCGTAAAAGATCATGAATCTACATGTTGCTTAGCAAGGGAAGATATCTGCCTCTTCGGTAGAAAAGATGTTTATTCTTGGAATCAATAACAGATAATTTTGAGTTAAGTGACAACAGCGAAATCTTTATTGATTCAAACCATTTACACGATTGCTTTGGGTGAAGTGTTTCAAACATGGCAGATAGCCTTTCAGATGTCATGTTTTAACAAGATCCTGTTTAGCATTGTCTACACACCGCACTTTAGTATCCCCCTTTTTTGGGGGGAGCCTTTAGGCACACTGTTATCAACTCTATTCACTAATCTGTAGGGGCGGGGGTGCTCAGTCGGTAGCGCGTCAGGCTCGTAATCTGTAGTTCCCAGGTTCGAGTCCCAGCTGGGTCAGCGTTGAGATTTATCTCCGCAAAATTCCCTGCCCTGCCCGCGGTCAGTATGGGACACCAATGGGCTAGGAAAGGACGCCGTCCGTCGGATGGGACGTTAAGCCGTGGTTCCGTCTGCGGGAGAGCCATACCCTGTGCACGTTAAAGAACACGCTGGATGGCCTTGACGGGAGGCTAACATCTGTCTCCCAACAGCTCTTCCAGTGGGTCCCCTCCCCCAACCTTCTCTGAGTCTTCGGGGTCCATGTGACCTGGCCATTTAGCCCATGGTGTGCAAAAAGTGCCGCTCAGAGGTAAAACAACCCAACAACAACACTAATCTGTACTCCGTAAGCTCAGAGAAAGTTGGGGGAGGGGGACCCATTGGACAGCTACTGAGAGACAGATAGTAGCCTCCCGTCAAGGCCATCCAGCACAGTGTATGGCTCTCCCGCACACGGTGCTAAGGCTTAAAGTTCCAGCCGACGGAAGGCTGCTTTTCAAAGCTATTAGGGTCGCTTACTGACCGAAGGCAGAGCGGGAAGTTTAGCGAAAATAAATCTTAATGCTGCCCCAGCTGAGACTCGAACATGAGAATTGCAGATTACGAGCCTGGCGCGCTCCGACTGAGCCACTCTCACCCCCGCCCCCTCTAGCACGGGAAAAATTATTATTATAAGTTTAATTATCTTGGCAGTTGTGCGACAGATAAAGATTACGTATATGACTTAGAGTAAACTACAGAATTCCAATATTGGCGAAATTTTAAAAAATTCGCCTAAGAAAACAAAAAATTGGCGAATGTTCCTGTTAAACATTATACTTAGTTACATTTAGCCGTGCAATAATCATTTGGCCATTTCTGAAGTATGTTACCCCCCCCCCCCCCCTGAAAATCCTGTAGTCTTATAAGAAATATCAAACTTGTCCATCTGCTTTAAAATCCAAAACGGTTGTTTTTGTATAATTTATATTTTAGCTCCATATTTCATGTCCGACACTAAAAATAGTTTAAAAAAAATATATAAAATATCATTCCATATGATTTTGGCTTTTTCAGTTCGGTGGGTTGTTTTACCTCTGAGCGACATGTTTTTATTTTTTGCTCCGTGGCAGAGTGGTTAGCGCGCTTGGCTATTGATCCAAGGGACCTGGGTTCGAGCCCCGAATAAGGCATGGATGTCTGTGTCGTTTTTCTGCTGAGGTCCTGCCATCCTCTCAGACCTTCTACTATGGCATATAAACTGACAGGCTCCTGTCAGACCTCTGTGGCAAGCAGCTGCTTGAGGGGGTATTTATTTTTTTTTTTCACACAATAGGTTAAATGAGCAGGTCACAAGGACGTCGAGGGCTGAGAGAAGGTTGGGGACCCACTGGAGAGCTCTTAGGAGACATCCTCCCATCAAAGCCATCCGACATGTTCTCTAACGTACACAGGGTATAGTTCTCCCGAACATAGGGCCACGACTTAATGGCCCATACGACGGACGGCGGCATTTTCGAGCCCATCGGTGTTTCCTACTGACCGAGAGCAGGATTGGGGTTTTACGGAGATAAATCTCAACGCTGGCCCAGGCGGGACTCGAACCTGGGAACTACATATTACGCACCATCTCCGCCCTCCCTCTGCAGTGTATTATTTTTGCAATTTGGAAATCGCACTCAAGTCTTATTCTCAACCCCCCCTCCCCGAAACTAAATCCTGATTACGTGCCTGATCTATGTAACATGATCATGTGAATATATAAATCATGACCCTATGTAAATATAAAACATAGCACTGAAACATTTCAAGAAATCTGCTGTGTGTGCACACTTCAATTTTCCAAATTTTCTTCAGTAGATTAACCTTCTTTTCTTCCTGCATCAATTCAAATTATATTACATATTCTTTATTCATTATCTTTAAACCAAAATAAGTTAGATGCGTTTTATATATATATACATTTTTATATATATATACTTTAAGCAGAATAGATATTGCAAGAAGTTCCAAGTATTTTGAAGGATTTGGGTTGGGTTGTTTTACCTCTGAGCGGCACTTTTTTGCACACAATGGGCTAAATGGCCAGGTCACATGGACCCCGAAGGTTCAGAGAAGGTTGGGGGATGGGACCCACTGGAACAGCGGTGGGGAGACAGATGGTAGCCTCCCGTCAAGGCCATCCAGCGTGTTCTTTAACGTGCACAGGGTATGGCTCTCCCGCACACGGGGCCACGGCTTAACGTCCCATCCGACGGACGGCGGCCTTTCCAAGCCCATCGGTGTCCCCTACTGACCGCGGGCAGGGCGGGGAATTTTGCGGTGATAAATCTCAACGCTGACCCAGCTGGGACTCGAACCTGGGAACTACAGATTGCGAGCCTGGCGCGCTACCGACTGAGCCAGCCCCGCCCCAATATATATATATTTTTTTTGAAGGAATTTAGTTTCCAAAAGCTATTGATATAAAAGGAAAGCAATGCTATGAGTATTCAATCATTAAAGTGAACATTTAATTTGCTTCAATAATAGCTCCGTATTTTTACCTATTCTATAAATACACGTTAAACTTAATAATATGCAATGCATATGTTTCCAAATATATACAATTTTTTTCATTAATTCCGAATTATTTACAGCAGTATTTCCCAGTTTCTAATCAGTGGATGGCTACATTTTGCTTTAGGTATCTCCCATAAGTTAATTTGCATATCTGATATACCATTACTAAATAGAATACTAAGAACACATATATTATCCATGATGCTGGAATATGTAATATCTTTTTATAGAAAATAAATGAATAAAAGACAGTTTTGCGGGCTGAAACAATGGAGTAGATATTGCATTATTATTAGCAAACTATCACGATCAAGCCCGGATATAGGAAAAAAATCAGGAGGGTGCGGGGGGGGGGGTAAGAGACTGGATTTCCGATAAAAAATAACAATTTCCCCTCCGTTTTTACAGTTTTTTAATTTTTTCTTGAGAAATGCTTGAAATAATGATAATAATAGTAATAACTTTATTTCCATATTCATTTATAAAAAACATATCAAAAATTTACAATCGAAACTTAAATGGAAACTACAAGGACAAAATAAAATTAAAATGATTAAAAAAAGTAATCGTACTATCTCCCAAATATTTCCAAGGGTATAACAAACCCGTCCAGGTAATTAAATAAGTTATATACAAATCAGCAGGCAACATTAGCTGAAAAGGCTATAAAAAAAAGGTAGTTTTAATTAATTACATTGAAAAAAATTCAAAATCATATATCTTATTTAAAAATTCTCTTAAGTTTGTGTTTAAATATTATTTGATTGTTTGGGTTTCTGATATCATCTGGTAATGATTAAACATTTTTGGAGCCAGGTAGAAAATTTGTTTCTGGCAGATTAGTTTTCTTAATTATAAGGACAACATAAATTCTTCCCGATTCTCTAGAATAATATGACTTTACCTTTAATTAAAACCATTCAGAGTTAGTATAGAGAAAGAGTATGGACTTAAATACGTATAAAAGATTTTCTGAGTGTTAGAAGAGAATTAAGTGAATAAATATTCAGCAAGGTTTCGTCTCTTATTTTAAATGCACATATAAATAAGTTTAATAATTTCTATCTCTATAATCTTTACTACCAATCTGAAAGAGGATGTCACGATCCTTTCCCTCCTCCTAGATCCGGCCCTGATTAGAATACTTCCATGCTCTATAAAAATTGCATTCAAATCTCTCTCACATTGAAAATAAGTTTTCTACGGAAAAATGTCACCTCAGATATATTTGCGATCTCAATCAACTTTCTTTAAGTGTAACTTTTCTGTAATAATATTTTAATATTTGAAGAATTTTGGATTGTGAAACATTTAACAGCAGTACTGCTAGTCATAATTTACCAAATATCTAATGAAAACAAATAATAATGTAAAAAAAAAAAAGTTTGCTAAAAAACGTCATTTTGGAAGTTTTGTGTTCTGACAGTTGTAAATTTTGATGAAAATTTTTTAGAATGATCAGAACAAATCGTCTTTTGTTGGTTGCTTCAACTTCAAATAATTCCACAAATATCAAGCGAATATTTTTGAAAATCGAGATTTGGAAAGATCTGAGTGAAATCTTTGATTTATCTCCTGAGATTTTTTTCTGTAAAAGCCTTATTTTCAAAGTTACGGAGCTTTGAATGTGGCTTTACATTCCCATAACTTGGTTCCCTGGTGGTTTTATAATGAAAATTAACATCGAAATGGGAAGATTTCGAAGACGAAAACCTCCATCATGTAAAAGGTACTTGGCTACTGATCTAAGGGACCTGAGTTCCAGCCCCGGGTAAGGTCATGGATGTATGTGTCATTTTTCTGCTGAGGTCCTGCCATCCTCACAGACCTTCTACGATGGCATATAAACTGACAGTCTCCTGTCAGACCTCTGTGGCAAGCAGTTGCTTGAGGGGGTATTTATTTATTTTTTTATACCCTGGTGCACATTTTTCTTCACTGACAGGTTCAATGTCCCGATTGTTTACTTTTTCACAAGTTTCAACCAGGGTAATTAAGTTAATGATGCTGCCCTCTAAAGCGTGATAAACCAAATTCCAAAAGAGGGCGAACTTCCTCGCAGAAAGGTACTAGTGTTAAATCTAAACGGCCGCTCTGCCAATTATATTCGAGGCTGAAACGAGCGTCTTAATTCCTCCTAAACTGTGACAGCATTCCTTAATCTGGAGCTGCAGACAAGGTCCCATTCAGTTGGGTAAGTTTTTGGCAAAGCACCAGAAACAATGAAGTAAAGAAGACAGGGGGAGTGTGAAAGAGCCCTTGTGCGCAACTGGAGCAGGATTCACCAACCTTTTTTATTTTGGCATTGCTGAGCAACCGATTCGAAACACTTGATCATATTTACCTCACTCGACATTTAGAGCTTTTAAGTTTTGAATCCAATAAATTCTCATTTACTGTGTAACGAAGTCGGTAGCTCTCGATTTTTAAATTTCAGGTTCTCAATTTTAAATTCTCAATAACGAATTTTTTTCCCACTTCCAGTATTTCTTCCAAGATGACGAGCATTTAACAATCCCACAGATGAGATGTAAATCCGTAGCTCAACGTGCAGGCTGGGTGGTGTTGTTTTACCTCTGAGCGGTACTTTTTTGCACACCATGGGCTAAATGGCCAGGTCACATGGACCCCGAAGGCTCAGAGAAGGTTGGGGGAGGGGACCCACTGGAACAGCTGTTGGGAGACAGATGGTAGCCTCCCGTCAAGGCCATCCAGCGTGTTTTTTAACGTGCACAGGGTATGTCTCTCCCGCACACGGGGCCACGGCTTAACGTCCCATCCGATGGACGGCGGCCTTTCCAAGCCCATCGGTGTCCCCTACTGACCGTGGGCAGGGCGGGGAATTTTGCGGAGATAAATCTCAACGCTGACCCAGCTGGGACTCGAACCTGGGAACTACAGATTACGAGCCTGGCGCGCTACCGACTGAGCCACCCCCGCCCCAGTGTGCAGGCGAGCTGTGCACTTTACAGAACATGACGGAAAGACTTCACGGCAAGCTCTCATCTGATACTAGCAGCTGCCCAATTGATCTGTATCCTTAACTCTTCCTGAGTTTTCGGTTCTTGCGACCTGGTTCTGTAGCTAGCTGAATATCAGATAAGGAGTTCCAGTGCAAAATTAATCAACTTAAGGTGACAATTATTAAAAAGAGAAAGAGGACAGATTTTGAAACTTAGATATGAAACTGCTACTTTATCAAGAGAAGAAAAAATATATAATGACTCTAATGAATGCAAAAGGTGTGGGGGTGTTTCAGTCGGTAGCGCGCCAGGCTCGTAATCTGTAGTTCCCAGGTTCGAGTCCCAGCTGGGTCAGCGTTGAGATTTATCTCCGCAAAATTCCCTGCCCTGCCCGCGGTCAGTAGGGGGCACCGATGGGCTTGGAAAGGCCGCCGTCCGTCGGATGGGACGTTAAGCCGTGGCCCCGTGTGCGTGAGAGCCATACCCTGTGCACGTTAAAGAACACGCTAGATGGCCTTGACGGGAGGCTACATCTGTCTCCCACCAGCTGTTCCAGTGGCTCCCTTCCCCCCAACCTTCTCTGAGCCTTCGGAGTCCATGTGACCTGGCCATTTAACCCATGGTGTGCAAAAAAGTGCCGCTCAGAGGTAAAACAACCCAACCCAACCCAGTCGGTAGCGCGCTAGACTCGTAATCTGTAGTTTCCAGGTTCGAGTCCCAGCTGGGTCAGCATTGAGATTTATCTCCGCAAAACTCCTCGCCCTGCCCACGGTCAGTAGGGGACACCGATGGACTTAGAGAGATCTCCGTCTGTCAGATGGGACGTTAAGCCGTGGTTCCGTGTGGGGAAAAATCTATACCCTGTGCACGTTAAAGAACACACTGGACAGCCTTGACGAGAGGCTACCATCTGTCTCCCAACAGCTATTCTAGTGGGTCCCCTCCCCCAACCTTCTCTGAGTCTTCGGGGTCCATGTGACCTGGCCATTTAGCCCATGGTGTGCAAAAAAGTGCCGCTCAAGAGGTAAAACAACCCAAAGGAATGCAAAGACTTGAGGTGTTGCTGAGCATTTTAAAGATATTTTTAGAAAACAATTTGTTTTTTTTCTTTCTTTCTTTACCCAACAATCTGTCTCCAACAGCTGTTGGGAGACAGATGGTAGCCTCCCGTCAGGGCCATCCAGCGTATTCCTTAACGTGCACAGGGAGGGCTCTCCCACACACGGAGCCACGGCTTAATGTCCCCTTTCTGAATGTGTAATTGGTTTCAATATGAATCTTATTCGTAACAAAATGTTTTACAGTTATGAAAGTTTCGGCAAAACTGTCACTAATTTCTGAAATGAATAATTTTCAGATCATTCGAATCTTCATGAAGTATGCATTTATCTTTCTCAGTGAAAAGGAAGAGGCTTGAAATAGAATTCGAAATTAAGTACGCCATGATGAACGCGGTTCTCTTTCTCTAGCAAAAAGAAATCGGCTTTACGATTAATTATTCTACACATAAAAAAGAGAAAGTTAATTTCCATTCAAATGGTGATGTAAGAATCCGGTAGCGATGATAAGAGACTCATTCCTAACTTTGGGGGGCGGGGGTGGCCCAGTCGGTAGCGCGCCAGGCTCGTAATCTGTAGTTCCCAGGTTCGAGTCCCAGCTGGGTCAGCGTTGAGATTTATCTCCGCAAAATTCCCCGTCCTGCCCACGGTCAGTAGGGGACACCGATGGGCTTGGAAAGGCCGCCGTCCGTCGGATGGGACGTTAAGCCGTGGCCCCGTGTGCGGGAGAGCCATACCCTGTGCACGTTAAAGAACACGCTGGATGGCCTTGACGGGAGGCTACCATCTGTCTCCCAACAGCTGTTCCAGTGGGTCCCCTCCCCCAACCTTCTCTGAGCCTTCGGGGTCCATGTGACCTGGCCATTTAGCCAATGGTGTGCAAAAAAGGGCCGCTCAGAGGTAAAACAACCCAACCCAACCCTAACTTTGGTTTTTAATGTTCCTCCTAACAGTTGCTCCTGCTGCTCTGTCAGTGATGGCACCGTTCCAGTCGAGTATTCAGTTCCATTTTAAAGAGGTACTAGAGTGCTTTGGCTCTACACTGTATCTGAAGGCCATCTTTTAGGCACAAAATCTCTCTTTAATTCCTAAGAGAATTTCGCTTAATTTTCTATCTGCTTATTTTTGTACCAAAGAGGCCCTATTTTTCGGTGCGGAATGGGTTAAATGACAAAATTAGGAGGAGCGAAAGTGTTGTGTTGTGTTGTTTTACCTCTGAGCGGCACTTTTTTGCACACCATGGGCTAAATGGCCAGGTTACAAGGACCCCGAAGGCTCAGAGAAGGTTGGGGGAGGGGACCCACTGGAACAGCTGTTGAGAGACAGATGGTAGCTTCCCGTCAAGGCCATCCAGCGTGTTCTTTAACGTGCACAGGGTATGGCTCTCCCGCACACGGGGCCACGGCTTAACGTCCCATCCGACGGACGGTGGCCTTTCCAAGCCCATCGGTGTCCTCTACTGGCCGTGGGCAGGGCGGAGTGAAAGTGTTAGATTTGCATTGTTTTGCCTCTGAGCTGCACTTTTATTGCGCACAATGGACTAAATGGTCAGATCACGAGGACCCCAAGGGCTCAGAATTGGTTAGGGTAAAGGGACCTACTGAAGGGGTGTTAGGAGACCGATGATAGCCTCTCGTCAAGGCCATTTAGTGTGTTGTTTAACTGCACAGGTATGGCTCTCCTGCACACGGAGCTACGGCTTAACGTCCCATCCGACGGACGGCTGCCTTTCCTTTCCCAGCCCATCGGTGTCCCATTTCTCACCGAAGCCAGGGTGAGTTCAGGGGAGATAAATCTCAATGAATGGACAGTTGGAACTCACTGGGAGCCTCAGATTTAATACCTGGGGAGTTACCAAGTGAATCAACCCCGACACCGAAGTCTAAGATCCCGATTCGTAAAGGGGACCTATCGAACAGTTGGTGAGGACGAAATGGAACGTACATTCGACATCATCCAGTCATTGTTTTTAGTTGATAGAGAATAGAGTTTTCTTGCACACTACGTCACGAATTTCTATCTGAAGTAAGGCGCTCTTTCCAAGCCACTTTCCCACCGAGAGCAGAGAGAGATTAAGAGTACAAAAATATCACAACGAGGAGAAATGAAAGGTAGTATTTTATTTTGAAACTCATTCGAAATTAAATCACGTAAAGCGAAAGATGAACTGTTCTCATGGTGGCGAGTGGTCAGCGCGTTTGGCTACTACTGAAAGAGTTCGAGCCCCAATAAGAAATGGATGTTTTCTTTCTTGTGTTGTCTTTATGCTGAGGTTTCACCTTCTTCATAGATCTTTTCTTTCTTGTGTTGTCTTTATGCTGAGGTCTCACCTTCCTCATAGATCTTTTCTTTCTTGTGTTGTCTTTATGATGAGGTCTCACCTTCCTCATAGATCTTTTCTTTCTTGTGTTGTCTTTATGCTGAGGTCTCACCTTCCTCATAGTTCTTTTCTTTCTTGTGTTGTCTTTATGCTGAGGTCTCACCTTCCTCATAGATCTTTTCTTTCTTGTGTTGTCTTTATGCTGAGGTCTCACCTTCCTCATAGATCTTTTCTTTCTTGTGTTGTCTTTATGCTGAGGTTTCACCTTCTTCATAGATCTTTTCTTTCTTGTGTTGTCTTTATGCTGAGGTCTCACCTTCCTCATAGATCTTTTCTTTCTTGTGTTGTCTTTATGCTGAGGTCTCACCTTCCTCATAGATCTTTTCTTTCTTGTGTTGTCTTTATGCTGAGGTCTCACCTTCCTCATAGTTCTTTTCTCTGGCGTATTACGCTGAGAGACTCCTGTCAGACATCTGTGGCAAGCAGCTGTTTGAGGGGTAGTTCAATTTGTTTTTATTTCATTCTAGAGAAGTGACACCTTCTGTTTCCATGTGAAACAAAATCCGATCCGAGTTTCGTAATTTCCACTTAATTCTGCTTTTCATAAGAAATAATTGTTTAATTTCCAGCGAAAGAATCGGATTCAGGCTTCCTTAACTATGAACCCAAATCGTCGTTTAAGAAAGGGGAATCGATTTGGTTTACGGCAACCTTAATGATTTGTTATAAACCTCGTAACGTAAAATATCAGTTTTAAATGTACGATAATTGCAACGCTCATGTTGTATTCACTCAAATAAATATCCTCTACTCCTCAAATATTCACCTGAAAAGTGGTATTAGAACCGACGTCTGCCAGTACATGCCAGGTATGCTAACCACTACACGAACAACGGCTAACGTTTTTTCTTCAGCTCACTGATAGGCTCCTGTCAGACCTCTGTGGCAAGCAGCTGCTTGAGGGGGTATTTTTTTTTAATGTGACTTATAAACTTTCTCGAATTTTTTTTAATTTGATTCACTCGTGGCGCCATCTATGTCAGGAAACGGACAACTGTGTTGCCTCATATGATGGAATTTTAATATCTGCCAATATTTCAGTAGTAAAATATCACAGGATATGTCCTGTAGACATCGGACTCATGAAAAATTCAGCTGAAAAAAGCTGTGGTCAGCGTACCTGGATTGCTACTGGGAGATGTGGGTTCGAATCCCACTCACGGCAAAATAATTTTTTTTCAGCTGAATATTTCATGAGTCTTAAATTAACTCTCTCGCTTATAGAAGTCATGTTTTATATTAAATTCCAATTTCTGTAAAATATCTTTAACATTTGCTACAACTGATTTCTTCATTTCTTTATTTGTATCCATATACAGTACTTCTGTGTATTTGTTTGCTTTATAATTAATTTTATATAAATGCGCCATGTGTAACTGGATATTCGCCTCTAGTTGAAACAATAAAAAAATCTCAAATAATAAACCGAGGTTCCATTGGTGAGATGTTGAATTGTACCTCTCAATCGTCAGCAGCACTTTTATTGACATAACCGGAGAAAATCTCAATTCTGTCACTAGTTGGAGGCCATTATTTTCAAACCTCAAAGCAAGCATCTTAACAGAGAGTTTTCAACCATGATGGAGAGGGATAGATCAATTATATCCATCCTTCTCCGTCATGATACGTTACGTTAACAGGATGATACATTACGTTAACTGGCTAAATGAAAAGGTCATCAGAACTCCAAAGGCTCAGGGCTAGATTGAAGAAAGGAAACTACTGGACAACTCTTAGCAGACAGGTGTAAGCCTATCATCAATACCATTCAGCAAGTTATTTAATGCACGTGAGATATGGGGTCCTCTGCACACGGTAGAGTCGCTCAAAAAATATCCGAACACTACGGATGATTACAGAATTCAGAAAAAATATCAGGAATGTGTACAGCAACTGTACACGCTCCAGTTACCGTTCACAGCAAACTGGAGCGTGTGCAGTTACTGCACACGCTCCAGTTTGCTGTGAACGGTAACTGCACACTCTCAATATTTCTGTGAGTGGGCCCACACGATCCAGGTTTTTGTGAGCTCACACGATCCAATGTGCTGTGAACGGTAACTGCACACGCTCAATATTTCTGTGAGTGGGCCCACACGATCCAGGTTTTTGTGAGCTCACACGATCCAATGTGCTGTGAACATTAACCGCAACCAATTGCTGTGAACGGTAACTGCACACGCTCCATATTCATTGCAATATATATTCATAAGCATTATATATATTAAAATAAATCCGAACACTACGGTTGATTACAGAATTCAGAAAAAATATCTGGGAACGATTTTTTTTAGAAATCAGTGATCTGGAAACCTTCGTGTCACATGACACGAAGGTTGCCAGATCACTGATTTCTAAAAAAAATCGTTTCCAGATATTTTTTCTGAATTCTGTAATCAACCGTAGTGTTCGGATACTTTTTCGAGCGACTGTACCACGGATTAATTTTCCATGTAATAAACGAAAATCTTTCAAAGTCCTTTGGTCTCCATTTTCACAGAGGATGGAGCGAAGATTAGCGAAAGACATGAGGACTCGAAACGAACGAGCCTGGCGTGCTACTCTTTCCGTCATGATGAAAAGTTTCACTTGGTAGATGGTTGCTCTGAGGTTTGAAAGTGATGTCCTCGAATTGGTGCCAGAGTTGAGATTTTCCCCGGTTGCTCAGCTCTGCCTTCGGTGAGAAAAGGGCACTTTTGGGATCCAAAAAGTCATCGTCCTTCTGGTGTAACTTATGTCGTGTGAAGGAGAGTCGTATGCTGCCTAAGTTCGAAACGGGATGAATGTCATAAATAAATTTTAATCATAAAAGCAGTCTCAAGCATCCCTCCTCTTTGGTCTAAATTTTCGAAAATTTTCCATCCATTTCGAAACCATCCCTGAAGGCAATCTATTCCCTTTGCGAATCGCCATCAGTGATTCCGTTGCGTTCCTATTGAATTGTCTGCGGCGGATTTTAAATGCAAATAAGGACTCGTAGTGATGCTAAGCCTTAGCAACTCAGGATGGCGAAGATAATGATAACACAAATCTTCCAGCGAGCAAACGGCATCTGATTCCAATCTTAACCGGCATCACATTTGAGTGAAGAGAATGGATCTTCGCATTAGTGAGACCACATCCAAAATCCGCTGTTAATCATCTATCTGCAAGCTTCTGATAATTAACTGCAACCTGGAACAACCCACGATTGTGGAAATACCGATGAATCACATCCAGTAGCTGTAAGGTCTAATCAGGAATTTGAACTAGAAATCACGGGAACAATAATTGGGCATTCTAGGCGTTATATGTTATATTTGCATTCATACATATAATAAATAAACAAAGAAAGAGTTGGGTTGGGTTGTTTTACCTCTGAGCGGCACTTTTTTGCACACCATGGGCTAAATGGCCAGGTCACAAGGATCCCGAAGGCTCAGAGAAGGTTGGGGGAGGGGACCCACTGGAACAGCTGTTGGGAGACAGATGGTAGCCTCCCGTCAAGGCCATCCACCGTGTTCTTTAACGTGCACAGGGTATGGCTCTCCCGCACACGGGGCCACGGCTTAACGTCCCATACGATGGACGGCGGCCTTTCCAAGCCCATCGGTGTCCCCTACTGACCGTGGGCAGGGCGGGGAATTTTGCGGAGATAAATCTCAACGCTGACCCAGCTGGGACTCGAACCTGGGAACTACAGATTACGAGCCTGGCGCGCTACCGACTGAGCCACCCCCGCCCCCAAAGAAAGAGCATGGATCATATTTGTTGCTCAAAGAGAAGCGATATGAAAAGTAGGTTCTTTGCATTCTCGCGAAATAGACTGATGAGCATAGAAATGAGCATTGCGGCGGTTTCTAAGCCTTGCTTTGAAGTCTCTCTGCTGTTAAAGCTCCCCCATCTGCTGATCGGCCCACTCACTCATAAAAGGGCTCACCCACAGCACTCCTTTGCTCCATTACGTTTTTTCCCCCATCACCTCGTGTAGAGCTGGAAAGGAAAGCACGGACACAAGGAGCAAAGGAAGAAAAAAAAATGAAAAAGAAGAAAGAAAGAAAAAATTCAAATAAGTAAAAAGGGGGAAAGGAGCAACGAGAGAAAGAGAGAGAGAAAGAAGTTCAAAGTGAAGAGAAAGGAAAAATCTAAAATAATTTCCGCGCGGAAGCTGCAAACCGCCCGACCTTATTAGTGCAGCAGATTTCTCTCTCGGCAGTTAAGTAGCTCGAGAAAGGCGAAAGCTTCCGCTCTCTGATTGGCCAGCGACGTCGGGCCTTATCAGCCTCCTCATCTAGCGCTCGCGCTCCAGAGAGAGAGAGAACTTTCCCCACCCGCCTTGGCTTGCGCGCGCGCGCGCTCTCGCACTCACGACGTCAAGCTTCAGATTACGTGGAGCCATTTTTCACGTGGAGATTGAACTGCCAACGACTGCTAAATGAGCACCGGAGCGCTTCATTAGGGCTCTGGAGCATCCCCTCGCATTCCCTTGCAGCCAAGATGGAGCAAGAGGAGGAGGATGCTCGAAAGGAAGAGGAGGAGGAGAAAGCTCACCCTTAGCCTACCACTAACGCTTGACAAATAGACGACAAACTGGGCAACGTGTACACAACTCACTGGGAGCACGCTGTCCTGTGCTAATACCTTTAAATTTTCTCCTCCCACGTTGCCTAAAAGTTTGTAGCTGAATTCGTGCTGTCATCTTTCTCTTCATTTTTTTTCCCCCTCTGCTCTCTTCCCTCTTTCGGGTTTTTGCTCGGAAATGAGTTGAACGTCGATCTGTGTCCTTCTCCGAGGTTATTTCAGTGTGGTAAACAGAGCGAGTTTTTATTTTAAGAGGGGTTCACACCGGGCTTCCCTGTGCTCTGTGTCGCAAGTTATTTGCGGTTGGAAGTCAAGAAACCCACGGAGAGAGATGACGATGAAGAGAGAACGTGCAAAATTTGAGGGTATTACAAATAGAGGCCATGATTAAGTGAAGGGAATTAAGATTTCATCACACGGGTCATTAAGCGGTAAATGCACGACGGGATTATGAAGGTGTTTCCTCCAAAGGAAAAAATGAAACGAGCTTTGGAACTACAAACGAGAAGAAACTACAGGGTTAGGAATCCGAAAAAGAAAAGTTATAATTGATGCCAAAAATGATTAAATGTAATTAAACATTTATATTAATAAACATTTTAAAAAGTGCATGAAAAAGATTCTCAACTTAATGAGTACTTAATGATAATTGCACGTAAGAAACTGATGTATTTTGAGACAAAAGATTTTTTTCCCCTCATCCCACATGGAGAAATACTTAATTATCTTCTTTTTAACATTAAGAAACAAGTTTTATTGAGAAAAAATATGCTCATTTTTTTTTATTACGTTTTATTATTCACAGCTGGGTCAGCGTTGAGATTTATCTCTGCAAAACTCCCCGCTCTGCCCACGGTCAATAGGGGACACCGATGGGCTTGGAAAGGCCGCCGTCCGTCGGATGGGACGTTAAGCCGTGGTCCCGTGTGCGGGAGAGCCATACCCTGTGCACGTTAAAGAACACGCTGGATGGCATTGACGGGAGGCTACCATCTGTCTCCCAACAGCCGTTGCAGTGGGTCCCCTCCCTCAAACTTCTCTGAGCCTTCGGGGTCATTGTGACCTGGCCATTTAGCCCATGGTACCCATGGTTCACAGCAAACTGGAGCGTGTGCAGTAACTGCACACGCTCCAGTTTGCTGTGAACGGTAACTGCACACGCTCAATATTTCCGTGAGTGAGCCCAGACGATCTAGTATCAAAATAATATGACCACCTACAGTCGCTCAAAAAAGTATCCGAACACTATAATTGACTACTGAATTCAGAAAAAATATCTGGCAACGATTTTTTTAGAAATTAGTGATCTGGCAATCCTCGTGTCACGTGACACGAAGGTTGCCAGATCACTAATTTCTAAAAAAATCGTTGCCAGATATTTTTTTCTGAATTCTGTAATCAACCATAGTGTTCGGATACTTTTTTGAGCGACTGTACCAAGCTGAAAACACCGGTTATGGTCCGATCACCGAAGTTAAGCAGCTTTGGGCGCGGTCGGTACCTGGGAAGGTGACCACCACGTGCAGTTGGCAAAAAATCTGCTGAGGACCTGCCATCCTCACAGATCCCTCTACTAGGGCGCATTAAACTGACAGGCTCCTGTCAGACCTCTGTGGCAAGCAGCTGCTTGAGGAGGTATTATATAAGTTTAAAATAATAAATAATATTTATTATTTATAATAATATTATTTTTTATTATAATAAAATAATATTTTATTATTTTATTGCGACAGAATGTTTTTAAAAAGAAAAAACACTAAAAGAGAGGTTATAACTTATATTACACTAAACACTTGAGATAATTTGCTGAAAAAATTTTGTTTCATCCAGGACGAAACCAAGTTTTTGCAGCAAATTATTTCAAGTGTTTCTTATCTACAGAAAATTTTTCTGTAATCGTTTAGTACTGAATAAATTACACTATTTGAGAAAAAAAAAATCCAAGGAAAAAATAAAGGAATGGGTTCTGCTCTGTTTGAATTTAATCTTGTCAATTTTATCCCTCAACTTCCCTAATGATTTTTATAAGTGCTGTCTTAGAGTTAGAAAGACTCATATCTGTTTTAATTCATTTTACATTTTATGAGTTATCTAAAGTATGCGAAGAGATTAAACTACCAACTCATAGAGCTAACTAAAATAATCGCAATATGTACGAGGTCCAGTTAATGCGACTGTATGGCTAATCCCTCATCTTCTGATGGAAAATCTTACCCACCGAGAAGCCCTGTTTTAGAGCATTAATGTCTGCATAGATCCACGTTCGAGACGATTAAATTGATTTACTGGTTTTGGCCCAGCAGATAGCAAATAATCCTCCAGACTCAGTGAGTAGAATGATCCGGCGATGAAGTTCGAAATTAAGCTTCTAATTAAACAGATCTAACAATCAACCGCAGAAGAAAGAGCATTTTTTGTCAAGCTGATGCTATCTCCTATTCTCATGGTATGGATTTATTTTTAGTAACAGTTGCTTGGTCGAGGAGCAGCATCACAAGACGCGGTTGCTAAAGCCAACCATCCGCGATGAATCCATCACCAAGGCACAATTCTGTCACTAAATCGGCGTGAGATTTTTCTCCAACCAACTCAGCAGTCGGTTTTTCAATGTTTTCCCTGCAACTTTGCCAGATTGTTGTGTCGACAACCGTCTGCGCGTGGATCAAGCTGCAGTTATTTCTCCTTCAGTTCGTCTGCGAAAGCAGAGATACAGTTCGCTTCACCCTCCCCCCTTCTTTCGCCTTCCCCCTCCAGTTAAATGTCTATTTAGATCTTCAGCTCTCAAAAGTTGGCCAACAAATAAGATTCTTTTCTGAGATGCAAAGTTTTTCGCAAGATACGAAGGGTTAATATAAAAACAAAACAATTACTTTGTTTGTTATTAATGATGAATAAAAAAATAAATACCCCCTCAAGCAGCTGCTTGCCACAGAGGTCTGACAGGAGCCTGTCAGTTTATATGCCACAGTACAAGGTCTGTGAGGATGGCAGGACCTCAGCAGAAAAATAACACACACATCCATGCCTTACCCGGGGCTCGAACCCAGGTCCCTTAGATCAGTAGCCAAGCGTGCTGCATTCACGAAAATGATTTCACCTTTACCCCCAGATGAAGTGGAAATCGGCAATTATTTGGTTTTAAGAGAAAACTGTCACAACTGTTGTGATTCGCGCTTTTTAAAATCTCCCAAAAGCTTTAAATGCGATCTTCTGATGGTATAAAGTTTTGAAAATTTCAATATTTTAAACAAATATTGCAAACGATCTATTTAGGCTAGAAATTTTATATTTTAGTAATGGAGTGTGTAAGTTTGTATATAAGTGATGGAGTGAGTGTAGTCAATCTCTGAATAGTGATCAATGTGTTATATTTTTCAACAGCAATTTCAACCTTCACTCCTATGGTGGGTGAGAAAAAAATAACTTTTTGTTTTGAAATGAAAAATTCTTTTTCAGTTGAATAGCTAGTAAGGAAATATGGCCGTCCCGGCAGTCTAGACCAGTGGTTCTCAACCTTTTATGCTTCACGTACCCCCTGGAAATGTGTATGTAACTGGCGTACCCCTTGTATAGATAGATAAAACTATAGTTATAGTATAACAATGGGAATAAAATAAAACATATATATCAGTGGTTCTCAACCTTTTATGCTTCACGTACCCCCTGGAAATGTGTATGTAACTGGCGTACCTCTTGTATAGATAGATAAAACTATAGTTATAATATAACAATGGGAATAAAATAAAACATATATATCAGTGGTTCTCAACCTTTTATGCTTCACGGACCCCCTGGAAATGTGTATGTAACTGGCGTACCTCTTGTATAGATAGATAAAACTATAGTTATAATATAACAATGGGAATAAAATAAAACATATATATCAGTGGTTCTCAACCTTTTATGCTTAACCTACCCCCTGGATGTAACTGGCGTACCCCTTGCATAGATAGATAAAACTATAGTTATAGTATAACAATGGGAATAAAATAAAACATATATATCAGTGGTTCTCAAACTTTTATGCTTCACGTACCCCCTGGAAATGTGTATGTAACTGGCGTACCCCTTGTATAGAGAGATAAAACTATAGTTATAGTATAACAATGGGAATAAAATAAAACATATATATCAGTGGTTCTCGACCTTTTATGCTTCACGTACCCCCTGGAAATGTGTATGTAACTGGCGTACCCCTTGTATAGAGAGAGAAAATTATAGTTATAGTATAACAATGGGAATAAAATAAAACATATATATCAGTGGTTCTCAACCTTTTATGCTTCACGTACGCCCTGGATGTAACTGGCGTACCTCTTGTATAGATAGATAAAACTATAGTTATAGTATAACAATGGGAATAAAATAAAACATAGATATCAGTGGTTCTCAACCTTTTATGCTTCACATACCCCCTGGAAATGTGTATGTAACTGGCGTACCCCTTGTATAGATAGATAAAACTATAGTTATAGTATAACAATGGGAATAAAATAAAATATATATATCAGTGGTTCTCAACCTTTTATGCTTCACGTACCCCCTGGAAATGAAAATGTAACTAGCGTAGCCCTTGTATGGATAGATAAAACTATAGTTATAGTATAACAATGGGAATAAAATAAAACATAGATATCAGTGGTTCTCAACCTTTTATGCTTCACATACCCCCTGGAAATGTGTATGTAACTGGCGTACCCCTTGTATAGATAGATAAAACTATAGTTATAGTATAACAATGGGAATAAAATAAAACATATATATCAGTGGTTCTCAACCTTTTATGCTTCACGTACCCCCTGGAAATGTGTATGTAACTGGCGTATCCCTTGTATAGATAGATAAACTATAGTTATAGTATAACAATGGGAATAAAATAAAACATATATATCAGTGGTTCTCAACCTTTTATGCTTCACGTACCCCCTGGAAATGTGTATGTAACTGGCGTATCCCTTGTATAGAGAGATAAAATTATAGTTATAGTATAACAATGGGAATAAAATAAAACATATATATCAGTGGTTCTCAACCTTTTATGCTTCACGTACGCCCTGGATGTAACTGGCGTACCCCTTGCATAGATAGATAAAACTATAGTTATAGTATAACAATGGGAATAAAATAAAACATATATATCAGTGGTTCTCAACCTTTTATGCTTCACGTACCCCCTGGAAATGTGTATGTAACTGGCGTACCCCTTGTATAGAGAGATAAAACTATAGTTATAGTATAACAATGGGAATAAAATAAAACATATATATCAGTGGTTCTCGACCTTTTATGCTTCACGTACCCCCTGGAAATGTGTATGTAACTGGCGTACCCCTTGTATAGAGAAATAAAACTATAGTTATAGTATAACAATGGGAATAAAATAAAACATATATATCAGTGGTTCTCAACCTTTTATGCTTCACGTACCCCCTTGAAATGTGTATGTAACTGGCGTACCCCTTGTATAGATAGATAAAACCATAGTTATAGTATAACAATGGGAATAAAATAGAACATATATATCAGTGGTTCTCAACCTTTTATGCTTCACGTACCCCCTGGAAATGAAAATGTAACTAGCGTAGCCCTTGTATGGATAGATAAAACTATAGTTATAGTATAACAATGGGAATAAAATAAAACATAGATATCAGTGGTTCTCAACCATTTATGCTTCACATACACCCTGGAAATGTGTATGTAACTGCGTACCCCTTGTATAGATAGATAAAACTATAGTTACAGTATAACAATGGGAATAAAATAAAACATATATGTATATACACACATTAAATTTAGGTAGTCACTGGAAGGAGAGCTATGCACCAATCCCCTGTGATGATGCATAGAACCAGCCAGGCCTAGCACCTAATGTCCAACCCCGCCTTCTCGTGGTGCGGACCGTTAGTAACTTTCAAAAGAGATACTCTCTTGTGGAAGTGAACGGAAGGGGAGGGCTGCCAGATTAGTGTGGCCTACTGATCTGGACAACTATGGCTACTTTTCTTTTTTTCTACCCTGCTGAGGAGTGGTCAACCACACAGGGTCCTGGTGCTGACCATATAAACCTACTGGACTGGACAGATATATGGCTCTGAGCTTGATTATGGATCCTGATTTTGCTGCACTGGTGGGCTTCTGTGGAGGGAAAATCTTCCGCTGTGTTTTCTTTTTGTTTGTGGGTTGACAGCCCCAAGTGAATAGATCCACAGGATATGTTTATCAGCTGGTGGATAATCCTGAGCAGAAGTCATCGCAGGAACCTGAACTCTTTGCTTCTATTGGCATCGTCAAATTCTACATTGGAGGAAGTCTTCCAGTGTAGATGGCTTCAGCCTTTAGTAGTGGGGGAACGGGTCTTTGCCCCATGTCTGCGATTAGGGGGCTGTTTGATATTGTCGGCATTCCCTCTCTCAATAAACATAGTTTCTTTAAACATCCCACTAACCATTTTCTCTCCATAGGTAGTTGGAATGTGAGGACTCTGCACAGAGCTTTTTCTCTTGATGTCCTCACACAAGAATTCCACCGTTATAATTTAGATATTCTCGGCTTGCAAGAGACCAGATGGACAGATAAAGGTCAGATTCTTAAAAATAATCTTAAATTTCTCTTTTCAGGGAGGGACGACAAAAAGCATCACCAAGGCGTGGGTCTGCTTCTCAGCAGACACGCTAGTGATGCTCTTCTAGGTTATGAGTGCATTAATGAAAGGTTTCTTACAGCAAAATTTCAGACAAGCGTTAAAGACTTGAATGTTATCTGCTGTTATGCCCCCACTGAGGATGCCGATGAGGATGAGAAGGATAGGTTTTATGAACAACTTCAGGATATTTTGAATTCTGTCAAGAAAGGAGATATCACCCTTGTTCTTGGTGACTTCAATGCCAAAGTTGGTACTGACTCTGACCTTTGGGGAGGAGTAATAGGCCCTTTTGGTATTGGTAGCTGCAATAGCAATGGGCAATGGCTGAAATTGGATCTGACCATTACCTTGTTAAAAGTGTGTTGCAACTTAAACTTAAAAAGTGTTGTGCTAGGGTTAAAAAATTTACTTTTAATACTGAAGCTCTGAAAGATCCAGTTATAGCCAAAGCTTACCATGATAGGTTACTTAGTCATTATGACAGTCATGGTTTGCTTACTACTGAAGTTGAGGAAGAATGGGATCATTTTAAACAGGCTTTTTTGGACACTAACAGTACTCTTTTAGGAAAAAAGGAGCAGAAGAGGCAAAATTATCTGAGTGATAAGGCACTTGAGCTTATTTCGGAAAGAATGAACTGCAGGAATGCCCTTAATCAATACCCTACTAGTCCTAATAGAAAGCATTACAGAGACCTTAATAAACTTGTAAAGGATCAGTTAGCTGCTGATAAAAATTTTTGGCTTGATGGTTTGGCTGACAAAGCCGAGGAAGCAGCTAGACAGCACAACAGCAGAGAGCTGTACCAGATAGTTAATGTTTTGTGTGGTAGAAAACGGACAGGCATACAAGGATTGAAGGATAAACAAGGTAAGGTTATAGAAGGAGAGGATTCTGTCATGGCTAGGTGGGCTGAGCATTTCAGTGATGTTCTAAACAATGTAGTTAGTTCTACTCCCATTGTTTGCAATGATGATAGATGCATTGGTGGCTTTAATGTTGGCCCTATAACACAATCTGAAGTTAGTTTGGCTGTTTCTAAACTTAAACTTCATAAATCCCCAGGGGTAGATGAAATTACTACGGAAATGCTTAGAGCTGGGAATGTTTCGGTTACCACTTGGATGACTGAAATTCTGAATCTCTTTTATGATAAAGGCATGGTTCCTAAGGATTTTACCAGAGCTATTGTTATCCCTATTTTCAAAAAAGGTGATCGCAGTTCTTGTGATAACTATAGGGGTATCAGCCTACTCTCTGTTCCAGGTAAAGTTCTTTCCATGATTGTGCTTAATAGAATTAAGAATCTGGTTGACAGGCAATTGCGTGATGAGCAATGTGGATTCAGAAGTGGTAGGGGATGTGTAGATCAGATATTTTCACTTAGGCAGATTCTTGAGAAATGTTTAGAGTTTCAGAAACCTTTGGTTGCTAGCTTTGTTGATTTCAAAAAGGCTTTCGACTCTGTTGATCGTCATAATTTGTGGTTGATTGTGAGATCATATGGTATACCAGACAAGTTAGTTAACATTATGAAAGCTCTCTATAATAACACTGAGTCGTGTGTGAGAGTTGGTAAGGCTTGTAGCAATTGGTTTAGCATTACTTCTGGTGTTCGACAAGGGTGCATTTTGTCTCCTTTTCTCTTTAGCTTGGTTATTGATTATGTTATGCGAAATTCACTTCAAGGGAAAGATTTTGGCCTTAAATGGGCTGGAGATAGGAAAATTTCTGATTTAGATTATGCTGATGATTTAGCCCTTCTGGCAAATGATGTTGATGAGATGAACTCTTTCATTCGAGCCGTTGATGAGACTGGTAGTAGAGTAGGTTTGGTTATAAACAGAGAGAAAACTAAAGTGATGAAAATTGGTCAGGCAGGCTGTGATTCAGTTAATCTGAATGGTTGCAGTCTTGAGCAGGTGTCACAGTTTAATTATCTTGGGAGCTATGTAACAGATAATGGTGATGTGCGGCATGAGATTAACAGACGAATAGGGATTGCTGCTGGGACTTTTAAGAATCTATGGAGAGTGTGGAGAAATAGGCGTATACACCTAAAGACTAAAATTAGACTGTATAATAGTTTGGTTCTTTCTAGGGTTAGTTATGGTAGTGAAACTTGGACACTTTGTAAACAAGATAACAGGAAACTAGATGCTTTTGATTCCAGATGCTTACGCAGTATCTTGGGCATTAGGTGGTTCAACTTTGTAACTAATGATGAGATTAGGAAAAGGAGTTTGCAACCTCCTTTAAGCAGCATATTGTGCAGAGAGAGACTCCGTTGGTTTGGCCATGTTGCCCGTATGAATAATTATAGATTGGCGAATAGGGTTATGAACAGTGTGCCTAAAGGCCTCAGAAAGAAGGGGAGACCTAGGATGCGGTGGGCAGACAATGTCAAACAGGACCTTGTTAGAATTGGTGTGCAGTGGCCAGATGCAGTAGATGTAGCTCAGGATAGACTTGCTTGGAGAACTAAATTGCACGGTCTGGTTGGACCTCCGTAGCCCATGGCTGCTTGAGGATGATGATGATGATGATGATGATGACTTAACTTACATCTAGCGACTTTTGAGCTCTCACTGCTTACCCTAAAAAAATTTACCGCATACCCACAAGGGGTACGCGTACCCCACGTTGAGAACCCCTTTCTCTAGTGGTTAGGGAGCTTAGTTACTGATCAAAGGGACCTGTTCTCGAGCCACTTTCCTCACAGACCTTCTATTATGGTGTATAAACTGTCAGGCTCCTTTCACAGCTCTATGGCAAGCAGCAACTTAGGGGTGTATTATTTTTTTACATAGCGAAATATGGTGATTCTTAGTTTTCACATCCTCGAAATGGCTTCGTTAGACGGCGCTAAATGTAAAATAAGTAAAATTTTAAGTAATAATGCAAACGATATATTTATGTTAGAAATTAGAAATTCTGACGATAGAAAATATTGGTAAAGAAGGATACGAGTTTTAATTAAATACAATTAGTTGAAATTCGACAGATTGCATCTTCTTCTTATTTTATCAATTTAGTACATAATTTTGAAATTTTAAATAATAATAAATAAATAATTTCATTTTGTAAACACTGAATGATTTTCCCCTTAACTCTAGGTAAAAGTCAAATCCAATTTTTTTCATTATAAGGGATAAATGAGATGTGCTTTTTGAGTTTTATAGGGCTAATAATATATTATTATTTACATTTTTCAATCACCCATTTGTTTCGAATTACTACTGTTAAAGGGGGAGGGGGTGGCTCAGTCGGTAGCGCGCCATGCTCGTAATCTGTAGTTCCCAGGTTCGAGTCCCAGCTGGGTCAGCGTTGAGATTTATCTCCGCAAAATTCCCCGCCCTGCCCACGGTCAGTAGGGGACACCGATGGGCTTGGAAAGGCCGCCGTCCGTCGGATGGGACGTTAAGCCGTGGCCCCGTGTGCGAGAGAGTCATGCCCTGTGCACGTTAAAGAACACGCTGAATGGCCTTGACGGGAGGCTACCATCTGTCTCCCAACAGCTGTTCCAGTGGGTCTCCTCCCCCAACCTTCTCTGAGTCTTCGGGGTCCTTGTGACCTGGCCATTTAGCCCATGGTGTTCAAAAAAGTGCCGCTCAGAGGTAAAACAACCCAAAACAACAACGTTTCGAATTACTACTGTTAAAGGATGCAAAATTCGGAAAATGAAAAGCTTGTTTTCTCTGAAAAGAGTATCTTTATTTACCAGAGATGATATGTTATCCTTACAGTTCATTTATAAAACAATCGTGAAATAGAAAGCCTTTTTGGATGGAAAAGTCAAATGCTTCGTGAGACACCCTGCTAATTGACCAGTCAACACTGGCTGAAAAACACAATGTTTTCTGAGATCATTAAAAAAAAACATATATTTGAGTCACATAGAATGTCAGTCTGTGTACGAATCTAGGACTGGAGAAATGTTTTTTTATGAATCTAATAATTTTTCCCACCCTCTTTAATACTAATGCATGACATTTTTAACATTTCGAAGTCAAGGTGAAAGATAATTAATCACAGGAAAGATTTCAGCCAAGCTAAAGTTTCTAAATATAAGAAAAACACATTAAAAGAATAAAAAAATGAAAATGTTATTTTTTTTAAATAAAGTTTTTAGTAATCTAATCACTGACACGAGATACTTAACAAAAAATATGTGACGATGCTACGTAAAGTCAGTGTATAAGAAAGTGAAGGGATAAAATACATTTATTTGCATATTTTAAAGAAGGGTTTTTGTCCTCGATTTTTTTCCCCAGTCATTTAAGAGATTTCTTTCAAATCTTTTCCCTGTTGGTATCACTTGATATAAAATTGAAGGGAAGGGAATGCGCAGTAAAAGAAAGGCAAATGAGGAAAAGAATGAATGCTAAAGAAAAGTACCGAGATTCATTCTAAGAAAGCGAAGATGACATGCATTCAGAAAGAGGAAAATCTTCGTTTCTAAACAAAAGAAGAAATCCGTTTTTAATGCACACATATCATTAATAAATGAACAACTCTTTCACTGAGTCCGCACAGAAACGTGTTGTTCCGTAATTAAGGCAAATAATTAATGGTGATAATAAAAGTCCTCTTTGTTGTTTTTCAGAATTGCCATTAATTAAATTAATTAATAATTTGCTATCTCCTTAACAGTTGCACGGCGTTTCTTCGTCGTGAAGGCTCCTCTGCTGCTTTCGCATAATCGTGCTGTGTGGCAACATAATCGAAAATCCTTCGTCGGTTCTTCGCAGATGACGAAACTGAAACGAACAAAGGAGTGTAAATTTTTACTTTTTCTTCTTGTTATTATTAATCTTAAGTGATTATTAAATGATAAACGCTGTGTGTATCTTTTCGCTAGAAAATTTGCTTTCTCATGCACAACAGCAGTTTTCCTTGCTGAGTTTTATTTTTCGTAGCTACCATTTAGAATTTGAATTCTGCGTATGCGGTCCTATTAGTGTACAGACGCTCGAAAAAGTATCCAAACGCTATGGTTGATTACAGAATTCAGAAAAAATATCTCGCAACGATTTTTTTTAGAAATTAGTGATCTGGCAACCTCCGTGTCACGTGACGCGAAGGTTGCCAGATCACTAATTTCTAAAAAAAAAATCGTTGCCAGATATTTTTTCTGAATTCTGTAATCAACCGTAGTGTTCGGATACTTTTTTGAGCGACTGTAGGTGGTCATATTATTTTGATACTAGATTGTGTGGGCTCACTCACGGAAATATTAAGCGTGTGCAGTTACCGTTCACAGCAAACTGGAGCGGTTGCGGTTAATGTTCACAGCACATTGGATCGTGTGAGCTCACAAAAACCTGGATCGTGTGGGCCCACTCACAGAAATATTGAGCGTGTGCAGTTACCGTTCACAGCAAACTGGAGCGGTTGCGGTTAATGTTCACAGCACATTGGATCGTGTGAGCTCACAAAAACCTGGATCGTGTGGACCCACTCACAGAAATATTGAGCGTGTGCAGTTACCGTTCACAGCAAACTGGAGCGTGTGCAGTAACTGCACACGCTCCAGTTTGCTGTGAACGGTAACTGGAGCGTGTACAGTTGCTGTACACGTTCCAGATATTTTTTCTGAATTCTGTAATCAACTATAGTGTTCGGATTTTTTTTTTTTGAGCGACTGTAAGTTTTCGATGATGAGTGGAGGGAGATGATTTTTAATCATCTTTAAAATATTATTGTACGGTCAGTCAATTTTATTATTCTAATTTTGGAAACTTTAAAATATTCCGTAGTTTTTTCTGCGGTAGAATCATATAAGTTGAGAAATACGTTCGATGATAGTTTTCATCTAGAGCAGGAGGTCGGGAAAACTTTTTAAGGCCAAAACTGCGGAAAAGAAAGTAAACTAACAAATTTCGAGAGCCGCAAAGTATAATTTTTATTGGGAATTGTTTCTTAATTCGATAACAGAAAAAGAGAAACCGCAGATTATTTTATTAACAAAGATAAAACCATAACACATATTTTAAAATAGATATATCAAAGTGTATACAAAAACACTGTTGAAAAGAATTCTTAAAATATCTGCCATTCATCAGTAGGACTTTTGAATTTCAGTCTTCTCGGCTAATTTAATCAAATTTGGAGTACATTTAGAACATTTGAGTTGCATCAGGGCTTTCAAACTATTGTCTGCCAACCTGCTCTAGTGCTCGTTTTTAATGAAAATTATAAAAAAAATTCCAAATTTGAATCTTGAACCAAAAAGCATCAGAGTCACTTTTTAGAGTGCTCAGAGCC
The DNA here is from genome assembly GCA_038380435.1 of Ryuthela nishihirai. Classification (NCBI taxonomy): domain Eukaryota; kingdom Metazoa; phylum Arthropoda; class Arachnida; order Araneae; family Heptathelidae; genus Ryuthela; species Ryuthela nishihirai. The sequence goes on from JAWZYU010000010.1 coordinate 73,905,394, forward strand.
GCCGATTCCCGACCCCTGAGCTAGAATGAGGACAAGAGAGTGCTCAGTCGGTAGCGCGCCAGGCTCTTAACACGAAGTTTCAAGTTAAATTTTTTTAAATTTTTTTTTTTGAATACCCACTGCACTTTGGATAGAAATATCCTTTGCTATCCCCCAATGTGCACTCAGTGAGAAATGGATACAGATATACTTATAAAAGCCGCCACCCATCGGATAGGGGCGGGGTGGCTCAGTCGGTAGCGCGCCAGGCACGTAATCTGTAGTTCCCAGGTTCGAGTCCCAGCGGGTCAGCGTTGAGATTTATCTCCGCAAAATTCCCCGCCCTGCCCACGGTCAGTAGGGGACACCGATGGGCTTGTAAAGGCCGCCGTCCATCGGATGGGACGTTAAGCCGTGGCCCCGTGTGCGAAAGAGCAATACCCTGTGCACGTTAAAGAACACGCTGGATGGCCTTGACGGGAGGCTACCATCTGTCTCCCAACAGCTGTTCCAGTGGGTCCCCTCCCCCAACCTTCTCTGAGCCTTCGGGGTCCATGTGACCTGGCCACTTAGCCCATGGTGTGCAAAAGAGTGCCGCTCAGAGGTAAAACAACCCAACCCATCGGATATGATATTAAACTGTGGTCCAGTGTACAGGATTACCACATTTTGGGCACTTTAAAGAACACCCCAGATGGTCTTGACAGCTGTCCGATGGATAATCTTCTCCTACCCAGTTCAGCTCTTGGACATCTTTGTGACCTAGCCGTTCAAATAATGAAGAAAGGTGTTACATAGAGAAAAAAAACAATCCAACACTAAACTGTCTTGAGTGATATGAACGTTTGGTCATCCAGTAGGTTCGTCTTAACTTTTTAATGGTAATTTCTACTCACGACGTTTAGTGAGAGGGCTATTTCTATTATTTTTATACAGATTTAATATTTTTGGAAGTTACGTGGCTGAGTGGTTAGCGCACTTGGCTACTGATCTTAGGGGGCCTTCTTTCGAGCCCCGGGTAAGGCATGGATGCATGTGTCGTTTTTCTGCTGAGGTGCTGCCATCCTCTCAGACCTTCTACTTTGGCATATAAACTGACAGACTCCTGTCAGATCTCTGTGGCAAGCAGCTGCTTGAGGGAGTATTTTATTTTTATTATTATTATTATTATTAAAAAAACTACTTTTAAATCAATTACTACACCGAAAATGAGACTGTCGAAAAAATTTGCAAATGAAATGCAGTCTAATGTGACAATAGAAACGAGTTGACTGACCCAGCGGACTAGCGACTAGCATGCAAGGCAAAAAGGCCTGGATAAGGGTCTAGTCCTGGATAAGGCATGGATGTTTTCTTTCAGATGAAGTCTCTTTTACCTCCAGTTATCCATGGCTGTCAGGTCACTGAGACAGTAGGTTGCCTGAGAAATAACTTTTGATTAAACGTACGCAAAAATAGACACAAAAAGATCAGCAGGAAATTGGGCAAAATATAGTTTGAAATCACTCTTTAATCGGAAGTAGTTTCAAAACCTGCCTTATCTTCATTCATACTGCGATTTGCTTTGTAAGCGACGAACTCTTTCAGTTTTTTTTTCTGATCATCCTAGTGATGCGTCGCATAATATCCCGCACCTCGAGAAGCTGCTCGCGTCAAGGATCGAGTCCGGTGATCGTTGAGCCGAAACGCCGAGTACGTTACCGACGAGTGCGGCGGGAGCTTGGGTGTCTGTTCGGGGACCTCATTTGGACAATGGTTTTCGCCTCCGACTGACACGTACCGCGGAACGGTGAAAAATAGCAGCTATTACGGCAGGCGTCCAGGTCTCCTGGGAGGGAGGCCGGCGGCCGAGCCAGTAATTGGCCGCACACTGCGATGGGAAGCACAATCACTTGTAATGAAGGGTGACGGAATCGGACCGACGCAATGGCTCCGACACTCGTCCCGCTCCTCCAGGACGAGGATGGGGAAACGGGGATGTCATCCGGGACTTTAGTGGCTGGTCATCGCCTGCTCCTCGCTCAAAGACCTAGGGAGGAGAAATTAGTTTGTTATAGTCATATTTGTTCCATTTCACCGCTTTAACAAATAATGAGCTAATTTTATATTTCGTTGCAATAATATAATCATTCTTGATGTATCTTCCATTTTTAACTGCTAATAAATATCCATCATTTATTTAATATTTGCGTGAAAATTGTAAGATGTGCAAGGAAATGTGTTATGGTGGTGTAGTTATCCACGAGTCTGCATTTGTGGAAACGTTTCTAGTCAGTAAAGTTATTGATTTGTGCGATGATTCCTTGAAACTGATTAGAAAACCCAAGATTTTTGTCTGCTTTGGATTTTGGCATTAATGTGTACCAAGATTATGAACGATGCAATGAAATGCGTTTTTTTCTCCACATCTTTCTTGGGGAAGTGAAAATAAGGAAACAACAGTTACTGTAAACAAAAGGCCAATTAATCGGTCATCATGGTTCCGAAACGCTTCCTTTCTTACTTTTCGAAACTATATAATTTAGCAAAGCTAAATCTCCATTTTAACTGTAATGAATTGTAAGTAATTATGATAATAGGAATGAATTAATTACAAATATTAATAACAGACTAAACTAATGAGCAGAATATAAATTCTGTCCCTTCATGTTGAATGAATGATAATGGTTTTCAGCTGATAAGAGAAGAGAAAATTGCACTTCAGTGTGCAGTCGCTGAAAAAAATATCCGAACACTATGGTCGATTACAGAATTGAGAAAAAATATCTGGCAACAATTTTTTTAGAAATTAGTGATCTGGCAACTTTGACATGAAGGTTGCCAGATCACTAATTTCTAAAAAAAAATCGTTGCCAGATATTTTTTTCTCAATTCTGTAATCGACCATAGTGTTCGGATATTTTTTTCAGCGACTGTACTACTTCTACATGAATTTTGATAAAATCTTATTGGGAATTTGTTGCTAATTCGTAGAGCTGATAAACATTTGCATCTTTCCGAGATTCGAACCCTGGACCTGTACCTGTGCTTCCACAAGCGAGTTTTTACTCTGTGGAAGAGTCAGCATTTTTTGCTCAGACTTTTACCGAAAAAAGTACCCAAAATTATAAAACACTAATGAGATATAACAGTAAGACATTTATATATATATTAGTACGAATGAAAATATTATTTTTACTAGAGAAACGATGTATAAAGAAGAGTATATGTATAAAAATAATGTAATGCTTTAAAATTGTTTCTATGATATGCAAAATTGTATATATTTCCTTATAATTTTAACTCTAAGGTAAAAATATAAACATAAAAGTAATGTTACTACAGCTTCTAGGGCGGGGGTGGCTCAGTCGGTAGCGCGCCAGGCTCGTAATCTGTAGTTCCCAGGTTCGAGTCCCAGCTGGGTCAGCGTTGAGATTTATCTCCGCAAAACTCCCCGCCCTGCCCACGGTCAGTAGGGGACACCGATGGGCTTGGAAAGGCCGCCGTCCGTCGGATGGGACGTTAAGCCGTGGCCCCGTGTGCGGGAGAGCCATACCCTGTGCACGTTAAAGAACACGCTGGATGGCCTTGACGGGAGGCAACCATCTGTCCCCCAACAGCTGTTCCAGTGGGTCCCCTCCCCCAACCTTCTCTGAACCTTCGGGGTCCATGTGACCTGGCCATTTAGCCCATGGTGTGCAAAAAAGTGCCGCTCAGAGGTAAAACAACCCAACCCAACTACAGCTTCTAAGAATAAATCTATCTATCTACCTGTCTATTTGTACCACTGAAGTCAAATTGCCTAAAGGTTGGTTTGCTGTGTTTTTCATTCTGAGCGGTATTTGTTTAAGAGTATTTACTGGATAGCTGTTAGGAAGTATAAGCTTTCAGCCATCCAGCGTGTTCTGTAACGTGCACAGGATATGGCTCTCCTGCACATCGGACCACGGCTCTATATCCCATCCGACGTCCGCTTCCTTTCCAAGCGCATTGTCCCCTTTTTGACCGAGGAAGATGTAAACTTTGTAGAGATAAATTTTAATGCCAGAGTCGGGACACGAACCAGAGAACTTCAGATTGCGAGCCTGGTGTTCTACCAACTGAATCAACCCCCAACCTGAAGAAAAAGGAAGATTCTGAATAGTGTGAAATAAGAATTTTGAAATGTAGTCAATCTTCAATACTCTTTGAGGAATTTTCCAAATTGATATAAACGAAAACTGAAGGTAGATTCACAGCCTGTTCGTTAAAAGAACATGAATGTCGGCATTGATGGGAGATTTCCACCTGGTGCTAAAAGTTATCTAATGGATTTCCGTCCTTAACCAAGTTCTGACAGTTTGAGTGTTTTTTTTACTCACATAGCCCATCGTCAATCAAAACTGCCGTTCAGAGATAAAACCATACAATCCTAACCCATTTCTTCCTGAAACAATGCCAAATTATAAGTGCGGGGGTGGCTCAGTCGGTAGCGCGCCAGGTTCGTAATCTGCACTTCCCAGGTTCGAGTCCCAGCTGGGTCAGCGTTGAGATTTATCTCCGCAAAACTCGCCGCCCTGACCACGGTCAGTAGGGGACACCGATGGGATTTGGATAAGGCCGTCGTCCGTCGGATTGGAAGTTAAACCGTGGCCCGTGTGCAGGAGAGCCATATCCTGTGCACGTTAAAGAACACGCTGGATGGCCTTGATGGGAGGCTACCATCTGTCTCCTAACAGCTCTGAGCCTTCGGGGTCCTTGTGGCCTGGCCATTTAGCCCATGGTGTACAGAGAAGTACCGCTCAGAGGTAAAACAACCCAAATTAAAATTTCAAGCAATATTCATTACGTATTGCACACGAAGAAACACTATTGATCTGCTGTTTATTAAAATACATAATTTTTTAAAATTTCCTACTTGTTTCCAGTGCTTGGTAAATAAATCCTCCAAATCAAAGACTCACATTCGCTATCTGTATGCGAAATATAGCGATTTTCAAACTCTTGGAAAGAGTCCAGCGCTTCAACGGTGAATCCCTATCTAGCTCAGCGCCAAATGTACATCCCTTGGCACATGCTCTACTGGGGGACACAACTCGCCAGGGATCTCGTGCGACGCTAGGAGACAGGGGAAAAATGTACAGCGGTTGATAGTGGGGAGATTATCTTTCACATCTGGCACCCGAGCATGTTGCGGAAACTGGAGATCCCGAGAGGAAATGAATAATACATTATCGCCGGAGTAATGTACACTGGGGAGCAAATTAAACTCGAAACACAATACGTTTACAACGAGCTTCATGATCTAAACGACTAAACATTGTGAATTGATGGTTTGTACCATTCTCGCTCTGAAGGAACAGAAATCAGAAATAAAAAAAAAATATTTTTATAGCAAATTAGATTTCTAAATCTAAAGGAACAGAAATAGTTTGACAATTAAGATTTGAATATGGCAGAGCTTTCCGAACTATTACAGAAATTTGCAAAAAAAAAAATTTCTGAAGAAGTTAGAAACAGTTGGAAATCGTACTCAGGTATCAGGTCTTGCAGATAGTAAAATAATGGAGGGCTGTGATTGGTTCAGTCTGAAGAGCAGTAGGCTCATAACATTTTTGCTCCTGGGTCTGGATTCCAATTGTTCCTGTATTGAAATCTTCTCTGCTGATGTCCGCTCTAGTCTTTGAGATACAGGAGATGCCAATGGGATTGAAAAAGGATTGGAAATCCATTGGATGAGACATGCGATGGTGGTCCGTGCGCGAGTGAACCATACTTTGTTCACTTCAAACAATAAATGAATCTTAACGGGAAGTGATTGATTGAGGTCTTTATCTTCAGTCAGGCTGGGTTGGGTTGTTTTACCTCTGAGCGGCACTTTTTTGCACACCATGGGCTAAATGGCCAGGTCACAAGGACCCCAAAGGCTCAGAGAAGGTTGGGGGAGGAGACCCACTGGAACAGCTGTTGGGAGACAGCTGGTAGACTCTTGTCAAGGCCATCCAGCGTGTTCTTTAACGTGCGCAGGGTATGGCTCTCCCGCAAACGGGGCCACGGCTTAACGTCCCATCCGACGGACGGCGGCCTTTCCTAGCCCATCGGTGTCCCCTACTGACCGTGGGCAGGGCGAGGAGTTTTGCGGAGATAAATCTCAACGCTGACCCAGCTGAGACTCGAACCTGGGAACTACAGATTACGAGCCTGGCGCGCTACCGACTGAGCCACCCCCACCCCTTTCAGTCAGGCTTCCCATAAATAAGTTTGTATTAGAAGTTAGAATTATTTTCCAATTAACAGAATATGGAATTGTGCCTTAGCTTTTGGGGAACGGAGCAGGACTGCTTCTGGGGGGAGGGGAGCAATGTGGTCACGTCTCTCGTACACTACTGCTAACAACTATCATCGTGCATTTGAATACCACGTTTGACTTTACTAATAGGAATAATAATAAAATTGCCTCTTATGGTTCTAAATGTGTGACATTAGCAGAATTAGTGGAAGTCCTATTCATAAAACTGCATTAAAAAATCTCTCGTTCAATTCCATTACAGTATAATATTCTCTATTATCTGCGTCATTGATTTCTTGCCTTGTATCGAAGTCTGCGTTAATGGCATCGTCACGTGGACTTTCAAACGTGTTAATTAAGCAATGAATTAGATTCAAATGAGGTTAACTAAAGCTTTAATCTGTTCGCAGTAATTAACTAGAGATTTCACTTGGGAATTCTTCCCTGTTAATACAGTCGAAAGCAGAGCGTAAACTCATGCACTCGCTCTGTTCTTTCCAGTACTTTTGTAAAACTCAAAGACACTTCTTAGTTTCAGTTCACTATAAAGCTAACTTTGAGCTAATCCGGTTTAAATCGACGACACAGAAACTGTAAAGAATACATCGCCTACTAGATTATTATATTGATTCTTCTACATTTGTATTTAAGAAATGAAATGTTTGAAATATGGGGTTTTTCAAAAGGGACTTTAGGTTGGGTTGTTTTACCTCTGAGCGACACTTTTTTGCACACCATGGGCTAAATGGCCAGGTCACATGGACCCCGAAGGCTCAGAGAAGGTTGGGGGAGGGGACCCACTGGAACAGCTGTTGGGAGACAGATGGTAGCCTCCCGTCAAGGCCATCCAGAGTGTTCTTTAACGTGCACAGGGTATGGCTCTCCCGCACACGGGGCCACGGCTTAACGTCCCATCCGACGGACGGCGGCCTTTCCAAGCCCATCGGTGTCCCTTACTGACCATGGGCAGGGAGGGGAATTTTGCGGAGATAAATCTCAACGCTGATCCAGCTGGGACTCGAACCTGGGAACTACAGATTACGAGTCTGGCGCGCTACCGACTGAGCCACCCCCGCCCCAGGGACTTTAGGATGTTGTTTTGTAATAAAGAGGAAAACACATGGAATATATCTGATTTGTTTATTGTAAATTAAAGTTTCATCGATTACAATTAAACTTGAAAGATGATGTCATTTAAATATCCACCACGGCTACATTTACAGGCATCGATGCGAACATCATAATTTTGTAAGATATTCTCAATCATTGAGACATTAATCTCTCTTATGACTGCTAGGATGTTATCTTTTAAGTCTGGTATGTTATCTGGTTTGTTGACGTAAACTTTACTTTTCAAATAGCCCCAAAGAAAAAAATCCAATGGTGTTAAATCGCAAGATCTTGGCGGCCAATTCGCATCTCTATTTCGTGAAATTACACGTTCAGGGAATTTCGTGCGTAATAACTCTATGTTCGCTCGTGTTGTATGGCTCGTAGCACCATCTTGTTGAAAATAAACATCAGAAATGTCAATTCCATCAATTTGAAGCCACAAAAATTCTGTAATCATCGCATTATAAGGCTTTGCATTCACCGTAACAGCATTGCCACGATCATTTTCAAAGAAAAATGGGCCAATGATTCCTCCAGACCACAAACCACACCAAACCGTACATTTTTGTGCATGAAGTGATTGTTCGTGAATTATTCGAGGATTTTCTTCCCCCCAAAGTCGACAATTTTGTTTATTGACACTTCCATTTAACGTGAAATGTGCCTCATCGCTGAAGTTGATTTTATGCGAAAACTGAGGATAAATTGCCCATTGTTCTAACATCGAAGTAACAAAATTTCTGCTTTGCAAATGTCCGTTTCCTTCAGTTCCTGCGTTAACTGAATCTTATAAGCACGCAAAAGCAAATCTTTATGCAAAATTCGCCATAAACTGGTTTGAGCAATGCCTAATTCTTGGGAACGTCGTGGAATTGATGTTGATGGGTCATTTGCGATGCTTTCATGTACAGCAGTAATGTTCTCAGCAGAACTTGCAGTTTTTGGTCTCCCTGAAGATCGTTTATTATGAGCAGATCCAGTTTCTTCAAAATTTTTCACTAAATTTCGAATTGCTTGTTCAGTAGGACGATTAAATGCGCCGAAAAAATCACGAATTTTGCGATGTGTTTCTTTTACTGAACATCAATTTCCATAATACGTGGGGCGGGGGTGACTCAGTCGGTAGCGCGCCAGGCTCGTAATCTGTAGTCCCAGGTTCGAGACCCAGCTGCGTCAGCGTTGAGATTTATCTCCGCAAAAATTCCCCTCCCTGCCCACGGTCAGTAGGGGACACCGATGGGCTTGGAAAGGCCACCGTCCGTCGGATGGGACGTTAAGCCGTGGCCCCGTGTGCGGGAGAGCCATACCCTGTGCACGTTAAAGAACACGCTGGATGGCCTTGACGGGAGGCTACCATCTGTCTCCCAACAGCTGTTCCAGTGGGTCCCCTCCCCCAACCTTCTCTGAGCCTTCGGGGTCCATGTGACCTGGCCATTTAGCCCATGGTGTGCAAAAAAGTGCAGCTCAGAGGTAAAACAACCCAACCCATAATACGTTTTAACGATTTCAATACGTTGTTCTCGTGAGAGCGACGCCATAGTTAGACTTGTAAATGACTGGTTAGGGTATATGAAATTCCACCTGAAAAAAAAAAACATTTTAAATTACCGGCATTCAAAATCCTAAAGCCCTTTTTGGAAAACCCTTTATTATACATATGGCATTCTTTTGCAGACAGTAGTCTTCATACCATATCTCTGTTACAAAACTGTAATCACAAGATTTTGACATCAAGGGATCATCATAAAAGTTGTTTCTGTTTCCCACCCAGTATGATCGCGGCAATTTTTGAATCGCCTAAATTCGAATACCTAAAGCATTTTCAGAAAATCTAAGACACCCATCTCACACAGGGTATTTGCAAAGTAGCTTTACAGCTTAAAGTGTTTGTAACTATCCCATTTCATACAGAAATGTAAGTAAATGGGACAACTGAAAGTGTAGAGAAATACATCATATACGCTGAATATGGTTCTAATGCAATGAAAATCTTCTCAAGCAGCTGCTTGCCACAGAGGTCTGACAGGAGCCTCTCAGTTTACACGCCAAAGTAGAAGATCTGTGAGGATGGCGGGAACCCAACAGAAAAACAACACAAACATCCATGCCTCACCCCAGGTTCGAACCCAGGTCGCAGACGTCCAAATGTATTTCAGTTCCTTCCACACACTAGAGAGTTAACAACTTCTAAATAAGTTGCCAATTGAAAATATCTGTGGGAATTGAATTCGTCAGCACAATCTTTTAAAACAAATGTACTCAAAAATTCTCAATCATACAAATTCTGGACAATCTAATAATAAGGATAAAAATGTACACACATTTGGCATTAATCGATTCGACTTCTCCCAAGCACATTTTGAGCCTCATAGTAGGGAAAATTTAGTTACTCAAAATATACAAACAGTCTGGGCAGGGGTGGCTCAGTCGGTAGCGCGTCAGGCTCGTAATCTGCAGTTCCCAGGTTCGAGTCCCAGCTGGGTCAGCGTTCAGATTTATCCCCCCAAAATTCCCCGCCCTTCCCACGGTCAGTAGGAGACACCAATGTGCTTGGAAATGCCGCCGTCCGTCGGATGGGACGTTAAGCCGTGGCCCCGTGTGCGGGAGAACCATACCCTGTGCACGTTAAAGAACACGCTGGATGGCCTTGACGGGAGACTACCATCTGTCTCCCAACAGCTGTTCCAGTGGGTCCCCTCCCCCAACCTTCTCTGAGCCTTCGGGGTCCATGTGACCTGGCCATTTAGCCCATGGTGTGCAAAAAAGTGCCGCTCAGAGGTAAAACAACCCAACCCAAACCCCTCCCCCAACCTTCTCTGAGCCTTCGGGGTCCATGTGACCTGGCCATTTAGCCCATGGTGTGCAAAAGAGTGCCGCTCAGAGGTTAAACAACCCAACAGGTTCCTCGTTGAATAAACCCATACGTGATCAACATGGCGACAGTTTGCTAATCATAAAACGTTTAAAAATCCATTAACAACAAAACTTTCCCACTCTACAGTCGATTGGAAGAGATAAACATTCTTTGTGCTTGCAACAGTAGATTAGGATTCTCGAAGTTTTACTCAGTGCAAAGGGAAAGAAACAGTGGCAAACTCGTAATCAGTGAAGTAAAAAACATAGTGGTGAAAGGAATAAAAAATGATATCAGTGAAGTAATTTTCATTCACTTCTAAAAAATTCCATAATTACATTAAAAAATATAAGCACTCACTCAAGCAGCTGCTTGCCACAGAGTTCTTACAGGAGCCTGCCAGTTTAATTCGCCACAGTAGAAGGTCTGTGAGGATGGCGGGATCTCAGCAGAAAGACAACACGAACATCCATGTCTTACCGGGACTCGAACCCAAGTCCCTTTGATCAGTAGCCAAGCGTGCTAACCACTTGGCCACAGGACGACTTAATTACATTTAACAGAATAATAAATGGGTTGAAAAAAGAATTAATAACGCGAATATTCTTTGCAAAAATCTTAATCTTGTGAATTTTATTACCAACCTAGAAACTCGGGAGGGTGAAATCTTAAGCGCTAATCCCCATTTCCACCACTTTCGCGTAGGCGAATTTGGTAGAAGGTGGTGGCCAAGAAACTCACACCCTTAAATTTCTTTTTGTGGAGCTAGATAAAGAATTGGTTTAAGCTATCTAGTTAAGCCAGAACTTCTGACGTGAAGCATTCGTGAGGCCTTAACTGGCATAGTGGTTAGACAGCTAGCGACTGTTCCAGCAAGGCAAACTTTGTGTGTTGTGTTAGCTCTAACTAAGGCAGTGGTCAGCAGTGACTTCGGTCGTAGTAGGGCATGTCCTTGTATGAGAAGGCATGTAAAAGCTAGGAGTAGCTTCTGGGATTCTTCTCTGTCCTATAAGTCGCAAATAAATAAATAAAAAAAAAATTGGAATCAGTGGTTTATTGCCATTTGTGTCACCATGGACATATTGGAAAAAACATGGTGTGAACTGATATGCTCGCAGCCATAAAAGGTAAACATGTAGAGGTGTACTGAAATAAATGTAAAAAAAGTTATTACAGTTTTTTTTATGTCAGAACCCTTTTTCTATTCTATCAGTGTTTATCGACCTTTTTTTGCTCATGGCCCTCTTTTGAGATTCATTTATTTCTGTCCCCCCTTCATAGCAGCTGTTAGAAAAACTTCCATATGGCAAATGTCGAGAACCACTGTCCTACAGCAGAGTTTTGCTTTATTTTTCTTTTGGCGAATTTTAGAAATAGTTGAATTTAAAAGGGATAGTTTTACAAATAATAGTGTAGAAAGGTAACTATAAGCATCAACTATACATTCTTTTCATAAGTCTAATTAATAATAATAATAATAATAATAATAATCTTTATTCATATTCATGTTAGTTATACAAAATTTTAAACAAATGACCCGCAAAGCATTTGCTTATCTGCAGGAGAGAAGAATAATAACGTTACATGAAAATACATAAGATATAGTTTAAAACAATGTCATCAAATTATGTGAATTTCAGTGGAAGCTCCATTGTAGTGGTTGAAATTTTTATTTAAAATTTAGTGCCTAGAAGAAAATTTTTTGTCTTATTTTTGATTTCTTTAAAATTGTTTAATAAAATAATTTCCCTTGGCAGTTGATTGAACACGTAAGGTATTGTGTATGCCCTTGTACATTTCCCGTAATTGTTTAATATTTTTGGAAGTTGGAAATAATTTTTGGATTGTAACCTTGTGTTTTTCCCATGAGAGATTTTATATTTAAATTGATTATCAAAAAAATATTTTAAAGTGATGCTGTATTTGTAAAGGTTGTGAAAAGAGAGTATGCCTAGATAATTTAGTCTTTCTTCGCTATGATAAAATGAATTTCTTAAGTTGTATGGGATTATATTTTTAGCAATGGATGATTGAATAGTTTCTATTTTCTTTATATTTGTGAGGTTAGTTGAGCCGTATATTGTCAAACCATAGGTCAATATAGATTCACAGATAGCTTTGTAAACCAAAATACATGTATGTGTGCTTGCAACAAATTGTAGTTTATAAAGTTTAGATGCACATAGACGCAATTTCCCTGCTAACTTTTGAATATGTGTATTCCATCGGAAGGTTGTGTCCATGTAGAGTCCAAGATATTTATGGCTCTCAACACGCTCAATAACATCACAGTCGCAGCAGTCAGGGTCATGAGTTATCATGTTGTGGGGACACAAGGGTTCGTGGTTTTTAATTGCATAAGATGAGAGATCATAGTATCCTGGTGAATGAAAGCTCATCCATTTGGTTTTTTCTGAATTTATGTAAATACGATTAATGTTAGACCAGTAAATAATTTTGTTAAAATCATCCTGTGTATCTCGGACTGCGTCTCCTATATTGTGATTCACGTTAACCAAGGCGGTGTCATCAGCATATATATAAAGAGAGCCCTTCAGTTTAAGGTTAGCTAGATCATTAATATAAATAATGAATAAAAGCGGACCTAAAATTGAACCTTGTGGAACACCAGTGTACACTGTTCTCTTCTCACTAAAAACGCCATTAATTTTGGTAACATGCACTCTATTTTTTAAATAATTTTCAAACCATTTAAGGGTAATACCTCGGACACCATAAATATACAATTTTTGAAGCAAAATATCGTGATCCAACGTATCAAATGCCTTACGAAAGTCCAGAAAGATAGCTGCTGCTTTTTTTCCGTTGTTTAAAGTTCCATTAATGACGTCAGAAAACTCCGTTAAAAGTGTAATTGTATTTTTACCTTTTTGGAAACCATATTGCTTTTCACTAATAATGTTATGTTTTTTCAAGAAATTGGCTAGAACGTTAGCTACATATCTTTCAAGTATTTTGTGAAGGACGGGTAAGATGGCAATGGGCCTATAGTTAGTGCAATCGGATTTAGTTCCACTTTTGTAAATTGGTCTTAGAATAGCAATTTTGAGTTTATTAGGGATGTTTCCTGTAGATATGCTTTCATTGATAAAGTTTGTCACGAGATCAGCTAAGGAGGTTTTGCATGCTTTAATGTGCTTTATGTGTACCTGATCGTATCCACATGATTTTCTTTCATTTAAGTCACTTAGAATTTTGAAAGTTTCTTGTTTTGAGATGGGAGGAATAAAAATTGAGGGGACAGAAGGTTGGATATGTTTAGGAACTGTAGAGAGATTCTGTATACGGTTATCGTCTCTGAGATTGACAATAATGTCTGCAAAGGTGTTGTTAAATTTCTCTGCTGCTTGAGTTTCAGACATACCTTGTGGCATATTCTTCATGATAAAATCGTCAATGGCAGTTTTAGGTTTATTGTTGATAATTTGGTTGATGAGTTCCCAATTTTGTTTTGGTTTATTTTTACATGACTCAAATTGTTTGAAGTAATATTTTTTCTTTTCCTGCCTAATAACGGACGTGACTGTGTTTCTTAAGTTTGTGTATAGTAATTTAAAATTTCTGTTTCTCTTGTTATTTTTGTAATCAATCCAAGCCGAGTCTCTTTTACGTATTAAGTTTATTATTTCCTGATTTATCCAGTCTTTGCTACAATTTCGTTGTTTCATTTTTGAGCCATCCGATAGTTTATTAATTTTGTTATTGTTGACAATCGCCATATATTTTTTTATGAATGTTTCATAAAGTACGTCTATTAGTTCTGAATTTGGGGTTTCGTTTCCAGTGCCTCTGTCCAGCCAGTCTGTTAGACTTATTTCTTTGCATATGTTTTTATGATCTAAGATAGTTTTCGTGTTAAAATTGCTGTCTAGCTTTTTAGTGTGATTGGACGAATTCCCTAGTTTTTTCCCCCCGCAAATTGCCGCGATTAAGTAGTGGTCTGCGATCCTACTGCCAAAAATCATTGAATTTGTGTCGAGTTTAATGTCAAGTCGGACGTTAATGTGATCAATGCATGTCTGAGAAAGAGAGTCACCAATGATGTCTTCCCTGGTGATACCAGTAATAATAGGTGAGAAACCAAACTCGGTTAACAATTCTACGTATTTGGCAACTCCGTGTTTTTTGATATTTTTGATATCTAAATTAAAGTCTCCAACTAGTATTTGATTGCGATGTTTATCAGTTGTTTCGAACCAATTTTTGAGATTAGAAAGAAAAGTGTTAATGTTCGAGCTTGGTGATCTGTAAATAGCAAGTAAATTGAAAGTTAAATTACCCTTGTAGATATTTATATTCAGTGTTTCAGCAGGGATTACAAGTGAAGGTATCGTTTTGACTAATAATGTGTCGCGGAAGAAAAGTAGAATCCCATGTTCAAACGCACCAGGAGTTCTCGTAAAAAGTTGATTAAAATTTTCTAGATTGAACAATGGAGCATCCGTGCTGAGGATGTTAGTTTCTGTTAATATAATAATATCTAAGAAATTCAAGATATCTTTAAGATAAACACAGAGAGTATCCCAGTTTTTTTTCAGACTTCGAATGTTCACATGCAGAAAGCTTAAATGTTCATCAGATTCATAACATAATTTACTAGTCAAGAACCATTTCTGAACTTCTTCATAGTCGCACAGGACATTTTCGTTGTGATCAAATGTTGGTAAGTCATCAAAATGAAAAGTCGCCATGGCAGAACAAATAAGGTGGAGCAAATAAACAATATATTTCCCGTTTAAAATTCGTCGAAATTCGTTTGCATATCAATTCGAATTACGCTGTCACCATCAGTTTTTCTCATCATGATT
This sequence comes from Ryuthela nishihirai, assembly GCA_038380435.1. Lineage (NCBI taxonomy): Eukaryota > Metazoa > Arthropoda > Arachnida > Araneae > Heptathelidae > Ryuthela > Ryuthela nishihirai. The sequence continues at coordinate 73,920,416 of JAWZYU010000010.1, forward strand.
TTCCGTACAGCACTTATTCGATACATTGGTGAATTTCGTTTCGAAAGAATTCTTTTGTTGTTTTGGGTTGTTTTACCTCTGAGCGGCACTTTTTTGCACACCATGGGCTAAATGGCCAGGTCACATGGACCACGAAGGCTCAGAGAAGGTTGGGGGAGGGGACCCACTGGAACAGCTGTTGGGAGACAGATGGTAGCCTCCCGTCAAGGCCATCCAGCGTGTTCTTTAACGTGCACAGGGTATGGCTCTCCCGCACACGGGTCCACGGCTTAACGTCCCATCCGACGGACGGCGCCCCCAATCCCATCTTTCCAAGCCCATCGGTGTCCCCTACTGACCGTTGGCAGGGCGGGGAATTTTGCGGAGATAAATCTCAACGCTGACCCAGCTGGGACCCGAACCTGGGAACTACAGATTACGAGCCTGGCGCGCTACCGACTGAGCCACCCCCTCTTTATTGAATTGACTGTACGAGAACTTTCGATGAAACTGTAAAAAATAATTAAATCGACCCTTAAGCAGCTGCTTGCCACAGAGGTCTGACAAGAGCTCGTCAGTATAAAAGGTCATAGAAGAAATCTATGAGGAAGGAAAGGCCTCAGCAGAAAAACATCATTAAAAAGAAAACATCCATGCTTTACTAGGGCTCGAACCCAGGTCCCTTTGGCCTGCAGCCAAACACGCTGGTAACAGAGGTTTTAATTTTTGGAATCTTACTAATGTTCTGAGCGAAATATCCAATGGCTCATTGAATGTTTCGTAAATTCGACCAAATATTCCATTCTAAATTTAAATGAGGTTAACAGAGGGATTTTTTTACTTCAAAAAATTTCTTTAAAAGCTAGAGTGCGGATAAAACACGAGTAAGTAAATAAAAATAAATACCCCCTCAAGCAGCTGCTTGCCACAGAGGTCTGACAGGAGCCTGTCAGTTTATATGCCACAGTAGAAGGTCTGAGAGGATGGCAGGACCTCAGCAGAAAAACGACACACACATCCATGCCTAAATCCGGGGCTCGAACCCAGGTCCCTTAGATCAGTAGCCAAGCGTACTAACCACTTGGCCAATAAATAATAAATACCCCCTCAAGCAGTTGCTTGTCACAGAGGTCTGACAGGAGCCTGTCAGTTTCACACGCCATAGTAGAAGGTCTGTGAGGATGGCGGAACCTCAGCAGAAAAACAGCACACACATCCATGCATTACCCAGGGCTCGAACCCAGGTCCCGTAGATCAGTAGCCAAGCGTGCTAACCACTCTGCCACGTAACGGCACCGAGTAAGTAAGATAATCACAAATAAATGCAGTGCATGATATCAAAAGTCGTTTTCAAAAATTTGTTAGTTTAAGAGAATAAACAAATATTATTCCACTGTCGTACGGGGGCGGGGGTGGCTCAGTCGGTAGCGCGCCAGGCTCGTAATCTGTAGTTCCCAGGTTCGAGTCCCAGCTGGGTCAGCGTTGAGATTTATCTCCGCAAAATTCCCCGCCCTGCCCACGGTCAGTAGGGGACACCGATGGGCTTGGAAAGGCCGCCGTCCGTCGGATGGGACGTTAAGCCGTGGCCCCGTGTGCGGGAGAGCCATACCCTGTGCACGTTAAAGAACACGCTGGATGGCCTTGACGGGAGGCTACCATCTGTCTCCCAACAGCTGTTCCAGTGGGTACCCTCCCCCAACCTTCTCTGAGCCTTCGGGGTCCATGTGACCTGGCCATTTAGCCCATGGTGTGCAAAAAAGTGCCGCTCAGAGGTAAAACAACCCAACCCAACTGTCGTACGCCTTTCAGACGAGTTCACTGCCATTTTTGTTTTTAGAATTTGCTTATTTGATGTCCGATGGCCGAGTGGTTAGGACGCTTGGCTACTGAAGGACCTGGGTTCGAGCCCCGGGTAAAGCATGGATGTTTGGGTCGTTTTTCTGCTGAGGTCCTGCCATCCTCTCAGACCTTCTACTGTGGCGTATAAATTGACAGACTCCTGTCAGACCTCTGTGGCAAGCAGCTGCTTGAGAGGTATTTATTTTTTTTAATTTTATTTATTTGATTTGTCTGCGAACTTGAAACATACTTTTGTGTAAAGAAAAAAACCTGCACCAAAAGAAAAACTAATGGAGACAACGGTTGGAGAGTTATTGGGAAATAAAGAAACAAGTGGAAATCCCATAATATCGAACGGAATCACTCTCTTCTGAAGGGTTGGGTTGTTTTAGCTCTGAGCGGCACTTTTTTGCACACCATGGGCTAAATGGCCAGGTCACATGGACCCCGAAGGCTCAGAGAAGGTTGGGGGAGGGGACTCACTGAAACAGCTGTTGGGAGACAGATGGTAGCCGCCCGTCAAGGCCATCCAGAGTGTTCGTTAACGTGCACAGGGTATGGCTCTCCCACACACGGGGACACTGCTTAACGTCACATCCGACGGACGGCGGCCTTTCCAAGCCCATCGGTGTCCCCTACTGACCGTGGGCAGGGCGGGAAATTTTGCGGAGATAAATCTCAACGCTGACCTAGCTGGGACTCGAACCTGGGAACTACAGATTACGAGCCTGGCGCGCTACCGACTGAGCCACCCCCGCCCCTCTTCTGAAGGGAAGAGGGATTGTTCAGAGGGGAGGGCTCCAAGACCTTAACCTGATGATGCCTGATGTTGCTTGCTGATTGGCACAGTATATGATTTTTACCCCCGTCTTAATCTAATTCTCCTCTTCAATTATTAAAATCCCCCATGAAGGAGAACATGGCCAACTCTATGTCTTAGAATGACTGTATAGCTTTCAATGTTATAAGAGAGCATGATGTTTTAAAACAGTCGTTTTAGATAGATAAATAGGATATTTCGCTAAGCCCTGATTACAACATACTTTTTTTTATGGTGCTTTACTTTTCTGTAAAATACCTTTATCATTGATGTTTTCTTCCCAACAGATCGGACATCTTCTTATCCTTTAAACAATGTGCTCAACTTTGTTAAGAGCTTGCTTAAGCTCATGAGCCAAGCATAGACCGTTTGCTTCACTGAGGAGATTTGACGTAATTAAAAGAGAAATAATCGTTTTCCGTCTTTTCGTCTCATGACATGCATAATTGATTCGGTTCGGTCTTCAGTCAGATCATCATCAGTAAACAATTTTGCTGTAATTAACTTCGGTGCCTCTGTAATTGCTGCGCAGGGGAACAGATTTCATTTCAGCATCAACCTATTTCTGCTGCGTTCGCTTTCTGTAGGTATGACGATGCGCAATCCTCAATGAACCTTCTAGTTAGCTGCATTTAATTTATATTCATGATCTCCGAATTATGCTTTTCTGTAATTTTTCCAGCTCCTGCATTCTCTAGCTTTCTCCATCCGGCTGATGATTCACGATGTTAATTAAATTTTTAGAAAAATTAAAAACACCAGAAATGGGGCTTTGAAGGAGTGGTCGAAATTTTCTACGGGGAAAGACTCACTACTCTTATCACACTTCCTTTCCTCTTCGACAGTTCAAGCAGATCCATTAAGAATCAGAGCAATTTTCGAAGGGTAATTTCGATATTCCCTAGCTTCAGGAATGCCTTTCATGCTTGGTCAAATGCAGCTCGGGGAGCAAATAAAAATCTCTCATTCAGCTACAGCTGCTAATCTATTATTACGAAACGTTCGACATTCCAGTGTCTCAAAACTAAGACTAATGAGCCACTTTTGAATTCCCCGCTTAACGATAAATTTGCGCTCATCAAACATTCGACGGAACTTCAATTCATCGGAAACGTTGTCTGCATCTTCAAAAGATGAACTATATCCCTTTTTGGAATACTGATGTATTCCTCGAAGAATTATGAAATTGATGAATATCATAGGTCATGTAATATTCGTTGTCTTGTTCACTCTAAAGAAGGAAATGAAGCCACAGTTTAATGGGGCGGGGGTGGCTGTCGGTAGCGCGCCAGGCTCGTAATCTGTAGTTCCCAGGTTCGAGTCCCAGCTGGGTCAGCGTTGAGATTTATCTCCGCAAAACTCCCCGCCATGCCCACGGTCAGTAGGGGACACCGATGGGGTTGGAAAGACCGCCGTCCGTCGGATGGGACGTTAAGCCGTGGGCCCGTGTGCGAGAGAGCCATACCCTGTGCACGTTAAAGAACACGCTGGATGGCCTTGACGGGAGGCTACCATCTGTCTCCCAACAGCTGTTCCAATGGGTCCCCTCCCCCAACCTTCTCTGAGCCTTCGGGGTCCATGTGACCTGGCCATTTAGTCCATGGTGCGCAAAAAAGGGCCGCTCAGAGGTAAAACAACCCAACAACCCAACCACAGTTTAATAAATCAATTTAATTTCTGTTATAAAATAGCTAATTTTTACTTAATCACTGCACAGGTTTTCTTTTCTCCCCTTTTTTTTTAAAACAATTTGCCATGATATTGGGGTTAACATTGGGTCAATCAGTAGTTCTGATGTATCTAGTAATCTGATGTTTCCAAGTTCAAGTCACAATTGGACCAACACTGAGTATTTTTCCCTAACCACCGTTCTTTCCTCAGTAAAAAGGTAGACACAGTTGGGATTATAAAGGCCATGGGATGGGGCGTAAAGTTACGAACCTGCGCGCAGGAGAGCCATACCCTGGGAACGTCAAAGAAAACACCGGATAGCCTAGACCGGATGCTTCCATCTGTTTTCTAAACAGCTGTGCATCCTCTTTCCGAAGGGGCGGGGGTGGCTCAGTCGGTAGCGCGCCAGGCTCGTAATCTGTAGTTCCCAGGTTCGAGTCCCAGCTGGGTCAGCGTTGAGATTTATCTCCGCAAAATTACCCGCCCTGCCCACGGTCAGTAGGGGACACCGATGGGCTTGGAAAGGTCCCCGTCCGTCGGATGGGACGTTAAGCCGTGGCCCCGTGTGCGGGAGAGCCATACCCTGTGCACGTTAAAGAACACGCTGGATGGCCTTGACGGGAGGATACCATCTGTCCCCTCCCCCAACCTTCTCTGAGCCTTCGGGGTCCATGTGATCTGGCCATTTAGCCCATGGTGTGCAAAAAAGTGCCGCTCAGAGGTAAAACAACCCAACCTCTTTCCGAACCGTCTCTTACCTTTTGGAGCCTTTATGACCCGGCCATTTTAGCCGATTATGCTTAAAAAAAGTGCCACTCAGACGAAAAAGAATCCAAACCATGACATTATAATCTCTCTGTAATCTCTATTGCTTTGTTACCAAAGACCGATAAGACACTCACTTTGTGTGCCCAGATATTTTTTGTTGACCTAGCAATTTCTTTCCCTTGTGTAATCTGTCTTTTCTGTGCCTCAGAAATGAAGTGAGCAGATTTTACTAATCATAAAAGTAGGATTTAAAAAAAAAATGATTTTTCAGACCACAAACGGAAGCAGCTGCATGAATTTCTGATGAAACACGGTAATAAATTAGGAAAATGATTATCAAATTTATTTCAAATATATTTTGAGGACAAAAGTTGAATTCACATATTAGGACGTTCTTAAAAAAGATATCTGCCACCAGAGGAGGTCAGATCCATTGGCGACATGGAGATCCTTTATCAGCAGATGCGAACAGATCCATCAGAAGATTCGTTTATCAGCAGATACAAAGATCCATTAGGATATCCGTTTATCAGCAGATACAAACAGATCCATCAGGGGATTCGTTTATTAGCAAATGCGAACAGATCCACCAGGATATCCGTTTATTAGCAAATGCGAACAGATCCACCAGGATATCCGTTTATTAGCAGATACGAACAGATCCATCAGGAGATCCGTTTATTAGCTGATACGAACAGATCCATCAGGAGATCTGTTTATCAGTAGATACGAACAGATCCACCAGGATATTCGTTCATCAGCAGATACGAACAGATCCACCAGGAGATCCGTTTATCAGCAGATACGAACAGATCCATCAGGATATCCGTTTATCAGGAGATACGAACAGATCCATTAGGAGATCCGTTTATCAGCAAATGTGAACAGATCCATCAGAAGATCCGTTTATTAGCAGATACGAACAGATCCACCAGGAGATCCGTTTATTAGCAGATACGAACAGGTCCATCAGGAGATCCGTTTATTAGCAGATACGAAAAGGTCCATCAGGAGATCCGTTTATTAGCAGATACGAACAGGTCCATCAGGAGATCCGTTTATTAGCAGATACGAACAGGTCCATCAGGAGATCCGTTTATTAGCAGATACGAACAGATCCACCAGGAGATCCGTTTATTAGCAGATACGAACTTGTCCATCAGGAGATCCGTTTATTAGCAGATACGAACAGGTCCATCAGGAGATCCGTTTATTAGCAGATACGAACAGGTCCATCAGGAGATCCGTTTATTAGCAGATACGAACAGATCCACCAGGAGATCCGTTTATTAGCAGATACGAACAGGTCCATCAGGAGATCCGTTTAACAGCAGATATGAACAGATCCATCAGGAGATCCGTTTATCAGCAGATACGAACAGGTCCATCAGTAGGCCGATCGATCAGAGAGATTTGCATTCATCTTTGTTCTGTAAAACTAAATGATTTGTTTTTACAGCGCGTTTGGAATAAGAATGAAATTTCATATTTTTTTCTTACATATAGTAATCAAGGAATGTGATTAGTTTGCATATGAAGAGTGGAAACAACTGGTTGTTAATTTATGAAATGTCCGAAAAGACTGGAACCATAGTCATCTAAATGAATTTTAGAGGTTTCCTTAAGGTGTCCTCATAGAACAAAGAAAGACTGTTGACGTTATTCCCATTCCCTTTAATCTAAGTGAAATATTTCGTTTTCACTGTGACGATTTCGTTGCTTCAGGTTCCGTGTTCTTTATTCATTTGTGCACACGTTCTTTGAGAAGTACCCAGAAAAATAAATCTACGGGAATCAAATTCGAAGATCTTGGAACCCATTCTTTACGGCCACGTCTTCCAATCCAGTCCCTGAAAAAGAGTCATTCAAACGAACCTTTTCTTATAACTTCTGACATTTACGGTCATCCATACCGCCATTCTCCTCAAATTCAACTAGAGCAACTTCCCAACAACTGATGCGTGGTGTTAGTCATTTTCCCTTGATGGAATGTATTAAATTTGACAGAAAAATTCCATTTAAACCTTTTCTATCACACAATGGGATAAACTAGATTTCCCGTGGCCGAGTGGTTAGCACGCTTGGCTACTGATCTAAGGGACCTGGGTTCGAGCCCCGGATTAGGCATGGATGTGTGTGTCGTTTTTCTGCTGAGGTCCTGCCATCCTCTCAGATCTTCTACTATGGCATATAAACTGACAGGCTCCTGTCAGACCTCTGTGGCAAGCAGCTGCTTGAGGGGGTATTTTTTTTTATTTAAAATTAGTGTTTGCCATTAAATTATTGTGTGTAATTAAAACTCATTCCTGCATTTTTTTCTACTAGTTCAAAAAAATAGTTTCAGTTCAGATGTAAGTCTGTTTTATTTATCGTCTTCGTATATTTCGAAATTTAATGGTATTGAAACTTTAATTGCGAACATTTCAAGTATCGCAGCAGAAAAATGGCAACAGAAGACTTAAAGGCTCTTTTAATAAGGCAAATCCATTATTTATCAGATGAAAAAAAGAGTTCATAACCTCTGCTACCATTTCTTTATCTTCAATCATCTCCCTCTCTCTTCCACCTCTTATCTTTTCTATTTTCTCTCCCACTTCCTCATCTTTACGAGATGTCTCCAGCATCCTCTCCTCCCTTCCTCCTCTCTCCTTTCATCCTCCTACAGACTTCAGCGTGCGGAAAATATACGCGGACTTTGTTAACGAGAGCAACGGTCAGAAGGAGCTTTTGCGCCGCCAGAAGAGAACCGTTTGATCTCGGCCGTCTCGACACGCTCACAAAGGAAGGACGGCGGGAGAACAGCTTACGTCTGGAGCATCTTTAAATTACCTACTTTCACTTCGGGGAATTAAAATTTTCAGTTCAGCAGAACTTAGATCCACAGTGTTCGAGACAAGGAGAGTGGCTTTGAGCGTGAGCAGCAAGCGAATACTGTAGACACTCCCGTCGCTCTTGGCTCTGCCGCTTGCTCTCGCTCCTCTCTCGCTGCTCGCTCTCCCCCCTCCTTCTCCTCATTCATCCATCCCCCTTCCTCTCCAACTCACTTCGCTCGCTCTCCTTGAGGGGCTGCTAATGCTCAGTTTTAAGCCCATTACAAGGCTCGTTTCACTAGGCCATTTTATTTTCAAATTACCGCGCTCTGGGAGCCAATTAAAGGCTCCGCCGGTCCGCGCCTTTGCGCCAGGGCTTTGGTGACAAATTGCGTTAAATTACTAGGGTTATGGAGGCATTGCGCTGGCCGGAATAAAAGCGGCATGCAGTCGGAGCTCTGCCATGCGGGAAAGCCAATCATTTAGGGGCGCGCAGAGCTGTGCGGCGCAGCGTCAGACTGCAAGACGTGCGAGAGTGGTGCGCTCGATACAATAGCCAATTTGTTCCCAATGTCTATTCATCACCGTGATTATTCGTGCCTCTACGTATGATGTGGAGTACTTAGTCGTCCGCTCTCCATTCCTGCATGGCTGCGCAGGGAACCACTTCCTGTTGCCATAGCAACAGGAAGAGCTAGAGGGGGTGATGGGCATGACCCGCGCACGCGACATCACCCCTTGTCTCTCCAGGTTCCCTTTCTGATCCCTTATGCCACCCTATAGAAGGCAGGCTGAGACGTGGTCACGTCATCCTTGACGTAGGCGTCTGGGTTGGACTCTCCACAAGAGTCAGAGGTCGTGGCTCTAATTCCTCAAGGATAAGAGGAGGCTCGACAGTTTCAAAACTTATTATAAATGGATTATGAAAGTTTCAAACGCCTAAGTACTTGAAGAGCTTGTGGGATGTGCGGGGGAGAGTCAAATAGTCGCGCTGAAATGAACCAATTAGGGAGATCGGGAGAGATCGTTGCTGCTCACAACTAGGAAAAGAGGAAATTATTTGGAAGACCACGATTAGGTTTGGTGAATCAGCTGATGGCTGCATGATGGGAGAATCGCAGTGAAGTAATCAGCAGACAGATTCCCAAATCCGGGTGAAAGAATTTTGTAGGAAAGGAAATGAGATGCATGAATTATGTCAATGTTGAATGATACTTAAACTGTTATAAAGCAGAAATAAGGAAAACAATTCGTACCAACTTTGGTTTATTTGCAAAAAGATTTTAGAAATATAAATCAATGAACAATTAACAGTATAGGAGTAGCTAATCATTTCACTAATTTGATCTTTATTCCAACTAAGGATTAAAATTTTGCTTCCGAAATTAACCCATATTACAGAAATGAAAAGCAATGCAATGAGAAAGTTCCTTTATTGATTGAAATCGTCTATTTATTTACAGTATTAAATAACGTTGCAGCACAATTTTGCAACTGAACAATTTCTAAAAAAGAGAAACCACAAGAAGCCAATGCTATTAAAACAACGTTTCCCAAAACATATATCAAATGCCAATACATCAATGACAACCTGCAACATAGATATCATACACGACCAATTAGAAATTGTTTTGCATCAATGCTAGAGTAAACAATCCCTAACATACTTACAATACAAACTTTTCAAATAACACATTTATCTATGTACTGTATTGATATTGAATAATTTTTATAAGAATATCTAAACTTAAAATAATTATTAATAGATGAAATATTATCTGGAATTTTGTCATTCCACAGTCTGGAACCTACAAATCTTATTAATCGTGGATCATTAATTTTCCTGTAATTTTCTGTTGCCATAGTCAAAAGATTAATATTTAAATAATTGTTCCCATGGCCGAGTGATTAGCGCGTTTGGCTACTGATCTAAGGAATCTGGGTTCGAGCCCCGGGTAAAGCATGGATATATGTGTTGTCTTTTTGCTGAGGTCCTGCCATCCTCTTTAGACCTTCTACTGTGGCATATGAACTGACAGGCTCCTGTCAGACCTCTGTGGTAAGCAGCTGCTTGAGGGGGAGTATTTATTTTAACTATTTGAATCTGGATTGCGCAAATCTTGATTAAAAAAGAGAACAAAGATCAGAAGTCCCAACTGAGAAAGAGAGATTAGATATATAGTTTTCGTTTTTTCGAGACTTACGAGAATGGCGGAAAATGAAATTTATACTGTGCACAAGAGACTACTACACCAAATTTAAAATTTACTTCTGTTTTCTTAAATTATTGAATTAGTTTTATTCACTTAAATATTGCCATCATTACAAACACAACTTTATAATGTAACAATAATAGAAAAGGAAACACATAAGAAGTCTAAGCGTTAACAAAAGTTTCAAAGACATATATTACACTTTCAATACATTTCTTGTCTTCGTAACCAAATTATTTCTTTAATTTTTTAACTTAATCCAATCATAAAGTGTAATTTTAATTCTATTCTTACACAAAACAAGTAGAAACACAAATAATTAAAGTAAAAATGAGAAAATACAAAAACTATGGAACAAGATTTATAATATTTATATCTCACAAGAAGTTTATGATTAAAGTGGCTGTGGTATCTAAATATTAAAGCATGTTGCAAAAATAGGCAGTGTTAAGAAGTTATATCGTGTTTGAAATAAATGGATATTTGGTCGTTATCCTTCAAGTGTTTCCCAGATATATTTGAATCTAGAGATTTCAAGCTTCTTCTTCCCTATTATTCCAGTCTTTATCTTCCTCCTTATCCTCTGTTCTAGTTTCATCTATCCATCCCCTCCCTGGTCTTATCTTTCCTCATATCTCAGGTTTCCATTTTCAAATTCTTATTGTTTATCTATTCGTATATTCAATAAATCTTCTTAAATGACCAGGCCATTTTTTTTTTCATTCAGCGTTATCTAATGGTGCAACAAAAAATAAAATTGAAGGTTATTTTTATAGAGTATAATTACTTATATATCTTCAATATCAACATTTTAAAATTTATCTTAGAAGGTTTATATACGAGTATGTTGGGTCTGCTTGTTTGTTAGAAAAATCCTTCTAAACGGAAAGAGGAATCGTAAATCGATATATAACTTCCTCATAACAATTTAAAGCAAGGTAAGGTTAAAAAATTTTAAGGAGAAAGAATTGAGTAGAAGGAAGGGATTATTTGATCAAAATCTCCTAAAAGGTAAAAGCTACCTTCCCAAATTCAGTATGCAACTTCCTCTTATCATATCCTAACGCAAGGTAAGAACTCTTCTTTCCCCCTCTAAAAAGGTGTAAATCTGTAAAACGATGGCCGACTAATAACGTGTTATGTTGGGTTGGGTTGTTTTACCTCTGAGGGACACTTTTTTGCACACCATGGGCTAAATGGCCAGGTCACATGGATCCCGAAGGCTCAGAGAAGGTTGGGGGAGGGGACCCACTGGAACAACTGTTGGGAGACAGATGGTAGCCTCCCGTCAAGACCATCCAGCGTGTTCTTTAACGTGCACAGGGTATGGCTCTCCCGCACACGGGGCCACGGCTTAACGTCCCATCCGACGGACGGCGGCCTTTCCAAGCCCATCGGTGTCTCCTACTGACCGTGGGCAGGGCGGGGAATTTTGCGGAGATAAATCTCAACGCTGACCCAGCTGGGACTCGAACCTGGGAACTACAGATTATGAGCCTGGCGCGCTACCGACTGAGCCACCCCCGCCCCAATAACGTGTTATATCTCAAATGAAAACTTCTATTGTGGGAAATGTCATGGAACTATTTCATTGAGAAATTTCAAAGAGTTTGAGTACAATGAGTTGCACGTTAAATTGAAACTTATGATTATTGATTATGGGAAATGTTACCAAGCAAAGCGTATAAGTCTTCTAGTGTTAGTATATGAATATTCTTTCGCTAATTTTTTAAAATTGAAATGTTTCCCTGTAAATGGAATAAAATTTAAGATTTTATTTATTTATTTTTCAAACGAGGTAGAAAAAGAGTTTATGCAAAATATCCTTATTTGCTTTCGGTAAGTTTATAGTATTTAATATTTCTAATATTTTAGGAATTCAGGACAACGGAAATCTTCATATTGCTTTAAATTATTCATGATGAGGACGCTCTATATCGATATTTAGCGGTTCCTCTTAACGTTTAGAAGTATTTCTTGATCACACACATATAAATAAACTTTCTTAGATAGATATATAGCTTTGAATGCATGTTATTAATGAATATGGAAAATAGTTATTTTTCGTAAAGTAAAAATGCAAGCTAATACTTGTTTCGAATAATAAGTTTTGTAAATTTATTTTCCATATTAGGAGCAGAGTATTTGCATAATGATCACCTCTCAAAATGAATAGGAAATTGGGAACGATAGTTTGGAATATATTCACTTGTAACAAGGAAAGTTATAGTAACGAATTTATATAATGAAACTCTTATAAAATATATCTCAAATTATTGCTAAATTCAGCAATTTTTTTTTACGTTTTAAATTAACTTCGTTTGATGTTGCACGGGTTTGCAATTAAAAATTCTATTACAACGGTTTAAATCATAAATAAAAATATTCAATTTAATAATATATGTCTATACTATCAATATATATTAATTAAATTAGTGACGTCTAGTAATTTACCTAATGTATTTTAATTCGCAAAAATTATCTCTGAAAATGTCAAAAATAATGGTCTCAACACTGATTCCTGCGGTACACAAATATTAGCTTTCAGTTGTTCGCTACAAAGTCCTTTATATTTAATATTATTTTATAGTATTTAGCAGATTAATAATTGTAACACATGATTCAAAGGAAAAAATCCACGCGATTTAAGAATTCAAACAGACAACTTGACACAGCAAACAAAACATGCATGCAATCAGTAGTGAAACTGGATGGTTCCGATACACCAGTTGTAAAGAGGCCTTGCGGTTTTCAGAGTCCAGGACTATATTTTTAAACCAAAATTTGTCGACGATATGTTTATATACACATATCTATATTATACTAGACGTATAACATTATATAACAATTTATATTCAATTTATGGAGGAAAATTGTTATTCTTATAATTATGTATGGTTAATACATATATTACAAGAATGATCAATGTTTATAATATATATTATTTATAACATAATATATAATTATATAAACATAATTAATAGATATTATTATTATTATTATTATTAATTCAATTTTTAGATGAACGTTTCTTCTTCGTCTGACTGCACAAAAAAGGACGCTATCATATTCAGTGACGTACCCAGAAACTTCGAATGGAGGGTTTTAATCTAATGAGGTAAGAGTTGAGCTTCTGATTTTTGGAGACTTCGCTAGAAAACACATTTTACTTATGCCCTCTGGGAAAGGGACTATACCACCCCAAATCCCCACCAATCCCGTATACGCCACTGATTCTGTTAAGTTAATAAACAAATTAGGGACTCCTAAAATTTTCTAAAAGCCAAACTTCAGATCTCCGGATAGCAAAAATTTCCTGAAATTTTTTACAGAGAAATTCGTAGTTATGCACCTGATATATATATCACAATTATTAATCAATAGAAAACCATAGAGATCAATTATCTACAGTTTCTTCAATTGGCTATTCACTGAGTATACCGCATATACCTATAAACCAAATTATTTCACAGAGTTTTACTTGGTTTCTCATTTCACATACTTAACTTTCTGAAATTACGATTTACACTATGCCATTTTATTACAGCTAACCATAAGTTGTAGGGGCGGGGGTGGCTCAGTCGGTAGCGCGCCAGGCTCGTAATCTGTAGTTCCCAGGTTCGAGTCCCAGCTGGGTCAGCGTTGAGATTTATCTCCGCAAAATTCCCCGCCCTGCCCACGGTCAGTAGGGGACACCGATGGGCTTGGAAAGACCGCCGTCCGTCGGATGGGACGTTAAGCCGTGGCCCCGTGTGCGGGAGAGCCATACCCTGTGCACGTTAAAGAACACGCTGGATGGCCTTGACGGAAGGCTACCATCTGTCTCCCAACAGCTGTTCCAGTGGGTCCCCTCCCCCAACCTTCTCTGAGCCTTCGGGGTCCTTGTGACCTGGCCATTTAGCCCATGGTGTGCAAAAAAGTGCCGCTCAGAGGTAAAACAACCCAACCCAACCATAAGTTGTTTTCTTCAATAACTTGGGACAAATACTCCCACGCCACAGAAGCTTCATTCACATTCCTGGCAATCTTATCTATCGTGTAGTGACGGTTAGTCACTGCTTGTCCCAGGGGTCTTACACCACAAGTAAGGCAAAAAAATAACCAGCTGCGGCCTCAGCCCTTGCAACTAACAAATTCTCCTGACCGAAAGGCCATACACAAATGGAAACATTCAGAAATGAGAAGAAAATAACAATTATATTATATACTTAAATTTAAGCCAACTAAAGCAAAAAAGCAGAATAAACCAGTAGAACAAAGAAAAAGTAATATAGTACAATATTGCTCATAAAATATATTCAAACCAAACCTAAATCTTAGACGATCACAAATGAAAACGACCAAAAGCTACTACTTTAAGAATCAGTCAAAATAATTTCTATAAATTTCAAAAAAACTCAAAGTACTCAGATAAACTTAGCGTCAGAAGACATAATAAACCAATGATTGTAAAGTTTTACTTGAACTTTATTTTATTTCCTACCGGGATAGAGAAAGACCTGGCATTCCAGTACCGGAGACTTAAACGTAAAAAAGTTACCTCAAAATCGCAAAGTAGCTGTGAAATCTTTTTTTATAAAAAAAATAAATAAATACCCCCTCAAGCAGCTGCTTGCCACAGAGGTCTGACAGGAGCCTGTCAGTTTACATGCCACAGTAGAAGATCTGAGAGGATGGCAGGACCTCAGCAGATAAACGACACAACAAAGATTTATTATTTGTTAATAGCATGAGAAAATTTGCTTTCAGTAGAAAATAATTCGTAGTTTTTTTTTCCGACTTTCGAATTAACACTCGTACAAAAAACTGGTAAAAGCAAATAATTTCCACGATTTCCGCGATTTTTAAGGCTTTCCACGATTTTCTTGGTTGAGTTAACCAAACCTCAGCCCAATAGATCTCTTCGAAATACCACAAATGAACGGGAAAAGAGTAAAATTAAATCAATTATTCTGACTGAAATGGTGTAATTGTTCGATTTGTTGATTGTGATTGTATTCTCTACAATTGAAATGAATTGATTGTCATTATATTTTGCAATTGGAAAAATCTTTTACCAAAAAAAAATATTGGGCTTTCGCAACAAATCGTATCAACAGAGACTAAACTACACTCTCTGGAATGGAAACGACTTGAGTATGATTTAATCACATGCTTCGAAATCATCCATGGAATTTTGTCCTTTAATTCCGAACAACCTTTCTTTCGCATTATTAATAGCAAGACTAGCAAGACTAGACAACACCGCTAGACAACACCCGCTTGACATACCATTTGCAAGAAGAGATTCCAAATGCCATTTCTTCGTTTGTAGAGTAGGAAGATTATGGAATGATCTTGCAGAGGACGTAGTCATCTCTCCCACCATAATCATTTTTAAAAAGCATTTACGAAGCATGGACATGTAAATCTCTTAAATGCTATAAGCTTTAAATGTTTCATTTGCTTTCATCTCAAGACTGCCAAAGGATTCATTTTTCTGCAGTACGTTTTCTTGTATGTGATGTTGTACATAATCATTGAATTCATTTTATGTCTGTAATTATATGTTGCCATATGTTTGTTAATTCTCCCAAATGGAGTCAATGTAAATAATATTTACCTTCCATTTATTACAATTAAATTGATTAAAATGGCGTGATTGTTTGATTTTTTTATTGCGATTACATTCTGCAATTAAAATGATGTGATTATTTGATTTTTTAATTGCGATTGCATTTTGCAATTGAAATTGTGTGATTGTTTGATTATTGATTGTGTGTTGATTGTCATTATATTTACATAATTGAAAATGGTGTGATTGATTTTTGCTTGTGAGTGTATTCTTAATCGAAATGGTCCTTTTTTCCTCTTTTTTTGTGATTTATTTACATGGAAAGAAGTTTCGCTGTGTTTTTATTCGTTTAATCCTTTCCCATAATCGATGTTTCGTTTAGAAAAAGTTTCTTTTTTTTTTGTAGAATTTAATAGATTTTAACCGTGATTTACAAACTGAACTCTCTAAGCAAAATTTTAAAAGCTTCTTCATGTAACTACTTTTAAATTTAGTAAACTTTATTCTAAATGCTACATTCAAGCGTTTATTCTAAATGTCTGTCGTAATCCTTATTAATATATGTTACATCACGCTCAAAGAGCTTTGCTCATGTTAAAGAACACGCTGGATGTCTATAAAGGGAAGTTACCATCTCTTCCTAACATCTATTCAGTTGGTCATCAAACTTGTTCTCAGCAGTGGGGGCTCTTGTAACGTAGCTTTTCAACTCTTTATGCAGTGAAATATTCTGGGTTTAAAGAAACGAATCCTCATTTATCCATGAAAAACAAAATATTGATTATCTAGCTCACTGACCGAAAAAAATAATAATTATGCATTCCGTTTTGAAGATATCAATGAAATATTATTTGAGAAAAAGTTTTGGCTTTGCTTTGTGTAATACTGCTGCTATCCACACCCTGATGGAATTGCATCTCCTTAATCATCAATCTTAACCATCGACGTTATGTTTTTATTCAATTCCTCTGTCTGCTTTGTCCCTTTTCAAAGCTTAATATTATTCCCTTGAACGCATTTCTCATCCAAAATTGAATGAAATGTTCTTAATTTGCCAACTATACTTGTCTTGGAAGCAATCTTTCTTTTCAAATGATGATTCAAGATAACGCTACAAATTACCTGCTCCATTTTTTGAAGCATTAAATAAATTTTTCACACCTATGTTGGTATATAAAAAAAAGGTGATAATCATAACAAAAATCCCATAAAATTGAAACTGAAACGCAAAAGATAAATATGAAATTTTGCCTCACCCTTTTTTCCAACCTACAGAATGTATGGTGAAGCGATATTTTCTACAAATGGAATGCAGGTTGTGTCGTTTCCCGTTTCCTTGCGCAAATAATGCCTCCACCTCCACCCCCGCCACTTTTTCTTCTCTCTCCGCTCTCCCTGCTTCTGGCGGGAGAGGAAACGCCGAAATCGCCTATAAACCAGATAACCAATTTGTCATCAGTTGCTATTGTAACCGGATCGTCTGAATGCCGATGCTGTCTCCCTCCGCACTATATATGGCGTATAAGTGCAGCTAAATACACCGCTTAGGAAAGGTCGCGTCATTGTGATCTATGCTACTGCTACTTTATCAGCAGCACGAAAATGATAGCCTTTAGGAATGGAGATGACTGCTTTCATACCGCCGAGACGGAAATATAGCTCCTCGGCTTCTTTCTTCATTCCTACTTCTATCATCCTTTTCGTATTCAAATTGTAAGAATATTTTTCACCGCCGTGTAGCATTTATCCCCTTCTGCTGTTTGCTGACGACATTGCCTTGTTGTTGGCAGTGACTTTCCAGAAGTCATCGAAATGGCTTCAGTTGATTCTCTAAAGAAGAATCAGTTCCCAATTGGAGACGTCGTTGTGTGAGTCTAGAGTTTCTTTTAATTCTTATTCATCTCTGCTTTTATGTCTAGTGCACGATGAAGTGAATCGTCCATCGCTGAATCTCGATGCGAAATTTTCAATCTCCAATTTTCTATCGATTCCTTTCTAAACCGTATACGTGTTATCGAAAAGCAGACTGTAGTTTTGCTATAGGCGCACGTGGGGATTAACTGTGGTGATTAGCATTCCTATTCTGTCTCTAGACCTGATTAATTATCAAGTCTTTATATTTGCAAAACCCCCTCGTCCTGACCTAAGTCAGAAAGGGGACAACGATGGGTTTAGAAAGACCGCCGTCCGTCGGGTGGGACGTAAAATCGTGGCGCCGTGTGCAGGTTGTGCACGTTAAAGAACACGCTGGATGGCCTTGACGGGAGGCTTCCATCTGTCTCCCAACAGCTGTCCAGTGGGTTCCTTCGAGAAGCAGGGATTTTGCCTTTACGCGATGATTATTTTTTCGAAATTAGTAAATACTTTTTCTTTAGAAATGAAAGCATTAAAACTGATACGAATAATTACAAATTAAGACGGGATGAAAACATAAATTATGAAATTCCTGCATTACATAAGAAAATTTTCAGGCACTATTATTTCTACTTAGCACCGAAATTCCTTTCCTTTCTCCCGGTCAGCATGAAAAATATCACGAATTATCATTTGTTTTTTAAAGAACTACATTTTGAAACTGGATGATGTGGAAACTTTTTTTGCATTAAACTACTAGAACTGTTTATGTGTAATACAGATATTATATCCTTTCTGACTTTCACACTTCTGGATTACTAGAATTTTTTTTTAGTTGTTTTCGTTTTCTGGGTATTATATTCAACGTGCCGACTAATGTTTTCAATTTAAATTGTTTCTGTATGCAGATCTCACGAACGAGCCTACTCTTGTGAGACGTCTACTCTTGTGAGAGTTTTTGTATGCTGTTAAACATTATCTGAAATAAAAATTATATATCTATCTATCTATTTATATATCTATCTAATCTTCAGGGTCCTTGTGACCTGGACATTTAGCCCATTGTGTGCAAAAAAGTGCCGCTCAGAGGTAAAACAACCCAACTGCAATGTTGCTTGGTTAATTATCAAATTCAGCAGCACTTTTCTAAATGGCGTCGTTTTTGTGTCCAAGTGGTTAGCGTGTTTTATTGCAGTGTAATGAGATCAGACTAAAACTCTTTGATAGCACTTTCTGTCTTTCTGCTAAGATCTTGCTTGCCTCCTTCACAGTTTTTCCTTAACGATAGTTGACAAAATACTTTCAGAACTAAACAGCAAATGGTTGTACCGAGGAGAGATTTCTTATATTTAGTGATTAAACTACCAGGAAAATATGTAGATAAACTATTGTTATATCTATGATAAAGGGAAACTGAAATGATGCAGTTCACAGTCGGAAGACTCTCAGAACTGTATTGTAGTGATGAAATTTATATAAAAAATAGTTTTAAGAGAATTTCACTTGTCTTAAACGAAACTTTTATCACGACTTGACTCTTATAATGTCAATAATACTTCTATAATAATAAAATAAATACCCCCTCAAGCAGCTGCTTGCCACAGAGGTCTGACAGGAGCCTGTCAGTTTATATGCCATAGTAGAAGATCTGAGAGGATGGAAGGACCTCAGCAGAAAAACAATACGAACATCCATGCCTTATCCGGGGCTCGAACCCAGGTCCCTTAGATCAGCAGCCAAGCGCGCTAACCACTCGGCCACGGGAATACTTCTAGTAATGATAATATATCTTTTAATGGCAAATAATATTTCTAGTGGCGATAATAATGAATCCCATGGATTGAAAAACTAAAGCTGAATGCTACTACTCAGTTTTTATTTTTCATGTATTGAAATCAGCGGCGTCCATAGAATTTATGATCCCCTCCCTCAGTAAGCAGCACGGTTTAAGACGCCCATTTTGAGTAATACTGAAAAGTCTATGAGAGCACTTTCTAGAGATAGCCCTATCTACCAAGTTAGAGGAGCAGAAGCTAAATATCGGGATCCAGATTTAAGGTTGTCAGAATTTCGTTCTTAAATTGAGAGCGGAGAGAACTTCGTTCTCATGAACCGTATAGTCATACACTTTTATTACAAAATACATAAGTAGATAAGGGCGCGGGTGGCTCAGTCGGTAACCCGCCAGGCTCGTAATCTGTAGTTCCCAGGTTCGAGTCCCAGCTCGGACAGCGTTGAGATTTATCTCCGCAAAATTCCCCATCCTGCTCACGGTCAGTAGGTGACACCGATGGGCTTGGAAAGGCCGCCGTCCGTCGGATGGAACGTTAAGCTGTGACCCCGTATGCAGGAGAGCCATACTCTGTGCACGTTAAAGAACACGCTGGATGGCCTTGACGGGAGGCTACTATCTGTCTCCCAACAGCTGATCCAGTGGGTCCCCTCCCCCGACCTTCTCTGAGCCTTCGGGGTCCATTTAACCCATGGCCTATGTGACCTGGCCATTTAGCCCATGGTGTGCAAAAAAGAACCGCTCAGAGATAAAACAACCCAACCCGTACAAGTAGGTACACTATAATGTTACGATATAGTACAAGTGGTCACAAAAGTGGCGTAACGCAGGTATCGTAAATTTAACGCATTTCGATTAATCAAATAAAATGATGATATTTAAAAAAAAAATCTAAATGTCATTCAAGGTCTGACATGAACCTTTCCGTGTAATGTATCATAGAGAAGATCTATGAGGAAGGTCTTACCAACTTAAAGAAAATATCCATTGAAATTAGGTGAAAGCACTCTTGAACATCAAACTCAAAGAAAAACCTGTAGAGTTTATAGGCAGATCATCTAGGAACATAATTATATTTTTCTTATGATCACTGTCACGATCAACTGCCGAGACAGAGACAACTGTTCTGGATTTCAAAGCAGATAGACAAGTTTGAGACTTCGCATAAAATGAGCAGATGTTAGGGGGGGTGTCCGTACACTCTGGTTCCCCCCTTGCCATACATAATCTTTGTCGCTGTTTCCAACAGTCTCCTTCTCACTCACCAAAAATTCACTAACATCATATTGCTTCGACCAACGTCTATGAGGGCTGCCATATTTGATTAATGCTACAGCAGTAATGATAAAAAAGAGGTGGAAAGGATATACCTTTACACTAAAAAAAAATAAAAAAATGAATACCCCCTCAAGCAGCTGCTTGCCACAGAGGTCTGACAGGAGCCTGTCAGTTTATATGCCACAGTAGAAGATCTGTGAGGATGGCAGGACCTCAGCAGAAAAACGACTCGCACATCCATGCCTTAACCCGGGGCTCGAACCCAGGTCCCGTAGATCACTAGCCAAGCGTGCTAACCACTCGTCGAGTGAAGGGGAGGGGGTGGCTCAGTCGGTAGCGTGCCAGGCTCGTAATCTGTAGTTCCCAGGTTCGAGTCCCAGCTGGGTCAGCGTTGAGATTTATCTCCGCAAAATTCCCCGCCCTGCCCACGGTCAGTAGGGGACACCGATGGGCTTGGAAAGGCCGCCGTCCGTCGGATGGGACGTTAAGCCGTGGCCCCGTATGCGGGAGAGCCATACCCTGTGCACGTTAAAGAACACGCTGCATGGCCTTGACAGGAGGCTACCATCTGTCTCCCAACAGCTGTTCCAGTGGGTCCCCTCCCCCAACCTTCTCTGAGCCTTCGAGGTCCTTGTGGCCTGGCCATTTAGCCCATGGTGTGCAAAAACGTGCCGCTCAGAGGTAAAACAACCCAACAACCCAACCGTCGAGTGAAAATCCTATGGAATAATTACTGATGTATAAAAAAAAATTGGGACACTACTTTCTGAGTGACTGGCAATAATAATAATTATAAGTAAAGGTCTGAATTTGATTCGTCAGAAATTCTAAGGAAACACTGAATTGGGTATCCAACAATATTTACGTAGAATATCAGTGGCTTCGTTCGGCACTAAAATCCAGATTCCTATACACCGCAACCAAGCACATTAAATGATAATGTTTTTGATAATTTTTTTTAACAACTCACCAAATGAAAATGTGTTTGCAAATCTAAATAAACCCGTCGAATGATTAATTGAATATATAGTCTGTTTAATCTGAGACTTCAAACAAAATAAAATTGAAACACAAGACTTTTTTTATCTTTTTTTTTCTTGTGTTATATGCATTCAATCTTCTCCCCAACTTATCAGCAATTTAAAATAATATATACAAAGACATTTTGGCGCAAGGTCCAAGAAGTTGCTGGCTTCTTTGGTGTTTAAGACCGCCATAGATTGCAAGCAGCTGAAAAAACTTTTGTTTATTCAAATTTCTGAGAAATGTGAGTTAAATTAGGAAAGCATGAAAATAAAGTAGCAAGACAATAAATCAAAATAAAGAAAAAGATAAAGTGAGTATCTCTGCTCACTTTTCCTCTTGAAAGGATTCCTGATATGATCCTTGAACATGACTAATCTTGGAAAAACCGACGTCCATCGTATGGGACTTCAAGCCATGGTCCTACGTGCTGGAGAACCATATCTTGTTATTCACTGGATAGATCTTACGAGGCAGATGGAAAACCGCCCGTCAAGGACATTCTTTAAATTGCACAGGGTATGGGCACTTTTGCACAAAGGAGCCATGGATTAAAATCCCATCAGAGGATGGCAGCTTTTCCAAGCTCATCTGTGGCTCCTTTCTCACTGAGAGTAAGGGGCGGGGGTGGCTTAGTCGGTAGCGCGCCAGGCTCGTAATCTGTAGTTCCCAGGTTCGAGTCCCAGCTGGGTCAGCGTTGAGATTTATCTCCGCAAAATTCCCCGCCCTGCCCACGGTCAGTAGGGGATATCGATGGGCTTGGAAAGGCCGTCGTCCGTCGGATGGGACGTTAAACCGTTGCCCCGTGTGCGGGAGAGCCATACTCTGTGCACGTTAAAGAACACGCTGGATGGCCTTGACGGGAGACTGACATCTGTCTCCCAACAGCTGTTCCAGTAGGTCCCCTCCCACAACCTTCTCTGAGCCTTCGGGGTCCATGTGACCTGGCCATTTAGCCCATGGTGTGCAAAAAAGTGCCGCTCAGAGGTAAAACAACCCAACCCAACCCACTGAGAGTAGGGTGTGGATTAAATCCCAACGCTGGCTCAGTTGGAACTCAAACCTTGAAACTGTAGATTATGAACATGACGCGCTACCGCCTAAGCCATTCCTCTTGAAATGCAGAGAGGACATCAAACCCGAATCAGTTTGAGAAACGAACTTCCGTTTTTGTGTTCTTCCAGCTGGAATTCCTTTTCTCTTAAGAATAAAGGGATTTTATTTTTAAGAACGAGCAGAGGTAGAATGTCAATCACTTTTAGAAATTTCTACTTGGCACTGAAGTCTCGAAGCGATTATTCCCCAATGATGAAATGCGTACCTTAAGTCACATAAATCTTTCCAGTCGTAATTTCATTAATTAACCTTTAACAGTTCCGAAATATAAAAAGGGAAGTAAAAAAAAAGTGCAGTCTCCCAAAACGAGAGCGCGAGAGAGAATGGAAATAGCATGGCCATGCCCCAATGACGGAGTAATTGAAAGGCAAAGAGATTGCAGTTCCTCAGCTTCTTGAAACTGACCCACCCAGTAAAAAGTAATGAGGAAACTCTAAGTGAGAGAAGAAGTCCAACTCTTCTCCTAGAGCTATCTGATGCCTGGGATAATGACGATAAAGGACAAAATGAGATATGTCAATGAAGTTATGAGCCGGAACTGTAGCATCTCCTCTTCGAAGATCGCTTCGCTTTAAATGGGAAAAGAGAGGCAGAAAAATGAGGCAAGAAAGGCAAAAATTTAATAGAACCTTAGATTAACGGACTAAGTGGAAGTCGACCTCATCAATCTTGATCGCTGCAAAAGGAGAATCGAAAAGCCATTAAAGGCAGATGTCTGGTGCTCGCCAAGAGAAAGAAGCACCCTCATCCCATCCAACCTCCCACATCACACGTCACGTGAGACAGGAAACGCCCCCCTCGCTTGTTGCTTGGCAACGCCACATTTCACGTGCAGAACATCAGGAGCGAGCCTGGCAGGTGCTGGGTTCCAACTAACTCCCAGTTTAAACTAACAGTTCGCAGCTTCAGAGAAGGAGGCATTGCAAGGAAACTTTCATTCGGAATCTCGGATTTGGAAACTTGCCTTTTTAATTTTGGTGTCATTTCTCAGATGAGACTTATTCATCTTCTCAGGATTAATTGCTCACTGTTTAGCAGTAGGGAACCCTTTCAGTGTAACGCAGATGAAGAGCATTTGATGACGTTTTCCATCTGTAAAAGAAATGTTATCTGTACATTAATAAAAGAATTTTTTGAATGGATAATGACACGATCTAACGCAACCTGATGATAAAGGGCTTTGGTGATACAAAAACTAACATATTAAAAAAATTATAGAGAACTATAATTAACTACTTTCTTTTACGTTCCTAAAATCAAGGTATGGTATATAAATGCAAATATTTATAGTTCAAAAAATTGTTTCTGCATAAGAGCATGAAAATAATCAATGCGGAATACTAGCTCAGAGATAGGAAGAATTTCAGAAGTCATCATACAGTTATAGCGATCGCGGGGAATGCTCATTGCTGGGTTGTTTTACCTCTGAGCGGCACTATTTTGCACATCATGGACTAAATGGCCAGGTCACAAGGACCCCGAAGACTCAGGGAAGGTTGGGGGAGGGGACCCATTATTATAGCTGTTGGGAGACAGATGGTAGCCTCTCGTCAAGGCTGTCCAGTGTGTTCTTTAACGTGCACAGAGTATGAATCTCCCGCACACGGGACCACGGCTTAACGTACCATCTGACAGACGGAGGCCTCTCTAAGTCCATCGGTGTCCCCTACTGACCGTGGACAGGGCGGGGAATTTTGCGTAGATAAATGTCAACGCTGACCCAGTTGGGACTCGAACCTGGTAACTACAGATTACGAGCCTGGGGTGCTATCGACTGAGCCGCCCCGGTCCCGAGTGCTCATTGGTGTAATGGCACTATAGTTCAGAATTTGAAAACAAATTATCCCTTAAGCAGCAATTACCCCAGACTGCCCCAGACTATGGTGTATTAAACTGACAGGAGCCTGTCAGTTTAATACACCAGAGGAGAAGATCTGTGAGGAAGGCGAGACCTCAGCAGAAAGACAACTCGAACCCGGATACCTTAGATCAGTAGCCAAGAACGGTAATGACTCAGCTAAATGGAAGATCTCCTTCATCATCATCATCATCATCATCATCATCATCATCATCATCATCATCGTCGTCGTCGTCGTCGTCGTCGTCGTCGTCATCATCATCATCATCATCATCATCATCATCAAGCAGCCATGGGCTACGGAGGTCCAACCAGACCGTGCAATTTAGTTCTCCAAGCAAGTCTATCCTGAGCTACATCTATTGCATCTGGTCACTGCACACCAATTCTAACAAGGTCCTGTTTGACATTGTCTGCCCACCGCATCCTAGGTCTCCCCTTCTTTCTGAGGCCTTTAGGCACACTGTTCATAACCCTATTCGCCAATCTATAATTATTCATACGGGCAACATGGCCAAACCAACGGAGTCTCTCTCTGCACAATATGCTGCTTAAAGGAGGTTGCAAACTCCTTTGCCTAACCTCATCATTAGTTACAAAGTTGAACCACTTAATGCCCAAGATACTGCGTAAGCATCTAGAATCAAAAGCATCTAGTTTCTTGTTATCTTGTTTACAAAGTGTCCAAGTTTCACTACCATAACTAACCCTAGAAAGAGCCAAACTATTACACAGTCTAATTTTAGTTTTCAGGTGTATACGCCTATTTCTCCACACTCTCCATAGGTTCTTAAAAGTCCCGGCAGCAATCCCTATTCGTCTGTTAATCTCATGCCGCACATCACCAGTATCTGTTACATAGCTCCCAAGATAATTAAACTGTGACACCTGCTCAAGACTGCAACCATTCAGATTAACTGAATCACAGCCTGCCTGACCAATTTTCATCACTTTAGTTTTCTCTCTATTTATAACCAAACCTACTCTACTACCAGTCTCATCAACAGCTCGAATGAAAGAATTCATCTCATCAACATCATTTGCCAAAAGGGCTAAATCATCAGCATAATCTAAATCAGAAATTTTCGTATCTCCAGCCCATTTAAGGCCAAAATCTTTCCCTTGAAGTGAATTTCGCATAACATAATCAATAACCAAGCTGAAGAGAAAAGGAGACAAAATGCACCCTTGTCGAACACCAGAAGTAATGCTAAACCAATTGCTACAAGCCTTACCAACTCTCACACACGACTCAGTGTTATTATAGAGAGCTTTCATTATGTTAACTAACTTATCAGGTATACCATATGATCTCACAATCAACCACAAATTATGACGATCAACAGAGCCTTTTTGAAATCAACAAAGCTAGCAACCAAAGGTTTCTGAAACTCTAAACATTTCTCAAGAATCTGGCTAAGTGAAAATATCTGATCCACACATCCCCTACCACTTCTGAATCCACATTGCTCATCACGCAATTGCCTGTCAACCAGATTCTTAATTCTATTAAGCACAATCATGGAAAGAACTTTACCTGGAACAGAGAGTAGGCTGATACCCCTATAGTTATCACAAGAACTGCAATC
The DNA here is from genome assembly GCA_038380435.1 of Ryuthela nishihirai. Lineage (NCBI taxonomy): Eukaryota > Metazoa > Arthropoda > Arachnida > Araneae > Heptathelidae > Ryuthela > Ryuthela nishihirai. The sequence goes on from JAWZYU010000010.1 coordinate 73,946,580, forward strand.
ACCGTTTTTGAAAATAGGGATAACAATAGCTCTGGTAAAATCCTTAGGAACCATGCCTTTATCATAAAAGATATTCAGAATTTCAGTCATCCAAGTGGTAACCGAAACATTCCCAGCTCTAAGCATTTTCGTAGTAATTTCATCTACCCCTGGGGATTTATGTAGTTTAAGTTTAGAAACAGCCAAAATAACTTCAGATTGTGTTATAGGGTCAACATTAAAGCCACCAATGCATCTTTCATCATTGCAAACAATGGGAATAGAACTAACCACATTGTTTAGAATATCACTGAAATGCTCAGCCCGCCTAGCCATGACAGAATCCTCACCTTCTATAACCTTACCTTGTTATCCTTAAATCCCTGTATACCTGTTCGTTTTCTACCACACAAAACATTAACTATATGGTACAGCTCTCTGCTGTTGTGCTGTCTAACTGCTTCCTCGGCTTTGTCAGCCAAACCATCAAGCCAAAGATTCTTATCAGCAGCTAACTGATCTTTTACACGTTTATTAAGTTCTCTGTTATGCTTTCTATTAGGACTAGTAGGGTACTGATTAAGGACATTCCTGCAGTTCTTTCTTTTCGAAATAAGCTCAAGTGCCTTATCACTCAGATAATTCTGACTCTTCTGCTCCTTTTTTCCTAAAAGAGTACTGTTAGTGTCCAAAAAAGCCTGTTTAAAATGATCCCATTCTTCCTCAACTTCAGTAGTAAGCAAACCATGACTGTCATAATGACTAAGTAACCTATCATGGTAAGCTTTGGCTATAACTGGATCTTTCAGAGCTTCAGTATTAAAAGTGAATTTTTTAACCCTAGCACAACACTTTTTAAGTTTAAGTTGCAACACACTTTTAACAAGGTAATGGTCCGATCCAATTTCAGCTCCCCTATATTACCTGGTATTCCAAACAGAACTCTACCTAGAACAGAGTCCATTTTCTGTTAATTAATATATAATCAATCATATTCTTATGCAGCCCATCAGGTGAAACCCATGTGTACTTATGTATGTCGCGGTATTTGTAATAAGTGTTAGTTATTCTGAATCCATTGAGTTTACTTACCTGTAGGAGACGTTGCCCATTGCCATTGCAGCTACCAATACCAAAAGGGCCTATTACTCCTCCCCAAAGGTCAGAGTCAGTACCAACTTTGACATTGAAGTCACCAAGAACAAGGGTAATATCTCCTTTCTTGACAGAATTCAAAATATCCTGAAGTTGTCCATAAAACCTATCCTTCTCATCCTCATCGGCATCCTCAGTGGGGGCATAACAGCAGATAACATTCAAGTCTTTAACGCTTGTCTGAAATTTTGCTGTAAGAAGCCTTCCATTAATGCACTCATATCCTAGAAGAGCATCACTAGCGTGTCTGCTGAGAAGCAGACCCACGCCTTGGTGATGCTTATTGTCGTCCCTCCCTGAAAAGAGAAATTCAAGATTATTTTTAAGAATCTGACCTTTATCTGTCCATCTGGTCTCTTGCAAGCCGAGAATATCTAAATTATAATGGTGGAATTCTTGTGTGAGGACATCAAGAGAAAAAGCTCTGTGCAGAGTCCTCACATTCCAACTACCTATGGAGAGAAAATGGTTAGTGGGATGTTTAAAGAAACTATGTTTATTGAGAGAGGGAATGCCGACAATATCAAACAGCCCCCTCCAATCTCTCTAAAACAAAATGGTGGCTAATTAAGTCTTTTAAATTTTTGTGTAGACATTACAATAATGGTTACACAATAATCAGTTAGTGTGTGGTTAGTGTGCTTATTATGGTTAGTGTACAAGAGCAAAGTACTTGAGTTCGAATTCCCGTTAAGGGGTGAATTTTTTTTTATATAAGTTTCCTCAGAGTCCTCTGTGGCAAGCAGCTGCTTGAAGAGGTATTTTATTTACTTGTTTTTTATAAGTTGTTTTTCTGCTCAGGGAAGAAACGCCTTACTCGTATATAATATATATCTACGGTCGATTAAACTAACTAGTTCATGTCAGACAACCGTGCCAAATAGTCTGCTTGGGGAGTAATTTTTTATATACAGTTATGAACCAGCCGGATTTTAAAAAAAAATCAAGAGGGGGGGGGGGAGCAAGAAACACACTAGAGCCGGAAAAATGTAAAGAGGAGTCGAGCAACAGATTGGATTTCCAATGCAATATAACATTTCCACCTCCTTTTACGGTCTTTGAAAAAAATTTTGAAAAATGCGTGAAATATAATAAAAAATAAATAAATAGCCCCTCAACATACATCCATACCTTATCCGGGGCTCGAACCCAGGTCCAGTAGATCAGTAGCCAAGCGCGCTAACCACTCGGCCACGGGACGGCTTCGGATTATTAGCCTTTTAGGGTTCTGAAACGGAAATCAGGTGCTTAACCTCCTTGGCCCCATTGATCCATCACTGCTTATGAATAAATTAGCTAATTTTATTTAGGTTTAGTATAAGATTCTACGTATTTTATTCCGATTTCCTCCTTTTATAGAATGCATTGTTCTCATTAATACAAATATAATATTGAAGTTAAGTTTTATTTTTTACTGAACTGCTGCATGCATTAAACTAATCAGCTACAAAGAAAATACGCAAGAATAATTTCGTTGAACTTGATGAAAATATTTAAATGGTATTGAAATTGCATTCATGGAAAAAAAGCGGGAGATGGAGTTGAAGGATTAGCAAGAAAAGCTAAAGGGCCACGAAATTTCAATGCACTGAATGACAGTAGTTTAGTCCCACTCCAAGAATCCCCCTTTGCACAGTGCTTTCCCCCCTATGACGTCATCGGACCCAAGCGCGAGGCCGCTTTGGACTTTGACCCCTGTGTCGCAACTATCCACGTTGCCTTCTCAGATTGAACTTTGACCCCTATGTTGCAACTGTCCACGTTGCGACATAGGGGTCAATTTCCGGTCGATTGCGACATAGGGGTCAAAGTTCAATCTGAGAAGGCAACGTGGACAGTTGCGACACAGGGGTCAATTTCCGGTCGATTGCGACACAGGGGTTAAAGTCCAAAGCGGCCTCTCGCTTGGGGCCTATGACGTCATAGGGGGGGGGAAGCACTATGAACGGAGGGATTCGTGGAGTGGGACTAAACTACTGATGACGTTGCATCTATTTTGCCCTTGCTTCGTAATTCTTTTTGCTAATATCCGCTCTGCCCTCGGTGGAAAAGAGAACATCTTGAAAAGACCGACATCTGTTGGATGAAACATTAAGCAATAGCTGTGTGTGAAAGAGATTTCCGCACTCTCTGCACGTTAAAGAACATTCTGATGGCCTTGAAGGGAGGCTTCCATCTCTCTCCTAACAGCTGTCCAGTGGGTCCTCTTCCCCTACCGGGCGGGGGTGGTTCAGTTGGTAGCGCGTTAGGCTCGTAATCTGTAGTTCCCAGGTTCGAGTCCCAGCTGGGTCAGCATTGAGATTTGTCTCCGTTTAATTCCCCGCCCGCCCACGGTCAGTAGGGGACACCGATGGGCTTGGAAAGGCTGCCGTCCGTCGGATGGGACGTTAAACCGTGGCTCCGTGTGCGGGAGAGCCATACCCTGTGCACGTTAAAGAACACGCTGGATGGCCTTGACGGGAGGCTACCATCTGTCTCCCAACAGCTGTTCCGGTGATTCCCCTCCCCCAATCTTCTCTGAGCCTTCGGGGTCCGTGTGACCTGGCCATTTAGCCCATGGTGTGCATAAAAGTGCCGCTCAGAGGTAAAACAACACAACCTTAGGTCTGAATCCTTGTATCCTTGTGACTTTTCTATTTAGCCTATGTTTCGAAAAAAGTGCCGATCAGAAATTAAAGATTTGTAGTTTGTCGTAAACCATCGCTTAGTTGATATCAGCTGCATCTGACCTTACAAGAGGTTGAGAGATTTTATAAAAGTAATTCAGCGTTAACCAGACGTCCCTTAATGTAATTTTCGGTCGGTAGCGCGAGAGGCTCGTAATCTACGGTTCCCAGGTTCGAGTCCCATCTGTGCCAACGTTGAAAGGGAAGACCGATGGGCTTGGTGAGACCGACATCCATTTGATGGAACCTTTGGTTGTTGGTGGTTTTACCTCTGAGCGGCACTTTTTTGCACACCATGGGCTAAATGGCCAGGTCACAAGGACCCTGAAGGCTCAGAGAAGGTTGGGGGAGGAGACCCACTGGAACAGCTGTTGGGAGACAGATGGTAGCCTTCCGTCAAGGCCATCTAGCGTGTTCTTTAACGTGCACAGGGTATGGTTCTCCCGCACACGGGGCCACGGATTTACGTTCCATCCGACGGATGGCGGCCTTTCCAAGCCCATCGGTGTCCCCTACTGACCGTGGGCAGGGTGGAGAAACTTTGCAGAGATAAATCTCAACGCTGACCCAGATGGGATTCGAACCTGGAAACTGCAGATTACGAGCCTGGCGCGCTACCGAATGAGCCACCTCCGCCCCTGATGGAACCTTAAGCCGTGAATCGGTGTACAGCAGAGCCATAACTGTGCACATTAAAGAGCACGTTATATAGGCTTGATGGGAGGCTACCATTTGTTATCAAACAGCTATCCAATGCATTCCCTTCCCCCAACCTCTGAGGCTTTGGGGTCCTTGTGACCTAGCCATTTAGCTCTTGTGTGCAAAAAAAAAGTCCCTCTCAGATGTGAAACAATCCAAATCTCCCATTTTTATATTTTGAAGTTTATTGTTTTAGTTTGTTCAAATCCTTCTGATAAATTCAATCATTTTCTTCATTCGTATGTTGCAAAAATATTTCCGATGAAGGAGTGTTAGCGGGCTCCGATACGGAAGGGACACAGATTTGAATTCTCTTGGTTGTGGAACAACTGTACCTGGGGCTCGATTTCCGGATAAGGCATTGATGTTTTTTCTTTTATAATGAGGTCTCGCCTTCTTCACAGATCTCTATGGTGTATTACGTTAACAGACTACTGTCACAGTATGGTGAGGTCTGATACTAGAGTACTAGACTAGTGGGTCTGACACTAGTCTAGTAGACGCTGAGGTCTGACACTAGTCTAGTAGACGCTGAGGTCTGACACTAGTCTAGTAGACGCTGAGGTCTGACACTAGTCTAGTAGACGCTGAGGTCTGACACTAGTCTAGTAGACGCTGAGGTCTGACACTAGTCTAGTAGACGCTGAGGTCTGACACTAGTCTAGTAGACGCTGAGGTCTGACACTAGTCTAGTAGACGCTGAGGTCTGACACTAGTCTAGTAGACGCTGAGGTCTGACACTAGTCTAGTAGACGCTGAGGTCTGACACTAGTCTAGTAGACGCTGAGGTCTGACACTAGTCTAGTAGACGCTGAGGTCTGACACTAGTCTAGTAGACGCTGAGGTCTGACACTAGTCTAGTAGACGCTGAGGTCTGACACTAGTCTAGTAGACGCTGAGGTCTGACACTAGTCTGGTAGACGCTGAGGTCTGACACTAGTCTGGTAGACGCTGAGGTCTGACACTAGTCTGGTAGATCGCTGAGGTCTGACACTAGTCTAGTAGACTAGTGTCAGACCTCAGTGGTCTACTGATCTACTGACTAGTGTCAGACTAGTCTACTAAACTAGTGTCAGACCTCAGAAAATGGACTAGTCTAGTAGAAAATGACTTCCTGGAAAATGACACTAGTCTAGTAGACTAGTGTCATTTTCCAGGAGCGTGTAATTTCTTAAATCAAAGTAAATTACATTCACCATAATTGAGTAGAGATAAGTGAGTCTGAAGAGGCGGTTTCATTAAGATGCTATCACCTGGTTTCAAATATCATAATCACCCATGAAAACATTTAGTGTAAATAGCATCAATTAAATGAATCACATTAAATGGCCGACCCATCATGTTGAAAGATAATGCCATTGCCCGCCTCTCATGCCCTGACGTCTTCAAGACTAAAACAAATTTCGGGTCCTAAGGAGTTACTTGATCCCCCCCTGGCCTCCACCCCCACTCCCCAGCAACGGAGGATGTCCAGTGCTCCATGAGCACCAAGATCAGAGAATGTCATCAGAGTTGAGTTCCTTCCCGCACGTCTGGCCTGTAACTCAAGATGGCATATTTGGCCAGCTTGTCACCCATAGATCACTGGCAAGATATTCAGACCCAACATGGGTGGTCGCTACCACACACCCAAGCACGCACAAAACACACCCTGTGAGTTATAAGGGTTTGAGGGAGAACGAAATAGCCTGAAAGACAAACACTCACTTACCTTGGACAAAATTCACTTGCAAAGAGTTCTGAGAAACAATCTGTTCAGTAAGAGGGAAAAAAGGAAGCTGGCAAGCCTCGTTTGTTTCATCTGTATCTAATTAAGTTTGTTGATATGGTGATAAAATTGATAGGATGTGTGCAGCGGCTGGCTAATAAGCTTAAGTGAGCTAATGGTCTAATCTCTTAGCTTTTTTTTTTTTAAACTTGCGATGTTCTGGGAAACTATCCAAGCGAATAAGTAACTCAAACTTTTTTTGTCTTTGACGCTAAACAAAAACTGTTTGTTGATTTAAACAAAGATTTGCTGCCAAATAATATTTGATTGAAAGAAAAATGGAATTAACGTTTATCCTTACTGCTAAGTAGTTCCTCTTTCATAATTTTCAATAAGGAAAATAAATGACTTTTCTAACTGACAAACAGTGTCTTTTATCTGAAACAAATTCAATCAGATTGAGATATCGGCTTTTGACGTAATCGAAATAAAAATCTCTTCACAGAATAAATAAAAATCTGTAAGCGCTTGGGGCGGGGGTGGCTCAGTCGGTAGCGCGCCAGGCTCGTAATCTGTAGTTCCCAGGTTCGAGTCCCAGCTGGGTCAGCGTTGAGATTTATCTCCGCAAAAATTCCCCGCCCTGCCCACGGTCAGTAGGGAACACCGATGGGCTTGGAAAGGCCGCCGTCCGTTGGATGAGACGTTAAGACGTGGCCCCGTGTGCGGGAGAGCCATACCCTGTGCACGTTAAAGAACAAGCTGGATGGCCTTGACGGGAGGCTACCATCTGTCTCCCAACAGCTGTTCCAGTGGGTCCCCTCCCCCAACCTTCTCTGAGCCTTCGGGGTCCATGTGACCTGGCCATTTAGCCCATGGTGGCATATATAAAAAATCATATATAAAAAGATTGGCAAGTTTTTTTTACGATTGATGAAACTGCAAGTCAATAGATTTGTATTAATGATAGCAGTCGTCGTTTGTCACAAAATCATTAATGTACTCGGTTTCTAAAATTTGATAGATTCGAGCCCCCAGTGTCCTTTAGTTGAGATTTTCTTCGCTAATCCTACTCTGTCCTCGTTGAAATAGGGGATACCGATAGATCAGGAAAGGCCCTGTTCCTCAGGTGGAATGTGAAGTGTGGTCACTTGCGCACGTTTAAAAACATGCTGGATGAACTTGAGCCTTGAAAGGAAGGCTCGCATCTGTCGCCTAATACTCCTGCAGATCCTCTTCCTCTCAGTTCTACGACACTTTGAGTCCTTTAGACTTGCCATCAGCTCGTTGTGTGAAAAAAAAAAGAAATGGTTTCGAGGTGGAAAGGCATTTTCTCGACGTTTCCAAACATGAAGTAAGGAAGTAATGAGCTTCCCAGTTTTTCCGCTTTCTGGCTTGAACAAACCGTGTTGGACAAGTGTTTCTTCAAATTCCGTTTTGTGCAAGTGTTTGTTCAAGTCTCTGACATGAGCTAAATGTTAAGAGTCTAATGATCTTGTACATGATTATGAAGGAATCGGACTATGTGCATTATGGAAGAAGTGTTCATAGCTACTCCTTCAGAACACCATGGATTAAAGATCAGACACTGACAGAAACTTTGACTTTCTGAGGCCCTAAGCTATTTTAAATTTAAGAACCTCTAAAAAAAATACCCCCTCAAGCAGCTGCTTGCCACAGAGGTCTGACAGGAGCCTGTCAGTTTATATGCCAGAGTAGAAGGTCTGAGAGGATGGCAGGACCTCAGCAGAAAAACAGCACGAACATCTCCATGCCTTACCCGGGGCTCGAACCCAGGTCCCGTAGATCAGTAGCCAAGCGCGCTAACCACTCGGCCACGGGATGGCAAGAACCTCTAAGCTATGTTAATTTTTAAAAGACCTAAGCTATAATAAATTTAAGAGGTTTCAAAGTCGAAAGATAATCCTATTATTTTGATTGAAGAGAACATTAAAAAACAAAAAAATTGGTGTGGTTAAAACATTATACTAGCATTGGTATACAATGATGACTTTGAAGAGCTAAGATGAACAGTGTTTGCACAATAGATGAATTAGAATATTTATAAAAATGCGTTTCATAAACTTCAAACTCAATTTTTTTAGGCCCCTCATAATGATGAGGTCTAAGCTGTAGCTTAGTTAGCTTATGCGTAACTGTAGCCCTCCCTAGATCCCCTTGATCCTCTATAATAAACGGGATCTTGGTTTAAGTGTCTCGCATAAGACATGAGTACTTTTCGTGTTGTGTTTATGCTGAGGTCTCTCTCGCATTCCTTTCATATCTTCTCTATAGCGAATTATACTGATAGGCTCCTGTCAGACCTCCGTGGCTAGTAGCCACTTTTGGCTGATTTATTTTCTTTTCCTTTCAAACATGTGGCAAATTTCAAGCAATTCATTAGGCAATGGGCTTCTGTACATGTTAAAAAGAGTGTCTTGGAAAATACTGACTGTAACCTATTATTATTTCGATTACTTAGCTTAAAACCCTTAAAAGTATCGATGCAAAATATACTTGGATCTGTTTGATCGAAATTTGTTAGCAACTCACCGATACTTAATCAAGATACCTTTTCCTTTAGGTTTCTTTTTTTATGCCGCTTCTATTTTAAAAAGCCAGCTAATGCATTCCTTGGCTCCGTTGCTCTTGTAGAAAGGATTATCTTCTTTCCACTTCGAAGAAAAAATATCGATGACCACAAGTGAAATCTGAGAAAACGAAAATAAAAGGGATGTCCATAGACAGACAAGTGGATGGAAGAGTCCATTCAAAGAGCATCAAACCAGCAAAATTTCCCTCTTTGCCTATAGAAGGAATCCAATCCAAATGCTGTGTAAATGACCGTACAATATCCTGCACATCGAAGCAGAAAATCTTCGGGGCTTTCTTCGGCGTTTATCCAACGTTCAGAATGACAGTATTGAACTGGTTTAAAGCTCCACGGACTCGACATCCGCTTACGAAGCAACAAGACGAAAAGAAATTTAAAGGGAAAAACAAAACTCTTTGAGAAACAGAAAAGACAAGAAGAGCAATCGGTTGGCGAGCATCTTCAGCCTCTGGCGCAATTTTCTCTTCCCTCTTGCTCGTCCTAGAAGGTGTCACTGGTCGAGAGAGGAGGGAGGAGAGGGAGCCAGAAGCTCCCGGATACCACCAATCACGGGATATTCCGGCCAAATAGAGAGGTGTCCGTCAGCTTTGCGGGCACAGAAATCCCCGGGAAATTCCTGAGCGGTTTGCACGGCGTTTCTTTTCGCTTGTCGAAATCCTCCTTGTGTCCTTCCGCCACTTTGTCTCCGCCACCGCCCATCCCCCTGGGAGGATCGGCGCACTTTCTGCAAATGCAGTGACAACTCTACTCCTCCCGACATCTGGCGAAGTGGGCAAACGCCAAGCTCATTCCTTTCACACCATTCTTCCACACATCTCCTCTTCTAACAGTTTTTAGTGTTTATTTCAAAACTTATTTGTTCAGTGGGCTTAAATAAATAAAAATAAATACCCCCTCAAGCAGCTGCTTGCCACAGAGGTCTGACAGGAACCTGTCAGTTTATATGCCATAGTAGAAGGTCTGTGAGGATGGCAGGACCTCAGCAGAAAAGCAACACACATATCCATGCCTTATCCGGGTCTCGAACCCAGGTCCTTTAGATCGGTAGCCAAGCGCGCTAACCACTCGGCCACGGGACGGCATGCAGTCGGCTTAAAGAATTCATAAATGAAAAAATAAGCAGAATGGAGAAATTTAATAACTCATCTTAAAGTTATTGGTAAGATTCCTTTACAGAAAGAAACTCATTTTTATTTCATATGCATTGTTATTCGATAGCAATAAGTTGTTATTACCGTTCTTTTGTTCTTATCGAAATGCTCTGCCACTCTCAGTTTTCAAGTTCGTTGTGATCGTGTGGTTAGCGCACTTAGCCACTGATCTAAGGGACCTGGGTTCGAACCCCAGGTTAAGACATGGATGTGTGTGTTGTTTTTCTGCTGAGGTCCTGCCATCCTCACAGACCTTCTACTATGGCATATAAACTGACAGGCTCCTGTCAGACCTATGTGGCAAGCAGCTGCTTGAGGGGGTATTCATTTATTTATTTTTTTATTAAATCTGAAAACTACAAAACAAATAAAAAAATCATCGCGCTTTTTTCATAGGGAGTGTTGAAACAACATTAAATGCAATATCGATTAAATTAATGTCGGCTTAGGAGCAAACATTGCTAATTCGAGTCTAGGCCAAAGTATAGAAAGTATACAAGCCTAAAAAAATACACTTTTTTAAAAGAAATACGAATTTTAGATTCGTATTTCTTTTAAAAAATTTTAAAAGATTTATAGCATCGACGGGTCGTTTGAGAATAAAACACTGAAAAGCATATCCGCACAAATTTGCTTTCTACATCAAAATCTCCCTAAACGTTATGTATTTATTATTCGTAAGGGGAGAGGGGGGTAGTAATTAATTTATACTCCAAATAAAAGTTTTGCTATTTAAAAAAAAAATTAAAGCGATCCCAATAGTGAAGGATTGCTTGCGTCCAAGAATCCCTAAAGATATCACTGATCAAAGTAGAATTATAAATCTCTATAAGTGGATTAATTAATTTTAATCGTTTCTAATTATTTGTATAATATACTTTTATGGAAACATGTTAATTACAACGGGGAAATATTAATATCAGGAAAGGGTTGGGTTGTTTTACCTCTGAGCGGCACTTTTTTGCACACCATGGGCTAAATGGCCAGGTCACATGGACCCCGAAGGCTCAGAGAAGGTTGGGGGAGGGGACCCACTGGAACAGCTGTTGGGAGACAGATGGTAGCCCCCCGTCAAGGCCATCCAGTGTGTTCTTTAACGTGCACAGGGTATGGCTCTCCCGCACACGGGGCCACGGCTTAACGTCCCATCCGACGGACGGCGGCCTTTCCAAGCCCATCGGTGTCCCCTACTGACCGTGGGCAGGGCGGGGAATTTTGCGGAGATAAATCTCAACGCTGACCCAGCTGGGACTCGAACCTGGGAACTGCAGATTACGAGCCTGGCGCGCTATCCGGAAAGGGGTATAGGTCGTCCTATCGTTAAGTCACTCTATTCAATCTTGAGTTCAAGCATCTCTCTTGAATGTTGTGATTTCAGGTATTAAATATATATATGCAAGTAACTTCTGGACATATTTAGTGCTTTTCATTCAGTGGCAGTACCAAAAAGTTGATATCTTCGTATGCAGGATATTTGCTCACCAGAGGTGAAAAGACTTATCAGGAAGCCAAAAGTAATTAAATAATATAATACACATCATAGAATACAAATACCTCTCAGTGAAAAATTGATCAAATATATATGATAGTCCCTTTGTTTGTTTCACTATAGTTGGTTTATCTGTCGATGTTGCGCAGTCTCTTGTTGAATAGTTCAATAGATGGAATAATAGGAGGGCTAAACAACCCTTTTCAGAAGTTTTTACTTACTAATTTTGAAGATGTATAAAATTAAAAGACGAGTTGATTGTCAAGTAGTGCAATATAATAAAAAGATGTGATCGATTTCGTCCTAACTCTTAGGACTTCATCAGACATACAATGATTAGAGGGTTGGGTTGTTTTACCTCTGAGCGGCACTTTTTTGCACACCATGGGCTAAATGGCCAGGTCACATGGACCCCGAAGGCCCAGAGAAGGTTTGGGGAGGGGACCCACTGGAATAGCTGTTGGGAGACAGATGGTAGCCTCCCGTCAAGGCCATCCAGCGTGTTCTTTAACGTGCACAGGGTATGGCTCTCCCGCACACGGGGCCACGGCTTAACGTCCCATCCGACGGACGGCGGCCTTTCCAAGCCCATCGGTGTCCCCTACTGACCGTGGGCAAGGCGGGGTAATTTTGCGGAGATAAATCTCAACGCTGACCCAGCTGGGACTCGAACCTGGGAACTACAGATTACGAGCCTTGCGCGCTACCGACTGAGCCATCCCCGCCCCACAATGATTAGAAATTACATTATAAAACAGAGGTAAATTTCAAAGTTCTAACTGCTGCTTCAAATTATAGTTGTAGAGAGATGAGAGGCACAAGTCATGCAGAGTGATAGGCACGGTCAGCTGTCACGAGAGGTGCTGGGGATTGCTGGGGGGTTATAGTTTGGTGATTAAATTTTGATTAATAACTTGTGTGTGTTTATAATTAAATAAATATTTACGGCAGATTTAACATCAAGTAATTTGTTTGGGTCTTATTACCATCCGAGATATCAAACTTTGTCTTTCAGCACTCTTATTCAGAAATGATGTAATTGTCTGTATAGAACTGTTTCTCATCATGTTATATAAAATAAAATAATAAATACCCCTTCAAGCAGCTGCTTGCTATAGAAGTCTGACAGGAGTCTGTCAGTTTATATGCCATAGTAGAAGGTCTGAGAGGATGGCAGGCCCTCAGCAGAAAAAAAGCACAAACAGCCATGCTTTACCCGGGGCTCGAACCCAGGTCCCTTAGATCAGTAGCCAAGCGCGCTAACCACTCGGCCATGTTATATAATAGACGTAATTCCAAACAAACGAACTGGCTTCCAGGCGGACATGTGGAGGCATCCGTGGCAGAAGAAATTATTCTTTTCCCTGTGGTTCTGCGGCTATTCGAGCGATCGGTCCCGGATTTTTTTTTTTTTTTTTGGGGGGGGGGGAAGTGGCTCAGTCGGTAGCCCGCCAGTCTCGTAATCTGTAGTTCTCAGGTTCGAGTCCCAGCTGGGTCAGCGTTGAGATTTATCTCCGCAAAATTCCCCGCCCTTCGCACGGTCAGTATGGGACACCAATGGGCTTGGAAAGTCCGTCGTCCGTCGAATGGGACGTTAAGCCGTGGCCCCGTGCGCTGGATGGCCTTGACGGGAGGTTACCATCTGTCTCCCAACAGCTGTTCCAGTGGGTCCCCTCCCCCAACCTTCTCTGAGCTTTCGGGTTCCATGTGACCTGGCCATTTAGCCCATGGTGTGCAAAAAAGTGCCGCTCAGAGGTAAAACAACCCAACCCGAATTTGGTGGAGGGTTCCGCTTAGTTTAGGCCCTGTTGGGTTAACGAATTGAGTTCCTATCTGCCACGGATCGGGAGTGATACCTCGGGAAGTGTCCGAAATTTCTGGTGGCGATGCCGTCGCCTACCTTGTCAATGGAGCAGTACTTATCGACGACAGTTGCGACTGGAGTCGTACGTTAACGGCGGAAAATTGTGAATTAACTTATCGATGGGAACAGTGATCAGTGGACATACGTTTCGAGCCGAATTTTTGGCGTCGGTTTAACTACTTCAGTATTTCATTCTTCAGTATTTTCTTGCATTACATTAGCTGTCATTAAGGTCTAATATATATCGTTTCTCAGAAGCATCCTTATCACTTAAGCGAAGAGGAACTTTTCATTGCAGAAATCGGATTAAGTCGTTTTTGAGAGTTAATGCGAATATAGGTATCGGCAATATTGGACCCTTTCCGGATGTTCGTTCTGGAAAAGGGGCAGTGTGTATGAGGGGAACTGTGATGTCAGTGACACTTCGACATATCTCGTAAATAAATTGTTAATGATAACTCGCAATGCTTAAATTGATTATTGTCGATTATCTGCAGGATAGAAGCTAATTTCGGTTGCAAATTATTTTCAGCTTTTTGTAACTTCTCTTTCATTACATACATTTTTATACACTTATATAAATAAATAAAAATAATAAATAAATACCCCCTCAAGCAGCTGCTTGCCACAGAGGTCTGACAGGAGCCTGTCAGTTTATATGCCACAGTAGAAGGTCTGAGAGGATGGCGGGACCTCAGCAGAAAAACGACACATGCATCCATGCCTTACCCTAGGCTCGAACCCAGGTCCCTTAGATCAGTAGATACTTATATACACTGCATTTAAATGCTCAGAGTAATCTTATATTCTACAACAGATATATAAGGTTACAATTTTTTTCAAAAACAAATCGTTTTAATAACAGAGTAGAAAAGCATGTATAGCGACAGGATGAAACAATGGTATGACTGGTGAGAAAAACAGAGTTTATTTTATATTTTCGGTTAGTTAACAGTGCAGAGAAGACTAATAATAAAACGTATAAAAGTTGAAAGAGAGATACTTTAAAGTTGGTTTTTTTTTTCGCTCTCGTGTTTCTTTGAACATTATTTTGTGTACATATTACAATTTCCGTTTCTCAGACCACCTAATTTTGGGGGGCGGGGGTGGCTCAGTCGGTAGCGCGCCAGGCTCGTAATCTGTAGTTCCTAGGTTCGAGTCCCAGCTGGGTCAGCGTTGAGATTTATCTCCGCAAAATTTCCCCCCGCCCTGCCCACGGTCAGTAGGGGACACCGATGGGCTTGAAAAGGCCGCCGTCCGTCGAATGGGACGTTAAGCCGTGGCCCCGTGTGCCATACCCTGTGCACATTAAAGAACACGCTGGATGGCCTTGACGGGAAGCTACCATCTGTCTCCCAACAGCTGTTCCAGTGGGTCCCCTCCCCAACCTTCTCTGAGCCTTCGGGGTCCTTGTGGCCTGGCCATTTAGCCCATGGTGTACAAAAAAGTGCCGCTCAGAGGTAAAACAGTCCAATCCAATCCACCTAATTTTGTTTCGCCACCCAATTCGACCTCTGCTTTTATCAAAGAGCAGTGTGTCGTCTCTTTCATTTCGTCTTATTGTCTTTTGAATAGCAAAAATATTTGAAAATTTCGTCTCTCTGAACGTGGCCAGCTCCTCAGCCACCGACTTTCGCTTTGGGAACACTCGTTGCAAAAGCGCGTTGACACGTTCCCCTACCCCTCACTTTATTTATCCCTCATCCATCACGAGCTACACTTTCTTATCCTCGTGCTCATCCCCCTCCCCCTCCCAGTTAGCTGCTGCTCTCGCAAGGTGCTCTTGCCATCGCAGTTGCAAATAAAACTCTCTCCTCTCTCCAGAGACACCCGAAGCAAGCTATGTCCTAGAAGGAATCACTTAGCTCTAGCGCCGTGAAAATTTATACCTGTTCCCGTAATAGCTCTCAATTTCCGGAGACACTAGGGCGAGAGCGGACAGCTAGGAGGAGAAAGACAAAGCCTGCTCGTTTTTCTGTCACACGGAGAAGATGCTACCCGCGCCGCCTGCCGAACGAACATCCGGAAAGGGTCCAAGATTGCCGAGTATTATGTTCTTATTTACGGCAATTAGAAGCGGTGGCCGACAACAGCGATGGCCGATGTATTGAGTGGTCTTGTGCGCAACTCGCGGGGTGTTGTTTCTTTTTTCCTTTTTAGCGGAACGATGGGTGAATAGGTGCGAGTCAAGACCACGAGTCTCGGGAGGAAGGGAAAGAGCTTCAAATGGCCATCTCGGATTGCTATCGATTGATTGGTTGGCGGCTTTCCCGTCCTTCTGTCGATTGCTGGTTTTCTTCCGTGTCCAAGAAAGAAAAGAGCCGAGGCTGAGAGGCCAGTCCAGAGGGCCCCCGCGGCCACTGAAGTGTATAATTATAATGGTGCAACCAGTAATGATACATCCTTGCCAATTACAGAGAGGAAAAGATTCTGCTGACCAGGCAAGAACTAGAAGCCTGTTGATGGACAACTGACTTGCGAGAGAAGATTGCTGGGGAGGACGTATCACTCCCTTGCCTTGGCTTTTAGCTGCTATTTACTCTCGTTGCTGACGGTCAATACTTCTAGACGAAGGACCCAAATCCCTGACAGCTTGCTAGATTAGGAATTGATGCTTTTCTAATGTTCTACATCAGTAGGCTGCTTACACTCGTAAGTACACAGAATAGACTCTCTGCTGATTGCGATTTTCGGTGAAGCATGTAACTTGTAAAAATGGTTTCGTATCTATTGATATACAAAGAGAGCGGACGTAATAATGAAAACTTCGCAAATATCGTCAGTGGATAGAAAAATGCGAAAAATTCAATTTACTCAAAAATATCATTATTGTAACAGTAAATAAAAAGCTTTTTTAACACAATATTATGTAAAATTTTAAAAATTCCTTAGTAAAAATATAAAATTTAAAATTAAGTAAGCTAACAAAAATAATATATAAATAATAAATACTCCCTCAAGCAGTTGCTTGTTACAGAGGTCTGACAAGAGTCTGTCAGTTTATATGCCATAATAGAAGGTCTGAGAGGATGGCAGGACCTCAGCAGAAAAACAACACGCCCATCCATGCCTTACCCGGGGCTCGAACCCAGGTCCCTTTAATCAGTAGCCAAGCGTGCTAACCACTTGGAATTTTAAAAAATACCTGTTTCTGCATGTGGACTGAAACAAAGTAAAAAGAAATCCCTCAAGCAGCTGCTTGTCACAGAGGTCTGAGAATAGACTGTCAGGTTTATACGTCATAGTAAAGAAACTGTGAGGATGGCGAGAACCCAGCAAAAAAAAAGGTAAAAAAATAAATAAAAGTATAACGTACCAATCAGGCGTCGGCAACCTATGACCCGCGGGTCACCAAGTGACCCATTTAATAATTTCAAGTGACCCACTTGAGTTCCGCAAATAAAGTATAATATATAAAAATAAAGTACCAATGATGTATTGACCTTTGGATAGGAAATTGATGATTGAAAAATGAATTTGATAATGACCCTTGAATGTGAAATGGGTAAGTGTTGCACATCACTTACTCATTTCATATTCAAAAGGAAATAAGGCGCCAGCAATATTTTCCCATTTGGCGAGAGAAATTAATTTTGGCGCCCTATCTTCCTCTGAATTAAACAAATTTAGTAATTTATTTATTTTTTTAAGTTTTAGTCCGCATGTAGGAAGATAGGTTTTTTAATTTTTTAATTTATGCATTCAGTTTTTGCTTTTCAGTAGCAGCTTCGCCAGGAACATTATCACTAAAAAATATGTCTCTTTCTTCTGATTCAAAAGAGAAAATGTCACATTCTCTTTATTATTTTGCACGTTTTAAACTTTCATTTAAAGTATCACTTCCCGCAAAAAAAATGGCACATCAAAAAAAATTGCAATTTTGAAAAATGGTGTACAATGATCGGTAAATATCTTCTCTTCAAAATGGAAGAGTGTCACAGATAGTGAAAAAGTGTTACAAATACAAGTTCAGCGCTCAAAAAAGTATCCGAACACTATGGTTGATTACAGAATTCAGAAAAAAAATATCTGGTCACGTGACACGTGACATGATCGTGTGGGTGGGTGTGATCGTGTGGGATCGTGTGACACGTGACACGACCATCTATCACGTGACACGATCGTGTGGGCTCACTCACGGAAATATTGAGCGTGTGCGTTACCGTTCACAGCAAACTGGAGCGTGTGCAGTAACTGCACACGCTCCAGTTTGCTGTGAACGGTAACTGGAGCGTGTACAGTTGCTCTACACGCTCCAGATATTTTTCCTGAATTCTGTAATCACGTGACACGAAGGTTGCCAGATCACTAATTTCTAAAAAAATCGTTGCCAGATATTTTTTCTGAATTCTGTAATCAACCATAGTGTTCGGATACTTTTTTGAGCCACTGTACGAGATGTGCTAGTATGTGAAGCACTATCCCCTTTTTCTCAATTAATAACACTCGCATGTTCCATTCATCATGTTTTTGCTACTCTTAAAATTCTGGTGATTTTGACTTGTGTCATCTTTCTCGCGAGGAGGGGGAGCGGGTGAGATGGAATTCGTTAGGATCGACTCCTATTAAATTTTTCTTCACTGTATTCGGAGGAATGCCGCATAATTTGAAAAAGTCCATGACATTTTCGATATCACAAGCTTTCATTTGACTCATAACTCGTTCTGTTCCACCCTCACGTTTGAAAGATTTAGTGAAAGAAACGTTTACAACATTTCCCTTTTTTTGGGTTGGGTTGTTTTACCTCTGAGCGGCACTTTTTTGCACACCATGGGCTAAATGGCCAGGTCACATGGACCCCGAAGGCTCAGAGAAGGTTGGGGGAGGGGACACACTGGAACAGCTGTTGGGAGACAGATGGTAGCCTCCCGTCAACGCCATCCAGCGTGTTCTTTAACGTTGGGTTGTTTTACCTCTGAGCGGCACTTTTTTGCACACCATGGGCTAAATGGCCAGGTCACATGGACCCCGAAGGCTCAGAGAAGGTTGGTGGAGGGGACTCACTGGAACAGCTGTTGGGAGACAGATGGTAGCCTCCCGTCAAGGCCATCCAGCGTGTTCTTTAACGTGCACAGGGTATGGCTCTCCCGCACACGGGGCCACGGCTTAACGTCCCATCCGACGGGCGGCGGCCTTTCCATGCCCTTCGGTGTCCCCTACTGACCGTGGGCAGGGCAGGGAATTTTGGGGAGATAAAGTTCAACGTTGACTCAGCTGGGTTGGGTTGGGTTGTTTTACCTCTTAGCGGCACTTTTTTGCACACCATGGGCTAAATGGCCAGGTCACATGGACCCCGAAGGCTCAGAGAAGGTTGGGGGAGGGGACCCACTGGAACAGCTGTTGGGAGACAGATGGTAGCCTCCCGTCAAGGCCATCCAGCGTGTTCTTTAACGTGCACAGGGTATGGCTCTCCCACACACGGGGCCACGGCTTAACGTCCCATCCGACGGACGGCGGCCTTTCCAAGCCCATCGGTGTCCCCTACTGACCGTGGGCAGGGCGGGGAATTTTTGCGGAGATAAATCTCAACGCTGAGCCAGCTGGGACTCGAACCTGGGAACTACAGATTACGAGCCTGGCGCGCTACCGACTGAGCCCCCCCCCCTTTTTGGGGGGGGGGTAATTTATCGCATCTCCCAACTTCACAAGCTTTCATTTGACAGTAACTCACCACTCTCCGCCTTCACATTCCAAAGTTATAGAGGAACAATCGTTTACTCCTTACTACCATTTTTGAAACGGAATTAATCATAGAGGTAGATATTCTATAGTCTATATAACACTGCACGTATCACAAGTTTTTATTTGGTACGTAACTAGTTTCAGTCGGACAAAACGTTGAGAAGATATGATAGAAAAATTACATAAACACTTAACATCCTGAACTAAACGTATTTTATCCAAATAGTCATTATCGTTAGTGTGGATTTTTGAAGACATTCTTATATGAAAAAATTCTTTATTGGGGAAAAAATTTCTTATATTTCTGTTTGTGAAAAATTAATGAATTAATATTTCTCAAAATAGCAAATTTGTCATAATTAAGCCGGAAAGGTGGTGAAAATAAAAATAAAATTGATATTACACATACTTTATAACAATTTTTTAAACAGCAACTAAAATGGAGGATGGCGACTGATCAAGGGACCTGGGTTCGAGTTCACATTGCGTGGCCGAGTGGTTAGCGTGCTTGGCTACTGATCTAAGGGACTGGGTTCGAGCTCACATTGCGTGGCCGAGTGGTTAGCGCACTTTGCTACTGATCTAAAGAACCTGAGTTCGAGCTCACATTGCGTGGCCGAGTGGTTAGCGCACTTTGCTACTGATCTAAGGGACCTGGGTTCGAGCTCACATTGCGTGGCCAAGTGGTTTTATTTATTTATTTACAACTCTGGGAGCTCCTTCTTCAGGCTTACCCACCAATATTTTAGAATAAAATTCATACATAAGAGAGAGATACAAAATAAAATTATAAGAATAAAATTCAGATAAAAAATTGAAAATCAATTTTAGATGGTTCTTCCAAGTGGAGTCGAGAAAATAAAGTGTAAAAGTAATTTGAATATTTTAATGCGAATGGCCTCAATAGTGTGATTTAGTAGGAGATCTGTTCGAAATTCATGTACATTAATTTTTTCAAGAGCTGAGAACAATTTTTCTCGTTGTTCGTCATATTTTTTACAATTTAATAGAATATGATTAATATTTTCTATAGTTGAACAAGAGAAACAATTTGGTGAATTACTTAATTTAAGTTTAAATTTTATTAGCTGTATTGGTCCGAAGACGGTGTAAAATTTTAGTTTCATGTCTAGTAAAAGGTAATAATTTTATTTTTGAAATATTTTTTGAAAGGTGAAATAGAAAATTTTCTGAAAAGATTGCATTATTTTGAAAGTATCTTTGTGTTAGATTAAATTCAATGTTATTAAATTCAATTTTAACAGTATAAAACAAATTATAAGTTTTTTCATGAGTAGTTAAAGAATGTGCATTTTTTGCCAAAAGGTCAACTAATTCATTTTCCGGTATCCCAACATGGCTTGGGATCCATTGTAAAGATATAAGATTATTATTATATTTGTTGTTGATGGTATTGGAGATTAAAATAGCATTTAGATAGTATTTATAGTTAGAGTTGTCTAAGTCTTGTTGAAGTATTTGTAATGCCCCTTTTGAGTCGATATGAATAACAATTTGTGAGTTATGTAAATTTAGTGAAATCCAATCAACAGCTTTTAAGATGGCGAAAAGTTCTGCCTGAATTACAGAAGTGTGATTAGGAAGGTTGAAACACTGTGAGATACCTTTTTGTGGTCGCAGTGGCTGAGTTTGTGTCAGTAAAAACTGAACCATCTGTAAAAATAGAAATACGATTTTTGAATTTAATTGAAGAGTATAAATTGTAAATAATAACATAAATAAATAAATACCCCCTCAAGCAGCTGCTTGCTACAGAGGTCTGACAGGAACCTGTCAGTTTATATGCCACAGTAGGAGATCTGAGAGGATGGCAGGACCTCAGCAGAAAAATGACACACACATCCATGCCTAATCCGGGGCTCGAACCCAGGTCCCTTAGATCAGTAGCTAACCGTGCTAACCACTCGGCCACGGGACAGAGAGAATAATTTCGTTTGGTAAATTTTTTTTTTGAAATTAATGAAGGGATTTCAGTATAAAAAAAGGGTTTGATGAGGGTCCATTCCGCGGTTAACTCTGGAATGTCCCCTTTGAGTTGTTTCTCTGCCTGGATGTTTAGGTAGTCATTTAGAGTTAAATCTTGTTGGATGAATTTAAAATAAATACTTTTTTTTAAATTGAAATAAAATGGGTGCTAAGGAAGTTTGTATTGAACTTTTAAGAAATATTTTAGTAATAATATTTTATGTCGAATTACGGAAGGGGAAAACGCGGTTTCCGCTATTAATGATATTGTAGGGCAGAAGATGAGTAATTAAAGTGCGGTTTTCAAGCACCGATTTTGAATAGAGTTAATTTTTTAATTTAGAGGCATGTGGACCGGATATGAATTCTATTCCATATTCGAGCTTTGCGCGAATTAAATTTTTGTAAAGATTTATTAAATATAATTGAGGAGTACCTTTAAATTTGAAAGTAAAATTTTTTTAAATAGTTAGCTAGTTTTAATCCTTTGTTATATTGATTCTCTAGATGATATAATCAATTTAGTTTAGAGTCAGCGCGCTTGGCTACTTATCTAAGGGACTGGGTTCAAGATCACATTGCGTGGCCCAGTGGTTAGCGCACTTTGCTACTGATCTAAGGGACCTGGGTTCGAGATCACATTGCGTGGCCGGTGGTTAGCGTGCTTGGCTACTGATCTAAGGGACCTGGGTTCGAGTTCACATTGCGTGGCCGAGTGGTTAGCACGCTTTGCTACTGATATATAGAACCTGGGTTCGAGCTCACATTGTGTGGCTGAGTGGTTAGCGCGCTTGGCTGCTGATCTAAGGGACTGGGTTCAAGCTCACATTGCGTGGCTGAGTGGTTAGCGCACTTTGCTACTGATCTAAGGGACCTGGGTTCGAGCTCATATTGCGTGACCGAGTGGTTAGCGTGCTTGGCTACTGATCTAAGGGACTGGGTTCGAGCTCACATTGCGTGGCCGAGTGGTTAGCGCACTTTGCTACTGATCTAAAGAACCTGGGTTCGAGCTCACATTGCGCGACCGAGTGATTAGCGCACTTTGCTACTGATCTAAAGAACCTGGGTTCGAGCTCACATTGCGTGACCGAGTGGTTAGCGTGCTTGGCTACTGATCTAAGGGACCTGGGTTCGAGCTCACATTGCATGGCCGAGTGGTTAGTGCGCTTTGATGCTGATCTAAGGGACCTGGGTTCGAGCTCACAATGCGTGACCGAGTGGTTAGTGCGCTTTGATACTGATCTAAGGGACCTGGGTTCGAGCTCACATTGTGTGACCGAGTGGTTAGCGTGCTTGGCTACTGATCTAAAGAACCTGGGTTCGAGCTCACATTGCGTGGCCGAGTGGTTAGCGTGCTTGGCTACTGATCTAAGGGACCTGGGTTCGAGCTCACATTGATGGCCGAGTGGTTAGTGCGCTTTAATACTGATCTAAGGGACCTGGGTTCGAGCTCATATTGCGTGACCGAATGGTTAGCGTGCTTGGCTACTGATCTAAGGGACTTGGGTTCGAGCTCACATTGCATGGCCGAGTGGTTAGTGCGCTTTGATACTGATCTAAGGGACCTGGGTTCGAGCTCACATTGTGTGATCGAGTGGTTAGCGTGCTTGGTTACTGATCTAAGGGACCGGGGTTCGAGCTCGGAGTAAGGCATGGATGTTGGTGTTGCCTTTCTACTGAGTTCCCGCCATCCTCACAGACCTTCTACTATGGTGTATTAAACCGACAGGCTCCTGTCGAACCTCTATGGCAAGCAGCTTCTTGAAGGAATATTAATTTATTTATGTATTAGCATTGAATCTGCTGTGCAAACATTTCTTTCTGATGGACAAAATGAAGTAAACTGTGTATAATATGTGATTGTTCCATATTATGAATGCCGTTTACCGTTAAAAACTTCAGTGTAGAAGCGTTTTTTCTTTCCAGAGGTCAAAAGGCAAGAAATAGTTCCTTGCAATAGATTTCCACATAAACATCCTGTCTAAGTATTTTGGCGAATAAATGAGCTTACGAAACGAAGACGAATGTGACGAAACTCGGTGTCGCGACTTAGTCTGATATCTCACGAAATGAATGTATCCGATCCGAGCAACCTTTCAAGAGCAACATTTAACCGCCTGGCAATTCTGATTCATTTCGGTTTGCTGATTTCTCTCTCGCAGACGCCCCATCACTCTAAGTGGCGAGACCTAGGCGCTCCTTTTGCTGCTATTAAGCCGGTAAAGACGTATCTCTCTCTCTCTGTGGAATTGACTCACGTCGACGATTCGTTTCGGAGACCTCCACAAGTAGTTCAGTGTTGATCCTTTGGCTCGCACTCTCCTCTTGGATCTTCATATTAGCAGCGGAGAACAAAGGCTCTCTTTCTCTAGCCATCTGAAGACCACTTCTGTGCTGCAGCAAATGTACCGGCTCCTCGCCGCCATTAAGGAATCCAGGAAAAACGTTCATGGGATATTAAACAGTAAACAGCCCTGAACGAATGTGTGGCCTTCTTCACTTGGGAGACAACCTCTCTTTCTCACTGCCTCTCTTTTCTTCACATCCTCTACGAAGCAGTGGCCGGACTACAAAGGGGGGCCCTTGTACCCGAGTTCGTTCCACCTCACTGCCCCCTATCGGCAAGTCCACGCACTAGCAGGACCGTCACCGCTTCAGCCAGATCCAGCATTGGAAAAGAAGACAGTCCCAAGTCTTTGGTGACGAATTCCTTCCGAAACTGTATCTTGCTTTTGCTAAATGCGCCCGACGCTGAGCAATTACTCGTCCATTAGTCTGTCATTGTCAGTCAATGAACAAAGCAGTCGCCACACAACAAGAGGACTGTACCTCTCGGTGTGTGGGGCTAAGGGATGGTTACAGAGTGCATCGGAAGGGGTGCAACACGAGGCGGCCGACTCGAAAGGGAAACGGGAAAACAACGGAGTGGACGTAATTAGAGGAGCACAATAAACAGTCGATCCCTATGCGGAGGAGGAGGAGGTGATTGCATTTCTCTTTCACTTCGCTCTGGTCGGTTTTCAATGCAGCATTTCAGTCGGAGATTGGAATGAAAGTGATCCAGCGCGAGGAGATGGAGGGATGACCGGGAACTATGCTCTCATCACTATCGCTTTTCACACATATAATTAATTGAAGAATTACTTACCACGTTCCTTTTTTTGTTACTCGTAGAGAAGGCAGCAAACACGAAAATAAAACCGCTTTGCATTAGTAGGGTGAGGCCTGTAGGACCACGCAGCCAATTCTAGTTTTGATTCGCATTTTCTGTTTATGTAGTTCGAAGCGCAAATCCTTGTCTGCATGTGTATGACTGGCGTCAAGATACTAAATTACTACTTGGCGCGTGTGTATGATTATCTTCGAGATATCAGCAATAATAGAATTATAGCAACACCTAGAAAATTCTAGATTAATTTAACTAGGCATTTGTTAAACTAATTCTGCTTCGTTTATTGAAAGCATCAAAGCCAGCTGTAGATGTAGAAAACGTTAAAAGATTTCTGATTCGGAAGGTCTTTCGAGGTCAAAGGTCATATATAAATCTGCCGGTGGTACATATCTAAAAATTGGTGCCTGTGGGTATTTTGAGTCGTGGATCTCAGAGATCATGCCACATTTAGGATGAGATTGGTCCTTCGAGATACAAAGTCCGGCGCTGGAGAGTTAAAAATAGGTGAATAGGGCTGTTTTTGTCAGTAGAATTCAGAAATAAGAGGGACTTTCAGATCCGGGGTGGCATTCGAGGTCAAGTAGGGGTCAGTGTGACGAGCTAGAAATCAAGAATACTATTTGATTTACCATTTGATTTACTATTTGATTTTTAGTAAAACAGACATATAAACAGAAATGCATGTCGCTAATTTTATTCTTAAATTATTAATCACAATCATTTTGTGACAAAATTAATATTTGTCTATTTGGAATTGGTCATTTAAAATTAATATGTTAATACTATTCGAGAAGAAAAATATTAGAAATACTAGTAGAAACTGAAATTTTGGGAGTCACATCATCAGAAATGCAAAGAAGCATTCGTTTGTTAAAGATAGAAAAATACGTAAAAAAATAATGTGCATGATGATAAATGAAATAATGCATGATGTTTATCTTTAATTGATAAAACTTGAATGAAAAGCGGAAATTATAATTTAAAAAATTATGTTTTTGCTTATTTTTAAAAAAATACTTGAAATTTAAACTAATCTGAGCTCGAAGTCGTCTGTGCTATTTTGAGACTGGCCACTCTCTAGTATTTATAAATATCCCTAAGTTTTGCAGTATTATTCTTAAATCATTAAGTTTATTTATTTGTAGGAGACGTTCCCCATTGCCATTGCAACTACCAATGTCAAAAAGATCCAACTGTACTACCCAAAGGTCAGAGGCAGTACCAACTTTAGCATTGAAGTCACCTAGCACAAGAATAATATCTCCTTTCTTGACAGAATTCCCGCAAAATTTCCCCGCCCTGCCCACGGTCAGTAGGGGACACCGATGGGCTTGGAAAGGCCGCCGTCCGTCGGATGGGACGTTAAGCGGTGACCCCGTGTACGGTACGGGAGAACCATACCCTGTGCACGTTAAAGAACACGCTGGATGGCCTTGACGGGAGGCTACCATCTGTCTCCCAACAGCTGTTCCAGTGGGTCCCCTCCCCCAACCTTCTCTGAGCCTTCGGGGTCCATGTGACCTGGCCATTTAGCCCATGGTGTGCAAAAAAGTGCCGCTCAGAGGTAAAACAACCCAACCTTAACAGAATTCAAAATATTCAAAATATTCTGTAAAAAAACTGATTTCCTGTAAAAAACTGCCTTTCTCGTTCCCATACATGAGAGCATAGCAATAGATAACATTCACGTCTTTAAAATTAATTTTAATATTTTTATTTTTGATTCTGTGGAACAATTTCAATAATTCAGTAGAGACAGATCCAGTTCAATATTTTGTGTTTGTACTGAATTCCATAACATAGTTCTTTAGAAGGTATAGAAAAAAAACAAAGAACATTTTCACAAAACAACATTTTTTTATCTCTGGAAACAAAAATAAACGAAAGCAAAACGGGGCTATAATTAAAATTTTATTCTGCTCGAAACGAAATTTGAATTAAATATATATGTTATTAAAAATGCATTCGTTATATCGTTATTTTCAGATAAACGGACTGTAAAATGCTTATTTCATTACTTTCCATTGTAATCGCTTAAATTAAAATCATTAATTTAAATGGAAATTCAATTTTTTTTCTTACTGCAGGCAAATGCTGAATTATTTAGTAATTTAAAAGACGACTTTAATTATTTATTATGAAAGGCATCTTTGGTTTCTTCAGGAAAAAATATTTTTTTGATTATAAGTAGTCATTATTTTTAAATAAACATAATCACAAAAATAAAGGTTATTGTTTTCTTTCCTGAGCTCCAAATAAGGATAATCACGCTCTCTTCTTCCGAATAAATATATTTCAAGAAATTCATAGATTTGTTTGTGGAACGGAATATTTAACTAGTTTGTATTACCTAACGAATAATTAAAACTCGACCATTTGGATTACACAAATGTAATACACGAATGTTCAATAATATTTTGTAAGCAAAATTATAAAGTCTCATGAATATTCTTTATATTAGTTTTGCAAAATTAATGATTTATATGATATTTGTCTGATTTCTTTTCAAAAAAGCAAGCAAATTTAATTTGATGAAAAACTGCTTTATTGTACAAACACCGTATATACGAACTCAGGCTACTATAAAAGCCCTGGCTGCAATTGAAATTAAAACTAACTGAGACACCCACAATTATTGCGCAGAGGTTTTTTCGATTAATTTATAAAAATATGATTACAGAAAAAAATGTACATAAAACTGTTACCGTTTTTTTTTAAGCCTTTCCAAGCGAAAATTTGTATAGCAAAGAAACACACAGACAGGGGCGGTGCTGCCTCATGTACGACATTTCTTCAGGGGGAGGCAAATTTGAAAACAAAATAAGGACTACACCATTTGAAAACAAAATTAGGACTGGCAACCTTCGTGTCACGTGACACGAAGGTTGCCAGATCACTAATTTCTAAAAAAATCTTTGCCAGATATTTTTTCTGAATTCTGTAATCAACCGTAGTGTTCGGATACTTTTTTGAGCGACTGTACAATCTCGTGATTCCGAGACTTCTGGCTTTCCTGTCTGAGACTCGGCACACTATTTACAAATTCTGCGCTATTACCCGGCTATAATTCAAGCACAGGCTACTATTTAGGACCGGCGTTTAATATGTCATATAAGGTACATAATATTTTACGACTGATGAGCTTTTCAATCTATTACTTATCTGTACATGAAAATAATCTTCACGAGTATGTTGAATGCCATTCGGAACAATTATCAATTTAGATTTTAAAAAATGGTATAAAATACAATGAAATATTAATATAATTATAATATAACATAATAATTATAATACACCCAATTCTGTTTTTACACGGATTTTTTTTACACGATTTTGATTTAATACGGTTTAGAAAAAAATTCCAATTCTCTTCTTACACGATTTATTTTGATATAACACGGTTCAAACGACGCCTTTAAAAAAAAAAACTCCATTTGAATTTAATTCTGAAAAAATATTCCTATTCAAGAAAAAATTCCTAGAATTTTCATTTATAACAAAGATGTTGCTTTTATGGTCACATTTTTCGAAGTAGTTTTAACTTTGAAAATGTACTATATACACACATTTTGTTCACTAAAATCCCCAAAATAAAAACTACACAACAAGTTTTCTCTATTTATTCTATATTTTATGGAAAAATTGTACAAAACCTACTTCATTCGGAATAAAGTGGCAACATCGGGTTCCGGGAATTCCCCTCAATTTTATCTTCAATACTACGTTAGTCTTGGTCTCTCATTTCGTGTTTAAAGTTAGAAGTGTTTAGACGTTTAAAATAAATAAAATAAATACCCCCTCAAGCAGCTGCTCGCCACAGAGGTCTGACAGGAGCCTGTCAGTTTATATGCCACAGTAGGAGATCTGAGAGGATGGCAGGACCTCAGCAGAAAAACGACACATACATCCATGGCTTACCCGGGGCTCGAACCCAGGTCCCTTAATTTGCAGCCAAGCGCGCTAACCATTGGGCCACGGGACGGCTTAGACGTTTAATAGAAGAAATCGAAAAAAAATTGTTTTGTTTTTTGAAGTTTGTTGTAAATTTATTAAATTTTGCTGATAGGTAATTTACAATTTTTCATCATCTGATTTATTAACTACAATTCAAATATTTTTCGTAAGCCTTACCACGATGTCGGATAATTCAACTTACAAAAGCAGAAAAGGAAAGCTATCTCTTTGGATACTAAGATCCAAATTTTAGATCGTCTTGCAACTGGAGAAGGTTCAACATCCACAGGTAAATATGGTATTGTACTGTGTTTTGCCAGCATTTCTACTGGCTTTTCACGTCTGGAATCAATTTTCAGTTTTTTCATATGCACTATATTTTTTTTACACTGTTTTTTCGGAAACCTATCTACAGTGTAAAAACAGAATTGGGTGTAATAGTAATATGCATTTAAACAAGGCACTAGAACATATTTAAATTAAGAACCTAGCAACACCATATAAGGAAATGGCCAATGGTTACCTAATGCCAGTGAGTATAACTGAAATCTCATTGATGTGAAAGAAATATTTAACGGGTTTCTTTTATTCAAAGGAAACATTTCTGGCATTCTATCTTCTTTTGAAATAAATGAGTTGATGAAATTGCACAAATGAATTTTGAATCGTGGAAGCGATTTCTGAAAGAAATCTGGATAATAGAGCGAACGTCATTACGATATCTATTAGTTACGAAAATACTTGATTTTTATATCAGTGTTGGGTTGTTTTACCTCTGAGCGGCACTTTTTTGAACACCATGGGCTAAATGGCCAGGTCACAAGGACCCTGATGGCTCAGAGAAGGTTGGGGGAGGAGACCCACTGGAACAGCTGTTGGGAGACAGATGGTAGCCTCCCGTCAAGGCCATCCAGCGTGCTCTTTAACGTGCACTGGGTATGGCTCTCCCGCACACTGGACCACGACTTAACGATCCATACCGACGGACGGCGGCCTTTCCAAGCCCATCGGTGTCCCCTACTGACCGTGGGCAGGGCGGGGAATTTTGCGGAGATAAATCTCAACGCTGACCCAGCTGGGACTTGAACCTGGGAACTACAGATTACGAGCCTGGCGCGCTACCGACTGAGCCACCCCCGCCCCTTTTATATCAGTAAATTAAATTTTACGCCATTACGAAAAAAATGTAATTTTTTCTATTTCTCACTGCTATAAAGATAATTACTTCTTTTATATTTCTTGTTGCGTCGTTTGCTTTCACAGATGCTTCGTCACGGAGTAAATTATTTACTCATTAATTTTTCTTTTTTTTCTCTTTTTAGAAAACATGTAAGAAGATATTTTTCTTTTTTTAATTCTTTAAGTAGTTGTTTGATGCAGAATTTTGACAGGAACCTTTCAGTTTCATGTGAAAAATCATGGTCTATGAGGTTCAGCAAAAAGAAAATACATATTCATGTCTTATCAGGTGTGATCATAGCCATACACGTAAACCACTCAGCCACCTTAGTCAATACTTGTTTACTTTCTTGTTTAGGAACCACTAAGAATTTTTCGAGTTCATTCAGTCAAGGGTTTGATATATTCTCAGCTCAGAAGAATATACTTTTCTTCCATCCAAAATACAGTCGCTCAAAAAAAGATCCGAACACTATGGTTCATTACAGAAGTCAGAAAAAATATCTGGCAACGATTTTTTAAGAAATTAGTGATCTGGCAACCTTCGTGTCACAGACACGAAGGTTGCCAGATCACTAATTTCTAAAAAAACCGTTGCCAGATATTTTTTCTGAATCCTGTAATCAACCATAGTGTTCGGATCTTTTTTTTATTGAGCGACTGTACATAACAAGTTTTAATACTACTATAGGCTGATTAAAGTTTTTTCCTACTCTCAATTTATTTAGCCAAGGCTTTTCACTATTATCAAGTTAATTAGCCAAAGTTTTTCCCTATTTTTAAATTAATTAAAGAAATCTTTTCTTATTCTCAAGTTAATTAACCAAAGCTTTTCCTTATTATCTAGTTAATTAGCCAAAGTTTCCTCTATTTTTAAGTTAATTAACGAAAGTTTTTCCTTAATTTTCAGTTAATTAACCAAAGCTTTCCCTACTCTCAAGTTAACTACCCAAAGCTTTTCGTATTCTCAAGTTGATTAATCACAGTTTTTCTGTTCTCAAGTTGATTAGCTAAAATTCTTGGGTACTTTTCATTTAATCCACGAAGAATGCAGTGTTTATTCTTGTACTGACATAGGCGTCGTCACAGGGAAAGTTGTTATTATTATTAGCAACATAGTGTTATTATTATTATTCTAGACAGCAGAGTGTTATTATTATGTATATTTATATCATTCCTTCTGGAAAAATTAATCGAAAAGTTAATTTAAGTTCAAACAATGGCAGGTTATCAAAACTAAATATATATCTTGAAACTTTTGATCTTTTTTATTTCTTCTGGTTTTGCATGTCATTTTTTTTAATTGATTAATATAAAAAAAAATTCACATCTGTTTTCGATAATAAATTTCCTTTTTTCCCGCTTTTGTATTCGGGCGTCCTTAGTTGCATTATGGTAAAATGTACGCACGATTGCTGTATTTGCAACTGCATTCAATAGTGAACGACTCGCCTAAATATTTTTATCACGAACAATTCCTTTTTTTTGTCCCCCCCCCTCCGAACAATATTTGTCCCCTGAAAAAAATGCATGCCGAGACTTCTAAATTACTGACCCCTTACTTAATGCGCTAGCACAGAATAAGTTGAAACAATAGTATAAACCTAAATTGACATTTTCGAAACTGTGTTTTTAGAAACAGGAAAGCTTGTTATTTCCATGAGAAGTTGATATTTTGACGTTTCACGAGTAGTAATACACTGAAGTGCCATTGAATTAGGGATAGGTTGGGTTGTTTTACTTCTGAGCGGCACTTTTTTGCACACCATGGGTTAAATGGCCAGGTCACATGGACCCCGTAGGCTCAGAGAAGATTGGGGGAGGGGACCCACTGGAACAGCTGTTGGGAGACAGATGGTAGCCTCCCGTCAAGACCATCCAGCGTGTTCTTTAACGTGCACAGGGTATGGCTCTCCCGCACACGGGGCCACGGCTTAGCGTCCCATCCGACGAACGGCGGGCCTTTCCAAGCCCATCGGTTAATCCCCTACTGACCGTGGACAGGGCGGGGAATTTTGCGGAGATAAATCTCAACGTTGACCCAGCTGGGACTCGAACATGGGAACTACAGATTACGAGCCTGGCGCGCTACCGACTGAGCCACCCCCGCCCCATTAGGGATAGGAGACGTTATTGAAATTCAGTAACGCAAGTCCCGCATTTGCGCTCATGCGTGGCTGAAACTCTGGTCATATAGAGCTGTCATCTTGGACTTCCCAAAGCATTCGTCGTGAGAAGTGTAATGGGAAAGGCATGGGATTTAGATTCATTTGATAGAGGGCAGATCGTAGGTGCCGACGGATGGAACACGCGATCTCCGAAATTGTCAACAAACTTGGATTTTCTCGTACGACAGTTTCAAGAGTGTTCCGGGAATGGGAAAATTCCGGGGGAAAAAAAACAAGCACCAGGACAGACTGCAAAGGACAACCAGCTTTGAATGATCGTGGGCTTCTCTGTCTGACCCGCATCGTATGGACCGATAGGGGCCAGACATTATCTGAAATCACCTCCCATCTGAATGCGGGTTCCAGCTGGGAAGTCAGTGCACGGACTGTGCAACACTCACTTTATCATTTCGGCTTCGGAACCACGGATCTAGGAGAGTCCCACTTCTAACAGCATGACACCGGGTTCAACACCTTGTCTGGGCTAAAGAACATCGAAACTGGACCATCAAAAATTGGCAACGGATAGCCTGGAGTGATGAATCCCGATTTAAACTTCATCACGCCGATGGGAGTCTGAAGGTATGGCGTCAACCTTATGAAGCCATGGATCCTGCATGTCAGGTCGGTACAGTACAAGCTGGTGGTGTCTCAGTGATGGACTGGTGTGTCTTCAGTTGGACGTCTGTGGGACCTTTAATGCGTGTACCGACGACTCTCAATGCATCCCGGTGCGTAGAACTCATGGCTGACCATTTACACCCATTTATGGCCATCATGCATCCCTATGAAGATGGCGTCTACCATCAAGACAACTGTTCATCTCACAGGCCCAGGTTGGCTACTGCATGGTTGCAGGAGCATTGTGATGACTTTGAAATAATGAATTGGCCACCTAGAAGCACAGATTTAAATCTAATCGAAAATATTTGGGATACCGTCGAGCAGAGTGTTCGGGCCCGTGTCCCATCAGCGACGACCTAGAGAAAATTGTGGACAGCTCTGGAGGATGCATGGGTCGGCATACCTGTGGAACATTTACACAGGCTTGTGGAGTCCTTGCCTCGTCGTATGGCTGCCGTTATCATGGCCAGAGGGGGGTCTAGCACGTTACTAGGTTGCTATCCTTAATTCAATGGCACTTCAGTGTATGCCTTCTTCTGGTTAAAAAGAACTCCATTAAGGAGAGATAATTAGTACACGAAAAAAGTTTTTTTTTAAAGTTCTGGTTGAAATAGCATTGAACAAAAATCAGGTATTAGGCGATGATTTCGGGTGGGGGTGGCTCAGTCGGTAGCGCGCCAGGCTCGTAATCTGTAGTTCCCAGGTTCGAGTCCCTGATGAGTCAGCGTTGAGATTTATCTCCGCAAAATTCCCCGCCTTGCCCACGGTCAGTAGGGGACCCCGATGGGCTTGAATAAGGCCGCCGTCCGTCGGATGGGACGTTAAGCCGTGGCCCCGTGTGCGGGAGAGCCATACCCTGTGCACGTTAAAGAACACGCTGGATGGCCTTGACGGGAAGCTACCATCTGTCTCCCAACAGCTGTTCCAATGGGTCCCCTCCCCCAACCTTCTCTGAGCCTTCGGGGTCCATGTGACCTGGCCATTTAGCCCATGGTGTGCAAAAAAGTGCCGCTCAGAGGTAAAACAACCCAACCCAACCCTTAGGCGATGATTTCATTATTTACATACAATAGCATTGCCCATATATCTTCAGCGAGATTACAGTTCTCCGGCCGTTGTATATGACTTACTTTTCCAAGTGATAGCTCGATATCACTGCTACCTGTGGCATTCGAGCAGATGAAGTTAAGGTTTTGATTAAAGCCACCGTGCTCATTTGAGGCTATCGTACTCTAACATTAATGCAAAGTTTAAAAATATTCAATTCTTGGTTTTGAGGTGGAGTCTAAAAAATAAGCAGCAAATTTTGAGGTAATCAAGTCATCAATGTAATATTCAGTAGTAGCACAGGAAATATCCTGCAAACATGAAATTGTAACATGAAATTGAATTACGTCGCGAGTGGAACTCGAACCCACGTCTCCTGAATATATGTCAGGTATTCTAACCACTAAACTGGTCCAAATAGTTCTGCATAATCATAATTTCAAAGTATTTTCCTATTTCAAATTTTTGGATTGTACTAGTTATAATAAATGGGTCTAGAACAGATGCCTTTCTCCAGAATCTGCAATAGATGTAAGAAGGGTTTCCATTTTTTTTTTTTTTATTTTAAGGGGGCGGGGATGGCTCAGTCGGTAGCGCACCAGGCTCGTAATCTGTAGTTCCCAGGTTCGAGTCCCAGCTGGGTCAGCGTTGAGATTTATCTCCGCAAAATTCTCCGCCCTGCCCACGGTCAGTAGGGGACACCGATGGGCTTGGAAAGGCCGCCGTCCGTCGGATGGGACGTTAATCCGTGGCCCCGTTTGCGGGAGAGCCTTACCCTGTGCACGTTAAAGAACACGCTGGATGGCCTTGACGGGAGGCTACGATCTGTCTCCCAACAGCTGTTCCAGTGGGTCCCCTCCCCCAACCTTCTCTGAGCCTTCGGGGTCCATGTGACCTGGCCATTTAGCCAATGGTGTGCAAAAAAGTGCCGCTCAGAGCTAAAACAACCCAACCCTTTTTTTACAAAATACACTGCCGGCTGTTAAAAGTGCAACGCCAGGAAGAACTCATCAGATTGTCCCGAAATATGCAAGATAGGTAACCCATGAAAAAACATGTAAATGATTCAAAGCGAAGCACATACGCACATCATGTGTGACAGTAACGCCCCCTGGAAGTGGTATAACAGGAGATTACAAAGAGCAAATGTAAAGCACTGGAATTGTGTTTGCTAATAGTTCTTGTTAACTAAAAAGCAGAACAGTTAATAAAATAACAGTACAGTTAATTAAAAATGTAAAAAACAGTTTTTTTTTTGCATTTTTTAATTAACTTTTGAGGGAAATTCTTTTCAGCGGCAACGCTACTGTTCAATATTTTGATTTCCATATTTCTTTGAATATAAAATTAATATTGCTGAAAATCGAGGTTTGGAGAGAATTGAATGAGATTTTCAATCTATCTTCAGTGACATTTTTGCGTGAAAAGCTTTTTTTTTTTAAAATTAGGGAAGCTATTAATATAACCTTCCATTCACATAACATGGAGGTTTCTGGTGACTTCTGTTGATATGCGAAAAGCAAGACTACAGCAGAAAGAAAACATACATCGCAAAGAAAACATTCATGTTCATTTCTTCTCTGGACTTGAATCCGGGTTATTTTCTTCCGCAGCCAAACACCCTAACGACCCAGCAACTAAGGCAGTTCAAGGTAAATGGATTATAGGACTTTTAATAAACCATTTTTTTTTTCCAAATTCTGGGTTTCTTCGCTACTTTTTGTTTGGATAACTGTGTAAAGACAAGTTTGGAAAAATTAAAGGAAATTAAAGAAGGGGGATTTTAAGAGTCATTACATTCAAGGAATGAATGGACAATAAAGATGTCGTGGTGAGGCAAAGATCTCAGTCATCAGATAGAAACTTTAGATTCATATTAAAAATGAGATCTTTTGAATCATTTGTTGTAAGCCACTAAGAAATGCCTCGAGCTCATTGCTGATAAATGAAAAATGAGCTTGCGCATTTACGTTTCAATTATATCCAAAGACTGAGAAATTTTATAAATTATATTTTTTATCGCCTTAAGCAAATATCATCTGGTTTTAAATGAGCAGGCATGACTTAAATGTAAATTCTAATGACAGTAAACACAACTTCCTTCTTTTTAAAAAAAAACTGCGCCTCAAAAGAACGCTCGCAATTATTTCAAAGCATAAACTAGCTCTTGTTTCCATCCTAGACGATGCTCTTATACGTGATAATGATGGAGCCAGATGGCACAACTAATCATCTCATTTGTTTTCCTCATCGTCCCGACATCTCCATCTTCACCAGCATACATTTCCAGCTACCAGAGATGCCTTTCGTAATGACTTTAGTCTCGGGCTAACAAGCATCACTAGCATCCTTTCCCCCTCCATCCCCTCCATCCCCTCCAACAACGGGAACCTTCTCTCCCCCTCCCTCTTCGTTCTATCCGTGACCCTCATCTTCATGCCAGAGCTTCTGGCAATATTCTACGCACTCGGTTTAGCCAAATATTTTCTCACATTCCACACCAGATAAAATCGGGCTTCTGCACGGCTGATGTAGAGACGCTCGTGCGACGAACACGCAATATGAAATGGAGAAGTGGCCGCAGCATCCGAAGTAGTCGCCTCCTCTGTCGGGCACGATGCTAGCCAGCTTTGCTGACAGATAAGATGGTATGGTGGAGACTGCGATGGGGGGAAAAAGATGCAGGAGAATAAAAAGAGAAAAGGACTCAACAGGAATATCATTCTTACCTATGTTTTGCTTTCTGACCCTCAACATATTCCGCATCATTTTTTTTTTTTTTTTTTTGTCTTCTCACCCCTATACAAGTGCAGTGAGAGCGGACATTGTGACACTTGGAGCACTGGGAAGAGTTAGGGAGGGAAGTGGCGGGGAAGGGATGCAAAATGAGTAGGATGCCGGACATTCTCTGCCACCTCATTTGCTGTTCATTAGCCTTGCGCCGCAGTGGAGGAGACGTTGGCTCGACTCGAGGATTATTTTGGAGGTGTTTGCAGTGACAGCTTCTCAGAGGTTGCGGTGACAGTTCCAATTCATTAGGGGCCCTGATGGTTCCTCTGGGAGGAGAGGAAGATCCCCATGCCCGACCGGAAGAGCACACTTGACGTCACGATGGAAGGAGTCGAGGTATGCCAAGAGACTACTAAGTGCTTATTTGTCAAGTTGTTTCTTAATCTTTCCTTCTCTACCACAGTGTTTCGTTTCAAGTGGGCTATGAATGCAAAAAAAACGGTGCAGTTGGTAAATATTGATGACATAAAAACTTTGCTTTTTTCACGATGCTGATTCAACGTATGTTGTACGGATCAAGAGAATATATGGAGTCAAAAGAACAAAAGCGCTCAAAAACTGAAATAAAAGCATTTGAGAACCATTAATGACTCTCGTCCTGTCGCCTTCATTTCTGTTAGCTAAGGGATGATGCGAAATTAATGATTAAACAGATGCTGCGCTACAGAGGAACTGAAATTGAACTCTCCAGATGAAGCGTAAAATTGGGACAGACTAATGGTTTGAACTTCGTGAAAAATGTTCATAAATACCAGATTCATAGCAGATACAGCTGGAACATTTGAAACACACATTTTTCCGTTTTTTATACATTGGCATTAAACTAAAGATTTCCTTCTAAGAGCTAAAAGTTAATTATATATTTAATCCACAGGTAAAAAAATTACGATTAAGAACCATTTAACTCTGAAGTACAAAATATATACAGATACTGGACAGAAAAATCAAAACAGTTTCAGGTTATCTGAATTAAAAAAATCACGTTTAGAGCTCAATAACTTCTTTAACATGATTTTTAATGAAAAATATCTAAAGATAAATTAAAGATCTCAATCAAATCTAGCCGTCCCATGTCCAAGTGGTTAGTGCACTTGGTCACTTATCAAAGGGATCTGGGTTCGAGCGTTCTTCTGATGAAGTCGTGCCATCCTCACAGACCTGCTATGGCACATAAACCGAAAAGCTTCTGTTAGACTTCTGTGGCAAGCAGCTGATTGAGGAGGGTTGGGTTGTTTTACCTCTGAGCGGCACTTTTTTGCACACCATGGGCTAAATGGCCAGATCACATGGACCCCGAAGGCTCAAAGAAGGTTGGGGGAGGGGACCCACTGGAACAGTTGTTGGGAGACAGATGGTAGTCTCCCGTCAAGGCCATCCAGCGTGTTCTTTAACGTTGGGTTGTTTTACCTCTGAGCGGCCCTTTTTTGCACACCATGGGCTAAATGGCCAGGTCACATGGACCCCGAAGGCTCAGAGAAGGTTGGGGGAGGGGACCCACTGGAACAGCTGTTGGGAGACAGATGGTAGCCTCCCGTCAAGGCCATCCAGCGTGTTCTTTAACGTGCACAGGGTATCTCTCTCCTGCACACGGGGCCAAGGCTTAACGTCCCATCCGACGGACGGCGGCCTTTCCAAGCCCATCGGTATCCCCTACTGACCGTGGGCAGGGCGGGGAATTTTGCGGAGATAAATCTCAACGCTGACCCAGCTGGGACTCGAACCTGGGAACTACAGATTACGAGCCTGGCACGCTACCGACTGAGCCACTCCCGCCCCTGATTGAGGAGGTATTTAGAGTTTCTTATTTGATCAAATTTATCTAAATCGCCATTTTAAACAATATTTGTTCGGTATTCAAAGAGTTATGAACGCTGGAATTTTTACCAGGCTAAAAACATTAAAAACCAAAATTCAATTAAAACAGGTTGAGATCAGTACCGAGTGCAATTCACCCTTGTACTGCACTAGAGGCAA
Organism: Ryuthela nishihirai; assembly: GCA_038380435.1. Classification (NCBI taxonomy): domain Eukaryota; kingdom Metazoa; phylum Arthropoda; class Arachnida; order Araneae; family Heptathelidae; genus Ryuthela; species Ryuthela nishihirai. The sequence goes on from JAWZYU010000010.1 coordinate 73,984,478, forward strand.
CTATGATCTCTAATCTCTTAACCTGTTTCAATATTTTAATTAAATTTCGGGATCAATATTTTATCTTCTGTTAAACATTCCGGCGGTTCATAACTCTTTGAATGCTGAACAAATATTGTTTAAAATCGAGATTTGGACAGATTTGATTGAGATTTTGAATTTATCTTTAGACATTTTTTTTTCATTAAAATCGTATTGAAGAAGTTATTGAGCTCTAAATGAGATTTTTTTTATCGAGTTGGGTTGGGTTGTTTTACCTCTGAGCGGCACTTTTTTGTACACCATGGGCGAAATGGCCAGGTCTCAAGGACCCCGAAGGCTCAGAGAAGGCTCAGGAGGGGACCCACTGGAACAGCTGGGAGGTTGGTGCCACTGGAAGGTTGGAGGAGGGGACCCACTGGAACTGTTGGGAGACAGATGGTAGCCTCCCGTCAAGGCCATCCAGCGTGTTCTTTAACGTGAACAGGGTATGGCTCTCCCGCACACGCGGCCACGGCTTAACGTCCCATCCGACGGACGGCGGCCTTTCCAAGCCCATCGGTGTCCCCTACTGACCGTGGGCAGGGCGGAGAATTTTTTATCGAGATAACATGGAACTGTTTCCATTTTTCTGTCCAGTACCTGGAGTCACTATAACGTCTTTTAACTAAGTCCTTACATTTAGTTTTTAGCTCTTCAGCTAATCGGAGTGTTTTAGTTTCCTGTTGAGCGCAGTTAAAGTGTCGATGAACATTTTTTTTTCTCTTATAAACTTCTTTATTTTCATCTTTCTCTTCTAAGATAAAATTTCAGCAAATTATCTGTTAAAAATTATAAAAAAAAAAAAATAAATACCCCCTCAAGCAGCTGTTTGCCACAGAGGTCTGACAGGAGCCTGTCAGTTTATATGCCATAGTAGAATGTCTGTGAGGATGGCAGGACCTCAGCAGAAAAACAACACACACATCCATGCCTTATCCGGGACTCGAATCCAGGTCCCTTAGATCAGTAGCCAAGCGCGCTAACCACTCGCTTTTGAGTAACTCGTACAAATGTAACTAAAATGTTTGCACATATTCGAGTGATGGTAAAAAATCGACCTGACACATTTTAAATAAAATAATAACTAAATACCCCCTCAAGCAGCTGCTTGTCACAAAGGTCTGACAGGAGCCTATTAGTTTATACGCCATAGTAGAAGGTCTGTGAGGATAGCGGGACCTCAGCAGAAAAACGATACGAACATCCTTGCCTTATCAGGGGTTCAAACCCAGTTCCCTTTGATAAGGAGCCAAATCGGGAAAAAAGTAGCATATCACTGCTCATTTTTGGGGTGGGGGTGGCTCAGTCGGTAGCGCGCCAGGCTCGTAATCTGTAGTTCCCAGGTTCGGGTCCCAGCTGGGTCAGCGTTGAGATTTATCTCCGCAAAATTCTCCGCCCTGCCCACGGTCAGTAGGGGACACCGATGGGCTTGGAAAGGCCGCCGTCCGTTGTATGGGACGTTAAGACGTAGCAACGTGTGCGGGAGAACCATACCCTGTGCACGTTAAAGAACACGCTGGATGGCGGGAGGCTACCATCTGTCTCCCAACAGCTATCCCAGTGGGTCCCCTCTCCCAACCTTCTATGAGCCTTCGCGGTCCATGTGACCTGGCCATTTAGCCCATGGTGTGAAAAAAAGTGCCGCTCAGAGGTAAAACAACCCAACCCGATGGAGCAGCGTATCAAACGATGTGAAATGCGCAACCTCATAAAGTTCCCAGTTGCCACTCATACTCCCAATGTGAATGCGACGTAAAGTACGGACGGCCAACCTATGGTAGAGGGATTAAATGTAGAGAGATATAAATGTCTTCGCCTGGTTGAAAAATTGGTGTTAAATTTAAAGAAGTTTTTATGTGTGTTTTTTCTTGTAGAAAAATTGTAGAGAAGTTTCTGAATTTAATCAGAAACTTTATACATACTGTTACCGTAGAATGGTTTAAAGGTAACGGTATGTAGAGTGAGTTGAGCTGTTTTAACTTTTTATGTCGCTTAATCGGTATAGTACATAGATGTTTCGGTCAGTGGATTACCTCGCTGGGAAAATAGGGCCTGATGTTTCCACTTTCAAAACTGGCTGGTCAGTTTACTTGGTTTATCTGTGATTGCTACTTTATTTGCACACAATGAGATAAATGACCATGTTACAATGACCCCAGTGTCTCACGGAAGGATGGAGAAGTGATCTATTAGGCAGTTGTTAGGAGACAGATGGAAGCCTTCTCTCTACGAGGTTCAATCTTTCCAAGCCTTCTCTCTACGAGGTCCAATCTTTCCAAGCCTTCTCTCTACGAGGTCCAATCTTTCCAAGCCTTCTCTCTACGAGGTCCAATCTTTCCAAGCCTTCTCTCTACGAGGTCCAATCTTTCCAAGCCTGTCGGTGTCCACCGAGACAGTGAAGGTCAATCTCAAAGCTAGCACAGTTTGGGACTCGAACCTGAGTGCTCATCAGTGAAAAGGGTTCAAAGCAGGTGACATAAAGTATTCAAACATTATTAACTGATTAGAAGGAAAACGAGAAATTACACAAAAGATATTTTCACCTCTAAACTCCAGTTTTTTCAGGTTAGCAGCAGAAGGCAAGAGATTTTCCTTTAATATAATATGCAGGTTTTGATTTTCAGTTGGGAAAGATCTTCGCTTGAATTTTTTTTTGTCTTACACTTTTCCGGAAATATTTCAAGGGAAGGCCAAAATTACGACTTAAAACAATTCTATGACTGTGACTGTTACTTCTTACGAAAATGTCATTAAAAATAATAATTTACATTGATTAACGTTATTGCTGATAGTTCGTTCAGAAAAATATCAGAAAAATGTCAACCCTCTTTAATTTTTTTTCTACAGCTCTGGCCTTAGATTTTCACAACGGAATCTCGTGTGTCGAACTTTTAATTCTTGGGCAGGAATTGGCTCAGTGGGTTGGTTTTAGTTGGTTTACCTCTGACCGGCACTTTTTTGCACACCGTGCGCTAAATGGCCAGGTCATATGGACCTGGCCATTGGTTGGGGGGAGGGGACCCACTGGAGCAGCTATTGGGAGACAGGTGGTAGCCTCCCGTCAAGGCCATCCAGCGTGTTCTTTAACGTGCACAGGTATGGCTTTCCCACACACGGGGACACGGCCTAACCTCCCATCCGACTGACGGCGGCCTTATTCAAGCCCATCGGTGTCCCCTACTGACCGTGGGCAGGGCGGGGAAATTTTGCGGAGATAAATCTCAACGCTGACCCAGCTGGGACTCGAACCTGAGAACTACAGGTTACGTGCTTGGCGCGCTACCAACTGAGCCACCCCGCCCCGCTCAGTGGGTGATAACAGATGTTCCCAAGTTTCGATCCACACTATGCCTAGGCTGAGATTTCCTCTGCTAACTCCGCTTTATCCTCGGTAATAAAAAGGGACTCCTTTGCCTTAGCGCCGTCCATTGGATCGGATATTAAGCCATTGACCCTTGGTTAGAAGGGCCATTCTCTGCACACGTCAGAAAACACTTTGAATGACCTTGATAAAGATTCCACATCTCTCCTAACGTTTTTCCAGCAGATTCCCATTCCTCGAGTAGAGGTAACTGAACCCTTGGGATCCTTATGACCTGGCCTTTTAACCCATTGTGCACATGAAAGATCAGCTGAGCTATAAAACAACGCAACATTTAAATCCCCGAAATGTAAAGAGCAAAGAGAAATACAACGAAGAGTCCACCGAATGCGATTAAAAATGAAAATCAAAGCAATAGGGAAGACGTGAAAAAGAGGAGCAAATGAATGGAAGACAAGTGAGGAACAGATCCCTGCTAATTAATGGTGGCCGAGATCTTTTTTCGACCATTGCTTAAAAGAAGTGCTAAAACTAAATGATGTACGTTTCCCCCGTTTCCGCTCTTGGCCTGCCTGCCCTTCCCAATTAGTGTCTTGCCCAGCCAATAGCGACCAACACCTCGCAATTTGTGCTCGCTTCGAGAACTGAGCGGTTGTCCCCCCCACACACACACCCCTCCCCAACCAACAGCCATCTTTAATGGGCGCCGGAAACTTGTTTACTCTGCATAGAGCAGTGATGTACGCATGCGCTGAACACCGGAGGCACTTCATTAGCGGCAACAAATTGAGTCATTAAGGGGTGCGGCGGCGCACACGGCCGCCACATATGCGCTGTGGGGGGCCGCGGGGGTCATGTGACACCGCAGAGGCGCAGACTTCCACGTGAGACGCGCTTTTGCCAAAGGAACAAAATTTCCACCTCTTTACGATCCATTTTCTGCACAATTTTCAAGATGCATTCGCTTTTTTTCCGTTTGACGTATAACATTGCTTCAATTTCAAGAATATTTACGCTCTGGACAAAGTCTCGATGACACGGAATCTTCCTTCTAAGCAGAGCATACAAAAATAAATTCATGCAAGAGGCAAATACTCACTTCTCTAGAGCGGTAGTTTTCTTTATACTGTTTTTTCTATGAAACGAATTATTGTTCTTTCTGCAATATCAACTGTTACTTCATTTATGGCATTACCACGAAGAAGTGACAGTCGAGAAACAAAAATGTGTCGATAAGTTAACCTATTTTAAATATATTAATTGATTATATGGCCGAGTGGTTAGCTTTCTTGGCTATTAACCAAATGGACTCGGGCTCGAGAGCCAGAAAAGGAATGAATGCTTCTTTTCTTGTTTATCCTTCTGCTGAAGTCTCCCCTTCCTCACATATCTTCCCTATGGTGTATTGACAGACTCCTGTCAGATATATATGGCAAGAAGCTGTTTCAGACGCAATTTATATATATTTATATTTATTATAGCTTTAGAGCATTGGAACTAGGTTGTTTTTTACCTCTGAGAGGTACTTTTTTTTTTTGCACAGAAAGGCTAAACAAACAGATCACAAGGACCCCAAATGGCTCAGAGCAGAAACGGATTTCACTGGACAGCTGTTAGCAGACAGATGAAAACCTCTTCCAGTGTTTTCGCCAACATATTCAGAGTATGACATTGCTGCACATATATTGCACCACGGGTTAATGTCTATCCAAAATATCCTTTAATTCAAAGTCCTTTTAATGTTCGCTTTCTTATCGGAGGTAGAGAAATGAGGAGAAAATCTCGATACAGGCACAGTGGGGCCTAGAACTTCGTTTCCCAGTTGTCTTGGCAATGTATGAAAGATACAGGTGATGCAAAACCAGAGATATGCATGAAAATCGTTGTAGAGTTTTTTTTAGAATGGGTGGAGCATATGGGGAAAAAAGTCAAATATACACTCAAACTAAATTTGGCTTTATAACATTTTGTTCTCACTAAAATTTTTAAAAGTTTAAAATTTGTTTAGCTCTAATAAAACTTCAAACAAGATAATAAAAGTTTTGTTACTTTTGGAAGCAATTTCTTGAACACTAAGAAAAAGTCATCTATTGGTTTGAAGCAGCTTCTGGCGTGGAGAGAGATTGCGTTGGTCGTGTCATTTTGCCAGCATGGGTCTCTTTAATATCGTACTTCATTCATCTCTTCCATTGCATCATATACTCTTTGATATCGTACTTCATTCATCTCTTACATTGCATCATGTACTCTTTAATATCGTACTTCATTCATCTCTTCCGTTGCATCATATACTCTTTAACATCGTATTTCATTCATCTCTTCCATTGTACCATATACTCTTTAATATCGTATTTAATTCATCTCTTCCATTGTATCATATACTCTTTAATATCGTATTTCATTCATCTCTTCCATTGTATCATATACTCTTTAATATCGTATTTCATTCATCTCTTCCATTGCATTATATACTCTTTGATATATCGTACTTCATTGATCTCGTCCATTGCATCATATACTCTTCAATATCGTACTTCATTCATCTCTTCCATTGCATCATATACTTTTTAATATCGTACTTCATTCATCTCTTCCATTGCATCATATACTCTTTAATATATCGTACTTCATTCATCTCTTCCATTGCATCATATACTCTTTAATATCGTACTTCATTCATCTCTTCCATTGCATCATACACTCTTTAATATCGTACTTCATTCATCTCTTCCATTGCATCATATACTCTTTAATATATAATAATCATATCCTCTCATATACATCATATACTCTTATTATATGCATCATATGCTCTTAAATATATCGTATTTCATTCATCTCTTCCATTGCATGATAATTCAATTAACGAAAGGAAACATAAATTAAAACCGATATTTAAGTGCAGCAGATTAGGTTAACTTTCTTCACCATCATTGAAAAGATACCCAACGTCTGATCTTGTCATCAACTCTTCGGAGGTTTCCCTCTGTCTCCTCCTAATGTCTTTCTCAGCACTTCACTCCCACTGCTGCTGCCGCTCCCCCTCTCCATCGTCCGCGCCCCAAAACTCCACCAAACGGCCACACTTGCTGACTGAAGACCGCATAGCCCGAGGTCAAGTGTTTCCGGTGACAGAGGTCAGGTCGTGCGAGCGGTGCTACTGCCGTTCACCAGTTGACACGATCAACTCAGAGCGGAGACTGTCCCTGAACGACGTTGTTTGCGTTGGATCCGTCTTCGTGAAAGGGAGGACTTCGCAATACTGCACAGAGATGACAGAGAAGGCAGTCAAGTTTTCGACTGTGGGCTTAGTCAAGGTCAGAGGTCATGACGACACTAATTTTTGTAAGCTGCTTAAAGATGCATGTCGACGAAATGCGGAGTCCACTGAAACTATGATCTGTTGCTGTAAGAAGAGATAAAATTCTAGAAATGAGCACTAGTCAACCGTAGCGCTCTTAAAATTATATATCCAAAGTATAATGTTCCTCTGGTGGTTGGGAATACCCCGGCTTTGTACCCATCTCTTTCAGGGATGGGTTGTTTTTGTTCTGAACGACACTTTTGCGATACAACGAGCTAAGATCACAAGGACTTAGAGTCTGATAGGGAAAAGGAATCGAATGGTCATCTGTTTGGAGACGGAGGTCATCATCATGCTCATTAACAAACAACAAGGTAATGAATGCTCTTATGTCACGGATTAATGTCCTATCAGAGGGATGGTGATCTATTCCAAGCTCACCGATGTCCCCTTTCTCATAAACGGCAGGACAACGATGAGAAGAGATACAATGGGTCTGGAACCTGAAAATATTAGATTAAGAGTCTGGGATCCTGAGTCACGAACAAAAAACTTATAAAGGAAGTAGAAGAACGCGTGTGGGAATCTCGTTTTCAAAGAGAATGAAGGTTTTCTCATATTTTCTCACTCCTTAAAAGTTTTAATTCCAGCTAATGGATGATGCGGAAAATGCAAAAAGTAGTAGTATTTTATTAGTAATTATACAACATAAAGAATGTTTGCCTTTTATATCTTAAATTTAAAAATTTGCGTTTCTTACACCGATCTGAGGAAAGGTTTGTTGCTGTTAGTGGAATATCTCTCGACACTTGACCAACGAAATTTCAAATTTCTACCGTTAACAGATCATTTGCAACATTCGTTAAAAGTTTCGGCGTTTCCCTATTTCGTGATCTCTAATGATATAAATTAAAACTACCTAAGGATTTGAAAAATTCTAAAAATAATATTTCCTTAGTGCTAATCCAACCAAAAGAAAGTTTTCCAATTATCTCTTAAAATATAAAAGTTGCGTTTCCCCACCCCCCTGGGGATGAGAAGTCAGCTCATTGTTGCCAATGGAAACTTCGTGACCTTAACATTCCAGCACCAAAATTTCAAATTTCTAGCATAAATAAAAGAATAAAAAATAAATAAATACCCCCCCTCAAGCAGCTGCTTGCCACAGAGGTCTGACAGGAGCCTGTCAGTTTATATGCCAGAGTAGAAGGTCTAAGAGGATGGCCGGACCTCAGCAGAAAAACGACACATACATCCATGCCTTACCCGGGGTTCGAACCCAGGTCCCTTAGATCAATAGCCAAGCGTGCTAACCACTCGGCCACGGGACAGTCGCTCAAAAAAATATCCGAACACTATGGTTGATTACAGAATTCAGAAAAAATATCTGGCAACGATTTTTTTAGAAATTAGTGATCTGGCAACCTTCGTGTCACGTGACACGAGGGTTGCCAGATCACTAATTTCTAAAAAAATCGTTGCCAGATATTTTTTCTGAATTCTGTAATCAACCATAGTGTTCGGATATTTTTTTGAGCGACTGTACAAAAAAAAAGAAAATTTTGTTATATTATTTTAAAAAATTAATTTTGGTTTCTCAAATCGTCATCTTTTCCTATGAAATTCTTTCAAATTTCATTTTGAAATATTTTTCGCACTCAAATCTCAAAATATGAGAAAAACATTTTGATATAAAAATAAACTTTCGAAGATGACGTGTCGTTAGCTGTTTACATTTTTTTTTCCGTGCAAGTTTTATCATATATCACAAACATTTCGCAAAAAGATTCGGAACAGCTGAAGTAACGCATATTTCTCGGTTGCTGAAAAGTCACCCAGTTCTTTTCAAGTTTACTCCTAAAATCTAGCAAACTATCTTGCAAATGGGCTGATGTCGTGGTTGATATGTGCCTTTGGAAGAGAGAAGAACTAAAAAAAAGGTAGAAAGTGATTCTCTCCTCCATTTAAAGAAAAAAAAAAGAGGAAAACTTCGGAAACAAAAACTTTCTGGTATGCGGCGTAGCATCCAGTCCGAGTCCGATAAGCCAGAGAACAAAGGACAGCATCCAGCTCCTCAAGGATTTTCTTTTCGGGCTCCAAGATATGAAGCTGCAAGCGCCGCTAGGTCTGTGCGCGTCTAGGTTTGCACGTTAAAGAAGAAGCGCAATTTGCGATGCCATTACATCTCGACTGGGCGTACCTCGGATGAACTTCGCGGAAAGGAGCGACAAAGAACACACAGAGGAGCTTTTCCATTCAACGGAAGATGAGCACAGTGGGGCAGAGGAAAAAAGGGAACGAAGAGAGAACTATTCCTGTCTTGTAATTAGCGTGAAATCACCATTCGCCTTAAACACACAGGGGTTCTTTTTATCACAGGACGTGAAAAAAATAGATTCTAGAGATGAAAAATAGGGGATGAAGTAAGAGATGAGGATGAAGGAGAGGTTGCCAAAGTTCTCTTTCTCTCTGCCAGTCCCCCATCTTCATCCCCTTCATTGAAGTGTCATTAAGCAGCGGGAAGAGCAAAAGGGAGGTTAAAGAGAGCGAGGTGGTTCACTAGAGTATCTCATAAACTCTGAACTTGAGTGTGGTTGGTAGACGCAAACGCAGGGAGGACTCCCTCCTGTTTTTTCTCCATCCCCTTCTCGTTTCTTCCCTTGTCAAATGGTTTCCACGTGGTACGCTACGTGATAATGGTTTTATGGCAGGATGCAAGGTCGCAGATGCGTTGCCAAACAGACGCGATGCGAAGCGCAGAAGGCGAGATGCTGGCTCGAGATGTTGCCTCAGTTTCGAGCATTGATGGCCCCCGTCATTAACGGCTCCTGAGACTTAATGACACTGCACATGGCAGAATCACTAACGGACCCTCAGCCAGTTCTCGACGCTCAATGGTCCCCTTGTGTTGTTCTGACAGGGCGTGGAAGCTTCTGTCGTGTCTATCCCTCCCCGCCCCCCCTCCCTCTCGGTTTCATTGCCTCCTCCTCCCCTCATCCCACGAGAGAGTTCTGCTGCACCTGCTGCTCATGCCCAGTTGTCACTTCGTAGATACGGCATCGACTGCTGAGAGGGTGATCACTGCTTGCTCCCAAACTTCCTCCGTTTCTCCTCCACATCCACTGCAATGAATGAAAGAGTAACGGTCCCTCACTTCCTCTCCTCCCTCAGCTACTTTTGAAAGGAATCCCCCCCCCCTTCCCACAGAGATGACTGCCATGAAGGCAGCTTAGTGGCTTCCCCAGATCTCATTCAAGAGAGGCCATCAAAGAGTTAGCCTCATCTCGAATTTATCCGAAATATTGTCGATACCAAAACAAAAATCGGTTTTAATTATTTTCTCCAAAATGTATTGCCGAAACTGAGAAAGGAAAAAGAATTGTGTTTTCGAGTATTTTCCAGTGCAAGGCCAAATCGAAAGTTCCGTAACTTCGAAATTAAGCTTTTCGTGAGAAAATGAGACTGAAATAAATTATTGGTCTAAACGAAATCTATCTACAGTCGCTCAAAAAAATATCCGAACACTATGGTTGATTACAGAATTCAGAAAAAAATATCTGGCAACGATTTTTTTAGAAATTAGTGATCTGGCAACCTTCGTGTCACGTGACACGAAGGTTGCCAGATCACTAATTTCTAAAAAAAATCGTTGCCAGATATTTTTTCTGAATTCTGTAATCAACCATAGTGTTCGGATACTTTTTTGAGCGACTGTAGGTGGTCATATTATTTTGATACTAGATCGTGTGGGCTCACTCACGGAAATATTGAGCGTGTGCAGTTACCGTTCACAGCAAACTGGAGCGTGTGCAGTAACTGCACACGCTCCAGTTTCCTGTGAACGGTAACTGGAGCGTGTACAGTTGCTGTACACGCTCCAGATATTTTTCCTGAATTCTGTAATCACGTGACACGAAGGTTGCCAGATCACTAATTTCTAAAATAATCGTTGCCAGATATTTTTTCTGAATTCTGTAATCAACCATAGTGTTCGGATACTTTTTTGAGCGACTGTAGGTGGTCATATTATTTTGATACTAGATCGTGTGGGCTCACTCACGGAAATATTGAGCGTGTGCAGTTACCGTTCACAGCAAACTGGAGCGTATGCAGTAACTGCACACGCTCCAGTTTCCTGTGAACGGTAACTGGAGCGTGTACAGTTGCTGTACACGTTCCAGATATTTTTCCTGAATTCTGTAATCACGTGACACGAAGGTTGCCAGATCACTAATTTCTAAAAAAAAATCGTTGCCAGATATTTTTTCTGAATTCTGTAATCAACCATAGTGTTCGGATACTTTTTTAAACGACTATACAGCTCAATTCTGAAAAATATTCTTCCAGTATTTGAAAGAGTTGTAGTTTTAAAATATTTAACAACATCGCTATCCCAAAAACAATATCACTCAGAATCGACGAAAATTGAGCTGTAATGAAACTCTGAAAAATAAGCTTATTTTATTGAATTATTATTTACGTTTTAACTTTTGAGATAAAATTTTTTGCTGGCAAAAATGACTGTTAAATATTCCAATTCCCATAACACTTTAAATATTAAACGAATATTTTTGGAAAAAAAATCAAAATTTAGATAGATTTCATTGAGTTTTTATATTGATTCCCATTTCTTTCTATACAAAACTTGTTTCATTTCTGTTCACAATTTGTCTAACAGTTAGAAAATATTTCGAAACAGTCAAAATTTAAACCACATTTGGGAAAGAGTATAAAATAGTCTTATTAAGAACAGTATGTTGAAATGAATTCTAAACAGAATGAAATCATATTGATTTCTGTATCAAAATATATTTCAATACGAACTAGACAACGGGCGGCCAAGATGAGACCCAACTGATCCCAAGGGGCAGCCTCCCTAAGATTTGTGGGGCGGGGGTGGCTCAGTCGGTAGCGCGCCAGGCTCGTAATCTGTAGTTCCCAGGTTCGAGTTCCAGCTGGGTCAGCGTTGAGATTTATCTCCGCAAAATTCCCCGCCCTGCCAAGGTCAGTAGGGGACACCGATATGGCTTGGAAAGGCCACCGTCCGTCGGATGGGACGTTAAGCCGTGGCCCCGTGTGCGGGAGAGCCATACCCTGTGCACGTTAAAGAACACGCTGGATGGCCTTGACGGGAGGCTACCATCTGTCTCCCAACAGCTGTTCCAGTGGGTCCCCTCCCCCAACCTTCTCTGAGCCTTCGGGGTCCTTGTGACCTGGCCATTTAGCCCATGGTGTGCGAAAAAGTGCCGCTCAGAGGTAAAACAACCCAATCCAACCGTAAGATTTGTAGCAAAAAACTTTTAACTTATGCATTAGTAGGGCCTGACCACCTGCTTTTCGCTACTACTGTTCTACAACTGTTCAAGTTTAATTCCATTGCAACTAAATTATGAATCTGGGGTATTGTGAAGAATTACTGACAAAAGGAAATATTATTTGTTAACAATAAAATAATTCACGGCCAGCGCACATATGATTTCTGATCATGTGGCCTACACATATGGATTTCCGTTCATGCCACCCACTTTTGAAAGAACTTGGACGCCTCGTATCTTTATGATAAATATTTCCATATTGATATCAGTTTAATACATATGTATATCAGTTTCTTAACTGCAACAGTTAATTCATTTATATTCCATTAAATAAGTACCCTCTCAAGCAGCTGCTTGCCACAGAGGTCTGTCAGTTTATATGCCATAATAGAAGGTCTGTGAGGATGGCAGAACCTCAGCAGAAAAACATCCATGTCTTTACCCGGGTCACGTTAAAATCAACCATACAACGTTGTCCTCCCCATCATCATCAGTATGTATATCAGTTTCTTAACTGCAACATATGTATATCAGTTTCTTAACTGCAACAGTTAATTCATTTATATTCCATTAAATAAATACCCTCTCAAGCAGCTGCTTGCCACAGAGGTCTGTCAGTTTATATGCCATAATAGAAGGTCTTTGAGGATGGCAGAACCTCTGCAGAAAAACATCCATGTCTTTACCCGGGACTCGAATCCAGGTCCCTTACATCAGTAGCCAAGCGCGCTAACCACTCGGCCTGGGGACAACTTACTGTAAAAACAAACAAACTTAAACTCAGAAAAATCTTAAAAATCTGTTCTTCAGATTATTATTTTATATTCTTCATTAACATTTGACCCCTCAGGCTATTCTTCGTTTCCATTTCTTTATTATTAGCAGCAGTTCTATGTCCTTTATTTCTATTATGTAAGTCATCAGCTATTCCCGACAACTTATCACGACCTTTATAAAAAAAAACCTTAAGTATGAATGAAGACCATAGAGTTGGGTTGGGTTGTTTTACCTCTGAGCGGCACTTTTTTGCACACCATGGGCTAAATGGCCAGGTCACATGGACCCCGAAGGCTCAGAGAAGGTTGGGGGAGGGGACCCACTGGAACAGCTGTTGGGAGACAGATGGTAGCCTCCCGTCAAGGCCATCCAGCGTGTTCTTTAACGTGCACAGGGTATGGCTCTCCCGCACACGCGTCCACGGCTTAACGTCCCATCCGACGGACGGCGGCCTTTCCAAGCCCATCGGTGTCCCCTACTGACCGTGGGCAGGGCGGGGAATTTTGCGGAGATAAATTTCAACACTGACCCAGCTGGGACTCGAACCTGGGAACTGCAGATTACGAGCCTGGCGCGCTACCGACTGAGCCACCCCCGCCCCAAGGCCATAGAGAAAGGAAATCTAGAAATGAGTACAATAACTCTATAAGTGAGAATTTTTGAGCACTCAACAGAACTACAAGATTCCCCATATTATGTACTTTTGCTCCGTATTTATATTGCCTTTTTAAAGTATTTACGATTCGCTGTCAACCTTGAAAAAATTACTCTCCAAGCAGCCCACTTTTGCTTCAGAGGTCTGAAACAAATCTGTCAATACGCCACAGAGAACGCATATGAGGAAGGCGAAACCTCAGCAGAAGTCAACACAAAGAAACATCTACGACTAATCCGGGACTGGAACCCAGGTCACATTACTCTAGGCCAAGCATGATAATCTTTAAAATTAGGTTATATATTCTAGGTAATATAAATATGGACAATTCGTATTTAAATAACTTATTTCTTTATTTATTTTAATGGAGCAAAAGATTTTGAGTAGAATCTGCAACTTTACAATACTTTATATGTTTAATTAACTCCCAAGAGAATTTATTCTCTTAAGTTTAGGGGCGACGGTGGCTCAATCGGTAGCGCACCATGCTCCTAATCTGCAGTTCCCAGGTTCGAGTCCCAGCTGAGCAAGCGTTGAGATTTATCTCCGCGAAATTCCCTGCCCACAGTCAGACGGGACACTGATGGGCTTGGAAATGCCGCCATCCGTCGGATGGGACGTTAAGCTGTGGACCCGTGTGTGATAGAGCCATACCCTGTGCACGTTAAAGAACACGCTGGATGGCCTTGACGGGTTGCTACCATCTCTCTCCCAACAGCTGTTATAGTGGGTCCCCAACCTTCTCTGAGGCTTTGGGTCTTTGTAAGCTGACCATTTAGCCCATTGTGTGCAAAAAAAGTGCCGCTCAGAGATAAAACAATCCAACTGTATTAAATTTAAGGAAATTAAAAGTAGGATTAAAATTTTTCTTCGGGACAGTAAAATCGATTAAAAGAATTAAATCGCTGTAATTCACATTGACATCATAATTATAATCGATATCACTTTACTGTAAACTTCATAGAATGTTTCAAGGATGTTTGTGTCGTTTTTCTGCTGAGGTCCTGACATCCTCACAGACCTTCTACTTTGGCGCATAATCTGGCAGGCTCCTGTCAGACCTCTGTGGCAAGCAGCTGCTTGAGGGGGTGTTTATTTTATTATTATTCTCTTGTGCAGACAAGCAGGTGTTTGCGGTTCATTTATTTAAATACTTATTGCGTAACTAACACAAATGCAAAAGAATATTATTTTTTGTGGACTATCGAGACAGAAGGTTAGTATGCTATTTATTTGTTATTCACTTCAATGCTGAGTGATTGGTTCAGTCAGAAATGTCCACTAAATATAACGAAAGTTTTGTTTTCGGTTTATTGGGGAAAAAACCTTCTTAAAAGATAAAAACTTAAGTTATATTCTGCAGAAGTTAAGAAACAGGGTAGTAATTGTCGTAAAAACCTCTCGTCTGACCGCAACATCTGAGCAGTGTGTTTCCTTCTTTTACGAAAAAGGGATTTCATCAGTGAGCAGCGCGGAAGACTCTTAACCTGCTGGGTTCGAATCCTCACTGTACAGTCGCTCAAAAAATTATCCGAACACTATGGTTGATTACAGAATTCAGAAAAAATATCTGGCAACGATTTTTTTTTAGAAATTAGTGATCTGGCAACCTTCGTGTCACGTGATTACAGAATTCAGGAAAAATATCTGGAGCGTGTACAGCAACTGTACACGCTCCAGTTACCGTTCACAGCAAACTGGAGCGTGTGCAGTTACTGCACACGCTCCAGTTTGCTGTGAACGATAACTGCACACGCTCAATATTTCCGTGAGTGAGCCCACACGATCTAGTATCAAAATAATATGACCACCTACAGTCGGTCAAAAAAAATATCCAAACACTATAATGTATTTAAATATCTGTCAACGATATTTTTTTGTCAAAATATCCAAACACTATAAAGTATTTAAATATCTGTCAAGATATTTTTAGAAATTAGTGATCTGTAATAAATGATCACACAGATAATAATACACTGTGGCGTATTATCTAGACAAACTCGTTTCAGGCGTCTGAAGCAAAAGTGGGGTGCTTGGAGAGTAATTTTTTCAAGGTTGACAGCGAATCGTAAATACTTTAAAAAAGCAATATAAATACGTATCACAAAACATAATATGGGGATTCTTGTAAATCTTGTATATCTAGGTTGTTCGTAATGACAAAGCCCTCTTACATTAACAATAAGTGCGGCAATTTTTGACCAAAAATCAAAAGGCAACCCACCCCATGAAAGGGAATTATTTTAACGATGTGAAGCATATAAAGAGAGGTACGCAGAGCATTTGAAAAGCACTCCCAAAGAGAACTTTCAAAATGTTTAGAAGCACACGAGACTGGAGAAGTTGCGTTAAGGTTTCTATTAGCTCTATCATTCATCACCAAGTTTCTATTATATCCAAGATTAATTAGAATAAGTCGAGTCCACTCATCATTATTTAAGCTGCAAGTGTTTAAGTTTGCACTGAAATACACTCCCCTAATATCTCTGTCCGTTACTCTTGTGTCAGTTGGATTTCTTCAGTTGTCCTCCCCATCATCATCCTCATGCAGCCATGGGCTACAGAGGTCCAACCAGACCGTGCAATTTAGTTCTCCAAGCAAGTCTATCCTGAGCTACATCTACTGCATCTGGCCACTGCACACCAATTCTAACAAGGTCCTGTTTGACGTTGTCTACCCACCGCATCCTAAGTCTCATCCTCTTTTTTTTTAGAATATAATTTTTATTCATAAGAGTAAAGAATACAAATACATTTACACTTTGACCCGCAAAGCTAAATAGCTTATCTGCAGGAAAATGAATAAATTATATTAACATAAGTCATTCAGCCACAAAAATGGTGTACATCAAATAAATCCACAAAACACAACACATAAAAATCAGCTAACTAGAAAATACTTCTGAGGCCTTTAGGCACACTGTTCATAACCCTATTCGCCAATCTATAATTATCCATACGGGCAACATGGCCAAACCAGCGGAGTCTCTCTCTGCACAATATGCTGCTTAAAGGAGGTTGCAAACTCCTTTGCCTAACCTCATCATTAGTTACAAAGTTGAACCACCTAATGCCCAAGATACTGCGTAAGCATCTGGAATCAAAAGCATCTGGAATCAAAAGCATCTGGAATCAAAAGCATCTAGTTTCCTGTTATCTTGTTTACAAAGTGTCCAAGTTTCACTACCATAACTAACCCTAGAAAGAACCAAACTATTATACAGTCTAATTTTAGTCCTTCCCAAATGTCCTCCCCAAATGCTTCAAAAGATGCTATTGGTCTTTCCTCCTCTAACGTCACAGTTCTGCCACCGGTAGTTTCTCAAAACATCTTTTTCTTTTCCTCTTTTGCTGCTTCTGTGTCATTTGATCTCTCGTTGATGCATCAGTGAATCGAAGGCGCTCTGATGGGGGAAAAAATCCCTTGCAGCATTAGGCGAATTGAAAGCGGACAACGCCTAACGTTCATACACCTCAATACGATACAGAAGTTCGTAGAACGCTGATAAAACTGCGCATTACATTGGATCCCGATCTAAGTAGAGATTCGGGGTCGACCCGGTTCCACCTTCTGCTTTTTCCACTGATGCGTATCCACCCCTCGCTAGCAACCAGCAACCAAAGGTCAAGGGTCAAGACGGCTGCACTTAATTGGTGCAAATCAGCCCGAGATCCCCAGATGACGGCCTCCTTCTGCCCCCTGCTCACGAAGCCGGAGGAGGCGGGACTCGGGTCACGTGGGGCCGTTCCCACGCGGCGAGACAAACACATGTGCACGCTGATGCATCGAAGCGCACGTGGAGAGAAAACAGGACCTGCTAGGAGGGCGGTGCTCGGAAGTGCCAAGGGAGGCTCCAGGGTGCAAACACCGAATTAAGGCAACGATGGAGAAGACAGCATCTTTTGCAATGGGTTGGGGAACCTCCCTCTCGAATAGCTAAAAAGGTCGTTAAGTATCCTGTTTTTGCTTTTAAAATATCCAAAATAAACGACACAGTATTCTGTAAACTTGGCCGAGTGATTAGCGCGCTTGACTGCTGATCTAAGGGACCTGGGTTCGAGCCCCGGATAAGGCATGGTTGTATGTGTTGTTTTTCTGCTGAGGTCCTGCCATCCTCTCAGATCTTCTACTATGGCATATAAACTGACAGGCTCCTGTCAGACCTCTGTGGCAAGCAGCTGCTTGAGGGGGTATTTATTTTTTTTTTTAGTGTGTCATACTCCGATTTCGTTTACAAGGTGTATCGTAAATCCCTCTGCCAAAGACCGGTGGTCATCACATAGTATCTTGTTTCTAGATATTTTCACAGATCTTCACTGTCTTTTCTGCAATCTATTTTGTATATGACCATCTGAGGTATGACTGAAGTAGACCATGGAAAGATCACCACAGATTTCTTTGTAGAAAGGCCTCCGAATTACTCAGATTATGCCATAGTTTAATTAATTAATTAATTTCCCTGTACTAAGTACAAAGCATTCTTCAAAAACCTGAATAAGTTCAGGCTCTGTCCCGCCACCATCTTCTGTATTAATCCGACTCTGCCTTTACAAGACATTAACTACATTTAAAATTGGGGCGGGGGTGGCTCAGTCGGTAGCGCGCCAGGCTCGTTAATCTGTAGTTCCCAGGTTCGAGTCCCAGCTGGGTCAGCGTTGAGATTTATCTCCGCAAAATTCCCCGCCCTGCCCACGGTCAGTAGGGGACACCGATGGGCTTGGAAAGGCCGCCGTCCGTCGGATGGGACGTTAAGCCGTGGCCCCGTGTGCGGGAGAGCCATACCCTGTGCACGTTAAAGAACACACTGGATGGCCTTGACAGGAGGCTACCATCTGCCTCCCAACAGCTATTCCAGTGGGTCCCCTCCCCCAACATTCTCTGAGCCTTCGGGGTCCATGTGACCTGGCCATTTAGCCCATGGTGTGCAAAAAAGTGCCGCTCAGAGGTAAAACAACCCAATCCAACATTTTAATTTAAAAAATAACCTTTTCGCATTGAATATACCTAATTTAATCTCTCCGTGGACAAAGAATGTACTGATCATTCTGAATCCTCTACAAACAGGATTCATAAGCAAGCGAGTGAAAAAAAGATAACGATAAAATAATTGCATCGTAAAAAAAGAGTGAAATGTTTCATGAACTTAATAAAAGATAATATCAAAAAGGAAATAAGTGGGGTGGTAGCTCAAAAGGCAGGACATCAGTCTTGATCCTAGGTTTATCTTCCAAGCTTTCAAATATGCTCCAACAACTCTTGCTCTTTACCATCAAGTCTTGGGAAGATTTGTCTCTGTTCTCATCGAGAAAGGAGACACAGATGGACTTTCTTCCAAAGATTGCCGACAGTAGATGAGACATTAAGCTGTGGCCCCATGTACAGTAGCTCAAAAAAGTATCCGAACACTACGGTTGACTAAAAAAAATCGTTGCCAGATATTTTTTCTGAATTCTGTAATCAACCGTAGTGTTCGGATTAATTTTAATATATATAATGCGTATGAATATATAGTGAAATGAATATGGAGCGTGTGCAGTTACCGTTCACAGCAAACTGGAGCGGTTGCGGTTAATGTTCACAGCACATTGGATCGTGTGAGCTCACAAAAACCTGGATCGTGTGGGCCCACTTACAGAAATATTGAGCGTGTGCAATTACCGTTCACAGCAAACTGAAGCGGTTGCGGTTAATGTTCACAGCACATTGGATCGTGTGAGATCACAAAAACCTGGATCGTGTGGGCCCACTCACATAAATATTGAGCGTGTGCAGTTACCGTTCACAGCAAACTGAGCGGTTGCGGTTAATGTTCACAGCACATTGGATCGTGTGAGCTTACAAAAACCTGGATCGTGTGGGCCCACTCACAGAAATATTGAGCATGTGCAGTTACCGTTCACAGCAATCTGGAGCGTGTGCAGTAACTGCACACGCTCCAGTTTGCTGTGAACGGTAACTGGAGCGTGTACAGTTGCTGTACACGTTCCAGATATTTTTTCTGAATTCTGTAATCAACCATAGTGTTCGGATATATATATGGATACATATATATGGCTCCCGTGATATTCGTTCGCACGGTCCAAATTTCCTGCACAGCATCCCCCGTGTTGCCCGGTGATTGGCTTAAAAATCAGGTTCTCACTTGGCCCGTGGCTTCATTTATACACAAATTGTGACAGCTCGTATCTCACTTTTAATCTGCATATTCTGTTGTTTCCTGCACTAAACGTTAGTGAATATTCCCCCCCCCCCGGCGTTTTATCACAGTTTCAGTTTGAACACGAAGAATTTCTCGGTGTTGCAAAGGTCATTACTGACTCGGCGTGCGCTCTCAGAGCCCGTGGCAAACGATCGAGATATTTTTATTTCGTCAGATTTTGGCATTCTGTAATTCCCGACATACATCACCGAGAGGTCCAAAATTTCGCAGGCCGGTTCCCCGTGCCCGACCCCATTTTTGGGTAGAAAATCAGGTCCCTATCTGTAATGGAACCCCTAAATAATGCTTTTGGAAATGTGGGGAATCTGGCAACGGCATCTGATTTGCAACAGAACATTCAAATGCTATTTTAAATCTTTACTTTCATAGTTAGGGAGCAGAAAATGGCAACAGTAAATTTGATAGCGATTCTCGTTTCCCGTAGGAATAGCATGGTAAATATTTTTGGTTCCAGCAAGCCCCCCTCTTGGACTTTAGACTTGAAATTTGGCACTGCAATCCGGACCACAACCAGAAACATTCTCTGAAAATTTGGAGGGTGTACGTTGATTTCCCGATGAGTTATGGCTGCCACAGACAGACAGACACACAGACAGACTTCTTTTTATTATATAGATTATGTATCCTACTTTGATTAGGTATCATTTATATAGTTTTTATATATTTCCTTTATTGCAAATGAATGTTGTTAATTACCCTTTTTTGCTTTGTTCTTTATCAGCTATACAACTGATTTTGTATTTCTCTTTTCATTGTTCTTAATCGTTTTTCTTTAATATTATTATTTAAATTAACACTGAACGAGAAGCTCCAAAAATGAGAGGAAAAGTGAAATGACGGTGTAATGAATTAAATAAAAAAAGAAAGAAAAAAAGACCTAAACGTTTGAATGGTTTAAAGAAAGGGTTAGAGTTTTTTTTTTCTTTTAAACTGTTCTTTATTTGGATGCACAAAGGATCAGGCAAAAGGGGACCTGAATTCAGGGTAGAATGAAGATAAAGAGACTGACTAGATTAGAGAACCTCCTCACTATTTCTAACCTCTCTTCAAGGTTAGGGGCGGGGGTGGCTCAGTCGGTAGCGCGCCAGGCTCGTAATCTGTAGTCCCCAGGTTCGAGTCCCAGCTGGATCAGCGTTGAGATTTATCTCCGCAAAATTCCCCGCCCTGCCCACTGTCAGTAGGGGACACCGATGGGCTTGGAAAGGCCGCCGTCCGTCGGATGGGACGTTAAGCCGTGGCCCCGTGTGCGGGAGAAACATACCCCGTGCACGTTAAAGAACACGCTGGATGGCCTTGACGGGAGGCTACCATCTGTCTTCCAACAGCTCTTCCAGTGGGTCCCCTGCCCCAACCTTCTCTGAGCCTTCGGGGTCCATGTGACTTGGCCATTTAGCCCATGGTGTGTAAAAAAGTGCCGCTCAGAGGTAAAACAACCCAATCTTCAAGGTTAGAAATGCCCCACTTTCTTCTGCATGTGTGATATAGCCGAGAGACTTTATCTCACGTGCAGCATTCAAATGAAATAATATTCATTCGAATTCTTTTCAAATGAAATTTTTATTTTGAGTACTTTTAGCTAGAAGGTGGATGGATTATATTGGATATTCTCAGCTAAAGGGTAAAGAAATTGTGAAAAGTGTCTGAATGGAAGGCAGAAGATGATGTGAGGATGGGATGACGATCAGAAAAATAGGAATGATGGAGGTCTGTGAACAGATCAACCACGCTCTAAGCCGGGAAATGAGATCACTATGATGACTATAGGAGAATGAGTGATAGGGAATGAAGAGGATATTCTCCACTCCTTTCGCAGCATCCCTTCGTGCAATGTCTGCCTTGGGATCACCATCGGGATAGGATCCTATTTATAATGCATCAAGCATCCTCCATAAATTGCCCACTCAGTACTTTGGCAAAGGATATGTTTCCCTGGAGACGAACAACATGCTGAGTGTGACTCACAGAAATCAACAGAACAAGAAATGATCGATGAAACATTATTGGTTCATTTCTTGTGCATCAGAGAAAGTATATTTAGAACTAGTTCCCTCTATGTTTTATTTATTGACATTATTTATGACATTCCATTGCTTTCATTTGTTGATTTTTAAATCTCATTTCCGGAGTGATTTTTTCTAGTTTTCTTCTTATTTCCGTAAAATCGATTTTACCTATTGACATGGGGCGGGGGTGGCTCAGTCGGTTGCGCGCCAGGCTCGTAATCTGCAGTTCTCAGGTTCGAGTCCCAGCTGGGTCAGCGTTGAGATTTCTCTCCGCAAAAATTCTCCGCCCTGCCCACGGTCAGTAGGGGACACCGATGGGCTTGGAAAGGCCGCCGTCCGTCGGATGGGACGTTAAGCCGTGGCCCCATGTGCGGGAGAGCCATACCCTATGCACGTTAAAGAACACGCTGGATGGCCTTGACGGGAGGCTACCATCTGTCTCCCAACAGCTGTTCCAGTGGGGCCCCTCCCCCAACCTTCTCAGAGCCTTCGGGGTTCATGTGACCTGGCCATTTAGCTCATTGTGTGCAAAAAAGTGCCGCTGAGGTAAAACAACCCAACCCAACCTATTGACAAGACCAATAAAATGATGTGCTTATTTTGTTATTTTCCAAACAACTTCTCTCGAATTCTGACTATTATCATAAAATAAATTTGTTTAGTAATTTCTACAGCTTTATTATATATATATGAAAATAATTAAATTCTTTTATGTACCTATTTCTTTACACTTCTGGAAATGTTGCGTTAGTGATTAAATAATGATGTACTCCACAATCTATTAATTTTCCAAATATTATTGCCATTTCAATATTCAGTTCATAATAAAAAACACATTTTAAAGTGCTAAATTTTTCAAATAATTAAGCAACAAAAGTAATGGTGTGTTCAAAATGTGAAGAAACTGTCGAAGTGTCTTTGTTATGAGTATCACTTGTAAATGCGCATTTTCCAAATCGCTGAATTGGTAGAGGTGGTGAGACACATGGATCACCCAGCACCCACCTCACCACCTCTACCAATACTGACCACGTTAAGCATCTCCTTGTGTGCAAGAGAGGGCCATATTCTCATCACGTTAAAAAACACTCTAGATGGCCTTAATGGGAGGCTACCATGTGTCTCCTTATAGATGTCCAGTGGATCACCTTCCCACAACCTTCTCCGAGCCCTTGAGAAAAAGTAGTCCTTGTGACCTGGCCATTTTGTTCACTGTGTCGAAAAAAGTGCCTCTAGACTATAACCGGGGGCTTTAATCTGCATCCTAACAGATTTCCAAAGAGTTACCTTCCTCTACCTAGCTCTGAGCTCATGAGGTCCTTGTTAACCTCTCCCTTTAACCCATTGTGGGCAAAAGAGTACGGCTCAGAGGTAAAAACAGCCCAACTCTTCCTCTAGACTCTCTTTGGAAACGAAACTGCAGTCTCTAGGATGCAAAAATTTCATCTGATGATAGTGAAACGGCAATAGAATAAGTAAAGTGTAACATCACTGAGATGATGATATCTAAAACTTCATTTCACCATCCACGTGGTCAGTCAAGATGTCTCCTTGTGTATAGAGCAGAGAGAGGAAGGAACAGATGTTTCATCACAGTCACTTTCTCAAGTTCCCTCCTTTCAAATCTACATGCAACCTCTTGTAATCAGGTGACACCTCTGTCCATTTCCCTACAGAATGAGGAGTAACAAGTGCGATGGCATCTCTTCCTCCCCGCCCACTACATCCCTCCTCTTCCTCCTCCTTTTCCTCTTGCTGCTCTCCCTCCCGCACCACGGAGGAAGGGGATGGAAAGATGACGAAGGAAGCATCCCATCCCCTACAGGCTGAAACTGGAGCACGCCACATGTTGCAAATTACACCGGGCCTTGTCAGCACTCCTCCGTAATGGGGGCCGGCCTCGGGGCAGGAACCTCGCTTCCCACCCACTTCTCTTGGGGACGGGGCTCGTACGCTCGTGACTCGCCGATCTATGCGATAAGCAAATGGAGTTATGGGAATAAATCTAATTCAAAGATAACAACGATGGGATATTTACAGCTTATCTGAACCCATTAGCGCAGTTGGAAGTTGATATCAAATGTATCTTAATGTCTTCGCGTATAATAGGACGGGAAAGGCAGAGCTGAGTGTGGGTTGCAAGTGGCCGACAGTATCTGCGAAATCGCTGATGGTTATTCTCATAAAGGAACATTGATGCAGGGCATGCGTTTATCGCCGCTTCTCTTACAGAATGGGAAGATGACGTTGAACAGTTTCAAAGGCTGAAAGCAAGACAGTGACGTAAAAATTGACGACATTTCAAATTTTAAATTTTAGGAGAATTTTTTAAACATACATTTTAGAAGTTTACATAATGATTACTCCAATATTAGACAATTATGAATGACTTTTATAAACCAAGATAATTTATTGTTAAATATTCCAGCTTTCATATCATTTTTTTTTTAAAAAACTAAGCGAATATGTTAAAATTGCAGCTTTAAGTAAATTTGATCAGGATCTTTATCTTCCATCCCATTTTTCCATTAAATGCACATTTTGGAAGATATAGATAGACCTTCGAAGGTGGATTATTAGAAAATATTAGAGAATTTCTTAAGTGGAAATATTAGAGAATTTCCACTTACGTGGAAATTCACTAATATTTTTAGTAGGCTTATGTATGTAGGGCGGTCTATATCACTACTGAAATTTTATAATAAAAAATAAATACCCCCTCAAGCAGCTGCTTGCCACAGAGGTCTGACAGGAGCCTGTCAGTTTATATGCCAGAGTAGAAGGTCTGAGAGGATGGCAGGACCTCAGCAGAAAAACGTCACATACATCCAAGCCATACCCGGGGCTCGAACCCAGGTCTCTTAGATCCGTAGCCAAGCGCGCTAACCACTCGGTCATGGGATAACACGAAGAATTTCTTGAAGTTTTAACTGAGAAATTTATCGCATTTTATCTATGGATTTTTATGGTTGGGTAATATATATGTAAATAATAAAATAAATAAATACTTCCTAAAGCAGCTGTTGCCGTCCCGTGGCCGAGTGATTGTGCACTTGGCTACTGATCAGAGGGGCCTGGGTTCGAGTCCGGGTAAATCCCAGACGTTCTGCTGAGGTTTCGCCTTCCTCACAGATCTTCTCTATACGTATTAAACTAACAGCCTATTGTCAGAGCTCTGTGGCAAGCAGCTGCAATCTCTCATGGAAAGAACGTTACACAGCCCTACACCTATCCTGCAAAAAACATCTCCAACTTCTCAAATGTAATGGCTGGTACCTCGTGAGGTTGCAAGCCAAAATGTTTGTTCAGCTTGTACACCACCATCTTAAGACCAAAGATAGAAAATGGGCTATTCCTCGCCTAAAACAAAATCTAAAATAAAATCTAGAAAAAGAACAACGCAAAATTATAAAATTCTGTTCAGGCCAACTCCCCACATGCCCTAATATTTCTATCGCAGCAGAGACCTCAATCCCCACTCTTGAAATAAAAACTCAGGAAAATATGAAGAAGAACATCCTTAGAATGGCAGCTAGACCCAAGGAGCACCATCGATCAAAAAAAAAAAATACAACCTTACCAAAAGGGAAAAGTTTGAAAGATCTAGACACAGATTTTGCTTATGAAAGAATTTACTCATTCAGAGCTAAGAATTGCTGGCTTTTAGATCACCCTCCCTGGAATTTCTGCCTCCCAAAAAATACAAACAGATACTTCAGAAATCAGAGCCCCAAAGCACAAATATCTTCAGAAGATGGATCTCACTAAAAGATGGCACAAAAAGATCTACACAGACGGAGCCTTAAACAGAGAAGAGGGAACAGCTGCAGGAGCATTTTATGACCAGTAAGAAAATCATAAAAGCAACTTCCGTTTAATTACTTGTACTAGCTCTGCCAACACCGCACTGATGGCTCTGAAACAAGACCTGATCTGGACAAGCAAAGAAAAGAATAAAAAAATAGTGTTCCTCACAGATAGCAAAGCTGCCCCTGCTGTCCCTTATGAAAGGGACAACTAAATGTTGCCACCAAAATATCACCCAGGACAATACTTCATATGTGCACTGTTCAAATGAAAACCAACAACAACGACATTCATTTCCAGTGGGTTCCTAGCCACATTGGACTTACTGGAAATGAAATTACTGACTCCCTCACTAAAGACATCAATCCCAATACACCCACCATCTCTAATTTCCACAATCTGAACAAATTCATGCAACAAACTTTAGAAAAATTCGGACACTGTTCTGTGACCAAACTTCGAACACTACCAACCACAGAAGATTGATCTCCCCTCATCTAACGGAAATATACTCCACTATGGATTGGTCACACAAAACTTAATGACAAAATGCACCTAAAAAGTTGACACCTTCAAATGTATACATTTGCAAACACAGAGACAATCACATATGTGCTCTTAATCTGCCCTCACTATCAGACAGAAAGAAATATTTTATTCGAAAGCATTAAAGAATATGGAATTCAGGACTTCACATTAAGCAGCTTACTAAACAACACTTCTATCCATCTACAAAAGGAAAATATTTAATTTCCTAAAAACTACAAGCTTATACAATAGAATCTGATAAACAGCCTCATGGATATACTGACTGCAAAGGAAATATTTCAAAGATGAACTTAAAACCAAAATAAAGAATTCAACACTATAATAATAATTGGGGCGGGGGTGGCTCAGTCGGTAGCGCACCAGGCTCGTAATCTGTAGTTCCCAGGTTCGAGTCCCAGCTGGGTCAGCGTTGAGATTTATCTCCGCAAAATTCCCCACCCTGTCCACGGTCAGTAGGGGACACCGATGGGCTTGGGGTGACTCAGTCGGTAGCGCGCCAGACTCGTAATCTGTAGTTCCCAGGTTCGAGTCCCAGCTGGGTCAGCGTTGAGATTTATCTCCGCAAAATTCCCCGCCCTGCCCACGGACAGTAGGGGACACCGATGGGCTTGGAAAGGCCGCCGTCCGTCGGATGGGACGTTAAGCCGTGGCAACATGTGCGGGAGAGCCATACCCTGTGCACGTTAAAGAATACGTTGGATGGCCTTGACGGGAGACTACCATCTGTCTCCCAACAGCTGTTCCAGTGGGTCCCATCCCCCAACCTTCTCTGAGCCTTCGGGGTCCATGTGACCTGGCTATTTAGCCCATGGTGTGCAAAAAAGTGCCGCTCAGAGGTAAAACAACCCAACCCATAATAATAATTAACAGGATATCTACCACTGGACTAAGTCAACTCTTAATACTATCTCCCCAAAATGGACTCAACATGTAACGACAAAAGCTTAGCTTACCGACTGTCAATCTCTGACTGTCGGCTAAGCTTTTTCTGTCAAAACAAAAGGTCTGGCAAACTCCATGACCTTTTGTGTTATAATAATATCTAATAACATTGAAATTTTGGACTAGCCCCTTACAACTTCAAAGATTGTAACCCAAAAAGGAAAATTCTCTTTCGCTCCTCTTCTTAGTGCTGCCCATTCTAAGGATTGTATAATCTCGTACAGTCTGCCATGCATTCAACAGACACCACTCATCCCTAACAACCTCAGTTCTTAGCTGAAATACTATCTAAAAGAACATTTGCGAATTGGATTTTGCTCAACAACTCTATGAATGTAAAAGTTAAAATGCATGTAGTGAACCTTATAAATCAGAAGTAGCCTCGTTTATGCCGAAGACACCATTTAGAGTAACGCTGTGAACTGGAAAAGAAAATTTTTAGGGGGCTGTGTAAAAAAAAAAATTTGTAGGGCTGGGTAAAAAATGAAATCTGATATCTAAAATATATATCTAGGAGTGCGTCGATTCCTGTGATACTTGAGGGGGTATTTTTTGAAGTAGCTACTAGTCACAGAGGTCCGACAGTAGGCTCTCGTATAATAAAAATAAATAAAAAAAATATATACCCCTCAAGCAGCTGCTTGCCACAGAGGTCTGACAGGAGGCTGTCAGTTTGTATGCCATAGTAGATGGTCTGTGAGGATGGAAGGACCTCAGCAGAAAAACGACACACACATCCATGCCTTACCCGGGACTCGAACCCAGGTCCCATAGTACGCCATAGAAAAGGTCAGAGAGGAAGGTGATAAGCAGGAAAACCTCTTACAGTGGGTGGGGTTTGGCTTCATCAATGACGCATTACGCTCAAAATCTTATGTTCCCAGCTTCAAGTCCCAAATTTGCTTGTCGAGAATGCCTCCGCTAATTTCTGTCCTGTGACACTTTTTATATTATTATCTTGTATAATATTTTACCCATGGCGAGACGAGTTTACCGACCGTTTTATCCGTGGCGAGACAAGGGTCAGCGATGAGATTCGAAAGACCTCCATAAGTAACATGCCATCTGAGGTAGAAGTTGGAGGCTCGCGGCCTAGGTTGGCCACCATGGCCAACGGGCTTATCGATGGAACAGCCAAACTAAGAGTCCCACAGAATGATATTTAGACTCTATAGCTTTTGCAGTGGAGGAACTTGGGTTCCTCTGCGAAGTGGGGTCGGTGTTGCTGCGGTCTTGTAAGCCCCGGTAGGCTGACGGCTTTGTTGGAGTTGTGGGAGGGCTGCCAGCTGGGTTTTTAATGGTTTACTGTCTAGGTGGCCCTGAAGCGGTTACGGCACGGTCTAGGCCGAGACGGCGAGCGGGGCTGTAGTTGTCCGGCTCGATGGAGAGGACGAAGTTGGAGGTCATGCCGAAAGGGTATGGGGGACCTGATTAGGTGTGGCTTATCGACGGAAGTACCTAGGAGCCTCTGCTGCAGAGGACTCTGAAAGTTAGGACTTATAAAATAAAAGATCTTATCTTTTGAATTTTGAGCCAGAAAAATAAACAGAAGTCCGAAAAATAAACAGAAAAATAAACAGAAAAATAAACAGAAGAATGTTGGCAAGTTTCTGGACAAAATTCAGTGAGTGTTGGGCATTTCCTAGGCACCACTCAAAATTTCAAAAGATTCCACTCTCACTGCACCTCAATGATTACATCTTCAAGCAGGCTATTAAAACCCAAGCAGTGCTTTTCTCTTCACAAAGGTCTTCTCCCGCTGTAGGCAAGTACAATGTTAGGTACCGTTTTAGTCGATAGTGGTTTCTGTCACCTCTCCCATATGGTGGATATGCAGTCCATGTACTGCGGTGCACCGGGGTTGTCACGATTACTTCGTTGTCTCCTAACAGCTCCCTGGGCCTTTCCATATTCTTCTCTGATCTCTTAGGGTCCTTGTCACCTGGATATTTAGACTGTTGCGTGCACATAAAGGAGCAGCTCATAAAAAAAAAACTAACTTTTTCGTTGTAACAAAATTATGTCGCTAGATACGTTATGTAAAAAGAAAATAAGTTTTAGCAAGAAATCGCAAAAAAAAAAACTTTAATAATTTGCCTCTCGAAAGTGTCATAGAAATTGGTCTTATGCAAAAACACTGAAAGGAAAATAATAGCTCAGCTGCAAATTTTAGTTCAATTTCTCTGTGTACTGAGACAGAGAAGACCCTGAAGAGATGCGGGAAATCTAATAATGGAGGAACATTTCAAATGATGAGTTTAATGGAATTGGGCTTACAAGGATATGTTTAAAGGAAACATCAGTGAATTTGCGGGAGGAATAAATTGTCAGAAGATGAGGGTTGGGTTGTTTTACCTCCGAGCGGCACTTTTTTGCACACGATGGGCTAAATGGCCAGGTCACATGGACTCCGAAGGCTCAGAGAAGGTTGGGGACCCACTGGAACAGCTGTTGGGAGACAGATGGTAGCCTCCCGTCAAGGCCATCCAGCGTGTTCTTTAACGTGCACAGGATATGGCTCTCCCGCACACGGGGCCACGGCTTAATGTCCCATCCGACGGACGGCGGCCTTTCCAAGCCCATCGGTGTCCCCTACTGACCGTGGGCAGGGCGGGGATAAATCTCAACGCTGACCCAGCTGGGACTCGAACCTGGGAACTGCAGATTACGAGCCTGGCGCGCTACCGACTGAGCCACCCCCAGAAGATGAGGATATCAGGAGTGATATTCAGTTTTCAATACTTATCAATACTACTCTCTTATTATTTAATGCTCTCTCTACTTATACACACTACTCCTCATATTACAATAAAGGTTTACATGAAATATTTCTTATAGCTGATTTGAAAATATTCTGTGTCCCTAAGAGAGTTTGAAAACAGATTAAATTGCAAATCAGGAAAAACTGTTTTGCAGTTGCCAGTTAATTGAGATCATTAATTCCAAATGCTTAAAAAATTATTTTTCCAAAGTTTTAATTTTATCTGCTAATTTTAAATGCTTGTTGCATTTCTACTTTAAATGATGATATTATACAGGGTAATTACAAAATAGCTTTACAACTTCATATATATGTACATATGACTTTTTATTTCAGATGAAAGAGTTGTGTGCAGTGTTTTATTTCTGAGCAGACCGTGACTGAGTGGTTAGCGTGCTTGGCTACTGATCTAAGACCCCCGGGTAAGGCATGGATATTTATGTTGTGTTTCTGCTGAGGTTCTACCATCCTCATAGACCTTTCAATATGACATATGAACTGATAGGCTGTTGTCAGACCTTTGTGGCAAGCAGCTGCTTGAGGGAATATGATTTTTTAATGAGCTAAATGGCCAGGTCACAAGGACTGAAACAGCTAAGAGGGGGCTGGGTCAAGGGGACCCACTGGACAACTGTTAAGAGACAGATGGAAGACTGATCAAGGACTCCAACGTATTCTTTAATATGCACTAGGTATGGCTTGCCTACACATGGGGCCACGGCTTTATGTTCCATCCAACGGACTTCCGGTGTCCCCTTTTTCACCGAGGGCAGAGTTCGGTTGGATTGGGTTGTTTTACCTCTGAGCGGCACTTTTTTGCACACCATGGGCTAAATGGCCAGGTCACAAGGACCCCGAAAGCTCAGTGAAGATTGGGGGAGGGGACCCACTGGAACAGCTGTTGGGATACAGATGGTAGCCTCCCGTCAATGCCATCCAGCGTGTTCTTTAATGTGCACAGGGTATGGCTCTACCGCACACGGGGACACGGCTTAACGTCCCATCCGACGGACGGTAGCCTTTCCAAGCCCATCGGTGTCCCCTACTGACCGTGGGCAAGGCGGGGAGTTTTGCGGAGATAAATCTCAACGCAGACCCAGCTGGGACTCGAACCTGTTCCTCAACAAAAAATTGATGTGCCTATACTTAATGAGCCGTCCCGTGGCCGAGTGGTTAGCGCGCTTGGCTACTGATCTACGGGACCTGTGTTCGAGCCCCAGGTAAGGCATGGCTGTTTGTGTCGTTTTTCTGCTGAGGTCTTGCCATCCTCTCAGACCTTTTACTGTGGCATATAAACTGACAGGCTCCTGTCAGACCTCTGTGGCAAGCAGCTGCTTGAGGGGGTATTTATTTATTTTATTTATAAGTCTCAATGCTGACCCAGCTGGGATTCGAACCTGGGAACTACAGATTACGATCCTGGCGCGCTACCGACTGAGCCACCACCGCCCCCCGAGGGCAGAGTGAAGGTTAGCGGAAATACGTAGTTGGGACCCGCACCTGGAATGTGAAGATTACGAGCTTGGCGCTCTACCGAGTGAGTCAATAAAATTCATCCAAATCTCGATTTTCAATAGCATTCTCTTTTTAAATACTCATTAGTACTCAGTTTCCTCGAGAGATGGCGCCATCGGTTTTCTTTGTACAGACAATCCTATTGGTCTGGATCTTACTATTCCAATGGCACCCGGTGGCTTTGCTCAAAGCTGTTTGACAGTCATGTGGTATATGTAACAGTTAAAACTATTGATGATCATTAACATAACATTTAAATCGATTCACTTGACATTACGGTGTAAAACTGCACTGTTACAATATTCCAATATAATAATTCTTCACCAAAATTAAATTCTCCACCGAATAAAAATATTTCACCTTGGCTACTGATCTAAGAGACCTGGGTTCGAGCCCCGGGTAAGGCATGGATGTATGTGTCGTTTTTCTGCTGAGGTCCTGCCATCCTCTCAGACCTTCTACTCTGGCATATAAACTGACAGGCTCCTGTCAGACCTCTGTGGCAAGCAGCTGCTTGAGGGGGTATTATTTGCCGTCCCGTGGCCGAGTGGTTAGCACGCTTGGCTACTGATCTAAGGGACCTGGGTTCGAGCCCTGGATTAGGCATGGATGTGTGTGTCGTTTTTCTGCTGAGGTCCTGCCATCCTCTCAGATCTCCTACTATGGCATATAAACTGACAGGCTCCTGTCAGAATTCTGTGGCAAGCAGCTGCTTGAGGGGGTATTTATTTTTTTTTTATTTTACAAAAATAGAATCACTGCAAAAAAAAGGACAAACTGGATCCTTCAAGAATTCTTCTTTAAAGCTGTACTCATCCTGGCTAGAGAGAGAGAGAGCTAAAAGACATCTCTTGTAGGATCCTCATCTGTCGTCTGTTGTTGCATCCGCATCAGGCAAACGGAATCTCAACGATCCTCTTTCGCATCTTCTGAAACAAACATCAGACTTCCGAGTGACGAGGTAACGGTCCGCTTTTCTTCACGCTCTCCGCCATGACGGGCGGGTTCACATCAAAGAAGAGGCAAGGTCGACCATAAAGAGCGCCACCACTTCTACCCTGTCTGTGGCAACCATCCGCAGACCAGGAGCCATTCTTGTTAATAAGGCATGGCGCTATGCGGAAGCCACGACTCGCGTGAGAAGAAGCTCTCCGCTGTCGCCAGTTATTTTCTAATGTGGAGGCGGTTTTTTCCCGCCAGGGGGAGGGTTCGCCCCGTATCAAGTGGCGCATATTTCACTGACGCTGTTAATGACCCTATCTGCTCAATTAGGTCGGGGATCGGACAACTGACATCAAAGGATGCCGTCTAGCAGTGTGCTCCGTGGTGTTCGGTGACGAAAAGTTCTCCAAAAATGGAATGGTCGCCTAGGTGAGGAGCAGAAACGAGAAATTGTTTCCGGTTCTTCATGGGTCATTTAGGCGATCCGCGACTCAGAGGGTTGGGTTGTTTTACCTCTGAGCGGCACTTTTTTGTACACCATGGGCTAAATGGCCAGGTCACATGGACCCCGAAGGCTCAGAGAAGGTTGGTGGAGGGGACCCACTGGAACAGCTGTTGGGAGACAGATGGTAGCCTCCCGTCAAGGCCATCCAGCGTGTTCTTTAACGTGCACAGAGTATGGCTCTCCCGCACACGGGCCACGGCTTAACGTCCCATCCGACGGACGGCGGTCTTTCCAAGCCCATCGGTGTCCCCTACGGACCGTGGGCAGGGCGGAGAATTTTGCGGAGAGAAATCTCAACGCTGACCCAGCTGGGACTGGAACCTGGGAACTACAGATTACGAGCCTGGCGCGCTACCGACTGAGCCACCCCCGCCCCGCGACTCAGAGGTTTCGCAATTGAATCCAAGAGCAATCTTTACCCCATGTCCGGAATATTGAAACATTTTGTGCGAATCAATAGCTGGGCGCAGAAGCAAAACCCATCTGATGTTGGAAAATAGGTAAGAAAATCTGGTTCAGATTTTTTGCCCTTGTTCCATTTCTCAGACCACGATTTAAATTCGCCTGGACAAAGAGTTAGAAAAGAAAGTCCCGTGGGCAGAATTTAGCTTCTGCACTCCCATCGAATCGAACATTTTAAAAAAGAATTCTGTTCCTTCCACCTGTCATCCAAATTTTGGCGCCTTATACAAACGTTATTTCCTGTATTTCCAACGAAATTTGACACCTTTTCCAAAATTTAGCTTCGACCCCCACTAAAATTTAGTGCCATAGTCAAAATCTAAGTTTCGCTGCCCACCCATACCTATAGCCCTAAATAGAATTTAGAACGCGTCGATACTTATTAAAAAAGATTTTTTAATTTTTTTCTTAATTTGATTTTTTTTAATATGGGAGTTGTGTTTGCATCATTCTCCGCCTCCATTGCTGCAAAACAGCGGAAAAATTATCTTCACCAATTTATTAATACTTAATTTGAAAATCAAAATAAGATGCAATAAATCAAAGAGTAGAAATTTCTAAATTTCTCTCTCTTTCTACGTTTGCACCCTGGGCAGATGATGTTCTCGTCCTGCACTAACTGCACTTGAACAGATTAAAAATATCGGTCTGTATTTTTTATTTTCTAAAAAAAAAGCACCATTTCTATCTATTTCTTTATCAGATCTACTGTCTGTAACAGATGTGTTTTGTTTCAACTTATTTCCGTTGGTACTTACTTAAGTCGTACATATCTCACAGGAGTGGCTCAATCGGTAGAGCGCCAGGTTCTCGAGTCCCAGCTGGGTCAGATCTGTAGTTCTCAGGTTCGAGTCCCAGCTGGATCAGATCTGTAGTTCTCAGGTTCGAGTCCCAGTTGGGTCAGAGTTGAGATTTATCTCCGCAAAATTTCCCGCCCTGCCCATGGTCAGTAGGAGACATCGGTGGGTGTGGAAAGGACCGTGGTCCGTCTGATTGGAGCCGTGGCCTCATGTGCGGGAGAGCTATACCTGTGCAAGTTAAAGAACACGCTGGATGGCCGTGACGGAAGGCTACCGTCTGTCTCCCAACAGCTGTTCCAGTGGGTCCCCTCCCCCAACCTTCCCTGAGCCTTCGTGGTCCTTGTGACCTGGCCTTTCAGCCCATTGTGTGAAAAATAGTGTCGCTCAGAGGTAAAACAACCCAACATATCTCACTGGTAGGTTGTGATATGCCGTTTGCACGGCAACGACGCAGATTTTCATTTCGTCACGTGAAATTAGATATCCTGCTTGAACTGAACTGCCTCGAATGTGGTGTCACGACTCCGATGACGTAAATGTCGCTCTTTAGCAGAGGAGATCGCTTAGCCCTTAATTAGATTTACCATTGCTTAGATGAAATAACAGGTTCGCGGTTGTTACACCCGTACCGACGTATACCTCCGACTTGCTGCGCCAAGTGATGTACATTCGTTCGATTTTGTTGCGATCTTAAGCAACCACGGCAATTCCCGATTCCGCCTGACAGCACTACCAGTTGTGAAAAGCCGTGCCTATCTAGAGCCGGGGGCAAGAAAGCGCCATATACACTCACCTCAACCCCGACCTCACATGGCAGCAGTCCTATAAAAGGAAAGCTAACCACCGGAAGAAACCTAACTTTAATCTGTTCCCCGGTTAGCCATGAACAAGGATATATAAATCCAAGTTCGCTCGGCTCCCGGGGTGGAGACTCTTAGTGGGGCCCAGACTTTTGTGAGGGCTCGACCTACTGGGGCGCAAATCTTTTCAGAAGAGCCCTCGAACTGCTCACCCAGAGCATCTGATAGGTGAGGTCTCAGACACCGTCACCACCCAACCGGCTAGGGAACCAGTCGGTGGCATCGTCGACCTCGGTTGGTCTTGGCTATGTCCAACCGGGGACCCAATCCGGCCGGCACAGCATTCGACTGGGTTGCTGGACCCGAAGCCCCCCCCCCCCCCCACCATGTCTAGGTGGTTCCCTATCGGTGGTGGTGGGGGGGGGGGCAAGTGATGTACAGAAATATGTCCAACAATTCGCGCACAAGAGTTGTAGGGACGACACAGTTCATTCATATTTGCATACAATCACGTGCTTGGGATGCGCTCGACTCCGTAGGCATTTGCTGCCGCAAACAATTGTGAAATGAGGTGGAGAACCGCACTTTGCAGATTCTCGCTTTACCGATCTTAAACTCGGCTAAAGGATATCCAACCCTTGTCTACAACGCGCTTCACATAGAACTCACCTCATTTCCACAGAACTGTGTTTGATTCACCAAGAATCGAACCTTGATTCTCACATAGAATCGAACCCTCTCCTTAAGGGTTTGGGGCGGGGGTGGCTCAGTCGGTAGCGCGCCAGGCTCGTATTCTGTAGTTCCCAGGTTCGAGTCCCAGCTGGGTCAGTGTTGAAATTTATCTCCGCAAAATTCCCCGCCCTGCCCACGGTCAGTAGGGGACACCGATGGGCTTGGAAAGGCCGTCGTCCGTCGGATGGGACGTTAAGCCGTGGTCCGTGTGTGGGAGAGCCATACCCTGTGCACGTTAAAGAACACGCTGGATGGCCTTGACGGGAGGCTACCATCTGTCTCCCAACAGCTGTTCCAGTGGGTCCCCTCCCCCAACCTTCTCTGAGCCTTCGGGGTCCATGTGACCTGGCCATTTAGCCCATGGTGTGCAAAAAAGTGCCGCTCAGAGGTAAAACAACCCAACCCTTAAAGGTTTTGTTTGAGTTAGAGTTGCTTGACCTGTGTTCAAACGTCCTTCCTGTTTGACAGCAACGCTCAAGACTTGTTTATTATTGCCTGGCTCGTCTCAGTGTTTATACTCGCGCCCCAGCCTAGTTCTAAATGGCCGTAAAAGGGCTTTTAGACTCGTCAGCATGTGCAGACAGACAGCTCACACCCGAAAACAACATCTATGAGTCACATCCCCACAATAGCACTTCCAAAAATACACTTAATGCATAAAAATATTTTCAACAACAAAAATACACTAAAAAAGCAACAATAACAACAACAACAACAATAATAATAAAATAAATAAATTAGAGGGACATGACATAGGTGATCTTTGAAGTGTCCATATTCATTTTTATATTAAGAGATGCACGAAAAATTCTTTATTTTAAACAAATGCTAACAGAATTACAATGTTACGATTCGCATTTTACAAATCTTTCAATGATTTGAATTTCCGCCATTACAGGAGACTAAAGTGTGAAATTGGTAAAGCTTGAAATAATTTTTTATTCATATTGAGAATTTAAAATTTCTACTCCGCCTTAACAAAATTTTCATTGTTGTCTGCTGTTTCCTTGAAAAATGTCCGTCGGGGTCATTTAAATCAGATTTTCTTTAACAAATGCTTCTTGAATTTTGTGCACTTACAGAAGTGCTCTTCAGTGATGAAACACTTTTGCTCCTTTCACAGAATAAGTTACTCACTAAGGCTTTAGGTTGTTGTTTTACCTCTGAGCGGAACTTTTTTGCACACCATGGGCTAAATGGCCAGGTCACATGGACCCCGAAGGCTCAGAGAAGGTTGGGGGAGGGGACCCACTGGAACAGCTGTTGGGAGACAGATGGTAGCCTCCCGTCAAGGCCATCCAGCGTGTTCTTTAACGTGCACAGGGTATAGCTCTCCCGCACACGGGGCCACGGCTTAACGTCCCATCCGACGGACGGTGGCCTTTCCAAGCCCATCGGTGTCCCCTACTGACCGTGGGCAGGGCGGGGAATTTTTGCGGAGATAAATCTCAACGCTCACCCAGCTGGGACTCGAATCTGGTAACTACAGATTTCGAGCCTGGCGCGCTACCGACTGAGCCACCCCCGCCCTTACTCACTAATGCTGATGCCAATATCTACAGAGCGTCTTCTGCATTTCAAGTGAATCAAGTTATTGGAATTGCGGGTAAAGGATTGAGTACTGTATACATTTTTCAATCACCAGAGGATTCTGACACAATCAGGGATGGCGGTGGCTCAGTTGGTCACCAGGCCTGTAATCTGCAGTTCCTAGGTACGAGTTTCAGTTGGAACGACGTTGCGAGATTTATCTCCGCAAAACTCCCTGTCCTTCCCTCGATCAGTTAAGGGGACCACTGTCTGTCTGATGGGACATTAAACCATGGTCCCTTGTGCGGGAGAGCTATACCTTGTGCATGTTAAAGAACACGCCTGATGGGCTTGATGGAGGCTACCATCATTCTCCTAACAGCTTCCAGTGGGTCCCCCCAATCTTCTCTGAGCCCTTAGGGTCCTTGTAACCTGGTCATTTAGTCCATTATGTGCCAAAAAAGTGCCGCTTAGGAGTATATCAACCCAACCCCTTTCTGCTGCCATATATCAGTTCATGTTTTCATAATGTGATATAATATTTAACTGATTCCTAGTTTTGAGAAATATCATGTTCGGGTGACCCAAAAGTTGTAAAACGAATTTGTTTTATGTTAAGCCCTTTGCCATGCAATGTGGATGAAATGTGCAAAAAATATTAAATATAATAACATTGGCAGTTAATTGCAATTTTGTCGGATTGCTTATGAAGATTTAGATGAAGTTTATGAAGATTAGACGAAATTTAGATGCTTTTAGATGAATACCGGATTTTAGCTTGTCGAAATTAATCTGTAGCAAGGCATAGAATAACAAAAATTCAAAAAATAATTTTACTGAAAAACTGAGCTGGACTCAAACGTAGGTCTCCTAGATACATGCCAGGTGTTCTGACTACTAAACTATCAACGATTAGTTCATTTTTCAGGCAATTGTACCTATAAATCTGCTTCATTTTTGTTGCTCGTGTCTCCATCTATGATTGGTAATGGCAACCTTTCAACTTTGCCCGAAATGATTTAAATTTAATCGTCACTCACGCTAAAGCATTACTACAAATTTGTAGTCACAAGTGTGAAATATACTAACCGTTGATAGTTTAGGTGGTCAGAACACCTGACATGTATCTGGGAGATGTGGGTTCGAGTCCTTCTCACAGCGAAACTCATTTGTTTTCAACAAAATTATTTCTTGGAGCAATTAATTTCGCTTATGAGTTGTATTTTTTCTGTAATCAGTCTGCATTTATTCACCAGAGCATAAATATCATTTGGGGTGTCTAGAAAAAGTAAATAACGGTCTGTAATTCATTGCTCAGTGAATCTGACACAAAAGTGCTCTGAATATTTCAAGGGCGGCTAACTTTTGACTGATTGTTCATGCTTCCTGTTTCGTCGAAGCGTTTTACGATTTTCCTCAAAACTGCTGACGCTGTGATCCTTCTGCACGAGGGAGAAGCATCACTTGAAGCAGCTTTGTTTGCGGCAGTTAAATTACGGCTGTGCTCAGTATGCAAATAAATAATTTTCACGCGAATAGCTTTTTAAAATATCGGCATAATGCACTTCCTCAAGCAGCGTGTGCAACGTTTGATACATCTTCTGCAGCTGCAGTTAAGAACTGCGTTCACATGAACAGGGTCGCGATTGCAATTCTGCCACTCATTTGCCTAAAGTAGCGTCACGGTGTTGGCTTCACTATTCACAAGCAATCATTGACTTTTTTTATTCTACGTATCAATATATCTTTGCTTCCAATTTTCGCTTTTTACCGGCAACTGTTCAGACTTTTCAATCATGCTGTATATAACTACAAACCAAACAGTAGCAACTGAGACCAGAGTAGAGTGAGCAAATCATGGTGGTAGGACGGTAAATTTAGAATGGATGAGTATGGATGATTTCTTCTTATGCGTCAAAAGAACTGCATAATACGTAATGCAATTATAGTTATTCACTGGCAGATTCTTGGGAAATGTTTAAGAGTTTCAGAAACCTTTGATTACTAGCTTTGTTGATTTCAAAAAGGTTTTCGACTCTGTTGATCGTCATAATTTGTGGTTGATTGTGAGATCATATGGTATACCAGACAAGTTTGTTAACATTATGAAAGCTCTCTATAATAACACTGAGTCGTGTGTGAGAGTTGGTAAGGCTTGTAGCAATTGGTTTAGCATTACTTCTGGTGTTCGACAAGGGTGCATTTTGTCTCCTTTTCTCTTTAGCTTGGTTATTGATTATGTTATGCGAAATTCACTTCAAGGGAAAGATTTTGGCCTTAAATGGGCTGGAGATACGAAAATTTCTGATTTAGATTATGCTGATGATTTATCCCTTTTGGCAAATGATGTTGATGAGATGAACTCTTTCATTCGAGCTGTTGATGAGACTGGTAGTAGAGTAGGTTTGGTTATATAAACAGAGAGAAAACTAAAGTGATAAAAATTGGTAGGCAGGTTGTGATTCAGTTAATCTGAATGAGAGCACCCTTGAGCAAGTGTCTCAGTTTAATTATCTTGGGAGCTATGTAACAGATACTGGTGACAAACGAATGGGGATTTCTATGGATTCTATGGAGAGTGTGGAAAAATAAGCATATGCACCTAAAGACGAAAATTAGACTGTATAATAGTTTGGTTTTTTCTAGGGTTAGTTATGGTAGTGAAACTTGGATGCTTTGTAAACAAGATAACAGGAAACTAGATGCTTTTGATTCCAGATGCTTACGCAGTATCTTGGGCATTAGGTGGTTCAACTTTGTAACTAATAATGAGGTTAGGCAAAGGAGTCTGCAACCTCCTTTAAGCAGCATATTGTGCAGAGAGCGACTCCGTTGGTTTGGCCATGTTGCCCGTATGGATAATTATAGATTGGCGAATAGGGTTATGAACAGTGTGCCTGAAGGCCTCAGAAGGAGGGGGAGACCTAGGAAGCGGTGGGCTGAGAATGTCAAACAGGACCTTGTTAGAATTGGTGTACAGTGGCCTGATGCAGCAGATGTAGCTTAAGACAGATATGCTTGAAAAACTAAATTACACGGTCTGGTTGGACTTCCGTAGCCCATGGCTGCTTGAGGATGATGATGACTGAAAGATTAAATTCATAATCCTTATCAGTGAATTGTCATTGCATAAATGTAAACAATTTCAATGTAATAGTTCGAGAATGACTGTATCAAATACTGGCGCAATGCACTCATTGATCCACATTGGTCAAAGTTCCCTCTGACGAAAATCAAATATCGATCACAATTCAAAGCGTGATCTTAAACTCTGAAAAAATCTGTCAATAGGAGAAAACTTTATTTTGGAAACTTCTCACAAATAGGAATTGTCGAATTCATTTCATCAAATCTTAAATGATAGAAGTTTGATTTTTAGATGTTCTTGTCTCGCATCTCAAATTTGTATGCAAAATTTAAAACTTGCAAATTTGTGTATTTTTCCCCCCTGACTTAAATCCACAACTTTATTACCATGAAACTATCAAATATCTACTATCTACAATTTTAGAAAATAAAATCTGAAACTTCTTATTTAAAAACTTCTCGAACTTTACTGAAAGTTATAATATTGTTAATTAATTGGTCTTATCAATTTATCTCTTACCTGTCTGAGAGCTACGTCACTGATGTTCGTAACCAATCACAACAACTCTTCTTGATTCTGTATAAATATTCATGTCAGTACTTAAATTTTGCTATTTCTATTTGTATATTTACTTATAATGAATTATTTTGTACATAGTATGTTTATTTATGGAAAATTAATTGTAAAGTCTAATGGAACAGAGGTTTTGAACAAACACCCCAGGTATGTTAAACAAATAAATAAGTAAATAAATAAATATTCGAGGACCAAGAATGCTCCTCCAATATCGTTATCGGATTTGGCTTCACTATTTTGCATAGCAATCATATGTGCATAGATAGTGCTTTCCAAGCCCATCGGTGTCCCCTACTAACCTTGGGCAGGGCGGGGAATTTTGCGGAGATAAATCTCAACGCTGACCCAGCTGGGACTCGAACCTGGAAACTACAGATTACGAGCCTGGCGCGCTACCGACTGAGCCACCCCAAGCCCATCGGTGTCCCCTACTGACCGTGGGCAGGGTGGGGGAATTCTGCGGAGATAAATATCAACGCTGACCCAGTTGGGACTCGAACCTGGGAACTACAGATTACGAGCCTGGCGCGCTACCGACTGAGCCACCCCCGCCCCTGGTCTTGATTTAAATTCTATTTATTGTGTAAGTATAAATTTATTTTTGACCAATTGTCCATAACAGAAAGAAGAATGTAGAATTGTCCTTATCATTTC
The DNA here is from genome assembly GCA_038380435.1 of Ryuthela nishihirai. NCBI lineage: Eukaryota > Metazoa > Arthropoda > Arachnida > Araneae > Heptathelidae > Ryuthela > Ryuthela nishihirai. The sequence goes on from JAWZYU010000010.1 coordinate 74,025,759, forward strand.
CCTCTTCATTAAACAAGATCAACTCTGCTTCTTTCTAGGATTTAGGGAAAATATCCCTTGTAAGATACTCGTTCAGAAATAAACGGCAAAGAACTCTTTATTTACCAAGACTAGTTCTTTTATGACCATCAGAGGAAATAAATCGATCGAAAAATTCTTTACAGCCATCTATTAATACCTTTGGAATAAATTCAATTTGCTTAAATGATGTAATTTTCTAAAATATCGTAAATCTTTAATTGCTTAATATTCAATTTTTTTTAATTGTTCAGCCTAATTTTAATATTTCTTTTTCTTTACCAGTTGTTTTTTGCTCTCTTAATCAACGTGCATCGAAAGAAAGTGATTTCTCTTCTTACGAGCGGAGCAGATGCAGCAGCTCTTCGAGTGGGGATCGGCCCCAGCACGTCTTCTTCTTCTTTCTCCTCCTCCGTCGTCTTCCTTTTCCCATCTTGCCACTCAAAGGCACCGCCGATGCAAACCGACACCCACCTCGTACGTCTCGTGCCGGAGGTCTGGTTAGATTAGCACAAGGAGCTTTAATTAGCGACCACAAAGGACTCGTTGTCCCCGTCCACGTAGAGGTCGAAGGGCGGTGTCCGTCTCGGCTCCAGGTCCGCGTTCAGGCCACAACGCTCGGTGGTGCGTTACGGCGTGGCTACAGGGACGACTTTATGTTTTAGCAGCTAGCGGAGATGCGTGTCTCTGGCCACCGATACAGATGTCGGGCTCTCTCCACGTAGATCAATGGATGTGATTGCGTTACTGCCTTCTGCTGCAGAATCGAGACTCTGTTGACAGGAGAGCCGTTGTTTTGTCGGCCGGGCATTCCTCGGTACCTTTGGTGAACACCCGCCTGGGTTTAATTAGCTGTTAGGTCGAATTGCACGATGGCTGACTTCCAGGCTTAGTGTACAGTAGTGGAGTAAATCTTCTAGATAATTGTTTTGCTCTGTGGCAGAGTCACCGAAGACGTCAGGGAAGAGAATGAGAAAGTTGATGGCATCAAATAGTGGCGCCTTTGAAATACTGATACGGGAGGAAACGGAACGATAAGAAAATGCGAGCAGAGGAGAATCAGAAAGAGAGATCCCTGTCGGATTTTATCATGAAAATAAACTTGCGCTGGATTAACGGATCATGAAATTTGTTTTTTCCTCATTGATTTGAATTCAAACGGAGAAGTACATTTAATAATTTTATGGATTGGATTGTTTTATCTCTGAGCTGCACTTTTTTATATATAAATAATAAAAAAATAAAAAATACCCCCTCAAGCAGCTGCTTACCACAGAGGTCTGACAGGAGTGTGTCAGTTTATATGCCATAGTAGAAGGTCTGTGAGGATGGCAGGACCTCGGCAGAAAAACAACACACACATCCATGCCTTATCCGGGGCTCGAACTCAGGTCCCTTAGATCAGTAGCCAATACAGGGGGCTAAACAGTCAGGTCACAAGGACCCAAGCAACTCAGAGATAGTGAGCAAAGGGCCTCATTGGATGGCTGTTGGCTGACAGATGGAAGTCTCTCGTCAAAGTCATCCAGTCTGAATGTGCAGACAGTATGGTTCTTCTGCACATGGGATAATGGCCGTAATATTCCTATTGGCAACAAGGGGTTGGGGAAAAAACGTATCCGAACAGATTGATTGCAGAATTCAGAAAAAATATCTGGCAACGATTTTTTTAAAAATTAGTGATCTGGCAACTTTTGTGTTGCCAGATTGCAACCACGAAGGCTGCCAGATCACAAAATTTCTTTTAAAAAAATCGTTGCCAGATATTTTTTCTGAATTCTGTAATCAACCGTAGTGTTCGGATACTTTTTGAGCGACTATACATCATGATCAGAACCCCATCGTTGAAAGCATTTAGAAGGACGTGTGTTATACCTATCAGACATGAGGTAACTTTCCGTGGAGGACATATCACACCACTTGCAATACACCAAGATGTCAGAACGTCAGCAACGGTTAGTTCCGGATGAGGAACATTTCCGAATCTCCCAAAAGCTATAATTGCGCCCTCCAATTGGTGGAAATAATCGAAATTTTCAAAATTTAAACGAATATTGTAAACAATGTGCTTTTTCTAGGAATTCTGAAATTTTGGTGATAGAATGTGAAGGTCATGAGGTTTCCATTGACACAGTATATTGGCCCCCTTACGCATCAGGTGGACGGGAAATGCAATTGTTTTGTTTCAAGAGATAATTGGAAACTCGTTTTTAGTTGGATTACCACTAATGAAATATTATAATTCGCATTTTTTTAAATCCTTAAGCAGTTTTAATTTATATCGTAAGAGATAACTAAATATGGAAACGCTGAAACTTTTAACGAATGTTGGCAAGTGATCTGTTAATGGCAGAAATTTAAATTTCGTTGGTAAGGTGTCAAGAAGCCATCTGTCTGTCTGTCTGTAGAAATCGATCTTTTTTTGAAAGATAAATAAAAGAGAAGGAAAAATGACTGCAACAATCTGCCCCTTTATCAGATGGGTGTAAGAGAAGCAACTTTTCAAATTCAAGGAATAGAAGACAAACACTCTTTATGTTCTATAATTACTAATTAAAAGTAGCCCTGAAATTGCAATGTATAGTTAGATTACCGAATTCTGATGGTTTATGCTGACCGGAAGCTATTCTTACAATCTTCTGATGGGCAGCGGTCAGTCTTTTAAAGAGTGAGAAATATCTATAAAAGAGTTTTGATAATATCTTAAAAATGGTAAACTGAAATAGCAGCTTTCTCAGTTTCCATTACCATCTCTTATCTCTCATGTAAAGATAAAAGAGAAGCTCTTGCGTCAAACAGAGATAGAAATGGGCACGAAAGGCAAATAATAATGTCGAATAAAAATGTATAATAAAATTAATGAAGTGTACAGCTAATAAAAAAATGAAGTTTCCCAAATGTATGATATTCCAAACACAGAGAGTGTTTTAGTAGGAGTTATCAGATTGTGGGATGTGCCTTCACATCTGAAGCTCTTCAAAAATCATCACAGTTAGTGGGTGCAGAATTTTAAAAGTCGTAAATGATTGCATTTGTCAAAGTTACCTTTAATGACTTTTGAGGAGAAAAAAATAAATAAGTAAATACCCCCTCAAGCAGCTGCTTGCCACAGAGGTCTGACAGGAGCCTGCCAGTTTATGTGCCATAGTAGAAGGTCTGAGAGGATGGCAGGACCTCAGCAGAAAAACAACACATACATCCATGCCTTACCCGGGGCTTGAACCCAGGTCCCGTAGATCAGTAGCCAAGCGTGCTAACCACTCGGCCACGGGACGGCTGAGGAGAAACAAGAGCAAATTTTTTACATTATCTCGATTTCAAGAAAAAAGCAAGAGATTATGATTAATTTTGTCGTTTATCTGTCCGTCTGTAGAAATCGAACCTTTTTCCTTTTAGAGAGATAAATAAAAGAGAAGAAAATGAGATGTGAGTTGAAATGGAGAAAACTTCCTTTTCAGTGTGCTATTTTACCATTTTTTAAACAAGGAGCTCTTAACCAGGTGTGCCCAGAAACTTCCCTCCCAAACGGAGGGAAGTCCACGGAGGGCGAGAGAAATATTTGAATTAAGATTATTGAAATATTTAAATTAAGATTATTGAAAAATTCTCGTTTCAAAATCATTCTTCATTTACAATTTCGTTTGGCCTTGAGTCAAATATATATGTTTCAAATGCAATACATAATAAAAACATTTAATTTTTCAATAATAGAAAGAGGTTTTTCAATCTTAAAATGTCTACTTTCTAAATGTAAATTTCGATTTAGTGAGGGGGCTTCCATAAATCACCGCAAAAGGTGCAGGCTTCTAAAAGTTAAGAACGAAATCCTGATTAAATTTTTTTCATTAATACTTCAAAATTTATATTTTTGCGGCTTTTAGGCATTCTGATTTCTCAAAATGTTTTCTTTTTTTTTTTCAGTTAAACATCTTTGGCTTCAACAACATTTCCGGAATTCGGAAATGACCGTTTCCTTTCGGGTAGCTTCAACCTTTTCTGACACTAGGTCATGCCTACAATGGGAACAATAGAGAACGACGTTGTGAAATCCATTCTTGATCACAACAATTATTCTCTGTGTAGGTGATTGTTGTAGGAGTATCATTGTTGCGGAGTAAAACTATTTATACGGATAGATGCAATGAAATTTCTCAGTTGGTATTTTGGAAAGCATCAGAGAGACATGGAAGCTCTCGCTTGATTTCGAAGAAGATGAATTCTCTTCTTCTTGGACTTCCCTTGTTTCAGGTGTTTCTAGATTTGCCAATTTCTACAATGCACCAGGTTTGCACCGCTTGGCGATCGGTATTGATGCCTTGTGTTTCTCGGATTCGCAACGTGTAGGGTTCCGGTACCGCTCCGTTTCATTTTCCAGATTCTGTGCGCCTACAGCCGAGGGATTGCTAACTCATCATTCAAGATCTCACCGCGATTTCCAATTCTCGAAATTACCTGTTCGTTTGTTTTCCCTGAGAGTCATGGATGGTTGGATTGTGTATTTCTATTTCTAACTTCTATTTAACTATTTCTAACTTCTATTTCTATTTCTAACTTCTATTTCTAACTTCTATTTCGAACGATTCGAAATCGTTCGGGGGAGCTCCTCGTTTGGGAGCTTCCAAAGGGATGGCGAACCCATCATTCTAGATTTAGCTGCGATTTTCTAATTTACGAAATCATCCTTTCGTTTCTTTTCCTTGAAACCCAGGGATTAGTGGGTCCAGGAGTCTAGAGGAGAAGCTTTCTCTGTTGGCGATGGTGTTGCAAGGGACTGGCTGGCGTCGAGAAGGACACCAGGAGCTCACCGTTGCTTGAGTCCAGTTTCCGCAGGACATCTCTCCTGAATCAGGGTATGCACTATGACTACTGCATATCTGCATTGTTGTCAGTAGATGATTAACATCTACTGACAAATTACAGTTACTTAGAAAAACATTCGGTAATTGAGGGATGTCAGTTTCATAGAATTGTTAAACTAACAGAAAGAATAATAAAAAAATTGTTGTTATTAGCCTTTCCCTGCTGCGCGATGCACATTGTATTGCTTGGTCTGTGCATTTGTATCATCCGAATATAAACAATGTAGCCATTTGCTTTTCTCTGTGTACAGTTCCTGAAAAAAAATCCAAACTGGTTGATTATAGAATTCAGAAAAAATATCTGGCAACGATTTTTTTAGAAATTAGTGATCTGGCAACTTTTGTGTTGCCAGATTGCAACCACGAAGGTTGCCAGATCACAAAATTTCTTCAAAAAAAATCGTTGCCAGATATTTTTTCTGAATTCTGTAATCAACCGTAGTGTTCGGATACTTTTTTGAGCGACTATACATCATGAACAGAACGCCATCGTTGAAAGCATTTAGAAGGACGTGTGTTATACCTATCAGACATGAGGTAACTTTCCGTGGAGGACATATCACACCAGTTACAAAAAGCTGTCCCTAGAAAAGAAGAATGCGTGGTTATGTTTCGAATGCAAGTCGAACAAAATAAATCCAAAAGCCAACTTAGACATGGGAAACAGAGACAATTCGACACGTGACAGTAATCTATTGATTACTATCAATAGATTGTTGTCACGTGTTCCGTGATTTAAAGACAGAAGTGAGAGAATTAAAACGAAGTGTGGAATTGTTTTCTAGCAAGTATGACGAACTGATGCAACAAGTAATAAATTACGAAAAAAATCAAAAGGATTTAACTACAAAAATCTATGAAGCCGAAAATTTAAATACAGAAATGAGAGAAGAGATTTAAGGAGCTGAAACAAAATCTTAATGATGTGGAACAATATGGACGCATTAAAAATATAGAAATTCATGGTGTTCCCATAATTCAAGGGGAGGATGAAACAGAGCTTAATGTAAAGTTGTATAAAATTTCCCAGTCATTAAACATAGTCAACTACACCGACAGTATGAGTGAAAAAGTTCACAGACTTCCAGAAAGAAATAAAAGCAAAACCCCAAAGATAATTGTCCAATACCTTACATGGAAAGATAGAGACATTTGGATACAAAACAGGAAAAAAAAATTACAACCCCTATTGCAGACCTTAATGATAAAGGAACACCAATATATATTAATGAAAATCTGATTATGATTAACAGAGAACTTTTCTGGAGAGCTAGGATGTGCGCAATAGAAAAAAATTATAAGTATGTTTGGTTCAAAAATGGAAAAAAGTTCTAATGAAGAAATCAAATGGTGAAAGAATTATCAATGTTGATATATTCACCAACTTTGATGATTTTTAAACTTTTAGATATGTCCGATAAACCTTGCTTTTTTTTTTGCTCTTTACTTTTGCTTTTTTTTTATGAATATTCTTGTTAGCTATGTCTGATTTGAATTTTGAAGGTCTTAATAGCAACTATGATGTTGCTTATGTAACTACAGGTTTAGAAGTGGAGGCTTGGTTCGTAAATAATTATAGTAAATTTATTCACAAAAATAAATTAGGAATTGCTCATGTTAATATAAGAAGTCAAAGAAAACATTGGGATTCATTAAAATTAAGTATAAACAATTACATGAAACACATTGATTTGCTTGTTTGAACTGAAACAAATGTAAATAAATATGAAAATTATTTATATAATATTTATAAATTTAATAGAATCACAAATGATAATATAAATAAAAATATTAGGGGGATTTCAGTATACTATAAAGAAAATCTAGATATTGAAATTATTTCACAACAAACACTTCCAGCGGAAACTATATATATAAAAATAAAAAAAAATAATATATCATGTTTTAGCACTATACAGATCGCCTAGTACAGATGTGAACTCTTTTCTGTTGAATTTCCGAAACTGGATGGAAAATACAGAAAAAGATCAAAATCAGATTTTAATAGGTGATTTTAATATCGATACAATGAATACTAAAAAACATGGCACAGAAAAATATATCACACTATTGGCTGAAATGAATTTTGAAAGATTAATAAGGGAAACTACAAGAGAAGAATTAGTAAAAAATAAAATTACCAAAAACTGTATAGACCATATTAATATTAAACTGATTAAAAATATGTCAGCAAATTCAATAATTCAAACAAGCAAAATAGCAGATCACTATATGATTTTAACACTGATTAGCAACACCAATAACAATTTGAATAATACTAATTATAGTGAAACAGACCAGGAAAATAAGAATTGGTCATTTGACCATAACAATATAAACAAAGCTATTTCTGAAATGAATTGGAATTTAGAAAATTATGGAGACAACTCAATGGATGAATTAAACCTATATAAAGTATTTAAAGATATTTATGATGGAATTTTAGGAAAAAATAGAATATATATATGAGGAGAGTTGGAAAGGTAAAAAGAAATCATAGCAAAAATTGGATAACACCGAGCTTGATAGAATTAATTGAAGAAAGAGATAAAGCTTGGATTAAATTTAAAAACAATGATAAAAGTGATGCTTATAAAAATAACTATAAAAAATTAAGGAATATGGTTAATATTCAGATTAGAAATCAGAAACAACTTTATTATAGAAATAAACTTATAATGATAAAAAATGATATGAAGGCTACCTGGCAATTAATATATGAAATATTAGAAGCAAAACAGAAAAAATCAGCGGACGATGTAATAATTGACAATATGTCCAAAAAGAAATTATCTGTGGAAGAAATAGCAAATAATTACAATGACATTTATAATACACTAATTTTACAGATAAGAAATACAAATCACCAAGACGATATAAATTATGTTCCAACCATGATGCAAAGAGTTTTGAAATCTATCTATATACATGAAATCACTGAAAAACAAACTGATGAAATAATTACTTCATTAGACACCAATAAATCACCTGGTTACGATAATGTTTGCATTAAACATATAAAATTTAATAAAGAGACACTACTTAATATATATCAAAAATTATAAATCAGATTATATTTACTGGGAACATACCTACTGAACTCAAAACAGGTATTTTAAGACCTATTTTTAAAGGTGGTATTAAGGAGGATTTTTCTAACTATCGACCAATAACAATTCTGCCTATTTTTTCGAAAATAATGGAAAAATATATTTATAATACTGTTTTTAACTTTTTACTTAAACATAACATAATTAATGAAAATCAATTTGGCTTTCAAAAAGGAAAAAACACAATTCAACTAATTTCCAAAATCGCAAATAATATTAATAAATCATTGAATAATAGAGAAAAAATTGTAACTATGTTCTTAGATTTAAAGAAAGCCTTCGATATAATAGATCATAGCATTTTGCTAAATAAATTGGAAAATTGCGGTATTCGCGATATATTGTTAGATTGGTTTAGAAATTATTTATCAGACAGATACACAATTACTAAAATAAAAAACTGCTACAGCAGAAAAGTAATTACACGATATGGAATTCCCCAAGGCTCAATTTTAGGACCTTTACTGTTCTTAGTATACATAAATGATTTGTTCAATACAAAATTAAATAGTGCTATTTATCGATATGCTGACGACATTGTTTTAATAAACAGTCAGAAATATTTAAATGATAGCATTTCAGAGGTTCAAACAGATTACAATATTATTAGATGGTTCAATCATAATAAAATCTATTTAAATGAGAAAAAAGCAAAACTGATGATTATTCATTCACCAGGATTTCATATTCATCAAAACCACTTTATCAAAACTCATAAAATAAATTGCAGAAAAAAGGATGCTTCAAATTATGAATCATTATGTAGTTGCCCACTTGTTGAGCAAGTAAATAAAATAAATTACTTAGGAATCATTTTTGATGAATATTTTAGGTGGAATGCCCATATGTGAAAACACCCCATGCCACATATGTGAAAGCTTGAGAATATCGGTGATAAAAATTCAAAAATTGAAATACGTATTAAATATGGAAACCTGTGTAATATTTTATAAAGCCATATGCGAATCTATTTTAAATTATGGAATAATTGTGCATGGAACAACTAACTTAACTAACATAAATAAAATAGAAAAACTGCAGTCTATAATAGCTAAAAATATTATTCCATTTCATTTGCAAAAAAATTATAAAACTTCCACCGATAGATTAAATTTTTTAAATCTTTTATCCTACAGCAATTTATATAAATATAATGTAATAATTAAAACTTTTTTGACGAAACTTACAAACTAAAAATTCAACATAACAAATATACAAGACTTCAAAACCAAGGTTATTACATATTGCCAAATTTTCGAAATAATTACGGGAAACATACCTCCGAATATCAAGTACCACTTATATTTAATGCTATTCCAAAAGAATTACTAAATATATATTCTTCTAGAAGACTCAAAATGGAATTAAAAGATTATTTGGTTTTTTCTAGTTAGCTGATTTTTATGTGTTGTGTTTTCTGGATTTATTTGATGTACACCATTTTTGTGGCTGAATGACCTATGTTTAATATAATTTATTCATTTTCCTGCAGATAAGCTATTTAGCTTTGCGGGTCAAATTGTAAATGTATTTGTATTCTTTACTCTTATGAATAAAAATTATATTTAAAAAAAAATACACCAAGATGTCAGAACGTCGGCAATGGTTAGTTCCGGATGAGGATTCCTTGCGGTCTCCCATTAATTCTGTTCCACTTGTGGCAGCTACACATTTGTAAGTAATTGATGATGCTCTAATACTCGTCTTTGGAATTTTGCCTGGACACTCCATTAATTTTATTATACATTTTTATTCGACATTATTATTGCCTTTCGTGCCCTTTTCTATCTCTGTTTGACGTAAGAGCTTCTATTTTATCTTTACATGAGAGATAGAGTTGGTAATGGAAACTGAGACAGCTCCTTGTTTAAAAAATGGTAAAATAGCACATGGAAAAGGAAGTTTTCTCCATTTCAACATACATCTCATTTTCTTCTCTTTTATTTATCTCTCTAAAAGGAAAAAGGTTCGATTTCTACAGACGGACAGATAAACTACAAAATTAATCATAATCTCTTGTTTTTTTAATCGAAATCGAGATAATGTAAAAGATTTGTTCTTGTTTCTCCTCAAAAGTCATTAAAGGGAACTTTGACAAATGCAGTCATTTACGACTTTTAAAATTCTGCACCCACTAACTGCGATGATTTTTGAAGAGCTTCAGATGTGAAGGCACATCCCACAATCTGATAACTCCTACTAAAACACTCTCTGTGTTTGGTATATCTACATTAGGGAAACTTCATTTTTTTTATTAGCTGGACACGTCATTAATTTTATTATACATTTTTATTCGACATCATTATTTGCCTTTCGTGCCCATTTCTATCTCTGTTTGACGTAAGAGCTTCTCTTTTATCTTTACATGAGAGATAAGAGATGGTAATGGAAACTGAGAAAGCTGCTATTTCAGTTTACCATTTTTAGGATATTATCAAAACTCTTTTATAGATATTTCTCACTCTTTAAAAGACTGACCGCTGCCCATCAGAAGATTGTAAGAATAGCTTCCGGTCAGCATAAACCATCAGAATTCGGTAATCTAACTATACATTGCAATTTCAGGGCTACTTTTAATCTCAGAGACCGCCAACGTTTTCAGAAGTGTTATTACCATAAATTTCTTTTGACACCTTACCAACGAAATTTAAATTTCTGCCATTAACAGATCACTTGCCAACATTCGTTAAAAGTTTCAGCGTTTCCATATTTAGTTATCTATTACGATATAATGCTTAACGATTTAAAAAATGCGAATTATAATATTTCATTAGTGGTAATCCAACTAAAAACGAGTTTCCAATTATCTCTTGAAACAAAACAATTGCATTTCCCGTCCACCTAAGGCGTAAGGGGGCCAACATACTGTGTCAATGGAAACCTCATGACCTTTCTATCGCCAAAATTTCAGAATTCGTAGAAAAAGCACATTGTTTACAATATTCGTTTAAATTTTGAAAATTTCGATTATTTCCACCAATTGGAGGGCACAGTTATAGCTTTTCGGAGATTCGGAAATGTTCCTCATCCGGAACTAACCATTGCCGACGTTCTGACATCTTGGTGTATTGCAAGTGGTGTGATATGTCCTCCACGAAAAGTTACCTCATGTCTGATAGGTATAACACACGTCCTTCTAAATCAGGCGTGTCCAAACTTTTAACTTCCCTGGGCCACATTGAGTGAATATTTGACTTCCCTGGGTCACATTAAGTGAAGATGAAGTGTTTTGGGCCGCACATAAAATATAAAATATAGTTAATGAATATGAATAATAAAACTTCATTTATTTTCTTATGTTTTCTATTATAAAATAAAAAAGGGCAATATAAAACTAGTGGGATATCAAAAACTCGCTGAAAATTCAGCGAGAGGAAAGCCAACGGGTCGGATCGATTTGGCGAACTTTCGCGAACGTTCGATGGCCCCTTTTTCTGTGAAGGACTCCCTTGGCCAAAAGGATTAGGAAATCAAAATACAATGCAATATACTGCATACAAATATTGTAATTCTTCAAAAAATTCGCCGTCGAGTGGATACACACATAATTCGAAACGTAAATTCTCATGGCATACTAAGATGCTTTTATTTAAATTTTTATTTCAAAATAAATGTCAACGAATCGATTATATATGAAAAATATTGCAAACATTTTTTTTTTAATAAAAATGTGTAAATTTAAATATTTTCATAATTTGCGTTTGGGCCGCATTTTAAAGGCTTTTGGGCCGCATGCGACCCGTGGGCCGAACTTTAGACAAGCATGTTCTAAATGCTTTCAACGATGGCGTTCTGTTCATGATGTATAGTCGCTCAAAAAAGTATCCGAACACTACGGTTGATTACAGAATTCAGAAAAAATATCTAGCAACGATTATTTTGAAGAAATTTTGTGATCTGGCAACCTTCGTGGTTGCAATCTGGCAACACAAAAGTCGCCAGATCACTAATTTCTAAAACAATCTTTGCCAGATATTTTTCCTGAATTCTGTAATCAACCTGTTCGGATTTTTTTTTTTGAGGGACTGTACACAGAGAAAAGCAAATGGCTACATTTTTTATATTCGTATGATACAAATGCACAGACCAAGCAACACAATGTGCATCGCGCAGCAGGGAAAGGCTAATAACAGCAATTTTTTTATTATTCTTTCTGTTAGTTTAACAATTCTATGAAACTGACATCCCTCTATCACATAATGTTTTTCTAAGTAACTGTAATTTGTCAGTAGATGTTAATCATCTACTGACAACAATGCAGATATGCAGTAGTCATAGTGCATACCCTGATTCAGGAGAGATGTCCTGCGGAAACTGGACTCAAGCAACGGTGAGCTCCTGGTGTCCTTCTCGACGCCAAGCCAGTTGCAACACCATCGCCAACAGAGAAAGCTTCTCCTCTAGACTCCTGGATCCACTAATCCCTGGGTTTCAAGGAAAACAAACGAAAGGATGATTTCGTAAATTAGAAAATCGCAGCTAAATCTAGAATGATGGGTTCGCCATCCCTTTGGAAGCTCCCAAACGAGGAGGTCCCCCGAACGATTTCGAATCGTTCGAAATAGCGAAGCACATCTAGATTCCACAATCCAACCATCCATGACTCTCAGTGAAAACAAACGAACAGGTAATTTCGAGAATTGGAAATCGCGGTGAGATCTTGAATGATGAGTTAGCGATCCCTCGGCTGTAGGCGCACAGAATCTGGAAAATGAAACGGAGCGGTACCGGAACCCTACACGTTGCGAATCCGAGAAACACAAGGCATCAATACCGATCGCCAAGCGGTGCCAACCTGGTGCATTGCAGAAATTGGCAAATCTAGAAACACCTGAAACAACGGAAGTCCAAGAAGAAGAGAATTTATCTTCTTCGAAATCAAACGAGAGCTTCCATGTCTCTCTGATGCTTTCCAAAATACCAACTGAGAAATTTCATTGCAACTATCCGTATAAATAGTTTTACTCCGCAACAATGATACTCCTACAACAATCACCTACACAGATAATAATTGTTGTGATCAAGAATGGATTTCACAACGTCGTTCTCTATTGTTGTTCCCATTGTAGGCATGACCTAGTGTCAGAAAAGGTTGAAGCTACCCGAAAGGAAACGGTCATTTCCGAATTCCGGAAATGTTGTTGAAGCCAAAGATGTTTAACTGAAAAAAAAAAAAGAAAACATTTTGAGAAATCAGAATGCCTAAAAGCCGCAAAAATATAAATTTTGAAGTATTAATGAAAAAAATTTAATCAGGAGTTTTTTCTTAACCCTTTAGAATCCTGCACCTTTTGCGGTGATTTATGGAAGCCCCCTCACTAAATCGTAATTTACATTTAGAAAGTAGACATTTTAAGATTGAAAAACCTCTTTCTATTATTGAAAAATTAAATGTTTTTATTATGTATTGCATTTGAAACATATATATTTAACTCAAGGCCAAACGAAATTGTAAATGAAGAATGATTTTGAAACGAGAATTTTTCAATAATCTTAATTTAAATATTTCAATAATCTTAATTCAAATATTTCTCTCGCCCTCCGTGGACTTCTCTCCGTTTGGGAGGGAAGTTTCTGGGCACACCTGGTTAAGAGCTCCTTGTTTAAAAAATGGTAAAATAGCACACTGAAAAGGAAGTTTTCTCCATTTCAACTCACATCTCATTTTCTTCTCTTTTATTTATCTCTCTAAAAGGAAAAAGGTTCGATTTCTACAGACGGACAGATAAACTACAAAATTAATCATAATCTCTTGTTTTTTTAATCGAAATCGAGATAATGTAAAAGATTTGCTCTTGTTTCTCCTCAAAAGTCATTAAAGGGAACTTTGACAAATGCAGTCATTTACGACTTTTAAAATTCTGCACCCACTAACTGCGATGATTTTTGAAGAGCTTCAGATGTGAAGGCACATCCCACAATCTGATAACTCCTACTAAAACACTCTCTGTGTTTGGTATATCTACATTAGGGAAACTTCATTTTTTTTATTAGCTGGACACGTCATTAATTTTATTATACATTTTTATTCGACATCATTATTTGCCTTTCGTGCCCATTTCTATCTCTGTTTGACGTAAGAGCTTCTCTTTTATCTTTACATGAGAGATAAGAGATGGTAATGGAAACTGAGAAAGCTGCTATTTCAGTTTACTATTTTTACGATATTATCAAAACTCTTTTATAGATATTTCTCACTCTTTTAAAGACTGACCGCTGCCCATCAGAAGATTGTAAGAATAGCTTCCGGTCAGCATAAACCATCAGATTTCGGCAATCTAACTATACATTGCAATTTCAGGTCTACTTTTAATTAAAGAACATAAAGAGTGTTTGTCTTCTATTCCTTGAATTTGAAAAGTTGCTTCTCCCCATCTGATAAAGGGGCAGATTATTGCAGTCATTTTTTCTTCTCTTTTATTTATCTTTCAAAAAAAGATCGATTTCTACAGACAGACAGATGACTTCTTGACACCTTACCAACGAAATTTAAATTTCTGCCATTAACAGATCACTTGCCAACATTCGTTAAAAGTTTCAACGTTTCCATATTTAGTTATCTCTTACGATATAAATTAAAACTGCTTAAGGATTTAAAAAACGCGAATTATAATATTTCATTAGTGGTAATCCAACTAAAACGAGTTTCCAATTATCTCTTGAAACAAAACAATTGCATTTCCCGTCCACCTAAGGCGTAAGGGGGCCAACATACTGTGTCAATGGAAACCTCATGACCTTTCTATCGCCAAAATTTCAGAATTCGTAGAAAAAGCACATTGTTTACAATATTCGTTTAAATTTTGAAAATTTCGATTATTTCCACCAATTGGAGGGCCCAATTATAGCTTTTGGGAGATTCGGAAATGTTCCTCATCCGGAACTAACCATTGCCGACGTTCTGACATCTTGGTGTATTGCAAGTGGTGTGATATGTCCTCCACGAAAAGTTACCTCCTGTCTGATAGGTATAACACACGTCCTTCTAAATGCTTTCAACGATGGGGTTCTGATCATGATGTATAGTTGCTCAAAAAAGTATCCGAACACTACGGTTGATTACAGAATTCAGAAACAATATCTGGCAACGATTATTTTGAAGAAATTTTGTGATCTGGCAACCTTCGTGGTTGCAATCTGGCAACACAAAAGTCGCCAGATCACTAATTTCTAAAAAAATCTTTGCCAGATATTTTTTCTGAATTCTGTAATCAACCTGTTCGGATTTTTTTTTGAGGGACTGTACACAGAGAAAAGCAAATGGCTACATTTTTTATATTCGTATGATACAAATGCACAGACCAAGCAACACAATGTGCATCGCGCAGCAGGGAAAGGCTAATAACAGCAATTTTTTTATTATTCTTTCTGTTAGTTTAACAATTCTATGAAACTGACATCCCTCTATCACATAATGTTTTTCTAAGTAACTGTAATTTGTCAGTAGATGTTAATCATCTACTGACAACAATGCAGATATGCAGTAGTCATAGTGCATACCCTGATTCAGGAGAGATGTCCTGCGGAAACTGGACTCAAGCAACGGTGAACTCCTGGTGTCCTTCTCGACGCCAAGCCAGTTGCAACACCATCGCCAACAGAGAAAGCTTCTCCTCTAGACTCCTGGATCCACTAATCCCTGGGTTTCAAGGAAAACAAACGAAAGGATGATTTCGTAAATTAGAAAATCGCAGCTAAATCTAGAATGATGGGTTCGCCATCCCTTTGGAAGCTCCCAAACGAGGAGCTCCCCCGAACGATTTCGAATCGTTCGAAATAGCGAAGCACATCTAGATTCCACAATCCAACCATCCATGACTCTCAGTGAAAACAAACGAACAGGTAATTTCGAGAATTGGAAATCGCGGTGAGATCTTGAATGATGAGTTAGCGATCCCTCGGCTGTAGGCGCACAGAATCTGGAAAATGAAACGGAGCGGTACCGGAACCCTACACGTTGCGAATCCGAGAAACACAAGGCATCAATACCGATCGCCAAGCGGTGCCAGCCTGGTGCATTGCAGAAATTGGCAAATCTAGAAACACCTGAAACAACGGAAGTCCAAGAAGAAGAGAATTCATCTTCTTCGAAATCAAACGAGAGCTTCCATGTCTCTCTGATGCTTTCCAAAATACCAACTGAGAAATTTCATTGCAACTATCCGTATAAATAGTTTTACTCCGCAACAATGATACTCCTACAACAATCACCTACACAGAGAATAATTGTTGTGATCAAGAATGGATTTCACAACGTCGTTCTCTATTGTTGTTCCCATTGTAGGCATGACCTAGTGTCAGAAAAGGTTGAAGCTACCCGAAAGGGAACGGACTGAATAAATTTCATAAGGATGTTTATTTCATCGGTATGATGGTAAATCTGAATATTTGAATAAATTTCTGAGATATAAGAAACTATATATATTATTTTGTATCGAGGCTTTAAAGAAGTTACCCAATGGGTTTGGGAAAAAAAGTTAAATTTTTTTAATTTTAATTTTTATATTAGCCGTCCCGTGGTGAATGGTTAGCGCTCTTGGCTACTGATGTAAGGGACCTGGGTTCGAGCCCCGGAATCAATGCATGGACGTTTGTGTTGTTTTCTGCTGAGGTCCTGCCATCCTCACAGACCTTCTACTATGGCATATAAACTGATAGGTTCCTGTCAGACCTCTGTGGCAAGCAGCTGCTTGATGGGGTATTTATTTTATTTGTTTATTTATTATAATTAGTTGTTGAGCTTTAAAAAATTATATTTTAAACACTCTTTATGAGAGTCAAGAAGTAACTACCGTTATGTTGTTGTCGAAACCCTTGAATAAATTTAAGTTTAAAAAATACATTTTCTCACCGCCCCTTTCCACATGGGGTCGATTACTTCCAGAAATGCAATGTAGCTTTAGAAAAAAATATTTCGGTAATCTGGAAAAAAAAATCCGGAAATATAGGGCGTAAATTAACCATTTAGTATATTGCCCATATTCTGTTAGCACGTAAAGGAGGTAGTATACTTTATATATATGCTGAAACTTCCACCTCCAGTTTCCAAGGGAGGACATGCACCGTTAGTCTTCACACGCCAACTTCGGACTCCACTCTCAAGATCCACGTTGCCACACTAAACAACTGATGACTTCGCTTCTTCACTCCCAGACTTCTCCTCATCGACGATTTGATCTCGAGACGATTCTGCTGCTAGCACTTTTTCGGCCTCGGTTCCTATTTTCTCGAGAGCTTCGCTCAAGCCCCCAAGGTTCAGATACATTAGCCTAATGACTTTGAATCTTGCAGTTTAATCTACTCAGACAACCCTCTCTTATTAAGCTGGCACTCACTTGACCATTAGTCCCTGCAAGCAAGATGCATATTGTGGCTAATCATGGCTTACTTTCAGATCTACGAATAATGCAAAATATAACAATACGTATATACTACATGGATGATGCGAAGGAAGAGCCGAACCTGACACTTTATGATCATGAATGTAAAAAAAAGAGCATTAATTTTTTATAAAAAGAAATACTAAACAAAAGCGAGTCTATTCAAAATGTCACCGTTACTTCTTGTGTGCTGGGGGGGGGGGGGATGATACATAAATTTCGTCCCTGTTTGAGACTATCGACTTTCGCTTTTCACCAAGTATGAACACCACGTGACGTATTGTGCGCATGTGCGGCGTGATGTCACTATTTATTTTACAACTCCCACATATAGTGAAGAAAAAAACTGGCCGTTCGATTTCATTCATAATTTTGGAAATACTCATCATGTAAACCAATAATCTGATTTAATTAATCAGATATTTCTTTCTGAATTTTTTTTTTCTTTGCAAAAATATTTTGTTTACTATTGATTTAATGAGCACAATTTTAAGATTAATTGTGTTGGCATTAAGAAAGAATGTCTGCCTAGCGCTGAAATCAAATTTTTTCAAACTCTTGGTTATATGCTGAAATGCAACTGATATCGGCTAATCGATGATTTATGACAAAGTTTGGTTGTTAACGTCTGAGCGACACTTTTCTCTATACAATTGGCTAAATAGCCAGGTCACAAGGATCGAAAGGGCTAAATAGCCAGGTCACAAGGATCGAAAAGGCTAAATAGTCAGGTCACAAGGATCGAAAGGGCTAAATAGCCAGGTCACAAGGAGCGAAAGGGCTAAATAGCCAGGTCACAAGGAGCGAAAGGGTAAATAGCTAGGTCACAAGGGTCGAAAAGGTTAAATTGCCAGGTCACAAGTATCGAAAGGGCTCAGAGCTGGTCAAGGGCCGTACTTTGACCTTCTGAGGCACTAAGCTATAACAAGTTTAAGAGGCACTAAGCTATAACAAGTTTAAGAGGCCCTTAGCTACAATAAGTTTAAGAGGCCCAAAAATTTCGAAAGTCGAACTAAGTTTATATTTATTATTCTGATTGAAAAGAACATTAAAAAATAAATATGGAATTGATATGGTGAAAACATTATACTAGCATTGGTATACAATAAATACTGTGTAAAGCTGATATCAACAGTGTTTGAACAATAGATTAATTTGAATATAAAAGCGTTTTGCGACACAGTAAACTTTAAATTTTTGAGGCCCCTCGTTTAGTGAGGCCCTAAGCTATAACTCCTGCGTAAGTCCTGCCGTGGAGCTGGTCAGAGCATCACATACCTACCAGACATGTTTGGTACGATACACAAGGGTGAAGTAACTATGAGGAGCTGTATCGGCAATTATCAAATAGCTGTACCTGAGAAAACAGAGGTTTGACATTGATTTTCTCGTAACTGTTTACTCGAACACTCGTGGAGAGGTTAAAACCCCATAACACCCCACTCTCCGATCAGTGAGGGAAGAAATTCCACCGGTGTGTACTTTCCCGTCGAAGGCAGATTAAGGGTTAGCGGAAAAAAATCACAAAGGTAAGAGTGGACAGTTGAGATTCGAATCTAGAAACACCAAACTGCCAGCCTCCGGCCAAATCTCAGTTGAAGATTGTCTCAGTCGAACCTGGCGGCCTGCTGTTTGAGACAATTCCCTCCTCATAAGTGTTTTAGAAGACGTAACATTACAGATACCTCAGTTTCTTAAAAATTCTTGGTTTCACACGAAAAGAAACAAGCATGAGTTAGTTTACATGAATCTCGTTAAAAGCAGTCACAAATATTTGTCTGCGAAGTGTGAGAAAATTATGACGCACTTCTTCTTAGAGCAGGAGCAGATTCAAAACTTTTTCCAGGGATGGGGAAAAGAAAAAAAGGACTAAGAAGAAACACTGTTATTTTTAATTTCTCCCGATTCGCACTAAAATTAAATTTGCTGAAAAACATTGTAGACAAGCTGGCAGTATTTAATTTTTTTTTTTCACCTGCATTTCTAAACTCATTAGTTTGACTTCGTTTACTATTAACATACCGCGAATTTCTGAATCAATTTACTTATATTGCAATGTTCATCATCAGTGATTCTATAAATAATTATGCTCATCCTGAAGCAGATTGGGTTATTTTACCTATGACCGGCACTTTTTTTTTGCACATAATGAGCTAAGTGACCAGGTCACGAGGACCCCGAGTGCTCAGAGAAGGTTGGGAGACCTACCTGACTGCTGTTACTAGAGAGATGGTAGCCTCCCGTCAAGGCCATCCAGCGTGTTCCTTAACATGCATAGAGTATGGCTCTCTTGCACACTGCGCCGTGGCATTACGTCCCATCCTACGGACGGCAGCCTTTCCAAGCCGATCGATGTCCCCTATTGACCGAGGCAGGGTGGGGAGTTACTACTGACTCAACAGGTGGGACTCGAACCTGGGAACTTCGAATTACGAGCCTGGCGTGCTATCGATTAAGCCATCCCTCACCCCTGAAGCAGGTTGCATAAAATCCTCAAATTGAAACTTACAATATTGCCCAAATATAATAATAACACTATTGAGCAAAATTTGATTTCTATAGTAACAAGATATAATCAATCTTGCAGGTGGATTTGAGAATTAATCTACATCAACCAACAGATTTATAATTAGATATTAATTACTTCATCTGAAATGACCAATCTGTGATTCCAGTGGCCTCACCAAAAGGAAACATTCTGATTTCAAAACAAAAATCCCCATCCCAAATGATACCAAAATTCCGCATCAGAGGAATTCCTCCATCACACGCATCAGAAGAAAGAGATATTTCCAACACCTCCTTGATGGCCACTGACGCATCAAACCAGACTGCCCATTCTCAGAATGCAACCCCAATCGTGTCTCCTCTCTCGCTGTATGTCCTCATCCCTTCGTCTGCCATCACCATGCCCCATTATCCTGCTTGGATGTGTTTGCCGCCTGATAATTTGACACTAATCTCCGGACGGAATTGCACTCTGCGCTGGATGCCGGGTCCCGCGTAATCTGACCCTGACACCATTATTGGCTCTTTGTTTCCGCACGCGCAGTCTCTGCTTTCTCACCGGGCACCGCGACACGTGCGACCTGACGTCATCGACAGCCGCACGGATGGAGAGAGAAGGATGGGCAGCAGGAGAATCAGGGTGTGAATGCCGGACCACGTGATCATTGCACGCGTCTGACAGGTGCAGAGCTTCTCTGGTATGCCTTTCCAAGGAGTGATCGCCAGATTCAATATCGGATAATTTAAATTCAATTTCTGCTTCTCTAGTTGGCAACACGATACATCTCATTCGGTCTGTATAATTTTAGGAAGACAAATTACTGTTGTTTATTTCCATATTCGAACTATTTACCGAGTTGTAGAATAGCTAAGAAGAATTATTTTCTGATACACTATTAGCGGTTGGCTTATACATATTACAAAAGGCTAACTATTTGGTTATCAAGTTAAACCTTCAGAAATAAATAGATTGATACTTTTTCTACTCGATTTTTAATTTTTTTTAAATTATTCTGTATTTAGATGCTTTTATTTGATTTTTTATCAAAAATTTATAAATCTTTTCACTTATTTTAAAAATTGATAACTCTTTTTATTTATTTTAAAATTTTTATAAAAAGAAACACTGATTTTAGCAAACAGTGTAAAGAAAAGAATAAAATACAATAGAACAGATATCATATCAAATCATCTCTGATTGATATCATGGTTTAGCGAATTTAGAAAATAATCTTAACACGAGGGAAATAATACTAAACCACGGTTTTTAGAAAATAAAATAAATATATATTAAGGAGTTAAACAAGATTAAATTATTAAGTAATATATTATCATAGGAAAAGTCCTATAGACAAGAAATACTTGAAATAATGAGTTGAAAAAAGATGGCGCCACTGGTGTATCAACAGAAAAGGCTTATATGTCACTTAGTTGAAGAAATGGTCAATTCCTTGGTGGCCTAGCGGTTAAGATACCCGGCATGTTTCTGAGAGATCAGGTTCGAATCCCATTTATTATTTCAAGATTAAATTATGTTATACTTAAAAAAAACATTTAAATTCCTTTGTTTCACACCTGAATTGCTTACTCCAATCAAATAAGGGGGCGGGGGTGGCTCAGTCGGTAGCGCGCCAGGCTCGTAATCTGTAGTTCCCAGGTTCGAGTCCCAGCTGGGTCAGCGTTGAGATTTATTTCCGCAAAAATTCCCCGCCCTGCCCACGGTCAGTAGGGGACACCGATGGGCTTGGAAAGGCCGCCGTCCGTCGGATGGGACGTTAAGCCGTGGCCCCGTGTGTGGGAGAGCCATATCCTGTGCACGTTAAAGAACACGCTGGACGGCCTTGACGGGAGGCTACCCTCTGTCTCCCAACAGCTGTTCCAGTGGGTCCCCTCCCCCAACCTTCTCTGAGCCTTCGGGGCCCATGTGACCTGGCCATTTAGCCCATTGTGTGCAAAAAGTGCCGCTCAGAGGTAAAACAA
This sequence comes from Ryuthela nishihirai, assembly GCA_038380435.1. Lineage (NCBI taxonomy): Eukaryota > Metazoa > Arthropoda > Arachnida > Araneae > Heptathelidae > Ryuthela > Ryuthela nishihirai. The sequence continues at coordinate 74,047,614 of JAWZYU010000010.1, forward strand.
CCTTCAAATCAACACTTGGTTTATAGCTTGGTACATCAATTCAATTTGGTCTTATGGAATATTTCCACATTTAGGTATTCCAACATTGCGACTCCTGATAAGCCACATCCGTAAAAGTGGGGTGTTGTTTTAAATACATGAGTTTTCATTAGTTTTTATCTAATGTTTAAGAAACGTAATGTTTTGAGTATTGATATGTTTTAATATATTCTTATAATTATGATTAAGCAAAATATGTTGTTATGATCTTACTTTAGCACAAATTGTTCTTGTTAAATAAAATTCATTCTTCATTTCTAATTTTTTTATTTGTAACGTATAGGACAGAGAAGAATCCTAGAAGCTATTCCTAGCCTTCTAATACAAGGACATTTTATTTACTAAGACCGAAGTCACTGCTGACCACTGCCTCAGTTGGAGCTAAAACAGCACACGAAGTTTGCCTTGCTAGAACAGTTGCTAGCTGCCTAACCACCATGCCGGTTAAGGTAAATAAAGCAAATGCTGGAAGTCTTTAAATTTATTGTTTGAATAGCCAATTGGTCCACTTTGAAAGCTTAGTTATGCTTATATATATATAATGGGTTTTTTATATATTTTTTTTCGAATTCATATTTCGTCTTCTCATCTCGCCATTTGTTTTGTAATTTTTATCACTTTTTTGAAATGTGAAGATTTATAATTGCTCTGTAACCTTCGATTTTTATTACACCACGCGATAAGGATGTTAGTGGCGCCTCTGTTCCATTGGCGAAATAAAAACCGAAGACTAGAGAGCAATTGTAATTCCTAAATCCACGAACCTCTCATACCCCATCGTTCCAATAATATAATAATACCCCCTCAAGCAGCTGCTTGCCACAGAGGTCTGACAGGAGCCTGTCAGTTTATATGCCACAGTAGGAGATCTGAGAGGATGGCAGGACCTCATCAGAAAAACGACACACACACACACATCCATGCCTAATCCGGGTCTCGAACCCAGGTCCCTTAGATCAGTAGCCAAGCGTGCTAACCACTCGGCCACGAGAAGAGTTCATAAACTTCCATCAGCTCGATTTGAGTTAAGCTGGAGCAACTCAATATCTGACCAATACCTGACCAGTTTTGAGGAAGTTGTGGGTTCAGTTTCTATTTCCATCGTAACTCAGTTTTTATTTTCTTCCACTTCCTTTAAAACAACAGGACTTATGTGAGCTACTACTTCTGAGTTGCTTATATCCTTTGCATATCCTAGTAAGACTTTGTTAAAGTTGGAACAATAACAATTAGGTTCATTGAGATTCTTCATTTAACGAAACTAAGTCTCCAGAGAGACAATATAGATTTCTACTGAGATCTGACAAAAGCTTGTTAGTGTATATTATTATAACAGAGGGTCAGCAAAAAAGAAGTCAGAACAACAGCAAATAGTCCGGGATTAGAGTTGTGGTCTATTTCGTCTGTTCCTTATTAGAGCTGTGGTCTATTTCAACTGTTCCTTAATGCTTGTCTGCTACTAGAATGATGTTCTGTGATATTCGATGATATTTGAGACGTAAAAAATTCGCTCTTATTTAATAATTCGTCGTCCTTTTCTTCCAGATGAACTTTACTTCTGGGTTAGGTTGTTTTACCTCTGAGCGGCACTTTTTTGCACACTACGGGCTAAATGGCCAGGTCACATGGACCCCGAAGGCTCAGAGAAGGTTGGGGGAGGGGACCCACTGGAACAGCTGTTGGGAGACAGATGGTAGCCTCCCGTCAAGGCCATCCACCGTGTTCTTTAACGTGCACAGGGTATGGCTCTCCCGCACACGGGGCCACGGCTTAACGTCCCATCCGACGGACGACGGTCTTTCCAAGCACATCAGTTCTCCCCTACTGACCGTGGGCAGGGCGGGGGATTTTGCGGAGATAAATCTCAACGCTGACGCAGCTGGGACTCGAACCTGGGAACTACAGATTACGAGCCTGGCGCGCTACCGACTGAGCCACCCCCGTCCCTCTTTACTTCTGGCAACTGTTGGTAAATTGTGAGGTGTTGAACGGGAAAAAATCTCTGGGCCAGTGATACTCCTGAAATATATCTCCTGGTCATAATGTCCGTCATGTAACCGTCGCAATAACGGCCACGAATATTTCGCTGTGGCGCATTTAAAAATTAAAAAGAGAAAAACTTGAAGGTGACAGGAGCGCCCTCCTGTGAGAAAGGCGAGACTTCAGCAGAAAGAAAAACTAACATCCATCCTTATCAATGGCTCGAGCCCAGGTATCCTTTCGACGATCAGTAGCCAAGCGTGCTAATCACTCAGTCACGGGACGGTAGACCCATTGAGAAAAATGAAATAATATTAAATTTTAAGCATGTATGTACAGTCGTTCAAAAAAGTATCCAAACACTATGGTTGATTACAGAATTCAGAAAAAAATATCTGGCCACGATTTTTTTAGAAATTAGTGATCTGACAACCTTCGTGTCACGTGATTACAGAATTCAGGAAAAATATCTGGAGCGTGTACAGCAACTGTACACGCTCCAGATATTTTCCACACGATCTAGTATCAAAATAATATGACCACCTACAGTCGCTCAAAATAGTATTCGAACACTGGGGTTGATTACAGAATTCAGAAAAAATATCTGGCAACGATTATTTTAGAAATTAGTGATCTGGCAACCTTTTATTAAGTTTTAGTTATTAAGAATTAGAATTATTTTATTAAGAATATTTTATTTAAATTAATTATTTTATTAATTAAATATTTAATTAACCTTTTATTAAGAATTAGTGATCTGGCAACTTTTTATAAGTTTTACCTTATAGTCAGTACAATGATTATATGTATTGATTACATGTCATTGTACTGACTATAAGGCAAAACTTATAAAACAATGTTTTTTTTTCTTGAGAATATAATTTTTTTTATTTTCATTTTTAATCACAATAATGAATCAACTAAATATGCTCAGACTATGTATGATTTCCATGCTTTAAAAGGCTCTGGTTCAAGGAAAAGCTTTTATAATTAAATAATAAATGCTATAAGTTTGAATGCATACTGCTATGCTTGTTTAAAAATGTTCGTTTTAGGATAATCTGTATGACACGTAAAAATTATCATTAATAACAAAGCAAGCAGTGGCCTCAGTGGCGCTGTCTCGTGGTTGACTCTCCACCTACCAGGATCTGGGTTCGAATAACGGGCTGTTAGGGTTGTGATTTCGTGTTTGTATGTTGTATAAGAAACCAGGACAAGCCACAGATTGAGTTTCTAGGTTATCTTCATCCTTCTAAGATAAAGAAATATAATAAAATCAATTATTGGAATTTCTGGTGGCCGTACTGGAGAGCCACTGGTCTAGCCTATTGTGACTTACTATGAGCAGAACTCGGGAGACTGCGAGGATACTGTGAGACTGCGCATGACATTTCGACAGATCATAGACACTGGTATGTAAAAGTTACAAATCCGTTTTACGTCAATAGGAAACTAGCTTCGAAACTCTGTAACTTCCGAAAAAAAAAAACTTTTATGATAAAATGTGTGAAGATAAATTAACGATCTCAATAGTCTCTTACTAAATCATATGAGTGGACGTTCAACTAGAGTGATGTCAGAGATATTTGAGGAGATCAGACAGGAGACGAATAGGTAAAACAAAAGTAGAGAATGCCTTGAAAGGTGTGAGCATATTGTACAGTCGCTCAAAAAAGTATCCGAACACTATGGTTGATTAGAGAATTCAGAAAAAATATCTGCCAACGATTATTTTACAAATTAGTGATCTGGCAACCTTCGTGTCACTTGACACGAAGGTTGCCAGATCACTAATTTCTATAATATAATGCGTATGATATTTCTATTTATATAATGCGTATGAATATATAGTGCAATGAATATGGAGCGTGTGCAGTTACCGTTCACAGCAAACTGCAGCGGTTGCGGTTAATGTTCACAGCACATTGGATCGTGTGAGCTCACAAAAACCTGGATCGTGTGGGCCCACTGACAGAAATATTGAGCGTGTGCAGTTACCGTTCACAGCAAACTTGAGCGGTTGCGGTTAATGTTCACAGCACATTGGATCGTGTGAGCTCACAAAAACCTGGATCGTGTGCGCCCACTTACAGAAATATTGAGCGTGTGCAGTTACCGTTCACAGCAAACTTGAGCGGTTGCGGTTAATGTTCACAGCACATTGGATCGTGTGAGCTCACAAAAACCTGGATCGTGTGCGCCCACTCACAGAAATATTGAGCGTGTGCAGTTACCGTTCACAGCAAACTGGAGCGTGTGCAGTAACTGCACACGCTCCAGTTTGCTGCATGTACAGTTGCTGTACACGTTCCAGATATTTTTTCTGAATTCTCTAATCAACCATAGTGTTCGGATACTTTTTTGTGCGACTGTACTTCTTACAGCAGTGCAAAATCATGAAGGAGACACGGTTGGCTTTTTTGGTGACGCTTTGGCAGCGTAAAGAAAATGAGAGTTGAGAGAAATGGTAACACCCAAATCTAATTGAGATGATACACTGATTATTGGGGAGCCATTGATAACTTAGTTCTGCTTCTCATTGATACGACCCAAGTGCATGATAGTTGTTTCGTCTGCAGAAATTGATAACTGATAGGATATACTCCAGTCTTTGATGTTGTCGAATGCAAGCTGAATGGAACGACTATTGTCTGAAGAAGCAGAATTGGCATAAAAATTTAATGTCTTCGGCAAATATGTAGCTTAAGGTGAACAATATAAAAAGTATAGCCCAATAACAGAGCCTTGGGGGGCGGGGGGGGGGCTCAGTCGGTAGCGCGCCAGGCTTGTAATCTGTAGTTCCCAGTTCGAGTCCCAGCTGGGTCAGCGTTGAGATTTATCTCCGCAAAATTCCTCCCCCCCCCCTGCCCACGGTCAGTAGGGGACACCGATGGGCTTGGAAAGGCCGCCGTCCGTCGGATGGGACGTTAACCCGTTGGCCCGTGTATGGGAGAGCCATATCCTGTGCACGTTAAAGAACACGCTGGATGGCCTTGACGGGAGGCTACCATCTGTCTCCCAACAGCTGTTCCAGTGGGTCCCCTTTCCCAACCTTCTCTGAGCCTTCAGGATCCATGTGACCTGGCCATTTAGCCCATGGTGTGCAAAAAAAGTGCCGCTCAGAGATAAAACAACCCAACAGATCCTTGAACAACGCCACTGATGACATCTTTGATTGGAGAAAAGACATCGTCAACTCTTATTTTTTGAGAGTGGTTGGAAAATAATGCACAGATTAATCTTACGATGATCTCGGGTATTCCGTGTCTAAGAAGTGTGTCAAAGGCGAGACTTTATCGAAAGCTTCTTTGAAATCTGTATAAATAACATCGATTGGACTGCCAACGTCAATTGAAGAAGTCTAATTGTTAATACAGTAAAGTAATAGCACTGTAGAGAAGCGGCTTGCCATGAAACCAAACTGTTCATATGGAATGATATTATGCACCTGAGGAAAGTACAGAAGTTTGAATTGTATGTAACGTTCCATTATTTTGGGAACGATGTTCGTCAGAGAGATTGGACGGTAATTGGTAGGATCAGTGGGATCATCTTTTCTCTTGTAAATTAGAATGACTATGCCTTCAGTCAGCTATTATTGCTGAAAATCGAAATTTATATAGCTTCGATTGAAATCTTTAATTTATCTTCGTCACATTTTACCGTAAAGAGCTTATTTTAGAAAATACTGAATTTCGTAGTTAGTTTCCTATCGACATAGAATGGCATTGTAACTTAACCAGTGTAGATGATTGGTTGATTGATAAGTGATTGAGAAGTTAATGACCTCTCATTCACTTAGCAACCAACCATTCATTCATCTTTGAGTATTATCCAACATCAACAGCGCTGTCTCTTAGTCTTCCCAATTGTCACTCATACAGCATCAACCTAGGTATTCCTCATCGAACCCAAAAGTCGATCTGATTTCAACCATTAACCTTTGACCCCTTCACACCAAGTCTCGAACCTCGAAGATCAGCCATTTCATTTCGACAGCCTTTGACTCCATTCCAACCACTACCGCAACGCAAAGTCAGATTGCCGGGAAAAGATTACGGATCACTGCGCAGCAGCAAAATTTTCACTCCATTAGATTCAGACTGTAAATTAAGCTCGATATCGAACAGCGGGAGGGGGGGGGGGGAGAGAAACCAGCACTACAAAACACAATCTCTTCGAAACGCACTTCAAACGCGCGCTCTCTGTTCTGCATGCATTAAGAGGAGGAAAAAAACATAAAAAAAAAAGAACTAAAAAGAAAAGAAAAAACTAACACAGCCAATTTTCATTCTGAAGCGTAATAACGGAGCCCACTTTATTTCTTTAACCAGTGGCTCCATCAAATTCCCATTCGTCGTCTTGCACTGCTGCAGTTGATTGTTTTTTATCCCCCACCCCGTACCCTCAAGCTCACCCTCAAAAACTACCCACCCTTCCTCCCTAGTTCAAATTCTCCTCTGCCTTCGGTGTACTAATGGAGAGCGCCGTGGAAGGAGAATTTTTCCCTTGGGTGGCTTGCAAAACACCATTATAGCCTCAATCCCAGCGTGACATGAAGTGAAGGGCGGTGGAGAAGAGGGAGGTTGTGGAGGCTAGGGAAGTGGAGAGGGGGGGGGGAGGGCGTGAAAGAAAAAGAGAAAGAGAAGAGCGAAAAAATGGGAGGATGGGGAACGAAAAACTCCAGGATGAGGATGAGACAAGCAAAGTGGAGAAGAAAGAATATGACATGCTAAAACGCCTAGAGAGGCAGAGAAGCGCTTGCAACGACTGGGGAACGTTTAATTGGCGGGAGCGGTGTGACGTAATGAAATAGATGGCGCACATCAAGTGTGCCAATATCGGTCGACTCCCGTGTTTTTGTGCGCGGCGCCTCGCGACACGGGCTGACAGACAACCAGCAGGAGAAGCGATTCCTTTTGTTCGCAAATGTAATGGCAAAATTTTCGTTTTTTCTCGCCTTTTTCTGGGATGCTGCACTGGCGTCACCAAAGAGTATGTGGACCCATACGACTCAAGTACAGCATGAAATACGAATCGCCTGCTTAAGAACACATCCATAACTGAGAGACAAAAAAAAAAACAGGAAAGAATGGATGTTTTAATTGATGTCTTTGTTTTCCAACTCCACATGCCGTTATTACAGACTTTTATTTTTTTTCTTTTCGTTCTGTTGTTGAATTGTTGTCGTGTTTTTTCTTTTTCTTTTTTTTCCAATCTTGCGTTGATGTGCACTGGTATGATTTATGGAATTTTCACCATAATATTTGGAATGCATAAATTACAAGGAGAGGGGTGATTAGCTTTTTTTTTAAAGAAAAATGTGCGTTTGTTGTTGTCAATAAAACGCACTCATCAAAAATTAAAGTAGGAAAAAAAGGGTATCTGTTAATCAATCTTGGACGATAATTAAAGTGATTCTGTTCCGTCAAAAGCCCTGAGTTTTCCGTTAATAAATGGCGTAAGTCGGCCATGTGCAGCCCAATATTTTTTCTAAGTAGTCATCATATCAAAGACTAGTGACATCATAGTACATTCTTCATATAAGAGTTTTATATATATTATATATAGCAGTGAACATAACAGTCTGATTCCAGTGGTTTAAGTAGTGAGACTCTTTCAAACATCGATTCAGCAATCCTTTCCGAATATTGAACACATAATTTTTTGCTTTTCTATACTCGGATTCAATCAAGGTTAAAAAACTGAAAATATTTCTGTGCAATCACCAACTACTTTCGCAACCGTTGCGATGTCCTTACAACCCTCGCGCATCGAAGATTGAATTTTTTTTTTTTATCTAATTTTAAGAATAAATTATCGTTACACGGATGTGAAGATATTGAAATTCTGTTGAAATAAAATTGATTGTGATTAAACAGTAAACTTATATATATGCACTTAATTGTATACTCTGGAAATTTGTTTACTTAATCTGAAGTAAACCTGTCGTGTATGTAACATTGTGATAAAGAGAACACTAAGCCCCACGCGAGCTCTCTTATGGATAGTAAGCTTTCCAAAATTAGAGAAATTTGTTTTTCAAAATATAATGCTGTTAAAAAGCATTATTGATGCAAATTATGGATTTGACAATTTTTATTTTCGTCAATTATGCATTAAATAAGATTTTCTTCACCCACAAATGGCGATTTTCAACGTTTATGTTAGCCAGCTAATTTCTCTTGAATATTTTGTAAATATTCCAAGTTACCTTTAAAGAATTGTTCGCTGATAACTCTGGTTTACAAGATTTTTATAACATAAACAATTGTAGCTTTGGGTTGGGTTGTCTTACCTCTGAGCGGCACTTTTTTGCACACCATGGACTAAATGGCCAGGTCACATGGACCCCGAAGGCTCAGAGAAGGTTGGGGGAGGGGATCCACTGGAACAGCTGTTGGGAGACAGATGGTAGCCTCCCGTCAAGGCCATCCAGCGTGTTCTTTAACGTGCACAGGGTATGGCTCTCCCGCACGGGCCAACGGCTTAACGTCCCATCCGACGGACGGCGGTCTTTCCAAGCCCATCGGTGTCCACTTATGACCGTGGGCAGGGAATTTTGCGAAGATAAACCTCAACGCTGACCCAGCTGGGACTCGAACCTGGGAACTACAGATTACGAGCCTGGCGCGCTACCGACTGAACCACCCCGACAATTGTAGCTGCCTTTAACTGTTTTTCAGGTGCTGATTTAAGATCTGGCCTTAAAAAATGTTAATTAATAAAACGTCATTAAAACTAAAATTAAACATAATTAAATTAAACGTTAAAACGTCACGTTTTTATGTTATTGGTCATTTTTACTCCTATTAAGATCTTCCTATACCAACACCTCCAGGCAACTGGGAGGATATTAGATATTTTACTTTTTGTGGCTGGCAACACTGATTGCCAAGTGGGGGAAAATATGTAAGACCTAACCTCAGATCACCATTCTTGTTTTCATTGTAGGAGGAACACGTGCTGTACGTTGAAGAGTGAATTTTGATGTTTAAAAAGGCACAAAGGCAGCATCGCATATGTGTTAATATACCAGATAAATTTTGTTATGTGTGTGAATATTATATTTTAAAATCCTAGGATCGTTCTTTGACAAAGATTGTGAAGAAAGCCTATAACTTGTATTATGGATGTCATGTTGGGGATATCAGGACAAAACATGGGCTCCACAAGTGTGCTGCATTTCGTGCTTTGTTGGCCTGAGTGAATGGTTGAAAGGTAAGATAAAATCCATGCCCTTTGCAGTTCCAATGGTTTCGGGTGAGCCAACTAGTCACTTACATGATTGCTGTTTTTGTTTAACTAAAGTGTTGGGCTTTTCAAAAAAGAACAAAAGCAATATACAATATCCAAATGTGCCTTCAGCTGTAAGGCCAGTTCCTCATGGAGAAGATTTCCAATACCACCTCCAACCAACTAGGAGGAGATGGATTCACATTCATTAGAGGAAGACTTTGAGGCATATACAGCTCTTGACCCTACATACACCCTTTCAAAGTTAACGAGCCTCATCTGATTCAGCAAAATGAATTAAATGATCTTGTTCGCGACCTAGGACTTTCCAAACAACAAGCTGGGGTTTTAGGTTCAAGACTTCAAGAGTGGAATCTTCTGGCCAAAGGTACCAGAGTTCCTCTGTTCAGAAAGAGAAATTTGGCTTTATCTGCTTATTACGAGATGCAAGATGGTTTGCGTTTCTGCACAGATATTTCAGGGCTGATGGAAGAAACTGGAACAACTCACGACCCTAAGGAAAGGCGTCTATTTATAGATTCGTCAAAATTCAGCTTAAAAGCTGTCCTTTTGCATAAAGGGAACCAAAAACCTTCCATTCCAGTGAAACACGCTGTGGGAATGAAGGAAACTTATGAAAGCATAGAAAAAATACTCACTGCTATAAAATATGAGCAGTTTAAGCGGACAATATGTGGCGACCTAAAAGTCATATTTCTCTTGCTCGGGCTTCAAAGAGGCTTCACAAAATTTTGTTGTTCTCTGTTTTTGTGGGACAGGAGGGCAAGAAAGTAACTACAAAATAAAAGACTGGCCCAATAGAGATGTTTTTAATCCTGGAAAGAGTAATGTGAGGTATAAATCTCTAGTTGAACCCTCCGATGTTCTGCTCCCACCACTACGCATCAAACTGGGGTTTATGAAAAACTTTGCAAAGGCTATGGACAAAACTGGTAACGGGTTTTTGAACTTGAATCAAAATTTTCCAAAACTAAGTGATGCCAAACTGAAAGAAAGGATCTTTGTTGGTCCTCAGATCATCCTTCACGTCTGTGGTCCAGGGTTTTCTGAGGAATCACAAAGAGGAAAACTACCATCAGCTCATTCAAGATCTTCTCAAAAACTATTAAAATCTTGGCTGCCGAATGTCTTTGAAGATCCATTTCTTGAATCGAAATCCTTCACGTCTGTGGTCCAGGGTTTTCTGAGTAATCACAAAGAGGAAAACTACCATCAGCTCATTCAAGATCTTCTCAAAAACTACGAAAATCTTGGCTGCCGAATGTCTTTGAAGATCCATTTGTTGCACTCCCATCTTGACTTCTTTTCCAAGAACTAAGGAGCTGTCAGTGATGAGCAAGGGGAAAGATTTCATCAGGATATCTGAACCACGAAGGAGAGATACCAAGGCAGTTGGGACCCAGCAATGAAGGGTGACTACTGCTGATTCTTGCAGAAGGAAGATACCTCAGCACAAAAAAGACAAAAATGAACTTCTTGTAACTATAAAAGATCCTTACTCATGTTTTCTTATTTTGCGTTTCAATATTATTTCATTTGTTACTTTATATTCAGTGGTCTAAAACTATGATGTTTCTAATCTTTTTTCACTCTAATCATGCAATTAATTAATGAGTTTTAAGTTGCAATTTAATAAAATAGTGAAAAAAACTGTATGTGCTGTAGATTTTTCACAGCCATATTTGAATTCAGCACTCCAAAATTAGATAAAAATATCCTATTTGGCCAATGTTATAAAAAAGTTTCAATTTGTTGTCTAGAGTAATCACCGTTGTTATGATACACTAGTCCATGGTGGGCCACGTCAAAATGTGAATTTTCTTCGAAGAACTTGGAATTGACATTTAAGAACTTAATTTCATTACAACATTAATTCTTCTTGGAATGTGCAAGATGCTTTTCCATGCTGAAACTCTCCTATAGTTAAAAAAGATGCACATATCAGATGCTTTTCCTTTACCAAACTCTGTAGAGGCTTACAAGAGTCATTTCCTTGAAAAAAATATACATTTAAAATATTTCTCTTTACAGAACTCTGTAGTAGCTTACAGGAATGAAGACTTACTGGAAAAATAATCCCATTTCCTTCACGTAGGTCTGTGTTTTCCATTTTTGCAGTTTATCTCAGTAAATCAGTATCAGTAAAACAGCTTCTATTTCCAGAAGTTAAATAGAAGCTGTTTTACTGAAGCGAAGAGGAAAATATGAATGTCCCTTTTCAATGTAGTCTCTATCAAGTCCGATGCACTTTCTCCAACAACGAACTCATGACTGAATTCTTCAAGAGAAGACGTTTTCTGGTTCGTCATGGGGTCATTAATGCACCGCCGTTTTGACCTCTTTATCTGATGAGTTGTTTTACCTCTGAGCGGCACTTTTTTGCACACCATGGGCTAAATGGTCCAAAGGACCCCGAAGGCTCAGAGAAGGTTGGGGAGGGGACCCACTGGAACAGCTGTTGGGAGACAGATGGTAACCTCCCGTCAAGGCCATCCAGCGTGTTCTTTAATGTGCACAGGGTATGGCTCTCCCGCACACGGGGTCACGGCTTAACGTCCCATCCGACGGACGGCGGCATTTCCAAGCCCATCGGTATCCCCTACTGACCGTGGGCAGGGCGGGGAATTTTGTGGAGATAAATCTCAACGCTGACCCAGCTGGGACTGGAACCTGGGAACTACAGATTACGAGCCTGGCGCGCTACCGACTGAGCCACCCGCCCCAGCGCACTTAGTAATAAAAGAAACCAACCTTAAGAACTTACTGAATTTTCTTAACTAAAAAAAAAATCAAAAAATCTTTCGATAATTTTTCTTCATCCAAATGAACTAGACGAAAAGAAAAATAGTTCCATTTTCATCATTAGAATCTTACTTTAGCAAAAATCCCGGGAAATCCTTTGATTCTCGTTTTAATCAAGCATTCAACTTTCTCTGGGTTTTTTAGAAAAACAACGAAACTATTATTGCACGGTGTTAAGAACTGTAAACATCTATATAAGCGTAATGATGAACCCAGACAAAGCAAACCAAACAGAATCTTATGTCGATACTTAATTTAACTGAACAGGATTCTTCTGTTAACACTTTACTGAATTGAAGAAAAAATTAAAAAAAAAATTCGTAGAGACAATCAGGGAAGAAGAGTCAGATTCTTAGGCGTAAAATTAAAGTGATAAAAGAAAATTAAGGTGTCCCTTATTGAGGCAATACTCACGAAGTGAACTTATTCGATTATCAATCCTGATGTAGATTTTGTTGATATTTTTTTAAGCGAGTTTTACGTTTAATTCACTACAGACTTTATTTAATGATGGGAAAAAAATAGTAGAGAAGTCAAAAACAGACGCGAGAAATAGTGCAGAGACGTTTCTGTCAAAGGAGTTGATTAATCATGCCTCGATGAAAGTCCTCAGCTCCGCAAAATAACTTTTTTTTTTGAGTAAATAGTGTCGGTATGTCTTCAATAAAGTCTGATACGGAACGCGCATGCTGCAATTCATTGCTACGTTCTTTAAAAGGATGCCAGACTATTTAAAAGAGAGGCTTACTGGTACAGTCGCTCACAAAAGTATCCGAACACTATGGTTGATTACAGAATTCAGAAAAAATATCTGGCCACGATTTTTTTAGAAATTAGTGATCTGACAACCTTCGTGTCACGTGATTACAGAATTCAGGAAAAATATCTGGAGCATGTACAGCAACTGTACACGCTCCAGTTACCGTTCACAGCAAACTGGAGCGTGTGCAGTTACTGCACACGCTCCAGTTTGCTGTGAACGGTAACTGCACACGCTCAATATTTCCATGAGTGAGCCCACACGATCTAGTATCAAAATAATATGACCACCTACAGTCGCTCAAAAAAGTATCCGAACACTGTGGTTGATTACAGAATTCAGAAAAAATATCTGGCAACGTTTTTTTTTAGAAATTAGTGGTCTGGCAACCTTCGTGTCACGTGACACGAAAGTTGCCAGATCACTAATTTCTAATTGCCAGATATTTTTTCTGAATTCTGTAATTAACCACAGTGTTCGGATACTTTTTTGAGCGAGTATATCATCGAATGTCAATCTGCAATAGATCACAAATCTTTCAATAATTTACTGATGGAAACAGAAAGCTTAATATCAAAATGAGAAGCGCTTTCTGAAATGTTACTAATGGAGCAAAGCCATGCAGGACAATGTATGTCCTTGAGTAATATTTCTTTGCGGCATTAAAGGAGTAACCATCAAAGGAGCACACGAAGTGGTATTGCGCCCATATCCGAAAATACTTTTTAATTTCGTATAAAAATGCCCATTTTTTTGTTTCACAATCATGAAGAATGTGGAAAAAATGCAAATGAATGGATGTGGGAATTTTAATGATAATTAATAAAAAAAAAATCCCAAGCAGCCATGGTCTACAGAGATCGAACCAGAATCCACAATTTAGTTCTCCAAGCATATCTGTCTTGAGCTACATCTGCTGCATCTGGCCACTGTACACCAGTTCTAACAAGGTCCTGTTTGACATTGTCTGTCCACCGCATCCTATCTCCCTCTTTAGGAGGCCGCTCTCCCTCTCAGCTCTCCCTCATAATGAGGCCTTAGGGCTCACTGTTCGTAACCTTATTCGCTAATCTATAATTATCGATAAGGGCAACATGGCCAAACCAACGGAGTCTCTCTCTGCACAATATGCTGCTTAAAGGAGGTTGCCGACTCCTTTACCTAACCTCATCATTAATTACAAAGTTGAACCCCTAATGCCCAAGATGCTGCGTAAGTACCTAGAATCAAAAGCATCAAGTTTCCTGTTATCTTGTTTACAAAGCGTCCAAGTTTCACTACCATAAGTAACCCTAGAAAGAACCAAACTATTATACAATCTAATTTTAGTCTTTAGGTGTATATTCATATTTTTTTTTCAAATTCAAATTCAAATTTATTTCGATAAGTATTATCTCTAATTACTTTACATAAAAAATCCCTCTAAGCCGAAGCTTGTCAGCGGGAATGTGCATAATGGTTTTAACAGATGTGATCTAGATTACATCAGTATCATTACATAAAATGAAGGAGAAAAAAAAAGAATAAATGAAAGCGAAAACCAACAAAATGATAAAAGATTCCAAATAAAAAAACCGCCTTTTCATCAACCAATGAAATAATTTTTCTTTTAAATCACAATTTTTTTTTAACGATTTCTGTAGAAAGCAAGTTAAATAGGTAGGGAATTTGATATTCTTTGGAATTTTGTCCGTAATTATTATAAAAATTTGGTTGTTTCAAAAAACCTTAGCCTTTTTTCTAGTAAACTTATTGTGGCAAATATTTTGCTTATAGATATTATCAAAGAAGTTATTGATAACACAAGCAAACACATATAAACTTTCAATAGGTGAAATTTTGAACAAACTAAATAATCATCTTTTGTTGTAAGGGAATTTTTAACTTCTCAATTAAACAATCCTTTTAACAGACTAATTTGTATTCTTTTAATTTTATTTAATTCTGTTTTATAGGCTGTCCCATAAACTGTTATTCCATATCTAATTATACAATCAAAAAGGGCTTTATATTCTAAAATAGTTATATGTGTATCAACAAACAAGTTAAGTTTCCTAATTTTAAATGCTACAAATCGTAGTCTTGAGCACATCCAATCAATATGTTTATTTCATTTTATTTTCGAATTCATTTTCAAGCCTAGGTAAATTATTTCGTTTACTTCTATTTTAGGACAATTGCATATTCCAGGTAATAAACCATCCAACATAGTACAACTTATTCGATGCTTAGTAATTCTTCTGTTAAGTGTAGGTTGTTGAAAACCAATAAACATAAATTTAGTTTTTTTCTCATTTACACTCAGTTTTTTAAGAGCAAACCATTTAACTGCTTTATTAAAATCATTTTGTAGATTGCAAATAGCGTATTCTAAATATGAATGGAAGTTGTTTAGCACAGTATCATCAGCATACATATATAATTTACTGTTGAAATTAATATTAGCCAAATCATTTATGTATATTTGAAATAGCATAGGGCCGAGAATAGATCCTTGTGGAACTACAAAATTGATCTGAAATTTATCACTAAAATTATCATTTATTTTCATAACTATTTCTCTATATAATAAGTAGCTTTTAAATCATTCAAAAATATTCCCTCTAATACCAAGTAAATACAATTTCTGTTACAAGATGTCAATATCAACGGAATCAAATGCTTTATTTAAATCCATAAATACCACTACGCATTTCTTTCCTATATTTAAATTAATATTTATATTATTAATAAGATCTTCCAAAAGGCTTTGCGTTTCCATAGCTTTACCGAACCGAAATTTCTGACTTGACAGAAAATTTATTTTATTCAAAAAATTTTGCAGGCGATCTCCAACGTATATTTCCATTATCTTATCAAAAATTGTTAATAGAGTGATTGGTCTATAGTTATTAAAATTCTTTTTTGATCCACTTTTATAGACAGACGAATTCCAATTTTCATAGCTATTGGGATTTGCGAGTTTTCAAAAATTTTATTTATAAGAATTGTTATTACATGAACAAAATTGCATTTACTTTCCTTTATGTATTTTGGTTTATTATTGTCAAATCCAGGAGATGAGTTATATTTTAAGTAATCTATAATATTGGCAACATCGTAGTTACTAGCTAGTGGAAAATTCATAGAATTCTTATTTATGTAACATAATTCGTAAATCTTATCTAATCTAGTATTCATCGTCGTAAGTTCTGTTTGCATCTCACTAATAGTTGTTACAAAAAACTTAACAAAATTATTTATAATTTCTTTAGGAGTGTTTCCTCTAATAAAGTGTATTTCTCCACACTCTCCATGGATTCTTAAATGTCCCGGCAGCAACCCCTATTCGTCTGTTAATCTCATGCCGCACATCACCAGTATCTGTTACATAGCTCCCAAGATAATTAAACTGAGACACTTTCTTAAGAGTTCAGCCATTCAAAGCAACTGAAGCACCATCTGTTCAAATACAGGATGTCCGAAAATTATCTTTACAACTTTTATCCAATATAAAAAGTCAACCAGGAGGAGTAGAAATACTGGGGTTGTCTCATTTCACAAGGGAACTCATTAAGTTTTTCTGAATACCAAGTTAAGAATCCACAGGAGAAATCACAGTGTGTTGAGTAGTTTATTCAAACAAAATCTGATACACAGGTCCAACGAAGGTTAGAACTCGTTACAACAGATCTCTCCCATCAAGACCAACCATACGAGCTTGATATAAAAAGTTTATGGAAACTGGAAGTGTAGAATACAAGAAAGGAGTGGGTCCGTCGTCCAACGTTTGAAGAAAATGCCGAGCGTATTCGAGAGGCCTTTGTTCAAAGTCCACCCAAGACGACACGAACAGCATCACGTGAGTTACAGTTTCCCCATTCGACAGTGCATGATGTCTTGCGAAAACGTTTGAAGTTGCATCTATACAAATTGCAACTCTTGGAAGCGATTACTCAAGATGATAGGGTCGCCCGTAAGGGATTTGCAATGACAGTGGACAGAGTCGACCAGGACAATGATTTACTGGCAAGAATCATGTTTTCTGATGAGGTAACTTTTCACGTTTCAGAGAAGATTAACAAACAAAATGTGCACATCTGGGGGCAGAAAATCCACAATGCACGTCATAGCATATTAGAGACAGTCCAAAAGTTAATGTGTGGTGTAACCACTCAATACATTGTGCTTTCTCCTGTGGATTCATTGTGACTGAGTGGAGAAATGATCTGAAAGAAAAATTCAGATGAGAAAACTTGTCAAAACTTGGTATTCAGAAAAACTTAATGAGTTTCCCTATAAAATGGGATAACCCCAGTATTTCTATTCCTCCTGGTTGAATTTTTATTTTCGATAAAAGTTGTAAAGATAATTTTCGGACACCCTGTATATGTACAATTACTTGAGTAAACGGTTTGCTAAAACAATTATTGTTTTGGTTTTACTTTTCGATCTAGGATAGCTTTCAAAAT
This sequence comes from Ryuthela nishihirai, assembly GCA_038380435.1. Classification (NCBI taxonomy): domain Eukaryota; kingdom Metazoa; phylum Arthropoda; class Arachnida; order Araneae; family Heptathelidae; genus Ryuthela; species Ryuthela nishihirai. The sequence continues at coordinate 74,064,906 of JAWZYU010000010.1, forward strand.
ATTAAATGAATGTTGTTGAAATTCAAAATTTAAATTTATTTTTACCTTTAATCTCATTTCATGAAAAGTTTATTCTTTAAGATATTGAATTTCTAATTTGTGAGTGTACGGATGTTTTTATTCATATGTTATCTTTCTCTGAAGTTCCGATTTTTTCTCAGACCTTTCCTATGGCGATTATACTGACAGGATTCTGTCAGGCCTCCGTGGCAGGGGTGGCTCAGTCGGTAGCGCGCCAGGCTCGTAATCTGTAATTCCCAGGTTCGAGTCCCAGCTGGGTCAGCGTTGAGATTTATCTCCGCAAAATTCTCCGCCCTGCCCACGGTCAGTAGGGGACACCGATGGGCTTGGAAAGGCCGCCGTCCGTCGGATGGGACGTTAAGCCGTGGCCCCGTGTGCGAGAGAGCTATACCCTGTGCACGTTAAAGAACTCGCTGGATGGCCTTGACGGGAGTCTACCATCTGCCTCCCAACAGCTATTCCAGTGGGTCCCCTCCCCCAACGTTCTCTGAGCCTTCGTGGTCCATGTGACCTGGCCATTTAGTCCATTGTGTGCAAAAAAGTGCCGCTCAGAGGTAAAACAACCCAACCTCCGTGCACGTATGGGTTGCGTAGAAATATCTATTACATCACTAAAGTGAAATCTCGTGGGTGAAGAAATCAAATGAGAAATAGTGCTGATGTGTTGTAAATAAATTCCATAAGAGCACAGCTCTATTGCCAAGAGTTTATAGGTTTTGAGTTTTGTTTTATTCCGATATCCAATTACATAGCAATTTTTTAAATACCGAAACCTTACCTTCGCTTTCTCTGTAAGCAAGAAATTTATTTAGAAAAACACTCTGGTGCTATTTATAACACTTCTGTGAAAACTTGAAACAAATGGGTCGGTTTCAAATTTGATTAATTGAAGGCTCCCCGTGATGAGATTTTATCCATGGTTATTTATCTCTGAGTGACACTTTTTTGACCACAATGGGCTAAATGGTCAAGTCACAAGGACCCGAGGGCTCAGAGAAGGTTAGGGAATGGAACTCACTGGATAGCTGTTAGGGAGATAAATGGAAGCCTCCCACTCAGGCCATCCAGCGTGTTTTTAACATGCACAGGGTGTGACTCTCCTGCACACGGGGCAACGGCTGAACGTCACTTCCGACAGACGACGGCCTTTACAAGCCCATCGATGTCCCGTTTCTTACTGAGGGCAGAAAGGGATGTAAATCTCAACGCTTGTCCAGGTGGGACTCGAATCTGGGACCTATAGACTACCGTCCTTGTACTATATCCACTGAGCCAACTCTCATCCCTCTGTGGCAAGCAGCTGCATGAAGAGAAATTTTTCCATTATTATTACTTTATTGTCATAACATAGAAATTCTTTATTTTTTGATTTAAAGAGTGTAGATTAAGAACAAAACTCGTGGTTTTGTTCCTAATGAGAAATACTTAGACCTAAATTCATTTCCCAACTAAAGAATTCCTTCACGATTACTATTCAAAATTTACCTTTTTAGAAAAATAAAAAGTGTTGATTTTTCTCTGTGAGTAAAACTGAAGTAAAACATCTGAATCCGCGTGGTCTATTGGATTGATTGGATTGTTTTACCTCTGAGCGGCACTTTTTTGCACACAATGGGCTAAATGGCCAGGCCACAAGGACCACGAAGGCTCAGAGAAGGTTGGGGGAGGGGACCTACTGGAACAGCTGTTGGGAGACAGATGGTATAGCCTCCCGTCAAGGCCATCCAGCGTGTTCTTTAACGTGCACGGGGTATGGCTCTCCCGCACATGAGGCCACGGCTTAACGTCCCATCCGACGGACGGCGGCCTTTTCAAGCCCATCGGTGTCCCCTACTGACCGTGGGCAGGGCGGGAAAATTTTGCGGAGATAAATCTCAACGCTGACCCAGCTGGGACTCGAACCTGGGAACTACAGATTACGAGCCTGGCGCGCTACCGACTGAGACCCCCCCCCCCCCCCCCCCCGTGGTCTATTAGGAAAGAAACAACAACAAAATAATAATAATAATAGTAATTTATTTCTTGCTCGGGGTTACAGTAAAGCCAAGGTACAGGTAATTTTGGGTATTAATTTAAACATTCAAGTGGCTTGATGGTTTATTTTGCAGCTCAACAGCTTTTTGAGCCGTTGTTTCAGAACAATGGTATTCAACGTCTTTCTCTGTTCTATCCTTTTCCTCAGTTGGAAATCCAATGTAGCATTGTAATAAATTTTACACTTAAGAAATATTATATTTGTCTGTTCCTTCTCTATTATTCTCTGAGAATGAATTGCAGTAAAGCCATATACAAAGAGAGCCTTTGTAAAGATAAAGATGGCTTGGCAAGTATAATTGAGAAAAGTGCTGTTAAAGGCTTAAAAAAAGAAAGTCAGCAAATATCAGAGGTGCATATATTGGATTCAATTGTTTTTGTCTCTAAGAGGCACTTTTTTTTGTAAACTCACAAGAAGATCAGGTCACAAGAACCCTAGGGGCTCAGAGTTATATAGGGGAAGTGGTTCGGTTGTTAAGAGAAAGACGGAATCCTCCCGTCAAGACCATCTAGTGAGTTCTTTAACATACCCTTACTTCTTTTTCCTGCACTCGGAGTCACGGCTTAACGTCCCACCCGACGGATAGGTGCCTTTGCTGTTTTCTGAGCAAACATATGACTCTACATGAATATATGACATCAAAATTAAATCCTATTAAAATTCGTCTTCTACGACAAAATGGTGCAATTCTTGCTTAGGGAAGAAAATTGCTTGCTTAAAAAAATCAGACGGTACAATCTGGTTTGAACTTTTGAAATGCACAACCACATAGTCATTAAAATTTTAAAATTAATAAAGAATTGAACCAGTAAATAAATAAAATAAATAAATTCAAATGTATTCATATTAATGGAGTATCATTTGACTTCCTTTACGATTGGTACAACAGAAGAGGGAAATCATCCCAAAAGATTATATTCGTCGATACCATTACTTTCATCATATATCACTAGATGGCGCTTGCATACGGTTCGCGGTTACATTTGTGCCTGAGACTGGGCGGGATAGAGAGGAGAATAGGCTGACGGTCGGAAAGCGGAAAATCGGTTCGGAGGCGCGCCGTGCTTAAGGCTTAGGGCGCGTCCAGCGGAGCGTAGCGGCACGGTGCCCGCTCCCTTGATAGCCTAATCCTGCAGCGGTCAAGTAAAGTGATCGGCGTCTCACACTAATGATCTGGCCGAGAAGCAAACAGTTTGTGCGGAACGAATTCGTTTAGAGTGGGACCCGTTGAGGATTAGACTCTTAGCTACTGCGAACTGGGCCGTTCAGCCGGAAGGTGGAAAGATGATGCGCCACAGAGACACCTGGCGGCCAAATATGCTGCGGCGGGATGGCGCACGGCAACAACCTGACGGCAAAGGAAGAGGGGTTGGGGGGGGGGGGGAGTGGAAAAGAAAGGGGAGAAGAAAAGGGTTCTAATGCTATTGAAGGGTTTGTAATACCGACGCGTTCATTTGAAAAGTTTTTTTTTTGCTTGGCCGCTTTTTTTTCTTACTTTGACATGACCTTTGAAAAATGGGAATCTTCAATTATCTGCTTGTCTAGCTTTACGTGTGTGTCTGCCTGCTTATATCTGGATGTTTCAAATGAAAATATGGTTAGTGGGATGCTTCCAAATGTTTATTTTTTATTTCTTTTTTTAACTGGTGGCACAAATACCAGAAAATCGTCCTTCGCTTGGAAGTCTCTATTTCTGTAAACTTTTCCGTGACTTATTCTACATTGTTTAAAACTATATGTCTTTAGAGGGCACATCAGCTTTTGCTTGGGAAAGAATCTTAAATTTTTAAATCTATAAAGTTTTCTGTGTTCTTTCTATTGTTTTGTGCTGAGGTCTTGTCTAAAATTCTTCGATGACATGTTATCCACTGCAAGTAGTCTGCTTCGCAATAAGCAATTATTTTTTGAATTTTGAAATTAATTTAAGGTTTTAAAGCTAACGGTCTAAGACTATTTCCCGAAGCTTAGATACTTTGCGTGATGATACAAATCCCGATAGCTAAACCTTGTGTAAAGACAGCTTATTTCAAATTCCAGTTACGGGTGTTACATTTAGGATTTCAAATAAAGAAGTGCTCGTACAGTTCGAACTCAAGAATTCAGTCTGAATTCAAATTTCTGAATTTTAATTCAAGTTGTAACCAAATCTAACCAATCATCAAAATTGGTGAAACGGTAAATCTATTGCTGCTATATTATGATTTTTAGAAAATTCCCAGAAACTCGGCAGAATCCCCGGACGTATCCCAACTTAGCTTTAGAATAGAACCACTAGCTTTTTAGTAACACAATCAACGCTTACCAAATATGAACACAATTGCCTTCAACCTTTCTATAGTGGTGGGATACTAGGTGATCTCACAGATTGGTAGCAGTCGCCAAATTAAAACATCAACTCTAATCCTAGACAAGAAATTCTGTTTAATGCCTGCTGTTAAAGGTTCAGATTCGAATTCTAGCTAAGGAGTTCATCTCGAATTTTAGAAATGAACTTCCAGTTTGACACTCGATATATACATACATGCATTACATACAGTAATGCATGTATGTAGCACACTTGGTGTAACCTTGGAGTGGCTAGCACACTTGGCTACTGATCAGAGGGACCTGGGTTCGAGCCCCAGTTAAGGCATGGATGTTCGTGTTGTTTTTCTGCTGAGGTCCCGCCATCCTCACAGATCTTCTACTATGGCGTATAAACCGACAGTCTCCTGTCAGACCTCTGTGGCAAGCCGCTGCTTGAATGGGTATTTATTTATTTTTTATTACATTGCATACGTATGTGCGTACATGTATATGCATATTTACAATGCATACATATACGCACTCCTCAAGTAACTATGGGCAGCAGAGGAAAAAATTACTACTGCTATCGCATTTGGCCACTGTGGCCCAATTCTAAAAAGGTCCCGTTTGACATTCCACCCACAAATTTCAGATCATCCTCTTTTCTGAGGCCTTTAAGCACTTTATTCACTCATTTGTATTTCTGCATGTAAAGAGCATGGCCAAACCAATGCAGCCTCTACCTACACAAGAGGCTGCTTAATGATGGCTGATCGCTTCTTCAACTGATCTCATCATTACTTACCTAGTGAAACCACCGAATATTCAAAACACTGAGAAAACACCTAGAATTAAAGCATCAAGTTTTATATTATGGTGCTTACAAGGAGTCCATGTTTCACTAACGCAGCAAACTATTACAGGTTGGGTTGCTGGGTTGTTTTACCTCTGAGCGGCACTTTTTTGCACACCATGGGCTAAATGGCCAGGTCACATGGACCCCGAAGACCCACTGGAATAGCTGTTGGGAGACAGATGGTAGCCTCCCGTCAAGGCCATCCAGCGTGTTCTTTAACGTGCACAGGGTATGGCTCTCCCGCACACGGGGCCACGGCTTAACGTCCCATCCGACGGACGGCGGCCTTTCCAAGCCCATCGGTGTCCCCTACTGACCGTGGGCAGGGCGGGGAATTTTGCGGAGATAAATCTCAACGCTGACCCAGCTGGGACTCGAACCTGGGAACTACAGATTACGAGCCTGGCGCGCTACCGACTGAGCCACCCCCGCCCCAAACTATTACAGAGCCAAATTTTAATCTTCATATATATGTGGCTCTTTTTTCCATAATCTCCACAGATATTTAAAGTTCGCAACATGAATGTCTATTTTCAAATTTTATTCTCAAGAGCACAACCATTCAAAGGAAGTAGAGCAGCACTCATCTGATCAATTTCCTCCACTTTAGATTTCTTTCTGTTTATCACCAAACCTATACTATTACCAGTGCGAAAGAAAGGCATTCAACTGTCTTGTCAAAAGACTGGGGGGGGGGGGGGGGATTGTGGCTTCCTTCCATAAATGTAAGAATAATATAAAACATGAAATATAGAACAATATATGCACATGAATGAGGGGAAAGGAAGTATCGAATTTGACGCGCCTTTGGCGAATACGCGATGTTTCTTTTCAAGGAGAATGATGTTTGTCATTTTGCGGCTTTGTCAAACTCTCTAAATGGGAAAATTAGAACTGATGATTGATTCGGAAAACGTAAATCATAAGATTTCATTAGTACCTATCCAATCCAAACGGAATTTTCGCTTAACTCAAAGCACAATAATTTTGTGTTTCACCAGCCCCCGAGGGTACAAGGGAAACTCCTGTGCCAATATAAACCCCTTCGTTTTTCACATTTGCCTACCAAAATTTCTAATCTCTAGCATAAACAGAGAGTTTAAAATTTTGAATTTTTAAAATTTAAGAGCCTCTTAAACCCTATTTTTTAAACTAGAGAAAGTTTCCTTTCAGACAAATTTTTACCTCAGTTTAATTAATAAATTTAACTTATGACTGATTTATTCATATACGAATTTAATAATATTTTTGTTCTTTTCACGATTAAACAAAATGGTGTTGCATTAGGAGTAGCAAAGTAAATGGTGTCATGATGTAATAAATGGTGTCATGATGTAATAAATGGTGCCATGAAGAGGGAGCCATTGTAGGACGATTAATTCCCATGAAAAAGAGAAAATGTTATCACATGCATTACCCAGGATTTGTATCCCAAAGCCACGAATTTCAATGTCACGACATTACCATTCGATTATTACACATCCTTCGGCAGTGCCGATTTCGACCTTATTTTAATAACAAGAATCAATTTTTAATTCAATCATCAAGACTCACTTTCGGAAGGAATTCATCATCAACGACCTCGTTAAGTAGATTCGTCATCTGCATGGTTCATCCGATTAGAAGAGCCTGACTCGTGGAAGTTTCCCACGGCATTAATAAAACCGCATTCTCTCCGTTTATTAATCGCCTGTAAATAACCTTTCCCAGCCAAACCGCTGTTCATGCTGGAAAGCTGCCCCGCTGCACCACTCCCTGATTGCTCCAAATCGGCTTAATTAAAGACACGCCGAATGATTTGGTTTCGCTGATATTCCACAAATGTGCACCATGCGATACGTTTAGGAATATGTTGTTTACACCTGAAGGCAAAATTTATATTTAGCTCACTTATTCTGAAACGTTTGATACATGAGTCGTTCTTGGTAAATTATTAACTTCTGCAAATAAATGATATTCGACGTCACAGCAAAAAAGGAATACTGGTGATTATTGAAAATTCACTGCAATGAGCAGGAATAGAACCGTCTCATATTTCACCAGGAATGAGATTTAGGACGATGAATATCTCCTTCGTTTTGGATACGAAAGAATAACTTCATTCAGTGTTCTCAAATTGCATTTTAAAGTGGCTTCAGTGTAGGTAACAAAAAAGGAGAAAAGCATGGAATGTTTCGTAATATAAAACTTATAAACTACATCAAATGCATTATGGTAAACCATTTGTTTGCTAAATAATCGGGTTAATAATTTCAACAGTTCTTCTGGAAGCCATATAAAAGAGAGAAATAGATTTCGAAAATAGTTAGCTGATCAGCTTTGTACATTGTAAATATGATTTCTTTTCATACTCTATTCATATCATTCACTAAGACTTTTTTTTTCTTCCTATGAGGCTAAATGTATCAAGTATACATTCAAATGTAACGTTTTCAAGAAAAGGACTCGCCATTGCCTTTCTTAATTACAACTATTCATGCATATTTTTCTCCAAATGAATGCTAGACTTACTCAATTGATACGAGAAAGATTTTATCTAACTGCATCCAAACAGAATTGATGTAGGTCCGTGCATCTCATAAAATTCGGATATCTACTTATTATTATCTCCACTTCGTGATCAAAGAAAGTAATGAAAGTTATTTTATATTTTTCGTCTGTTTTATGTTTTAACCTAATCCAACAGTTTTTACGTTATATTACAATTCTCTGTTTCTACATCTTATTAATAAGTTTATTTTCATTTTTTTTATCTTGATTTTAAGTTAAATTAAATTTTTTCCTCCATGATTTACTACATTTTTGCTTACTAGATTGTTTTTTTACAGTTTTATTCAAGCTTCAGTGCTACAAAGAAATAAGTGACCTAGCTATTTGCATCACTGTTTGATCTATATACATTTTTCTTTTCATATTTCACACATTTTTCCTTATCTTCTCTGGCTACAAGCTTCTCATATGCTATGACACATTACAGCAGAAACTTTTTAAGTCAATTTTTTTTCCTTTCCGTACCATCATCCTATGGCTATGCTGTAATTAATATTAACGTCCACGTTTCCCTGTTTCGTTGGTGAACATGTACCACATACACCGAGAGAGCTATGGGGACAGACAGCTGCTAAATCCTCCTGAATGCGGTCCACCTCCTGCACCCGACATCCACGACCCCCGTACCAGACAACGCAGCCATAAAGTATTCATAAAACTCGTTGTCATGCCTAGATTTTGTTGTCGGAGAGAAAGCAAGGGATTGTAGGACGCAAGAGTCATCCGACGGAACACGGGGAGGTTGCTCCACATCCCGGAGGTTAATTTAAAAGCAAATGGCAAGTCCGCAGGGAACCATGCGATTGGAGACTAGGAAAGTACGCACAGCAGTAACGCCCACTTTTTCTTCGCTCTGATGTATACATTTCTCCCTATCTCTCGTAGTGCTCTCCTCCTCTCTTTCCTCCCATCTCTTCTACCACCCTTCTCCCATATATATATATTGGGGCAGTAATCCTATCCCGGCGATTGGTGGCTCTGATGGGAAGCAAAGCGTTAGAGATGCTCGAATGTTGGAAGTGGGCATGCTCGACTTAATGCTGGCCATTTACACCATGTTTGGTGATGAGATTGCTGCTCTAAATGTTCTTTCCGTATTCATGGAAAAGCCTCTTGAAATTTTTAGCAGGGTATTTGCCACTGTCGACATAAAGTCGGATGTAGAGGGGTTCTGTTTCAGAGTCTCTTTTTTTCATCTATTCATTTATTTATTTATTTTTGTATCGTTGATATTTCTTTTGTCTTCAACTTAATGTCTCCCATCCCGAGAATCCAGAAAAATATTCAGTTTTTATTGCAGCCAACAAATATCGCTCTTTTCACATTTCGCATGTAAATTTTACCGGTCTACTTTTATTATTTATTTTCCCTTCTATCGTTTTACAGTCTTCTTTCTTGCCATTTTCGCCTTTATTCACTTTTTTTTTTATTTTCCTTCATTTGTTCTATATTTAACAGAATTTTTTCCTTCTCTTTCTTGCTCTAGATTCATTTCTATGTTATTACTTAAAGAGGAAAAAAAAAAAGCAAAACGCCTTTCACATGTAAAAGCAAGAGCTCCCCCCCCCCCCCCGATGTCACTTTCTAGAGAATCTCTTACTCACTTACCTCAAATAATATGTGATATATTTTGTATCTGAAATTCCCATCAGAGTTATTAAAAACAGTTAAATAAAATCAACCTCTTCTGATAGAAATCAAAAACAGTCGCCACAATTAAAAATATTGATTATATTGTGTCGAATAAATATTTTACAAGAAATTTTATTAAATTATTAAAATTTGCTCTTATGAATAAAATTTTATTATGAAGAGACTTCAATTAATTAAATTTAAAACAAACCCATTTGTTTCAAACTTTTAGAAAAAATATTATAATTAGCCCCAAACTGTTTTAATAATTTTCTAGCTGACGTAGAAAGCAAAGGTAAGTATTTTAAAAAAATTACCGTGTGTAATGGTCTTCTCTCTTGTGTGAAAGTGAACCCCTGAACTTAGCTTTAATTTTTCATTAATTGATTATTTCTCTAAGTAATATTCGTCCGTGATTCTAGATGAATCCGCAGATCCGAGGGTTGTTACACTCTTACCTTCGATGTGCGTCAGCCGTAATGTGTTGCCGATGAAAGACATAATGCACAATTCACTATATAGAGGACGACACACCATTTATTTACCCAGTTTACATTCCCCCATATAAACAACGAAAGGACAGTTTATTGTACACACCAGCTTTCGCCCTCATAAGAGCAGCAACATGTCGTGCCATGGATTCTGCCAGGTGTTGGAAACTTTCGGGTCACCATCCATTCCAAGACAGTCATCCATAAAGTGCCCAAATCTGCCGGTGGTGAGTTTTGGGTCGAATGCATCACCCCACTTCGTCCAACAGATGCTAAATAGAGTTCACATTCGGAGAGTGATAGGGCCATTTCGGGGTTGTAAACTCATTGGAATGATCCTTCCACCAGTCCTTCGGCAAACGAGAGCAATAATACGGGTCATTGTCTTGTTGAAAGCAGGCATCCTCCTGTGAGAAATGGATAGCCATCGGCCATAATCGGCGAGTACGTCAGCGTAGCCTTGTGCGGTGATGGTGGTCTCACAAGATACACCCAGAACATTCCATCGCCTCCACAAGTTTGTAATACCCCGATTTCTCAGTTAGGGTCCATGGTCTCACGTAGTCTATGACTTACATGCAACATCCCATAGGTGTGTTGTAGTTGGAATCTAGATTCATCACACCAAGCTTCTCATTTACAGTTTTTCACGGTCCATTGGCAATGTTCTTTCGCCCACTGCAGCCTCATAACCAGGTGATGTGCTGGTAGCAAGGGCGATTTCCTATAACCATTTGTGCCATCATACATCGAATGGTCTTTGCATAAACCATCATAACTCTTTCTGTCATCGAATGCCAACATCATCATCTGCCCTCCTCCATTCCGAAATTACTATACGAGAGAGGCACTGCTCGTCTTGAACATCAATGGCCCAGTTATGGCCACATTTTTCACGGTGGCTGCAGGTTTATCTGGTTTTGATGTAGTTCTGGTACACACGTGCGACGGTTGGAGGTGGAAATCTCAGACATTCTGTAAACGTGGATATGGATCACCCCATCTCCCTCACACTAACTATCTGCCCATGGTCGAACTCGCTCAAGTCGCCGTGTTTACCCATCATAACAGTAGCAGGTATGCTATACAGCAGGTAATTATCTGACCTATTTGTAGCCTGCAAGGTGTTTCGGATGGCCACATTACTATGGCAGAGTATGACATGTTTGTGGATGGGTGTGGTGTGTATAATAAATTGCGCTTTCAGTGTATATATAATTGGTATGCGTTTGATTCTGTGAGCCTTAGCTGTACTCAACACTTTGTTGAATGAAATGGCTTAATTTGACGTGCTTTGGAGACTTTCTCCCATCCACTTAACATAGCTTGAATGCTGCTTTGTCCTTGCAGGTATTCATTTAATGAGGTAGAAATCTGTACATTTCCGTACAGAAATCATTTTACAGACTTAGAACTCGGCGAGAGGACGATATCTTAATCCCTGCATACATACTCTGATTCTCCATAGAACCGAACCCTGCTCCTTTAGGGTTTTTGAGAAAGAGCTCCGTTACTTTGACAAGCTAAACGAACGTGAAAGCCTTGGTTCCTCAATTACCCTCTTCCTGCATTGGGTGACTTACACGCTAACCCCTTCGACTACAAGTAAGGAACGAGTGACAGAGATGTCATAAAACCCTTTGCTGGCTCGCTCTTCGGCAAGCATCTAGAGAGATGCACAACTAGACCATACATGCCAACTAATGAGCAACACTCCTATCTAAGACACTGCTGAAAATATGCATATAATAGTGATATATACAAAGCAATGAAAATAATACATAAAGCAATAAATTAGAGAATAAAATAAACTAAAGCAGTGGTTCTCAATCTTTTATGCTTCACGTACCCCCTGGAAATGCGTATGTAACTGGCGTACCCCTTTATAGATAGATAAAACTATAGTTATAGTATAACAATGGTTATTTTTACTTTGTTACTAGATCTAGCGAATTTTGAGCTCTCACGGCTACCCCAAAATATTTTACCGTGTACCCCACGTTGAGAACCCCTAAACTAAAGGAACCGACACTATGTAATTAGATATCGGAATAGAAAAACGCTGAAAATGTGAAATCTTGTCAATAGAATTGTGCTCATAGGAACTGTTGTATTTATTTCATTATTAGCACTGTTTCTTATGTAATTTCTCCACACCAGAGTTTTGACTTAAATGAAATATTACTTACTTAAATTAATTATAATATTAGTTATTTCTGCTTTCAATATTTTATTTGTGTAAAATCTTAGCGTGTGGAAATTGAATATTCATTAATTTTTTGATATTAAGTATCATTATATGATACTTAGACCTTATACCTTCGTGTAGAGTACACGAAAGTTGCCCGATATTTTTTCTGAATTCTGTAATCAACCATAGTGTTCGGATATTTTTTGAGCGATTGTACATAAGAAAGAAAATGTACATGAGCAGAAATATGCTTTATCTGAGAATTAATTTAGCAGAAATATGCTTTATCTAAGAATTGAATGCGGATCCCTTTGCTAAGCAATCAAACACGATAAATGCTTGAACAATCTACACACTATTGCCGAATTACAAGAAATATTCTCAAATTCATCACTTGTGAATCCTACAGCAAAACTCACCACCAATTTTATCTACCCATCTAAATTAGCATACCTAGGCAGCACATTAATTATCTTCTGCATCCTTACGTTCATAGTACAGTCGCTCAAAAAAGTATCCGAACACTACGTTTGATTACAGAATTCAGAAAAAATATCTGGCAATGATTTTATTTTTAGAAATTAGTGATCTGACAACCTTCGTGTCACGTGACACAAAGGTTGCCAGATCACTAATTTCTAAAAATAAAATCATTGCCAGATATTTTTTCTGAATTCTGTAATCAACCATGTTGTTCGGATTTATTTTAATATATATAATGCGTATGAATATATAGTACAATGAATATGGAGCGTGTGCAGTTACCGTTCACAGCAAACTGGAGCGGTTGCGGTTAATGTTCACAGCACATTAGATCGTGTGAGCTCACAAAAACCTGGATCGTGTGGGCCCACTCACAGAAATATTGAGCGTGTGCAGTTACCGTTCACAGCAAACTGGAGCGTGTACAGTTGATGTACACGTTCCAGATATTTTTTCTGAATTCTGTAATCAACCTTAATGTTCGGATACTTTTTTGAGCGACTGTACAAATCACTTCCTTATTCGCTTACGGACCAGTGTCGGTGAATTGTTTCAACATATTTTCAAGTTTTTTTTATTCTGAAAATATATTTATCGTTTGGTTTAAAGACGGTACATAAAACTTCCCAAAAATATAACTTCCTGTTCCAATGAAAAACAATGATATTGATATTTATTTTTAGATCGTGAGTTTCGTTCTTAAATGTATACCTAAATTTATTACTTAATATGTTTGCTTCGTTATGATCGATTAACGAACACTATAAAAAGATTAATCACGCTTTTCACACAAATTGTGGAGGATTAAGAAATCCGGAAATCCGGAAATAATCTTGTGGCTCTTTTTGATACCAATCTATCTCTTGAGAAAGAAGGCGCGGGGGTGACTCAGTCGGTAGCGCGACAGGCTCGTAATCTGTAGTTCCCAGGTTCGAGTCCCAGCTGGGTCAGCGTTGAGATTTATCTCCGCAAAATTCCCCGCCCTGCCCACGGTCAATAGGGGACACCGATGGGCTTGGAAAGGCCGCCGTCCGTCGGATGGGACGTTAAGCCGTGGCCCCGTGTGAGGGAGAGCCATACCCTGTGCACGTTAAAGAACATGCTGGATGGTCTTGACGGGAGGCTACCATCTGTCTCCCAACAGCTGTTCCAGTGGGTCCCCTCCCCCAACCTCCTCTGATCCTTCGGGGTCCATGTGACCTGGCCATTTAGCCCATGATGTGCAAAAAAGTGCCGCTCAAATCTTCAAAGAAAGAAACCTCAAAGAAAGCTCAAATCAAAAAGAAAGAAACAATCCAAAATCAAACGACCGCAGTAGGGGTCACATTGGGATCAATCTCTCGGATTCTTAATTCAATAAAGGGTTCACGTCTACTGTTTGTAATCCCACATTTCACTACAACGTATATATATTTATTTTAAAGAAATCAAATGGAATGAAAGAACGCACTACAGGAAACAACACTGTATATATATATTTTCTCTAATCCGATCTCCGATAAAACGTTTTTCCCAAAGGTCCCTTTATTCTGCGAATACATTACACAGTACCAAAACAACAACCGATAGTTTTGTCTATTTTCGCCAATTCGAATTCCTTAAAAATCGATTTTTTATTTTTCAGTTCCTTTCTGTTCGTTTGAAGTGCAGCAACGGAAATCAAAGAATGCAGTGAAGGAAACCAAACCGCATAATAATATCGGTATTCTCACTTATTCGATATTCAATAAAACGAACTTTTTAAACGGCGTTTGCTTCTGAACTAAATAATCGAAAATCAAAGCAACTCATAGAGGGGACTTTGAAACAGATCATATTAACATCTGTTCTCGATAATCCGACTCTGATTAGAAATGCAGTTTTTAAATTTCTATTAATTTCTTCTCCTCTTCAACGAAACAATCGGAAATCGAAAGCATTTCATACAGGAAACGGAACCATCTCATATTTGCTTCGATTCTCGATAATCCCTCTTTGGCTAAAACACATTTTTTCATTTCTATTCATTTCTGTCCTTACTAAATGAAACAATCGGAAGTCAAGGAAACTCATTCAGGAAAATGAAACAACTAATATTTATATCCGTTCTCGATAATCCGACTCTGGTCTATACGAATTTTTTTTATTTCTATTCATTTCTTCGTTTTCCAAATAGAATATGAATCGAAGGAATTCCTACAGGAAACTGAAATAGTCCATATATCTATCTTCCATATATCTATAATCCGACTCTGGTTAAAATGGTTTTTTACATTCCTCTTCATTTTTGCCCCTTCTACAGTAAACAATTGGAAATGAAAGGAATTCACAGGAAACTGAAACAGCTGATATTTGCATCTGTTGTCGATAATCCTACTCCAGTTACAACGAATTTTTATGATTTTATTTATTTCTGTCCTCCTAACGGATCCAAACGGAAATCAAAGGGGCTAACAGAGAAAAGTGAAAGAGCCCATATTAACACCTGTCTTCGATAATACGTATCTGGTTAAAATGGATTTGTATATTTCCATTCATTTTGCCCCTCCTAAAGGATTTAAACGGAAATCAAAGAAATACAGTCAGGAAATTGAATCAACCCGTTTTAACCTCTGTTTTCAATAATGTAACTTGAGTTAAAACAGTTTTTATACTTCTATTCATTTCTGCTCCTTCTACCGGAAACAATTTGAAATCGAAGGAACTCATACAGGGAACTGAAACAGCCCACATTAATATATGTCCCTGATAATACGTCTCTGGTTAAAACGAGTTTCTTTATTTCTGTTCATTTCTGTTTCTCCTGAAGGAGGCAAACAGAAATCAAAGAAACTTTTTCAGGAAACTGACACAGCCCATATTATTTTCTGTCTATTATGTGTCGATAATCCGACTCCGTGAAATAGATATTTATATTCATATTCATATTTGCTACTTCTATAAGAAAAAAATTTGGAATTCGAAGAGCTCTTATTAAAATCTGTCCTCGATAATCCGGTTCTGAATAAAACGTATTTTTATATTTCTATTTATTCCTGGTCCTTCTACAAGAAACGATCGAAATCAACGGAACTCATAGACGAAACTCAAACAGCCCATATTAACAACCACTCGTTCATCCGATTCTGGTTAAAAAGGATTTTTATATTTCTATTCTTTCTGCCGCTACTAAGCGAAACAATTGAAATCAATGGAACGTGTTCAGGGAAATGAAGCGGTCGATATTTATAAAAAAAATTATACCTAATCCGACATTTCAGTACGGTGGATTTTTTTATCTGTTCTTTCTAAACAAAGTAATAAGAAACCAAAAGAAAGTACTACCAGAAAAATTTACTTCCATTCTCTCTAATCCAGTTCTCATTAAAATAGATTAAATATTCATTAATCTCAAGGGAAAGCACCACAAGAAACTTACAGACCTTAACATTTATACCATTTGACATTCAGTAAAGCATTAATGTATATTTTCTTTAATGGAACGTTTCACTATAATAGATTATTTAAAATTCTGTTCCTTCCAAATGAGTCCTGACCGACCTTCTATAAAACCAGTAATCAATATATTGAATTTAGTTTATTCAATTGCTTTGATCCAACATTTTTAGGTCCATAACCAAACTATTTTGTCAATTCATAATACTCATTAAAAATATATATTTTTGCTTTTCAATCGAAATTATTTCATGATTAAGTAAAAATATACATTTTTTTTTTATTCTTTACACATTAAAAATGTATATTTTCGTTTCTCAGTGTTAAATTTTCTGTTGCTTTCTAAGAGCATAAAAATCGAATGCAAAGTAACATACTACAGGAAATCAAACCGTGGGGGTCGGGGATGGCTCAGTCGGTAGCGCGCCAGGCTCGTAATCTGTAGTTCCCAGGTTCGAGTCCCAGCTGGGTCAGCGTTGAGATTTATCTCCGCAAAATTCCCCGCCCTGCCCACGGTCAGTAGGGGACACCGATGGGCTTGGAAAGGCCGCCGTCCGTCGGATGGGGCGTTAAGCCGTGGCCTCGTGTGCGGGAGAGCCATACCCTGTGCACGTTAAAGAACATGCTGGATGGCCTTGACGGGAGGCTACCATCTGTCTCCCAACAGCTGTTCCAGTGGGTCCCCTCCCCCAACCTTCTCTGAGCCTTCGGGGTCCATGTGACCTGGCCATTTAGCACATGGTGTGCAAAAAAGTGCCGCTCAGAGGTAAAGCAACCCAACTCAAACCGTGGAGCGCTCTAAGTATTCTCATTTATCTGACATTCAGTGAAAGAAATTTTCTTCAAAGTTGTTTCCCTTTGAACGAAGAAATCACGAATGAAACGTACAACGAACACTAGAAAAAACTATCATAGCCAAGATTTGCCTCTGTTATCCCTAATTCGGTAAGCGGATTTTCATTTACATGCACTAATATCGAGAGCAAATATAAGTGTCCGGTGTTTCAGTTTCCTGCTTGAATTCCTTTGATTTCCGATTGAAACAATCGGAAATCAAGGAGCTTACAAGGAGTTTAGAAGGAGAAAAAAAAATGAATAGAAATATATAAATCTGTTTTAAAAGAGACGAATTATGGAGAACTGATGCAAATATCAGCTGTTTGAGTTTCGATTATGATTTTCTTTGAATTCAGATTGTTTTCTGCAGGAAGAACAAAAATTATTAAGCTTATAAAATTCAGCTTTAACCACAATCGGATTATCAAGAACAAATGCAAATTTCGTCTATTTGAGTTTTGTCTATGAATACCTTCGATTTCCGATTGTTTCTTGTAGAAGGAGCAGAAATTAATAGAAATATGAAAATTAGTTTCATTCAGAGTCGGATTATCGAGGACAAATGTTAATAAGGGCTGTTTCAGTTTCATGTATGAATTCCTTTGATATCCGAGAGTTTTGTTCAGAAGAAGAAGAAATGAATATTAAAAGCAGTTTTTAACCAGAGTCGGATTATCGAGATGGATATATCCGCTGTTCCAATTTTCTCTATGAATTCCTTTGATTTCCCTTTGTTTCGATTAATAGGAGCAAAAATAAATAGAAATATAAAAATCCATTTTCAGAAGAGTCGGATTATCGAGGATAGATATATGGGCTATTTCAGTTTTCTGTGTGAATCCTTTCATTTCCAATTGTTTACTGCAGAAGGGGCAGAAATGAAGAGGAATGTAAAAATCCATTTTAACCAGAGTCGGATTATCGAGGATAGATATATGGACTATTTCAGTTTCCTGTAGGATTTCCTTTGATTCATATTCTATTTGGAAAACGAAGAAATGAATGGAAATAAAAAAAAATTCGTATAGACCAGAGTCGGATTATCGAGAACGGATATAAATATTAGTTGTTTCATTTTCCTGAATGAGTTTCCTTGACTTCCGATTGTTTCATTTAGTAAGGACAGAAATGAATAGAAATGAAAAAATGTGTTTTAGCCAAAGAGGGATTATCGAGAATCGAAGCAAGTATGAGATGGTTCCGTTTCCTGTATGAAATGCTTTCGATTTCCGATTGTTTCGTTGAAGAGGAGAAGAAATTAATAGAAATTTAAAAACTGCATTTCTAATCAGAGTCGGATTATCGAGAACAGATGTTAATATGATCTGTTTCAAAGTCCCCTCTATGAGTTGCTTTGATTTTCGATTATTTAGTTCAGAAGCAAACGCCGTTTAAAAAGTTCGTTTTATTGAATATCGAATAAGTGAGAATACCGATATTATTATGCGGTTTGGTTTCCTTCACTGCATTCTTTGATTTCCGTTGCTGCACTTCAAACGAACAGAAAGGAACTGAAAAATAAAAAATCGATTTTTAAGGAATTCGAATTGGCGAAAATAGACAAAACTATCGGTTGTTGTTTTGGTACTGTGTAATGTATTCGCAGAATAAAGGGACCTTTGGGAAAAACGTTTTATCGGAGATCGGATTAGAGAAAATATATATATACAGTGTTGTTTCCTGTAGTGCGTTCTTTCATTCCATTTGATTTCTTTAAAATAAATATATATACGTTGTAGTGAAATGTGGGATTACAAACAGTAGACGTGAACCCTTTATTGAATTAAGAATCCGAGAGATTGATCCCAATGTGACCCCTACTGCGGTCGTTTGATTTTGGATTGTTTCTTTCTGAAGAAATAGATTTGTTTTGCAACATCTTTATTCGAGATCGGATTAAAGAGAATTTATATGCATATCTACTATGCTGATTTTTATACAAATTCGTTTTATAGATTGCCGGATTGCACAAACTTTCGAAAAATGTTGGCTTTTTTTGCTTTACTACAGATATATGAGAATTACGAGTACTAGTATTCGTAAATTATCTCTAACCATTTCTTTTTCCTACCTAATTGTGGTATGCACCCAATTGTCGCATCCGCCCTATTTTGGTCCATCCAATTGTGTTCCACTCAATTGTCGTATTCTCGCAGTTGTCTCATCCACCCCATTGTCGTATCCTCGCAGTTGTCTCATCCACCCCATTGTCGTATCCTCGCAGTTGTCTCATCCACCTAATTGTCGTATCCTCGCAGTTGTCGCATCCACCCAATTGTTGTATCTTCACAGTTGTCGCATCCACCCAATTGTCGTATCCTCGCAGTTGTCGCATCCACCCAATTGTCGTATCCTCGCAGTTGTCGCATCCACCCAATTGTCGTATCCTCGCAGTTGTCTCATCCACCTAATTGTCGTATCCTCGCAGTTGTCTCATCCACCTAATTGTCGTATCTTCGCAGTTGCCTCATCCATCTAATTGTCGTATCCTCGCAGTTGTCTCATCCACCTAATTGTCGTATCGTCGCAGTTGTCTCATCCACCCAATTGTCGTATCCTCGCAATTGTCGCATCCACCCAATTGTCTTCCACACTGTTATCGTAGACTCGTTGTTTTCTATTACGTTTGGTGTTTATGTAATAAATTATTATTGTTATTACGTTCAGTAGACAAATCATCTTGAACTTTGACTTTAAATATTCCATCTATAAGATGGGATCTTAGAAGAATAATAACAAGATGGGGAACTCAGTCTTTAAAAGTTTGAAGTTTTTCCCTTCAATCCACACCTCGCCGAAGATTTTGATTTCATCAAGAAATGTGGCAGCAAATCTCTTTCGTGTGAAGACTCTCAGAAAAGGTCTCAACCCCTCTCAATTGCTGGTGCACTGTCGAGTACTTCTTCTGGAAGCCGAATTATGTCTGACAACCAGCTTTGGCCACAAACGAGAGCAAGCTGATCGATCTGTCAATTTGTGGGGAACTATATGATCTTTCCTAAGCTTGGGAATGATTCAAATACGTGAAGTTCCCAGATCTTTGTGAAGTGAGAGACTTCAGCAGTTTATTAAAGATATTTCAAAGAAGCACCATAGCTTTATCGGGTAAGATGTTAAACATTCAATTTTACATGTTATCAGGTTCTTTTTTTTATAGGGCCTTCCATGTTTCTTGAAGAATTGTAAATTTAATGCGTTCCCGAGAAGACATGATGGAATGGAATTGCTGCAGCCGAAATGAGGTGTTTTCCACTAAACCTTAAATGTGGTCAGGTGCTGGATTTTTATTATCCTGGAACTGAACTTCCAAGGCTTCTGCGTCCTTTCCTCTTACAGTAAGCAATTTCATTTGTACCTTGAATTGACGGATAAGATGAATAAATCCAGCATAGAGGAAAAATTGCCTTCAGCCCGATAGGAATACGAGTCCACTACTTACTGATGACATGTTAGGTATTCTGACCGCTGAGCTAGCAGCCCCTATTGGTGGCATCAAACTTTTTTCCATGGAATCAGTCATTAGAAATTGTCTTGACTGCAACTGAAGACATCTGATAGGTATTAGCATTATAGAAGTGGTTTTCTGTCTTACTTGTTGGTAATCAAATCATCCTATGCTTGAAAAAATAGGGGCGGGGGTGGCTCAGTCGGTAGCGCGCCAGGCTCGTAATCTGTAATTCCCAGGTTCGAGTCCCAGCTGGGTCAGCGTTGAGATTTATCTCCGCAAAACTCCCCGCTCTGCCCACGGTCAGTAGGGGACACCGATGGGCTTGGAAAGGCCGCCGTCCGTCGGATGGGACGTTAAGCCTTGGCCCCGTGTGCGGGAGAGCCATACCCTGTGCACGTTAAAGAACACGCTGGATGGCGAAATGATTGCTGAAGAAGAGCAATCATTTCGCCATCCAGCGTGTTCTTTAATGAACACGAAATGATTAGCCATCCAGCGTGTTCATTAACGCTGGATGGCGAATGAACACTCTGGACCTTGACGTGAGGCTACCATCTGTCTCCCAACAGCTGTTCCAGTAGGTCCCCTCCCCCAACCTTCTCTGAACCTTCGGGGTCCATGTGACCTGGCCATTTAGCCGATGGTGTGCAAAAAAGTGCGGCTCAGAGGTAAAACAACCCAACTAACAGAAATATACCCTAGAAAAAGCTTTCAAGTTTTTAACTATTTTCATATGGCATTAATGATTTTATTTCCCTTAGAACTTTCATTCCTCATTTTATATAGTTCTTCTGAATCAAAACAATTAAGCTGAATCAGCAACAACTGCCAAAAACTCTTTAAGCATATAATTACCCCATGCAATATTATTTGAAAACGAAATGGTTTTGAATATGTGGAGATTTAATTCTACTGGTTTTTCTGTACATTTCGAACCTAATCGAAGAAAGGTTTCATCGTCCCAAAAGCTTCCTCTTCCTTCTCTCGCGTCCTTTTCTTCCTTCGCTTTCTGACAGCAGACGTCTGTTCCTTCGTAGCGGCGAAGGAACGTGCCATCTCAACAATTGATTTCCCCTGCTTTCTCTCCCCTTACCTCTTGCCAACCAAAGCTTCCAATCAAAAGGGTAGATAACATCAAATACACACTACAAGAACATTTCAATCGCCTTCGATCGCGAAGATTTCATGCATAGGTAAATCCCATCATCCTATGATGTGCCTTCCTTATTCCCCTAGTTCTTCATTAACCTATTAGTGCATTGAGATCTTTCAATTATCGCCCATTACTGAGCGAAGTCTGGGCCCTTCTCTGGGGACTGCCGTTAAGTGAATGGGTAGCTCGCAGCGCCCCATTGTTGGGAGCGGACGGTAATGCACGAGTGCTGTTTACTTTCAGCACCCCTAGAGGGCAGCATCAGCAGTAGGAGAGCTTTCCTCCTAACGCCGTTCAAGGAAAGGCTCTGAGAGCAAGCCAAGCCAGCCGTCGCGATTGCACGAGTTTAATTTTGTCAGCAAACAGCCGACTCGATTTCCGTTCTTCAGCTGATATGCTTCATGGAGAAGCATTTATTCCTTCTTTTTTTTTTATATATATATTTTTCATTTCCCTCCTCTCCCCCCCCCCCCCCTCCTTTTTTGGGGGAACTTCAGTTCCTCTTTTCCTCGGAACATGTGTTTTATTTTTCCCAGCTGGCAGACGAAGCAAGAATCAGAACTAGAAGTTCTTGAAAAGTTCTTTTCTTTGTGTTTCGTTGTTCCCAAAGTTTTTTTCTTTATTTTTTTCCACCGAATTCTCCTAGATGACTTAATTGTCGTTCGGAATGACCTAACAAAAAAAAACTTTCGGACAATTCTACAAAATTCTAGCCATCGATCTTTAGCAATAAGATTATGGGGGCGGGGGAGGGGGAATAATTTATATGAAACTGAGATTTTGCAGATGCAAATCACAAATTGTGAGTTAAAGTATATTCAAATCATTAAAATCAATCTTAACATTATGGTGTACCTAAAACGCCATGAAATACTGAAAAACGAATAATAATCCAAATATACAAATTACTGAATTAGAACTATTATTTAACTAAAAACGGAATTGAACTTTTGCTACCTGAGGTTAAGGGCGTAAAAAATTTAACAATTTAAAAATAAATCAAAGAACTATGCATCATTTTCTCTAATATTACATTACCATCTGTGTTATTCAGCCATTCTTTTTGCAATTGATTCAGGCAGAATGGAACCTGATGCTCTTAGTTCTAATTATTAAGACTAGTATTTCCAACACGCTCAGTGCTCTCTATTTCAAAATAACTTATAATGTAGTTATAAAAGTATATAAATTCAACCGATATATAATTTTGAATTATATTTAAAGCATGCATTTCCAAATTCATTTTTGTTATGTTCAGCTAAATGTATATCCTGGAGAACATTATATTTTTAGAATATTTTCGAGCAATACATTATCGTAAATTGTCGAAAAGCACAATAGGGTCTTTTCCGCATTCTTTATGGGCATGGAAAGGACGCCGTCCGTCGGATGGGACGTTAAGCCGTGGCCCCGTGTGCGGGAGAGCCATACCCTGTGCACGTTAAAGAACACGCTGGATGGCCTTTGACAGGAGACCACCATCTGTCTCCCAACAGCTGTTCCAGTGGGTCCCCTCCCCCAACCTTCTCTGAGCCTTCGGGGTCCATGTGACCTGGCCATTTAGCCCATGATGTGCAAAAAAGTGTCGCTCAGAGGTAAAACAACCCAACCCAACCCGCATTCTTTAAACATTTGCATTAAGTTTCCAACCTTAAGTGTTATTCTAGCAAATTGGATGCTAACTAACTTTGCATATCAATCTAACCTTCCCGTGTGCTTTCCATCTGCTAATTGCTTCGGATTGTTAGTATACTATTATGCAGGTTATTGTCGTCGACATTTCAATCATCAATCTTTCATTTCCGATTTACTCTCTGCAGCATAATCGTGCCATTATTGCCATGTGCTTATAACAGGAAGACCAGAGCCGTTTCACTAAATAACTGCAAAGCTCAGCGTGGTTGATTTATGAATCGTCAAAATGGGAAGTGTTAGTAAGGTTTATCATCCTGCATTCGTAGCCAATATCAGTAATGCTGCAACTTTAATGTTTCACTAAATCCTACAGATTAGTTAGGCAGAATTGATAGAATTTCAATGGTTATTAGGCTACTGTAATGCTACGAACTACTGCTGATCAAAACTTAAAACCACAATTTTAAATGTTTCCGCTTTTTCTTTGAGGCTTTGCAAAACTAATAGTACTAATTGAAAATTTAAGATGAATCTGAAATTATTCTTTAGTAAGTGTCAATAAATTAGTATCTCACGCTGATACGTGGTATTTTAGAAATGATTAGATTGTTTCATCTTTTCTTAATAGATTCTCAATAGTTGTTTGTCAGGAAAATTTTGTCGTTTTGTAAACATCAATATAAAACATATCATTAAATATAAAAAAAAAGTTACTGAAATTTTCATTCGATTTAACAATTAGTTAAATTGTTTCATAAATACCGTAAAAACCTGATTGTTCAACTTGTTTAAGATGGTGGTAAGATGCATATAAAACTTGAGTTATTACTATAGCCGTGAAATGTTTTTTTTTTTAATTTCAGTTGAGAAGTATGATAGTCACAGGTGGAAAAAGTTCATGCTAATATTCAGCTATTATATACTTATATTACAGCACAATCTTATCTCAGCGAAATATAAACCATGATTTTCAATAATTCGTAACCATCTGTCGGCAGGTTGTTCGATTTCTCATTGATACCATGCTTGGTCCTTGGAGTTGAAAAACTACCGACATTCGTTTTCCACTTCCTGAAATGTTTGAAACTTCCTATTTCGAAGAAAATGAGTCATGGAGCCAAAGCTTTTCTTTGGTCCAAAGTGCGGTGTGCAGTTTTGCATTATCTTGTTGGAGGAGTACCTGATGTCTGCTTAACAGTCCCGGTTGTGTTGAAGCATCAAAGAGTGCACATACTCCAGTCGGCATTGATAGTACTTCCATTGAAAACCAGTTCGAAGTGCATTACACTCTCGAAATTCCAACAAGCTCACAACATTGCTTTCGTTTCGAATCGGACGGGCAGTGCCGGCTAGCTTGGGTCAAGTCACTTCCTTTGGGTTTTCGGATTGTTGAAAAAGACAGATTTTTTTCATCGCACTAACAATTTTTTTTCATGAAAGAGTGGTCACATGAATTAGGGAGTCTTTCCTGCAGACTCCGAAACAAAATTTCCTTGTTCAGTAGTTAGTTCATATGAAACATTTCGGCAACTCCTGGCTACTTTGGGGCGGGGGTGGCTCAGTCGGTAGCGCGCCAGGCTCGTAATCTGTATTTCCCAGGTTCGGGTCCCAGCTGGGTCAGCGTTGAGATTTATCTCCGCAAAATTCTCCGCCCTGCCCACGGTCAGTAGGGGACACCGATGGGCTTGGAAAGGCCACCGTCGGTCGGATGGGACGTTAAGCCGTGGCCCCGTGTGCGGGAGAGCCATACCCTCTGCACGTTAAAGAACACGCTAGATGGCCTTGACGGGAGTCTACCATCTGTCTCCCAACAGCTGTTCCAGTGGGTCCCCTCCCCCAACCTTCTCTGAGCCTTCGGGGTCCATGTGACCTGGCCATTTAGCCCATGGTGTGCAAAAAAGTGCCGCTCAGAGGTAAAACAACCCAACCCAAACCTGGCTACATTACCGATGCATTGCTGATGCGACACTATAGTTGCTTGTGAGCAACCAAGTTTGGACTACAGCCTGCGAGTGTTTGTCGATGAATTATCTTCAACAGCGTGGCACAGAATGTTGAGATCTACCGATATTAGCCATCCCGATCACTTCTTACTTTCGAGTCTTCACCTTCGAACTTCTTGAACCAAATTTGAGCAGTATCAATGGACACTGCCCCCTCACCTTCCACTTCGCATATTTCTGGAATCGATTTGGTAGCTTTTAATCCTATTTTTTTTTTTTGGATAACGTAAATTTGCGCGAAAATTTTGCGTAAATGACGTAAAATTGCGCGAATTTCAATGCTTAACTCTCTCACTGCACAATCTTTCTAACGAGGACGCGAAGACTCCGATACTTTCAATGGTTATGTACCGACACTGTGGACTTTATACTTTTCTTTAGTACTGCATTCAGAGGTATGCAACACAGTGATGTATCATCGTACACATTTTGCATGACGAAATATGCACAGACTTATCAATCGCCCTAGTATTTTTGCAAGTTAAAATATAAACGACTTGATGTTGACCTTCCACACACATTAGTAAACACAATCTATTTGCAATAATGCCGAAAAGAACAATTTATGCCATTTGAACACTTCTCACATAATGACTCCCACTCCAGAATCTCTGCCCATGGTCAGTAGGGGACACCGATGGACTTGGAAAGGCCGCCGTCCATCGGATGGGACGTTAAACCGTGGCACCATGTGCGGGTGAGCCATACCCTGTGCACGTTAAAGAACACGCTTGATGGCCTTGACGGAAGGCTACCATCTGTCTTCCAACAGCTGTTCCAGTGGGTCCCCTCCCTCAACCGTCTCTGAGCCTTCGGGGTCCATGTGACCTGGCCATTCAGCCCATGCTGTGCAAAAAAGTGCCGCTCAGAGGTAAAACAACCCAACCCAACCCTCCAGAATCTTTTGCAATGGCTGTATCACATAACAGGGTCTATCACTTCACTTGATGCCACGCTATAGCTCTGCCATCGTCTAATCAAGGGTTGTGAAAACTTTTTACGTCACTCTCCCCTTTTCCTTCATATAATTTGTAATGGGGCGGGGGTGGCTCAGTCGGTAGCGCGCCAGGCTCGTAATCTGTAGTTCCCAGGTTCGAGTCCCAGCTGGGTCAGCGTTGAGATTTATCTCCGCAAAATTCCCTGCCCACGGTCAGTAGGGGACACCGATTGGCTTGGAAAGGCCACCGTCCGTCGGATGGGACGTTAAGCCGTGGCCCCGTGTGCGGGAGAGCCATACCCTGTGCATGTTAAAGAACACGCTGGATGGCCTTGACGGGAGGCTACCATCTGTCTCCCAACAGCTGCTCCAGTGGGTTCCCTCCCCCAACCTTCTCTGAGCCTTCGGGGTCCATGTGACCTGGCCATTTAGCCCATGGTGTGCAAAAAAGTGCCGCTCAGAGGTAAAACAACCCAACCCAACATAATTTGTAACGAACCCCCACCCCTACAAGATGATAAATAAATCCAGCACAAAATTAGTCGTGTTCAAATGAAAAAATTCCTTTCGGCATATAAATTTTTAGAATAGAAGCTAAAGCTTTTAGAATTAAAATATTAATCGGTAAACAATATAAATATGAATATATATATATTTAATTAAAATTTCTGAGAAGGATGCGCATGAGACCTAACAGTAAGGATCCTGGAAACTACTACTTTGAGCTCTGGATCTATATCAGGTAGGAACGAATTTTGGTTCTTAAAGTACAGTCGCTGAAAAAAAATATCCGAAAACTATGGTTGATTACAGAATTCAGAAAAAATATCTGGCAACGATTTTTTTAGAAATTAGTGATCTGGCAATCTTCGTGTACTGTATATGAATTAGTGATCTGGCAACCTTCGTGTACAGTACACGAATTAGTGATCTGGCAACCTTCGTGTACTGTACACGAAGGTTGCCAGATCACTAATTTCTAAAAAATCGTTGCCAGATATTTTTTCTGAATTCTGTAATCAACCATAGTGGTCGGATTTTTTTTGAGCGACTGTACTTAATTGAGAGAAATTATATTCGTACAGATAAGTTAAAGCAAAAAGCAAGAGCACCTAAAGAACCTTTGTAGAAATTTCTGGATATTCTTTCTTTAGAAAGACTCCGACGTGTGCAAGGTTTCTGCTTTAATTCCATTTGTAATGAGAAGTCATTTGATAACTCTATCCAACTTTTAACTTTC
This sequence comes from Ryuthela nishihirai, assembly GCA_038380435.1. NCBI lineage: Eukaryota > Metazoa > Arthropoda > Arachnida > Araneae > Heptathelidae > Ryuthela > Ryuthela nishihirai. The sequence continues at coordinate 74,092,118 of JAWZYU010000010.1, forward strand.
TTGCTCAATAATTGGTAGGTTGGTGCTTTCTATCTTGGCCCCAGAAAGGTTCCCAATCTAGTCATGCTCTCAAGTTCGTAAATCTCGGATTCTCTCGGAAAGATTCTGATGATTTTTAGAGCGGGATTTTAAATTTGAATCAATGTGATTTTGATTAATTTAAAGACTTCAGCGAATACGCTGAGGCAACACAGCATTTTGCAAGATCTGTTTCGTATTTATTGTTTCAAAGAGTGAGGTTTTTTTTTTTTTTCTAAAAATAAAACAGAAATTTTATCACCCACTATATTTCCCTTGTAGCAATGAATTAAGGTTGTTAAGTTAAAAAATATCGCTGAGGTAACACAAAATTAGAAGTCATCGTTCATTGTAGAATTTCTCAACCAAAGTTTGGTTATGATCAGAAAGGAAAGTTTTAGTTCATCATTAAGCTCAAAGATTAGCGAAGAATCCTTTCCCGTGATAACCATCTTACTTCCGTATGTACAAACAAAGTTAACGTTGTGTGTCAGCCGTTTCGTTTCAGAAAATAGAAAATAATCTGCTCTGTAATTGTCGAGGTTTTAATAAAATTTATTATTTTAATTGCATCTTTAGAATTTCGTTCATTTCGGGCTCAACAGTCTTTGCAAAAAGGACTCCACGATGAATAAGGCTATGTGCAAATTTTACATGAGGCACAACGTTTATCATCTTTGCTACGACACCTTTCTTATGTCCCATCATTGCTGCAGTACCTTTTGCCCACACACACCAACACAATTATACCATAACAGATCATTGGGTCTTAAAAAATTAATATACAATACTGAAGCTATCTTCTCTCATTGAATGTCTTTCAAGTGATTTGCCGAACAATATTTCTTCTAGGATTTTAACTTCATAAGAGTACGTAAAATATATTGCGCCATGCTAGCAATAATAGTGCTTTTATCTAATTGGATTGTGAATTTAATAATTTTTGAATTTGAATCAGCCGTTGTGTTTTTCAATGTCCTTAGGAAAAGTTACACTATGACTCTTAACTTTATCATGAGAAAACGGTAGAGTTTTTAAGTCTTCAGCATACTTTACGGCATCCATAATTTTGCACAGCTTAATTGCAGTTGGAAGTACCAGTACTTTCATCATCATCATCATCATCATCATCATCATCATCATCATCATCATCATCATCATCATCATCATCATCATCATCATCATCATCATCAAGCAGCCATGGGCTACGGAGGTCCAACCAGACCGTGCAATTTAGTTCTCCAAGCAAGTCTATCCTGAGCTACATCTACTGCATCTGGCCACTGCACACCAATTCTAACAAGGTCCTGTTTGACATTGTCTGCCCACCGCATCCTAGGTCTCCCCTTCTTTCTGAGGCCTTTAGGCACACTGTTCATAACCCTATTCGCCAATCTATAATTATTCATACGGGCAACATGGCCAAACCAACAGAGTGTCTCTCTGCACAATATGCTGCTTAAAGGAGGTTGCAAACTCCTTTGCCTAACCTCATCATTAGTTACAAAGCTGAACCACCTAATGCCCAAGATACTGCGTAAGCATTTGGAATCAAAAGCATCTAGTTTTCTGTTATCTTGTTTACAAAGTGTCCAAGTTTCACTACCACAACTAACCCTAGAAAGAACCAAACTATTATACAGTCTAATTTTAGTCTTTATGTGTATACGCCTATTTCTCCACACTCTCCATTGATTCTTAAAAGTCCCGGCAGCAATCCCTATTCGTCTGTTAATCTCATGCCGCACATCACCATTATCTGTTACATAGCTCCCAAGATAATTAAACTGTGACACCTGCTCAAGACTGCAACCATTCAGATCAACTGAATCACAGCCTACCTGACCAATTTTCATCACTTTAGTTTTCTCTCTGTTTATAACCAAACCTACTCTACTATCAGTCTCATCAACAGCTCGAATGAAAGAGTTCATCTCATCAACATCATTTGCCAAAAGGGCTAAATCATCAGCATAATCTAAATCAGAAATTTTCGTATCTCCAGCCCATTTAAGGCCAAAATCTTTCCCTTGAAGTGAATTTCGCATAACATAATCAATAACCAAACTAAAGAGAAAAGGAGACAAAATGCACCCTTGTCGAACACCAGAAGTAATGCTAAACCAATTGCTACAAGCCTTACCAACTCTCACACACGACTCAGTGTTATTATAGAGAGCTTTCATTATGTTAACTAACTTGTCTGGTATACCATATGATTTCACAATCAACCACAAATTATGACGATCAACAGAGTCGAAAGCCTTTTTGAAATCAACAAACTAGCAACCAAAGGTTTCTGAAACTCTAAACATTTCTCAAGAATCTGCCTAAGTGAAAATATCTGATCCACACATCCCCTACCACTTCTGAATCCACATTGCTCATCACGCAATTGACTGTCAACCAGATTCTTAATTCTATTAAGCACAATCATGGAAAGAACTTTACCTGGAACAGAGAGTATGCTAATACCCCTATAGTTATCACAAGAACTGCAATCACCTTTTTTGAAAATAGGGATAACAATAGCTCTGGTAAAATCCTTAGGAACCTTTATCATAAAAGATATTCAGAATTTCAATCATCCAAGTGGTAACCGAAACATTTCCAGCTCTAAGCATTTCTGTAGTAATTTCATCTACCCCTGGGGATTTATGAAGTTTAAGTTTAGAAACAGCCAAAATAACTTCAGATTTTGTTATAGGGCCAACATTAAAGCCACCAATGCATCTATCATCATTGCAAACAATGGGAATAGAACTAACCGCATTGTTTAGAACATCACTGAAATGCTCAGCCCACCTAGCCATGACAGAATCCTCACCTTCTATAACCTTACCTTGTTTATCCTTCAGTCCCTGTATACCTGTCCGTTTTCTACCACACAAAACATTAACTATCTGGTACAGCTCTCTGCTATTGTGCTGTCTAACTGCTTCCTCGGCTTTGTCAGCTAAACCATCAAGCCAAAGATTCTTATCAGCAGCTAACTGATCTTTTACACGTTTATTAAGTTCTTTGTAATGCTTTCTATTAGGACTAGTAGGGTATTGATTAAGGACATTCCTGCAGTTCTTTCTTTCCGAAATAAGCTCAAGTGCCTTATCACTCAGATAATTCTGCCTCTTCTGCTCCTTTTTTCCTAAAAGAGTACTGTTAGTGTCCAAAAAAGCCTGTTTAAGATGATCCCATTCTTCCTCAACTTCAGTAGTAAGCATACCATGACTGTCATAATGACTAAGTAACCTATCATGGTAAGCTTTGGCTATAACTGGGTCTTTCAGAGCTTCAGTATTAAAAGCAAATTTTTTAACCCTAGCACAACACTTTTTAAGTTTAAGTTGCAAGACACTTTTAACAAGGTAATGGTCAGATCCAATTTCTGCTCCCCTATATGCCCTGGTATTTCTAACAGAACTAGCCCATTTGCTGTTAATTAATATATAATCAATCATATTCCTATGCAGCCCATCAGGTGAAACCCATGTGTACTTATGTATGTCGCGGTGTTTGTAATATGTGTTAGTTATTCTGAAACCATTGAGTTTACTTACCTGTAGGAGACGTTGCCCATTGCCATTGCAGCTACCAATACCAAAAGGGCCAATCACCCCTCCCCAAAGGTCAGAGTCAGTACCAACTTTGGCATTGAAGTCACCAAGAACAAGGGTAATATCTCCTCTCTTGACAGAATTCAAAATATCCTGAAGTTGTTCATAAAACCTATCCTTCTCATCCTCATCGGCATCCTCAGCGGGGGCATAACAGCAGATAACATTCAGGTCTTTAACGCTTGTCTGAAATTTTGCTGTAAGAAGCCTTTCATTAATGCACTCATATCCTAGAAGAGCATCACTAGCGTGTCTGCTGAGAAGCAGACCCACGCCTTGGTGATGCTTATTGTCATCCCTCCCTGAAAAGAGAAATTTAAGATTATTTTTAAGAATTTGAACTTTATCTGTCCATCTGGTATCTTGCAAGCCGAGAATACCTAAATTATAATGGTGGAATTCTTGTGTGAGAAAATCAAGAGAAAAAGCTCTGTGCAGAGTCCTCACATTCCAACTACCTATGGAGAGAAAATGGTTAGTGGGATGTTTAAAGAAACTATGTTTATTGAGAGAGGGAATGCCGACAATATCAAACAGCCCCCTAATCGCAGACATGGGGCAAAGACCCGTTCCCCCACCACTAAAGGCTGAAGCCATCTACACTGGAATACTTCCTCCAATGTAGAATTTGACGATGCCAATAGAAGCAAAGAGTTCAGGTGCCTGCGATGACCTCTGCTCAGGATTATCCACCAGCTGATAAACATATCCTGTGAATCTATTCACTTGGGGCTGTCAACCCACAAACAAACAGAAAACACAGCGGAAGATTTTCCCTCCACAGAAGCCCACCAGTGCAGCAAAATCAGGATCCACAATCAAGCTCAGAGCCATATATCTGTCCAGTCCAGTGGGTTTATATGGTCAGCACCAGGATCCTGTGTGGTTGACCACTCCTCAGCAGGGTAGAAAAAAAAGAAAAGTAGCCATAGTTGTCCAGATCAGTAGGCCACACTAATCTGGCAGCCCTCCCCTTCCGTTCACTTCCACAAGAGAGTATCTCTTTTGAAAGGTACTAACGGTCTGCACCACGAGAAGGCGGGGTCGGACATTAGGTGCTAGGCCTGGTCGGTTCTATGCATCATCACAGGGGATTGGTGCATAGCTCTCCTTCCAGTGACTACCTAGCTACCATTTACAGACCGCCAGTACTTTACCAATTTATTATTCTGACTAGAATTTATTTATAACAATTGCACCAGTTTTCGCATTTTATTATTATTATTTATTCATTAATTTAATTTATTTTTATTTTATTCATTTATATTTTCCATTCAAAAAAGGCAACATCTTTAATATTTTGCTCAAGATGCTTTGTAAGCAAGTGACGCATGGATTTTGTTGGTTTCACACTGTCCTTGGCCAAGACATCAGAACATATACACACTGTGGTTATTGCTCATGGTTAATCATTCTCGAAGAAAATCCAAGCTTAATATAATTTCTACTTCCTTATTTTACAGTTTAAGAATTTTACTTTCTTATATCTGCATTCTGTTCTTTGGAATTTTCAGCACTTTGTTTAACTTTTGTACTTTTCTTTGGCGGATCAAATACATTGCCCCCACACAGAGGAAATGTCGCGTGCGTCCGATACAAAGTGAAGCGCAAAAAAGTAGAAGTGAAAGTAACAAATAATCACATTTTCAGCCTGTTTGGTAAGGCGGATACGTGGATATTACGTCCTAGTCTGTGGTTCTCCAGATTTGCTGCATTTTCACCTGAACAGCCTTCACGTTATGCGTTGGAGTCAGTTCTATTCTCAGACATCATTTCAGGATGTCCCAGATGAGCTCAATCGGCGTTAGATACTGCCAGAGACGTATGCAGGCATTTGATGTCTATGGCTAAAAAACAGATTCATTGAAAAACACATGTTATTTTAAGCGTTATTTTAGTTTAAACACTAAATAGCTTGATTGATAAATTTGGAAAAAGATATTAAATCACTCAATCTACATATATATTTCATTTCCTTGCTTTTGATTTTCCCCGTTTTCTCTTGCCTCCTAAATAAGACCAACATCTGTCCGGACCGATCTTTTCTAAAAGGCGATAAGTAGAACCCTGGGCGTATAACAAACGCTATATCCTATAATCTTTTTCCAGCATATGCGTATATTGACTAGTTAATAACCGTCGAGGTTAATATATGTTAATTTTCATCATTTTCTGTTAATTTATTATCATTATTTTTTCATTCTTAAAACTGATTTTAAATTTACTTTTTGCATTGTTAATGTAATACATTATATTCTATAACAACTAAGTCAAGCTCTTTAGGTGGGTTTTATGTTAATTCAATTTACTGAAGAATTTTTAGTGACATTAAACTTGAACTTTCTCAGATATTTGAGGTCAGATGGATATTAAGAAGTAAAAGAAGTCCTTTTAGTGATTTATTAACGATGAAAAATCAACTGAAAAACATATAGTGAAAAAAAAATTAGACTTTACTTAAAGAAAAAAAACTTACTAAATATTAGACAAAAATTTACCTAAATGTAATTTTTAGAAATTCTTCTAAGTTAAATTTGTTTTTTAAAGCACTTCCCTTCTACCTTTCACAATGTAAATTTCATAATCTCCAAAACAAAAAATTTTATTTTTGATTCGTTTTTTTACACAACACGAAAAATTGTTGGAACTTATATTCCCCTTTCTCTGCAAACGGATCGCTTCTTTCCCATAATTTTTTTTCCCTTTTAAGGTAAATATCATCATAAATCTTAAAATCAGATTTTTTACCCTCATCTTAGTAGTTTTTTTATCACTCGTGTTAGCCATCTATAACGCAATACTCTTTGTTCATGTTCTTGAATAACTTATCACATCGGCATTATCATCAACTTTTTTTAAACCTGCAATTTTATCTGCTATCCATGTTAACATTGATTTTTTATCCATGGAACGCTTTTAAATGGGGGGATGTCCGTCTCCCTGAAAGGGCTTTAATACAATAATAGGGTGAAAAAAGAACTTTTTCATTTAAGGGCTAAATGAATGCTTTTTACCTGGCATAGGATTAATAACATCCAATAGATCCCAACATAACAAATTTAATTCGTTCCAAGAAAAATTCGTTATGTGAATTTGGGAAATACATGTTAAAGGCATAATTCGTTTTAAGACCGTCGCAAGTTAACATTTTCTTGTCTCTCTGTCTGTCTGTACTGCCTGTAGACATCGAACTTTCTTGTTTACTTAGATAAATTAAAAATTATTTTCGTGTTGGATAGGTATTGATGAAATATTACGATATGCACTTTTCGAAATTTCTCTAAAGCTATAATTACGCCGTTTATCGGTGGAAAAAGTTGAAAATTCCAAAATTTCAAACGAATATTGCAAACGATGTACTCTTTATGCTAGAAATTTGAAATTTTGCTGGCGGAATGTGAAGGCCATGAAATTTCCATTGACAACAATGAGTTGACCCCTTAAACCCAGAGGGGGGGGGGGTGAGAGAACACATCTTTTTAGTTTTAGCAGATAATTGTTTGTTTTTACAGATAAATGAAAAATTCTTTTTTGGATTAGATAAGAATTGATAAAATATTATGATTCACACTTTTTAAATCTTCCGAAAACTATAATTGCGCCCTCTACCGGTGGAAAAATGTGCAAATTCCAAACAAATATTGCAAACGACGTGTTTAAGCTAAAAATTTTAAATTTTGATGGTGGAATGTGAACGTTATGATGTTTCCATTGGCAACAATGAATTGATCTCTTAGACCCAGGGAGGTGGGAAAACAGAATTTTTTGTTTTAACAGATAATTGTTTGTATTTAAAGATAAATGAAAATAATCTTTTTTAGGGTTGGATAGGAATTGATAAAATATTATGATTCATACTTTCGGAATCTTTCGAACACTATAACTGCGCTCTCTAACGGTGAAAAAGATTGAAAATTCCGAAATTTCAATTGAATATTGCAAAAAAGTATTTGTCAGGTTTTGATGCGATACCTGGATATAATTTTGTCGTTTCATGTATATATTTGTATGTGACCTTGCATTGTAATCCTTTGAGTGAAACTTTCCTTTCTCCCATCACTGACTGAAAGGCTATTTATGGCTAATGTGACTTACGATAATCCACAAGACAAATTTATGGTACCTGATCGCCTGTGATCGGCCCACTTTCCGGCCCAGATCGATTGACCAAGAACCGCGAGCAAACTGACTGTCCCATGGGACAGACAGGTCAGGGCCGGACGTCGTAGGGCCCGTGAGAAGGTCAAGACAGTTCTGAACGAGGCACTGGCTGGAGCGGACACGAAGAGTTGCTCAGTGAATAGATATTCACGAGATGAGAGGTTTTCTTCTGTTAGGTGCGTAGAGTCGCAGCCTGTTAAGCAATCTGAATATGATTGTTTGTAGCCAACTTAGTCAGTAACCAACGTCAGTGCTCGGGGAGATTCTGTATATATTTCCATAATAAACCTTTTGTTATTGTTTTAAACTTAGAGTTAGTTATCTTGCTACAATTCTCAAATGTTGAAAGCCCAATACAGAACGAACCAAAATCTTACGTCTTCACCTATGGGCGCCGAGAATCAGTTATATTCTACCAACCCCAGGAACCGACAGAATTAATGAAAGAAATGTGAAATTTTAGTGGTGGAATGCGAACGTCATGAAGTTTCTATTGGAAACAATGAAAATGATAATTAGAAAACCTTTTTTTAGTGTGATTGGTGCTTATGAGAAAACATGCTTTCCCGTGGCCGAGTGGTTAGCGCTCTTGGTTACTGATCTAAGGGACCTGGGTCCTTACCTGGGTTCGAGCCCCAGGCAAGGCATGGATGTATGTGTCGTTTTTCTGCTGAGGTTCTTCCATCCTCTCAGACCTTCTATTATGGCGAATAAATTGACAGGCTCCTTTCAGACTTCTGTGGTAAGCAGCTGCTTGAAGGGGTAGTTTTTATTTTAGTTATGAAATTTTATAATTCGCATTTTTTAAATACTTCGTAGTTTTAATATATATATCTTTACAGATCACTAAATATGAAACGGCAGAGATGTTATCAAATTATGATAGAAATATGTTACTTCAAGCAGAATGGTTCTTTTGCGTGTGTTGACAGTCTATTATATAGCTCTTCAGAAATCGACCTAAATACAGTAGTTCGTTTCAAAGAATATGTAAGGTCTTTGGTTCGTTTATTCAAGATTCAAGCAGAATTTCGACAGAATTCATAGTTGCAAGTTTAACATTTTTAACTTTTATAAAGACGGAAGAAAACAAATTTACCTTACAGATGATCTCCAAAGTCAACAGTGAGTCAGCCGTTACAACGCTAACCACATGAGTTAACATGTGATATTGTAGAATAGAGAAGATTCGGAGCTGTAGACATTCAGCGAAGCTGTAAGCTTGTTGTTAACATGAAAAGAACTATCATTTTCTTTGTTGTAATTTCTTGGTTTGCAATAAACTGTTCCACGAATTATAGTAAGGAGCATTTTGATACTAAGGTAACTCAATATAATCCGGAATCTATAGCAATTACCATATTGCATTTGTTAACTCCATGATTACCCTTATCCAACATATCTAGAAATCCACGAAATGTATTTTTTATTAGGCTCTCTAGTTCCTAATATGTGGATTTTTTAATCAATGGAACTATCTTTGAGTTAAAACTTTGAATTTATTTTCTGGCAGACTGCCCAAGAGAAATTTGTGGTTAATACACTGAGTGGATAGACTTTTAAAAATGAAACCGAAAGGCCGTTTAAGATATTACTACATTTTTCTTTAAAGTGAGATGATAATAAACTTCAGTTAGTAATTAAAAATACACATTCAAATAAATAATGTGTGTGAAAGAAAATGATAATATTTGGAATTTTAACTTTATCATGAATCATAGTTAAACAGTTTATACTCATTGCAATCTTTTCATTAACATTGAAAATTTATTGTTATTTTATCATGTAAAGCCCTCTGGAAAAAGGATTTTCTATGAAGCAACTTCACATCTTCCTTGGTTAAAGAAGTCTATTAAAGAGCATTATAAAGTATATGTAGATTCAGATGCTGTTCAAGGAACTCTACATCATATTTGGAAAAGTACAGGTCTTTGGTAGGTATAAGGAGGTCCTTTTGTTATGTTTTAATATTAAAAATAATTGATTTTCATTGGTTGGTTGTGGTCCTTGGCCAAGAGTGGCGCTGCTCAGAGAAACATGATATTGAAATATAACATTAGAGTAACTGGGTTATTGGTTGGCCTAGACTTCTGTAAATTGTGTTTTTTGGGTGGGTGATGTGAAGTTACATGTAGGATTTGAAATGCTTGGACACTAATTCTTAAAAAATACATCTACGTATTTTGAGTATGGCTACTTGTCCGAGTTTATTTGCTGAATAGACATAAAGGAAATGTAGGCATATTTTTTTAAAGAATTACTTGCAAGAAGTGCAGATTAATACAAGAAATCCTGAACTTTTTTTGAGTAGCTCAGTCGATAGTGCACCAGGCTCACAGTCTGTAATTCCTAGGTTCAAATCCCAGCTGGGCCAGCATTTTGATTTATTGCTGTGAAACTCCCTGCCCTCAGTCCGTAGGGGATACCAATGGGCTTGGAAATGTTGCCGTCTCAAATGGGATGTTAAGCCATGGCCCTGTGTGCAGGGAGTGTCGTACCTTACACATAGAAGCATGTGTATGCTTGATGAGAGGCTACTGTCTGTCTCCTAATAGCTATCCAGTGGGTCCCCTCCCCCCAACCTTTTCTGAGCCCTTGGGGTCTTTGTGACCTGGCCATTTAGCTAATTATGTGCATAAAAGTGCCGCTCAGAGGTAACCCAAAAACCTTCAACTTTTGGACATGATGTGTTCATGAAAACATGGCCAAAAAATGAGTGATAAACTTACATATTATAATAGGAATTATTTTCCCAGAGAGCCAAGAAAACTAATTTTTGGTAAAAACTTTTAGTTTTTATATACTCTTGTGTGTTAATGTATACAAAGTATTTTTAAATGTTTAAAAGCTACATTTCATTCATTTTTTTTTCATTCATTCATTTCATTCATAATCATTTTGATTAATCTTAAATACTGCTTTCCTACTTGAAAATAATCTCACTGGTGGCAGCATTTATTAGACAGAAGAAAAAAAAATTAATTATTGGATGATGGGTTTGCTGATTGTGATTTCGCAGGGTATTATGATACAGACTTAGATGATTAAAGTTCTTCTGAAAGTATCTCATTTGCTTTATTGAAAGCATGTGATTCACAAAGTTTTCTCATCAGTTTACCATGATGCGAATGTCTGGATATTGTGTAATTCTTAAAAAAATGCATCTACATATTTCTAGTATGTCTACATGTCAGTGTTTATTTGCTGAATAGACATACTGGAAACATGTAGGAGCATTTTTTTTTAAGAATCACTTGCACGAAATGCAGTTAATTCAAGAACTTTTGGATATGATGCATTCCTGAAAATGTAGATATAAAGTGTCTATATTGTCCAACTGTTGAGTGTCTGAAAGGCAAGGACAGCCTATAACCCTAAACTCCAGGCAAACCAATGTCTACCAAACTCCAAAAGAATGGTACTGGAGATAAGCAAAGACAGCAGAGACATCTAGCAAGCACACAACTACTCCAGCAATGAGCAACATCTGGCATGATTAAGAAGCAGTGGTGGCTTATATTGAAGGCTTATAAATATCAGCTTCTGATTGGATTAATCCCCTCTTTTAATATTTTATGACTTTATGTTTTACAATGTTCTTTTGTGTGATTAATGTTACAAATATACAATTAAAGGGATCGTCTTGCTCAGAAATTAATTAAAAATAACTTAAAATTCTCTGTCGTTGAGTCGGTTTTTTACCTACAACATGCGCATTTTAGATTACTAAAAATGAATTCTTTGGTATTGCATATCTAGATACTGAATATTCATTCTACATAGACAAAATATGATTTTGCCATTTGAGCAATACATTTTGCATTGATGGTGGATAAAAATGCTCAGTTCTTAACATACCCACAAATATTTGTTTTTGCAGCATTTTTTTCAGTTGCATCTTAGTCATATTTTTATGGATGAATATTCAAAGTAGGTTGCAAGAAATTGCAATCAAAAGCCATATTAATAGTGAAATGGTGCATTATTTTAATGTATTTTTGAATAATTCATTCCAGTGTAATGATAATAAATGAAGCTAAAACCATTTACAAATGCATAGTTGATTGCAAAATCTGAAAACAAAACAAAAAAACTGTAAAAGTTTTTCGTAACTTGTGATGTTGTAAGTTGCTTTCAACTGTGTTTCAAGTTTTGAGAATGCCAATATGCATATAATATGTCATTATTTTGTATCAAAATATATTAAGCTGTTAAATATTACATTTCAGTCCTCCTGATCCCCATCAAGAAGCATACAAGTTCCTACTTTCTGATGACATGAAACAGAATTTTGCATATATAGGCTCTTTACCACAAAATGGAATTCTACAGGTCAGAATCCACTGGCTACTCAATTTAGCACAAATGAGGTAATGCTGACATTGTGAGAGTGGAAAGTAATTATTGTTTTTTATATTCCAGTTTTCATTTGTATATTTCTTTGTTATTTTCTGTGAATGCTTCTTAAGTTTCTCTATGCGATATACTACCTTTTTTGTATTATTTGATAATACTTTGGTATCGATATATATATATGTATACTAAAGACATTTATGTTTGTTAATTAACTCATTGTTTTCTAGACTGAACTATGATGGGACAGTGACTTATAATTTTACCTACTTAGATGAGCTTATCAATATGCTGTGGAAATATAATCTGAACCCTGGATTTGAGTTAATGGGAAATCCATCCCAAGTATTTTCAGATTTTGAAAATTCTACACAAGTGTTCATGTGGAAAGATTTAGTTAAGTCTGTTGCAAGCCATTATATTGGTAAGTTGCTTTATAATATTTATTGCATTTCTTATAAATTTATAGATTTAGTAATAATTCACTAATTCATATTTCTTTCAATTAGTTCTATGAATATTTATGTCTGATACATTCAGTGAAAAACCAAAACCTTAATACTATGCATGTTGTGAATGCAAAAGCAGGTTTTGTTTTAAAAACAAAATATTAAATCTTGCAATTTTGATACTTATGAAATAATTGAAAGTTTAAATACAGATTGTGATAAAAAGAATATATTTTAATATAGAATGTCTTACTTATTTTTGTGATAATGATTAAAGTTCACTATGCCGTCCCATGGCCGAGTGGTTAGCGCGCTTGGCTACTGATCTAACGGACCCAGGTTCGAGTCCCGGGTAAGGCATGGATGTTCGTGTTGTTTTTCTGCTGAGGTCCTGCCATCCTCTCGGACCTTCTACTATGGCATATAAACTGACAGGCTCCTGTCAGACCTCTCTGGCAAGCAGCTGCTTGAGGGGGTATAAGTTTTATTAAAATGAATTGACATCAATATATCTTTTGTCTATGCCAGTGATTTTCAACATTACTTATTTCACAGCCTGGAAAATTAGACAAATATGTTTTTGTGGCTTGACAAATTACACAGTATGTTCATATTACACAGTAGTAACTTTAGTATCTCTAAACCTTCCCTCTGGACATTTTCTATGAACCAATATATAATTTTATTAAGTGTTGAATGTTTGAATAATGTAAAATAAAGTGTATACTTTTGCAAATGATATGATATTTAAAAAAATATTTTTAGATAATGTACATTAAATATCTTTGAGTATATTATTCAATGGAAGAATAAAGTAAGTGACTGTCAGATGAAACTTTGTTGCATGACATCAGACTGAAAATCAGTAGTTGAGAAACACTTGTCTGTATCCTATCCTGTTAAGAAAGGTTTGATACTAAGGTTTGATTCAAAATCTATAATGTATTGGATTAGGAGAATTAGATCATCATCTTGTATGTTTGAGTCATCTCCCCTTCATATTAGCTTATAATGGATAACATTCACTGAAGGCTTCAATCTGTCACTAACAGCTCTCTGGAAGCCTCCTTTATATTGCCCTGAGCCTCATCACCACAGGTGTTACAAGTGGTGGAGAGATATTAGTTCAGTTGGTAGCTTGCTAAGATAGAAACCTGATGTCCTTAAGGCCTGCAGTGAGAAAGTAGACACCAATAGGTGCAAATTGTGTGCAAAACAGTGTTGCTTAGAGATAAAACAATTCAACCCAATTCCACCATCAAGTTTAAGAGTGCAAAAATACTCATGATTATGGTCCTAGTGTATGACCATTATTTATTCCACTTTGCAGAAAAATTCCACACAGAAATAAAATTACTTAATCTGTTTTTGAGTATTACTAAATGTTGATTCTTATACATGGGTAATTGCTAAAACTTTAAATGTAGTTACATAATCAAGTGTGTGACTATATACTTTTACAGTCACTGCTATCAACATTTGGTGGCATATTGCATAAATTATATTTCTAAAATCAGTTAAAAGTTTATTTGTAATTATTTAATTTTTAACTTCATAATAATTTAAATTAAAATTGCTTTTTTAAAACCATTTGCATTAGCAAAACCCATCTAATATCTTGTGAGCCTCCTTTTGCCTGTAATGCAGCTCTTACACATTGGAGCATGGACTCCACAAGCTGTTGCAGTACATTCTGTGGTAGTGCTATCCATTCTTTCCACAATGTGTTCTGTGGTAGTGCTATCCATGCATTCCATAATGTGTTCTGTAATGCCTGCACATTGTCAGGTGGAGGGTCAGAGCATCAAATTGCCTTTTCCAGTAGTTCCTAAACAGGCTCAATTGGGTTGAGATCCAGTGAGTTGGGCAGCTGTGGGAGGATGGAGAATTCATTGTCATGTTCCTGAAACCAGTTTGCAACCTACCAGGCTGTGTGACATGGTGATTATCTTATTGATAGACACTAGAGTTGTCTAGCTACACTGTCATCATGAAGGTATGTACTTGGTTGGCAATGATAGAATGGTAGATGATTTCATCAAGCCATTGATTCACTGTGATCAATGTACCCAGGGATACCATGAAAACAGTTCCCAAATCATACATCTTGCTCCAGCCTGGGTTATGCTGAACACTGATAATCTGATTGGCGATCACTGATGGCATATTTTGGTGCTATGGCCTCATGTTGCTTTCTCCAAATGCAAATACCCCCATCAGCATGATGGAGTTGGAAATGGATTCATTTAATTAGGTGACAGATTTCCACATGTCAGTAATTCTGTGTTGGTGTTGATGTGCCCAGGTAAAGGCAGAGTTTCTTGTATCTCACAATGAGCATGGGTAAGTGTGATGACCTGTAACTTTCATAACAGGTTGTCATAAGACTCAATCCTGGAGGGGGCCATTTAGGGACACGTGAAGGATTTTGTAGTGAAAAGTGTAATTTCTGGAGTACAAAATCCTTTATGTCCTTACATTTGCCTTCATATGGGGTACTGAAGGCAACAGGGGTTTGCCTTCTTGGAAACAGTTTACCGTTGGCTGGTTGTTTGACTGCTCTTAAGCCAGTCACTCTTGTCTCATGGGGGCGGGGGTGGCTCAGTCGGTAGCGCGCCAGGCTCGTAATCTGTAGTTCCCAGGTTCGAGTCCCAGCTGGGTCAGCGTTGAGATTTATCTCCGCAAAATTCCCCGCCCTGCCCACGGTCAGTAGGGGACACCGATGGGCTTGAAAAGGCCGCCGTCCGTCGGATGGGACATTAAGCCGTGGCCCCGTGTGTGGGAGAGCCATACCCTGTGCACGTTAAAGAACACGCTGGATGGCCTTGACGGGAGGCTACCATCTGTCTCCCAACAGCTCTTCCAGTGGGTCCCCTCCCCCAACCTTCTCTGAGCCTTCGGGGTCCATGTGACCTGGCCATTTAGCCCATGGTGTGCAAAAAAGTGCCGCTCAGAGGTAAAACAACCCAACCCAACCTTGTCTCATGGCACCACAGTTAGGAGCAGTTCACTATGGCTGTCGTCATTGAGATACCATACATCTCACAATCATTCCACATTTAAAGTTGAAAAAATCATGGCACCAACCCATTCTTCCTTGAAATAGCATGAAAACTGATTGCCATGTGTGTGCTCTACAATCATATAATGACCATCACCAGTGCCACAGACCTGTCCATGCGTACACAAGGGGGTGTTGCTAATGCAAAGAACTCAGTGTAAATCTTAAAGCAAAAAAAAATTACTTTGGCTGGTTGTTTGACTGCTGTTGAGCCAGTCACTATTGACTCGTGACGCCACAGAATGGGAGCAGTTCACTTTGGTTGCTGTTGTCAGGACATTGGCACCCGAATGTGGTGCCCTCACAATCATGCCACATTCAAAGTTGAAAAAATCATGGCACTGATCCATTCTTCCTTGAAGTAACTCGCAATCATGCCACAGTCTATTTGTGCACAAAGGGGTGTTGCTAATGCAAAGAACTCGGTGTAAATCTTAAAGCAAAAAAAAAAAAAATTGTAGCAGTTATGTTTCACTATGGTTTTAATATTAGATAATCTTTACTTCCTTTATCTGTAAATTGCAAAAGTATTTCATTTTCAAAATAATTGTGATTTAAATTTTGTCACTTTTAGCCTTATATGGAATTAATTATGTTTCTCAGTGGAATTTTGAAACCTGGAATGAGCCAGATCACCATGACTTTGATGGACTTAATTTTACCACTAAAGGTAAATTAATTATTGATATATAAATTTATTGGGTTCCGAAATTTGAATTAAAATAGTTCAAAGAAAATCTGTCAAATTAAACCTGCTCTATCACTTCTAGAATCTATATAGCTCTAAATTTAGTCTGGAATTTTTAATTGTTAAATGGTTTATATATGGTCTAATGACTTGTTGGTTTAATATAAGCCATTCATTCCTACCGAACTGCAGAACATTGATCAGTTATCTGACTTTTCTTGTTCATGAAGATTTCCATTCAACACGAGCTGTCAGATGGATGCAATTGCTGCTCCAGATTTATGGGAAGACACATTAAATATGACTTTCAAAGATATTAATTATAGCACTACATTAATTTAGTATTTTCATTGAGAAATCCAATAATAACTTACTAATAATTTTTTCTGCTGAATAATGAACATTTTTGTAGGCAAAGGAAAATTTTATCTGTTCCTATACTTTTATGATTGTTAATTCCCAACAAGAAAGTTGCTTGTTAATTACTATCAATCTGTAAATATAATAATTGATCACATTCTGCAGTGGTAGAACTCAATTTTTCAAATGCACTCACTGTTTTAATGTTGCTAAAAGGTTTATTTTTCCAGGTTATGCTTATTATATCCATTCTTAAAAATTAGGGTAAAGGCAGTGTAGTTAATAGCACAGTAGACTCAAACTATAAGGTTTTCAATTTGGGTTTCACTACCAGCATTTAGATATTTTTCTGCTTGACCATGCACTGTCTTCAATGAGAAATAAGCTTGTAAAGGTTGTTTTCACTGGAAAAGTAGTTAAGTCATGATTTCATGTGAAGAGCCATTCTCCTATGTATGTTAAAAATATCTGAATGACCTTGATGAAAAGCTTACTTTACCAAACATCTGCTCTTCCTCAATAAATGAAGAAGTCTTCTTCCTCATCTAGAAGTTATTCTAAGTAGAAGTTGCTCAGAACCTTTGAATCCATAAATCAACACAAAGGCTATTCTACTATCTTAAAAAACTAAATCACCATCTTATTTGATTGATCTTAGTGCTTTGTATATACATGTGATTAATTAATCTAACTATAATGACAGTGCTTAATGCTTTTTCCATTGTGGAAAAGATGTAAAGGCTTCCAAACATGAAATGAGAAATCTAGAAGCTTTTTGTATCTTGTTCTATTCGAATTATTATGTTTTCATTAAAAGACAACAGTAAATCAATATGAAAATGCATGTTGATAAAATTCTGTATATATGCTTATGAATCATAATAAAATAACTTAAAAATTCTGATTTCTTTTAAACTTTGTGCATTTTTATGTGTGGCCAAAAGTTTCTATTTAATTTTATTAGGATTTATGAATTATTATGATGCTTGTTCTGAGGGACTGAGTGCTGCAGATAAAATATTAAAATTAGGAGGACCTGGCGGTTCTTGCCATATTCCTCATTCTGGATCATCACCAATTTGTTGGAAGTTTCTTAAGCATTGCCATTCTGGGAAGAATTTCTTCACTGGTGATACAGGTGTTAGACTCAACTTCATTTCTTTTCATAAAAAGGTAAATTTTCATATTTAAAGTAAATTTTCTCTGCAAGAGTAGTAAAATATAGTTTTATATGCATTGCTTAAAACTTATGACCCTGCACAATCAAAAGTATGATATTTTAAGTATCAGTGTAGTTCAATCTGTAATTAAATTCTATATTAAGAATTGAAGAATAATAGCCTTCTCAATTGTTGATGACAAAATAAAGCAATATTTATTTACTTTTGCATCTGACGGTTAAAAGTCTGATGGCTTTAAGATTTTCAGTATCCACCAGTTACTGTGAACTGAGGCAATTGCTATTTTTTTGCCATAGGAATTGTAATCAATGAGAATCTTCTGAATTACAGAGATTTTTGAAATTTTAAGGGTGTGTTCCTTTTTTAAAGAACATTATTTTTCCTCTGAGCTGCACTTTTTTTGTTCACAGTGGGCTTTAAAGCCAGATAAAAAAGATTAAGAAAGACTGGAGAATGAGATCAAAATTAAGAGAGTGGGTTGGGTTGTTTTACCTCTGAGCGGTACTTTTTCTGCACACCACAGGCTAAATGGCCAGATCACATGGACCCTGAAGGTTGGGGGACCACTGGAACAGCTATTGGGAGGCAGATGGCAGCCTCCCGTCAAGGCCATCCAGCTTGTTCTTTAACGTGCACAGGGTATGTCTCTCCCGTACATGAGGCCACAGCCTAATGTCCCATCCGATGGACAGCAGCCTTTCCAAGCCCATCGGTGTCCCCTACTGACCATGTGCAGGGCAGGAAATTTTGCTGAGAGAAATCTCAATGCTGACCCAGCTGGGACTCGAACCTGGGAACTGCAGATTACAAGCCTGGCATGCTACCAACTGAGCCACCCCTGCCCCATTAAGGGAGTGAGTAAGAAAATCCCAAAAGTTACATTGTTTTAGAAACCCAATCAGCATATGCAGTGCTGTTCTTCAAAGGGAATTTTAACTATGGTGTTCTACCTTTCTTTCAATATGTTTATTGCAGATTGTCAAAAAGCCACAAAAATGACAGCACATAGCTGGACCAATTCTCATAGGTTTAATTAGTGAATGTTTAAGGCAGTGGTTTGCAAAGTGTGGGACACAATTGGTTAGGGGCCACAGAAACTGAAAATGCTGTTCTTCATGCACACACACATATATATACATGCACACACAAAGTTAAGAATGGGGTATGATGAAATCTTTGTTAATCTCAGGAGGATAACGAGATATAAAGGTTGGAAGCCACTGCATAAGGGTTTAAATTAACAAATTGTTACGATATGTAATGAATGACAGCCAAAATAATGTATAAATACTGCTTTATTAGAATATATGTAAAAAGCTAAAATTATTTTCATCTAAAGAAATAAAAGTCAACTATTTTCTATTACTGTTTCATAATTCTATATCTTAAACATTTTTACTTGTTGTTGGTAAATTTAATGTTATAAATGTAGAAATAATATGAGGGCAAAAAATTTGTTTTGTAGAGATGGTTGTAACATGGAGATTAGTGTTAAAGTTATTAGGCAAGATAGACCAAAACAAAACATTGGGCAAAAGCAGTGTTAGTAATGCAAAAATATGAGCTTAACTATACTGAAGACAGGAGAGGCAGTGAAACAGTTGGAGCTGGGGTTGCTTGAAGCAATAACTGGTTAGGGGCCACAGGAACTGAAAATGCTGTTCTTCATATATATACACACACACACACACACAAAATTAAGAATGGGCCAATAAGTGAAAGATGTCAGCCAAGAATCCTCCCAAAGTGACTGAATGGAAACAGTTTCGATATTCAATCTAAAAGGCGGACCAAAGCATTCTTTTAGAATGGTGGAGGTCAGTAGAGCATATGTACTTTTTCATGCCAGAGTGGGGTAAAAAAACTTTATTTATAGCAGAAAACTTGCCACTACTGCACTGAATGAGCATACAGTTTTTTTTAATCAAAGAGATCTTAGTGTTCTACCTGTCCTAGGAATTTTTTTCCCATAGTGCATGGCTAGAAAAGTTTGCATTTTGGATGTTTTTGATGCAACTCTTTGTTTTTTATTTGTTACATGTAGTGCAGAGATGAATCCGAAAAGCTTCTAGCTTCTACAGGCCTTCCCATAAGAGGACATGCTCCATTTAGACCAGTTAAATTTGCTAACCACTGCCTCATAGAGAATTCAGCAAAAAAGAAATGCATACTTGCTGGAAAGGTAGCCTTACATACCATATCAACAATGCTAGTTCCAGTCAGTTTGCAAGAAAAAAAGTCAGACTTTGTCACTCAAATCAGTTTACACAATTTAGTACTGGTGAAAGTTCAGGATCATGTTAATGGATGTGTGCCAAATGTCAAAGCAAAAAAGGGAAGCAAGACTGAGGAATTCCTGAAATCATTCATCTACTTGTTTAGAAGTTTTGACAATAAGAGTGCTTATACTCCATTTTATTACTGATAAAAGTTTTTAAGTTGAGTTCAGCTATTATCTTTGTGATATGAGTATATTTATTCTCTATCTGGTTAGTTCATCATATAATCATCATGACTGAAAACCAGAAGATATCCAATATTTGAAATACTGAGAGAAATAAGTGGTCAGGTTTATTCTACATAAGATGAAGTCATGAAGCATTTTCTATGGGTTAGGCAAGATTTGAAAAATTCCCATTCTTATATTAATGTAGGTGAAATAGTAGAAATAGTCAGATTAAAAACAGAAGAGGTAGAGTATACATCATCAGTTCCCATCATGTCTCATTAACATTTTAAAAAAATGCTGCATCTTTAGTGGAAAATACAAGAATGTAGCATCATTTTTTGCATAAAGCTCAAAGAGAGAACCCCCCCCCCCCTAAAAAAAGTGTTATTTTAAAATGACACAAAGCAAAATAACTTTACATTTCATCATGTAAAGGCATTAATTTCTATTATAGTCACTGCCCAAAGTTTGTGATTTTGATAGGAAGTAATGTGAAAAGCTGCATTGCTTCCCATCATCTCATACCCCATCAATAAATGATTATTTGAAGCAAATTTTTCTGTGGCTTTTCGTTGGCTTTTTTAGCTGAGCAAGGGAAGAAAGTTCCAAGTCACTAACTAGTAAAGTACAAATAATCTTTAATATTCACTGACTTCTGTCTGTTCCAATAAACAATAATTAGCAAATATTCTCTCTTTTTACTGCAAAATGCTTAATAGAGTGGAAAGGAACTTTCATAATATATTAAACAAATACAGTTTGGAAATATTCTTATACCAAATTTAATTCCATGATAATGCTGTAATACAGTTTGAAACCTCATATTTTAACTATTTTCAATGCATAGAGGAGTTCTTTACAATATCAAGGACCTTAACAGACCCTTTTTTGCCCATAAGGCATACTTAATGACCCATATACCATAAATTTTTACATTATAGTATACAACTTAACTCTAAAAGTAATCTTCACAAGTAAAGATAACTACAGTCACTAGTAATTGAAGTGAACATATTTACCGTTTTTCTCATATGCTGGTAAAGTTGCATTTACAGCTGCTGTTACTTTGCTGTTGTTGATACTATTAATGCTACCAGTCCTTTTATACTATAATTTTTTTCAATTCCTTTTATACTATAAATGCTATCAGTCAAGGACTGGTAGCATTAATAGTAACAGCAGCTGTAAATGCAACTGTACAGCATATGAGAAAAACGGTAAATATGTTCACTTCAATTGCTAGTGACTGTAGTTATCTTTACTTGTGAAGATTACTTTTAGAGTTAAGTTGTATACTATAATGTAAAAATATATGGTATATGGGTCGTTAAGTATGCCTTATGGACAAAAAAGGATGTGTTAAGGTCCTTGATATTGTAAAGCCACTCCTCTATGCATGGAAAATAGTTAACATCTGAGGTTTAAAACTGTATCACAGCATTATCGTGGAATTAAATTTGGTATACTTTGTAGCTGTGTTTAGAATTATTTAATATTCTTATTTATTCAGCTACTAATTAATATTCAAAGTTTTTGTAAGATCATGGCAACTGATGGATAACTGGTAATAGTTATACCTGTTTTCTAATTCATTACCTGTTATCACTTTATAATAGGATCTTATCCATGGGGAGAAATCCACACTTGGTAGTTAAATAATAATAATAAAGTAAAAAAATAATTATGTGGATTGTAGTGCTTAGAGTTACCAATGCCTATGTTGTTAATTGTTAGTAAATGATTAAATCATTCAGTTCTTAACCCTTCAGGGTCTGAAATGAATATAGATGTTGACAGAATCCGAAAAAGATTTCCTTGACATGGAAATTTCAGCAAATGTTTTAATGCCCCCTCCCAACACTGAGGGTGTTTTACTCCTCTCCCCACCATCTGAACAAAATTTTATCTTTATTAAAATTACGAGTTTTTAAGTTGGTATATAACATGTTAGGTCTGTAAATGGTAGCTAGGCATAAACTGGAAGGAGAGCTGTGTACTAATCCCTAGTGATGATGCACAGAACCAGCCAGGTCTAGAACCTAATGTCCGACCCCACCTTCTCGTGGTGCAGGCCATTAGTACATTTCAAAAGAGATATTCTCTTTTGGTAGGGAACGGAAGGGGAGGGCTGCCAGTTCAGTATGGCCTACTGATCTGGCCTTCTTTTTTTTCAACCTTGCTGAGGAGTGGTTAACTTCACAGGGTCCTGGTGCTGACCATTTATACCTATTAGACTGGACTTGTTTATGCATTTGAGCTTGAATATGGATCCTGGACTTGCTGCACTGGTGGGCCTCGGTTGAGGGAGAATCTGCCGCTGTGTTTTCTGTTTGCTTCTGGGTTGCCAGCCCTAAGTGAACAGTGGCATGGGATACCTTATATCAGCTGGTGAATAATCCTAGTCATAGGCCATCGCAGGTACCTGAGCCTCACTTAGCTAGTTGGGCATCGTCAAACCTAAACTGGAGTAATGTGTCTCAGGTAGGCCATATGGCTCTTGAAAAAGTCCACTTGAAAAGGTGGTGCCTGAAGTTCCTACCAGCATCAGTGACTTCAGCCTTTAGCGGAGGAGGAGCAGGCCTTTGCCCCATGCCTACAATCAGGGGCTGTTTGATATTGTTGGTCCTACCTATCTCAATAAACCTAGTTTCTTTAAAAATCCTACTAATAATTTTCTCTCTGCAGGAATGTGAGGACATTATATAGAGATTATTCTCTTGATGTCCTTATACAGGAATTCCAATGCTATAACCTAAATATTCTAGGCTTGCAAGAGACCAGATGGAAGGTAAAGGTGAGATACTTAAAAATAATTTTAAATTTCTCTTTACAGGGAGGGAGGATGGAAAGCATCACCAAGGTGTGGGTCTGCTTCTCAGCAGACATGCTAGTGATGCTCTTCTAGGATATGAGTGCATTAATGAAAGGTTTCTTACAGCAAAATCTCAGACAAGCATTAAAGACTTAAATGTTATCTGCTGTTATGCCCCTACTGCGGATGCCAATGAGGATGAGAAGGATAGGTTTTACGGACAACTTCAGGATATTTTGAATTCTGTCAAGAAAGGAGATATTACCCTTATCCTAGGTGACTTCAATGCCAAAGTTGGTACTGACTCTGACCTTTGCGGAGGAGTAATAGGCCCTTTTGGTATTGGTAGCTGCAATGGCAATATCTCCTACAGGTAAGTAAACTCAATGGTTTCAGAATAACTAATACATATTACAAACACCACATCATACATAAATACACATGAGTTTCACCTGATGGCATGCATAAGAATATGATTGATTATATATTAATTAACAGCAAATGGGTTAGTTCTGTTAGGAATACCAGGGCATATAGGGGAGCTGAAATTGGATCTGACCATTACCTTGTTAAAAGTGTCTTGCAACTTAAACTTAAAAAGTGTTGTACTAATGTTAAAAAATTTACCTTTAATATTGTAGCTCTGAAAGACCCAGTTATAGCCAAAGCTTATCATGATAGGTTACTTAGTCATTATGACAGTCATGGTTTGCTTACTACTGAAGTTGAGGAAGAATGGGATCATCTTAAACAGGCTTTTTTGGACACTAACAGTACTCTTTTAGGAAAAAAGGAGAAGAGGAGGCAGAATTATCTGAGTGATAAGGCACTTGAGCTTATTTCAGAAAGAAAGAACTGCAGGAATGTCCTTAATCAATACCCTACTAGTCCTAATAGAAAGCATTACATAGAGCTTAATAAATGTGTAAAGGATCAGTTAACTTCTCAGAAGAATCTTTGGCTTGATGGCTTGGCTGACAAAGCCGAGGAAGCAGTTAGACAGCACAACAGCAGAGAGCTATACCAGATAGTTAATGTTTTGTGTGGTAGAAAACAGACAGGCATACAAGAATTGAAGGATAAAAAGGTAAGGTTATAGAAGGTGAGGATTCTGTTATGGACAATTGGGCTGAGCATTTCAGTGATGTTCTAAACGTTGTGGTTAATTGTACTCCCATTGTTTGTAATGATGATAGATGCATTACTGGCTTTAATGCTGGCCCTATAACACAATCTGAAGTTATTTTGGCTATTTCTAAACTTAAAACTTCATAAATCTCCAGGGGTAGATGAAATTACTACAGAAATGCCTTAGAGATGGGAATGTTTCAGTTACCACTTGGATGACTGAAATTTTAAATGTCTTTTATGATAAAGGCATGGTTCCTAAAGATTTTACCAGAGCTATTATTATCCCTATTTTCAAAAAAGGTGATCGCAGTTCTTGTGATAACTATAGGGGTATCAGCCTACTCTCTGTTCCAGGTAAAGTTCTTTCCACGATTGTGCTTAATAGAATTAAGAATCTGGTTGACAGTCAGTTGCGTGATGAGCAATGTGGATTCAGAAATGGTAGGGGATGTGTGGATCAGATATTTTCACTTAGGCAGATTCTTGAGAAATGTTTAGAGTTTCAGAAACCTTTGGTTGCTAGCTTTGTTGATTTCAAAAAGGTTTTCTACTCTATTGATCGTCATAATTTGTGGTTGATTGTGAG
The DNA here is from genome assembly GCA_038380435.1 of Ryuthela nishihirai. NCBI lineage: Eukaryota > Metazoa > Arthropoda > Arachnida > Araneae > Heptathelidae > Ryuthela > Ryuthela nishihirai. The sequence goes on from JAWZYU010000010.1 coordinate 74,116,981, forward strand.
ATCATGTGGTGTATACCAGACAAGTTAGTTAACATAATGAAAGCTCTTTATAATAACACTGAGTCGTGTGTGAGAGTTGGTAAGGCTTGTAGCAATTGGTTTAGCATTACTTCTGGTGAAAAGGGAAAAGTTTTGGCCTTAAATGGACTGGAGATACGGAAATTTCTGATTTATATTATGCTGATGATTTAGCCCTTTTGGGAAATGATGTTGATGAGATGAACTCTTTCATTCGTGCTGTTGATGAGACTGGTAGTAGAGTAGGTTTGATTATAAACAGAGAGAAAACTAAAGTGATGAAAATTGGTCAGGCAGGTTGTGATTCAGTTCATCTGAATGGTTGCAGTCTTGAGCAGGTGTTACAGTTTAATTACCTTGGGAGCTATGTAACAGATACTGGTGATGTGCAGCATGAGATTAACAGATGAATAGGGATTGCTGCCGGGACTTTTAAGAATCTATGGAGATTGTGGAGAAATAGGCCTATACACCTAAAGACTAAAATTAGACTGTATAATAGTTTGGTTCTTTCTAGGGTTCGTTATGGTAGTGAAACTTGGATGCTGTGTAAACAAGATAACAGGAAACTAGATGCTTATGTAGTATCTTGGGTATTAGGTGGTTTAACTTTGTAACTAATGATGAGGTTAGACAAAGAAGTCTGCAATCTCCTTTAAGCAGCATATTGTACAGAGAGAGACTCCACTGGTTTGGCCATGTTGCCTGTATGTATAATTATAGATTGGCAAATAGGGTTATGAACAGTGTGCCTAGAGGTCTCAGAAGGAGGGGGAGACCTAGGATGCAGTGGGCAGACAATGTCAAACAGGACCTTGTTAGAATTGGTGTGCAGTGGCCAGATGCAGCAGATGTAGCTCAGGACAGATATGCTTGGAGAATTAAACTACATGGTCTGGTTGGACCTCCGTAGCCCATGGCTGCTTGAGGATGATGATATAACATGACCTATTTTGATTTATTGTTTGTTTGTTTTTTAATTCTGAAGCTGACTTTTTGACATCTCTCAACACAATTTGCAAAAAGCCTGGACAGTGACTGACAGAAAACAAGAAAATGAATTCTGATCAATTAAAATATAGGAATAAAATATTTGAATCTAAAGAAATAAAAGCCAGTTATTTTCTTAGTAATGTTCCATTATTATATATGTAAGCATTTTAATTATAATTAATAATTTCTTAAAAATAAAGTAAATAAATTTGTTTCAACCCAGCATGCAATTTCAGAATATGTAATTTTATCTTCTAGGGTAATGGCAGCTCTATGCAGATACTGAAGCAAGAAGTTGAGACAATAAATTTTATCAAGAAACACTTCCCTAACTTTATAAATACATCTTTTTATAATGAGTATGTCCAAAATAAAATTTATATGAAACCTTGCTAATTATGATTTTGTTTATATGCAAAAGTGTTTGAAAATTGTCAAGAACTAAATTTTTTTGATTATTATTTAACTAAATAAATTATGCAGTTGTAGCAAATATATACTTTAATTTTAACTGCAAAAAGAGGTAATTAATAATAGTTTCTTATTAATGTTTTTAATTATTTCTTATAAAATATTCAAAATAACTATAAAACACCATCCACATAATCAATTTCATCATTTTAGCTTTATATCACCAAACCTACCCCCTGTTATCAGTCTCACAATAATTCTAATGAAAAAGATAATCAAATCAACATCATTTGCCAAAAGGACCAAATTTTCAGTATGATCTAAGTTATGTATTTTAATATCTCTAGACCATCTATTGCCCCAGTTTTTCCCTTACAGTGAATTCCTAGTAACATAATCAAACAAAAAAGATGACAAAATGCACTGTTATGATGGGTAAACACAGCAACCTGAGTGAGTTTGATTGTGGCCAGATAGTCAGTGAGAGGAAGATGGAGGTGATCCATATCCATGACTGCAGAACACGGATTTCTGCATGTGACCATCACACATGTATACCAGGGTTACATCAAAACTGGCAAAACCAGCAGCCACTTGGAAAAACGTGACCATAATTAGATCATTGATGTTCAAGGTGAGTCCTTCCTCTCCAATATCATATTCATTGGAATGGAGGGTCACAGTGCAAGTGATAACATCAGTATTCAATGATAGGGGCAGGTATTAAGGTTTGTGTGTGATGCCCCATCATTCACTTTTGCTTTACCTTAACCAGTTTTGCTTAATTTACGTTATATTTATCATTTTGGGGATTTTCATTTCCTTTTTGGCATCACAGCACTCGTTTCCAAGAGTTAGGAGTTGTGCATGCACAACTCCGATCTTCCAACTGTCACCCGCTAAAACGCATGCACAAGGATACGCCCTTTCTTGCGTCATAGCTTGCCTCGCTCGTCAGTTTATGTAAATGTCTTTCCCGGTGTGCAACATGACACGTTCGGCTCTTGTTAAAACTGGTGACATGCTAGTCACAGTAGCACAAGTAAGTGCACATAACATAACAGCACACAGAGTAAGAGCACAGCATAGCATAGCAGCACAGTGAGTTGTCACAGCACAGAGTAGTGAGCTCAGTAGAGCATAAGCATGTAGCACGGAAGAGTGCTCAGTTGATGTATCTTCTTCATTGAAGTTTTGGTGAGTGATTTTTGGAAATAAATTTGTTAGTTATTTAAACCTTTTGAGTCTTTACTAATTTTTTTTTCTTGAGCAACGTGAATTAAGTTTTGATTATATTTAGATATTAAACTTGACAATCATTTTTTGGATTCTTACTCATTAACGCTCACTGGTATTTTGAACCCTAATTTAACTTATTCTATTTTTTGGCAATTTGTTAATTATTGCCTGGCACCCGTCAGCTATCTGGAGCATAAAACTAATTGGATCAGAAAAAGGGTCCAAACTTAAAAGTATTTTGCATTTCTTTGGAGCGTTACATGTGTAAAGACTATTTGACCTACAATAGCATGACTGGGCTACAGTAGCCAACACTCATATATAGTACTGTTGTTAACAGCATGTCATTGGGCTATGAGGCTGCGGTGAGTAAAGGAACATCACCAATGTACCATGGAAGACTGGAAACTGGTAGCTTGGTCCAACTACAACATGCCAATGGGAAGTTGTGTGTGTGGCAAGACCACATAGGGCTATGTACCCCAAATCTCAAGTCTGGATATTACAGACCAGTGGAGGCGGTATTATCTTTTGGAACATGTCATCACTACACAAGGCTATGTTGATGTGCTCGCCAACCACCTACTCCCATTCATAGCTATCCATTTCACACAGCTGGATGTCTTCTTTCAACATTCCTGTTTGGTGAAGGACTGGTTGAAAGAGTATTCCAGTGAGTTAACCCTCGAATAGCACTCTCACTCTCTGGATTTGAACCCTATTGAGCATCTGTAGGATAAAATAGAATAATGCATTTGAGCCTGAAACCCACCACTGCCAACTCTTGGCACTTGATTAGAACTGCTGTCCTGGAATCATGGGCTGCAATATCACCTGAACATTTCCAACCACTGATAGAGTACATGCCATGATGTATTGCTGCTATTGTGAGGGTGAAAGGTGGACCCACATGTTATTAGGTGGGTATGTATAATAAATTGTCCTTTCAGTGTATTATTATACATCAAATTGCCCAAAAGAAGCAGAGGAATCTGTTTATGAATTCAGATTGGACTTTCATCTTTTCACAATTATTTGAATCTATATTTTGTAACTCATGTTCAGAATTTTAGAAAAACAATTCAATACAGTATAGCATTTAATGTTATTGATATATTCACTACAAACTACCATTAGATGAATGTGTGGATTTCTAACTGCATTTTAGTCAGTAGTGCCATCTTGTTGTTATTGATGGAAATTTCTTTATGAAAAAAAAAATGTAATGCCTCATGTAACTTAACAAATAGACAGTTGTACTTTTAGAACAATCAACTTGTTGAGTGCAAAACAATTGGAACAAAATATATATTTTTTTACATTCACATCAGTTAGTCAAACTTCTCTTTGATTAAGATTAAAAGCCCTTGACTGGTTCTATGCATCTAAATAAAAGAAATAATCAGTTGAGTAGTGTGGTTCTAAGATTTTTAACATTCAACTTTTCTTGATCATTTACTGTAAACTAGATTTCCCCCAAAAAATAATCAGCTTTTTTCATTTTTCAAAATATATAGTGGTGAATGAAACAATAATTTAGCACAAAATAAACAGCACATAACTATCAGCTATGTAATGAATGTGAGAAAGCTTGGAAACGAATTGAGGGGCAGTTGTCAGATGGCCACAAATAGCTGAAAGGGTTGAAGAAGATTAGCCCTGAATTGTACCCCTAAAAGCTGACTCAGTGGCAAGCAATAAGATGCAACTAGGCAATGAATGGCATATGCTATGTCATGATTCCCATGCAAGTTCCAATCAGTCCCATTGGACTACCATATCCCACTCCCACTGTAGAAGGGTAAATGAAGACAAGCCTCAGTTGTGCCCCTTTACTGAAGTATGGAACTGTTATAATGCAGCAATCATAATTTATTAAATTTTTATTTACTATCAAAGTTTTAATGGATTTTTTTTTTACTGCCTGAATTAAAAGAGAAAGGTTCCAAAATATCATGCAGGGCTAAGCCACAAAAGCTCCAAATGATGCAATACCTCTGCTAGTTTGTATTTTGAAATAGTTCTTTTCTCTTCATGTAATATTATTGTTACATATTATTTGTAAAATAGATTTGTAACCTTTTGTTTTTAGTGAAGCTGATCCTCTGAAGACATGGTCACTTCCTCAGTGGTGGAGATCAGATGTAACTTATGCTGCTATGGTTGCTAAGGTGAGTGGCTGGAGGAAATCTTGAAGTACTTTTATTTGTTTAGGAACTTAAATATGCAGAATTATGAAAAAAAATTGTAATTAATATTATCAAAAAATGTAGAAATCAGTGTTTGAAATTAATTACTAATACCGTTTTTGAGTGATATTATTACTTATTTTTCGAAATTTGTTAGTTTGTAAACAGATTTTCAGCAATGACCTGTAGTATGATATTTTGCTGACTTTATTTACTTAAGTACAAGTGTTAATACAATTGCAAGTCTCTCTAAGAAAAAAAATATCACTGAATTGCATTTAGTTTCCATTTTTAGGGCAGAGCTATCAACATTTCTTTCATAACTGTATTTTGCCTCTTGCATTCTTAGATCCTACAATTATTGGAAATTTAATTTTAAGATGACTGAAAACTTTAGCTACATGGCCTATGAATGCACTACATTCAACAATAGCAGGAAAATTTGCTCTGTCATTCAGCTAAAGTCAGATTTTCCTATTAACTTAAAATTACATTGAAAGGACAATTTGTTATGCATATCCATCTAACAATGTGTGGGTCACTTTTGCCCTCAGAACAGCAGCAACACATTGTGGCATGCACTCTACCATTTGTTGGAAAAGTTACTGTGGTATTGCAGCCCATGATTCCAGGACAGCAGTCTGTAAAGTGCTAAGAGTTGCCTATGATGAGTTTTGGTCTCAGATGCATCACTCCACTTTTTGCTAGAGATGTTCAGTAGAGTTCGTATCCAGAGAGTAAGAGGTTCATTCGAGGGTTGTGGACTTACTGGAATACTCCTTCAACCAGTACTTTGTCAAATGGGAGTGATGAGATGGGGCATTTTCTTGTTGAAAGAAGGTATCGTGCTGTGGGAAATTGATGACTGTGAACGGGTGTAGGTGGTTGTCGAATATGTCACCATAGCCTTGTGCAGTGAGAGTGGTCTCAATAGGTACAAGAGGCCCCAAGGTGGCACAAATAAACACTCCCCAAAACATAGCACTGCCTCCACTGGCCTGTAACACCTTGACTTGACAGTTGAGGTCTATGACTTTGTGTAATCTATGCCACACATGAACTCTGTTCAGTGTGTTGTAGTTGGAACCTCAATTTGTTGGATCAAAGTACCCATTTCCAGTGTCCCATGGTCCATTGGTAATGTTCCTTCTCCCACTACATCCTCATAGCCTGGTGACGTGCTGTTAACAAGGGTACTTGATGTGGGGATCATCTGCCAAGCCCTGTCGTGCCATCATACGTTGAATGATCTTTGCATAATCCTTTGTAGCTACCCAGTCATTGTATGCCAGTTTTATCTGTACTATGGCCCTCTGCCCTGACATTGTGATATAGGAGAGACAGTGATCACATCAAGCATCAACAGTCTGGTTACAGCCACATTTTCCCAGTGGCTGCAGGTTTTGCTGGTTTTGATGTAGTCTTGGTGCACAAATGCAACAGTTACATGCAGAAATCCCATGTTCTTCATTCACAGATATAGAGTACCCCATCTTCCTCACATCGACTATCTGCCCACAATTGAGCTTGCTCAGGTTACTGTGTGTACCCATCATAACAATCGCAGGTACACTATACAACATGTAGGCATCTGACCAGTTTTTACAGCACATGAAGTTGCAGTACAGTAATGTGTGTTTATAGCCCTCAGAGTGTTTCAGTTGGTGCATTATTGTGGCAAGTAGGGCAGTCTGTGGATGGGTGCAGTTTTGGACTACCATATTCCACTCCCACTGTATAATATGCTTTCAGTGTATTTTTCCATCGAAAGGTGATTATTAGTGAGTTATTAATGTTGAGTTCCTTAATACTTTGTATTTGGAGAAAATATAGATTATAAATGTTTAATTCTTCTGCAGAAAAATTAGTTTTTTTAACTTATGGGTGTAACATCTACAGGGTGATTCAAAACTTATCGTTCAAATTTCGTGGGGAGGTAGGGAATACGTCAGGAAACCGATTTCACATAGGAAAGTATGTCCGCAAACGTCATCTACATGAACAAAATGGACAAGTAAAGTGAACACAAGGAAACAGTACAGTTAAGTGGTAACGAATGTGACTTTTATTCCAACAAGGTAAAGTACAGGTTCACAGTAGGTGCTCAAAATTGCGACCATATACACGGACACAGGATTCACAGCGCCGTTGCATTGACCGCCGAACATTTTCAGAAACGCCTGGCATATCACAGACAATGCCTGCGGCAGCCACTATTCGTGCAACAAGGTCCATTTCACTGTCAACGGGGGTCTCGTACACATGGTCCCCCACGAAAAGCCATTTTCATGGCCCCCCACGAAAAGAAATCCATGGGTGATAAATCAGGTGACCTGGGTGGCCAAGCGATCGGTCCACCTCTACCGATCCATCGAGCTCCGAATGTTCGGTTCAGGTAATCACGCGCAACAATTGTGCTATGGGCTGGAGCCCCATCATGTTGATACCACATATCTCGGCAGATATGCGCAGGAACAGCGCTCAGAAAAGTCGTTAACACTGTCTCGAGAAATAGGTATTTCCGGCCGTCCAATCGGGGCGGTAGCAAGTAAGGTCCCAACAAACAGTCACCAATGATTCCAGCCCACACATTTACGGCAAAACGATGTTGCGCAGCGTGACTTCTCGTACCATGCGGGTTGTCGTAAGCCCACACATGTGAATTGTGTGTATTGAACACACCTTCACGAGTGAATGAAGCTTCATCTGTGAAAAGGACAGAAGCTGGAAAACTGGGGTCCACGGCACCTTTCTGCATGAACCATTGTGCAAATTCCACACGCTTCGGATAATTGTCAGGATGCAGTAACTGCATCCTTTGCAGATGGTAAGGATGCACACATTCCTCGTGCAGTATCCGCCACACTGCTGACTGAGAGACCCCAAGCTGCTGAGCAATAGCTCGTGTGCTGGTATTCGGATTATCTTCGATGGACTGTAGGACTTGTTCTGCGACGTTGACAGTCTGCATCAGTCGTCTTCTCCCCGTATCTTGAGGGGCGGGGGTGGCTCAGTCGGTAGCGCGCCAGGCTCGTAATCTGTAGTTCCCAGGTTCGAGTCCCAGCTGGATCAGCATTGAGATTTATCTCCGCAAAATATCCCTGCCCTGCCCACGGTCAGTAGGGGACACCGATGGGCTTGAAAAGGCTGCCGTCCGTCGGATGGGACGTTAAGCCGTGGCCCCATGTGCGGGAGAGCCATACCCTGTGCCGTTAAAGAACACGCTGGATGGCCTTGACGGGAGGCTACCATCTGTCTCCCAACAGTTGTTCCAGTGGGTCCCCTCCCCCAACCTTCTCTGAGCCTTCGGGGTCCTTGTGGCCTGGCCATTTAGCCCATGGTGTGCAAAAATGTGCCGCTCAGAGGTAAAACAATCCAATCCAATCCCCGTATCCTGCATGTGCTGCGCAGTGAACCATGTTCGCGCAGATTGCGATGCACACGTGCAAACATTTGATGCTGCGGTATTCTTCTGTTGGGGTGTCGGTCTTCGTAAACTTGCCTAGCTTGGCGGCCGCTTTCACCAGCTGCCCCATATGCGAGATGCATATCCGCTAGCTCTTGATGCGTAAAACGATTCATCTTATCACTAGTAAGTCAGCTCGTACACTGATGACAGCGGGAGTGGTCGGGCGAGCTGTACACTGGTTGGGTACACACAGCGCCCTCTACATACGCATGCTAACATTTGCGGACATTCTTTCCTATGTGAAATCGGTTTCCTGACGTATTCCCTACCTCCCCATGAAATTTGAACGATAAGTTTTGAATCACCCTGTAGGCTAGGCTGAATATTTTGTGTAAGTTGGTTAGTTTACCAGCTATTGCAATGATAGTTGATATTCTAGATTTCTTTTCAATTTTCATATTCATCTTATAATTTGTGAGTAATGAAAATGTTTAAAAATATAAATTTAAAAATTATATTATTTAATCAAAATGAAAAATTGATTGATGATTTATTAACATTCAATTTTATTCCATCATATATGAGGATGTCATGTGAAAACTTTAAAGGTGAAAAAAACCTACAATATGAAGATGTAGGCACTTTAAGTCATCAGTGAGGGTTAATGGCATATACTGGGCATGGTAGATCTGGCAACACAGGCTGCATGATATCAGTAGAGCAGTGCAAAATGGCTGCTCCTTTGGACATGCATAAAGGAGGAATAGCATTTTGTAATCCATTTTTTAATTAGCAAAAGTGTGAAACCCATGAAAAAAATCCATCAGCACATGAAGTTGCAGTACAGTAATGTGTGTTTATCTCTGCAACAGATGTACAAATAAAATAGGAAATTTAAGAATGCGATATTTAGCGTGACAGTTAAAAGCAACTGGGCCAGGTTAACAGAGTCATTCTTGCTCCATTCGTACACTTGCTGTAGCAATAAACGTGTTACCATACTGCAACTTCATTGGTGATGGATTTCAGTGGGTTTCATATCCTCACTAACCAAGAAACAGATGGCAGAGTACTGTTCTTCCTTTGTGCATATTTTCAAGTGAGCAGCCATCTGATATTGTTCTGCTGACATCATGCAGCCCCCCTTGCTAGATATACCTTACACAGTATATGCCTGTAATCCTTGCTGATGATGCTCTGTGCCTACAGCTGCACACAGTGGGTTCTTGATTTTTCCCCCTTTTTAAGATTTTCATTTGACTTGCCCTCATGCACTGAGTGTCACTGATTAGCTCATTTTAAAAAAAATACATGCTACCTGTTAATGAATATTGCAAAATATCTATTTATGTAGAAATTTAGAATTTTGATGGGAGGGTGTGAAGGTTGAGAGCTTTACACTGGCAGCAATAATTTCCTCTCTTGCCCACAAAGGAGGTGGTAAAATGTAAAATGCAACTTTTTTGTTTTGAGACAAACGAAAAATTCGTATTGTGTTTTATAGGTAAAATTAAAATTAATAACTTCTTCTCAAGCAGCTGCTTGCTACAGAGGTCTGACAGAAGCCTTCCGGTTTAATACACCACAGAGAGAATCTGTGAGAAGGCAAGACCTCAGTAGAAAGACACAACATAGAAAAGAAATTCATACCTTATCTGTAGCTCAAACTATTTCTGTTGTCCCAATCATCCATTGGTTATAATTTCCCCTTTTACAGGGTGCTGAAGGTGGAAAATAAAGAGCTTCAGGAGTGTCCTCTAATGGTGGGAAAAGTTTGAACATGCCAAAGTTTTAATATTACAAAAGAGCTATTTATTCTAGAAATTTAAAATTGTTGTGGTAGAGTGTGATGATCAAGAGGATTACATTGGTAGCAGTGATTGGGCCCTTACCACCAGGGGAGTGGGAAATAAAACTTTTTAGTTTTAAGAGATAAATGAAAAATTTTCTTGTGTTGTATATATGCTAATAAAACATTACCATTGCATTTTCATAATTATGCATTAGTTTGAATTTCCACTGTTAGAGGATATTAAAGGCAGAAAATAAAAAAAAACTTTCTCTTTGAAAACAAGCATCCCATATTCGCCAGAGATATTATGTTATTCTTTTAGTATAACTATATGTATTAAGATTACATGACTGTAATTGATCTATTATATGTTGTGAAAAACCATATATTTACTTGTGATAAAAAAATATCAGGATGCAAAGCCCATTGATCATATGCCTTTATTGCTCTTAACTCGTGAATTTAGCAGCTATCCACTACAACACATGCCATTTGTAGATCAAATATATCAATGGATATGATGTTAGTTGCCAGAACTAATGATGGTTTACCTTTTTTCAAGCTTCATCATTACTAAAAAAATTTCACTTATCTAATGCAGTTGCAAACTCCTGCTGTCGTTTTAAAATTGGGCCAAAGTTTGAATGGGCAAAACACTTATAAAGTATGTTTTATTTTTAAGTATATTAACTTATTTTTCCATGCCACAGTACAACCATTTCAAAAGGATAGAAGCATAACACACTATACCAGTTTTCATCACTTGATTCTATTGTGTTAACTACAAACTTGCATCATTACCAAACTTATCAACAGTACTAATGGAAAAGTTTATCTGCTGAAAAGAAACAAATCACTGTCAAATAAGGCTAATATTTCAAGTATCTGCAACATATCATATCTGTAGTTCCTATCATCTGTGGCAGTAGCTCAGTCAATAATGTGTTAGGCTTGTAATCTAAAGTTCCCGGGTTCGAGTCCTACCTCGGCCAGTGTTGAGATTTATCTCTGCAAAACTCCCACCCTGCCCCCGATCAATAGGAGACACTATCTGTCAGATGGGATTGTAAAGCTGTGGCCCCATGTGAAGCAGAGCCATATCTTGTGCACATTAAAAAACATGCTGAATGGCTGTGATGGGATATTTATCCAGTGGATCCCTTCCCCAATCTTCTCTGAGCTTTCAGGGTTCTTGTGACCTGGCCATCTAGCCATTGTGTGCAAAAAAGTGCCACTCAGAAGTTAAACAACCAACCCAAATCTTCCTGTCTGCAACTCTTTTCACAACAAAAAGCAAATTATATGCATTAACATGCTTCCAGTAGTGGAGGAAGGAGGGAAAAGTTGACATATGGCTCCCCCTGAAAATTTGCAATAACACTGAAATATTACAATTAATTTTTTCTGAAAATTTTTAATTAATTTTTCAGTTTTTGCCCCTCTCCCCAATTTCTAGACATGTGTACTAATACTTTTTTTTAGCACCCATGTATTATCTCACATAATCCATACATTACTTCTAATGATTTAACAAGTAGGTAAGCCCTACTGAAAATCAAACATTATATCTCTGGAATCTTTCCATACATTCGATCATTTTTGCTGTAAGAGCTAGCCGTAACTGGCATAGTGGTTAGGGAGCTAGCTACTACTGTTTCAGGAGTGCAAACTTTATATGTTATGTTAGCTCTAACTGAGGCCTGGTCAGCAGTGACCACTGCCTTAGTAGAGCATGTCCTTGTATGAGTAGGCCTGTAAAAGTTAGGAGTAGCTTCTAGGATTCTTCTCTGTCCTATATGTAAAAAAAAAAAAAAAAAAAAAACTGCTTGGAGTGTATAAAATACAGTAGTGGGAAATCAAACTTTTTAGTATTCAGAGATGAATAGAAAAATTATTTTTGTGCTTTAAGTATGTGCTAATAAAATATTACCTTTTGCATTTTCACAATTATCCATTTTCAGATTTTCTAAACTCTGAGGCTACAAAACACAATTTCTGACTAACTGTAATTCACTGAATAAATACTTTTAAGTAAGAATTCTAATGAAAGATTACAGTTCAATTGGTATATTGCTCTATTTTGACTTCATTTGACATTGATTTTGTACAGTAGTGAAAATAAAAACAATACCCAAACTAGTATGTATTTGTTTTAATATTTATTAATTTTAACTTTTTAGGTCATTGTTCAGCACCTATTATATTATAATGGAAGACATAATGGCTCAGAAAATATTAATTTTGGGCTTCTTAGCAATGATAATGCCTTTCTAAGTTATTTTCCAAATCAATTTAACCAGAGAACCTTATTAGCAAGATTTCAAATTAATGACACAAATCCACCATATGTTCAATTTGTTAAGAAACCTGTTTATGCAGCAATGGGGCTTCTGGGAAAACTTGGCAATATGATATTGAAGACCAAGATGTTTTCTAACAGTAAGTATCAAGAGATATACAAAATAGTTTTAACAGTGGCATTTATATATATGTACTTAATATTTATTTTTGATTTTGTAATACTTCAGAATTCATGAATATGTATCCAGTAATAATTTTCCACTCTGTAAATTGATTCAAATATTTAGAGGAAAAATTGTCTTGAGCCAGGTGGGATACGAACCCATGACCTCCTGATAACATCAGGTGCTCTGGACCACTGAGCTACCAGCCACCGATCAAGATCTCCTCTAACTGATGTTATGAACATTCTCAACCTACTTTTCTAATATGTAGGGAGTGTTCAGGCAATCCTGCCTCAAGCGGCTTTTTAATGCCTTTTCTTAGATGGAATGCATGTCTTACGAGTATGCAATCTACAAATAATTATTATTAAACTCAACTCATTAAGTATCCACTAATAATTTTCCACTCTGTAAATTGATTCACATATTTAGAGGAAAAGTTGTCTTGAGCCAGGTGGGGTATGAAGGAATATGAGTGTGCTATTCTTTCATGACTGAAATGTTGAACAACATTAAAATATATTTCTTGTTTTTTTTTTAAGTTTACATTAAGTACAATAATCCAACACTTTAAGGGATGAAAGCATTCCTAGAAAATGGCATTTAAAATGAATCATTTGAAATGTAATACAAAAGAAGAGAAGATACGTTTGAAATCCTCACAAAGATTCAAGCCTGTATACTCTTTTTGCATTGATAAAATGAATAAAAATAATATTTAATATTCAGTAATATACAATATGTATTGTAATTTAAAGCAAATATAGTGCAATATAAATGAATACTAAACCAAAATATTTATTTTCTCATCAATCTGCTAGTTTAATAGGACTTTTGATTAAACCTCCATTTTTTGGTGGTCTCATTGATTGTGCCATGAACTGAAATCAAGCGCAGAGTTTGACATCAAATGGTACTTGATAATATGCAGTAAATTTAATGTTTTCCTCTTAGTTTGCCACCAAATTTAATATAACCAGAACTGTACTGCTTGCATGCATTTATGATCTTTCCAGTTGTTTGTCCATTGCAAAGTGTTATAACTTATGAATTTGAGTAGTGACCTTGCAGTACATTCCACATACAGATTGAATATATGTATATTTGTTAACTGAGAAGACTAACATACCTGCTTCAATACAAGATTTTCTTGTCTATTAGTGCAGCATTGAATACAAGTGATACAAGATGCCAACTGTGTCAAATATGCACTGGTTAGAATTCAAACACAATACAAGAAAGTATTTTTCAGTGTATCTGAGGAAGGCATGCAACACAAATTTTGAAAGAGACACTCTGTATGCTGTTTCTAGATTTAACACTGAAGTGCTCTGTTTATATGATTTTTTGTTGTTGCTATTATTACTGGAAAAAGTGTGTATCTATAAACTCCATTAGCCTATCAATTGATAAGAGTATTGTTAAGACAACAATTCAGAATACATTTAAATTTTAATTCAATTAGCCTTCAGAATAAATTTATTTAGATTTGTTTTTAACATAACTGGCTTAGCAGTGTAGCACAACTTTGATCTCACTGAACTGAGAGTGCTTGAGAATTGTTAATCGTGTTCATGTTTTCACAGTGGCAAAGTTGATGTTACACAACTGCTCACTGGTTGTGTAATTGGTGATTATCTCTTGTTGCAGTATGTTTTATACTACCTCATTCAAAAGTATTCATCTTAGTGATTTCCATTTTATGGTTGTAATATTTTGTTTTCACATTTTATCCACATGTGAAAAAGAAGGATTTGTGTTATATAATGAGATGTCCATTAAGATGAATTTTCTCACAGTGCCATCAGTGTCACTATAATAAACTTTTGCTGTATATTTTAATAGATAATCAAAAGCAATGGAAATATCTAAATTATACAATGATTCTGGGATTAATACAACACATCTTTCAGTAGGTAGTACCTAGAAAATTGTGCGTTTTCATTTGAAGATTCATTTATTTTTTATCCTTACATGTATGTCTGGATGCCACAACACTGAATAGCAACAATGAAAAACAAAAATTATTCATTTGCAACATATAGGACAGAGAAGAATCCTACAACATATAAGGATATGCCCTACCTAAACTGAAGTCACTGCTGACTACTGCCTCAGTTAGAGTTAATGCAATACTCAGTTATTAAAATAATAAGTTAAAATTTCAAGTATTTTTCAGCTGTTCTTGTTCGCAAGTTCTGCTATCAAGATTTATTGTTCTCAAAGCTTCAAGATATCTATTTTAGAAATATATATATAACATATAAATCTGAAAGTTTTACTAGATCAGAGATTAGGATGGAAAAAGCGAAACTCATTCTTTGTGTACATTCAAATTAGATAATACTTAGTGAACATCACCTAGTGAGGAAAAATACATATTTTTCCAGACTCAAACTCTGGGAAAGGAGATTGTACAGCTTTGTAATTTAAACAGATGTAAGTATCACTCATTTACTTCAACTAGTTAGACTCACTGGCATGTTACCAGAAGATCCTGAATTCAAAGCAAGGATGTTCTAATTGTTAGACACTGCACTGATCAATTAGTTCAAATTTGGTTGCTGATCAATTAGTTAGTATTTAGTTGCTTGTTTTTTGCATAAAATTAATATAATTTACTATCTCCTGGTGTAGACTTTAGTATGAGTTTGGCAAACATTCTATGCTACTGCTGAACTTGGCAAAATGAGCTGGATAATATTGTGCTTTTTGTTAATGGTCTGTAAGAAGTTGTAATGTAAGAATTGTATTTTCACACTTAAAAAGAAAGTCTAATGTAAGTATATAAAGAATGATAAATAATTAAACCTGCTTTAAAGAAGTCTGTTAACTTTTTTACATTAAATTCTTTTGAGTTTACCAGTTCTTTAGCAAGACAACACTGCATCGAAAGATAACCATTACCTTCTTTTATGATCTACTTAGTGAAACATTGTTTATTGAACAGTCAAACATTCTTCCTTCAAGATTTTATAACTAATTAATATTGTGCTTTTCTTCATATATTGCTTTCAAGGCTTGGTGTTATTCAAGTTATGCATAAACAAATAGTGAAACAGCTAATACATATCAAAAGTTAAACAATGAGTACCTAAAATCATAGTAGAAGATACAATTTGTTTTAATGTAGGAAGAACCAATATGAAAAATATCTGCCTAAAATTAATTGCATTAATCTTTTTTCTATTTAATATTCAATATTTATTGTTTTCAACAAAGTGTGTATATCATATCAGGTCAGTATTTGGAAAGTTCAACAAGTAAGTTTGGAGTCCTAGCAACAAATAACAAGCAAGTGAGGTAAGCATTTAAAATAAATTTATTTTTCAATAGTTCTTATAAAGATGTATTTTAATTATAAATGTAAATATTTTTGCATTAAAATTATAAGGGCAAAATATAATTCTTATCAATATTTATATTGTAGCATTATTAAATGATGCATGATATTTGAGAAAATGTTACGAAACAGGGGACTTCTGTCCTATGCTACATAAAAAATCCAGCCCTCTATAATATTGTAAATATAATTTTTCTAATGAAAGGCCAAAAATAATTTTTCACTTTATATGGATTGTGTTGTATTTGTTTGTTATATCACATTGTTTTGTATGTATAAATTTGAGGAAAATATAAAAAAAAAATACTGCTGCATATTCATATATTGAAATGTTTGTAGCAAGAGTAAAATAATCTTAAAAACTTTACAGATCTAATAACATTTCACACTCTTCAATTACATTTCATTGGTAACATGATAGATTGTGCTTAACATTCTGACCTATACCTGACAAGAGAGGCCGGTTCTTTGATCTAGTGGTTAGTATGTTGTGTTTCCAAGTTGATGGTATTGAGTTCAATTCCAGCCAATACTGAGATCATAAAGTCGTTAAAATCAGAACTTATTCCATGATGAAAATGTTGGAAAAAGCTAATGAAACAACATGAGAAATTTGTGTGACTTGAATGATTGAGAGATTTATGAAAAATGAGTAAAGATACAGATAGTCTGTAAGACAAAAGATTAGGATTTATGGTACAAGTGATTTTTCCATGTGTATGTTCATAAAACATAATAGTTGTAGTGACTGAGAAAGAAAGCTATATACATGCAAGCTTAGTCCAATAATGAATGCCAACAGGAGGAAGTATAAAAACAAACCTTTGACAAAAGACAATGAGAATGGAAACAGCTGGTTTATCCACTCTACCCAAAGGTTGAGCTGGAGCAATTGTTCAAATTGGACATACCCTTAGTACAATTGTTACAATTGGGATCAAACTCCTGACCCCTCAGAGTATGTTGCAAATGGATGGGTAAACAAGTTATGCAACCACTATATACTTTTATACAGTACATATGCATGTTTGGAAGGTCATTCCATTAGCAAGTTTCAAATCCTGGTTACATACGTAAGCTGCTGAGCTAATTATTTCAATTGCTTTAAAGAGCATAATATAGTAAACTGCAAGAGTAAGCACTATAGCATTCATCCAGACATTATATATATATATATCTATCAGGGCAAGTTCAGGGACAGTTATTGTTTTCTGTTATATAATAATGTAATTATAACAAAGCCACATAAACTATTACTCTCACTATATGGACACATTCCCGTTTGATTATAAGACATCACCTGTTTTCATCTCTCATCAATTTAAGTGTTTTATATTTGTTAAATAATATATTATAGCCTCATTTGTCCTAATTTAAATTTTATTTAATTAACATAACTGGAAATTCTTTATCTAACTACTGTTTTAAAACACTAGCTGCATAAATTGATATTTTTCAATATGTTATTCAAACATTCTTAATACTACCAGTATTTTACTGTTCCCTCTCTCTCATTCTCGTAATTGTCACTGGAAGTTGTAAGCAATAGTTGTGCATGACAGGACTATCATATTATAATTTAATATTGGAGCAAATTGGTGTCACAGGTTGAACCTGTTTCAGCCACCTGGAAGTTACGCTCTATTTGCAGTGTATACAACAGGCATTGAAAAAATTCTTGATATGCATCTGCAGAACAAAAACCATTGCACTTATCTCAACAAAACTTTTATCATCCTTCAAAGTACTCCCCTCCAGTATCTATGCAAAGTGGCAGATGTCTATGCCAATTCTGGAATGTTTGGTGGTACTCCTGCTGTAGAATACTCTACAACTCTAAATGAATGCATTTTGCAAGGTCTTGCACCCTTGGAAATAGCAAGTTTATTTTAAATTTTTGAAAACAACCAAAAATCGCATGTTGCAAGATCAGGTGAATATGCAGGAAGGGGTAGCTTTTTGATTTTTTCTTGCCTCAGATAGGATGTAACTTACCAGGTTTTGAGAGCACTGGCATTATCATGAAGAAGAAACCTTGGCAGACCTGTTGTTGGATGCTTCTCTTTCATCTCTTTAGCCATTTTGGGCAAAACAATGTTGGAGTAGTATTGACCATTTATAGTAATTTTTTCAGATGTGTCCACAGCTACCACACATTGGGGAAGTGAAAAAAATTGTGAACATCCTCTTCCTTGAATGGTTAACAGACATTCTCATAGGTGATGAAAGTCTTATCAGATGACTTGGGGATGTGATTCATCTGCCGCAACCCAAACATAGTTGTTGATCTTTCTGGGAGTTATATAATAATAAAACCATGTCTCATCACCTATGAGAATGTCTGTTAACCATTTGGGGCCACTATAATACAGGTTCAAACATTGCCAGCATCTCCTTGCACGAGTCCACTCTAAACCTTTTTTGCTGTTCTGCCAGTTTGCGGGGTACCCATTTGGCACAGATCTTTCAAAACTTTAAATGTTGATTAATAATTGTTTCCACACTGCTAAATAAGTACACTGATATCTAAATATTTCACCTGTATGGTAATGTGTGGGTTTTCTTTAATGAGTTCACGAACATCAGCGAGGTTCTCTCGTTCATTGCCTCCTTGTCTTCCTGCATGAGGGAGGTCTTCGAAGCTCTGCCGTCCTTCTCGGACTTTACTCATCCATCCTGTAATAGTGTCATATGAACAAGCATGCTCCCCATATGTGAAAAGCTCTCCCCATGTGATAAATCGGCATGAATTTTTTTTTTGTGTCGTCCTCAAACTGCATCCTTGTGAAAATGTAAAATCTTTCCCCATCTTTAGTAGGATTCATAGCAATAATGCACATATTTTACAGACTAAACTTTACATGCCTCCAGTGAATAGAGAAATGGTGATACTGTCCTTTTTTTAAAAAAACATAATGACAAGTTCAGACAAGCTTTCAAACAGTCATAGCTCATTAACTTCAGATAAAGAATGCAAATCTACAGACACGTGTCAAGAACTTTTTCAATGCCCTCCATAACAATAGTAAAATTCTGCATCTTTGTATTTCAGAGTTGAATTTTTTCTTTTTATACAAGGCTTCAGTTGGCTGTACTTATATACAACAGTGATGATGTAAAAAATTCTTCAGGTATTGCTCTTGTCAAGTTGGTTGTGAACTCTTCTCTTGCTAATGGCAAGTAACTTCATGAAATTCATATGAGAGTTAAATTTGTTTTTCAATAATTCATGTAATTTAAATCATTAACTCTTAAGTACAGGAAACCCTTTCCAATCATTGTGGTTACTATTCTTAATATGGCCATCAGCAAAACACGAATCAGCAAAACAACAATCAGCAAAACACGAACCTTCAAATACCCTAGCAAAGACATAAGTAGCTATTTATATGCAATAAAAGCTTGAGAGTAAATATCTGTATATATATATATGGGATAAACAGATCTTGAAAATATCAAAATAAAGTTCATGAACTCAACAGTAAATTTTGCAGTAAAGCAATAAAAATAAGCCTGTAACCCTGTTTTATTTTGCACATTACTCACTTAATTCAGAATCTTAAGTAATTGCTTTCTGCTCTACCATTTCAAAAGGAATTTTTATTTAGAAACTATAATTCAGGCACCATCCTCATAGAAATTTTACCATTGTGATAAAAAAGCAGTGTGCATTCTTGGCTGTGAATCAAAATGATTTGGTTTCATGTTCTGTGTAAGGCTTGGATATTTTCTTGTGTTGTCTCTCTGCTGAGACATGTTACATCTTTTTTCTGTAGCATTTTGTTGCATTGACAGATGTATTACATATATTGTGGCAAGTAGCTGCTTCAGAGGTAATTTTCTTATATAACATAAAATACAAAAATTGAAACAGTAGTTTCACTAGGATAGCAACTGCAATGAAAGAACCAATAATTAAACTGATAATTTGAACATCATCTGCAGAAAGAAATTCATGTTTTTTGTGACATCACATGCCTTAATATAATATAATTTATTAGTGTACACTCAATCAATAGTTAAAAAACACTTGATATACATCTATCAGCCCTCTGAGACCACAGCAGTCATTCATATGATTGTGATTAGCTTTCTTTTATGTTTTGAATGCTTAAATATAAAATATTAATTTATTATAATGTTCAATGTGTTCTCATTTGATTTGTGTTAAATAATTAGTGTATATGGCCCTGTTGGATATGGAATTCAAGTATAATCAAATGTATAATCAAATTTTTCCATATTGGGAAAATAAGTGTCGTATTCAAGATTGTAGATATTTGATGGAAGATTATATTTAAACACATATAATCAAATTTGTGATTAGCAAGGGTTTCTTGTATGCTGCATTTATTTGTATTTGAAAAGACAGGTGTATTAATTGTATTTTTCAATCATGCATTTTCATTTTAATTGCTATATTTTCGTAACTCAAGATTAGGCATACCCTTTTGACCATGTTATTCTGCATGTTTAGTCTTTCCCATTATAGACTGAATGCTAATACTCTCAACATTTTGCTATATACAATAAATTTTGAACTTTTTTCATTTTTTTTAACTATATATTTTAAAATAATGCACAAATGTAATATGCTTCATATTCTGGCGAAAGGTATCTTGTGCATCTGTTCACACAGGACTGGAACCCACAAGCAAACAGAAATCACACTGGTAAATCTTCCTTCAACAGAAGCTTACCAGTGCAGCAAGTTCAGGATCCATAATCATTCTCAAATTAGACAGTCTGGCTGGGTTTAAAAGGTCAGCCCCAAAACAGTGAAATTGACCACTCCTCAGCAGGATAGATAAAAAATAAAAAGGTGCCATAAAATACAGATCAATAGTCACACTGATTGAAGCTAACAAGACTAATGAAAGAAAGAAATCTTATGTTATTTCCAAAAATGTAAAACAAAATCCATATTATCATAAAACAAGGTTTTTCCTCTCTATTTCTTAGTAAAACTGTAATAACAGACAACCTTTTGTAAATCGTGCTAAAGGAACTTCTTTCATTGTATGCCTAGCTACTATTTATTTGTGATGTTCATGCAATTTTCAAATAGTTTGTGGAATAAAATTTAATTATAATTAATATATAAGAAACACACTTTTATATACAAATAGGGAAAAATCCAATCTTTAACCATATAACTGCCAATCAGATTTTTTAGAACCAATTGTGATATTTGAGTAAGAAGAGTTTTTTAAATAGGTAAATCTTTCTTTTTCACAATTTGCTAAATGTGTTATAGCTTTTACTAAGAAATGGAAGGAAAAACATTTTATATGATCATATGTGTTTCGTTTTACATTTTGGGAAATAATATTACTAATACAAAATATATTCAGGTTTCTTTCTTTCTTAATCAACTTCAAATGGGGCAGAGGATTGCCTCAGTCAGTAGCATGCCAGGCTCATAATCTACAGTTCTCAATTTGAGTCCCATCTGTGCCAGCATTGAGATTTATAAACCTCTATCTTGCCCTTGGTCAGTAGGGGGCACCAATGGACTTGGAAAGATTGTCATCCATGTATGGAACATAAAGCCATGGTCTCATAAACAGGAGGGTCATACCCTGTGCATGTTAAAGAACATGCTCCATCTCATAACAGCTATCCGATGGATTCCCATTCCCCCAACCTTCTCTGAGGAACAGCAGAGCTTGAAGTCCTTATGACCTGACCATTTAGTCCATTGTGTGCAAAAAAAGTGCCACTCAGAGGTAAAAAACAACCTAATCTCAACTTCAATTTTGAAGTGCTGTGTACTCAAAAGAACAATGTTATTCTTCTTTGGTCAATAAGAAGTGATTATTTCTTCATTTTGGAAGCCATATAGCAGTAAACATGACTTCCTTTGTAGTTTACAAATAGAAGCCGGAGTTCAGGCTTTTGATGCTTCATTAACCTACTAAAATATGATCCTCAAATTTTACTGTTCATAATTCATTCTGTTGCAATTTGTGGGAAAATGCTTTGTGCTGATAATGACCATCAAATTAAAAATTTGTACAATTTTTACAATAGAATATTTTTGTTATAAATAATAAATAAATTATTTCTCAAATGGGTATTCCCTTTTTCCTGTTATAAATCACCCTGTTTTGTTCCTACTAAGTTGCACTCCTTTTACAGCTGCATAACAGTCCATTAATATTTAAATATAACTTCACACATCCTCAATTATGGCAACTTATATTTATCTTAGTAGTTGCACAAGAAAACTTTTATGGGTGTATCAGGGCTTAATTTTATCTATGATAGAAATTTAAAATAATTTGAATTTTGCTCCACATGTGTTTGACTAGATTAAATATATGTATTATATATATTCTTTCTACTGGTGCTACCTTGATATTGGTGCACAGAACAGATTTAATTCTTTTTATAAATGTAAAACATAAAAGAGAACACTTCTTGTGAACCCACAAATAATAAACTATTTTAATTGTTTTTCATACATAACGTTAACGATATAAGTAAAATAAAAATGATTTTACTCACCACAACCACAATTAAATGTGGAGGAAAACCAAATAGCTGAGGTAGTTTTGCTGCTCTTCCCAATGATATATTTGCACAAGAGTATGTTTTTCAGCTTTATTTGCAGTAAAAATGAAATATCAAAATAACAAAGTTCTGAATCGGATATCCAATGTGCTATTTTGAAAACTGGACAAAGAATCAAAAACTCTTCCAGGGAAGCAAAACCACTGCTCTCAGTTAAGAACATAATACTCTTCTGTGAATACTAGAACGTTAGTTTCATTCATTGATTTAATTGCTGTTATTTTCATGATTAGGACACTTTGTGCTTAAATTTATAACCAATATTATAAATATGTGTTTAATGCAATTACAATTCAGAAATATTATTTGGTTTGTCTGCAATTATAGGGGCTGAGGTGGCTCAGTCAGTAGTGCACCAATCTCATAATCTGCAGTTCTCAGGTTCAAGTCCCAGCTGGGTCAGCATTGAGATTTATCTCTGCAAACTCTCCACCCTGCCCACAGTCAGCAGGGGACACTGATAGGCTTGGAAAGGCCACCGTCCATCTGATGGGATGTTAAGCTGTGGCCCATGTGAGGCAGAGCCATAACCTTTGCACATTAAAAAACCTGCTGAATGACCTTCATGGGATTTTTATCAGTGTTTAATAAATTATCACAGGGAAACATCCTGTAGACAAGAAACACTTGTAATAATTAGTTGGAAAAAATTGATTGTCCTGACTGGAATTCAAAGCATGACTCTCAGAAGCATGCCGGGCATCTTAACAGCTGGATCATCAAGAGCTGACAATGTGGCAGCTTGGCTGCCCAATTACTGATAACAGATGGTGTCACTGGCAAATCAACAGAAATTGCAGGAATGCTTATAGATCACTTTGTTGGAAAAATGGCCAGCTCTTGATGGTCCAGCGGTTAAGATGCCCAGCAACTTCTGGGAGACCTGGGTTCAAATCCCAGTCAGGACAACTAATTATTTCAAGTATTAAAAAACTTGCTGAATGGCCTTGATGGGATTTTTATCCAGTGGGTCCTCTCCCTCCAATCTTCTCTAAGCCTTTGGGGTCCTTGTGATCTGGCCATTTTAGCCCATGGTGTGCAAAAAAGTGCCATTCAGAGGTAAAACAACCTAACCCAAAGCTGCAATTATACATAATGGTATAAAGAATATCAGCTAGTTTTAAGTTTTTAGTTTAATTTATTTGGTATTAAACCAATAACACAGTATCAGTGTTATTGGTGAGATTTTTCAATATTGATTAATACATAAGAAAATTTTGCTATAATTTTTTAAATATTTTGTCTATTATGCTTTCTATATATTTTTACCATCGCAATTTTATTTCATCATATCATTTAGCTTCTGATGTCAAATGCATTTTGTATGAATTGAATAATCTGAAAAGCAATCCATATGCTGTATGGAAGACAATGGGATCTCCAGCATTTCCAAATGCCCAACAGTTTGCATTGATAAAAAATCAAGAGGTAAAATTTTCAATTCTGCTATTGCATCTGATTAGTTTGTCATTTAGAATTCTACTGCTCTTAATTTTGACACATTAATGGTCATTATGAACAACAAAGAAGTGCATGATAAAATTATATATTTCTAATTTCTATATTTTTATAAGGCAGGTTTCTGTTTAATGCAAGAATAAATTTAATGTTGCAAATAAAGTATGATAATATTTTGTGTTAATATTCAAAAAATTCACTGCTTATCAAAAGTTAAAACAGTTACAGAAATGCATAGATCATGAAATATATTTGAATAAATTTAATCAAATGCCATTTGAAGATACAAAGATAATTTGTGATAAATCATTAAATTGTGGGTCAAAATGATTTACATATACCTTAAAAAATTAATAAAAGAAAGTACATTGAAAGGGAGGAGGGTTGACTGAATACAAAATGTATATTCAATAGGGCATATAGTTGTCTCTAGCACTAATGGAAGTCTGTTAACATCGGTCAATTAAATAATCCAGAGAATGTCCTCAATTATCCTCAATTAAATAATCCAGAGAATGGGAGGGCAATAAAGTCTTCTGGGCAATAATAGACACACTGAGGTCCTGAAGGTTTAGGGAGAGGGTTGAAGGACAATAATATATCTTCCTAGGGTATCCCATAGATGTTCTGTCAAACTGATATCCAGAAAGAAGGCAGAATACTCCATTATTTGGATACCTTCTTCCTCAAGATATTGGTTGGTTAGTCTTCTTCTAGTGGATGGGCATTATCATCCATTAGGGAGAAATTGTCACTGCACTAGCATAGGGCTTGACATAGATATCAAGGATTTTATCCTGATACCTCAAAGCATTCCCAGAACCTCCATCAAACACATGGAGATTGGTACAGCCACCCAATGAAAACCCAGCCCAATAGACCACCACCAAATGCACTTTTCTCAATGATGTTATGGATTGGTTTGTGGGATCCATTTCTTTCCAGATCAGTACACATCTTGTCCGATTGTAGAGAAAATCTCAACTATTCTATGAACAGGACATGATTCCATTGTTTTCAGGGCCAGGCTGTGTGATCATGACACCATTTCAAATGAGTGTCTTAAGTTAAAAGGATGCATACAATGTATTGATAAGCATAGAGTTTAGCTGTATGAAGTCTGCTGGTCACAGTTGAGACAGATGCCTCCTTTCCTGTGGCTGCAATAAGGTCTGAATGCAGAGATGATGATGATGATGTTGCTTTCTTGTTCTGTTGGAACAGTAGTTCAATATAGCAATCATTTTGAGGGGTTGCAATAGTAGAACATTCATGAACAGCTCTTCTGACAATGGATTCTTTGAAATTCCTACCTTATCCTTAAAATAGCAGGACAGGCACCAAAGAATATGGTCACAGTGATTATTTGAACATATTCCAACAGGTCTCCATCATTTGAATCAGATAAATGTTTCCTCTGAGGCATCACGAAGCACTCAGCTATTCCAGACTGGCATTAGTATTTCAGTTGAAATGTCAAGCATTTTTGAAAGTACTCCTTTTATAGGTTATCTGTTTTACATATTCCACGACATTAAATGGGATTTACATATTGATTTTTTACAAACTATGCATTAAATTACCTAGGTATATTTAAATATCAGTTATTTATCTTTAACAATTTTTGTTTATTCATATTTGGTGATCCATGCTTAACTTTTGATGAGCAGTGTATTATCATTAAACTAAATAAGTTTCTGCAAATTATTTTCAGGTTTTTTTTTAAATATTTAATTTACTCCTCTATTGTCTGCAAGCTATGCTAAATTCACTTTTCTGTTTTTTACATGAAAAAACATAAAGTTCTTGTTACTTGAAAATAACAGTTTAAGCAAAAAATGTTTAAATTACTAATTTTATGCTTTGTATTATGCAGGATCCATATCAAAGGCTTTGCCCAGGACATGTGCACACCCCTCCTCCTTGGCATATTAACCTTAAAGTTCAGCTTCCAGGAGTCAGCTTAGTTCACATCTGCAGTAAAAGTCTAATACCTGAACAGGTTATTTTTTGTTATGTTTACATTTTTAAATGTTAATTACAATATTTTAATATATGCTGAATGCAGATAGTGTAATTCAAAGCAATAAATTTCTCTTAAAGAGATCTGAAAAAAAAATTTTTTTTTCCTGTGTATATTTTATTGCTGATCATTAACAATTTGCTCCTATTGAAAAACAGTTTTTGGTTAATAGAAAAAAGTTTCTTTAGTTGGGTGAGATAAGAGGCCTCCTAATATGTCAGATACTCTGACTATATCATTATAGAATATGAAGAGATCAGAAATAGTCCTAAATGGTATGACAATTGAGAAACCTAGCTACTGTTGAAATGAGCATAACCTTATGTATTCTGCACTAGCTTTAACTAATGCTGTGATCAGAGAACTTGATTTCCATCTTAGAGGGTTAGTTATTTGGGGTTTAACAGTATGTGGGAAATTTCTCAGAGGTGTGAAATGGCTTAGAGGGTTTAGTTTGGTTGTTCAGGGTTTAATGGTGAATCAATGACTAATGTTATTTTGAATCAAATGGCTCAGAGTATGTCCTTGTAGGTGAAACATGGACACACTAAGTGTAGCTTATTTTGTTGCATATATTTAATTTTGTATCAAGTGAAGCATCACATGGTGTTACATGTAATTTACACAAATTTTTAATGATAGGTTTCTTGCATATAACCCTGGATTGCATGTGAGCTACAAGGGCACCATCATTTAAGTGGTCCTACATGGTGTCTTTATATCCCACCATGCAACTCAGTGTTAAAAGGGAGAAAGTCATTAAAAACACACATATACAGAGTGGAATTTTTTTTTAAATTAACAGAGAATTGTCTTTGATGGATGTCAGATGCACTAACCATAACAATGAGTTTCTCTTAACATTAGATTGTTGTGAGTGCACTATAAAAATACCTTTTTTTGCCCTTTGCAGTCCTATGTTGAACTGAACTTGTTACTTTATTTTCTGCATCTAGTTGAAGTCAAGACTTGTCTATTTAGAAAAAGAGCTGAAACTAACATTATTGAAGAGCTAAAAGAAGTCTCATCACAACAAGTGAAATACTGAACATTTTGCACCAGCATATTATTTGAAAGTAAGAAATTCCATCAAACATTACAATAAATGTTTTGTGGAAATGATGGTGTTAACAGGTTGAACGACAATGGGTCAAGTGAAAATAGATGTTTTCGAATCAACATGTAAAATTATGTGATGTTTGTTGATATGATCGCTTTAAAAGCTTTCAGTAAATATTTTGATCAACATCTGGTAACTTATTATCTCAAGAGGTCAAGAATTCATATCCACTTGGCTAAAGACATTTTTTCCTTTTTTTTATTATCCTGTTGTTGAATATTATAGAAGCAGAATATTTCAGTGGCTTACACAGAAACTTCCATTGGGGGAAGGAAGGTAATAGATTTGAGTCTAATGGGGGAGTTGACATGTTTCAGTCTCTGATTTTCAAGGATTGCCTTAGAAAATACACAATTTTGCAAAAAATAACCAGACACTTCCATGTTATGTAAATGGAAAGCTACACTCAAAGTTCCCTAGCTTTTAAAATACGCTTTTTATGGGAAAATAACACTCAAGATAAACTGAAGATCTCACTCAAATCTCTATAAATTTTGATTTTCAACAATATTTGCTTGATATTTAAAGAATTATTGAAGCTGGAATATTTAATGACAGACACCTCTGTTGCATTTGCCCCATATATCCCCCTTCAACTTAATGAAAACTAGAAAAATCATTAAACAAACTTTAATATAACATTTATGTTATGAACGATTTTTTATTTTTTGAAATAAATTTTCATAAGGAGAAAAAGTTCTTATGTTTCAGCTTTTGTAATTCTTTAAATATTAAACAAATATTGCAGAAAAGATACATTGAATATTTCACTCGAATCTTATTGAATATATCTCCAGTAACATTTTTTCATAAAAAAAAACTTATTTTCAAAGTTAGGGAGCTATAAATGTAGCTTTCCATTCACATAACACTAAAAAGACACACTATTTGAAAGTGTCTGGTTACTTTTTGTATTAGGTTGTTGCACATCAAATGGCCTATTTTTCAGATGCATGAAGTTTTCAAAATTTTAAGGACTGAAAATATTACTTGATGGCACTTGTAATACATTATATGAAATCATGAAGCCTGCTTATGATAACAACAGATTTTGTGATAAGTGGATTGTAAGAGCTTAAAGGGAATAATGGACCAGAGTGAAATTCTTGTTCTTTTCTTATACGAGTTTAAACTGGCTCACAATGCTATGGAGGCAACTCGCAATATAAATGCAGCATTTGCAAAAGGCACAACTAGTGAACGGACAATACAATGGTTTGAAAAATTTCACAGGCATCATCAGCCTTCAAAATAAGCCATATGGTCAACCCGAAGAAGCAATAATGATCAATTTAAGGCTTTAATCCAATGCATGTCAAACTGTACAAAGAATTATAAGCGATTTAAGCATTAAGTAATTCAACATTTTCCTGGCACCTGGAAGCCGTTGGGAAAGTGAAGAAGTTGGATAAATGGGTTCTGCATGAATTAATGGACACTCATAAGGCACATTGACTTGAAGTGTGCAATTCCCTTCTCACATGAAACTAAAAGAATCCGTATTTGAATAGAGTTGTGATGAAAAATGAATGCTATACGACAATCATCAACATTCTGCTCAATGGTTGGACATTGCAGAAGCACCCAAACACATGCCCAAGCCTAATCTTCATCTGAAGAAGAATATAACTGTTTGGTGGTCTGCAGCCAGTGTTATCCATTATTGATTCCTAAAACCAGTTGAAACAATAAATGCAGAGAAAT
The DNA here is from genome assembly GCA_038380435.1 of Ryuthela nishihirai. Classification (NCBI taxonomy): domain Eukaryota; kingdom Metazoa; phylum Arthropoda; class Arachnida; order Araneae; family Heptathelidae; genus Ryuthela; species Ryuthela nishihirai. The sequence goes on from JAWZYU010000010.1 coordinate 74,145,721, forward strand.
ATTGTGCAGAACTCCAAGAATGCATGACAAATTATGCAAGAAAAAGCCAACATTGGTCAATAGACATGTCATCCTACTGCTCTTTGATAATCCTCGACTTCATATCTCACAAATAATGGTCTAGATATTTGTGAGATTGTTCACAATAAGAGTATAATCTTGATATTAAATTATATTAGAGTAAATTGCTGTGAGGTTTCTAAATATCAAATGGTCTGGAAACTCCATCAGATACAGTATTGAGTCTCTTGCTCACCCAGCATATTCACCAGACCTATCGCCAACAGACTACCACTTCTTCGAGAATCTCAATGAGACAACAGTTCAAAACGTCTTCAAAGAATTCATCACCTCCAAGAACTCGATTTTTTTTTTACCAAGGTCATAAATGCACTTGTTTCACAGTGCCAGAAGTGTATTGCATATGTTGGTGCATATTTTGATTAAGTAAAGTTATTTTTTAACAAAGTTGTAGCTGTTGAATGTTTCCTTATCGATTTGGCCATTTCATTTGTAACAACCTAATACTATACTATATATATGTTATTGAAGCCCTCAAAGAAGTGGGTAAGGGGGAAAGGGAGGGGTTTATAATCCCTTGGGTATCTAACTGGTATATCTGCAAATTTTAATTCACATCAAATTATATATATATATATTGTGATTAATATAAATATGTACATTGTTTTATGTATGATTAATTCACTCTTGTATATTAAGAGTAGTAATTATAAAATATGGAATTTAAGCTTTCTTATTTCTGCAGTGCCCCAAAATTAATAATTTAAGCTTTTATTAAATGCTGTCTTATGGAAAATTAGGCCATTGGTAAACATATCTAACTCTAAGCAATATTTTTTTCTTCATTCACAAAAAATAATCAGTCAGCTATTGATGCTGCATAACTAGGAAGAGTATTTGTTGGTGATTTTTATAGGACTGCTATAATAAAATTAAAAATACAGGGTGGCAAAGCCAGAAGAGTTTAATCCCTCAACTCCTACCCCAGGAAATTTTATCTTTAGGAATCATTACTTCTTCATTGTCACCAAAGCAGGGCTGGTGCTGATTGTTTTGCCACCCAGATGAATGTCTGCTGCTCCTTCCCAGTCTGCTCTTAGCTATCAGTGATTAATTTATCTATGGTCATTAACTTATTGGCAAATTTGTTGCCCCTAAAAAAAGTACCACTCAGTGCAGTCACACACCGAGCCCTGAACCAAAGCATTAACAAAATTAAAAAAAAAAAAATTCCAAAAATTTTGGCTATGTGGCCATATGCACTTAAGAGTCTAAACAAGTGGTGTCTAACCTTTTGGTGAATGAGGGTTACATTTAAACTTTTGAACCAAATCTTGGGTACATAGGCATATTTTAGAGTAGTAGATAGCACATATGTGCACATTAGCAAGAAAATGTAACATTAAATATTTTATTTAAACAATTTTTGCAACATTTATGCAAATTTTATACTTTAATTGGGAATCTGAAGGCATTTACTTGAAGATTTAAATGAAAATGAAATATTTCTGCTTATAACCCTTTATGATCTGTAGGTTAGTAACTGGTCAAACCTATAAACCACAATGTTCTAAAAATATAGTCATATACTGATCTTTATATGAAAGTATAAATTGAAAAAAAAATTACAACTGGTATCTAAAATTGTTAGCTAATATATTTTTAGCATTGTTTACATTTAACATGAACATTGTTTCCTTTCATAGGTCAAAAATGTACAGTTACTTAAAATAACAAACACCACATTACTGATTACTTGGCAGGACTCTGAAAACAGGTAAAATTCTTTATGACTGAATGCGTCAGAATATATTTCATTATTACTAAAGAGTAATTTAAAAAAAAATGCTTGTTTACTTTATGAATATTGCACTTTTTAAAATTTATCAATTTAAATGCCTTTAGTTTTACTAAATTGCAGTTAGTATTATGTATACTTGTTCTCATAATTGATGGTTTTGGTTTATACATATATGTGTTTAAGTACATGAAAGCATCTCAGGTGCATTATACATATATATAATTCGCTAGTGCCAGGAACAGTGTCGGTAACAAGCAAGTAGTTCTAATAGCACCTAGAATACAGACTTCCCTATAAGAATATAGAACATTTTGTTTTTACTAAAAAAGAAAATATGTTTAATTTCTTTATGTGCAGTATATATTTTATATGCTATTCATCAGATCTTTATATGATATGATCTTTATATGATCTGCATCTTTATATGCAGATATAATATTCATCACACTGTTAAGCATGATAAAAGCATAACTAAAAATAAATGAATAAAAATATGATTCATTGAATGAAAAATATGACATTAAATAAAATAATTATCTTTAAAATATATTAAATATATATTTCAGAGATCAGTATCATCAAATATATTGAATATATATTTCAAAGATCATCAAATATATTGAATATTTATGTTTAAATCTAACGTTCAAAGTTAATAAAGGAAAAAAACCATGAAACTATAGCTGTAATGTGATTGTAACCTGAGGTAACATATACAGCATATTACAACTACACCATTATGACCACCTGTCTAATATGATGTTGGTCCTCCACGTGCCGCCAAAACAGCTCTTACCCATGAGGCATGGACACAACGATATTTCTAAAGGTGTCTTGTGGTATCTGGTACCAACACATTACCAGCAGATCCTTTAACTCTTGTAAGTTACGTGGTTGAGCCATCGCAGATCGGATATGCTGTTCCAACACAAACCACAGATGCTCGATTGGATTGATGTCTGGGAATTTGGAGGCCAGGGCAATACCTGGAAGTCTTTCTCATGTTCTGCAAACCATTCTCAAACAATCTGGCCAGTGTGGCATGGCGCATTATCCTGCTGAAAGAAGACACTACTAGAGGGAAATACTGTTGCCATGAAAGGATGTACCTGCTCTGCAATGATAGAGTATGTTTGGTTATAAACAGAGAAAAAACTAAAGTGATGAAAATTGGTTAGGTAGGCTGTGATTCAGTTAATCTGAATGGTTGCAGTCTTGAGCAGGTGTCACAGTTTAATTATCTTGGGAGCTACATAACAGATACTGGTGATGTGCGGCATAAGATTAACAGACGAATAGAGATTGCTGCCGGGACTTTTAAGAATCTATGGAGAGTGTGGAGAAATAGGCATATACACCTAAAGACTAAAATTAGACTGTATAATAGTTTGGTTCTTTCTAGGGTTAGTTATGGTAGTGAAACTTGGACACTTTGTAAACAAGATAACAGGAAACTAGATGCTTTTGATTCCAGATGCTTACACAGTATCTTGGGCATTAGGTGGTTCAACTTTGTAACTAATGATGAGGTTAGGCAAAGGAGTTTGCAAACTCCTTTAAGCAGCATATTGTGCAGAGAGAGACTCCGTTGGTTTGGCCATGTTGCCCGTATGAATAATTATAGATTGGCGAATAGGGTTATGAACAGTGTGCCTAAAGGCCGCAGAAAGAAGGGGAGACCTAGGATGTGGTGGGCAGACAATGTCAAACAGGACCGTGTTAGAATTGGTGTGCAGTGGCCAGATGCAATAGATGTAGCTCAGAATAGACTTGCCTGGAGAACTAAATTGCACGGTCTGGTTGGACCTCCGTAGCCCATGGCTGCTTGAGGATGATGATGATGATGAATGTTTGTGATCTTCTGCAGGATGAGGATTGTCACCAGCCCTGAATTTTAATCTTTTGCCTTGCATCCATACATTCATCATGCAAATGTCCTAAATTTTGTATTTTTTTATTTTTTAATCAGAAAATCAGAAGAATAGTAATACCCTGTTCAATGCTGATTAAATATTAGCCCTTTTAGTTCTTCACAAAACTACTAGTTCAAAAGGATGTAAAATTGAATTCAGGGACCTATATTCATTATACATTTTCAAGAGCAGAAATGTAAAATTAGTTATAAACAAACTTAATTTCTGTTTGAATGTTAAATGGTAGACTCTATGAAGTAACTGAAAATTTCAAATCTGCATTTAAAGAAGAAAGACAAATTTAAGCTTGTTCCCCTGAATACAGGGCATCTTTAATTTTCAAATCAATATAAAATGTGACAACAATGAAACATCATACTATTTCATGCTTATACATTGAAGTGCCATTGAATTAGGGATAGGAGACATTATTCAAATTCAGTAAACAAACAAATAAAGTCTGCAAGTACCGCATGCATGGCTGAAACTCTGGTCATATATAGCTGTCTTCCCCGAGCATTGGTCATGAGAAGCGTAATGGGAAAGGAGTGGGATTTAGATGCATTTGACAGAGGGCAGATCATAGGTGCCCATTGGATGGGACAATCTCCGAAATTGTCAATGAACTTGGATTTACTCATATGACAGTTTCAAGAGTATTCCAGGAGTCTGAAAATTCCGGCAAAAATACAAGCACCCAGACAAACTGCAAAGGACAACCAGCCTTGAATGATCATGGGCTTCACCATTTGACCCACATCATACAGACCGATAGGGGCCAGACATTATCTGAAATCACCTCCCATCTGAACGTGGGTTCCAGCTGGGAAGTCAGTACACAGACCGTGCAACACTCACTTCATCGTCTCAGCTTCAGGAGCTGCTGACCTACGAGAACTAACTGGGCTAAAGAACATCGAAACTAGACCATCAAAAATTTAAAATGGATAGCCTGAAGTGATGAATCCCGATTTAAACTTCTTCACGCCAATGGGAGACTGAGGGTATGGCACTAACCCCATGAAGCCATGGATCCTGCATGTCAGGTCAGAACAGTACAAGCTGGTGGTCACTCAGTGATGGTCTGGGGTATCTTCAGTTGGACGTCTGTGGGTCCTTTAGTAGGTGTACCAATGACTCTCAATGCATCCTGGTACATAGAACTCATGGCTGACCATTTACACTCATCATGCATCCCAATGGAGATAGTATCTACCAGCAAGACAATTGTTCATCTCACAGGTCCAGGTTGGCTACTGCATGGTTGCAGGAGCATTCTGCTGACTTTGAAATAATGAATTGGCCACCTAGAAGCCCAGATTTAAATCCCATTGAAAATCTTTGGGATGCATCGAGCAGAGTGTTTGGGCCCATGTCCCATCAGCGACGACCTCGAGAGAATTGTGGACAGTTCTGGAGATTGCATGGGTTGCCATACCTGTGGAACATTTATGCAAGCCTGTGGAGTCCTTGTCTCATCATGTGATGGCCGTTATCAGGGCCAAAAGGTGTCCAATACGTTACTAAGTTGTCATCCTTAATTCAATGGTACTTCAGTATATGTGGTACACCATACAAGCAGCATGAAGAAAGAATTTTTGAAGTCAAAGAGTGTTTAGCATCAGAAAAGGTTCCTAATTTTTTAGGCCAAAAAAAGGTTGTTGCATAAATGCCCTAAAATTCTTTGATGTCATTTAAAAAATGTTTCAAATTTTTAGATTTCCAAGATGAAAATCCAGAGAATCATACATGTTCGTGGGTGAGAGTTGGGGATCACATGGAAATGAACATAAAGCAACTCAGTGCAAAATGCATAATAGAAATAAAATATTTTTCTGATAAGAGATTGTAAATGCAATTTCTGTAGCATAAAACGATTGTCATTGTTTCAGCATGCAGTTAAAATATTTCCATTGAAATTACTTGAGAAAATGCTTTATTCTAGGTGCATTCTTACATACAATGTAGAACATAAAAAAACTGAAGCTGAGCCTTTTAAACGGATTAATACAAACAAAACTGTATTCCTTTCATTTTGGTATGTATGTCATCAAGATGGTAAGTATATGAATTTGTTTCAAATTATGAAATATGTTTTTGCAAATTTAGGTTAAAAAAAAAATAAATAAATACCCCCTCAAGCAGCTGCTTGCCATTAGGCACATATTTTTACATACTAAAGAAATAATAAAAACAGTAATTTAAGGTAAAAAGCAAACAAAAATATTATTGTTAATGCTACATATTTGTAGAAGAAGAAAATTTTATTCTTAAATGTAATTATGGGAAATATTATTAATAGAAATGCTCATTAAAAATAATTCTACATTTGTGATCAGGGGCATAGCAAAGGACTGTGGTTGGAAGAAGGAACGAAAATTTTACCATTCGCCAATTTTCACAACTCACTTGCATTTTACCAAGTGGCTTCGAATTTTGCCAACTAGCCATATTTTCACAGAAAAAATCCCAATTTTTACATCTAACTTGAATTTTAGCAAGTCACTTTTAGATTTTGCCAACTCTCCTTATTTTCACAATTTGCTTGTATTTACTAAATGGATTCAAATTTTATCAACTGTCTTAGATTTTGCCAGCTTTCCTTAATTTCACAAAACTAATCCCAATTTTTAGAAATCACCTGTATTTTACCAAGTGGATTCGAAGTTTGCCAACCCTTCTTAATTTTACAAAAACAATCCCAATTTTTAAATCTCTCTTGAATTTGCCAGTTCACTTCAAATTTTTTAAACTACCCCAAATTTTGCCAGCTCTCCGTAATTTCACAAAAACTAATCCTATTTTTCACAACTCACCTGTATTTTACCAAGTGGATTTGAATTTTGCCAACTCGTGTAATTTTGCCAAAAAAAATCACAATTTTTACATCTTCCCTGAATTTGTCAAGTCACTTCGAATTTTATCAACTCTACTTAATTGCATAAAAAAGCCCAATTTTCACAACTCCCCTGTATTTTACCAAGAAGTTTTCAATTTTGCCAAGTGTTCTCTATTTTTCCAACTCTTCTTAATTTCAGAAAACCAATCCCATTTTTCACAACTCACCTGTATTTGATCAAGTGATTTCCAATTTTCCCAATTCCTCTAGATTTTGCCAAGTTGCCTTGATTTCGACACCTCTCCTGAATTTTGCGAACTCCCCTTGATTTTGCCAACTTGCCATAATTTTACAGAAGAAAAACCCCAATTTTTACATCTCACCTGAATTTTGCCAACTCTCCTAGATTGTGCCAAGTTGCCTCGATTTTGCCAACTTGCCATAATTTTACAGAAACAAAAGTCCCAATTTTTTTACATCTCACCTGAATTTTGCCAACTCCCCAAGATTTTGCTAACTTACCTGTATTTTACTAAGTGGCTTCGAATTTTGCCATCTTGATTTTCCCAACTGCCCTAGATTTACCAATTTACCAAGATTTTGCTAACTCCCATTAATTTTGCAAAAAAAAATTTCAAATTTTTACAACTCACCTGGATTTTACACAGTCACTTCGAATTTTGCCAACTCCAATTTGCTTTGGGGGGAGCCCCCCCAAAGTAAATTGGCTTAGCTATGTGTAAATTGGTGTAGCTGTGTGTATGTGGGGGGGGGGGGGGGTATGTAATTATATGTGTGTGCACACACACACACATATAACTACACCCCTGTTTGTGCTCAGTTTATTTATGACAAATTATATACAAATATATATATTGTATACAATTTATAATAAATATTATACAAATATTTATATAATATTCCACCAATGGTACTCTTTTTTTATTAATTAATGGAAATTAATTTTAATTCAATATGAGAACATTAATTGTTGGAAATGTGAAATTAATCCTAGATGTATGTCATGTTCGGCATCATATTTGAGCATTTTCTAGTTTTTGAATTTCATATTCTTTTGGGTGGAGAGAGAATGACCTATAGGAATTGTGAGCACATTTCATATTTTAAAGGAACCACCAGATATATGACAAGAAATCATAGCCTGTTGTAACGTAATAAACATGAAAATGCCAGATATGGTGCTGATGAAGCCAGTAGGAGCAATCACAACAAAGAAAGTTATGAAAAGTTTCAGAGGTGAAGCAAAAAATTATATCATGGTGAATTAAAAAAAAGAGGCAGGAGAGATATGGTGTGGTGCCAAGGGATGGCCTCTAAGACCTGTGTATTCAAAATGGAAAGACCTTGAATGAAAAGTACCAGTCATAACGGGTGCTGGTTAAAAACAACTTTGCTTTATGCAATGCCTAATGTGAGTAAGTATTCAGTGACAAGAAAACACTTGGCCTATGTCACACAAACACAAAGGAGCATTTGTTTATGCAAAAAGAAAAAAATTCTGATTTGTACAATGTCTAGTCCTAAGCACCAGTGCATCTTGCATCATTCAAATGAATAACTCTCAACCAAACATGTCCTATATCATTTAGTGCACAAACAAAGAGTAAGTTTGCAGACTGAATTATGAATGATATATTACTTGCTGAACATCTCTAGTTGAATGAACACAAGGGAAACAAGGGAATCTCTAATGAATGAACACAAGGGAATCTCTAGTTGAATGAACACAAGGGAATCTCTAGTTGAATGAACACAAGGGAAACTTTTTATCAGAACATTGGCCAAAACAACACAATTGGACCAAGTTTTGGTATTAAAAATGTATGTATAACTTTTAAAAATTGAAACAATATAAGTAATTATATTTTGTTTATTATTGAGAAGTAACTGGTTACTCCCTATATGATTTGAGTTTAAGACTCCCGCTGTAAGGATGTTCTGTTGGGATATGTTGGGTGCTCTGATACAAGTTAGGAAATGTAATGAAGGGTGTGAACTATTTGACTGTTGCTATAGCTCAAGAACATCTTTCAGTGTTAATATTTCCAAATGGTGATGGCATCCTTCAAGAAGACAGTACACCTTGTTATCAGCCTCATATTATACAGAAACAGTTTTAGAGCATTCAAATAACTTGGTGCTCCTCACATGATCTGTCAGCTCCCCAAATCTCAGCCCCATCTTAGATATGTGGTATGCAGAATGAGCAATCCAATGAACTGATACACCAGTGTTACTATTACTCATCTGTGCAGTGCCTTACAGTTAGCGGAATATATCTCCACAAGTTTATTGTAACCAGAGCTGAATCTAGGGAAGGACTTGGCTTCCTCCCTCCCCCACCCACTTTGAAAATGTTAGTAAGAGTAATGGAGGCAAAAAAATTATAAACTTATGTATATTTCATTCATATTTTCAAGAAATTTTTAAAAACCTCTATATCAAAGAGGAAAATATTATACTGCAGTGTAATTACAGCCTCTTGCCCCTCCCCCCCCCAATCCCCTTTTCCTTTGTAGATCCAAGAACCTAAAAGCATCCATTCCATTTTCTGTTTTTATTCAGATAGTCATTTGAGCATGAAGTATTAGGTGATATCACAATTTGGTAGCCATTGAGTGTTGTATTATATATTTATTTTGAAATTGTGATCTTAGTAGTGTTTAATGTTAGCAGATTAACTGGTAAAATGATAACTAGACAAATTTAGAATGCACCTTGTTGATGACTGTTGATGATTAAAATAACTTACACTATATTGCAAAAAGTGTCCGGACACTTCCTTGTTAAGTAAACGAATAACCACATTCAAATCTACCTAACTTTGAAAATAAGCTTTTTACGGAAAAAAGTCACTAGACATAAATTGAAGATCTTGACCAGAGCTCTCTAAATCTCTGTTTTCTATAATATCAATCTAATATTTATAGAGTTATAGAAGCTGAAACATTTAAGTGAAACTTGCTAGTTTTGAAAATTTACTTCAAAAAGTTAAATCACAGCTGTTATACCAAGTTTGCAATATAAATGCGATATGTGAATTTTGTGTAAGGTTTTTTGAAGTTTTCATGAATTTGGGGGGAAAATGTTTTGGAAGTGTGGTGTGTGATAACACCTGTTGTTAAATATTACGGTTTCTATAACCCTTTAAATATTAGATTAATATTATAGAAAATAGAGATTTAGAGAGCTCTGACAGAGATCTTCATGTCTAGTGACTTTTTTTTTCCCCCGTAAAAAGCTTATTTTTAAAGTTGGGTAGATTTGAATGTGGCTATTCGTTTACTTAACATGAAAGTGTCCGGACACTTTTTGCAATATAGTGTAGTATTATTACTTTTAATCTGTCTTTTTTTTTTTATCAAGTTTCAGGTTATTTTATGGATATTTTTAACAGTGAATATAGCAAGTTTTCTATATTTTTAACATTTGCATTTACATACTACTAATAGTTATTTTATAAGTCAAATTGTCTTTAATTATTAAAGTGGAACAGTAACAGATTTTATTTCTTATATATATAGATACTTCTTGTAGTGTTGAAGGGTATTACAGAATACAAGCAATAGACTATTGGAAGCAGCATGGCCCTTATTCAAAACCTGTCAAATTCTGTCTGTAGTCTTTAGGATCTGGAAAATAACTGGAACAAATGGTTTCAAATGATTTCTATTAAGAAATAAGTAATTGTGAAAAGTTGTTTAAGTATAGTTTAGTTCTAAGCGATAAAATTTGAAATAATAAAATCTTTATAAAATAATTGCATAAATTATTAAATAAAACACTTGTATTAGCATACATGCGGAGGTTGAATCTATTCAGTTTATTTTTACATACAGAAAGATATAATGGGGTGGACTCAGTCAATATCACTCCATGCTTGTAAACTGCAATTTCCTGTTTGAGTCCCAACTGTGCTAGCATTTATATTAATCTCTGCTAATTCCAGTTCTGCCTGTGGTGAGAAGGGGAACCAATGGGCTTGGGAAGGTTGCCGCTATTCGAATGAGATGTTAAGCAATGGCCTCGTGTGCAGGAAAGCAGTATCTGTGCATGCAAAAGAACATGGATGGCACCAGCTTTCAGTCTGCCAAGAACCAATCAATTATGATTGAACTGGACTGTCTATCATATAGCTGCTTCTACCATCTCGCAAACATAGTTTCCTCACTCTCGAAACCATGGTGGAATCTCGATTATTGCAGATCTTAAGGCTTAGAAAAGGCTTGCAGGGGGAAGACAGTTGACATCCCCCAACCTTGAAGCATTCAAGATCACCAAGGCAAAAGCTCATTTTGTACCCCACCAGTGCTAGAAGGAATAATGTACAAAGTACACATATCACCCACGCAATCAATTCTAACATAAGTTGGGATAACATGCACAAGAGGGTATAAATTATGGGTCCCATTCATTATCGATTAGCACAAATGGACAAGCAGTTGACAACACTGTGGGAATCATTTTCCTCTATCTCTTCTTCATATTCCCCCAAGTTTCTGGCCCAGAAGAGTAAGACAATACGTTTTCCACTGCCCTACCATGTAATAAAGTCTTAAAAACGGTTCATTCATACAGTCTGCTGTCAGGCAATATCCGTTAAGTTCCAACATCTCGCCATTCTGCAGCCTTAGCCTTTTTACTCTGGAAAATTTTTCGAGTCTCGTGAATCCCAGCATAAAATTATTATATCTGCAGTTCATAGATTAGTGTGATCAGTAAGTTGTAGATATAATAATTGTCAATGCACTTTTGAGTAGAAAATTGTATTTTTCTTTGAATCTGTTTATTTTGGCCACCTTATTTAGCCTACTCTTTTCGTTTAATTCCCCCTCCTCTACAAAGGATTCTACTGCGCAGTGTCTTACGGGGCTGAAAAAAATCTGAAAAACCTCTAACGAAATTGCTAACGGGGCTAAAAAAAAATCTGAAAAACCTAATGAAATTGCTAACGGGACTGAGAAAAATCTGATGCACCTCTAACGAAATTGCTAACGAGGCTGCTTGATCCCTGCGAGCGCTACCATAGCGCACTGCGCGAAGTTAAAAAAATATTTTTTTTTTCAATCAAGATCTCGCGAACTCCGGTTGAGAAAGGCTGAATCATCGAGTACGGATCAACTGTATTTTTCATGTGGAGCAGTTCCCAGACTCCTAGCGGGAGGCTATTGTGTTGGCCTTCCCGAAGTCGGGAAAGGATTCCGAGCTTCCTTCGAATTGTCATCCCAACAAGTTTACCATCTGTGTGGTGGAAAGGTGTTGGAAACAATAATAAATGCCATATTCATCTAGTACTAAGAGCACAACAATCTTCTTTCCAATACCCAGTGTGACTCATATTGCCGGTCGACTGTGGATCATTTGATATGTCTGAAATCGGCTATCAGAAATTCACTTTTAAAACCATAGTAGCTGGTGCCAATTTTCCTTGGCATTAAAAAAACGTACGAAAACATGGAAAATCGGCATTCTTTCAGTTTGAGAGGTCACCATGCCAACGTTCATTTCAAAATTTTTATTCTTTCAGTGTACTGAAGAACTTTTGCTGAAGAACAGAGTGCTCCATAAGGCTGTGTCTTGTAGTGGTCCTATATAAGCTCACTAAACAAAAAATTAGTCACCCCTAGCTTAATGTCATCAAATAGCGCGTAATGCCACCGTGCGACCGAAGAACAGCTGAAATCCTGTCTGTCATGGATGCCACTAGTGTGCGGATGTAGTACACATCGATATTCATCCACTCTTCCAGCAGCAATTGCCGCAGATTGGCCGAATGGTTGGGACAGCATTTCACTCGTTGCTTCAAATAGTCCCACAAATTTTCTTTGGGATTCAAATTCAGGGATTTGGCGTGCCAGTCTAGATGTTCAAAGGCTTCAGAATGCTCATCGTGCCAATCCGACACAGAGCCCCGTGCACGTGACAGTTGTCATCTTGGAAGACTGGAGTATCCTAGTGTTCACTGTGGATATGCGGCACAAGAGGCAACATGTGGTCATCCAATAGTTGCATATAGCCCTTCTGTTTCAAGTGTGACGTCACCGCAACCAAAGGACCAATTTCCTTGCAAGGGAAACACCCCCAGAACATCACAGAGCCTCCTCCAACTTGAACAGAACCTTGCACACAGTCTGCATGGACGACTTCATGCAGTTTACGATGTACCCGTCACCTTGCATCATTCGAGTACAAGCAAAAACGTGACTCGTCCGACCAGTCACATGCTTCCAAGAGTCAACAGTCCAATCTTTGTGGCACCATGCCCAATGTAGGCGCACAGCCTTGTGTAGAGCTATTAACATGGGTCTCTTCTGCGGTACTCTGCTCCAATATCCATGGCATGCTGTTCTCTTTGGAGAGCTCGTTCGGAAATTGCTTGTTGAAGGCCTGCATTGACTGACTGGTGCAATTCCTGCCTCATTGCAAAGCAGTTTGCCCTAACAGTGTGTGAAATACTACGGTGGTCCCTATTGGTGAGCACAGTCTTTCTGCTGCAGTTCTGGTGACAGCGGTGGACTGTGAAGTATACAACTGCTGGAAGACCCCTTGGACAGTACGTTTTGACAAACCTGCAAAGGCAGCAAACTTCTTGTATATGTGCCTTTTGGCTCGGCCAAAGATTACATATTAATTAACAGCAAATGGGCTAGTTCTGTTATGAATATCAGGGCATGTAGGGGAGCTGAAATTGGATCTGAACATTACCTTGTTAAAAGTGTGTTGCAACTTAAACTTAAAAAGTGTTGTGCTAGGGTTAAAAAATTTACTTTTAATACTGAAGCTCTGAAAGATCCAGTTATAGCCAAAGCTTACCATGATAGGTTACTTAGTCATTATGACAGTCATGGTTTGCTTACTACTGAAGTTGAGGAAGAATGGGATCATTTTAAACAGGCTTTTTTGGACACTAACAGTACTCTTTCAGGAAAAAAGGAGCAGAAGAGTCAGAATTATCTGAGTGATAAGGCACTTGAGCTTATTTCGGAAAGAAAGAACTGCAGGAATGCACTTAATCAATACCCTACTAGTCCTAATAGAAAGCATTACAGAGACCTTAATAAACTTGTAAAGGATCAGTTAGCTGCTGATAAGAATCTTTGGCTTGATGGTTTGGCTGACAAAGCCGAGGAAGCAGTTAGACAGCACAACAGCAGAGAGCTGTACCAGATAGTTAATGTTTTGTGTGGTAGAAAACGGAGAGGCATACAAGGATTGAAGGATAAACAAGGTAAGGTTGTAGAAGGGGAGGATTCTGTCATGGCTAGGTGGGCTGAGCATTTCAGTGATGTTCTAAACAATGTAGTTAGTTCTACTCCCATTGTTTGCAATGATGATAGATGCATTGGTGGCTTTAATGTTCGCCCTCTAACACAATCTGAAGTTATTTTGGCTGTTTCTAAACTTAAACTTCATAAATCCCCAGGGGTAGATGAAATTACTACGGAAATGCTTAGAGCTGGGAATGTTTCGGTTACCACTTGGATGACTGAAATTCTGAATATCTTTTATGATAAAGGCATGGTTCGTAAGGATTTTACCAGAGCTGTTGTTATCCCTATTTTCAAAAAAGGTGATCGCAGTTCTTGGGATAACTATAGGGGTATCAGCCTACTCTCTGTTCCAGGTAAAGTTCTTTCCATGATTGTGCTTAATAGAATTAAGAATCTGGTTGACAGTCAATTGCGTGATGAGCAATGTGGATTCAGAAGTGGTAGGGGATGTGTGGATCAGATATTTTCACTTAGGCAGATTCTTGAGAAATGTTTAGAGTTTCAAAAACCTTTGGTTGCTAGCTTTGTTGATTTCAAAAAGGCTTTCGACTCTGTTGATCGTCATAATTTGTGGTTGATTGTGAGATCATATGGTATACCAGACAAGTTAGTTAACATAATGAAAGCTCTCTATAATAACACTGAGTCGTGTGTGAGAGTTGGTAAGGCTTGTAGCAATTGGTTTAGCATTACTTCTGGTGTTCGACAAGGGTGCATTTTGTCTCCTTTTCTCTTTAGCTTGGTTATTGATTATGTTATGCGAAATTCACTTCAAGGGAAAGATTTTGGCCTTAAATGGGCTGGAGATACGAAAATTTCTGATTTAGATTATGCTGATGATTTAGCCCTTTTGGCAAATGATGTTGATGAGATGAACTCTTTCATTAGAGCTTTTGATGAGACTGGTAGTAGAGTAGGTTTGGTTATAAACAGAGAGAAAACTAAAGTGATGAAAATTGGTCAGGCAGGCTGTTATTCAGTTAATCTGAATGGTTGCAGTCTTGAGCAGGTGTCACAGTTTAATTATCTTGGGAGCTATGTAACAGATAATGGTGATGTGCGGCATGAGATTAACAGACGATTAGGGATTGCTGCCGGGACTCTTAAGAACCTATGGAGAGTGTGGAGAAATAGGCGTATACACCTAAAGACTAAAATTAGACTGTATAATATTTGGTTCTTTCTAGGGTTAGTTATGGTAGTGAAACTTGGACGCTGTGTAAACAAGATAACAGGAAACTAGATGCTTTTGATTCTAGATGCTTACGCAGTATCTTGGGTATTAGGTGGTTTAACTTTGTAACTAATGATGAGGTTAGGCAAAGGAGTTTGCAACCTCCTTTAAGCATCATATTGTGCAGAGAGAGACTCCGTTGGTTTGGCCATGTTGGCCGTATGAGTTGGGTTGGGTTGTTTTACCTCTGAGCGGCACTTTTTTGCACACCATGGGCTAAATGGCCAGGTCACATGGACCCCGAAGGCTCAGAGAAGGTTGGGGGAGGGGACCCACTGGAACAGCTGTTGGGAGACAGATGGTAGCCTCCCGTCAAGGCCATCCAGCGTGTTCTTTAACGTGCACAGGGTATGGCTCTCCCGCACACGGGGCCACGGCTTAACGTCCCATCCGACGGACGGCGGCCTTTCCAAGTCCATCGGTGTCCCCTACTGACCGTGGGCAGGGCGGGGGAATTTTGCGGAGATAAATCTCAACGCTGACCCAGTTGGGACTCGAACCTGGGAACTACAGATTACGAGCCTGGCGCGCTACCGACTGAGCCACCCCCGCCCTTTGGCCGTATGAATAATTATAGATTGGCGAATAGGGTTATGAACAGTGTGCCTAAAGGCCTCAGAAGGAGGGGGAGACCTAGGATGCGGTGGGCAGACAATGTCAAACAGGACCTTGTTAGAATTGGTGTGCAGTGGCCAGATGCAGTAGATGTAGCTCAGGATAGATTTGCTTGGAGAACTAAATTGCACGGTCTGGTTGGACCTCCGTAGCCCATGGCTGCTTGAGGATGATGATGATGATGAAACGAAATAACACTTTTCCGCTCATTCACATCTTTGGAGTGACTAATACACACTGGGCACACAACCACTTCTTGTGACTGTATGAACCCTGTAGCGCATGGCACAGCTATTTGTAAGATGGCTTTATTACTGGTGCGCCCTCTGTTGCTGTCGAACAGACGTAACCCTCTTATGGCGGGAGATGACTAATTTTTTGTCCGATGAGCTTAGTAAGAGGTTGGCAAATGGAATGGAAAGGTGCCATGTTATATTCTGATATGAATGTGTTTAGAAGGATTGTTTATCTTCCTTCTCTAATTCTCATATGAGAAGAAAGCTTTAGTAATTTTTTCGGAGTAATATTTTCTTATTTTAAGAAATTTTAATTGAAATATGTTTCTTATTCAACCGTCACCGAGCCCAAACATGACGTCCATGGACGCCGTTTTCCAACCTTTCTTTATATAGCACCACTAGTGTCTTGAGTGTTACACTTTTTGCTACCAAAATTAATTAAATCACTAGAAAATTTCTTCACACTGTAGGTAATGCCATCTATGTTCATGATTTTACAATTTTTTGTTCTTCCTCATGAGAGTCATCGAAAGGCAAGTGCAGAGAGCCCTAAACAATATCTCAGTTTGGGGGAGAGTTAAATGGGTTTTGGTTCAACCTGCAGAAGACCACTTGCGTTCACTTTTACCACAAGTGTAACCTATATTGGTACCCCAAGCTACACCTTGGAAATTCCATCATTCCTGACCGAGATTCTCGGTTCTATCTTCCATTGGAAACGTACCCTTTAAGTGCATGCAGGAATTGAACATTAAGATCATCTCCAAGGACGCTGACTAATGTTTTTTTTTCTTTTCATTTGTGCCATGAACTTCTCCCATTGAAACCATGATTGAAATTAGATTACATATACCAGGTGTAAATTTCTACCCTGTATGTAGTGGTGAGGGTGTTGGACCCCCTCAACCATCATGCCCTCTTTATGTGTTCAGGGACATTCTGCACATCACCAGTCTAGTGTTTAGGTTGAGATCAACGAACCATCTTTATCTATTCACCGCCAGTAATTATCTCTATAGTATACATCTACTTTGCTATCCATGCCAACCATTCCACTTGGGACTTCATTTTTCGCCTTAAGTGGGGATTGCTTTACACTAATCACCCAGCTGCCATTTGCACTTTCAGTTTGTGATCTACAGTTACCTCAAAAGCATTAATATCGGTTTGGATAGTGTCGTCCAATTGACAGCACTTCCACCATGGCTCCCTGTTTCCCTTTCTACGATTTTCCACGATGGGAAACGGTATTGCATTAGACTCTATATATCAGCAACTCTTTTCCAGCTACAGTGCTGAATACCCAGATTTCTTGCCCATTTTCGCAGATTGCTCATAGTTCAGCATATTAGTGGGGTCTGCCATAATATGTTGTGAAATCACAGCAGACCAGATCTCACCACAGTGTTCTAACTCGCTGCAGAGTTGTATGCTATCAGTCTTGCCTTGGACTAATCATCAGTTGGTGTGTGCTTTATACCAACTCACTTTCCTCGTTATAGACTTTAATCTTGATGAGACCTATGCATCACCCTGTTCTTTCCAACATTTACAGTCACAATAACCATTTTTTTCTGTATGGGTGCCCAGTCACATCAGCATCACAACCAATGACTTGGTACACGCTACTGCGAAGTCAGCCACGCCCCTGACGAGCTCTCCATTGCCAAGTCGGCAATGCTACTGCTTGACTCTCCACTACCACTTCAATTCCTAGACTTTCCACAGTGTTTTTTCTAATTTACCACGGCAAAATAGCAATTTTTCGTCGTGGCAATGATGACTTTTCTAGATTGACTTTTGCTTCGATCTTCATTGTGATATATTTTCTTCAAAAACAAATCTGTATTAGTCAATTTAGAGATTACTGGCCATTAAAACTTTAAAGACTGCTGGCCATTAAAATTTTAGAGACTGCTGGCCATAAAAAGTGCAACACCAGGAAGAACTCGTCAGATTATTACAAAATATGCAAGATGGGTAGCCAGTGGGAGAACGTGTAAATGATTCAAAGTACAGCACATACGCACATCAGATGTGATAGTAATGCTCCCTGGAATTGGTATAAGAGGAGATTACAAAGAGCCAGTGTAAACCACTAGAATTGTGTTTGCTTGCAGTTCTTGCGCACTAAAGGATCAAGTATGCTCCATCGAAGAACACAGCATCCATACGACCAAGTTACTGACTTTGATCGAGGGAGAATTGTGGGAATACGGGAAGGTGGATTATCGTACTGAGACTTTGGTGCTCGTGTTGGACAGAATGCTGTCACAGTGATGAGAATATGGTGTCAGTGGGAAGAGAAGGAACGAACTCACCGACGTGAGAGATCTCAACATATATACGCTGTCACACAAAACAACAACAGCCCTGTCACACAAACGAACAAGAGGACAGATATCTCGTGTGCATGGCTTTAAATGATTGTACAGCCACATCAAACACCTTAGCTCACCAGTTAGGGTATGGCCAGCGTTACATCACTGAGGTGTTGGAGCCTGTGGTTGTATCTTATCTTCAGGGGCTCTCTGGTGCCATTTGCCAACAGGACAATGCCCGACCAGATGGGTCGGGCACATCGTCCAACAATTTCTGGATAGCCACCATATGACACTTCTGCCTTGGCCTGCGTATTCACCGGATTTGTCTCCAATTGAAGAAGTCTGGTCCACACCAGACACCAGCAGCTGCTGCTACAACAAATGAACTTTTGCTGCGTATCGATACTGCATGGATTGACATTCCCAAAACACACATCCGATGTCTCATCCTCTCAATGCCGGACCGCGTAGCAGCGGTTATTGCCGCTCGTGGTAGCTACACAAGGTACTAATTTCTTTGTATTCCACAAGTCTAACCGAGTTGTATTTGTAATCATTTGATAAGTTATGTATTCACTAAATATGGTTTGATATCTCTTGTCCTGGTGTTACACTTTTAATGGCCAGCAGTGTATTTTAATAATGATTAGTCTTCTTCACTTTCATAGTTGGAGAGAGATATTTTGTGTAGCAGTTTTGCAGATCGAAGGAATTCGAACATAACGCCCCATTTTTTTTCATGCCTGTTGTTCAGTAGGTTGGGTCTTTGTGTGCTTTCCTTTGGAACACTTTTTTTTTTGCAATGTAGAGGATATGTTCCATATTTTGGCATGTCTTCTCCTCATTGAGGCGGGGGTGGCTCAGTCGGTAGCGCGCCAGGCTCGTAATCTGCAGTTCCCAGGTTCGAGTCCCAGCTGGGTCAGCGTTGAGATTTATCTCCGCAAAATTCCCCGCCCTTCCCACGGTCAGTAGGGGACACCGATGGGCTTGGAGAAGGCCGCCGTCCATCGGATGAGACATTAAGCCGTGGCCCCGTGTGCGGGAGAGCCATACCCTGTGCACGTTAAAGAACACGCTGGATGGCCTTGACGGGAAGCTACCATCTGTCTCCCAACAGCTGATCCAGTGGGTTCCCTCTCCCAACCTTCTCTGAGCCTTCGGGGTCCATGTGACCTGGCCATTTAGCCCATGGTGTGCAAAAAAGTGCCGTTCAGAGGTAAAACAACCCAACCCTTGTCCTCATCCTTGCTAGTTTTGTTCGTAGCGATCTTGGGCAATATTTTGGTATGGTGTCATTGGAATTGATCTTTTTTGTTATTTTTAGTCGTTGATTGCTATTTTTTTTTTGGCTTTCTTGTTCTGAATCTTTGAAATCTTCTATAACCTGCAGTTTTCGTTTCAATTTTAAGTACTTACTTCCTGTTCCTGTTCGGATGGAAGTTATTTCGTTAATCTCATTATTTGCTGTACTATCCGCTATTTCATTTCCAAGTATTGAGTTTGCGATTTCGTATCCATTTTATGTTCATTGAGTCTAATTTCTTTTCTGGTATATTTTCACGAATTCTTTCTAAAGTCTCGGTTATTAAAATTGTGTTATTAATTTGGAATATCTTTTTTATTCAGGCATTGGATTCCACTTTTGCTATCTGCATATAAATAATTACGATTTTTTTCTCGATATTTGTTAATTCCTTTTAATTCCTTAAGGGCTTGTAGGATGTCTGCAATTTCATTTTCCATAATTCTCAAGTTTATTGGCAGTTTGAATCCTTAAGTTTTAAGTCTACGGAACGCCAATCGAGGGTTTTAAAACAAAAACGAAACTAAAACCAAGTCAATCAAGGGTATCAAAACCAAAAATAAAACGGAACTGAAAATAAACCAAAAGTAAAACGGAACGCAGTTCCTCGGTATAGTGTTTATACAATATCAACTATTTTTGTATGTATCCAGTTGAAAGTTGTGGTTCTAAATCAACCAAGGATATAAAAACCAAAAAAAAAATGTGTCGGAATGCAATGGAACAAACGATTTTCTGTATAGTATATTTGTAATATCTCAGCAGTTTTTGTATGATGAATCCAGTTGAAAGTTGGGGTAATATGTCAATCATGGGAATGAAAACCAAAAATAAAACGTGCCGGAACGCAACGGAACGCCGTTCCTCTGTATCGTATTTTTGCAATATCTCAGCTATTTTTGTATGAATCCAGTTGAAAGTTGGTCTTCGAAGTCAATCAAGGGAATGAAAACCAAAAATTAAACGTGCCGGAACGCAACGGAACGCCGTTCCTCTGTATAGTATTTTTACAATATCTCAGCTATTTTTGTATGAATCCAGTTGAAAGTTGGGGTTCTAGGTCAATCAAGGAAAGGAAAACGAAAAATAAAACGTGCCGGAACGTAACGGAACGCCGTTCCTCTGTATAGTATTTTTACAATATCTCATCTATTTTTGTATGAATCCAGTTGAAAGTTGGAGTTCTATGTCAATCAAGGGAATGAAAACCAAAAATGAAACGTTCCGGAACGCAACAGAAAGCCGTCCTCTGTAGAGTATATTTACATTATCTCAGCTATCTTTGTATGAATCCAGTTGAAAGTTGGGGTTCTATGTCAATCAAGGGAATCAAAACCAAAAATAAAACGTGCCGGAACGCAACGGAACGTAGTTCCTCTGTATAGTATTTTTACAATATCTCAGCTATTTCTGAATGAATCCAGTTGAAAGTTGGTCTTCGAAATCAATCACGGAAATGAAAACCAAAAATAAAACGTACCGGAACGCAACGGAACGCCGTTCCTCTGTATAGTATTTTTACAATATCTCAGCTATTTTTGTATGAATCCAGTTGAAAGTTGGTCTTCGAAGTCAATCAAGGGAATCAAAACCAAAAATAAAAAGTGCCAGAACGCAACGGAACGCTGTTCCTCTGTATAGTATTTTTACAATATCTCAGCTATTTTTGTATGAATCCAGCTGAAATTTGGGGTTCTATGTCAATCAAGGGAATGAAAACCAAAAATGAAACGTGTGGAACGCAACGGAACGTCGTTCCTCTGTATAGTATTTTTACAATATCTCAGCTATTTTTGTATGAATCCAGTTG
Organism: Ryuthela nishihirai; assembly: GCA_038380435.1. Taxonomy (NCBI): domain Eukaryota; kingdom Metazoa; phylum Arthropoda; class Arachnida; order Araneae; family Heptathelidae; genus Ryuthela; species Ryuthela nishihirai. Next base: position 74,167,112 of record JAWZYU010000010.1, read on the forward strand.
AAAGTTGAGGTTCTATGTTAATCAAGGGAATGAAAATCAAAAATAAAACGTGCCGGAACGCAACAGAACGCCGTTCCTCTGTATAATATATTTACAATATCTCAGCTATCTTTGTATGAATCCAGTTGAAAGTTGGGGTTCTATGTCAATCAAGGCAATGAAAACCAAAAATAAAACGTGCCGGAACGCAACGGAACGCCGTTCCTCTGTATAGTATTTTTACAATCTCTCAGCTATTTTTGAATGAATCCAGTTGAAAGTTGGTCTTCGAAGTCAATCAAGGCAATGAAAACCAAAAATAAAACGTGCCGGAACGCAACGGAACGCCGTTCCTCTGTATGGTATTTCTACAATATCTCAGCTATTTTTGAATGAATTCAGTTGAAAGTTGGTCTTCGAAGTCAATCACGGAAATGAAAACCAAAAATAAAACGTGCCGGAACGCAACGGAACGCCGTTCCTTTGTATAGTATTTTACAATATCTCAGCTATTTTTGTATGAATCCAGTTGAAAGTTGGTCTTCGAAGTCAATCAAGGCAATGAAAACCAAAAATAAAACGTGCCGGAACGCAACGGAACGCCGTTCCTCTGTATATTATTTTTATAATATCTCAGCTATTTTTGAATGAATCCAGTTGAAAGTTGGTCTTCGAAGTCAATCAAGGGAATCAAAACCAAAAATAGAAAGCGCCGGAAAGCAACGGAACGCCGTTCCTCTGTATAGTATTTTTATAATATCTCAGCTATTTTTGTATGAATCCAGTTGAAAGTTGGGGTTCTATGTCAATCAAGGGAAGGAAAACGAAAAATACAACGTGCCGGAACGCAACGGAACGCCGTTCCTCTGTATAGTATTTTTACAATATCTCAGCTATTTTTGTATGAATCTAGTTCAAAGTTGGTCTTCGAAGTCAATCAAGGGAATGAAAACCAAAAATAAAACGTGCCGGAACGCAACGGAACGCCGTTCCTCTGTATAGTAATTTTACAATATCTCAGCTATTTTTGTATGAATCCAGTTGAAAGTTGGGGTTCTATGTCAATCAAGGGAATGAAAACCAAAAATGAAACGTTCCGGAACGCAACGAAACGCCGTTCTCTGTACACAATTTTTACAATATCTCAGCTATTTTTGTATGAATCCAGTTGAAAGTTGGGGTTCCATGTCAATCAAGGGAATTAAAACCAAAAATAAAACGTGCCTGAACGCAACGGAACGCCGTTCCTCTGTATAGTAATTTTACAATATCTCAGCTATTTTTGTATGAATCCAGTTGAAAGTTGGTCTTCGAAGTCAATCAAGGGAATCAAAACCAAAAATAAAAAGTGCCAGAACGCAACGGAATGCCGTTCCTCTGTATAGTATTTTTACAATACCTCAGCTATTTTTGTATGAATCCAGTTGAAAGTTGGGGTTCTATGTCAATCAAGGGAATGAAAACCAAAAATAAAACGTGCCGGAACGCAACGGAACGCCGTTCCTCTGTATAATATTTTTACAATATCTCAGCTACTTTTGTATGAATCCAGTTGAAAGTTGGTCTTCGAAGTCAATCAAGGGAATCAAAAACAAAAAATAAACGTGCAGGAACGCAACGGAACGCCGTTCCTCTGTATAGTATTTTTACAATATCTCAGCTATTTTTGTATGAATCCAGTTGAAAGTTGGGGTTCTATGTCAATCAAGGGAATGAAAACCAAAAATAAAACGTGCCGGAACGCAACAGAAAGCCGTTCCTCTGTACAGTATATTTACATTATCTCAGCTATTTTTGTATGAATCCAGTTGAAAGTTGGGGTTCTATGTCAATCAAGGGAACGAAAACGGAAAATAAAACGTGCCGGAACGCAACGGAACCCCGTTCCTCTGTATAGTATTTTTACAATATCTCAATTATTTTTGAATGAATCCAATTGAAAGTTGGTCTTCGAAGTCAATCAAGGAAATGAAAACCAAAAATAGAAAGCGCCGGAACGCAACGGAACGCCGTTCCTCTGTATAGTATTTTTACAATATCTCAGCTATTTTTGTATGAATCCAGTTGAAAGTTGGGGTTCTAGGTCAATCAAGGAAAGGAAAACGAAAAATAAAACGTGCCGGAACGTAACGGAACGCCGTTCCTCTGTATAGTATTTTTACACTATCTCAGCTATTTTTGTATGAATCCAGTTGAAAGTTGGTCTTCGAAGTCAATCAACTGAATGAAAACCAAAAATAAAACGTGCCGGAACGTAGCGGAACGCCGTTCCTCTGTATAGTAATTTTACAATATCTCATCTATTTTTGTATGAATCCAGTTGAAAGTTGGAGTTCTATGTCAATCAAGGGAATGAAAACCAATAAGAAACGTTCCGGAACGCAACAGAAAGCCGTTCCTCTGTAGAGTACATTTACATTATCTCAGCTATCTTTGTATGAATCCAGTTGAAAGTTGGGGTTCCATGTCAATCAAGGGAATGAAAACCAAAAATAAAACGTGCCGGAACGCAACGGAACGCCGTTCCTCTGTATAGTATTTTTAAAATATCTCAGCTATTTTTGTATGAATCCAGTTGAAAGTTGGGGTTCTATGTCAATCAAGGGAAGGAAAACGAAAAATAAAACGTGCCGGAACGCAACGGAACGCCGTTCCTCTGTATAGTATTTTTGCAATATCTCAGCTATTTTTGTATGAATCTAGTTCAAAGTTGGTCTTCGAAGTCAATCAAGGGAATAAAAACCAAAAATAAAACGTGCCGGAACGCAACGGAACGCCGTTCCTCTGTATAGTAATTTTACAATATCTCAGCTATTTTTGTATGAATCCAGTTGAAAGTTGGGGTTCTCTGTCAATCAAGGGAATGAAAACCAAAAATGAAACGTTCCGGAACGCAATGAAACGCCGTTCTCTGTACACAATTTTTACAATATCTCAGCTATTTTTGTATGAATCCAGTTGAAAGTCGGGGTTCCATGTCAATCAAGGGAATGGAAACCAAAAATAAAACGTGCCGGAACGCAACGGAACGCCGTTCCTCTCTATAGTATTTTTACAATATCTCAGCTATTTTTGTATGAATCCAGTTGAAAGTTGGTCTTCGAAGTCAATCAAGGGAATGAAAACCAAAAATTAAAAGTGCCAGAACCAAACGGAACGCCGTTCCTCTGTATAGTATTTTTACAATACCTCAGCTATTTTTGTATGAATCCAGTTGAAAGTTGGGGTTCTATGTCAATCAAGGGAATGAAAACCAAAAATAAAACGTGCCGGAACGCAACGGAACGCCGTTCCTCTGTATAGTATTTTTACAATATCTCAGCTATTTTTGTATGAATCCAGTTGAAAGTAGGTCTTCGAAGTCAATCAAAGGAATCAAAAACAAAAAATAAAACGTGCAGGAACGCAACGGAACGTCGTTCCTCTGTATAGTATTTTTACAATATCTCAGCTATTTTTGTATGAATCCAGTTGAAAGTTGGGGTTCTATGTCAATCAAGGGAATGAAACCAAAAATAAAACGTGCCGGAACGCAACAGAAAGCCGTTCCTCTGTAGAGTATATTTACATTATCTCAGCTATCTTTGTATGAATCCAGTTGAAAGTTGGGGTTCTATGTCAATCAAGGGAATCAAAACCAAAAATAAAACGTGCCGGAACGCAACGGAACCCCGTTCCTCTGTATAGTATTTTTACAATATCTCAGCTATTTTTGTATGAATCCAGTTGAAAGTTGGGGTTCTATGTCAATCAAGGGAACGAAAACGAAAAAATAAAACGTGCCGGAACGCAACGGAACGCCGTTCCTCTGTATAGTATTTTTGCAATATCTCAGCTATTTTTCAATGAATCCAATTGAAAGTTGGTCTTCGAAGTCAATCAAGGAAATGAAAACCAAAAATAAAACGTGCCGGAACGCAACGGAACGCCGTTCCTCTGTATAGTATTTTTACAATATCTCAGCTATTTTTGTATGAATCCAGTTGAAAGTTGGTCTTCGAAGTCAATCAAGGGAATCAAAACCAAAAATAGAAAGCGCCGGAACGCAACGGAACGCCGTTCCTCTGTATAGTATTTTTACAATATCTCAGCTATTTTTGTATGAATCCAATTGAAAGTTGGGGTTCTAGGTCAATCAAGGAAAGGAAAACGAAAAATAAAACGTGCCGGAACGTAACGGAACGCCGTTCCTCTGTATAGTATTTTTACAATATCTCAGCTATTTTTGTATGAATCCAGTTGAAAGTTGCTCTTCGAAGTCAATCAAGGGCATGAAAACCAAAAATAAAACGTGCCGGAACGTAGCGGAACGCCGTTCCTCTGTATAGTAATTTTACAATATCTCATCTATTTTTGTATGAATCCAGTTGAAAGTTGGAGTTCTATGTCAATCAAGGGAATGAAAACCAAAAATGAAACGTTCCGGAACGCAACAGAAAGCCGTTCCTCTGTAGAGTGTATTTACATTATCTCAGCTATCTTTGTATGAATCCAGTTGAAAGTTGGGGATCTATGTCAATCAAGGGAATCAAAACCAAAAATAAAACGTGCCGGAACGCAACGGAACGCCGTTCCTCTGTATAGTATTTTTACAATATCTCAGCTATTTTTGTATGAATCCAGTTGAAAGTTGGGGTTCCATGTCAATCAAGGGAATGAAAACCAAAAATAAAACGTGCCGGAACGCAACGGAACGCCGTTCCTCTGTATAGTATTTTTACAATATCTCAGCTATTTTTGAATGAATCCAGTTGAAAGTTGGTCTTCGAAATCAATCACGGAAATGAAAACCAAAAATAAAACGTACCGGAACGCAACGGAACGCCAAAAATAAAACGTACCGGAACGCAACGAATCTCAGCTATTTTTGTATGAATCCAGTTGAAAGTTGGTCTTCGAAGTCAATCAAGGGAATCAAAACCAAAAATAAAAAGTGCCAGAACGCAACGGAACGCCGTTCCTCTGTATAGTATTTTTACAATATCTCAGCTATTTTTGTATGAATCCAGCTGAAAGTTGGGGTTCTATGTCAATCAAGGGAATGAAAACTAAAAATGAAACGTGCCGGAACGCAACGGAACGCCGTTCCTCTGTATAATATTTTTACAATATCTCAGCTATTTTTGTATGAATCAAGTTGAAAGTTGGGGTTCTATGTCAATCAAGGGAATGAAAACCAAAAATGAAACGTGCCGGAACGCAACAGAACGCCGTTCCTCTGTAGAGTATATTTACAATATCTCAGCTATCTTTGTATCAATCCAGTTGAAAGTTGGGGTTCTATGTCAATCAAGGGAATCAAAACCAAAAATAAAACGTGCCGGAACGCAACGGAACGCCGATCATCTGTATAGTATTTTTACAATATCTAAGCTATTTTTGTATGAATCCAGTTGAGAGTTGGGGTTCTAGGTCAATCAAGGGAATGAAAAATAAAAATAAAACGTGCCAGAACGCAACGGAACGCCGTTCCTCTGTATATTATTTTTACAATATCTCAGCTATTTTTGAATGAATCCAATTGAAAGTTGGTCTTCGAAGTCAATCAAGGAAATGAAAACCAAAAATAAAACGTGACGGAACGCAACGGAATGCCGTTCCTCTGTATAGTATTTTTACAATATCTCAGCTATTTTTGTATGAATCCAGTTGAAAGTTGGGGTTCTATGTCAATCAAGGGAACGAAAACGAAAAATAAAACGTGCCGGAACGCAACGGAATGCCGTTCCTCTGTATAGTATTTTTACAATATCTCAGCTATTTTTGTATGAATCCAGTTGAAAGTTGGTCTTCGAAGTCAATCAAGGGAATGAAAACCAAAAATAAAACGTGCCGGAACGCAACGGAACGCCGTTCCTCTGTATAGTAATTTTACAATATCTCAGCTATTTTTGTCTGAATCCAGTTGAAAGTTGGTCTTCGAAGTCAATCAAGGGAATGAAAACCAAAAATAAAACGTGCCGGAACGCAACGGAACGCCGTTCCTCTGTATAGTAATTTTACAATATCTCAGCTATTTTTGTCTGAATCCAGTTGAAAGTTGGTCTTCGAAGTCAATCAAGGGAATGAAAACCAAAAATAAAACGTGCCGGAACGCAACGGAACGCCGTTCCTCTGTATAGTAATTTTACAATATCTCATCTATTTTTGTATGAATCCAGTTGAAAGTTGGGGTTCCATGTCAATCAAGGGAATGAAAACCAAAAATAAAACGTGTCGGAACGCCGTTCCTCTGTATAGTATTTTTACAATATCTCAGCTATTTTTGAATGAATCCAGTTGAAAGTTGGGGTTCTATGTCAATCAAGGGAAGGAAAATGAAAAATAAAACGTGCCGGAACGCAACGGAACGCCGTTCCTCTGTATAGTATTTTTACAATATCTCAGCTATTTTTGTATAAATCCAGTTGAAAGTTGGTCTTCGAAGTCAATCAAGGGAATCAAAACCAAAAATAAAAAGTGCCAGAACGCAACGGAACGCCGTTCCTCTGTATAGTATTTTTACAATATTTCAGCTATTTTTGTATGAATCCAGTTGAAAGTTGGGGTTCTATGTCAATCAAGGGAATGAAAACCAAAAATGAAACGTGCCGGAACGCAACGGAACCCCGTTCCTCTGTATAGTATTTTTACAATATCTCAGCTATTTTTGTGTGAATCCAGTTGAAAGTTGGTCTTCGAAGTCAATCAAGGGAATGAAAACCAAAAATAAAACGTGCCGGAACGCAACGGAAAGCCGTTCCTCTGTATAGTATTTTTACAATATCTCAGCTATTTTTATATGAATCCAGTTGAAAGTTGGTCTTCGAAGTCAATCAAGGGAATGAAAACGAAAAATAAAACGTGCCGGAACGCAACGGAACGTCGTTCCTCTGTATAGTATTTCTACAATATCTCAGCTATTTTTGTATGAATCCAGATGAAATTTCGTCTTCGAAGTCAACCAAGGGAATGAAAACCAAAAATATAACGTGCCGGAACGCAACGGAGCGCCGTTCCTCTGTATAGTAATTTTACAATATCTCAGCTATTTTTGTATGAATCCAGTTGAAAGTTGGGTTTCTATGTCAATCAAGGGAATGAAAACCAAAAATTAAACGTGCCGGAACGCAACGGAACGCCGTTTTTCTGTATAATATTTTTACAATATCTCAGCTATTTTTGTATGAATCCAGTTGATAGTTGGGGTTCTATGTCAATCAAGGGAATGAAAACCAAAAATAAAACGTGCCAGAACGCAACGGAACGCCGTTCCTCTGTATAGTATTTTTACAATATCTCAGCTATTTTTGTATGAATCCAGTTGAAAGTTGGTCTTCGAAGTCAATCAAGGGAATCAAAACCAAAAATAAAACGTGCCGGAACGCAACGGAATGCCGTTCCTCTGTATAGTATTTTTACAGTATCTCAACTATTTTTGTATGAATCCAGTTGAAAGTTGGTCTTCGAAGTCAATCAAGAAAATGAAAACCAAAAATAAAACGTGCCGGTATGCAACGGAACGCCGTTCCTCTGTATAGTAATTTTATAATATCTCAGCTATTTTTGTATGAATCCAGTTGAAAGTTGGGGTTCTGTGCCCATCAAGGGAATGAAAACTAAAAATAAAACGTTTCGGAACGTTTTATTTTTTTTTTTATTTACCATCACAACCAATGACTTGGTAGAAGCTAATGCGAAGTCAGCCACGCCCCTGTCGAGCTCTCCATTGCCAAGTCGGCATTGCTACTGCTTGTCTTTCCACTACCACTTCAATTCCTAGACTTTCCACAGTGTTTTTTCTATTTTGCCACGGCAAAATAGCAATTTTTCGTCGTGGCAATGATGACTTTTCTAGATTGACTTTTGCTACGATCTTCGTTGTTCTATATTTTCTTCAAAAACAAATCTGTATTAGTCAATTTTAGAGATATATACACTGCTGGCCATTAAAAGTGCAACACCATGAAGAACTCATCAGATTGTCCCGAAATATGCAAGTTAGGTAACCCATGGGAAAACATGTAAATGATTCAAAGTGAAGCACATACGCTCATCATATGTGACAGTAACGCCCCCTGGTAGTGGTATAAGAGGAGATTACAAAGAACCAATGTAAAGCACTGGAGTTTCAACTGGATACATGAAAAAATACCTGAGATATTGTAAAAATACAGTACAGAGGAACGACGTTCCCTTGCGTTCCAGCACGTTTTATATTCAGTTTTCATTTCTCTGATTGACAACTTTCAACTGGATTCATGCAAAAATAAGTGAGATATTCTAAAAAATACTATACAGAGGAACGGCATTCCGGCACGTTTTATTTTTGATTTTGATTTCCCTGATTGACTTTAAAGACCAACTTTCAACTGGATCCATACAAAAATAGCTGAGATAACGTAAAAATACTATGCAGAGGAACGGCGGTCCATTGCGTTCCGGCACCTTTTATTTTTGGTTTTGATAACCTTGACTGACTTAGTACCCCAACTTTCAACTGGATACATACAAAAATAGATGAGATAGCGTAAAAATATTATACAGAGGAATGGCGTTCCGACACGTTTTATTTTTGGTTTTCATTCCCTTGATTGACTTCGAACACGAACTTTCAACTGGATTCATACAAAAATAGCTGAGATATTGTAAAATTACTATACAGAGGAACGGCGTTCCGTTGCGTTCCGGCACGTTTTATTTTTGGTTTTCATTCCCTTGATTGACTTCGAAGACCAACTTTCAACTGGATTCATACAAAAAATGCTGAGATATTGTAAAAATACTATACACAGGAACGGCGTTCCGTTGCGTTCCGGCACGTTTTATTTTTGGTTTTCATTCCCTTGATTGACATAGAACCCCAACTTTCAACTGGATTCATACAAAAATAGCTGAGATATTGTAAAAATACTATACAGAGGAACCGCGTTCCTTTGCGTTCCGGCACGTTTTATTTTTCGTTTTCGTTCCCTTGATTGACTTCGAAGACCAACTTCCAACTGGATTCATACAAAAATAGCTGAGATATTGTAAAAATACTATACAGAAGAACGGCGTTCCGTTGCGTTCCGGCACGTTTTATTTTTGGTTTTCATTCCCTTGATTGACTTCGAAGACCAACTTTCAACTGGATTCATTCAAAAATAGCTGAGATATTGTAAAAATACTATACAGAGGAACGGCGTTCCGGCACGTTTTATTTTTCGTTTTCATTCCCTTGATTGACATAGAATCCCAGCTTTCAACTGGATTCATACAAAAATAGCTGAGATATTGTAAAAATACTATAAAGAGGAACGGCGTTCCGTTGCGTTCCGGCACGTTTTTTTTTGGTTTTGATTCCCTTGATTGACTTCGAAGACGAACTTTCTACTGGATTCATATAAAAATAGCTGAAGTATTGTAAAAATACTATACAGAGGAACGGCGTTCCGTTGCGTTCCGGCACGTTTTATTTTTCGTTTTGATTCCCTGGATTGAGTTCGAAGACCAACTTTCAACTGGATTCATACAAAAATAGCTGAGATATTGTAAAAATACTATACAGAGGAACGGCGTTCCGTTGCGTTCCGGCACGTTTTATTTTTGGTTTTGATTCCCTTGATTGACTTCGAAGACCAACTTTCAACTGGATTCATACAAAAATAGCTGAGATATTGTAAAAATACTATACAGAGGAACGGCGTTCCGTTGCGTTCCGGCACGTTTTATTTTTGGTTTTCATTCCCTTGATTGACTTCGAAGACCAACTTTCAACTGGATTCATACAAAAATAGCTGAGATATTGTAAAAATACTATACAGAGGAACGGCGTTCCGTTGCGTTCCGGGACGTTTTATTTTTGGTTTTCATTCCCTTGATTGACTTCGAAGACCAACTTTCAACTGGATTCATACAAAAATAGCTGAGATATTGTAAAAATACTATACAGAGGAACGGAGTTCCGGGACGTTTTATTTTTGGTTTTCATTCCCTTGATTGATTTCGAAGACCAACTTTCAACAGGATTCATACAAAAATAGCTGAGATATTGTAAAAATACTATACAGGGGAACGGCGTTCCGTTGCGTTCCGGCACGTTTAATTTTTGGTTTTCATTCCCTTGATTGACTTCGAAGACCAACTTTCAACTGGATTCATACAAAAATAGCTGAGATATTGCAAAAATACGATACAGAGGAACGGCGTTCCGTTGCGTTCCGGCACGTTTTATTTTTGGTTTTCATTCCCATGATTGACATATTACCCCAACTTTCAACTGGATTCATCATACAAAAACTGCTGAGATATTACAAATATACTATACAGAAAATCGTTTGTTCCATTGCATTCCGACACATTTTTTTTTTGGTTTTTATATCCTTGGTTGATTTAGAACCACAACTTTCAACTGGATACATACAAAAATAGTTGATATTGTATAAACACTATACCGAGGAACTGCGTTCCGTTTTACTTTTGGTTTATTTTTAGTTCCGTTTTATTTTTGGTTTTGATACCCTTGATTGACTTGGTTTTAGTTTCGTTTTTGTTTTAAAACCCTCGATTGGCGTTCCGTAGACTTAAAACTTAAGGATTCAAACTGCCAATAAACTTGAGAATTATGGAAAATGAAATTGCAGACATCCTACAAGCCCTTAAGGAATTAAAAGGAATTAACAAATATCGAGAAAAAAATCGTAATTATTTATATGCAGATAGCAAAAGTGGAATCCAATGCCTGAATAAAAAAGATATTCCAAATTAATAACACAATTTTAATAACCGAGACTTTAGAAAGAATTCGTGAAAATATACCAGAAAAGAAATTAGACTCAATGAACATAAAATGGATACGAAATCGCAAACTCAATACTTGGAAATGAAATAGCGGATAGTACAGCAAATAATGAGATTAACGAAATAACTTCCATCCGAACAGGAACAGGAAGTAAGTACTTAAAATTGAAACGAAAACTGCAGGTTATAGAAGATTTCAAAGATTCAGAACAAGAAAGCCAAAAAAAAAATAGCAATCAACGACTAAAAATAACAAAAAAGATCAATTCCAATGACACCATACCAAAATATTGCCCAAGATCGCTACGAACAAAACTAGCAAGGATGAGGACAAGGGTTGGGTTGTTTTACCTCTGAACGGCACTTTTTTGCACACCATGGGCTAAATGGCCAGGTCACATGGACCCCGAAGGCTCAGAGAAGGTTGGGAGAGGGAACCCACTGGATCAGCTGTTGGGAGACAGATGGTAGCTTCCCGTCAAGGCCATCCAGCGTGTTCTTTAACGTGCACAGGGTATGGCTCTCCCGCACACGGGCCCACGGCTTAATGTCTCATCCGATGGACGGCGGCCTTCTCCAAGCCCATCGGTGTCCCCTACTGACCGTGGGAAGGGCGGGGAATTTTGCGGAGATAAATCTCAACGCTGACCCAGCTGGGACTCGAACCTTGGAGCTACAGATTACGAGCCTGGCGCGCTGGCGAATGAGCCACCCCCGCCCCGATGAGGACAAGACATGCCAAAATATGGAACATATCCTCTACATTGCAAAAAAAAAAGTGTTCCAAAGGAAAGCACACAAAGACCCGACCTACTGAACACACAGGCATGAAAAAAAAAAGGGGCGTTATGTTCGAATTTCTTCGATCTGCAAAACTGCTACACAAAATATCAGGGGCGGGGGTGGCTCAGTCGGTAGCGCGCCAGGCTCGTAATCTGCAGTTCCCAGGTTCGAGTCCCAGCTGGGTCAGCGTTGAGATTTATCTCCGCAAAATTTCCCCGCTCTGCCCACGGTCAGTAGAGGACACCGATGGGCTTGGAAAGGTCCCCGTCCGTCGGATGGGACGTTAAGCCGTGGCACGTGTGCGGGAGCGAGCCATACCCTGTGCACGTTGAAGAACACGCTGGATGGTCTTGACGGGAGGCTACCATCTGTCTCCCAACAGCTGTTCCAGTGGGTCCCCTTCCCCAACCTTCTCTGAGCCTTCGGGGTCCGTGTGACCTGGCCATTTAGCCCATGGTATGCAAAAAAGTGCCGCTCAGAGGTAAAACAACCCAACCCACAAAATATCTCTCTCCAATTATAAAAGTGAAGAAGACTAATCATTATTAAAATACACTGCTGGCCATTAAAAGTGCAACACCAGGAAAGACAAGAGATATCAAACCATATTTAGTGAATACATAACTTATCAAATGATTACAAATACAACTCGGTTAGACTTGTGGAATACAAAGAAATTAGTACCTTGTGTAGCTACCACGAGCGGCAATAACCGCTGCTACGCGGTCCGGCATTGAGAGGATGAGACATCGGATGTGTGTTTTGGGAATGTCAATCCATGCAGTATCGATACGTAGCAAAAGTTCATTTGTTGTAGCAGCAGCTGCTGGTGTCTGGTGTGGACCAGACTTCTTCAATTGGAGACAAATCCGGTGAATACGCAGGCCAAGGCAGAAGTGTCATATGGTGGCTATCCAGAAATTGTTGGACGATGTGCCCGACCCATGTGGTCGGGCATTGTCCTGTTGGCAAATGGCACCAGAGAGCCCCTGAAGATAAGATACAACCACAGGCTCCAACACCTCAGTGATGTAACGCTGGCCATACCCTAACTGGTGAACTAAGGTGTTTGATGTGGCTGTACAATCATTTAAAGCCATGCACACGAGATATCTGTCCTCTTGTTCGTTTGTGTGACAGGGCTGTTGTTGTTTTGTGTGACAGCGTATATATGTTGAGATCTCTCACGTCGGTGAGTTCGTTCCTTCTCTTCCCACTGACACCATATTCTCATCACTGTGGGGCGGGGGTGGCTCAGTCGGTAGCGCGCCAGGCTCGTAATCTGTAGTTCCCAGGTTCGAGTCCCAGCTGGGTCAGCGTTGAGATTTATCTCCGCAAAATTCCCCGCCCTGCCCACGGTCAGTAGGGGACACCGATGGGCTTGGAAAGGCCGCCGTCCGTCGGATGGGACGTTAAGCCGTGGCCCCGTGTGCGGGAGAGACATACCCTGTGCACGTTAAAGAACACGCTGGATGGCCTTGACGGGAGGCTACCATCTGTCTCCCAACAGCTGTTCCAGTGGGTCCCCTCCCCCAACCTTCTCTGAGCCTTCGGGGTCCATGTGACCTGGCCATTTAGCCCATGGTGTGCAAAAAAGTGCCGCTCAGAGGTAAAACAACCCAACCCAACTCATCACTGTGACAGCATTCTGTCCAACACGAGCACCAAAGTCTCAGTACGATAATCCACCTTCCCGTATTCCCACAATTCTCCCTCGATCAAAGTCAGTAACTTGGTCGTATGGATGCTGTGTTCTTCGATGGAGCATACTTGATCCTTTAGTGCGCAAGAACTGCAAGCAAACACAATTCTAGTGGTTTACACTGGCTCTTTGTAATCTCCTCTTATACCACTTCCAGGGAGCATTACTATCACATCTGATGTGCGTATGTGCTGTACTTTGAATCATTTACACGTTGTCCCATTGGCTACTCATCTTGTCATTGTAATCTGACGAGTTCTTCCTGGTGTTGCACTTTTAATGGCCAGTAGTGTATATATCTCTAAAATTGACTAATACAGATTTGTTTTTGAAGAAAATATATCCCATTGAAGATCGAAGCAAAAGTCAATCTATAAAAGTCATCATTGCCACGACGAAAAATTGCTATTTTACCGGGGCAAAGTAGAAAAAAACACTGTGGAAAGTCTAGGAATTGAAGTGGTAGTGGAGAGTCAAGCAGTAGCATTGCCGACTTGGCAATGGAGAGCTCGACAGGGGCGTGGCTGACTTCGCAGTAGCGTGTACCAAGTCATTGGTTGTGATGCTGATGTGACCGGGCACCCATACAGAAAAAAAATGGTTATTGTGACTGTAAATGTTGGAAAGAACAGGGTGATGCATAGGTCTCATCAAGATTAAAGTCTATAACGAGGAAAGTGAGTTGGTATAAAGCACACACCAACTGATGATTAGTCCAAGGCAAGACTGATAGCATACCAGTCTGCAGCAAGTTAGAACACTGTGGTCAGATCTGGTCTGCTGTGATTTCACAACATATTATGGCAGACCCCACTAATATGCTGAACTATGAGCAATCTGCCAAAATGGGCAAGAAATCTGGGTATTCAGCACTGTGGCTGGAAAAGAATTGCTGATATATAGAGTCTAATGCAATACCGTTTCCCATCGTGGAAACGTAGAAAGGGAAACAAGGAGCCATGGTGGAAGTGCTGTCAACTGGACGACACTATCCAAACCGATATTAATGCTTTTGAGGTAACTGTAGATCATAAACTGAAAGTGCAAATGGCAGCTGGGTGATTAGTGTAAAGCAATCCCCACTTAAGGCGAAAAATGAAGTCCCAAGTGAAATGGTTGGCATGGATAGCAAAGTAGATGTATACTATAATTACTGGCGGTGAATAGATAAAGATGGTTCGTTGATCTCAACCTAAACACTAGACTGGTGATGTGCAGAATGTCCCTGAACACATAAAGAGGGCATGATGGTTGAGGGGGTCCAACACCCTCACCACTACATACAGGGTAGAAATTTACACCTGGTATATGTAATCTAATTTCAATCATGGTTTCAATGGGAGAAGTTCATGGCACAAATGAAAAGAAAAAAAAACATTAGTCAGCGTCCTTGGAGATGATCTTGATGTTCAATTCCTGCATGCACTTAAAGGGTACGTTTCCAATGGAAGATAGAACCGAGAATCTCGGTCAGGAATGATGGAATTTCCAAGGTGTAGCTTGGGGTACCAATGTAGGTTACACTTGTGGTAAAAGTGAACGCAAGTGGTCTTCTGCAGGTTGAACCAAAACCCATTTAATTCTCCCCCAAACTGAGATATTGTTTAGGGCTCTCTGCACTTGCCTTTCGATGACTCTCATGAGGAAGAAGAAAAAATTGTAAAATCATGAACATAGATGGCATTACCTACAGTGTGAAGAAATTTTCTAGTGATTTAATTAATTTTGGCAGCAAAAAGTGTAACACTCAAGACACTAGTGGTGCTATATAAAGAAAGGTTGGAAAACGGCTTCCGTGGACATCATATTTGGGCTCGGTGACGGTTTGGGTTGGGTTGTTTTACCTCTGAGCGGCACTTTTTTGCACACCATGGGCTAAATGGAGATGTCACATGGACCCCGAAGGCCCAGAGAAGGTTGGGGGAGGGGATTCACTGGAACAGCTGTTCGGAGACAGATGGTAGCCTCCTGTCAAGGCCATCCAGCGTGTTCTTTAACGTGCACAGGGTATGGCTCTCCGCACACAGGGCCACGGCTTAACGTCCCATCCGATTAACGGCAGTCTTTCCAAGCCCATCGGCGTCCCCTACTGACCGTTGGCAGGGCAGGGAATTTTGCGGAGATAAATCTCAACGCTGACCCAGCTGGGACTCGAACCTGGGAACTACAGATTACGAGCCTGGCGCACTACCGACTGAGCCACCCGCCCCAAGTGACTCTTTGAGTAAGGGACATAGTTCAATTAAAATTTCTTAAAGTAAGAAAATATTACTCCGAAAAAATTACTAAGGCTTTCTTCTCATATGAGAATTAGAGAAGGAAGATAAACAATCCTTCTAAACACATTCATATCAGAATACAACATGGCGTCTTTCCATTCCATTTGCCAACCTCTTACTAAGCTCACCAGACAAAAAATTAGTCATCTCCCTCCATAAGGGGGTTACGTCTGTTACGTCAGAGGGTGCACCAGTAATAAACGCATCCTACAAATAGCTGTGCTATGCGCTACGGGGTTCATACAGTGACAAGAAGTGGTTGTGTGCCACGTGTGTTAGTAACTCCGTGAAACGTGCGTCACGCCAAAAATGTGAATGTGCGGCTAAAAGGTGTTATTGCATTTGACCAAGCCAAAGTATATAAGAAGTTGCTACCTATTGCAAGTGTGTCGAAATGTAGTGTCCAAAGGGTCTTCCAGCAGTTGTGTATATCGCAGTTCACTGCTAATCATCACCAGAACTGCCGCAGAAAAACTGTGCTCACCAATAGGGACCACCGCAATGTGTCAAGCACTGTTAGGGCAAACTGCTTTGCAATGAGGCAGGAATTGCTCGTCAGTCAGTCAATGCAAGCCTACAACAAGAAGTTTCCAAACGAGCTCTCCAAAGAGAACTGCATGCCATGGATATCTGGAGCAGAGTACTGCGGAAGAGACCTATGGTAACATCTCAGAACAAGGCTGCACTGCCTATCCACTGGAGGAGCTGCTGTGGATCTACAGGTATCAGCACACCATAACTTGTAATAGGACGCTACTGTCAGCTAATGCCAAACAGTTGACTAAGTTAAAAGCATTGTGTAAATAAGTACGAATACAATAAGTGTAAAAGTATAAAAATTCCGATTAGACATGTAAAACTACACTTGTGTAAGATTACATATGTATAAGCAACTATTTTTTTTCCTGTACCTGAAATACCAAAATTTTTATGCAACTGTACGATTTTTGTTACAGCGCTCATTGTAAATTTTTTCTTGCACCTATAATGTACACGAATTTTTTCTAGCTTCAAAATTTACCTGTATCCCATATTTCATTTCCATATACATTACCCTTTAACTCTGAGCACCAATGTATATAAAAAATATGCTCCATTGTGACTGAAGAGATGGGGAGTACAGTTAACATCCTAAAAACATATACACTAAAAGCACAATTTATTATACACACCCACAAAATAAAGTGTAGAACCTTTCGCCCTTACAACAGCATGGACTCTACCACATATTGGAAATGTTTGGATCGTATTGCAGCCTGATTCCAGAACAGCTGTCCATAAAGAGCTAAGAGTTGCCAGTGGTAGGTTTTGGCTCGAATGCATCATTCCACTTTGTCACACAAATGCTCTATAGAGTCCAAATCGGAGAGTGAGAGGGCCATTAAAAAGTTGTGAACTCACTGGAATGGTCTTCCAACCAGTCCTTTGCCAAATGGGAGCAATGAGATAGGGCATTGTCTTGTTGAAAGATGGCATCCTGCTGTGGGAAGTGGAGAGCCATGAGCAGGTGTAGAACGAATCAATGGGTGTTGGCAAAATCATGAACATAGCCTTGTGCAGTGATGGTGGTCTCAATAGGTATAAGGGGCCACAAGGTGGCTGATGTAAACATGCCCAGAACATTACTCGGGGTTTGCAGGCCAATGCCTGAAACACCCAGAGTTGACATCTGGAATCCATGGCTTTGGGTTGTTTTACCTCTGAGCGGCACTTTTTTGCACACCATGGGCTAAATGGCCAGGTCACATGGACCCCGAAGCCTCAGAGAAGGTTGGGGGAGGGGACCCACTGGAATAGCTGTTGGGAGGCAGATGGTAGCCTCCCGTCAAGGCCATCCAGCGTGTTCTTTAACGTGCACAGGGTATGGCTCTCCCGCACACGGGGCTACAGCTTAACGTCCCATCCGACGGACGGCGGCCTTTCCAAGCCCATCGGTGTCCCCTACTGACCATGGGCAGGGCGGGGAATTTTGCGGATAAATCTCAACGCTGACCCAGCTGGGACTCGAACCTGGGAACTACAGATTACGAGCCTGGCGGAATCCATGGCCTCATGTGGTCTATGCTAAAGATACTACTTCCCATCAGCGTGTTACAGTTGGAACCTTGATTTGTCAGACCAAGTTACCTGTTTCCAGTCCTCCATGGTCCATTAGTGATATTCCTTTGCCCACTGCAGCCTTATAGCTCGGTGACATGCCGTTAACAAGGGTACTCGATGTAGGTATCATCCGACATTGCCCAGTTGTGCCATCATATGTTGAATGGTCTTGCACAAACCTTTCTAGCTGCCCCCATCATTGAATACTGACATTATCATTTGCACTGTGGCCCTCTATTCCATTATGATATGGGAGAGGAGGAACTCACCTTGAGCATTACCTGCCTGGTTAGGGACACATTTTTCTCAGCAGCTGCATTTTGATGTAGTCCTGGTACACACATGCAACGGTTGCATGCAAAATTCCTAGAGATTCTGCAGTCACTGATATTGTGACACCTTCTCGCACCACTATTGGCCCACAATATCTATTACCGACAATATTATCTCGCACCATCTTCCTCGCACCACTATTGGCCCACAATCGAACTTTCTCAGGTTACGGTATTTAGTATGCTATACAGCAGGTAGGTATCTCACCTATTTATAGCCCACATGGGGTCCCAGCTGGCAGCATTATTGGGGCAGAGTAAGGAAGGTTTGTGGATTGGTGCAGTGTATTTAATAAACTGTGCTTTCAGTGTATAAATCTGAAACAGATTTTGCACAAACTGCAACCCTGTACAATATTACTTATTCAAATTTCATTTGAAAGTCATTTTCTAATTAAGTTCAATAGTTGACATTATCACAATAAATGATGCAAAGTACCAAAAATAATGAAAAAAATATACTCAAAGGCAAAGACAAAAATATTTTTCTTAACAGCATCTGAAGAAAACAACCAGAACCCAGTGATGTAGCAATTCTATTTTTTTTCTTAATTCTAAATCAACACCTGACAATCTGGCCCAAGTAATTATATTAATACATATTTTTTTGGTAAACCTCAAGCTACCCATTTAATATTTTTTGGCTAATCTATGATGCTGTTCAATTAAATTAGTTTTTTTTTAATGTAAATAAAATTTATTAATCAAACAGCAATATGGATGTTCCCAGACCATGTTAAAATAAGTGTAAGCCATTTTTCAATTTATTTATTAAAAATAGAAGCAGTTACAATTGAAAATTTTCATTTAAATAACATACCATAATCTACAAATAGTTCTTACAGTTAAAGATATCTACCAAAATTATTTCATTGCTGCATCTCAGAAGCCAGCAATTTAGCAATGGTGTTCAATTGAATGTTTGAAGAACCTTCATAGATTGCCCCTGAAATAAAAAATGTATCAGGCATTATGGCACTAACTTGCTATAATACAAGAATATAACACTGATGAAAAGTGGAAATCATGTACATGACTGAAAATTGCACTTTTATTCTTCAGTTACATGCCTTTAACTTATTATGTGTTATATTCACTTTATTATGTGTTATAATTCAGAGATTCATCAGATATAGTTTCATTTCTGTTGATGATGGATGGAATTGGTAATACTCTTACTGTGCATGATAAATCAATCATTGCCAAATGCCCGAAGGTTTCACTTTAAGTTGAAATGGTCCTCTTACTGAGCTGGGGCGGGGGTGGCTCAGTCAGTAGCGCACCAGGCTCGTAATCTGTACTTCCCAGGTTCGAGTCCCAGCTGGGTCAGCATTGAGATTTATCTCCGCAAAATTCCCCCACCCTGCCACGGTCAGTAGGGGACACCGATGGGCCTGGAAAGACCGCCGTCCGTCGGATGGGATGTTAAGCCGTGGCCCCGTGTGCGGGAGAGCCATACCCTGTGCACGTTATAGAACACGTTGGATGGCCTTGACGGGAGGCTACCATCTGTCTCCAAACAGCTGTTCCAGTGGGTCCCCTCCCCCAACCTTCTCTGAGCCTTCGGGGTCCATGTGACCTGGCCATTTAGCCCATGGTGTGCAAAAAAGTGCCGCTCAGAGGTAAAACAACCCAACTTAACCTTACTGAGCTCTTGTGTTAAGAAATTTGACACTAATTGCTGAATACAAGAAACCTTGCCAAGCATAGATGTATATATTCAAAAAAATAAATAAACAAAGTATCCGATATGGAACTTAATAATCTTGGTTCATTCCCAATAACATTTAGCATTTATGATAAGAACTCTTTAATTAATAAAACCTAACTTAACAGGTTTATTATATTCAACAATAAGTTCAACTTTCTTAATTTTGTTTTGAAAGTTTTTAAATTATTAAAAATTAGTTAAAGGAATACAGTATAACATTTCCAAAAAATTTTTTTTTATTAATTTGAGAAAGGTTATCTATATCTCTTAGCATTACTGGCACCCCAGAGCCATTACTTAGTAGACTATGAATACACTGTTGATATAATAATCACCAACATATATGTGCAGGCCATATCTAGATAAAATAAAGGGGAGTGGGGGAGGGCGGTTTAGAGACATGATTTCTATTGCAGCATAACATTTCCCCCCTCTGTTTTAGAATTCTTAGAAAAATTTATTGACAAGTATGAAATATACACAAGTTTAACAACTTTTTGCTTTTATTACCTTTCAGAATGCTGTTCTTACTAGCATTATCAAGGGGGGGAGCATGCCCCCCATAGATCAGACCCTGTATAGATATCTAATCTGGAAATGGTGCACAGTAGTTGAACAGGCAAAAATAAACACATTAAATATATTACACTCCACTTAATGATTAATTTCCAAAACTTATTATCTAAACACTATATAATGGATAAACTGCAAAAAATACTTTTTCATTTCAGCCAATTTCCAATAAATTTAATAACTGATGGTATAATTTTTTTTTACCTCTGAGAGACAAGTCACAAGGACTGCATGGACTCAGAAAAAGTGTGGGGAAAAGACTGATTGGACACTATGCAATGTGTTCTTTAATGTACAGAGGGTATGGCTCTTGCACACAGAGACACAGCTATTACTGGCATAGATGTTGAAAAAATTAAGTATTATATGATTAATCTGCTTGAAACCAGCCTTCAATCAATCAGTTTACAAGATATTAAAGAATGTTTCTTAAAAATTTCAAAGTTTTCAGAATTAAAAAAATCTTTCATTTGTGTAAGGAAATTTTTTTAGTGTAATATCCTATTGGATGGCTTGTTCTGTACGAGTACAGGAGATAATGGGTAAACCATCAAAAGTAGGAGTTAGCAAAGGAAATCTCAATGCAGGTAAATGGGGATGGAACCTGGGAGCATCAGGATATCACAAAGTAAATGTCTAATTTCAAAATAGAAAGAGGAAATATAATGCACTGCAGATCTAATCTCTTTCCACATTAACAGAAAAAGTAATAGCTTTGTTCTTACCAATTTTAACATCTCTGTAAAATTTTTCTACTGGATAATTTGTGGTGAATCCTACACCACCCATCCACTCAATGCACTTTGATGTTGTCTGACTGGCAACCTATAAAGTTTAAAAATACACAAAGACATGAGTTTATTATAGTATATATTATTTTTTTCAAAATCTCATTACAACAACCAAGAGCTAGTAAGATGAGGGAAGCCCTTTCTATATTTTATTTGTGTACTCACTGTATACACAAACCTCAAATGCATATATTTAATTAAAACTTAAATGCAAAATTAAAATCTGTTTTCAGAGTATAAAATACCATCTTATAAACTGGGACAAATGTCTCAACAGCAATGGGCATATCTATAGCTAAACAAATCCCTTAAGCTTTATTTCCATCCACTTTTCATTTAAATGATTCTTATACAAAGCTAAATAAAATGTGCTTTGAAGGGATTCAAAAAGCATTCTAACCATAATCAATTTATGATCAGACCCACAAAGCTGCCAGCTTATATACAGGTTATGACAGAACCAACATATATGCCATCCCAGGACTTGAACCCAGACCCCAGCTTGCAGTGGCATTGAAACCCAATGCAACTATAGTCAAATGTACATGCTTTACTGTATACCATGAAATTTGGCTAAAGGAATACCAAAGAATAATCTCCTTTTGTTAATTTTATTCTCTTTTCTTTTGCATAATTCAGCCTTATTCCCTGATTTAATGGCTTTAATGGCCCTGAGGGGAAATATTCAAGTTGATTGACATAGCTATACTATTTTTTTTTATTTTTTAAATTTTTATAAAGGGACTGAGATAACTTGTAAGTTTTTGGCATGTGTTGGTTTCTCATACACAATACAAACACTTACACAAGGAACACAACATGCAAACACTTAAACAAGGACATCCCAACTAGAATAGTAGTCAGATAAGCTAACCATTAATCCCAGTAGTAATGCAGGCACAGTTGGGATTCAAACGCGGGAACATCTGTTTATGAGCCTAGATGCCACTGATTGAGCCAACCCTGCCTCTCATTAAAAAAACAAGAGAGCCAAGTTGGAATATGTAAGGGGAGGATTCTCCCCCCCCCCTTCCTATTGATGGAACACAAAATAAAGCTTCTTGACACAGCCGTTCCCACCATGCTCAGAACTGGGCTGCCCGAGAAGATGTTCGGTGCTAAAGGGAGTTATTGATGACGAAATGGACAGTTGTGGTAGCAGGTGATTGGTGAGATCAGCAGAGGCCACCTAATAGGTAGATGCTGGTTGCTGTCATGGAACTTTGAAGGAGAGAGAGAGCGTTTTTGGTACTCTGCTACAGCAGTCACATCAAGGACTGCTGTGACCCTTTGTTTGCATTAGCAAGGCTGTGACCCACTTGGAGGCCTTAGACCTGAGTTCAGTTTGCTGGGACAGGCAACCAAGTTATATTCGAGACCACAGATTTGGTCATCTTATTGTATATATATGTGTAAATATATGCTCTCTGAATAAATATTTAATCCAAAGTCATTGTGTCGAGATATCAAACTACTAGTTAGGCACAATTTCCTGACAATAGTTAGAACTCACAGGAAAGAACCCACATGAAAGCACACTGACTGCAAATAGAATAAGGTAATAGGTGCTAGTGGGAGGTGGCTTTCACAGAATATATTGACATTCTTTTCCAAATGCATCTGTATATAAAAATAAATACCCACTCAAGCAGCTGCTTGCCACAGAGGTTTGACAGGACCCTGTCAGTATATATGCAAGAGTAGAAGGTCTGAGAGGATGGCAGGACCTCAGCAGAAAAATGACACATACATCATGCCTTACCCGGGGCTCGAACCCAGGTCCCTTAGATCACTAGCCAAGCGCGCTAACCACTTGGCCAAGGGACAAAAAAAATTGTCGGCCAAGGGACAAAAAGAATTGCACGCAGTGTTCCCAGGTGGTCACCCTCCAAAGTACTGACCGCGCCCAAAGCTGCTTAACTTCGGGGATCAGACGAGAACCAGGTGCTTTCAGCTTGGTATGGCCGTTGACCATCTGTATATACATTACAAAATAATCTGCTAATATCTCTTTGCCACTACAATGTGCCAAAGTATTGTACAATCAGTTTTTATTTGATTTCAGTTAGGATATGTTGTTTCTTTGGTATTTAGAATATAAAAGCTTTTTATTATCACATTTAATGTAGAAAATTGTTAATACTAGTAGACAACAGAGCATTATAAATGAGTTGTGCTGGTCATATTGCTGAAACAAACTAGATGAGAATATATATATATTGCACACTTTGTAGCCCGTTTTCAGACAACAAATTAGCGAGTGTTTTCAATATGCTTGCAACCTGCCCATCTGTAGACTTTGAACTTTTTTGTTTTTAGATATGAATTAAAAATTCTTTTTGAGTTGGATAGATATTGATGAAATATTACGATTTGCACTTTCAGAATCTTCCTATAATTGCACCTTCTAATGGTGGAAAAAGTTGAAAAATGCAAAATTTCAAACTAATGTTGCAAGCAATGCAATTAGAAATTTTGGTTGTGAAATGTGAATGTCATGAAGTTTGCATTGACAACAATAATTTTTCCTTTAGCCCCAGTGGTGGTAGGAAAATGCACATGTTGTTTTTAAGAGATAACTAATAAATATGTTGTTCTTAGAGATAAATTAAAAATTCCTTTTGGGTTGGATAGGTATAATTATTAGGATAAATTATTATAATTCACACTTTTATTTTTAGAATCTTCCAAAAGCATTAATTGTGTCATCTAATGATGGAAATTTTTGAAAATTTTAAAAGTTTAAACAAATATTGCAAAAAAAAATTTTTTTGGTGGTGGGGGTGGGGCTAGGAATTTGATATTTTAATAGGTATGATGATCAAGGGATTTTACAATGTCAGCAACAATTTGCCCCTTTACATCAGGGTAGGTGGAAAAATACAAGCTTTCGTTTTGAGAACTTAATGAAAAATTCCTTTTGAATTGAATAGGTATTAGCAAAATAGCAAAATCGTTACAGGGTGCTAAATGTCAACTAGAAGGATGCATATTGCCTCTGGCACATATGAAAATCTCGTTTTCAAAGAGAATGAAGTTTTTCCTATACCTACTGTTTCATTCCTTAAAAGTTTTAATTTGAGATAGCGGATGATGGGAAAAATGCAAATAGTATTTCATTAGTAATTATACAATATAAAAGTATTAGTCTTTTAATTCTTAAATCTAAAAAGTTTCATTTCTCACACCTCTCTCAGAAAAATGGGTAGTTTTTTACTGTCAGTGGAATATCTCTTAAAAATTACCACTAATTTTTCAAAATTCTATGATATATATATAATATTTGTGAAACAATAACAGCTCTGCTGTTTCATCATTTCAGTGATCTGTAAAGATATATATATTAAAATGACTAAGTATTTGAAAAATGTAATTTACAATATTTCATTAGTACCAGTCACATTAAAAAAAAAGTTTTCTAATTATTTTCATTGTTTCCAATGGAAACTTCATGATGTTCACATTCCACCACCAAAATTTCGTATTCCTATCATTAATACATCGTTGCTATATTCATTTGAAATTTTAAAATCGTTTTCAAATTAGAGGGTGCAATTATAGTGTTCTACAGATGTAGTATATGGATCAAATATTTATATATATATATTAAAAAAACACTTACCTCTGAAGAGAAATATTTAGCCATTGCAGCTTCCTTTATAAATGGTAGCCCTTGTTCTTTCAGTCTTGCAGCATTATATGTAAGCAAACGGGCAGCTTCAATCTGAGTTGCTATATGTGCTATCTGGTGTTGCATTCCCTGGTTTGTAAATAAGTTTTATGCATCAGGTACCACCGATATCTTGAATCTGTCAATGCAATAATTTTACTCTACATTTGAGCAACAGAATAATATTGCACCTCAAGGCAACAACTGTATGGTTGTTTTAAAAATTTGCATTTAAAAATTCTGCTCAAGTAGAGTTTAAATTTTTACACAAAATATGATACCTAGATATTAAACAGATAAAGTTATCAGTATGTTGTTATTTTGATATTGAGAGACCTTTTCCCAGTAATTACAACAGATGTCCCAGTAATTACACATTCAGATTGTTCAGAACATTCAGATTTTCCCAGTAATTACAACAACAACTTAATAGATTTAAGCACTTCTTAGAACGCAGAAGCTATAAACAGTAAAATTTTTTTGTCCTTTTAAGTTTGCACATATATTAGCAAAATGTTTCATTAAAACAGATATTATAAAAAAAATAAATACCCACTCAAGCAGCTGCTTGTCACAGAGATCTGACAAGAGCTTGTCAGTTTATATGCCTTAGAAGAAGGTGGACCTCAGTAGAAATACATCACAAACATCCATGTCTTACCTGGGGCTCGAACCCAGGTTCCTTAGATCAGTAGCCAAGTGTGCTAACCACTCGATCACGGGACAGCTGATATTATAAGCATTTAAAATATCTGTTATTAAGTTTCGCTATGTAACTGTAATCTGTCACTTACCTATTGTCCAGTTTGGGTGCTGATCACTGCTCAACCATCCTCTGTTGTAATTACTGGGAAAAGGTCTCTCCCACGAGTGTTTTGGGGCTTCCTTCTTGCCCTCTTCTTCAAGTGTCTTCTCCTGACTACAATGGCAAAGGTTATATCTGTGCCTCTGAGCTCTCACTCTGGGACCATGTAGTGGGGCCTTGCTTGGGGGTTGGATTTAAGTGTTTTTTTTTTTGCTTCTTGAGTAAAAAAATGGCATTTAATCTGGACCTCAAGCAAGATACTCCCTACCACATGGCACCAGAATGAGAGCCCAGAGGTACAGATATAACCTTTGCCAATGGAGTCAGGAAGAGAAGACACTTGAAGGGGACAAGAAGACCCCGAAATGCATTGTGGGTGACTTGTTGCCCAGTAATTGCAACAGCAGATGGTTAATAAATCACACAGAAAAGTAAAAACAGTTAAATGCATTTTTAATATTTTAATTTAAATTATATTTAAAACTATTTTTTTGTGCAAATTTCACAATAGTCGACTTTTTCATACCAGGTAGGATTGTTTGAAATAAATATCACACACAAAATTGTTAACTATTTCAGTTAAAAACTATGCTTCAAGTGCGTACAAATACATAAATAAATGATTGGCAGACACGTTATTATTTTTTAATAAGTTCATCAACAAATGCTTTAGTAAATTACAATTATCTATGTTTGGTATAGCAAGCAAGTTCATTTCTGAAAAGTGGTATAAAATGACATTGAATAACTACTAACTACTTTAATCATTTACAGGCCAAACTCTTTATTAAAGAGAGAATTTTTTTCCAAGATGGATTTGATTTTGTAGGGTGGTCTCATTATGTCCTTTATTTAACAATGCAAATAAAATTTTGGTGTAGCTTTTATTATTATTACTATTTGTTTTGTTTTTTGTATGTTTCCAAAAGTTAACATTGGTTTTTGACATGCATTATTTACTTGTGTTTAAGCATTATATTTATTTTTCATATGGCAGGCTCACAAATTTCCATGAATAAGGTGGGTATCAAATGCAATTTGCCATTCTTGCAATTTCTAATCATAATATTTATGTTTTTCTTTACAAATCAAAAGTTGTTTTTGCACATTACACACAAAAAAATTATTTTCAATTGCAACTCTATATGAATGCTCATAATCTTACAAAAGTTATACTGGAATCATAAACACTACAAATCACATTTCATGCTTTCATTTGTATTACGCTCCCACATTAGATTTCTTTCTCTGTCGCTTATTTACATTAGTATATTCTATTAATTTTTATTATGTTTATGCATTATATTCTTTGTTCTGTTTACACAATTATTTATAGATGACTTTATACTTTCCACTTATGCAGTGGCAATTACATCTACATTCAGAATACGGTTTTTCATGATAAAGTAAACAATTTTTGTACACATATCAATAACAATGCATATTATCTTTTTTTCCTATACAAAACACAATGTTCTTGTGCAAATAAAATTAATAAAATTACCCCTCAAGAAGCTGCTTGCTATAGAGATGTGACGGGTGTCTGCCAGTATATCATAGACAGATCTGTGTGGAAGGTGTAACCTCACCAGAAAGACAACACAGAAAAGTAACATTCATATCTTGCCCTGGGTTTGAGCCCACATCCCTTTGATGAGTATCAAA
This sequence comes from Ryuthela nishihirai, assembly GCA_038380435.1. NCBI lineage: Eukaryota > Metazoa > Arthropoda > Arachnida > Araneae > Heptathelidae > Ryuthela > Ryuthela nishihirai. The sequence goes on from JAWZYU010000010.1 coordinate 74,194,263, forward strand.
GCATGTTAACTACTCAGTCATTGGGATGGTAGTTGTCATTAAAAATTGTTGTCCATTACTTTGAGCTGATTGGGAAGATTAACTTTAAGATTAGCTGTGATGCTTGCATCAATTGCATCTGAAACAAGTTCATAATGAAACTGCAATAATATTATGAATGGCTTGTTTTTGGTGAATATCTGTACAGAATAACTAGGGTGCAGCAAAAACTCAGTTCAAAGCATTAGAGAAACCCACTTTTGGTTGTACTGCTATGATAGATTAGAACTTTCTCCAGAAGGTTGACACTATCCCTTCCATCATATTTTTTTAAAGAGTAGGTTGGTTGATATCAATTTTTTTGATGCTGCTTTTTATTAGTGTTTATGTACAGAAAGAAGATGGTTAAGTTGATGGTTTTATTTTAGAATTACACTGTTCTGCCAACACTAATACACACTCTCATATCACAGTGGTAATCAATTGAGCCTCTAATTCTCTTTGTGCTGGTCTTGACTGCAAAATACATCTTTCAGCTGGCTATTTGTGTTTTACCAGTAGTTTTGATTTCTATATTTTCTAGTCTATTCATAGAATAGGATCCAGTATAACTTTTATAAGATTATGAGCTATTCAAGTGTGCGATGTTGAGAAATGATCAAAGTTGACTTCTTGCTGCTTTAGGTTATTAGCGATAGCATTCATTTTATAACACTTTCCCCAAAGGATTGAATATAAATCTCCCCTTTTACCTGAATAAATTTTTATGCCATAACCAATAACTTTAAATTAATGAAAAAATATCATCTAGATTTTAAAGTCATATCTGACTGATTTTCTGTAAATGGACATTTTACATGTGTGAAAGCTGTAGACCATAGACTCATCATTATTGTTTTAAAATAGCTTCTTATAGTACCATTCATAACTAAATATCATCACAATACACTTTATTCTACAGTCAAGTTCCTAAATGGGGACACTGAAAAACAACGAATAATATTTAATAAATTTATTATTCTTTCACATCTTATACTGGAGTAGTGTGTCTCCAGCAGGTCAGTGACAGTGGAGTAGTGTGTCTCAGGTAGGTCAGTTTCTATCTTGATTCTGGTTCTTGAAAAGATGGTGCCTGATGTTCTTATCAGCATGAGTGGCTTCAGCCTTTGGCAGTGGGGAAATGAGTCTTTGCCCCATGCCATAGAGGACTCTGAGGAGAATGAGAAAGATAGGTTTTGAAGAACAACTTCAAGGTATTTTGAAATCTGTCAAGAAAGGATATATTTCTCTTGTGTTAGGTGACTTCAGTGTTAAAGTTGGTACTGACTCTGACCTTTGGGCAGGAGTGTTAGGTCTCTTTGGCATTCGTAGTTCCAATGGCAATGGGGAAAATCTCCTACAGGTAAGTACACTTAACAGTTTGTGAATAACAAACACATGCTACAAACGCTGGGACATTTATAAATATGCATACCTAATAAGTTGCACAGGAATATGAAAATTAAATTTTAATTAACAGCAAATGGGCTAGTTTAGTTAGGAATATCAGATCATACAGGGGAGCCGAAATTGGGTCTGAACGTTACCTGGTCAAGAGTGCCTTGCAACTGAAGCTTAAGAAATGCTGTGCCAAGGTTAAGATAATTACTTTTAACACTGAAGGTTTAAAATATCCAGATGTAGTCAAAGCATACCACAATAGGCTACTTAGTCATTATGACTATCATGGTTTGCTTACTGTTGAAGTTGAGAAAGAATGGGATCAGTTTAAACAGGCTTTTCTTGAGACCAACAGTACTCTTTGGTTAAAAAGGTACAGAGGAAACAAAATTATTTGAGTGATAAGGTTATGGAACTTATTTCTGAAAGAAGGAAGTACAGGAATAATATGAATCAAGACCCTACTTATCCTAACAAATGGCATTACAATGAGCTTAATAAACATGCAAAGGATCAGTTAACAGCTGATAAGAATCTTTTTTTTTTGTCTTGTTAGCTTGGCTGACAAATTAGTTTTAGGAGAATTAGTTTTCTTTTTGTTCCAGGTTAAAGTTCTTTGCATGATTATACTTAATAGAATTAAGAATTGGTTGATGGACAACTGCATGATGAACAATGGATTCAGAAGTGATAGGGGATGTACAGATAAAATATTTTCACTTAAAGCAGATTCTTTCTTGACAAATGTTTAGAGTTTCGGAAACCTGTGGTTACTAGCTTTATAGATTTCAAAAAGGATTTTGACTCTGCTGATCAACATAATTTGTGAGTGATTGTTAGATCATATGGAATACTCATTATTCTGATGTACCAATCTCAGATTATTGATTGGTTGTGATTCTCTGTACTTTGATCTAATTATAGCTCAAGTAGAGTTGTAATGCTTTCTAAACTTTTAACATAAAGTTACTGATTTTATTACTACAGGAATTTACATCATCCATTAACTATTACTTATTCATCATCCATGAACTACAGCTTTCCATCAATATTTTAGCAGACATTCAATTTTAAAGGCTTTTTTTTACTCCTATGGTTCTAAAAATTTTTATTGCTTTTCAAATAGATACTGTGATTATAAACAACAATTAATTTGAAATGATCAAAAATGAAACCGTTAGTTATCTATAATGGCAGCAGTCTGAAGGGCATTAGGATTGCTCAAAGTGCAATTTTTACACAGTAGGATTTTATGAATACTTTTAATTACATTTCAACCATATAAACTAATTAAGGTCTGGAAATTACGATTTTTAACCAAAATTTCTATTAGAATTTCAGAATTAAACTTTTCCATAGCAGTTATGCAGCTTTATAATAAAGCAACTCATTCTCAAATTCAGTGCTTCAGTTAAACTTTAAATGCTTTGAAACATTTTAACAAATTTTTTTTCATAGTTCTTTATCACTTTTCTGACATATTTTTCAATTTTTATCCAAAATATCCTGTTTTTAAAGCAAAATTATTTTTATGATATGCTTTATTTAGGCTTAAGAGTTTGTCGATCATCAAAAGTCTAGGAATATGAGTTATGTGCTATATGCATAAATGACTAAATAATAAAAAAAAATAAAATAAATAAAAGTTTTAAGCATTAATAGAAATATTACGAACTGTTTATATTAAAATAATAAAATAATAAAATAATATAGGAAAAACGAGGAAAATATATATTTTAAAAATTTTATTAAGTGGAAACAAAATAGTAAAAATTTTGCAATGTTTTAAAAACAATGCTAAAAAATTTAATTTACCATTTTTTTCCTTTGAAATTTCCCCATGTTATTAAGCACAATTCATTGCTCCTTCTTTTGGTATAATTCAGGATGAGGTTCTAAAGACATTTATTTTCTGAAAACACTTTAAAATAAATCTGGCCACCACAGTGAGTTCAATTTCAGAAACCCAGCACTGTAAGTGTTAACAAAAATTATAGTACTTCAACTGGAAAGGGGGATACTCCCCTAGACAATGGACAGAGATAACTAGAAGTTCTGTTAGACTTGTTCTGATTTCTCTTATAGCACACACACACACACATGCACAAGGATATGCTAGGTGGCTTAGCAGTAAGGTATGCAAGTTATTTAAAATGATTAAATATACTTAAAAAAGAAATATTCAATCGCATTTAGTCATAAATATTTATAAACACCAACTCAGCCACTTGACACAGAGGTTTCATGTAAATCACTATAGAGAAGTCAGGAATATTAATTTCTGTCCATAATGAAATTTAAAATTAACTACACTGTTACAAGAATTTGACTCATTATGCAGAGCATATTCAAGCCTGGTACCAGGTGAACTATGCACCCCTACATTACTTTAAGAAGTTACTACTACAGTGATTTTCACCTCTGAAAAAATATTACATCAAAATGGATACCCAGGAAGTGTAGGAACACAAAATCTGCTAGACAACAAAGTTTAAAACTGAAATTGAGTTATAAGTTTGCATGTTAACATATTTTCATTCCTTCTACTTATAACATCATCATACATGAGGACATTGATTGAACTGATGGTAGTGGCCCTGGAGTTACAGTGTACCCTATCCCAGAACAAAAAAAATCACATTGCCTGATTAGAGCAGTAGTTTTTCATTAACATAGCTCCAGTTTGTCATCACTGAATAGAATTGTGTAGCAAAATAAAGAAATTAAATAATTAGGCAAGTGTAAAAACGTAAATGCTTACTGTGACTAACACTGGAGTTCCACTGCATCTTAAAAAAAAGTTAAAACATTTTCAATTTTAAATGTTAATGTAAACAGTGCAATTAATATTGCAAGTATATTTTTAACATAGAGACTTTTTGAATTGACTGCAAAGAATTGAGAGTGGGAAGGCATTTTATAGGAGACAGAAAGACAACATATTCATGCCATCTGGAACTTAAACTTCGGTCTCTATGCACTAATTGATCGGTTAATTTCACGATAATAATATAAAAACTTAAATTTTTATAAATGTGAAAATTTTAAGAAAACAGAAACTTTTTAAACCTTAATCTCAATACAAAACAAAAATAGCAACTTACTTGAAATTCAAAAATTCTTTTCCCAAATTGTTTCCTCTCAAATGTATATCTGACAGCATGATCAAAGCAACCTTGTGATAAGCCAATCATCTATGTTAGAATATATAAAAAGAAACATTGTATATGAAATATATATTCAATGCACATTTTATCTCTCCATACTTTAATAAAACATATTTTTTGCCATCTTCAAAATAGAGTAAATATACTTCTTTGAATAAATTTGCTACACTCTTATTTATTATTTATTTTGAAAATATCTCAATTATTTAGGCACTTTTTTTTTTTCTCTCTCAAATATCAATATCAATTTAAATGTGTATAGGGCAGACAGGATGCAATCTCTGACTGAATGGCAATGTTCTCTGCATATTAAGTTCAAAGCTAGGTGAATCATATACCATAGAACATGCATAGCTTTATTCACCATCACAGATAATAAATTTAGAGGGTTGTTATAGAGGTCATTCTAAGCTGAAAATGTCACGAGACCGTATATCTGTGAGGGATGGAGTTGGCTCAGTCAGCAGCATGCCAGGCTCGTAATCTGCAGTTCCCAGGTTCGAGTCCCAGCTGGGTCAGCATTGAGATTTATTTCTGCAAAACTCCCCACCCTGCCTATGGTCAGTAGGGGACACTGATGGGCTTGGAAAGGCTGCTGTCCATCGGATAAGCCATGGCCTTGTGTGTGGGAGAGCCATACCCTGTGCACATTAAAGAACACACTGGATGGCCTCGATGGGAGGCTACCATCTGTCTCCCAACAGCTGTTCCAGTGAGTCCCCTCCCCTAACCTTCTCTGATCCTTCGGGGTCCTTGTGACCTCGCCATTTAGCCCATGGTGTGCAAAAAAGTGCTGCTCAGATGTAAAACAAACCAAACCAGGCTCATAATCTGCAGTTTTCAGGTTCAAGTCCCAACTGTGCACGCACTGAGACTTATCTCTGCTAATCCTCACCTCATAATTGGTGAGAAAGGGGACATCGATGATCTTGGAAAGGGCAGCCGTCCATTTGATGGGATTTTAAGCCATGTCCCTGTGTGTGGGAGAGCCATATCCTATGTATGTTAATAAACATGCTGGATGGCATTAATAGGAGGTTTCCATCTATATCCTAAAAACTGTCCAGTGGACACCCTTCCCCCAACTTTCTCTGAGCCCTTGGGGTCTTGTATCCTGGACATTTAGCCCAATGTATGCAAAAAAAAGTGCCACTCAGAAGTAAAACAACCCAACACACATATCTGATTCACTGTCATTATTAAGTTATGGCAGGTGTCAAACATAAAAAGATCTGAAATCAAGACAGTTATGCTGTGTTTGAAAATTGAAAGGATGGTATACTCAACTGAGGACCACTTATACAAACCTCCTATTGATATTGCTAGGGCTAATGCATTTGTATTATATTAGTCCTAGTAATATGAACAGGGGGTGCAAGTTGCCATACCTCAACTTTATTAAAAAAATTAGTTATTTTCTGAATTATTCAAATGAGCTTCCATCTATTTGTCAATAAAATTTTGCTTTTCAGTGTAATAAACCAATATTAATATTCTTTCCATTATTCCACACATATTATAAAGTTTTGGATGTAAGAGTTCATCAAGCCCATCTCTCCATGAGTTATGAAATATTTTCTGAATGGATATTTTCTTTTTATATTAAATTTCCAATATTACCTTTATTCTGTTATTTTCATGCTTGATACTATTTAATATAGCATTTTTTCCTATAGTAGAAAAAAAATTAAGTTCGAAACATCTTGGATTTAGCGAGAAATTTCCTTTTTCTTGTATTCCAATACTAATTTGTCTGAAATTGTTATAAAATCACTGTGCAAGGCCTCAAAATGAGTTGTTCTTGGAGATGTCTGAAAATGAAGAAACAGAAGTAGATTTGCCAAAAGATACCAAAGGTGACAATGAAGATTATTTGGATGTGTTTGAAAATAATTAACCTGTGATCAAGAAAGGGAGAATGATTATATGTCACTGAGAGCTCTGATAATGATTACATACCCACTGATAGTTTCAATAATGCTTTAGTAAGTAATGAAACTAACCCAAATTAGTTGCAAGATCTGGAAGAGAATATGTAAGTAACTCACCTAAGACAACCAAGTAGAAATTTGCCAAATATTATTTTCCAGTTGGCAGGTCTAAGTAGTGAGGGGCTTATGAACAATATCCACAAGGCTTTGAAAAAAAAGTTTTCTTTCTGAAATTGTATACATCATTGTTTTCTATGTTTTATACACCAACCTCATTGTAAAAAGTGTGACAAAAATTATGACCATATCACTAGGGTTAATACAGTTGATATTTATACAGGAGCTAGACTCTGATTTACACATTGCATAAATCATGTTCGAGCAAAATTTGAGCCCCCCCCCCCCTCAAAATTCTGCCTGAAAACTGCAACTATTGTCTTTTTTTCTTTACAGTTTAGGACAGAAATATAGCCTTTTAATTTTGTACAAGGTCCTATGCATAAATCAGGGTGTGGGAAATGTGCAATAGCTTTTCATTTTTCAGAGTGTGGGTGGGGGAGCTATGAAACTGTACCAGAAATTTAAAAGGTTATTACAAGACAGAAAACAAATTCTAAATATTAATATTTAATAATCCCATAAATTTATTTAAAAACAAAACTTTTAAAGTTGTATCCACTTAATACCTGTGCAGCAATTCCAATTCTTCCTTCATTCAGCAATCCAATGGCATATTTATACCCATGTCCCAGCTGTCCCAACATATTACTTTCAGGTACCTTCAAACATAAAAAACATACAGTCAACTATGAAATGATTTACTATAAAGGAGTTCCCCTTAGAAAAAACAACAATTAGCACTTTTTATAAACAAACAGATAAAAAACATTAGAAGCTGGAGAACACCAACAGCATATAAAAGAAATCACATTAAAAGCTGTATAAATTTGAAAATAACTATTTATGAAAAAATATTACCAGAGATAAAAATTTAAATCTTGATTTTCAATAACATTTGTTCAGTACCTCAAGTTATGGATGCTTGGATACTTAATTATAGCATTGCCAGTCACAAGAATTAATCTCAAAAGTTATATCAGAGCATTTTTTTGTACACAATGAGCTAAATGGCCAGGTCCTAAGGATCCCAAGGGCTCAGAGAAGGTTGGGGGAGGGGACCCATTGGACAACTGTGGGAGACAGATGATAGCCTCCCATCAAGGCCATCCAGCATAATTTTTAACATGCACAAGGTATGACTCTACCACATAAGGGACCATGGCTTAATGTCCCATCAGATGGACGGTTGCCTTTCTAAGTCCATCAGTGTCCTCTACTGATTGAGGGCAAGGCAGAGAGTCTTGTGGAGATAAATCTCAATGCTAGCCCAGGTGGGACTCAAACCTGGGAACTGCAGATTATGAGCCTGGCATGCTACCAACTGGCTTATAATCTGCATCAAAGATTTGAGTTATATCAGTGTTTACTAAAAAAAATCTTTCCTTTTTTCTTCAGTTCTGAAGAAAATGTTCCATATTACAATGTTGATGTTCAAAATGTTCAGAAGAAAATCGTTCAATTTACAATGCTGGTATAAATGTTTCAAACTCCTATGATTCTTTAATAATTAAACAAATATTATTTAAATTCAAATTTTAAATTTATTTTGTATGTCAAATAAGTTACATTTAATATATTTTTAAATTATGGAGCTTTAATTAAGCTTTTAATTGGCATAACATGAAAGTTAAATAATTTTGATAGAGTATATGAATTTTTGATGTGGTGGGCAGACAATGTCAAACAGGATCTTATTAGAATTAGTGTGCAGTGGCCAGATGTAGCTCAGGACAGACTTGCTTGGAGAATCTAAATTGCACAGTCTGGTTGGACCTCTGTAGCCTATGGCTGCTTGAGGATGATGATGATGATATGAATTTTTTTAAATAAAAGGTCTGAAATTCATCTATAAATTTCCTAAAATGTTTGTTTATTCTTTTCTCTTTGTTTTAGAATAAAAATATAGAAATAATGTTCCAACACTTTCTATTGTGTTTTTGTCCCATTGGTCTTGAGTTGAATAGTTCTGCTTTACATCAAGTAGCTTAAAAATTTAAGCACAGGTTATTATGTCTTTCAAGATGTAATATGGTATGATTACTTGTCCAGTAAAATTGTTTAAATGATCTTCATGATACTTACTCTCACATTATCAAAGTGCACAGGACAAGTACTTGATGCTCTAAGACCAAGCTTGCTTTCTTCTTTCCCTATTGTCAATCCAGGAGTACCTTGATCAACTATAAAACATGTTATTCCTTTATAACCCTAAAAGAAAAAGCAAATTTCTATTTAGCAATAAAAATATTAATCTGAATTATTTTGAATAGCCAATATTAACTCTCTTACAGTAAAAAAAAAAAGAGTATATAAAAGAAACTTACAATTTCATAATGCAATAAACATTTAGATTAAATGTTTGTTTGAAAATGCTCAACTTTATAATCAGATTGATTCTCTTAAGGTTTTATTAAAATCCTTCAAAATTATTTCTATTCCTTATTATCATCTTTATTGATGTCTAAAGTTCATTATTTATATTCCGCATATATTTGCTAGAGCAAAACTAACATCCACTCTATGTGAAAATATACTAGAACAATATGTTTGCATTCATATACATCTATGTATTAATGGCCAATATTGTTGATTTTTCAAGACTAAAAATATTGTCTTTGGTTAATTAAATAATAAGATGAAAATACTAGTTAACTGAGCTATACTTTGCCTCTTTTAGATTTAAAAATTTTTCTTTGATCTTCAACTATGCAAAGAAAATGATATTCTGAAATCTTACACTGAATTTTACAGAATTTAAGTCATTGATTTTTAGCATTATAACTGCACTGTCTTGCAATTTCAATTAAAATGAAAGCAATACAATTTATTCTTTACTTAATGAACAGATTATAAATATTGTACAAAGAATTAATCTTAAAACTATTTCAATTAGAATGCCTTTATTTTTCCTTTGCACCATGGCTGAGTGGTTAGTGTGCTTGGCTACTGATTTAAGGGCCCCGGATAAGGCATAGATGTTTGTGTTCTGCTGAGATCCTGCCATCCTCACAGACCTTCTACTGTGGCATATAAACTGAGAGGCTCCTGTCAGACCTCTGTGGCAAGCAGATGCTTGAAAATAAAATAAAAAATAAATACCCCCCTCAAGCAGCTGCTTGCCACAGAGGTCTGACAGGAGCCTGTCAGTTTATATGCCATAGTAGAAGGATCTGAGAGGATGGCAGGGCCTCAGCAGAAAAACGACACATACATCCATGCCTTACCCGGGGCTCAAACCCAGGGCCCTTAGGTCAGTAGCCAAGCGCGCTAACCAGGGTATTTATTTATTTTTTATACAAAGCAAGATTCAATTAGAAACATATTTCAGGTATCCTTGAGCTCAAAAAGTGGCTTTCATAATGTTATTGTCTGCCTGTATAACCCTAGTGCCTGAGAGGTTTCAGCCATTACACTGAAACTTTACAGTTAGACATGTTTTTGAAATCCATGAAAGTATTTAGAAGAAAAAAACTGGGGGAGATATGTGATTGGATTGAACTGATAGGAACAGTGTACTCTTTTGGTATACATAATTTTCTTTTAGATTTTAAAAAGAAATCCTGCAAAATATATATACTCTACAAATATATTTGATATTTTCTGTCTCTGAGTTATTAAAATTCTCAAATGCCAAAGGGCCATGGACACTGCTTATATTCCCCCCCCCCCCTCCTTGATCCAGCAGATCTAAGTTGAAATATTTTACCACATGCAAGGCCATGTAACTAAAAATGACTATATACGTGGTCCAACGATAAACAGATTGATTTTGTAAAAAAAAAAAAAATTATCACTAAACTTTAGCAGTGTAGCCATCTTCAAAGTACTCTTTCAGACTTTACCTACACATCCCAACATCTCTGCCATATATGGAAATATCACTACAAATTTTCTTAAAATACTTTCAGTTGTACTGTCACACTACTCCAAATGTTTTCAAATTGATTAATTTTTTTATTAGTTTTGGACAGATGAAAAAGCCACAGAGGACAAGATAGGTTAATATAGTTAATGATCCAGCACTGGTATTTTTTTTTTTTTTTTTCGATAGCTGCTTTGTTGAAAAAGCTGTTCTGTTACCTCCCTATATAACTCTTTAGTAAAGCAAATTTTGGCCAAAAAACTAATACCAGCATTGGAACATGCACCATACTCACCAGATCTAGCCCATACAACTTTCTCATGTTTCCAAAATTTAACACACCTTAAAAGGATCTCATATTCAACCAATTGAAGACAATGGGATGAAAAATGTTGGGAAGATGGCAGAGAAATTGAGAGTGCTTTGAAAGTGATCCCACCCAATTAAAGGTTAATGAGAGTCTTTTTACAGAATAAATTTTGGCTATTTTATTGTCAGATGCTATGGCCATACATAAAGTTTAACTTCCTGGTAAACTTGCCCTTAATGAATTACATGCTACACTCAGCTATTGTAGATTCTATAATATGAATAGTAAAAAAACACATCTTTCAAGATGCCTTTTGTTTTGTATAACCATTTACATACTTATATATTAGACTGTTTATGCAACATTTGTTTTCTAGTTTTCATAATGCAATTATGGTGACATTATTATTAAAAAAAGAAATTGCACTACCTTAAAATTTTTTGGCATAAACAAACTTTTGTTAAATTCTCAAGGCAAAAAGCTTTTTCAATGATGATTACCACCTTCAGGAGATTTCATTTAGGTAAATTAAAACTTACATTTGACTTAATATTAAAAAAAAATATTTTAACATTATAATTAAGATGTTTCACAAAACATATGGAATTAACGATAATTACTTCAGTTGGTTTTGCATTAGCCATAACAAGAAACACTCCTGCAAAATCAGCATTACTGATCCACATTTTAGAGCCATTAATAACATAGCTATCACCATCTTTCACTGCTTGAGTCTTCAAAGAAAATGCATCAGATCCTGAATCTGCCTCAGATAAGCAAAAAGAACCAACCTATAAATACATTGACAAAAAAAAAATGTCAATCCTTATAAGTGCATTATACAGATATTATTATCATCTATTTATTACAAATGCAGTTATTTCATCAAAACATGCACATTTCATCCCATTACTCAATACAAAGCAAAAATTCACAAAATCAATTTTTATTTCATGTATATAAACTAGAAATTAGAAATAACAAATATATTTCACTGCAGATGAAAATCAATGAGTTTAAGAGGATAAAAAGTGAACATAGTAAGTCTGGAGTGGCAACTGAATCTTCAAGAGATGCATATGGTGATGAATAGATAATAATTATATTTACTATAGTTTGTGCCTAAAGAATATGCAACTTGTAAAGTATAACAGTTACTATTAAATAGCAAAGATATTTATTTTCTATTCATAAATGTTGCCTTTTATGGCTGTAATATGTATTCCTAATTTGTAATACTACTGAACTTATACTAGCTTAAAAATAGTGAGCTTTGTCAGCATATTCAAAAGTTTTCAAATTCTTTCAAAATTTTAATTTAGTTACAAAGATGTTGAAGTTTAAAATTTTTTTGCTTGTGCCTAAAGAATATGCAACTTGCAAAGTATGACAGTACATATAACATCAGCAATCAGACATTAAACAGTTGGAATGTGCAAAGAAAGACTAACAATTTTAATTTTAATTTGTAATGATCCAAATATTATTAACTTTCACAAGTTGGACCTTTTGTCTGATCCAAAATAGCTTCAAACTCCAGATAGCATATCGGGTGCCAGGCAATATTGACAAGTAAAGCCAAAGTAAGAATACAAAAAGATTGTCAAATCGTTAAAGTTTAAATCTAATCAAAAACCAGTTAATATTGCTCAAGAGAAAAATAGCAAAAGTCAAATATATATATATATAACAAAGTTTATTTCCAAAAAATTCAAGACCCACCATAAATACTGATGAATATAAAAGTCGGAGTAACTAAAAAAACTCCATCTCTAAATATGACTAAAAAAAACTGACTACTAACATTTTCTTCCTTCACCACCTTCCTACTAACATTTACTCTCATTCTGACTCTGTGACCTAATGTCACTTAGTATAACATGTGGCGTACAACAGACACGTGTGTTGCATGCTGGGTAAAACATTTGCATAATCTGATGATTGCGCTCTCACGCTAGCTATGATGCAAGAGGGGCATGCCCTTAACATGCACATTAGTGGCTCTCAATCAAAAGCCGGAATTGCGCATGTGTAACTCCTTTTACATATAAGAAAAGAGAAATGGGATAAGTCCAAATGAAATAAATCCCCAAAATGATAAATATAATACAAATAAAGTAAAGGTTAAGGAAAAGTAAGAGTGAATGGATGGACCATCACAAACTCTAACAAGTAGCTGCTATCTGTGTCAGTCAAGTAATTAACACTGGAACAGGTAATACTTTAAAATTTATACATGTGCTTTTGCAAGGTAAAGGTAACATTAAGTGCATAAGAGTAGTATAGTAATAATGGGAATATTGCATTAGAGTCAATAGGCCCTAATTAATGAAAGAACCCTAACAGGCTAGCTCAAGAATGTCTTTATTCAGTGAAATTGTGTATAATTAAATTTATATGAATATAGCTGTGGTTGTAAATTATTTATAATTTTAACTTATCTAACAAACCTTTAAAGGCATGTATTTTAGTAAAAAATAAAAAAATAAATACCTGCCAAGCAGCTACTTGACATAGAGGTCAGACAGAAGCCTGTCAGTTTAATAAGCAATAGAGATATGTGAGGAAAGCAAAATATGAGCAGAAAGAAACACAAACATTAACACTTTAGCTGGGGCTTGAACCCAGGTCCTTTGATCAGTAGCTAAGTTCAACCATCAGTCATGGAAAGGCTAATAAAAAAAAATACTATATTGAAATCATGACTTTTACCATATAGCTATCTTTGCCATGCTTTTTACACAAACTTCAGTTATTCAAATCAGTTACCTCTCATCGTAAAATATTACATATACAATCAGACCCCAAGTTATGTGGATGTTAAGTTCTTGGAAAACATCATGCAAATTGAAATGCTTAACTTGAAACATTCAGCCTAAGGAAAGTACAAGGATTAGATTCAGTAACTTTATTTATTACACTAAATGAAAGATTTGTAAGATGAAAAGTTTCTTGATCTTTGGTCTAGAGAGAAACATTTTACTTTGTATTTATATGCTTTACCTTCTATTTCTCCAGTGCAATTTCAAATATTTCAGCAAAGCAAAGTTTAATGATCACCATCAGTGAAATCAGTGATTTTCAAAGGGAAGGTGTCCACAAGGCCTGGACAGGAGGGTCTCTCTACAAGATTAATTTTGTTCTTTTATTAGGAAAAAAATTTTTGTCATTAAACAATTGAGGTAAAAATATTTAAAGTGTTGGCAACAACTGTTATAACAACACCGCATGTTACACTAAGTGACATTAGTGACAATAGTTCCCAGAGGACTTTGCTGCAAGTTTTATATTTTTGTTAAAAGCAATTTCCCACTTTTAAAATTTTTTTAAATTAAAAATTAACAAATTACAGGAAAACGTACAAATCACATTGCACACAATAATACATCAACTTTTGTCATGTTTCAGGATAAAATTCTACAGCTCTTTATATTTTAATGTTGAATAAAAAAGATAATTAATTCGGCACCTTAAGGTTTAAACATTTTGTAAACATAGTACAAGCATTAAAATATTTTAAATAAATTATTTTATTGAATCTGTTTTAATTGACTATGCAGATAATTTAAATATGAAGGGATGAAGAGTCTCTGAGTGTAAAATGTGTTGTTAGGTGGTTTGAGGGCTGGAAAAGTTGAGCTTGGGGGATCAGTGGACTCAAAAAAGTTTGAGAACCACTGAGTTAACTCATTTATTGATGATATCAGGATTATCATCCACAGCTTTATCAGAATAAAAAGCTTAATATTACTAACAGATAATTCTAATTTATTATCTATTCAAAAATAAATGTAATATTGTTGATAATAACTATAACTAATATGTTGTTTAGGAAAGTTGGTATTCAAAGAATTAAATTAAAAAAATCCCTTTACCATATCAGTAGTAAGTCTTTTTAGGTATTTCTGCTTCTGTTCATTAGTTGCAAAATTTCTGAATAGTTGATTAATAAGGGTATTTTGAACATCACAACAAACTGCTACAGATGCATCTACCTTTGCTATTTCTTCAATAACTAATATTGTAGACATGAAGGTGGATCCTGTGCCACCATACTCTGGTTCAACATCCACAGCCATCAACTACAGATAAAAAGAAAAATGTTTATAAAAAAAGATGATGTAAAATATAGCAATTTGTTAATATATACACTATATTGCAAAAAGTGTTCACTTTCACATTAAGTGAACGAATAGCCACATTCAAATCTACCTAACTTTGAAAATAAGCTTTTTACAGAAAAAAGTTACTAGACATAAATTGAAGATCTTGGTCAGAACTCTCTAAATCTCTATTTTTTATAATATTAATCTAATATTTAAACCGTTATGGAAGCTGAAACATTTAATGAAACTTTTGCTAGTTTTGAAAATATACTTCAAAAAGTGAATCACAACTGTTATAACAAGTTGTTCATAATATAAATGCAATATTTGAATTTCGTGTAAGGATTTTTAAAGTTTTTATCAATTTGGGAGGAAAATGTTTTGAAAGTGTGGTGTGTGATAACATCTGTTGTTAAATATTTTAGCTTTCATAACTATTTAAATATTAGAATAATATTATAGAAAATAGAGATTTAGAGAGCTCTGACCAAGATCTTCAATTTATGTCTAGTGACTTTTTCCATAAAAAGCTTATTTTCAAAGTTAAGTAGATTTGAATGTAGCTATTTGTTCACTTAACATGAAAGTGTTTGGACACTTTTTGCAATATAGTATGTATATATATAATAAACGATAATAAATACACTTTTATATTAAATATTACCTACTCCTTTTTCAAAAAGTAACTTCAGAAGAGATTTATCCAATTTGCCTTCAGCATCCATCTTCCTTGAGAGTGGCTGTATCTTCTCTAATGCTATTCTTGAAACTATGGATAAGAAGTATATACTATTTATTTCTGAAGAAACTTGTTTATCCATAGTAAGTATTTGCTAGATAAAAATATATGTAAAACAGAGACAATGCATTGTATAAAATTAAAAATCATAGAAACATGTGCATTTATAGTCATGTAAATATTTCATGTGGATAACAAAAAACAAAACAGTCATTGACATAACCAACAGTATTAGTGATAAAATTTTTATTGATATCAAGGCAACCTAAGCATATTATATTGCACTAATTGATAATGCAACAAAAGCATATATTTATGAAAAAGACTTTTATAATAATTTATTATTATTAAGAGATGGTAAAAGATAATAGCACAAAGAGATTAATAAATGAGTAAATAAAATACTAAACCGATTTAAAAAAAAGTTGGTTTCACAGCATGGTACATAATGGAAATAATAAAAGCACAAAAAATACTCAATTAACAGAAATAAATATTTCTTGATTAACCCTTCCAAGGTCACCATCAAAAATAAACATTGACAGAATCCATGAGAGTTCAAAGACGTCAATAGACATCTTTTGTACAACACATGAAACTTTGATTTCTTTCTTAAAAAATTATTGTTTA
Source organism: Ryuthela nishihirai (assembly GCA_038380435.1). NCBI lineage: Eukaryota > Metazoa > Arthropoda > Arachnida > Araneae > Heptathelidae > Ryuthela > Ryuthela nishihirai. The sequence goes on from JAWZYU010000010.1 coordinate 74,210,547, forward strand.
AAAATTTTCTTACCATATCTTTTAAAAATAATTTTTATCCTTCATTTAATCCATATAGTGTTATTGAACTACAATATAAATAATTTGATACAGCCATATGATTGCCACATTTTAAAAGCACTATATGGTATTGTCGATTTGTTTGCTAGCATTACATTGTATTGAAGCAATCACTTTATTTAAGTTCACAAGTTTGATTTGAACTATTATCAACAAATTTTTCTTTAAAATTTGGAAAATCTTTTAAAAATTAACAAAAAAATGGAAGATTTTAGAAGTAATTACAAAGCGTGTAGCTCCAATTTTTTTTTTTTTTTTCGTTTTACACTCTTTTCTGCCTAAAACCCATCTCAGTATTTCTAATTACTTTTATCATTTATATCATTTATCCCAGCATTCTATGCATCTTTCCCACTCTTCAAATCAAAACTATAAGTAAAAACATCCTTCTTAGGCTCCAAGATTGGATGCAGCTGCACTAATTACATTAAGACTCACTGCACAAGAGAAGGCAGGTGGCTCAAACATACTATTTCCATGCCCTGTGTTATAAGTGGCTCCATAATTGATACTTATAGTGTTGTTCCAGTATATCAGATATCCTTTGTAAATTTAGTATTTACTTTTTTATATTTAAACCTTAATTTTCATTGCTGCAGATTTATTTCCGTAATTATTGATTTTTTTTGGTTGGTTGGACAATAATATTATCAATCGTTTTTTCGGAGTCATGTTATATCAGATGGCTGGCTTACAACTTGTTGCATGGATATTTTATTCAATATTGTGTTACATTCTATGTTAATTTTTATTTTATTATTTCTTCTTTTTTCTGTAAAAAAAAAAAAACTTTGATCTTGTATTGTTTCCTGAAATTCCTGAAAATGAATGAAGTTTTGAATACGGAAAGCAAAAAGAACTTAGCACAGAAATCAGATCTTCTGTTGGAGAGCAATTTTGGCATAGGTTTTTACCCCCCCCCCCCCCCACTACACTCACTGGGGTCATTTTACTCCTCCCCACTAGCAAAGTTTCATTAAAAAAATTGAAAGTTTCTAAGTTTCTATTCATTTATTCCATAAGATTTTACACACCCCCTTCCCCCAGTAACTTGGCTACGCCACTATGATGATATGTTGTTGTTTTTTCCTTTGGTGCACTAACTTTTTGACAATTAGCCAAGCCCCAAAATTTCACATACAAAGAAAAAAATCTAACATTTAGCAAAAAAAAAACCCTAAGAAAGTGTTCCTCTATTTCATGAACAGGACAGGAAATCCCTTTAATGTGAGCAATTCAAGTCACCTTTCATAATGCTGGCCCATGCTTTAAAATATACCACACTGAAAAGAATCATTAAAAGAAATAAAAATAATGTTTCAGGTAAGTACAATATTGTTCAGGAAGAATTTTACTTACAATTAATATATAATTTAACAGTTTTTGTTCAACATGTTTTCCAACATTAAGCTTTAAATTTATAGTCTGAATGTCTTATTAATGTCATAATAATATAATATTAATGTCTTATTAAAATTAATATGCTCCTAAATTTGTTAATTTTTTATTCTCATAAGATTTGGGATTAAATTCTGTTTAATTTGGTATATAACATGACCCATTTCTGTTGATTGGTTATTTTTTTTTTAATTCTAAAGTTGACTTGTTTATCTGACTCAGTACAATTGCCTAAAAGACTGGAATTTCTCAAAGTATGGTATTGAGAAAAAAAATATATAAAATGGGAGAAATATTTACTTGAAAGAAGAAGAAAAAATATATTTTTTTTTTGTTATTCAGAAATAAATAGCCTTTTTATTCATGTGCATTATAGCCATTTTTATCCATTAGTTTTTATTAATTTTTATTTGTGCTCCTGGATGCATATTTCTACTACATGACTCTAAAAAAGCCCTATTAAAATAAAACTAGTCACTTTTTTGCAAAATATTTTATTTACAGAAAATCCAATTAAATGCTGATTAGTTTGGTATAAAATATGTCATGAAGGGGGAGCTGCAGGACTTTTTCACCCATAAGAATACTCAATTCTATCAGAAGAGTATTTTTGACCTTGAGCAATGTTGGGGTAAGATCATTGCATTTGCTGGTGATTATTTTGATGAATAAAGGTGAACTCTGTGAACACCAGATGTATTTATTTATGGCTTGTGTTTAACTGCTTACCAAATTTAATGAAAATATGCATAAAAAAAATACTTTCGTTTCCCAAAAATAGTAAATGTTCACCAAATTTTAGACCATATTTAATCTTAAAGTGTTAACTAGATTTTACTTCTTGTTACTCTATTATATTATTTCCCACTAAAAAACTTTTTGTTTCACAACTGGCAGGCGCTGGTCGAAGTGTAACCCTTAGAAAAGTATGGCATATTGGTTGTTTCAGAATTGGAACAGCCAGTACATAGTACTTTTTCGTTTTTTCTGAATGGTATTATTAAGGTATTCTATCTATAGATGACCAGTACACTGCTTGCCGCATTATGAAAAACACCCATGATGAGCGAAAGCCAAGTGAGAACGAATCCGTAAAGTGATGAATTTCATGAGAATGAATCTTTTATCCCATCTCTGTGCTTTGAGTTCTACTATTCGTATCTAATGACTCCGTCATCCGCATTATAAAAAATGCCCCTAACGAGCGGAGGCCAAGTGAGAACGAATCAGTAAAGTGTTGGCAGTATTGACACATACATTTAGTGAACATTTACTAAATTCGGTATAACCATAGTATTTAAAATACAGGCATTACTAAAACAATAGGAACCATTGTTATTTTAGAGATGCAAATTTCGGTTTTCGATCTATCATCATTTGGTATCTAACAACTATTTTTGATATTCATTATTTTTTTGGAGTACAGTGCTAGGGGGGTTCAGAGTTTAATTTGGTAAACATTTAAATTGATCCCTTTATTTATGACAGTGCAAAAGTACTGGAACTTTTTACATGACCTGATATATAAGATTTAGCTGACTTAAATTCTAGTTATCCTACAGTAAAATTTCCCTACAAATCTGAAAAATCTAAAAAGTTACCATTTGTTGACACAGTAATTGAAAATTCTGGCAATAAATTATTAATATGAGTTTATAATACAAAACCTACATTTATGAATAATACGACAACTTTTGTTTCAAACCAACAAAGAATATATATACATTCATCCATTAGAAATCTACACTCTTAAACAAAAAAAAAACACATCCTGATAAAATAATCTGAGAACCATGAAAGCTGGTATGCAAATACCTCTTGGCCAGGCATGCAAATGAAAGTTTCACCACCAAATGAACATCCAGGTCATTCCCAGAGTGCATTTGAATTGAGCACCTAGGAATAAGGACTGTCAGTGAGATAAGAGCTGTCATCCTCTCACTCTGAACATTTGGCAGCATTATCTGGTGCATTCACTTCAGTTGCAATAATCATGCCTCGACAATACTATAGAAGATCCTATGAACAACTAAGCAAATTTAAGAGGGGCTGCATCGTTGGACTGTGAGAAGCACACTTGTCATGTTGACAAACTGCCCACCATCTGAGCCATAGTGATATGTAGCAGTGAGACAGTATTGGCAGCAGTGGGAACGTGAGGGAGTGCCTCCATAGCGTTGCAATCCACCTTTTGCAGCCAGGTTCCCAGATCTTCCTCCTATCAAGCATGTCTGGGATATCAGCTGCAGCCATCACAGAATATAGGGGATCTTGTGCAGCAATTACAGGACTTTTGGCACAATCTGTCACAGGACAACATCAGAGTTTTGTTTGACTCCAGGCATCCATGCTGTATATCAGTGTGCATTGCAGACAGAGATGATATGAGACTTTATGAGGATTTATGAGACTTTATGAGGTACTAATCTGTAACAGTTAAGCTATGATTCTTCTGAAATAAAGAGTCCTTTTGCTATGATATTATAATCACTTCTTTATCTCTTCCTCCACATTACATTTCATTAAAATGGGATGCCAACTTTGAAGTGTATCTTTTTTTTGTCTAAGAATGTATTTTGTGAAGTATAGAGATAATCTAGTACCAACCATTTAGTACCTGAAAATTAATTAAAATATATGATTTTTGTCATAATGCCAGATACCCATAAAAAAATCATTGAGGAGGGTGTTAAAAAGCATAAAAGGTACCATAATAAAATCAAATTTATAAAATAGGTAGATTTCTTGCCTACTTTACAACAAACCATAAAAAATATTATGGAAACCTACAACTGCAAAATTCCAATAAAATTACTAATTAATGTAATAAAATATCACAGAGGCAAATCAGTTAGGGTTGGGTTGTTTTACCTCTGAGCGGCACTTTTTTGCACACCATGGGCTAAATGGCCAGGTCACATGGACCCCGAAGGCTCAGAGAAGGTTGGGGGAGGGGACCCACTGGAACAACTGTTGAGAGACAGATGGTAGACTCCCGTCAAGGCCATCCAGCGTGTTCTTTAACGTGCACAGGGTATGGCTCTCCCGCACACGGGGCCATGGCTTAACGTCCCATCCGACGGACGGCGGCCTTTCCAAGCCCATCGGTGTCCCCTACTGACCGTGGGCAGGGCGGGGAATTTTTGCGGAGATAAATCTCAACGCTGACCCAGCTGGGACTCGAACCTGGGAACTACAGATTACGAGCCTGGCGCGCTACCGACTGAGCCACCCCCGCCCCTCCAAATCAGTTAGCCAAAGTGATTATACCTATTAAATATAACATCAAAAAAGAACTAAAGGGCAAAATTTCAATATATACTGGTAGAAAAAAGGTAAATTGCAAACATAAAAGTTGATATATCAATGTAACAACTGGCTAGAATTTAAGAAATTTGGTATAGAGGTACATCAAACCTTGACAAAGAATATATGCAAAAAGGAATGCCATGTGAACAGTGCTTGCATAGGCACATGCAAAATGCCATGCACTTAAGGATACTATAAAAGAGACTACAGATACAGTGTTCATCACTTGCAAGATGTGTTGGAGAACATGTAAATGAACACCTGGAGTCACTTGGAGATGGATAGAGTCACTGGAGTCACAGTGAGATGGATAGCAATTGGTAGGATGTTGGCAGGATAGACGAAGGCTGCGATAGCAAGAGCACATAATATCTCACAGATGGTCATCTCCAGGACACAGTGACAATATCAGAAATGTTGCTCAACAACTATTCTAGGTTGGCCCTGATTTTTATTTATTTTACTTTATTCATTAATATTATTAATTTTTATTAATTAATTAATTTATTTATTTATTTATTTTTGGTGAGGTAGAAGATGGCAAGTCACACAGGCCAATCATACAGACAAAAACCTTCCTCTTGATCTCAGGAACCAATATGCACAATTTAATTATGATGATTTAAATATAAAAATAGTAAAATACTTCTCAAGGAGCATTTTAACACAGAAATCGATAGAAGCTAGTTAGTATAATATTCCTCACAGAGGTATCTGAGGAAGGCAAGACTTCAGCATAAAGATAACACAAGAAAAGAAATATTTATGTATTGCCTAGATCTTAAACCCAGACACCTTTGATCCACAGCTAAGCATGATAATCACTCAGCCCCCAAGACATATGTGATACCCTACAAGATCTTCATATCTTAGCAGACAGACAATTTTCCAAAATATATATAAGATATTGGACAGTTGTTTAGAACAAAGATGGTACTTATTACCATGTAAAAATATTTACCCGTATTTTTCATCATTTGCTCTTCTTCCGTGAGCATTGTCAGGGGCAAAGGATGCATAACATCTTCAATACCTAACTGCTGTGCAGGACCACCTTTAGCAGAGCACAAAATGCATGAAGATTGAAATTCTCTTCTTACAAGCAACTGGGCAATCTTTCTTCCTCTGGCAATTAGCTTCTAATGAAATTATACATAAATTACATATTGAAATATCATTTTAAGCCTAATTCCTTTCAATTATATAAAAGCTTACCAAACTTTACATAATCCAAATCAATATATTTAAAAAGGCATTTGAGTCAAAACATTTTTCACTTTTATACTCATAGGTTAAAAATAAATCACACTTTTTCACAGACCAGGTCAGGTTTTGTGTATTCTATACAAGTATCTCAGACATTCATGAACAGTTGTGTTCAGTTGTGTTTTGGATAGTTTTATCTCTGAGCAGGACTTTTGTGCAAATGGGCTTAATAGTCAGGTCACAAGGGCCTTGAAAGCTTAGATCTAAGTAGGTAAAGGGATCCACTAGTTTGTTTTACCTCCAAGTGGTGCTTTTATGCACACAATGCACTAAATGACTAGCTCATAAGGATCCCAAGGATTAAGAGAAGATTAGAGAGCATTTGGAAACAGATGGAAGACTCCTCTCAAAGCCATCCAATGTGTTCCTTAAGGTGCATACAGTATGGCTCCACCTGCATAAGGAACCATGACTAAATGTTCCAACTAACATATGTTGCCTTTCCAAGCCCAACAGTGTTCTTTTGGGCCCTGAGGGCAAAACGTGGGGAGGGGGGATTCTACAGTTGGGACTCAAACCTGGGGACATCAGATTACAATCTTGCTAACAACTGAGCCAATTCACCCCCCCCCCCCTCCAAGATCTACTGGTAGCTGTTTTGAGACAGATGAAAGTCTCCCATCAAGGCCATCCAGATTGTTCTTTAACCCTTGCAGGTTCCCCAATGAATATAAATGTTCACAGAATCTGAAATAAGAGGCCCAAGATGTCTAAATTCATTTACTACAAAAAAAAAATTGATTTCTAAAAAATAAAATTGCAGTTTGAAAATTTTCTTATATGTATCTTATAAAAATATGTAATTCAAGCTTGAAAATTAATACTTTTTCATTTGATCCTTTTTTTCATTAAACTACAATATAATTTGTTAAAGCCATCTATCTGATTGCCATTCTTAGAAGCACTATAGGTATTGACAATTTGTTTGTTAATCTTACTCTATGTTGAAGCAACCCCCCCCCCCCCTGATGTAAGCTCAGAAGCTTGATTTGAACTATTATTAATGAATTTTTTTCCAAGTTTTGCAAATCTCCTAAAAAAATTCACAAAAAAACTGCTATTTTTAAAAATGGAAGATTTTGGAAGTAGTTATGAAGTACATATCTGTATTGTTGTTTTTCAATTTTACACTCTTTTAAAAATAACAAAGTTCTCTGTCAGTGAGCAATAAAATTTTAAAGCTTACCTTCAAACTATTTGCATGTTAAGTTTTTAGGAAAAAACTTAGAAGCTTTTCGGAGCAAGGACAGAGAATTTTAGGTTATTTTTAATTAATTACTGAGAAGAAGGTCCTTTTAATTGTACACTCTTTTCTGCCTTAAACCTATTTCAATATTCCTAGAATTATTTTTATCATTTATCACAGCATTACATGCATCTTTCCTGCTATTCAAATCGGAACTATAACTAAAAGTATAACTAAAACATCTTCTTTGCCTGAGGAAGGCCAGAGTTTGTTATTGTGAAGACTGCCTGCATCATAAACTATGTCACAGCAGAGCAGGTGCATGAATCTAGTTAATTGCTGGGACATGTATGAGTCAAGTGGCTATATAGTGGATTGTTTACAATGAGCATTGTTGGATCATAGATTGGATAATGCCACCATGCATCCACTTAGTAGGGGCGGGGGTGGCTCAGTCGGCAGCGTGCCAGGCTCGTAATCTGTAGTTCCCAGGTTTGAGTCCCAGCTGGGTCAGCGTTGAGATTTATCTCCACAAAATTCCCCGCCCTGCCCACGGTCAGAGGGGACACTGATGGGCTTGGAAAGGCTGCCGTCCGTCGGATGGGACGTTAAGCCGTGGTCCCGTGTGCTGGAGAGCCATACAATGTGCACGTTAAAGAACATGCTGGATGGTCTTGACAGGGCACACCATCTGTCTCCCAACAGCCGTTCCAGTGGGTCCCCTCCCATAACCTTCTCTGAGCCTTCGGGGTCCATGTGACCTGGCCATTTAGCCCATGGTGTGCAAAAAAAGTGCCGCTCAGAGGTAAAACAACCCAACCCATCCACTTAGTATTTATACTTTTATAATTAAACCATTGTTTTCATTTCTATAGATATATTTTAGTTCTGTTAATTATCGATCTTTCAGTTGGCTGATCTATTGATACAATATTATCACTCTTGTAGTTGGCTGATTTATCGATACAATTTTATTATTGATCTTTTAGAGTTATGCTACATCAGATGTTCAGCTTACAAGATTTTGTGGATATTTTATTTATCACATTAGGTTATATGCAAATTTTTCTTTTATTTCTTTATTCTCCAAAAAAAAACTTTGTTTTTGTATCATTTCCTGAAAATTAATGAGGACATGGATACAGATGCAAAAAAGGATTTCCTTGGCATGAAAATCAGCCTTACTGTGGGAGGGCAACTTTTTTTATCTCCCCTCACCCCCTGCTGTACCAAAGGTGTTTTATCCTCACCTCCATCCCCTGGCAAATTTAAATTTTTTTAAAAATGACACATTTCTTAGTTTATATTGAATGGTTTTAAAAGAGACCCTTAATGTATTGGCTGTGACACAGACATTTTTTTTTGCTCTGGGGCACTAACTTTTCAGCACTTAGCCAAGATAGCCAAACTTCAACACTCAAAGAAAAAAATTGATATATTTAGTAACAAAGGGAGCAAAGAAAATGTTTTCCCATTTCATAAATGGGGTAGAAAATCCAATTAAAGTGAGCAATCCAAGCCACCTTGTATAACACTGGTCTGTGTTTTAAAATATACCAAGCTGAAAAGAATCATTAAAAGAAATAAAAATCAAGTTTCATTAAATATTATAGTATTCCAGAAGAAATTTCCTTTTGATTAACATATAATTTAACTGCTTTTATTTATCAGATTTTCTAAAATTAAAACTTAACTGTATAGTTTGATCTGTTTTTTTTCGCTATATCACTCTGAAAAAGTCTTATTAAAATTAATATGTTCAAAAATTTGTTTTTATATAATATTTACAACATTTTTATTTATTGATTACAACAATTATAAAATATGTCATAATCAAATTTTAATTTTCATAAAATTTGGAGAGAAATTCTGTTTAATTTGGTATATAACATGACCTAATTTTGTTCATTGGCTACTTTTAGAAAAGAATTCTAGTTGATTTGTTTATCAGACTCTGTACAATTGGCAAAAAGACTGAGCTTTTCTCAAAGTATAATTCTGAGAATAAAGTTATAAAAATAAGAGTACTTTTCTTGTTTGAAGTGAATATTAATTTTTTTTTTGTTATTGAAACATAAATAGTCTTTCTATTCATAAGCATCATAATTATTTCTATTTATTTTAAAATAAAATTTTAGTTGCATTGCCAGATGCATTTTTTACTACATGCCTCTATAAAAATACCCCTCAAGCAGCTGCTTGCTACAGAGGTCTGACAGGAGCCTGTCAATTTATACACCACAGTAAATGGTCTATGAGGATGGTGGGACCTCAGCAGAAAACAAGTCCTATTAAAATAAAACTAGTCATCTTTTTTGGTAAAACATTTCATTTTCAGAAAATCCAGAATTAAATGCTCATTAATTTGGCATATAACATGCCATAATTTTTTAAATTAGTTATTTGGCAAAAAAGTTTGCTATTTTTTTTTTGGCTAAAGTTAGTGAAAACATAGCTGGGCCTCTGGATATAAACAAGTTTTTCAGATGAGTTTTACCTCCCTCCTCCCAGAACCTTTGGCACTGAGGTCTCTAGATACTTTATTATACCACTGACCAGTGCACTATTTTTTATTCAAAATAAATTGCTATTCTGTGCAGTATATAAAAGTTGGCAGCACATAAAATTTCGTTGGTTATCAACAGTTCACAAGAGAAAAAGTTTGAAAACTGCATGGTGAAAAATATAGTATTCCATACATTATTGGCAATAAGATTTTCTTGAATTAATATACAATCTACAATAGATTTTCTAGAGTAAAAATAAAACAATTATATGATATGCAATGGTTTCAGACTTTAAAAGATTGCCCGAAACAAATACTTATCATTTGTTTTTGAAGTACAACTTTGACTTCCAGCGTAATATACAGCCTTTTAAAGTTATTAAATTACCACGTGCTAATATAATCTTATACAATATGTTAAATTGCACAATCTTCAGCCTTTGATCCAACATATTTTCCCTTTCCCACCATTACAGGTTTAATGTTAGCATTTGGTGTCCAATGTCGGATTCACTCCGTTACTGTTCTGGTCAGAAAAATAGTAAAGTCGGACTGAATCCAACTTTGGACCCCGAAAAGTAAACTGATAATGATTCTCAATCACATCTTAATACTCACATTGTTTACAAGACGATTAAAAAACATTGCCATGATGAATGATTACTATTGCTTAATGAAGCTGAAGTGCGACTGTTTCCCAAATTTATTCTATAACATTTATGAAACGCAATGAGAATCAAAAAGCAGCAAGAAAAATAAATTTTATCTGACAGTAACACAGATCGAGATAACATCCAACTCCATCCAGTAACCAGATTATACACATCAACGCAACTCATCAACCTACTCTATGACATCACCTCTGATATAATAGCAACAGTTATGGTTCTCACACTGTTAAGTATAATGCTATAGAACAGCCTAACGGTAATACAGAAGATTTTGGCCGTGATAAAAGCTGTTGTCGGAAACCTAGTGGTGAAAAAAGTATATTCAACGCTTGACTTCCCTAAATTTATCAGTTCATGTATAGATCTTCTACTATGGCATATAAACTGACAGGCTCCTGTCAGACCTCTGTGGCAAGCAGCTGCTTGAGGGGGTATTTATTTATTTATTTATTTATTGTATCTAGTAGCATTATAGGCTAAAGATTTGGTTTTTAAATTTCAGTCCATGTCTGTTGCAAAATGAAAATTCGTAATACAACAATTGTAGATTAAAGTTTGACCTCTATGTAAACTCTATTTGATTCTGAAAGACACCTCGGATGTCAAATTTATAATTTCCCCTAGATTTATAACCCCGGATTATCTCTAGGTGCAATTTTTAGAGCTTTACCACTCCTGCACCGTTGTTACAGTTAGCGTTATTCCCTGTCACTCATTCAGTCACAATCAGCTGTATACACTGGGTGGTCCAAATGTAGCCACCTTTTTGTATGTTATTATTTTTATATTTGCTTGTATATATATTTAATTATGTAATTTTATTCTAAATTTTAGTTTCTAATAACTTTCAAATTTTTCCATATCAGATTTAAAATTCTATTTTATTTCTGATTTTGTAAATAAACATAGAGGTTACCGTTTAGCGAAGGAACAAACAAATAAAAAAAGGGTATTATTTTTGGACCACGCTATATATAAGATAAAAAAGGGCAAAAAAAATGAATAAATAAAAATGGATTAGTATGAAAAATTTTAATATTTACAGGAACAAGGATCATTTTTCTTACCGACCTGTAAAATATGCTTCTTACGTGATTTTTCAAATATCTAACAAATTTAGAAATAAAATGAAAATGAAATGAGGAAAAAATTAACAATGAAAAAATGAAATAGATAACCCATTTTTACACACTCAATGGATTCAAACAAACAGAATACATATAATTTGATCATAACCTTAATAACTGTTCAATGTCATTTAATAAAATTATAAATAACCCCTCAAGCAGCTGCTTGCCACAGAGGTCTGACAGGAGCCTGTCAGTTTATATGCTAAAGTAGAAGATCTGAGAGGATGGCAGGACCTCAGCAGAAAACAACACGAACACCCATGCCTTACCTGGTGCTCGAACCCAGGTCCCTTAGATCAGCAGCCAAGCGCGCTAACCAATCGGCCACGGGACGGCTTCAATGTCATTTAGCCATTAGAAATATGTGAACTTCCTTGGATTTGGTTGGTTTGGTTGTTTTAGGTTTATTGGCGCATCGGCAACTAAGGCCATAATGCGCCAGACAAAGACAAGTAGTAAATAAGATATTAAAAATCGTGTAAACCTACAACCAATGTTAAAAGCAACATCTAAAGGTGATAAAATACAATACAAAAACAACAACAAGTGTAAAACAAGTAAAGACAAAACCAAAAAAAATATATAACAAAAAACCGTGATAAAAATTACTGTAAAAGAACAAATATTCATATATATATATATACAGTATATACAATGGATAAAACTAATCCAGGTGTAAATGACCTAGGTCAGATGATGAATAAATAACAAATCCGTAAAATCATAACCTGTTAAAATAACCTGTAAACTTCAAAAACGCAAAAATTGGAGGTAAAAAGCAATGATCAGTTAAAAGATGTCCGAGTGTAAGTGGCTCGGACGTAAATTTGTGAAAAGTAAAATACAAACGACGGTCAAGGTTAAAACACGGACATTCAATTAAAATATGTTTGATTGTTAAAATGGTGTCACAAAACTCGCACTTAGGTACGTCGTCCGCCCGTAGAAGAAACGAATGAGTAATATACGAGTGACCTAAGCAGAGCCGAGCAAGTACAACTTCCTCCTTGCGATTCCTGCGGTAACAAGACTGCCATGGTTTGATGATAGGTTTGATCTCGAAGAGCTTGTTGGTAAGCTGTTCCGACCAAGATCTCTGCCACTGTGCCCGGAGCTCGGTGGAAAAACGCTGCCGGAAATCCAGATAGGGAACCGGCAACGGAGAGTCGGACAGGGGCGTGGCTGACCTGGCAGCAGAATCTGCCAAATCATTACCCCTGATTCCGACGTGACCGGGCACCCAACAGAAGAGAATCGTGGTGGTGGCTGCCAGACGATGGAGCTGCTGGCGGATCTTGGAGAGAACAGGGTGAGGCCGATGCCTCACTGAGATCAAAGCCTGTAGCGAGCTAAGCGAGTCGGTGTAAAGCACACACCGACGATGATGCTTAGTCGCCACGTGGTCCAAGGCGAGGCTGATAGCGTGCAACTCTGCAGTGAAGATGGAACACTGCAGTGGGATCTGGTCTGCAATGATTACATCACAGCAGACCATGGCTGATCCCACCGATGTGCCGGACTTCGAGCCATCTGTAAAGACAGGCAAGAAGTCCGGGTGCTCAGCACGATGGCTGGCAAAGAGTTGCCGGTACACACAGTCGGGTGTAAAGGCCTTCCCCGTCCTGCACAGGGAAAAATCGCAGGTAGGGGAAACAGCGAGCCATGGTGGAATTGGCTCAGCTGTCGACTGTGCAACGCTATCGAGACTGGTGTTGATGTCTCTGAGGTAGCCTCGGACTCGCAAACCAAAAGGACGAATGGCAGTTGGCCGATTATTGTAAAGCATTTCCCACTTCGGACTGAAAACGCAGTCCCAAGTGGGATGGCCAGGCAGGGATCGCAATTTAGAAGCATATTGTAGGGACAACTGCTGACGGCGAACAGATAAAGATGGTTCGTCGGTCTCAACATAAAGACTCTGGACCGGTGAGGTGCGGAAGGCTCCCGTGCAAACACGGAGGGCCTGATGATGGAGGGGGTCCAGCACCTTCACCACCGAATCCCGTGCCGAGTTGTACACCTGGGATCCGTAGTCCAGTTTCGATCGGACAAGTGCACGGTACAGGCGGAGCAAAGAACATCGGTCCGCCCCCCAAGAGAGGGAGGAGAGGACCTTGACGATGTTCAATGCCCGCGTGCACTTGGACCTGAGATGACGTATGTGAGGTAAAAAGGTCAATTTCCGATCGAATATGAGACCGAGAAACTTGGTCTCTGCCACAACTGGAATGATGTTACCCCCGAGCCGCAGCTCGGGATCCAGGTGAAGATTACGCTTGTGGCAAAAGTGCACACAAGCGGTCTTCTGTGGGGAGAATCGAAACCCGTTTGCCGTCGCCCAAACCGAAAGATTGTTCAGGGCAATTTGCAGTTGTCTTTCAATGAGCCTCATGCTGGACGATGAGCAAAAGATGCTAAAGTCATCAACATAGAGGGCATTGCCTACTGATGGAGGAAGTTGTCTAGTTATAGAATTAATCTTGACAGCGAAAAGCGTAACACTCAGAACGCAGCCTTGTGGCACCCCCTGTTCTTGGGGGTATGGCCGTGAGAGAGTGTTACCGACACGGACACGAAAAGAGCGTGTCGATAAGAAGTTGGAGATGAAGATCGGCATGTGACCTCTGAAGCCGAAGCTGTGGAGGTCACGAAGAATGCCGAATCTCCAAGCCATGTCGTACGCTTTTTCGATGTCGAAGAAAATTGACACCAGGTGCTCTCTTCTTAAAAATGAATTTCTGATAGCCGATTCGAGGCGTATCAGATGGTCAAGAGTTGACCGTTGCCTGCGAAAGCCACACTGGGTGTTGGAAAGAAGGTTGTAATGTTCTAAATACCAGATGAGTCTGGCATTTACCATTCTTTCCAACACCTTGCACACGCAGCTCGTCAATGCGACTGGACGATAATTGGAAGGAATCTTGGGATCTTTGCCTGGCTTGGGGAAGGCCAAGACGATGGCCTCCCGCCAGGAGTCCGGAAACTGCTCCTCGAGAAAAATACGATTGAAGAGATGGAGCAGCCGATCCTTACTCGATGGTGAAAGATGTTGGAGCATGGCATAATGGACATTGTCCGGCCCTACAGTTTGAAGTTCTCGAGGTTGGGGGTTGTCGGATATCTCCGAAACACCCCCCAAGCCTTGTTCTGAGCCTCACGAGCTGCGGTGCAATCTGGATTCCACCACGGTTTCGGAAAGCGAGGAAACCGTGTAGAAGTTTGAGGAATTGTTGATGCAGCTGCATCTACGATACAGTCCGTTATCTCCGCTACTGCCACATTGATTGGCTCCTGGCTGACGGAGTGGTCGTCGAGCTCAGAGAGCAGCTCGAAACCACTCCAGTCAGCCCGATCGAGCCTCCACCGTGAAACGCGTGAAGGGCTGCAAGGCCCCCCACGGGAGATGGTGCACACCACGGGGAGGTGATCGCTTCCGTAAGGGTTGTCCTCGACCTCCCGTGTAAAGAGTGGAAGGATCGAGGAGGAGCAGATGGTGAGGTCAATGGCAGTGAAAGTGCGGGTTGGGGAGTGAAAGTAAGTACTGACACCGGTGTTCAACAGGGAGAGAGAAGGATCCAGGAGCCACTGCTCTAGGACCCCACCCCTCCCGTTGGTGTCAGCACTGCCCCAAAGTGGACTGTGTCCGTTGAGGTCCCCCATAATGAGGAAGGGGGACGGCAGCTGCGAGACGAGATCATCAAGGTCTTCCTGGAAGACGATGCTCCCAGGGGGAAGATATACAGAGCAGACAGTCAGCGAGAACCCCACGAAGAGACGGATGGCTACCGCCTCTAAGTTGGTGGTGAGGTTTACGACCTGGAATGGAGAATGGTTGCTCACGAGGATGGCGACACCCCCGCAAGCTGGACCATTTCCATCCCGGTCCCGGCGAACCAGTGAAAAGTGCCGGATCGTGGGATCTGTGACTGGCTGCAAGTATGTCTCCTGCAGGCACACACAGATGGGCTGGTGTGCCTGAAGGAGGGCCTTGATGTAGTCTAGATTCCTCTGGAATCCACGACAATTCCATTGTAGGAGTGTGGCCATCTCAGGACTTAGAAGAGTGGGCGGACGACAAATTTCTATTCAGTTTAACTGCCGCGGAGGACGGTTTACTGAATAGGGGGCGGTCGGTATCCATGTCCTCGGAATCATCCGAGGGGCATGGATCGGTGACCGCCCTTTGAGGAGGAGTGATGATTTTCTTTTTAGGCCCCGGTGGGGGCCCCTTCGGTTTGGAAGGTCTTGCTGTCTGAGGACGGGAAGGAGGAGGCCTTCCGGTGGAGGTGGAAGGCTGAGCTGCAGGAATGGAAACCGGGGTTGATGTCGAAGTCGACACCACCCTCGGTCTCGCCTGCGTGAGGAGGTACTTCGCAGCTGGCGAGAAAGACTCAGTAGGTGGTACACTGATGTCAGTCTGCACCGCAACCGAAGTCATTGGAACGATGGGCTTTCCAATGACTGCACTGGCATAGGAAACCTTGCCAGGCGGGGCAGGCGGTGCAGCAAGCTTTCTCGCCTCTGCATAAGAGATGTTATTTATGACTTTGAGGCGTTGTACCTCCTTTTCCTCTTTCCACTTCGGACAGTCGCGGGAGTACGCCGGATGTTCGCCACTACAGTTCACACAGCATGCCTTTTCTGCTGTGCAGTCAGGATCGAGATGATCCTTACTGCCACAGCGAGCACAGGTGGGCTTGCCCCTGCATGCTGTGTGGGCATGACCGTATATCTGACACTGAAAACAGCGCAGAGGGTTCGGTATATACGGCCGTACCACACAATGTAAATAACCTGCCTTGATGGAAGAAGGCAGGCGTGGCGTGTTGAATGTCACGATTAGCACCCGGGTGGGTGTTAATTTCCCATCACGGCGTGTTGAAACCCGGTGGACCGCTGTTACTCCTTGAGGTGAGAGCTCCGAGAGGATCTCCTCCTCAGTGACTTTGAGGAGGCCCCACTCGGTGATCACACCCCGAGAGGAATTCAAAGTTTTATGGGGAGTGACTTCGACAGCCACCCCACCAATTTCTTTGACTTTCAGGAGTAGTTCGGAGTGTTTTGAACAAGCGGTCTCAACTTGTAAGTCGCCAGATCGTAAGCGCTTTACGGATTTCGGTTCTCCCGCAAGACCTTTCAAACCTTTATTAACGAAAAAAGGGGACATGTCCCCAAGTACCTGATCACCCGTGGAGTGGATGATCAGGAACTTTGGGAACGAAGACACAGACACAGAAGACGATGGCAGAGATAGCGTAGACAACGAGGAAGATGGGGGCTCACGTCGAGCCCTCTTGTTGGCGGCGATCGCATTATTTTCTTCATTCTCTCGCATGTTTGTTTTTGTGTGGTTCAGTGCCCGCTGTCCCCACCCTCCACGGAGCCCAACAAGGGGACGCCCAGTCGGGCGCCAGGGCTACGCAGGCACTATACCCACACAGACAGTGAGCCAAGCCCTCACAAATAAATAGAAAGTAAATAAAAAGAGAAATGTGCAGAACAAAAACGTTCTACACAAATGAAACAAAGCGCAAAAATAAGAATATTGTGACTGCCAAACTGGCTGCACAAAGAAAGGATAACGACAAAAGGAAAATAATCTGTGAGGAAACTTGTAAACCTGTACCCGGACCGTGGGCAAGGTTACTCACCGCTCTGCACGGTTGACCCTAGCAGGACCTGCCCACCAGCCGATTGCTCCTGGGGG
The DNA here is from genome assembly GCA_038380435.1 of Ryuthela nishihirai. Classification (NCBI taxonomy): domain Eukaryota; kingdom Metazoa; phylum Arthropoda; class Arachnida; order Araneae; family Heptathelidae; genus Ryuthela; species Ryuthela nishihirai. Next base: position 74,227,780 of record JAWZYU010000010.1, read on the forward strand.
GGCCACCCCAGGAGCTCCTGTTTACCTGAAGCAGAGGCCAAAGCAGTGTATAGCAGCGGCCCCGGAAGTCGCTGCCCAGCCCCGCGACAGACAGGCTCCCCAATGGCAATACGGCCAAAGGGGACCCCACCAGTCATGAGCTGGGGAGAGAAGATGGGGACCCCTGAGCAACTGCCAGGATCCTCCTTTCCAGGGACACGGGTCTCCGCGCACGGCAAACACGCGGGCGAGCGTTTAGGACCCTGTGAAGGTAACCGAGCCAGCGGAACCTTCACAGGGTGGTCCCCTCACCACGGACAGGCTCTCGCATCGAGGGGAACTTCCTTGGAATATCTTTTTCGTAATTCATTCCTAACATTGTAAGGCAGTAAGTTAAAGATTTTTGGCATGTAAAATATTTATGCCAGTTTAAAATTCTTTTCAAATTAATGTTAAGAAAATTTTTTATTCCATATTTTTAAAATTTTCTTTGAAATTTCGTTTTCAGAAATGTACGGTTTCATATATAACTAGAAATCATTCGGTGCCTTCGTCACAACTTGATTTTTAATCTGTCACTATAACCCTATTTGACTTTGAATGCAATACGAGATCTGAAAATTCCTTTTATTTCTGAGTTCTACTGCCTGAAATAATCCTATTCATTAATTTTTAGTTTTCTAGGAACGTTTTATCTGATTTTGACCTTGACCTAAAAAGACCTATTGCATCCAAAATTTGCCATAATTTCTGAGATCTATGACTCAAAATACCCCCAAGCATCAATTTTTAACTGGTAGATCTATATTTGATCTTTAACCTCAAAGGACACAGCACATCCCAAATTTTACAACATTCCTGAAATGACAAAAGTGACTGGATTTCCAATGCAGTATAATATTTCCCCCTCTGTTTTACAGATCTTTAAAAAAATTCTGGAAAAATGCATGAAATATACATAAGTTTCATAATTTTTTCACCCTTACTAACATTCTAAAAGGGGGTGGAGGGAATGGGTCCCCTTGATCCGAAAATTCAAGAAAAGAAGCAGGAAATACTTCTAAACCACTGCAGAGACATTGTAGTTCAACTATTTGATGGAGATGTCAATGCAGATGAAAAATTCAAAACCAACTTCTTTTCTTCCTCCAAAAAATGCCTATAACAGATGAATAAACCAGTGGTTCGTAATCTATGGGCTGAGGATCCTCAGGGTCTGTGGAGTAATTGTAGGGGTTCGCAAGTCCATAGGTGCAGCAAGCATAGTAATTTTTCATCTTTACCCCAACAAATCATGCTGATTGAATTTTTTGTTTTCTGTCAATGATTTTATATTTTCTATGCTCCATTTGTGAGTTATAAAAAAAAACAATTTCCTGCCTTTCAGAATGAAATATTGCTTTTTCTGTTGCAGCGAAGCTTTTATTGGAGTGGGTCATACGAGTTATTTACTGTCGGATTTAATGAGGTGTAAAATTTTCTTTCTCATTCATAGAACTGCTTTAGTTTTGAAACAAAATATTCTCTTTCAACATCATCGTTTTTAAAAATTGTTACATTAGAGTAAGGGATATACACCCAATTCTGTTTTTGTACAGTAGATAGGTTTCTCCCAAAAAAACGCGCAAAAAAAAGCCGTGAAAAAAAAAATACAGTGCATATGAAAAAATAGAAGATTGGATCCAGACGTGAAAACCCAGTACAAATAATAAGTTGTTTACAAACAAATCGTATCAAAATCTTTCATTAAATATTTACTTGCTTTTTTATTTATTTAAACACATTTTTTATTTTATAAACTTAAAATGAAAATTAAACTAACACTTCTAACTATAAACACGAAATGAAAGACCAAAACTAGCGTATGTATTGAAGATAAAATTAAGGGGAATTCCCCATTGAATTCCCGAAACTCAATGTTGCCACTTTATTCCGAATGAAGTAGGTATTGTACAATTTTTCCATAAAATAGAGAATAAAATTTAGAAAACTTGTTGTGTAATTATGTTGTGTAGTTTTTATTTTGGGGATTTAAGTGCTTAAAATGTGTATTTTTCCAAGTTAAAACTACTTGGAAAAATGTGAACATAAAAGCGACATCTTTGTTATAAATGTAAATTCTAGGAATTTTTTCTTGAATAGGAATGTTTTTTCAGAATTAAATTCAAATGGGAATTTTTAAAATGGCGCCGTTTAAACCGTGTTAAATCAAAATAAATCGTGTAAAAAAAGAATTAGAATTTTTTTCTAAACCGTGTTAAATCAAAATCGTGAAGAAAAAAAAAATCCGTGTTAAAACAGAATTGAGTGTATTCTTATATTTTTGAGTATAATCGCTTGTGAAGTTTTGGGATTCCGATACTGAAGTGCCTTCAAAGACTTAATTTAATATAAAAAATGAATTCCCGACGCTTATTTTGATGATGGTATATTTTTCCGCCAATTTCTAAGACGTATTTTGGTGGATATATCCAAAATAAAAGCAGAAGTAACTGTTATTGGTTATATTTTGAGGCCTCATTTTTACACATGTTAAATACGTTGATCGTAGAAAAAGTTGGACTTCACAGGAGGTCCTCAGAAAGAGTTGGGTTTCGTTCATGAGAAAAACTTCACAGGTGGTCCATGGCACTGAAAAGATTGGGGACCACTGATTAAAACTACATTCTCATAGTTCGAAAAATATCTTTCTGAACAGTGAAATTGTGTTACGAATTCTGTTAATATTACCAATAACTGACAAGAGTGGTGAAATATTTTCACAATGAGACTTATAGAAAACACTTTTAACACTACTACGAGTCAAAAATAGTTGTAGATTTAAATATGTTGACAATTGAAATAGCGAAAATTCCCTATCCACACAACTACAATCTCCAGAATATATCTATAAGATATCTAATATAAGCAGTGGATAGCCAGTGGTCATCTTAGATATCTTATAGATATATCTGAACATTGTAGTTGTGTGGTTATATTATTCTGATATTATTGATATATTTGTTAGGGATCAGAAATGAAATCTAAAAAACCTAGATTACTTATTATGTGCCTTAATTCTTTTTATATACATAAATATTTTTTCTTCTGTGATTTGCGTTTGAATATGGCAAATGAGACAAAATATTTTGGTGCAAATAAGACATACCTTTGAGTGGCACTTTTTTACACACAATGGGCTAAATGGCCAGGTCCCATGGGGCTTAAGAAGGGCAAAAGGACCCATGGGGCTTAAAGAATAGGGGAAGAGGACCCACTTGACAGATATTAGATGACAGAGAGTAGCTTCCCATCAAGTGTGTTCTTTAATGTGACAGATTATGGTTCTCTTATACATGGGGCCAATGGTTTAAAGTCCCCTTTGATGGAAAGTGACCTTTCTAAGCCCATCAGTGTCCCCTACTGATTGAAGGCAGGGAGTTTTTAGGAGAAAAATCTGAATGCTGGCACAGGTGGGGCTTGAACCTGGGAACTGCAGATTACGAGTCTGGAACACTACTGAGTGAGGTCTGGGGTCAAAGAATATGCTGGGGTGACCTAGCATATTCTTTGACCCCAGACCCTTTGCATTCAAATAATTTCACTGTAGCCGGCATTGGTAGTGTGATATTTAACTTCCATCCATACTTGGCTCAGCATATTTGGTTCCACAACAGCCTGCTTCTTGTCTGCCTGGAGATCTATCGACCTACAGAATCAAGGTCAGCCTTTGTGACTCGACTCTTTCTCCCCAATAGTGGGAAAGTACTACTGTTCAACTGAGTTACAAATATTTGCGGCTTTGTTCAAAGGAAGGTTACCCCTAAAATGTTCAATGAAGTGAAATAACATTTTCAACAGCTACAGTGATTCTTCTAATTGTGTAAATTAAAAATTTTAAAGAAATAAATTATGTTTTTAATGTACACATTAAAAAAATCCATTTGTATCAAATCAAGATTTTTAGGGGGGGGGGGAGGGCACAAGATAGATCCACTTCTAACATTTCAACGATTTGAAAATTTGTTATTTAATTTTTCATTTAAAATATACCATACGATAAAAACTCCACGCCATCTTACCAAGGAAACTTTGAGAGTTTCTTGACATTTTAAATACAGATTTACTTAATTATATAATAAAATATTATTTAAAACATGGACACTCTTTTATAACGACCCTGTGTTTTACCATCTTAGGTACATTGGTCTTAGGGAGAAAATTAAATACCCTTCACAGTGGTGTCATTTTTAACCTCGTCTCAAGTGCCTAAATATCTTTGCTCGATTTTGGTAATCTACATATATCTAGTCGGCGTTTGAAGAAGGGGATAATTAAGCAATTCGTTTACCCAATCGCCTTCTTTGTTTTAAAAAGTGTTAAAGACCTCTTTTAATAAGAAATGGTTTGTCAGTGAAAAACGTAAAAATGATATTGCTGTAGGGGGCGAATTAAGGTTGTAATGTGCAAACTGAACTTTTGCTTATGGAAAACGATATAACCATTAGGCTCAAATGAAATCTTATGAATAATATTAATAAAAGAAGTTTTAGAGAATTATAGGAACTTTTTTTCATTTAAAGTCTCTTTGAAGAAAGTTAACATGAAAACTGATAATTATGTATAGCAATAGTCTTGTAACTTAATTACGAGACCATATAGTATGCCCGGATAGCTCAGTCGGTAGAGCGTTAGGCTTTTAACCTAACGGTCCAGGGTTCGAGTCCCTGTTCGGGCGACCAACTTTTTTTCCCCATAATTTATTTATTTTCCGTCAAGTCTCTTACGCTACTCAAAGTTTATTCTAATATATTTTTTTAAACCCATATTGCCATTAAGTAACTGTAAATTAAAATAATGCAGATTTCTCTTATAAAGCATACCATGACAAAGTTGCATAAATTTTATAATGGTGAAAAATAAATTTTAATTTCGGAATTGTCCCCCTGCGCAAATGAAATAAAACAAAAAGATGGGATCTTAATCTCACTCCACTCGTAAACAACTTGCTCTTAACTTTACGTATTTAAATTTATATTTCAAATATTTCACCTCCGTCTATAAAGAGAAGTCTAATCAAAATTTTTTTTTTGTCCAAACGAAAGCTCTGAGCCAAATCTGTTAAGCGGTTATTTTTAAAGTTAGAGGATTTCGTACAAATAGTTTGGAAAGCAAAGTGTTTTTTTTTTAAGAATAAAGTGCTCCATGTTTCATATTGTTTCCTTTAAACAGAAAATTTCCCGTTGGGGAGCACCTTTGCGAGGCAAATTGAGTACCTGCCATGTGGCGCCATCTCTTGCCACGTTACTAAACCTCAGTGAATATTGTGTGTCAGGTTAAAAGGCGTTAAAAGTTTTGTTTAATTGGTAAAGAATATTAACCAACGAAATTGAACGCAGAAGTAAAAATATTATCGAAATTGTAAAGAATCGTTGCAAAAAAAAATTAGCAGGAAACAAAACGAGGCACGGTATTTGAATTATTATTAGCATAGACTCAATATTAACAAACGAGGCATTTGAAATCAGCAGTGGTGTAAATAGGGATTTGTGTGTGTGTGGAGGGGGGGGGAGCATGCCGACAATTGCCCCCTCCCTGAAAAAGTTAATTTCAAAATCAATAGGTTGAATAGCATCAGGTGTACCGAAAATTAATGCGTTATATCCTTAACGAAATATGAAACATTGAATTTTTTTTTTTACCTTTCGTTTTCGAAAGTATGTCATTTTTCTTTTATATGGAGCAGGGATGGCTCCTAATCTGCAGTTCCCAGGTTCGAGTCTTGCCTAGACCAGATTTATCTCCGCAAAACTCCCCACGCTGCCATCGGTTACTAGGGGACACTGATGGGCTAAGAAATACCGCTGTCTGTCATAATGGGACGTTAAGCCGTTATCCCCGTGTGCGAGAGAGCCACACCCTGTACCCCCCCCCTCCCCCAACCAGAATTTTTTTTCTAGATCCGATCCTGGTTCAATTCATTATCGGTCATTTCCCCAATTTTTTTCCCTACACGAGGGCCCTGTCTATTTGTACTGAAAGTGCCCGCCGAAATATTTCAGTCGCGAGCCCGCACTGTCTCTGAAGCCTCGTCTCGAATCATCCCTAAATTATGCAACACTATTTTAGTAGGATTTTAACCCCCCCCCCCCCGCTCTGAACTCTATGTAACACCTGACAGGACCATTTATTTCCTCTTTCCTATTACCCTATGCAGTTTATAAAGTTCTTTACTTTTTTTACGGGATTGCAAGTGAGTGTTACGATAGTTGTTGATTACAAGTGATAACATAAAAAACAGTTGATTTTTTCCTGAGTTTCCAATTGTTTTGGCGGGCGGGGGTGGCTCAGTCGGTAGCGCGCCAGGCTCGTAATCTGTAGTTCTCAGGTTCGAGTCCCAGCTGGGTCAGCGTTGAGATTTATCTCCGCAAAATTCCCTGCCCACGGTCAGTAGGGGACACCGATGGGCTTGGAAAGGCCGCCGTCCGTCGGATGGGACGTTAAGCCGTGGCCCCGTGTGCGGGATAGCCATACCCTGTGCACGTTAAAGAACACGCTGGATGGCCTTGACAGGGCGCACCATCTGTCTCCCAACAGCTGTTCCAGTGGGTCCCCTCCCTCAACCTTCTCTGAGCCTTCGGGGTCCATGTGACCTGGCCATTTAGCCCATGGTGTGCAAAAAAGTGCCGCTCAGAGGTAAAACCAATCCAACCCAAGGGGGACATTTCGGTCCTGATGCAGCTCGCCCAATCAATTGTAAGTGATGTTATTGTGAAGTGGAAACGCTTAGGAGCAACAACAGCACAATCGCGACCCGGTAAGCCACATAAAATGACAAAGCGGGACTGCGAGTGCTGAAGTGGGGGGTACTATAAAATCGACTATCCTCGGTTGCAACATTCTCCATCGAGTTCCAAAATGCCTCTGGAAGCAATGCTAGCACTTTATCAGTTTATCGCGAGCTGCAGGAAATGGGTTTCCATGGCCAAGCAGCCGCACACAAGCCTGACGGGGGTGGCTCAGTCGGTAGCGCGCCAGGCTCGTAATCTGTAGTTCCCAGGTTCGAGTTCCAGCTGGGTCAGCGTTGAGATTTATTTCCGCAAAATTCCCCGCCCTGCTAACGGTCAGTTAGGGGACACCGAGGGGCTTGGAAAGGCCGCCGTCCGTCGAATGGGACGTTAATCCGTGGCCCCGTGTACGGGAGAGCCATACCCTGTGCACGTTAAAGAACACACTGGATGACCTTGACGGGAGGCTACCATCTGTCTCCCAACAGCTGTTCCAGTAGGTTCCCTCCTCCAACCTTCTCTGAGCCTTTGGGGTCCATGTGACCTAGCCATTTAGCCCACGGTGTGCAAAAAAGTACCGCTCAGAGGTAAAGCAACCCAACGCAACAAGATCAGCGCCGAGCCTCGGTTGAAGTGATGTAATGCCAGGCGCCAGTGGACTCTTGGAGCAGTGAAACCGCGTTCTTTGGAGTGATGAATCCCGCTTCGCCATCTGACAGTTCGACGGACAAGTCTCGGTGTGGAGGATGCCAGGTGAACGCTACCTGCCTGATTGCATTTTGCCAACTGTGAAGTTTGATAGAGGAGGCATCATGCTCTGGGGCTGATTTTCGTGGTTCTGCCAGAGTCCTTAGCTCCAGTGAAGGAGATTCTGAAAGCCTCTTCCTATAATGACATTCTCGACAATTCTGTTCTCCCAACTTTATGGCAACAGTTCGGTGAAGACCCTTTCCTGTACCAACATAACAATGCCCTCCGTCCACAATATCCGACCCCCACCAGCTCTGCCAAGGGCTATCATTTCCTCAGTAACCTGTCGTAACCAGGAGCTGAACTCAGGTCAACCGCACTCCATAGCTTTTTGCGATGACATCTGCACCCAAGACCATGCAGGAATAGTTTGACGAGATGGGTGTGAAAGAACTTGACTCGCCTGCACGGAGCCCTCATCTCAACTCCATTGAAACTTTGGGATGAATTGGAACCGACATCAGTGACTGGCCTCACTAATGCTCTTGTGGCTTGTTGTTGTTGGGTTGTTTTACCTCTGAGCGGCACTTTTTTGCACACCATGGGCTAAATGGCCAGGTCACAAAGACCCCGAAGGCTCAGAGAATGTTGGGGGAGGGGACCCATTGGAAGAGCTGTTGGGAGACAGATGGTAGCCTCCCGTCAATGCCATCCAGTGTGTTCTTTAACTTGCACAGGGTATGGCTCTCCCGCACACGGGGCCACGCATTAACGTCCCATCCGACGGGCGGTGGCCTTTCCAAGCCCCTCGGTGTCCCCTACTGACCGTGGGCGGGGCGAGGGGAATTTTACGAAATAAATCTCAATGCTGACCCAGCTGGACCTGTAAATGGTAGCTAGGCGTAAACTGGAAGGAGAGCTGTTAGCACCTAATGTCCGACCCCGCCTTCTTCAGGTGCAGGCCGTTATTACCTTTCAAAAGAGATATTCTCTTTTGGAAGGGAACGGAAGGGGAGGGCTTCCAGTTCAGTATGGCCTACTGATCTGGTCATCTATGGCCACTTTTTTCTTTTTTTTCAACCCTGCTGAGGAGTGGTCAACTTCACAGGGTCCTGGTGCTGACCATTTATACCTACTAGACTGGACTTGTATATGGATTTGAGCTTGATTATGGATCCTGGACTTGCTGCACTGGTGGGCCTCTGTTGAGGGAGAGTCTGCTGCTGTGTTTTCTGTTTGCTTCTGGGTTGCCAGCTCTAAGTGAACAGAGGCATGGGATACCTTATATCAGCTGGTGGATAATCCTAATCAGAGGCCATCGCAGGTACCTGAACCTTACTTAGTTAGTTGGGCATCGTCAAGCCTAAACTGGAGTAATGTGTCTCAGGCTGGCCATATGGCTCTTGAAAAAGCCCACTTGAAAAGGTGGTGCCTGAAGTTCCTACCAGCATCGGTGACTTCAGCCTTTAGCGGAGGAGGAACAGGTCTTTGCCCCATGCCTGCGATCAGGGGGCTGTTTGATATTGTTGGCCCTACCAATCTCAATAAACCTAATTTCTTTAAAAATCCTACTAATCATTTTCTCTCTGCAGGAACGTGGAACGTGAGAACATTACATAGAGATTATTCTCTTGATGTCCTCATGCAGGAATTCCAGCGCTATAACCTAGATATTCTAGGCTTGCAAGAGACCAGATGGACAGGTAAATGTAAGATACTTAAAAATAACTTAAAATTTCTCTTTACAGGGAGGGAGGATGGAAAGAATCCCCAAGGTGTGGGTCTGCTGCTCAGCAGACATGCTAGTGATGCTCTTCTAGGATATGAGTGCATTAATGAAAGGTTTCTTACAGCAAAATTTCAGACAAGCATTAAAGACTTGAATATTATCTGCTGTTATGCCCCCACTGAGGATGCTGATGAGGATGAGAAGGATAGGTTTTACGGACAACTTCAGGATATTTTGAATTCTGTCAAGAAAGGAGATATTACCCTTGTTCTTGGTGACTTCAATGCCAAAGTTGGTACTGACTCTGATCTTTGGGGAGGGGTGATAGGCCCTTTTGATATTGGTAGCTGCAATGGCAATGGGAAACGTCTCCTTCAGGTAAGTAAACTAAATGGTTTCAGAATAACTATCACATATTACAAACACCGCAACATACATAAATACATATGGTTTTCACCTGATGGGCTGCATAGGAATATGATTGATTATATATTAATTAACAGCAAATGGGCTAGTTCTGTTAGAAATACCAGGGCATATAGGGGAGCTGAAATTGGATCTGACCATTACCTTGTTAAAAGTGTCTTGCAACTTAAACTTAAAAAGTGTTGTGCTAGGGTTAAAAAATTTACCTTTAATACTGAAGCTCTGAAACACCCAGTTATAGCTAAAGCTTACCATGATAGGTTACTTAGTCATTATGACAGTCATGGTTTGCTTAATACTGAAGATGAGGAAGAATGGGGCCATTTTAAACAGGCTTTTTTGGAAAATAACAGTACTCTTTTAGGAAAAAAGGAGCAGAGGAGACAGAATTATTTAAGTGATAAGGCACTTGAGCTCATTTCAGAAAGAAGGAACTGCAGGAATGTCCTTAATCAGTACCCTACTAGTCCTAATAGAAAGCATTACAAAGAATTTAATAAAGGTGTAAAGGATCAGTTAGCTACTGATAAGAATCTTTGGCTTGATGGCCTGGCTGACAAAGCTGAGGAAGCAGTTAGACAGCACAACAGCAGAGAGCTGTACCAGATAGTTAATGTATTGTGTGGTAGAAAACGAACAGGTATACAGGGATTGAAGGATAAACAAGGTAAGGTTATAGAAGGTGAGGATTCTGTCATGGCTAGGAGGGCTGAGCATTTCAGTGATGTTCTAAACAATGGGGTTAATTTTACTTTAATTGTTTGCAATGATAATAGATGCATTGTTGGCTTTAATGTTGGCCCTATAACACAATCTGAAGTTAGTTTGGCTATTTCTAAACTTAAACTTCATAAATCCCCAGGGGTGGATGAAATTACTACGGAAATGCTTAGAGCTGGGAATGTTTCAGTTACCATTTGGATGACTGAAATTTTGAATAACTTTTATGATAAAGGCATGGGTTCTAAAGATTTTATCAGAGCTATTATTATCCCTATTTTCAAAAAAGGTGATCGCAGTTCTTGTGATAACTATAGGGGTATCAGCCTACTCTCTGTTCCAGGTAAAGTTCTTTCCATGATTGTGCTTAATAGAATTAAGAATCTGGTTGACAGGCAATTGCGTGATGAGCAATGTGGATTCAGAAGTGGTAGGGGATGTGTAGATCAGATATTTTCACTTAGACAGATTCTTGAGAAATGTTTACAGTTTCAGAAACCTTTGGTTGCTAGCTTTGTTGATTTCAAAAAGTCTTTCAACTCTGCTGATCGTCATAATTTGTGGTTGATTGTGAGATCATATGGTATACCAGACAAGTTAGTTAACATAATGAAAGCTCTCTATAATAACACTGAGTCATGTGTGAGAGTTGGTAAGTCTTGTAGCAATTGGTTTAGCATTACTTCTGGTGTTCGACAAGGGTGCATTTTGTCTCCTTTTCTCTTTAGTTTGGTTGTTGATTATGTTATGCGAAATTCACTTCAAGGGAAAGCTTTTGGCCTTAAATGGGCTGGTGATACGAAAATTTCTGATTTAGATTATGCTGATGATTTAGTCCTTTCCACAAATGATGTTGATGAGATGAACTCTTTCATTCGAGCTGTTGATGAGACTGGTAGTACAGTAGGTTTGGTTATAAACAGAGAGAAAACTAAAGTGATGAAAATTGGTCGGGCAGGTTGTGATTCAGTTAATCTGAATGGTTGCAGTCTTGAGCAGGTGTCACAGTTTAATTACCTTGGGAGCTACGTAACTGAAACTGGTGATGTGCGGCATGAGATTAACAGACGAATAGGTATTGCTGCCGGAACTTTTAAGAATCTATGGAGATTGTGGAGAAATAGGCGTATACACCTAAAGACTAAAATTAGACTGTATAATAGTTTGGTTCTTTCTAGGGTTAGTTATGGTAGTGAAACTTGGACACTGTGTAAACAAGATAACAGGAAACTAGATGCTTTTGATTCTAGATGCTTACGCAGTATCTTGGGTATTAGGTGGTTTAACTTTGTAACTAATGATGAGGTTAGGCAAAGGAGTCTGCAACCTCCTTTAAGCAGCATATTGTGCAGAGAGAGACTCCGCTGGTTTGGCCATGTTGCCTGTATGGATAATTATAGATTGGCAAATAGGGTTATGAACAGTGTGCCTAGAGGCCTCAGAAGGAGGGGGAGACCTAGGATGCGGTGGGCAGACAATGTCAAACAGGACCTTGTTAGAATTGGTGTACAGTGTCAGGATGCAACAAATGTAGCTCAGGACAGATATGCTTGGAGAATTAAACTGCGCGGTCTGGTTGGACCTCCGTAGCCCATGGCTGCTTGATGATGATGATGATGATGATGATGACCCAGCTGGGACTCGAACCTGGGAACTACAGATTACGAGCCTGGCGTGCTACCGACTGAGCCACCCCCGCCCCTCTTGTGGCAGAATGGCAGGCAATTCCCGCAGGCAACGTACCAAAACAGAGTGGAAAGCCTTCCCCGAGAGTGGAAGCTGTGATAGCAGTGAAGGGTGGACCAACGTGATATTAATTATTACTGGGAGATTGTGGATTTGGGTTGGGTTATTTTACCTCTGAGCGGTAGTTTTTTGCACACCATGGGCTAAATGGCTAGGTCACGATAACCCCGAAGGCTCAGAGAAGGTTGGGGGAGGAGACTCACTGGAAGAGCTGTTGGGAAACAGATGGTACCCTCCCGTCAAGGCCATCCAGCGTGTTCTTTAACGTGCAAGGGTATGGCTCTCCCGCACACGGGGTCACTGCTTAACGTCCCATCCAGCGGACGGCCCATCAGCATCCCCTAGTGACCGTGGGCAGGACGCGGAATTTTGCGGAGATAAATCTCAACGCTGACCCAACTGGGTTGGGTTGTTTTACCTCTGAGCGGCACTTTTATGCACACCATGGGCTAAATGGCCAGGTCACCTGGACCCCGAAGGCTCAGAGAAGGTTGGGGGAGGGGACCCACTGGAATAGCTGTTGGGAGGCAAATGGTAGCCTCCCGTGAAGGCCATCCAGCGTGTTCTTTAACGTGCACAGGGTATGGCTCTCCCGCACACGGGGTCACGGCTTAACGTCCCATCCAACGGACGGCCCATCGGCATCCCCTACTGATCGTGGGCAGGACGCGGAATTTTGCGGAGATAAATCTCAACGCTGACCCAACAGGGACTCGAACCTGGGAACTACAGATTACGAGTCTGGCGCGCTACCGACTGAGCCACCCCCGCCCCAAAAAGCCTTTCTCGCAGAGTGGAGGCTGTGATAGCAGTAAAGGGTGGACCAAGGCGATATTAATTACCGGGAGATTGTGGATGAAAGAGGTCTGGATACTTTTGATTATAGAGTGTATCTTGCGACACGGGAGTGGAATAGACTACAATAAAACCTCCCTCCATTTTTCCTTCCCCTTACTCGAAAAAGAGGAAAGTTATAAACGATTATTCCACTACATCTTCAGAGTGCGAGGCAGCGTGCAGAGTTTTATATATCAGATGAAACTTGTGACTGAGGAGTGTCATAGGCTATCTCAAGTTATGACACCTCCCACTCCCCTAAAGGGAAAGGGAAATTTCGCGGGAGATCAAAAGATTTTTTTTTTTTCAAATAAAAGATTATGACGACGAGAATATTATATTATGTCTCTTCTTTCTTCCTCCCTCGAAACAAACTGGGAGGGAAATTTAACGGGAGTCGATCGTAAGGAGTCATTGGTTGGTTGTTTTGGGTTTTATGGCGCATCGGCGACTAGGCCATAATGCGCCAAACAAAAGACAATATAAAAGATAAAAGACATGTAAACCCGCAACCACATTTAAAAGAAATTAGCAAAAGTGTAAAAAGGTAAAACAACAAAGAACAAGTGTAAAAATACAAAAGAAAACAATAGAATACCAGGTGTAAATGACCTGGGATACACAAACAATGTATAAGGTGGTATAATCATAGATATAAAAAGCTGAAGAGTAAGAACTATATGCGATTAAAATATCCAATAAATCGTAAAAATTGAAAGAGAGAGGTAAAAGTACAATGGTCGGATAAAAGATGTCCGAGTGTAAGGGGCTCGGACGTAAAATCATGAGAGTTAAAAAACATACGTCTTTCAAAGGTAAAACAACAGCAATCAATTAAAATGTGTTTGAGTGTTAAAATGGTGTCACAAAACTCGCACTTGGGTTCGTCGTCCGCCCGTAAAAGAAACGAATGAGTAATAAACGAATGACCCAAGCGGAGACGAGCAAGTACAACTTCCTCCTTGCGATTCCTGCGGTAACAAGACTGCCATGGTTTGACGATAGGTTTGATCTCAAAGAGCTTGTTTGTAAGCTGTTCTGACCAAGATCTCTGCCACTGTGTCCGGAGCTCGGTGGTAAAACGCTGCCGGAAATCCAGATAGGGAACCGGCAACGGAGAGTCGGACAGGGGCGTGGCTGACTTGGCAGCAGCATCTGCCAAGTCGTTGCCCCTAATCCCGACATGACCGGGCACCCAACAGAAATGGATGGTGGTGGTGGCTGCCAGACGATGTAGTTGCTGGCGGATCTTAGTAAGAACAGGGTGAGGCCGATGCCTCACCGAGATCAAAGCCTGTAGCGAACTAAGCGAGTCGGTGTAAAGCACACACCGACGATGATGCTTAGTCGCTACATGGTCCAAGGCGAGACTGATAGCGTGCAACTCTGCAGTGAAGATGGAACACTGCAGTGGGATCTGGTCTGCAATGATTACATCACAGCAGACCATGGCTGATCCCACCGAAGTGCCGGACTTCGAGCCATCTGTAAAGACAGGCAAGAAGTCCGGGTGCTCAGCACGATGGCTGGCAAAGAGTTGCCGGTACACACAGTCGGGTGTAAAGGCCTTCCCGGTCCTGCACAGGGAAAAATCGCAGGAAGGGGAAACAGCGAGCCAAGGTGGAAGTGGCTCAGCTGTCGACTGTGCAACGCTATCGAGACTGGTGTTGATGTCTCTGAGGTAGCCTCGGACACGCAAACCAAAAGGACAAATGGCAGTCGGCCGATTATTGTAAAGCATTTCCCACTTCGGACTGAAAACGCAGTCCCAAGTGGGATGGCCAGGCAGGGATCGCAATTTAGACGCATATTGTAGGGACAACTGCTGACGGCGAAGAGATAAAGAAGGTTCGTCGGTCTCAACGTAAAGACTCTGGACCGGTGAGGTGCGGAAGGCTCCCGTGCAAACACGGAGAGCCTGATGATGGAGGGGATCCAGCACCTTCACCACCGAATCCCGGGCCGAGTCGTACACCTGGGATCCGTAGTCCAGTTTCGATCGGACAAGTGCACGGTACAGGCGGAGCAAAGAACATCGGTCCGCCCCCCAAGAAAGGGAGGAGAGGACCTTGACGATGTTCAATGCCCGTGTGCACTTGGACCTGAGATGACGTATGTGTGGTAAAAAGGTCAATTTCCGATCGAATATGAGACCGAGAAACTTGGTCTCCGCCACTACTGGAATGATGTTACCCCCGAGCCGCAGCTCGGGATCCAGGTGAAGATTACGCTTGCGGCAAAAGTGCACACAAGCGGTCTTCTGTGGGGAGAACCGAAACCCGTTTGCCGTCGCCCAAACCGAAAGATTGTTCAGGGCAATTTGCAGTTGTCTTTCAATGACCCTCATGCTGGAAGATGAGCAAAAGATGCTAAAGTCATCAACATAGAGGGCATTGCCTACTGATGGAGGAAGTTGTCTAGTTATAGAATTAATCTTGACAGCGAAAAGCGTAACACTCAGAATGCAGCCTTGTGGCACCCCCTGTTCTTGGGGGTACGGCCGCGACAGAGTGTTACCGACACGGACACGAAAAGAGCGTGTCGATAAAAAGTTGGAGATGAAGATCGGCATGTGACCTCTCAAGCCGAAGCTGTGGAGGTCACGAAGAATGCCGAATCTCCAAGCCGTGTCGTACGCTTTTTCGATGTCGAAGAAAATTGACACCAGGTGCTCTCTTCTTAAAAATGAATTTCTGATAGCCGATTCGAGGCGTATCAGATGGTCAAGAGTTGACCGTTGCCTGCGAAAGCCACACTGGGTGTTGGAAAGAAGGTTGTGATGTTCTAAATACCAGATGAGTCTGGCATTTACCATTCTTTCCAACACCTTGCACACGCAGCTCGTCAATGCGATGGGACGATAATTAGAAGGAATCTTGGGATCTTTGCCTGGCTTGGGGAAGGCCAAGACGATGGCCTCCCGCCAGGAGTCCGGAAACTGCTCCTCGAGAAAAATGCGATTGAAGAGATGGAGCAGCCGATCCTTACTCGATGGTGAAAGATGTTGGAGCATGGCATAATGGACATTGTCCGGCCCTACAGCAGAGGCACGAGAAGAGTGCAGAGCAAGGCGAAGCTCCTCCGCTGTGAATGGCCTGTTGTAAGGCTCCAGGCCATTCGAGTGGAAAGACAGCGGAGAGCGCTCCGCCCTGCCCTTCTGGGGAAGAAACTCGGGGGAGTAAGAGGAAGACGAAGAGATGGAAGAGAATGACTCCCCCAGAGTGTCGGCAATTGCTTTGGGATCAGCAATTGCCTGTCCATTGTGCTCCAGGATCGATAACGAGTGGGACGTGTAGTTCCCACTCATCTTCCGGACTTTATCCCACACGACCTTGGAACTAGTCGTGCGGGTGATGGATGACGTATACTTGATCCAAGATTCCTTCTGGCTCTGGCGTCGGACGAAACGAGCTTTCGCCCTGGCGCGTTTGAAGTTCTCGAGGTTGGGGGTTGTCGGATATCTCCGAAACACCCCCCAAGCCTTGTTCTGAGCCTCACGAGCTGCGGTGCAATCTGGATTCCACCACGGTTTCGGAAAGCGAGGAAACCGTGTAGAAGTTTGAGGAATTGTTGATGCAGCTGCATCTACGATACAGTCCGTTATCTCCGCTACTGCCACATTGATTGGCTCCTGGCTGACGGAGTGGTCGTCGAGCTCAGAGAGCAGCTCGAAACCACCCCAGTCAGCCCGATCCAGCCTCCACCGTGAAATGCGTGAAGGGCTGCAAGGCCCCCCACGGGAGATGGCGCACACCACGGGGAGGTGATCGCTTCCGTAAGGGTTGTCCTCGACCTCCCATGTAAAGAGTGGAAGGATCGAGGAGGAGCAGATGGTGAGGTCAATGGCAGTGAAAGTGCGGGTTGGGGAGTGAAAGTAAGTACTGACACCGGTGTTCAACAGGGAGAGAGAAGGATCCAGGAGCCACTGCTCTAGGACCCCACCCCTCCCGTTGGTGTCAGCACTGCCCCAAAGTGGACTGTGTCCGTTGAGGTCCCCCATAATGAGGAAGGGGGACGGCAGCTGCGAGACGAGATCATCAAGGTCTTCCTGGAAGACGATGCTCCCAGGGGGAAGATATACAGAGCAGACAGTCAGCGAGAACCCCACGAAGAGACGGATGGCTACCGCCTCTAAGTTGGTGGTGAGGTTTACGACCTGGAATGGAGAATGGTTGCTCACGAGGATGGCGACACCCCCGCGAGCTGGACCATCTCCATCCCGGTCCCGGCGAACCAGTGAAAAGTGCCGGATCGTGGGATCTGTGACTGGCTGCAAGTATGTCTCCTGCAGGCACACACAGATGGGCTGGTGTGCCTGAAGGAGGGCCTTGATGTCGTCTAGATTCCTCTGGAATCCACGACAATTCCATTGTAGGAGTGTGGCCATCTCAGGACTTAGAAGAGTGGGCGGACGACAAATTTCTATTCAGTTTAACCGCCGCGGAGGACGGTTTACTGAATAGGGGGCGGTCGGTATCCATGTCCTCGGAATCGTCCGAGGGGCATGGATCGGTGACCGCCCTTTGAGGAGGAGTGATGATTTTCTTTTTAGGCCCTGGTGGGAGCCCCTTCGGTTTGGAAGGTCTTGCTGTCTGAGGACGGGAAGGAGGAGGCCTTCCGGTGGAGGTGGAAGGCTGAGCTGCAGGAATGGAAACCGGGGTTGATGTCGAAGTCGACACCACCCTCGGTCTCGCCTGCGTGAGGAGGTACTTCGCAGCTGGCGAGAAAGACTCAGTAGGTGGTACACTGATGTCAGTCTGCACCGCAACCGAAGTCATTGGAACGATGGGCTTTCCAATGACTGCACTGGCATAGGAAACCTTGCCAGGCGGGGCAGGCGGTGCAGCAAGCTTTCTCGCCTCTGCATAAGAGATGTTATTTATGACTTTGAGGCGTTGTACCTCCTTTTCCTCCTTCCACTTCGGACAGTCGCGGGAGTACGCCGGATGTTCGCCACTACAGTTCACACAGCATGCCTTTTCTGCTGTGCAGTCAGGATCGAGATGATCCTTACTGCCACAGCGAGCACAGGTGGGCTTGCCCCTGCATGCTGTGCGGGCATGACCGTATATCTGACACTGAAAACAGCGCAGAGGGTTCGGTATATACGGCCGTACCTCACAATGTAAATAACCTGCCTTGATGGAAGAAGGCAGGCGTGGCGTGTTGAATGTCACGATTAGCACCCGGGTGGGTGTTAATTTCCCATCACGGCGTGTTGAAACCCGGTGGACCGCTGTTACTCCTTGAGGTGTGAGCTCTGAGAGGATCTCCTCCTCAGTGACTTTGAGGAGGCCCCACTCGGTGATCACACCCCGAGAGGAATTCAAAGTTTTATGGGGAGTGACTTCGACAGCCACCCCACCAATTTCTTTGACTTTCAGGAGTAGTTCGGAGTGTTTTGAACAAGCGGTCTCAACTTGTAAGTCGCCAGATCGTAAGCGCTTTACGGATTTCGGTTCTCCCGCAAGACCTTTCAAACCTTTATTAACGAAAAAAGGGGACATGTCCCCAAGTACCTGATCACCCGTGGAGTGGATGATCAGGAACTTTGGGAACGAAGACACAGACACAGAAGACGACGGCAGAGATAACGTAGACAACGAGGAAGATGGGGGCTCACGTCGAGCCCTCTTGTTGGCGGCGATCGCATTATTTTCTTCATTCTCTCGCATGTTTGTTTTTGTGTGGTTCAGTGCCCGCTGTCCCCACCCTCCACGGAGCCCAACAAGGGGACGCCCAGTCGGGCGCCAGGGCTACGCAGGCACTATACCCACACAGACAGTGAGCCAAGCCCTCACAAATAAATAGAAAGCAAATAAAAAGAGAAATGTGCAGAACAAAAACGTTCTACACAAATGAAACAAAGCGCAAAAATAAGAATATTGTGACTGCCAAACTGGCTGCACAAAGAAAGGATAACGACAAAAGGAAAATAATCTGTGAGGAAACTTGTAAACCTGTACCCGGACCGTGGGCAAGGTTACTCACCGCTCTGCACGGTTGACCCTAGCAGGACCTGCCCACCAGCCGATTGCTCCTGGGGGGGCCACCCCAGGAGCTCCCGTTTACCTGACGCAGAGGCCAAAGCAGTGTATAGCAGCGGCCCCGGAAGTCGCTGCCCAGCCCCGCGACAGACAGGCTCCCCAATGGCAAAACGGCCAAAGGGGACCCCACCAGTCATGAGCTGGGGAGAGAAGACGGGGACCCCTGAGCAACTGCCAGGATCCTCTTTTCCAGGGACACGGGTCTCCGCGCACGGCAAACACGCGGGCGAGCGTTTAGGACCCTGTGAAGGTAACCGAGCCTGCGGAACCTTCACAGGGTGGTCCCCTCACCACGGACAGGCTCTCGCATCGAGGGGCGTAATGAGTCATGTCTGAAAGGAAAGCTTAAAACGAAACGAGTCATGTATGAAAGGAAAGCTTAAAACGAAACGAGTCATGTATGAAAGGAAAGCTTAACACGAAACGAGTCATGTCTGAAAGGAAAGCTTAACACGAAACGAGTCATGTCTGAAAGGAAAGCTTAACACGAAACGAGTCATGTCTGAAAGGAAAGCTTAACACGAAACGAGTCATGTATGAAAGGAAAGCTTAACACGAAACGAGTCATGTCTGAAAGGAAAGCTTAACACGAAACGAGTCATGTATGAAAGGAAAGCTTAACACGAAACGAGTAATGAATGTGTCAACTATCTCTTCCGAAGCATGGAAAAGAAATATATCTTTAATGAAGAATTTGCCATTAAATAGAATGTATAATGTCAAAAATACCTCTTTTCATATGTGCAGTAAAAAGGAAAACGAAACATTGAACCATGACAACGATGAAATCACTTGCTGAATTCATATCAGTTTCAGAAGAAGGCGCCAAAACTGGTGTCTTTTGCCAATTGAATAAAAATTGCTAGCTCCCCATCTTTGGAAATTATGAACTGAGATTATGTGATTAGCATGTTTTACTTACATTTTTGACTTTTTTAGGGCATATCATGGTGAAGATAGGTATTTTTGAATTTATATATTTTTGTCAATTATTTCACAGAGGCGCCTCCTAGGTATGGTAGCGCCTCTATGCAAGTGAACTGGTGTGCCCCTATGCAAAGCCTAATGGAAGCGTCCTCTCCCCACAAATAAATTATATGTATTCTTATATCTGACATAAGTGCATTTGCCAAGAAACAGAATAAAATATTAAACTAAAATTTTGTTACTTTTTATTGTTTATATAGACATAATGTTCAATAATATACTTACGCAAACTGACCATGGAAATAGGACTTTTAAGATATTGTTGCTCTGATGTTTATTCTGCTTAGCTCCTAGATCGGTCCTGTTCTCGCCCCCTCCCCGTTGATGTGAACCTTCTCTGATTTCATATGTAATATGCAACAGTTTAATTGAAAGAGGAAGGGTTGGGTTGTTTTTCCTCTGAGTGGCACTTTTTTGCACACCATGGGCTAAATGGCCAGGTCACATGGACCCCGAAGGCTCAGAGAAGGTTGGGGGAGGGGGCTCACACGAACAGCTGTTGGGAGACAGATGGTAGCCTCCCGTCAAGGCCATCCAAGGTGTTCTTTACCGTGCACAGGGTATGGCTCTCCCGTACACGGGGCCACGGCTTAACGTCCCATCCAACGGACGGCGGCCTTTCCAAGCCCATCGGTGACTGGCCGTGGGCAGGGCGGGAAATTTTGCGGAGATAAATCTCAACGCTGACGCAGCTGGGACTCGAACCTGGGAACTACAGATTACGAGCCTGGCGCGCTACCGACTGAGCCACCCCCGCCCCAAAAGAGGAAGGACTTCGGGAACTACTCGAATCGCCCCCCATGGGCGTCGTAAAAAATTTTCAATGGGTGGGAGGGACAAAAGCAAATCAATGTTTTAAGATAGAAACTTAGTGTTGAAAGTACAAGCAGAAAGTGTTTCTTTCATATTAACAAACAAATATAAATATGTTTCCCATAACGAAAAGAAAAAAAAAAATCAAGATTAAATTTCGTTAAAGAAAAAACATTAATTTTAGATATATCTACAAATTATACAACATAAATTAAATTTTCGATTTTTTACAGGGGGCAATTTTTCCTCCCCTCTACCACCGATGTCCATGATCGTTCCTTAAACAGATTATGGAAAAAAAACAAGATTGGAACTTGAATTCTTGCGCTAGACTAAATTTTGCTTTCATTACCCACAATGCCTTTTTTAGGGGCGGGGCTGGCTCAGTTGGTAGCGCGCCAGGCTAGTAATCTGAAGTTCCCAGGTTCGAGTCCCAGCTGGGTAAGTGTCGAGAATTATCTCCGCAAAATTCCCCGTCCTGCCCACGGTCAGTAGGAGACACCGAGGGGCTTGGAAAGGCCGCCGTCCGTCGGATGGGACGTTAAGCCGTGGCCCCGTGTGCGGGTGAGCCATACCCTGTGCACGTTAAAGAACACGCTGGATGGCCTTGACGGGAGGCTACCATCTGTCTCCCAACAGCTGTTCCAGTGGGTTCCCTCCTCCAACCTTCTCTGAGCCTTTGGGGTCCATGTGACCTAGCCATTTAGCCTACGGTGTGCAAAAAAGTACCGCTCAGAGGTAAAGCAACCCAACGCAACAAGATCAGCGCCGAGCCTCGGTTGAAGTGATGTAATGCCAGGCGCCAGTGGACTCTTGGAGCAGTGAAACCGCGTTCTTTGGAGTGATGAATCCCGCTTCGCCATCTGACAGTTCGACGGACAAGTCTCGGTGTGGAGGATGCCAGGTGAACGCTACCTGCCTGATTGCATTTTGCCAACTGTGAAGTTTGATAGAGGAGGCATCATGCTCTGGGGCTGTTTTTCGTGGTTCTGACTGAGTCCCTAGCTCCAGTGAAGGGGATTCTGAAAGCCTCTTCCTATAATGACATTCTCGACAATTCTGTTCTCCCAACTTTATGGCAACAGTTCGGTGAAGACCCTTTCCTGTACCAACATAACAATGCTCTCCGTCCACAAAATCCGACCCCCACCATCTCTGCCAAGGGCTATCATTTCCTCAGTAACCTGTCGTAGCCAGGAGCTGAACTCAGGTCAACCGCACTCCATAACTTTTTGCGATGACATCTGCACCCAAGACCATGCTGGAATGGATTGACGAGATGGGTGTGAAAGAACTTGACTCGCCTGCACGGAGCCCTCATCTCAACTCCATTGAAACTTTGGGATGAATTGGAACCGACATCAGTGACTGGCCTCACCAATGCTCTTGTGGCTTGTTGTTGTTGGGTTGTTTTACCTCTGAGCGGCACTTTTTTGCACACCATGGGCTAAATGGCCAGGTTACATGGACCCCGAAGGCTCAGAGAATGTTGGGGGAGGGGACCCATTGGAAGAGCTGTTGGGAGACAGATGGTAGCCTCCCGTCAATGCCATCCAGTGTGTTCTTTAGCTTGCACAGGGTATGGCTCTCCCGCACACGGGGCCACGGATTAACGTCCCATCCGACGGGCGGTATCCTTTCCAAGCCCATCGGTGTCCCCTACTGACCGTGGGCGGGGAGGGGGGAATTTTACGAAGATAAATCTCAACGCTGACCCAGCTGGACCTGTAAATGGTAGTTAGGCGTAAACTGGAAGGAGAGCTGTTAGCACCTAATGTCCGACCCCGCCTTCTTCTGGTGCAGGCCGTTAGTACCTTTCAAAAGAGATATTCTCTTTTGGAAGGGAACGGAAGGGGAGGGCTTCCAGTTCAGTATGGCCTACTGATCTGGTCATCTATGGCCACTTTTTTCTTTTTTTTCAACCCTGCTGAAGAGTGTTCAACTTCACAGGGTTCTGGTGCTGACCATTTATACCTACTAGACTGGACTTGTTTATGGATTTGAGCTTGATTATGGATCCTGGACTTGCTGCACTGGTGGGCCTCTGTTGAGAGAGAATCTGCTGCTGTGTTTTCTGTTTGCTTCTGGGTTGCCAGCTCTAAGTGAACAGAGGCATGGGATACCTTATATCAGCTGGTGGATAATCCTAATCAGAGGCCATCGCAGGTACCTGAACCTTACTTAGTTAGTTGGGCATCGTCAAGCCTAAACTGGAGTAATGTGTCTCAGGCTGGCCATATGGCTCTTGAAAAAGCCCACTTGAAAAGGTGGTGCCTGAAGTTCCTACCAGCATCGGTGACTTCAGCCTTTAGCGGAGGAGGAACAGGTCTTTGCCCCATGCCTGCGATCAGGGGGCTGTTTGATATTGTTGGCCCTACCAATCTCAATAAACCTAATTTCTTTAAAAATCCTACTAATCATTTTCTCTCTGCAGGAACGTGGAACGTGAGGACATTACATAGAGATTTTTCTCTTGATGTCCTCATGCAGGAATTCCAGCGCTATAACCTAGATATTCTAGGCTTGCAAGAGACCAGATGGACAGGTAAAGGTAAGATACTTAAAAATAACTTAAAATTTCTCTTTACAGGGAGGGAGGATGGAAAGCATCACCAAGGTGTGGGTCTGCTGCTCAGCAGACATGCTAGTGATGCTCTTCTAGGATATGAGTGCATTAATGAAAGGTTTCTTACAGCAAAATTTCAGACAAGCATTAAAGACTTGAATGTTATCTGCTGTTATGCCCCCACTGAGGATTCTGATGAGGATGAGAAGGATAGGTTTTACAGACAACTTCAGGATATTTTGAATTCTGTCAAGAAAGGAGATATTACCCTTGTTCTTGGTGACTTCAATGCCAAAGTTGGTACCGACTCTGACCTTTGGGGAGGAGTAATAGGCCCTTTTGGTATTGGTAGCTGCAATGGCAATGGGCAACGACCCCTACAGGTAAGTAAACTCAATGGTTTCAGAATAACTAACACATATTACAAACACCGCAACATACATAAATACACATGGGTTTCACCTGATGAGCTGCATAGGAATATGATTGATTATATCTTAATTAACAGCAAATGGGCTAGTTCTGTTAGGAATACCAGGGCATATAGGGGAGCTGAAATTGGATCTGACCATTACCTTGTTAAAAGTGTCTTGCAACTTTAATTTAAAAAGTGTTGTGCTAGGGTTAAAAAATTTACCTTTAATACTGAAACTCTGAAAGACCCAGTTATAGCTAAAGCTTACCATGATAGCTTACTTAGTCATTATGACAGTCATGGTTTGCTTAATGTTGAAGTTGAGGAAGAATGGGGCCATTTTAAACAGGCTTTTTTGGAAACTAAGAGTACTCTTTTAGGGAAAAAGGAGCAGAGGAGACAGAATTATTTAAGTGATAAGGCACTTGAGCTTATTTCAGAAAGAAGGAACTGCAGGAATATCCTTAATCAGTACCCTACTAGTCCTAATAGAAAGCATTACAAAGAACTTAATAAACGTGTAACGGATCAGTTAGCTACTGATAAGAATCTTTGGCTTGATGGCCTGGCTGACAAAGCTGAGGAAGCAGTTAGACAGCACAACAGCAGAGAGCTGTACCAGATAGTTAATGTTTTGTGTGGTAGAAAACGAACAGGTATACAGGGATTGAAGGATAAACAAGGTAAGGTTATAGAAGGTGAGGATTCTGTCATGGCTAGGTGGGCTCAGCATTTCAGTGATGTTCTAAACAATGGGGTTAATTCTACTCCCATTGTTTGCAATGATAATAGATGCATTGTTGGCTTTAATGTTGGCCCTATAACACAATCTGAAGTTAGTTTGGCTATTTCTAAACTTAAACTTCATAAATCCCCAGGGGTGGATGAAATTACTACGGAAATGCTTAGAGCTGGGAATGTTTCAGTTACCATTTGGATGACTGAAATTTTGAATAATTTTTATGATAAAGGTATGGTTCCTAAAGATTTTACCAGAGCTATTATTATCCCTATTTTCAAAAAAGGTGATCGCAGTTCTTGTGATAACTATAGGGGTATCAGCCTACTCTCTGTTCCAGGTAAAGTTCTTTCCATGATTGTGCTTAATAGAATTAAGAATCTGGTTGACAGTCAATTGCGTGATGAGCAATGTGGATTCAGAAGTGGTAGGGGATGTGTAGATCAGATATTTTCACTTAGACAGATTCTTGAGAAATGTTTAGAGTTTCAGAAACCTTTGGTTGCTAGCTTTGTTGATTTCAAAAAGGCTTTCGACTCTGCTGATCGTCATAATTTGTGGTTGATTGTGAGATCATATGGTATACCAGACAAGTTAGTTAACATAATGAAAGCTCTCTATAATAACACTGAGTCATGTGTGAGAGTTGGTAAGTCTTGTAGCAATTGGTTTAGCATTACTTCTGGTGTTCGACAAGGGTGCATTTTGTCTCCTTTTCTCTTTAGTTTGGTTGTTGATTATGTTATGCGAAATTCACTTCAAGGGAAAGCTTTTGGCCTTAAATGGGCTGGTGATACGAAAATTTCTGATTTAGATTATGCTGATGATTTAGTCCTTTTGACAAATGATGTTGATGAGATGAACTCTTTCATTCGAGCTGTTGATGAGACTGGTAGTACAGTAGGTTTGGTTATAAACAGAGAGAAAACTAAAGTGATGAAAATTGGTCAGGCAGGTTGTGATTCAGTTCATCTGAATGGTTGCAGTCTTGAGCAGGTGTCACAGTTTAATTACCTTGGGAGCTACGTAACTGATACTGGTGATGTGCGTCATGAGATTAACAGGCGAATAGGTATTGCTGCCGGAACTTTTAAGAATCTATGGAGATTGTGGAGAAATAGGCGTATACACCTAAAGACTAAAATTAGACTGTATAATAGTTTGGTTCTTTCTAGAGTTAGTTATGGTAGTGAAACTTGGACGCTGTGTAAACAAGATAACAGGAAACTAGATGCTTTTGATTCTAGATGCTTACGCAGTATCTTGGGTATCAGGTGGTTTAACTTTGTAACTAATGATGAGGTTAGGCAAAGGAGTCTGCAACCTCCTTTAAGCAGCATATTGTGCAGAGAGAGACTCCGCTGGTTTGGCCATGTTGCCTGTATGGATAATTATAGATTGGCAAATAGGGTTATGAACAGTGTGCCTAGAGGCCTCAGAAGGAGGGGGAGACCTAGGATGCGGTGGGCAGACAATGTCAAACAGGACCTTGTCAGAATTGGTGTACAGTGGCCGGATGCAGCAGATGTAGCTCAGGACAGATATGCTTGGAGAATTAAACTGCGCGGTCTGGTTGAACCTCCGTAGCCCATGGCTGCTTGATGATGATGATGATGATGATGATGATGATGATGATGATGATGATGATGATGATGATGATGATGATGACGACGACGACGATGACGATGATGACCCAGCTGGGACTCGAACCTGGGAACTACAGATTACGAGCCTGGCGTGCTACCGACTGAGCCACCCCCGCCCCTCTTGTGGCAGAATGGCAGGCAATTCCCGCAGGCAACGTACCAAAACAGAGTGGAAAGCCTTCCCCGAGAGTGGAAGCTGTGATAGCAGTGAAGGGTGGACCAACGTGATATTAATTATTACCGGGAGATTGTGGATTTGGGTTGGGTTATTTTACCTCTGAGCGGTACTTTTTTGCACACCATGGGGTAAATGGCTAGGTCACGATAACCCCGAAGGCTCAGAGAAGGTTGGGGGAGGAGACTCACTGGAAGAGCTGTTGGGAAACAGATGGTACCCTCCCGTCAAGGCCACCCAGCATGTTCTTTAACGTGCAAAGGTATGGCTCTCCCGCACACGGGGTCACTGCTTAACGTCCCATCCAACGGACGGCCCATCAGCATCCCCTACTGACCGTGGGCAGGACGCGGAATTTTGCGGAGATAAATCTCAACGCTGACCCAACTGGGTTGGGTTGTTTTACCTCTGAGCGGCACTTTTTTGCACACCATGGGCTAAATGGCCAGGTCACCTGGACCCCGAAGGCTCAGAGAAGGTTGGGGGAGGGGAACCACTGGAACAGCTGTTGGGAGACAGATGGTAGCCTCCCGTGAACGCCATTCAGCGTGTTTTTTAACGTGCAGAAGGTATGGCTCTCCCGCACGCGGGGTCACGGCTTAACGTCCCATCCAACGGACGGCCCATCGGCATCCCCTACTGACCGTGGGCAGGACGCGGAATTTTGCGGAGATAAATCTCAACGCTGACCCAACTGGGACTCGAACCTGGGAACTACAGATTACGAGTCTGGCGCGCTACCGACTGAGCCACCCCCGCCCCAAAAAGCCTTTCTCGCAGAGTGGAGGCTGTGATAGCAGTAAAGGGTGAACCAACGCGATATTAATTACCGGGAGATTGTGGATGAGAGAGGTCTGGATACTTTTGATTATAGAGTGTATCTTGCGACATGGGAGTGGAATAGACTACAATAAAACCTCCCTCCATTTTTCCTTCCCCTCACTCGAAAAAGAGGAAAGTTATAAACGATTATTCCACTACATCTTCAGAGTGCGAGGCAGCGTGCAGAGTTTTATATATCAGATGAAACTTGTGACTGAGGAGTGTCATAGGCTACCTCAAGTTATGACACCTCCCACTCCCCTAAAGGGGAAGGGAAATTTCGCGGGAGATCAAAAGATTTTTTTTTTTTCAAATAAAAGATTATGACGACGAGAATATTATATTATGTCTCTTCTTTCTTCCTCCCTCGAAACAAACTGGGAGGGAAATTTAACGGGAGTCGATCGTAATGAGTCATGTATGAAAGGAAAGCTTAATACGAAACGAGTCATGTATGAAAGGAAAGCTTAATACGAAACGAGTCATGTATGAAAGGAAAGCTTAACACGAAACGAGTCATGTATGAAAGGAAAGCTTAACACGAAACGAGTCATGTATGAAAGGAAAGCTTAACACGAAACGAGTCATGTATGAAAGGAAAGCTTAACACGAAACGAGTCATGTCTGAAAGGAAAGCTTAACACGAAACGAGTCATGTATGAAAGGAAAGCTTAACACGAAACTAGTCGTGTATGAAAGGAAAGCTTAACACGAAACGAGTCATGTATGAAAGGAAAGCTTAACACGAAACGAGTCATATATGAAAGGAAAGCTTATCACGAAACGAGTCATGTCTGAAAGGAAAGCTTAACACGAAACGAG
Organism: Ryuthela nishihirai; assembly: GCA_038380435.1. Taxonomy (NCBI): domain Eukaryota; kingdom Metazoa; phylum Arthropoda; class Arachnida; order Araneae; family Heptathelidae; genus Ryuthela; species Ryuthela nishihirai. The sequence goes on from JAWZYU010000010.1 coordinate 74,255,706, forward strand.
TCGTGTATGAAAGGAAAGCTTAACACGAAACGAGTCGTGTATGAAAGGAAAGCTTAACACGAAACGAGTCATGTCTGAAAGGAAAGCTTAACACGAAACGAGTCGTGTATGAAAGGAAAGCTTAACACGAAACGAGTCGTGTATGAAAGGAAAGCTTAACACGAAACGAGTCATGTCTGAAAGGAAAACTTAACACGAAACGAGTCATGTATGAAAGGAAAGCTTAACACGAAACGAGTCATGTCTGAAAGAAAAGCTTAACACGAAACGAGTAATGAATGTGTCAACTATCTCTTCCGAAGCATGGAAAAGAAATATATCTTTAATGAAGAATTTGCCATTAAATAGAATGTATAATGTCAAAAATACCTCTTTTCATATGTGCAGTAAAAAGGAAAACGAAACATTGAACCATGACAACGATGAAATCACTTGCTGAATTCATATCAGTTTCAGAAGAAGGCGCCAAAACTAGTGTCTTATGCCAATTGAATAAAAATTACTAGCTCCCCATCTTTGGAAATTAATGAACTGAGATTACGTGATTAGCATGTTTTACTTACAGTTTTGACTTTTTTAGGGCATATCATGGAAGAAGATAGGTATTTTTAAATTTATATATTTTTGTCAATTATTTCACAGAGGCGCCTCCTAGGTATGGTAGCGCCTCTATGCAAGTGAACTGGTGTGCCCCTATGCAAAGCCTAATGGAAGCGTCCTCTCCCCACAAATAAATTATATGTATTCTTATATCTGACATAAGTGCATTTGCCAAGAAACAGGAATAAAATATTAAACAAAAATTTTGTTACTTTTTATTGTTTATATAGACATAATGTTCAATAATATACTTACGCAAACTGACCATGGAAAGAGGACTTTTAAGATATTGTTGCTCTGATGTTTATTCTGCTTAGCTCCTAGATCGGTCCTGTTCTCGCCCCCTCCCCGTTGATGTGAACCTTCTCTGATTTCATATGTAATATGCAACAGTTTAATTGAAAGAGGAAGGGTTGGGTTGTTTTTCCTCTGAGTGGCACTTTTTTGCACACCATGGGCTAAATGGCCAGGTCACATGGACCCCGAAGGCTCAGAGAAGGTTGGGGGAGGGGGCTCACACGAACAGCTGTTGGGAGACAGATGGTAGCCTCCCGTCAAGGCCATCCAAGGTGTTCTTTACCGTGCACAGGGTATGGCTCTCCCGTACACGGGGCCACGGCTTAACGTCCCATCCAACGGACGGCGGCCTTTCCAAGCCCATCGGTGACTGGCCGTGGGCAGGGCGGGAAATTTTGCGGAGATAAATCTCAACGCTGACGCAGCTGGGACTCGAACCTGGGAACTACAGATTACGAGCCTGGCGCGCTACCGACTGAGCCACCCCCGCCCCAAAAGAGGAAGGACTTCGGGAACTACTCGAATCGCCCCCCATGGGCGTCGTAAAAAATTTTCAATGGGTGGGAGGGACAAAAGCAAATCAATGTTTTAAGATAGAAACTTAGTGTTGAAAGTACAAGCAGAAAGTGTTTCTTTCATATTAACAAACAAATATAAATATGTTTCCCATAACGAAAAGAAAAAAAAAAATCAAGATTAAATTTCGTTAAAGAAAAAACATTAATTTTAGATATATCTACAAATTATACAACATAAATTAAATTTTCGATTTTTTACAGGGGGCAATTTTTCCTCCCCTCTACCACCGATGTCCATGATCGTTCCTTAAACAGATTATGGAAAAAAAACAAGATTGGAACTTGAATTCTTGCGCTAGACTAAATTTTGCTTTCATTACCCACAATGCCTTTTTTAGGGGCGGGGCTGGCTCAGTTGGTAGCGCGCCAGGCTAGTAATCTGAAGTTCCCAGGTTCGAGTCCCAGCTGGGTAAGTGTCGAGAATTATCTCCGCAAAATTCCCCGTCCTGCCCACGGTCAGTAGGAGACACCGAGGGGCTTGGAAAGGCCGCCGTCCGTCGGATGGGACGTTAAGCCGTGGCCCCGTGTGCGGGTGAGCCATACCCTGTGCACGTTAAAGAACACGCTGGATGGCCTTGACGGGAGGCTACCATCTGTCTCCCAACAGCTGTTCCAGTGGGTTCCCTCCTCCAACCTTCTCTGAGCCTTTGGGGTCCATGTGACCTAGCCATTTAGCCCACGGTGTGCAAAAAAGTACCGCTCAGAGGTAAAGCAACCCAACGCAACAAGATCAGCGCCGAGCCTCGGTTGAAGTGATGTAATGCCAGGCGCCAGTGGACTCTTGGAGCAGTGAAACCGCGTTCTTTGGAGTGATGAATCCCGCTTCGCCATCTGACAGTTCGACGGACAAGTCTCGGTGTGGAGGATGCCAGGTGAACGCTACCTGCCTGATTGCATTTTGCCAACTGTGAAGTTTGATAGAGGAGGCATCATGCTCTGGGGCTGTTTTTCGTGGTTCTGACTGAGTCCCTAGCTCCAGTGAAGGGGATTCTGAAAGCCTCTTCCTATAATGACATTCTCGACAATTCTGTTCTCCCAACTTTATGGCAACAGTTCGGTGAAGACCCTTTCCTGTACCAACATAACAATGCTCTCCGTCCACAAAATCCGACCCCCACCATCTCTGCCAAGGGCTATCATTTCCTCAGTAACCTGTCGTAGCCAGGAGCTGAACTCAGGTCAACCGCACTCCATAACTTTTTGCGATGACATCTGCACCCAAGACCATGCTGGAATGGATTGACGAGATGGGTGTGAAAGAACTTGACTCGCCTGCACGGAGCCCTCATCTCAACTCCATTGAAACTTTGGGATGAATTGGAACCGACATCAGTGACTGGCCTCACCAATGCTCTTGTGGCTTGTTGTTGTTGGGTTGTTTTACCTCTGAGCGGCACTTTTTTGCACACCATGGGCTAAATGGCCAGGTTACATGGACCCCGAAGGCTCAGAGAAGGTTGGGGAGGGGACCCACTGGAACAGCTGTTGGGAGACAGATGGTAGCCTCCCGTCAATGCCATCCAGTGTGTTCTTTAGCTTGCACAGGGTATGGCTCTCCCGCACACGGGGCCACGGATTAACGTCCCATCCGACGGGCGGTATCCTTTCCAAGCCCATCGGTGTCCCCTACTGACCGTGGGCGGGGAGGGGGGAATTTTACGAAGATAAATCTCAACGCTGACCCAGCTGGACCTGTAAATGGTAGTTAGGCGTAAACTGGAAGGAGAGCTGTTAGCACCTAATGTCCGACCCCGCCTTCTTCTGGTGCAGGCCGTTAGTACCTTTCAAAAGAGATATTCTCTTTTGGAAGGGAACGGAAGGGGAGGGCTTCCAGTTCAGTATGGCCTACTGATCTGGTCATCTATGGCCACTTTTTTCTTTTTTTTCAACCCTGCTGAAGAGTGTTCAACTTCACAGGGTTCTGGTGCTGACCATTTATACCTACTAGACTGGACTTGTTTATGGATTTGAGCTTGATTATGGATCCTGGACTTGCTGCACTGGTGGGCCTCTGTTGAGAGAGAATCTGCTGCTGTGTTTTCTGTTTGCTTCTGGGTTGCCAGCTCTAAGTGAACAGAGGCATGGGATACCTTATATCAGCTGGTGGATAATCCTAATCAGAGGCCATCGCAGGTACCTGAACCTTACTTAGTTAGTTGGGCATCGTCAAGCCTAAACTGGAGTAATGTGTCTCAGGCTGGCCATATGGCTCTTGAAAAAGCCCACTTGAAAAGGTGGTGCCTGAAGTTCCTACCAGCATCGGTGACTTCAGCCTTTAGCGGAGGAGGAACAGGTCTTTGCCCCATGCCTGCGATCAGGGGGCTGTTTGATATTGTTGGCCCTACCAATCTCAATAAACCTAATTTCTTTAAAAATCCTACTAATCATTTTCTCTCTGCAGGAACGTGGAACGTGAGGACATTACATAGAGATTTTTCTCTTGATGTCCTCATGCAGGAATTCCAGCGCTATAACCTAGATATTCTAGGCTTGCAAGAGACCAGATGGACAGGTAAAGGTAAGATACTTAAAAATAACTTAAAATTTCTCTTTACAGGGAGGGAGGATGGAAAGCATCACCAAGGTGTGGGTCTGCTGCTCAGCAGACATGCTAGTGATGCTCTTCTAGGATATGAGTGCATTAATGAAAGGTTTCTTACAGCAAAATTTCAGACAAGCATTAAAGACTTGAATGTTATCTGCTGTTATGCCCCCACTGAGGATTCTGATGAGGATGAGAAGGATAGGTTTTACAGACAACTTCAGGATATTTTGAATTCTGTCAAGAAAGGAGATATTACCCTTGTTCTTGGTGACTTCAATGCCAAAGTTGGTACCGACTCTGACCTTTGGGGAGGAGTAATAGGCCCTTTTGGTATTGGTAGCTGCAATGGCAATGGGCAACGACCCCTACAGGTAAGTAAACTCAATGGTTTCAGAATAACTAACACATATTACAAACACCGCAACATACATAAATACACATGGGTTTCACCTGATGAGCTGCATAGGAATATGATTGATTATATCTTAATTAACAGCAAATGGGCTAGTTCTGTTAGGAATACCAGGGCATATAGGGGAGCTGAAATTGGATCTGACCATTACCTTGTTAAAAGTGTCTTGCAACTTTAATTTAAAAAGTGTTGTGCTAGGGTTAAAAAATTTACCTTTAATACTGAAACTCTGAAAGACCCAGTTATAGCTAAAGCTTACCATGATAGCTTACTTAGTCATTATGACAGTCATGGTTTGCTTAATGTTGAAGTTGAGGAAGAATGGGGCCATTTTAAACAGGCTTTTTTGGAAACTAAGAGTACTCTTTTAGGGAAAAAGGAGCAGAGGAGACAGAATTATTTAAGTGATAAGGCACTTGAGCTTATTTCAGAAAGAAGGAACTGCAGGAATATCCTTAATCAGTACCCTACTAGTCCTAATAGAAAGCATTACAAAGAACTTAATAAACGTGTAACGGATCAGTTAGCTACTGATAAGAATCTTTGGCTTGATGGCCTGGCTGACAAAGCTGAGGAAGCAGTTAGACAGCACAACAGCAGAGAGCTGTACCAGATAGTTAATGTTTTGTGTGGTAGAAAACGAACAGGTATACAGGGATTGAAGGATAAACAAGGTAAGGTTATAGAAGGTGAGGATTCTGTCATGGCTAGGTGGGCTCAGCATTTCAGTGATGTTCTAAACAATGGGGTTAATTCTACTCCCATTGTTTGCAATGATAATAGATGCATTGTTGGCTTTAATGTTGGCCCTATAACACAATCTGAAGTTAGTTTGGCTATTTCTAAACTTAAACTTCATAAATCCCCAGGGGTGGATGAAATTACTACGGAAATGCTTAGAGCTGGGAATGTTTCAGTTACCATTTGGATGACTGAAATTTTGAATAATTTTTATGATAAAGGTATGGTTCCTAAAGATTTTACCAGAGCTATTATTATCCCTATTTTCAAAAAAGGTGATCGCAGTTCTTGTGATAACTATAGGGGTATCAGCCTACTCTCTGTTCCAGGTAAAGTTCTTTCCATGATTGTGCTTAATAGAATTAAGAATCTGGTTGACAGTCAATTGCGTGATGAGCAATGTGGATTCAGAAGTGGTAGGGGATGTGTAGATCAGATATTTTCACTTAGACAGATTCTTGAGAAATGTTTAGAGTTTCAGAAACCTTTGGTTGCTAGCTTTGTTGATTTCAAAAAGGCTTTCGACTCTGCTGATCGTCATAATTTGTGGTTGATTGTGAGATCATATGGTATACCAGACAAGTTAGTTAACATAATGAAAGCTCTCTATAATAACACTGAGTCATGTGTGAGAGTTGGTAAGTCTTGTAGCAATTGGTTTAGCATTACTTCTGGTGTTCGACAAGGGTGCATTTTGTCTCCTTTTCTCTTTAGTTTGGTTGTTGATTATGTTATGCGAAATTCACTTCAAGGGAAAGCTTTTGGCCTTAAATGGGCTGGTGATACGAAAATTTCTGATTTAGATTATGCTGATGATTTAGTCCTTTTGACAAATGATGTTGATGAGATGAACTCTTTCATTCGAGCTGTTGATGAGACTGGTAGTACAGTAGGTTTGGTTATAAACAGAGAGAAAACTAAAGTGATGAAAATTGGTCAGGCAGGTTGTGATTCAGTTCATCTGAATGGTTGCAGTCTTGAGCAGGTGTCACAGTTTAATTACCTTGGGAGCTACGTAACTGATACTGGTGATGTGCGTCATGAGATTAACAGGCGAATAGGTATTGCTGCCGGAACTTTTAAGAATCTATGGAGATTGTGGAGAAATAGGCGTATACACCTAAAGACTAAAATTAGACTGTATAATAGTTTGGTTCTTTCTAGAGTTAGTTATGGTAGTGAAACTTGGACGCTGTGTAAACAAGATAACAGGAAACTAGATGCTTTTGATTCTAGATGCTTACGCAGTATCTTGGGTATCAGGTGGTTTAACTTTGTAACTAATGATGAGGTTAGGCAAAGGAGTCTGCAACCTCCTTTAAGCAGCATATTGTGCAGAGAGAGACTCCGCTGGTTTGGCCATGTTGCCTGTATGGATAATTATAGATTGGCAAATAGGGTTATGAACAGTGTGCCTAGAGGCCTCAGAAGGAGGGGGAGACCTAGGATGCGGTGGGCAGACAATGTCAAACAGGACCTTGTTAGAATTGGTGTACAGTGGCCGGATGCAGCAGATGTAGCTCAGGACAGATATGCTTGGAGAATTAAACTGCGCGGTCTGGTTGAACCTCCGTAGCCCATGGCTGCTTGATGATGATGATGATGATGATGATGACGACGACGACGATGACGATGATGACCCAGCTGGGACTCGAACCTGGGAACTACAGATTACGAGCCTGGCGTGCTACCGACTGAGCCACCCCCGCCCCTCTTGTGGCAGAATGGCAGGCAATTCCCGCAGGCAACGTACCAAAACAGAGTGGAAAGCCTTCCCCGAGAGTGGAAGCTGTGATAGCAGTGAAGGGTGGACCAACGTGATATTAATTATTACCGGGAGATTGTGGATTTGGGTTGGGTTATTTTACCTCTGAGCGGTACTTTTTTGCACACCATGGGGTAAATGGCTAGGTCACGATAACCCCGAAGGCTCAGAGAAGGTTGGGGGAGGAGACTCACTGGAAGAGCTGTTGGGAAACAGATGGTACCCTCCCGTCAAGGCCACCCAGCATGTTCTTTAACGTGCAAGGGTATGGCTCTCCCGCACACGGGGTCACTGCTTAACGTCCCATCCAACGGACGGCCCATCAGCATCCCCTACTGACCGTGGGCAGGACGCGGAATTTTGCGGAGATAAATCTCAACGCTGACCCAACTGGGTTGGGTTGTTTTACCTCTGAGCGGCACTTTTTTGCACACCATGGGCTAAATGGCCAGGTCACCTGGACCCCGAAGGCTCAGAGAAGGTTGGGGGAGGGGAACCACTGGAACAGCTGTTGGGAGACAGATGGTAGCCTCCCGTGAACGCCATTCAGCGTGTTTTTTAACGTGCACAAGGTATGGCTCTCCCGCACGCGGGGTCACGGCTTAACGTCCCATCCAACGGACGGCCCATCGGCATCCCCTACTGACCGTGGGCAGGACGCGGAATTTTGCGGAGATAAATCTCAACGCTGACCCAACTGGGACTCGAACCTGGGAACTACAGATTACGAGTCTGGCGCGCTACCGACTGAGCCACCCCCGCCCCAAAAAGCCTTTCTCGCAGAGTGGAGGCTGTGATAGCAGTAAAGGGTGAACCAACGCGATATTAATTACCGGGAGATTGTGGATGAGAGAGGTCTGGATACTTTTGATTATAGAGTGTATCTTGCGACATGGGAGTGGAATAGACTACAATAAAACCTCCCTCCATTTTTCCTTCCCCTCACTCGAAAAAGAGGAAAGTTATAAACGATTATTCCACTACATCTTCAGAGTGCGAGGCAGCGTGCAGAGTTTTATATATCAGATGAAACTTGTGACTGAGGAGTGTCATAGGCTACCTCAAGTTATGACACCTCCCACTCCCCTAAAGGGGAAGGGAAATTTCGCGGGAGATCAAAAGATTTTTTTTTTTTCAAATAAAAGATTATGACGACGAGAATATTATATTATGTCTCTTCTTTCTTCCTCCCTCGAAACAAACTGGGAGGGAAATTTAACGGGAGTCGATCGTAATGAGTCATGTATGAAAGGAAAGCTTAATACGAAACGAGTCATGTATGAAAGGAAAGCTTAATACGAAACGAGTCATGTATGAAAGGAAAGCTTAACACGAAACGAGTCATGTATGAAAGGAAAGCTTAACACGAAACGAGTCATGTATGAAAGGAAAGCTTAACACGAAACGAGTCATGTATGAAAGGAAAGCTTAACACGAAACGAGTCATGTCTGAAAGGAAAGCTTAACACGAAACGAGTCATGTATGAAAGGAAAGCTTAACACGAAACTAGTCGTGTATGAAAGGAAAGCTTAACACGAAACGAGTCATGTATGAAAGGAAAGCTTAACACGAAACGAGTCATGTATGAAAGGAAAGCTTATCACGAAACGAGTCATGTCTGAAAGGAAAGCTTAACACGAAACGAGTCGTGTATGAAAGGAAAGCTTAACACGAAACGAGTCGTGTATGAAAGGAAAGCTTAACACGAAACGAGTCATGTCTGAAAGGAAAGCTTAACACGAAACGAGTCGTGTATGAAAGGAAAGCTTAACACGAAACGAGTCGTGTATGAAAGGAAAGCTTAACACGAAACGAGTCATGTCTGAAAGGAAAACTTAACACGAAACGAGTCATGTATGAAAGGAAAGCTTAACACGAAACGAGTCATGTCTGAAAGAAAAGCTTAACACGAAACGAGTAATGAATGTGTCAACTATCTCTTCCGAAGCATGGAAAAGAAATATATCTTTAATGAAGAATTTGCCATTAAATAGAATGTATAATGTCAAAAATACCTCTTTTCATATGTGCAGTAAAAAGGAAAACGAAACATTGAACCATGACAACGATGAAATCACTTGCTGAATTCATATCAGTTTCAGAAGAAGGCGCCAAAACTAGTGTCTTATGCCAATTGAATAAAAATTACTAGCTCCCCATCTTTGGAAATTAATGAACTGAGATTACGTGATTAGCATGTTTTACTTACAGTTTTGACTTTTTTAGGGCATATCATGGAAGAAGATAGGTATTTTTAAATTTATATATTTTTGTCAATTATTTCACAGAGGCGCCTCCTAGGTATGGTAGCGCCTCTATGCAAGTGAACTGGTGTGCCCCTATGCAAAGCCTAATGGAAGCGTCCTCTCCCCACAAATAAATTATATGTATTCTTATATCTGACATAAGTGCATTTGCCAAGAAACAGGAATAAAATATTAAACAAAAATTTTGTTACTTTTTATTGTTTATATAGACATAATGTTCAATAATATACTTACGCAAACTGACCATGGAAAGAGGACTTTTAAGATATTGTTGCTCTGATGTTTATTCTGCTTAGCTCCTAGATCAGTCCTGTTCTCGCCCCCTCCCCGTTGATGTGAACCTTCTCTGATTTCATATGTAATATGCAACAGTTTAATTGAAAGAGGAAGAGTTGGGTTGTTTTACCTCTGAGCGGCACTTTTTTGCACACCATGGGCTAAATGGCCAGGTCACATGGACCCCGAAGGCTCAGAGAAGGTTGGGGGAGGGGGCCCACACGAACAGCTGTTGGGAGACAGATGGTAGCCTCCCGTCAAGGCCATCCAAGGTGTTCTTTACCGTGCACAGGGTATGGCTCTCCCGTACACGGGGCCACGGCTTAACGTCCCATCCAACGGACGGCGGCCTTTCCAAGCCCATCGGTGTCCCCTACTGACCGTGGGCAGGGCGGGAATTTTGCGGAGATAAATCTCAACGCTGACGCAGCTGGGACTCGAACCTGGGAACTACAGATTACGAGCCTGGCGCGCTACCGACTGAGCCACCCCCGCCCCCAAAAGAGGAAGGACTTCGGGAACTACTCGAATCGCCCCCCATGGGCGTCGTAAAAAATTTTCAATGGGTGGGAGGGACAAAAGCAAATCAATGTTTTAAGATAGAAACTTAGTGTTGAAAGTACAAGTAGAAAGTGTTTCTTTCATATTAACAAACAAATCTAAATATGTTTCCCATAACGAACAGAAAAAAAAAAAATCAAGATTAAATTTCGTTAAAGAAAAAACATTAATTTTAGATATATCTACAAATTATACAACATAAATTAAATTTTCGATTTTTTACAGGGGGCAATTTTTCCTCCCCTCTACCACCGATTTCCATGATCGTTCCTTAAACAGATTATGGAAAAAAAACAAGATTGGAACTTGAATTCTTGCGCTAGACTAAATTTTGCTTTCATTACCCACAATGCCTTTTTTAGGGGCGGGGCTGGCTCAGTTGGTAGTGCGCCAGGCTAGTAATCTGAAGTTCCCAGGTTCGAGTCCCAGCTGGGTCAGCCTCGAGAATTATCTCCGCAAAACTCCCCGTCCTGCCCACGGTCAGTAGGAGACACCGATGGGCATGGAAAGACCGCCGTCCGTCGGATGGGACGTTAAGCCGTGGCCCCGTGTGCGGGAGAGCCATACCCTGTGCACGTTAAAGAACACGCTGGATGGCCTTGACGGGAGGCTACCATCTGTCTCCCAACAGCTGTTCCAGTGGGTCTCCTCTCCCAACCTTCTCTGAGCCTTCGGGGTCCTTGTGACCTGGCCATTTAGCCCATAGTGTGCAAAAAAGTGCCGCTCAGAGGTAAAACAACCCAACCTGGCCATTTAGCTCATGGTGTGCAAAAAAAGTGCCGCTCAGAGGTAAAACAACCAACCAACCAACCAATGCCTTTTCTTACGCTCTTTAAGCATTCGAACTAATAAATCTAATCGGGAATGGTTGTAAAAGTCTTCCTTAGTTAGCCAGATTTTCATTCATTAATGAGACAGGGTTGGGTTGTTTTACCTCTGAGCGGCACTTTTTTGCACACCATGGGCTAAATGGCCAGGTCACATGGACCCCGAAGGCTCAGAGAAGGTTGGGGGAGGGGATCCACTGGAACAGCTGTCGGGAGACAGATGGTAGCCTCCCGTCAAGGCCATCCAGCGTGTTCTTTAACGTGCACAGGGTATGACTCTCCGGTATACGGGGCCACGGCTTAACGTCCCATCCGACGGACGGCGGCCTTTCCAAGCCCATCGGTGTCCCCTACTGACCGTGGGCAGGGAGGGGAATTTTGCGGAGATAAATCTCAACGCTGACCCAGCTGGGACTCGAACCTGGGAAGTACAGATTACGAGCCTAGCGCGCTACCGACTGAGCCCCCCCCCCCCCCCCTTGCAAAGAGATAGGAGCATGTCAATATCATAAAATGCCATTAAGGAATCTTTGGGAAAGGGAATACCTCAGCAGAAGCTATTGTTGCAGTCAACTCTCGATTGACCTGGGTAAGGATGTTACGATTAAGCAAAACTAGTCCAAACGTGATACAAAATGGATTTAATGGAAACAGTTAAAATTAAATTCAATAATCAGGAAAACGTTTACCGCTAATTATTTTTCCTACATGACCAAACTAGCGTTAATGGTTTAACCATATTCGGATATAAAGCGATTTGATAAATGGCATCCAAAAGGGTAAGTTGGTTAATACGCTAACCAATTGATCCGTCCCTCGATAATCAAGAGTCGACTGTATTTTATGAGAACTAAATTCATTTTTGATTTGCTCGTTTTTTGTTAAAAAAAGAATTAATATTTCTGTCAGTAGACATTCAATTTTTTTGTTTTGTTTTTAGAGATAATTTTTTTTTGTAATGGATTTTTTTTTGATAGGCATTGATGAAATATTACAAGTCGCATTATCCGAAACGTTGCGAAATTTTAAACGAATTTGCAAACGATACATCTATGTCAGAAAGGTAAAAATTTTGGTGTGAAGTCAAGAGATTTGCATCGCCAACAAAAAAATTTCCCTTAACCTCAATGTAGGAGGGAAAATGGAATCCTTCTTCAGATGGGTGGGTATTAATCAGGGACGAATCTGGGGTAGGGGTCAAGCCCCCCAAAAATGCTACTAATAAAAATGGAGTCAAAAAATTATGAAACTTGTGTATATTTCATGAATACTTCAATAAATTTTTAAACATATCTAAAACGAAAGGTAAAAGTATAAAGGTGTATAAAGATATAAGGTGCAGCTTGCCCGCTTAAGTAAACCATGTATCCGCTGAATCTGGCTCATTTCATCCAATTTTTGACCAAACATTTTTAGGTGCAGAACTCTACTATGGCATATAAACTGACAGTCTCCTGTCAGACCTCTGGTCAAGCAGCTGCTTGAGGGGGTATTTATTTTTTTTATTTTATTATATTTTTTTGATTCTTTAAAAATATAGTTTCTATTTACTCGTTTTCATTTTTGCATTCATCCATTAGTTCGAATTACCTCTATTAAAAGGGGCGGGGGTGGCTCAGTCGGTAGCGCGCCAGGCTCGTAATCTGTAGTTCCCAGGTTCGAGTCCCAGCTGGGTCAGCGTTGACATTTATCTCCGCGAAATTCTCCGCCCTGCCCACGGTCAGTAGGGGACATCGATGGGCTTGGAAAGGCCGCCGTCCGTCGGATGGGACGTTAAGCCGCGGTTCCGTGTGCGGGAGAGCCATACCCTGTGCACGTTAAAGAACACGCTGGATGGCCTTGACGGGAGGCTACCATCTGTCTCCCAACAGCTGTTCCAGTGGGTCCCCTCCCCCAACCTTCTCCGAGCCTTCGGGGTCCGTGTGACCTGGCCATTTAGCCCATGGTGTGCAAAAAAAGTGCCGCTCATAGGTAAAACAACCCAATCTCTATTAAATGGTACAAAAATCTCTTTGAAAACAATCATTCCATATTCGTTAGAGGCGATGGTGTCTAATTTTTCTTGACTGTACCAACTTGCATTTTTATGCCTTTATATTATCCATAAGATGCAAACATTTCTTCATTCATCGAGTTTGAAAATTAAAAAATTTTAATGTTTCCCACTTCACTGTTAGTTAAAAACCTTCTCTAAATTAAACTGATAAAATTTTTAAAAAATTCATCCAAATGTTCAAATTGTGTAATCTTCTCTATTTTTTGAATGACAAGTAATAGGTATCATGCCTCACACAAAATTTATAAATTAATGAATTCTACTAAAGCGACCGATTTCATTTATAAGACAATTTCTTGAAATGAATATGCTAGGAAAATGTAACTTTTTAGCAAGCAATAAACAACACCAAGATTTTAAACTCTTTAATCGTATCAGAAGATTACAGCTTCAAATTGTTTGGATTATACAAACAAATGTAACATTATTCGTATTTGTATTAACAGTGTTAAGTAAAAAACGTAGCTTAATAAATAGCAAGTTGATTTAAAAACGACTCATTTCCCTAATGATGCTTCTTCTATATGAAAACATTATTTACATAATTGTCGGTGGGATGTTGTGTAAGTGTGTGAAAGCGTTTCATCTGTCTAATAAAAAAAATACCTCACATAAATAAAAGAGAAACTGCAGGTTGAAATCGAGCGAATAGAATGTACAAATCCTACCTTACCACAAATGCATGATTCATCTAATTAATACTAAATTGAAAAGCAATATCGGCTTATAAGATAAATAGCTAGAACTACACATCTTTATCACCTTCATTACGTAAATTTGAAACGCATTGTTGGATTGTTTTACCTCTGAGCGGCACTTTTTTGCACACCATGGGCTAAATGGCCAGGCCACAAGGACCCCGAAGGCTCAGAGAAGGTTGGGGGAGGGGACCCACTGGAACAGCTGTTGGGAGACAGATGGTAGCCTCCCGTCAAGGCCATCCAGCGTGTTCTTTAACGTGCACAGGGTATGGTTCTCCCGCACACGGGGCCACGGCTTAACGTCCCATCCGACGGACGGCGGCCTTTTCAAGCCCATCGGTGTCCCCTACTGACCGTGGGCAGAGATAATAAATTTTGCGGAGATAAATCTCAACGCTGACCCAGCTGGGACTCGAACCTGGGAACTACAGATTACGAGCCTCGCGCGCTACCGACTGAGCCACCCCCGCCCCCATCATTGAATCACGTAGACATGAGATGAGGAAGGAAAATGCTGTGGTCATGCACAATGACGAATTAATAGGCTGGTGGGAACAGGAGCCCTGACCCCAAGAGCCTAACTTTCTCATCTGTTCCCGAGCTTGATTGTAAACATGTCCTCTTTTACCTCAGTCTAGGAATCCAACAATCTTTACGTAGCTGATTACTAATACCCAATTCTATTTTAACTCGACGATTATAGTGGCTATGAATCATTATACAGTTGCGACAACTAAAGTCTCATATAACCAACCCAAAGTTATATTTACGACGGAAACACAATCCATACCAAATGATCCCATGATGTCGAATGCAATGTCATTAACTACGATAGCCCTTCTACCCATTTACATTTCGCTATATACATTTTAAAAATTTCAACCTTGTAGGTTCCAATGGTCACCATGTTGGCAAAGCTATAGAAAATTAATAGCTGAGATGTGAGCCAGAAGATGACCTTAGCAATAAAACTATATTTTTTCAGAAACGTGAAAGTTGTAACGGTTTATTTCACCAGTAAACCATTTTCAAGAGCTAATAATCTTCTATAGCTTTCATGCTAATGAAATCTATTATATAGTCAGATACTGAAATCATATATAAGATTAACAGTAAATAAATTTTTTTCAGTGTATATCTAACTGTGGAATAAATTAGCCGACATTAAAATGAAGCAGAAAAGAAAAATTGCTGTTTTAAACTAAATATTTCATTCTAATGTAAAGAAAATTATTTTACTATTATTCAGTTTATTTCACATTATCGTTAGACTTTTGGACATATCACAATTTACACTGATAACTTCACAAAATAAATAAAACATACGAGTTTTAGAAACAATAATTCAAAAATACAACATTTAATAAAATGAAACAGAATCCAGGTTAATATCCAGTATAATAGGATACATGTTGATGGCTTAATATGACGGTGAGAAATAGTAGCAGTTCGCTGTCACGTGTTCAAGAGAGAAAGTGAACTTATTATTTCCTTCAAGAGGATCATAGCTATGCTCTACGTATGTAGGCTACACTATACCGCAGCTCTGAATATTTGGCCATTCTTTTGTTTCCCATTATCTACGGGACCTGGGTTCGAGCCCCGGATAAGGCATGGATGTATGTGTCGTTTTTCTGCTGAGGTCCTGCCATCCTCTCAGATCTTTTACTATGGCATATAAACTGGCAGGCTCCTGTCAGACCTCTGTGGCAAGCAGTTACTTGAGGGGGTATATATGGGTCTTGATGTGGTCCGATTCCCTAAATTTTGCAATCTCTTGATCGCCTTTTCTTGCTGAAAAGAATTTCTGGAAAATCTTTTCATTAATGTCTGGAGTGACAACATGCATCACTGAAGTTTATTATATCCTTTTAATGTATTATGTGTTAAAGGTGATTAAGGATTACTATGAATTATATTGTTCAATAATAAAATTGTAACATCATATCTTTAAACCATTATGTAAGGTGCTTCTGTTTAAAATCTTACAAATCTTCTGTTAGTGTCATTTTTACACTCAAAAAGTTTATCGGTAAAAAAAAATTCCTTTAGTAATTTAAACTGAATTGCTTTACTGAGGCTATATTTTCACATTACAATGCAAATTTTCCTATTTAATTAAAAAGCTGATTTAGATGCCAAACAATTTCGAGGCAATTTTTAACATGACGCATCGAAATATGTTTTAACAAACTGTGCTCTTTTTAACGTTCAAGCTATCTTGTTTAACCACTAAAAACGCATTAAAATATCTCATTAAACCGATAAACAGGATGGCATGATTACTAACAGCAATTTCAGAGTTACACTTTTTCACCTTTTCATTTTATTGTGAAATTTCGCCGAAAAATATGCTTTCGAAATTTTATTTTCCTTTTAGAAGGCCTGCAGGACTTGAACACTAAAATGCTTCTTCTTCCATTTAAATGATCGCAGATTACGTATATATGGTTTTGACACCTTCACATAGTTTTAAGTATTCATGATATAAATGGAATCGTTCGTCAAGCACAAAGACCCCTTGTCCATGCACTTAAGTCTTAAAATACGGGTTCATATCTACAACTGTCCTTTGGTGACGTCGCTTGTCACGTGATGACCACTCCCTTGTGGACGCACGGTCCGTTCCTTCCTTCCAGTAGAGCAGGCCACAGATAAGTCTTGATGTGGTCCGATTCCTGATTCGAGGAATGAAAACGCACGTGCATATCTCTGCGGAATGTCCGGGTGTCGTACTCTATGAAGAAAGGTGGATGCTGATTGGACAGGTTCCAGGCTAGTCTGACGCAATCTTTCACGTAACGTCGCAAACCTTCGCAGCTCTTCAACCCAGGATAATCGTAAAGCGTGGCCCAGATTTGGGACAGGACTTCCTGTAGGGGAAAAATATGAATATATTGTAACCCAATGGATTTGAAAAGGAGAAAACATATATATCTAATGTATAAAGAAGAAAGTTTGTGCACTCTGCTCCCAAAAGAGCTAGAAGCACCAAACTTTGCATAAACGTTCCCATTCAACCAGGAGAATAATATAGTCTATATGCGAACCTTCTGGGTTAACCAAAACTGAATTGGATGGGTTTAAATTCTAACATTAACGATTTAAAGTCTGTGTCTCTCATAGACACCAGCTTTTAACATTAGCATTTATTCAAAATTAGTGGGAAGTGTGGTATCTACTACAATTTTAGAGAGTTTCAGACTTCTTCTAAAGAGGGGGATAAAATTTTTAACCGTGGGGGGTAGCGGGGGGGGACGAAAGATCGTTATGAATTTTATGCCAAATGGAGGCTTGCGACGTGAGGAGTGCCATCTACTATATATTTTAGATCAGGGGTTCTCAACGTGGGGTAAGCGATAAAATTTTTTGGGGTACGTCCTGAGATCTCAAAAGTCACTAGATCTAGTAACAAAGTAGCTAAGTTGGCAACACTGCTGTGCAAAAATGTCGTTTCTTGAGTTTATCGATATATATGTAATTTATGAATACAAAATTTAATGTATATATAAGTATGTTTTATTTCATTAAAAAGCAGTGGTTCTCAACCTTTTGTACTTTACGTGCCCCCTGGAATTGTGAATGTAACTGGCATACCCCTTCTATAGATAGATAAAACTATAATTATAGTATAATAATGGTTATTTTTACTTTGTTACTAGATCTAGCGAATTTTGAGCTCTCACGGTGTACCCCCAAACATTTTACCGCGTACCCCACGTTGAGAATCCCTACTTTAGAGGATTTCAGACCCGAGTAAAGCCTAGTAAATCTGCTAGTTAAGAATGAAAAAGCATTCACAAACGTTTCAGTGCATTTTTTTTATCTATTCTGTTTGTTGACTCAATCTGAAAGAAAAGTGAAATCTTTTTAGAATGGGGTGAAGTAGTGTAAATATTTGGATGATACTTTCTAATGGAGATCGATCCAAAGTACAGCTATAACTCTCGACAAGCATATGGCCAAAAGGCCCAAAATTATAGGACGGGCTAGCACCTAATGTCCGATCCCGCCTTCTCGTGGTTCCGTTAGTAACTTTCAAAAGATATACTCTCTTGTGGAAGTGAACGGAAGGGGAGGGCTGCCAGATTAGTGTGGCCTACTGATCTGGACAACTATGGCTACTTTTCTTTTCTTTCTACCCTGCTTAGGAGTGGTCAACAACACAGGGTCCTGGTGCTGACCATATAAACCTACTGGACTGGACAGATATATGGCTCTGAGCTTGATTATGGATCCTGATTTTGCTGCACTGGTGGGCTTCTGTGGAGGGAAAATCTTCCGCTCTGTTTTCTGTTTGTTTGTGGGTTGACAGCCCCAAGTGAATAGATTCACAGGATATGTTTATCAGCTGGTGGATAATCCTGAGCAGAAGTCATCGCAGGCACCTGAACTCTTTGCTTCTATTGGCATCGTCAAATTCTACATTGGAGAAAGTCTTCCAGTGTAGATGGCTTCAGCCTTTAGTAGTGGGGGAACGGGTCTTTGCCCCATGTCTGCGATTACGGGGCTGTTTGATATTGTCGGCATTCCCTCTCTCAATAAACATAGTTTCTTTAAACATCCCACTAACCATTTTCTCTCCATAGGTAGTTGGAATGTGAGGACTCTTCACAGAGCTTTTTCTCTTGATGTCCTCACACAAGAATTCCACCGTTATAATTTAGATATTCTCGGCTTGCAAGAGACCAGATGGACAGGTAAAGGTAAGATACTTAAAAATAACTTAAAATTTCTCTTTACAGGGAGGGAGGATGGAAAGCATCACCAAGGTGTGGGTCTGCTGCTCAGCAGACATGCTAGTGATGCTCTTCTAGGATATGAGTGCATTAATGAAAGGTTTCTTACAGCAAAATTTCAGACAAGCATTAAAGACTTGAATGTTATCTGCTGTTATGCTTCCACTGAGGATTCTGATGAAGATGAGAAGGATAGGTTTTATGAACAACTTCAGGATATTTTGAATTCTGTCAAGAAAGGAGATATTACCCTTGTTCTTGGTGACTTCAATGCCAAAGTTGGTACTGACTCTGACCTTTGGGGAGGAGTAATAGGCCCTTTTGGTATTGGTAGCTGCAATGGCAATGGGCAACGTCTCCTACAGGTAAGTAAACTCAATGGATTCAGAATAACTAACACTTATTACAAACACCGCGACATACATAAGTACACATGGGTTTCACCTGATGGGCTGCATAAGAATATGATTGATTACATATTAATTAACAGCAAATGGGCTAGTTCTGTTAGGAATACCAGGTCATATAAGGGAGCTGAAATTGGATCTGACCATTACCTTGTTAAAAGTGTGTTGCAACTTAAACTTAAAAAGTGTTGTGCTAGAGTTAAAAAAATTACTTTTAATACTGAAGCTCTGAAAGATCCAGTTATAGCCAAAGCTTACCATGATAGGTTACTTAGTCATTATGACAGTCATGGTTTGCTTACTACTGAAGTTGAGGAAGAATGGGATCATTTTAAACAGGCTTTTTTGGACACTAACAGTACTCTTTTAGGAAAAAAGGAGCAGAAGAGTCAGAATTATCTGAGTGATAAGGCACTTGAGCTTATTTCGGAAAGAAAGAACTTCAGGAATGCACTTAATCAATACCCTACTAGTCCTAATAGAAAGCATTACAGAGACCTTAATAAACTTGTAAACGATCAGTTAGCTGCTGATAAGAATCTTTGACTTGATGGTTTGACTGACAAAGCCGAGGAAGCAGTTAGACAGCACAACAGCAGAGAGCTGTACCAGATAGTTAACGTTTTGTGTGGTAGAAAACGGACAGGCATACAAGGATTGAAGGATAAACAAGGTAAGGTTATAGAAGGGGAGGATTCTGTCATGGCTAGGTGGGCTGAGCATTTCAGTGATGTTCTAAACAATGTAGTTAGTTCTCCTCCCATTGTTTGCAATGATGATAGATGCATTGGTGGCTTTAATGTTGGCCCTCTAACACAATCTGAAGTTATTTTGGCTGTTTCTAAACTTAAACTTCATAAATCCCCAGGGTAGGTGAAATTACTACTGAAATGCTTAGAGCTGGGAATGTTTCGGTTACCACTTGGATGACTGAAATTCTGAATATCTTTTATGATAAAGGCATGGTTCCTAAGGATTTTACCACAGCTATTGTTATCCCTATTTTCAAAAAAGGTGATCGCAGTTCTTGTGATAACTATAGGGGTATCAGCCTACTCTCTGTTCCAGGTAAAGTTCTTTCCATGATTGTGCTTAATAGAATTAAGAATCTGGTTGACAGTCAATTGCGTGATGAGCAATGTGGATTCAGAAGTGGTAGGGGATGTGTGGATCAGATATTTTCACTTAGGCAGATTCTTGAGAAATGTTTAGAGTTTCAGAAACCTTTGGTTGCTAGCTTTGTTGATTTCAAAAAGGCTTTCGCGCTATTGATCGTCATAATTTGTGGTTGATTGTGAAATCATATGGTATACCAGACAAGTTAGTTAACATTATGAAAGCTCCCTATAATAACCAGGTTCGAGTCCCAGCTGGGTCAGCGTTGAGATTTATCTCCGCAAAATTCCCCGCCCTGCCCACGGTCAGTAGGGGACACCGATGGGCTTGGAAGGGCCGCCGTCCGTCGGATGGGACGTTAAGCCGTGGCCCCGTGTGCGGGAGAGCCATACCCTGTGCACGTTAAAGAACACGCTGGATGGCCTTGACGGGAGGCTACCATCTGTCTTCCAACAGCTGTTCCAGTGGGTCCCCTCCACCAACCTTCTCTGAGCCTTCGGGGTCCATGTAACCTGGCCATTTAGCCCATGGTGTGCAAAAAAGTGCCGCTCAGAGGTAAAACAACCCAACCCTATAATAACACTGAGTCGTGTGTGAGAGTTGGTAAGGCTTGTAGCAATTGGTTTAGCATTACTTCTGGTGTTCGACAAGGGTGCATTTTGTCTCCTTTTCTCTTTAGCTTGGTTATTGATTATGTTATGCGAAATTCACTTCAAGGGAAAGATTTTGGCCTTAAATGGGCTGGAGATATGAAAATTTCTGATTTAGATTATGCTGATGATTTAGCCCTTTTGGCAAATGATGTTGATGAGATGAACTCTTTCATTCGAGCTGTTGATGAGACTGGTAGTAGAGTAGGTTTGGTTATAAACAGAGAGAAAACTAAAGTGATGAAAATTGGTCAGGCAGGCTGTGATTCAGTTAATCTGAATGGTTGCAGTCTTGAGCAGGTGTCACAGTTTAATTATCTTGGGAGCTATGTAACAGATAATGGTGATGTGCGGCATGAGATTAACAGACGAATAGGGATTGCTGCCGGGACTTTTAAGAACCTATGGAGAGTGTGGAGAAATAGGCGTATACACCTAAAGACTAAAATTAGACTGTATAATAGTTTGGTTCTTTCTAGGGTTAGTTATGGTAGTGAAACTTGGACACTTTGTAAACAAGATAACAGGAAACTAGATGCTTTTGATTCCAGATGCTTACGCAGTGTCTTGGGCATTAGGTGGTTCAACTTTGTAACTAATGATGAGATTAGGCAAAGGAGTTTGCAACCTCCTTTAAGCAGCATATTGTGCAGAGAGAGACTCCGTTGGTTTGGCCATGTTGCCCGTATGAATAATTATAGATTGGCGAATAGGGTTATGAACAGTGTGCCTAAAGGCCTCAGAAGGAGGGGGAGACCTAGGATGCGGTGGGCAGACAATGTCAAACAGGACCTTGTTAGAATTGGTGTGCAGTGGCCAGATGAAGTAGATGTAGCTCAGGATAGATTTGCTTGGAGAACTAAATTGCACGGTCTGGTTGGACCTCCGTAGCCCATGGCTGCTTGAGGAGGATGATGATGATGATGAAAATCTACAAGATTAATATTCAAGAAACAACTTTTTTGCGTGTATAAATATGCTTTTTATCCCATTTCTTGCTCTATTACATGCAGCATATAAGTTACATATACTTTAGCAGCAGTAAATAACTAACATTATTCCTGTTCACATTTTATGGAATGTGGAGTCGATCTCTCCCGCCATTTTGTTGTTCTTTCCACTTCTTACTCCTGACCTTACTTTATTCTCCAGCCTGTACTTTCCAGGACTCGTGTTAATAAAGCAGAAAGCCCAGAGCTGAAATTCTCGAATTCGGTGCAACATGCAGATCCTGTGCAAAGACGAAAAACAAATTCATCATCACGGCTGACAGCCGCGCCCAATCGCCGAAGCAACAGCGCTGACCAATAATCAGGTCCCACATACTCTCCAGATGCTCCTTTCCCTTGGTGCCACATGCTCTCCAGATGCTCCTTTCCCTTTCTCCCGAACTCAGACAAGCAGACCAACAAAGTAAGTTAGACTCTTCTTCTTCTAGCTTTTGTGCACGCTTTGCACACTCCTTCTTGTTCGTGGGACGTGTAGGGGCGGGGGTGGCTCAGTCGGTAGCGTGCCAGGCTCGTAATCTGTAGTTCCCAAGTTCGAGTCCCAGCTGGGTCAGCGTTGAGATTTATCTACAGAAAATTCACCGCCTTGCCCACGGTCAATAGGGGACACCAATGGGCTTGGAAAGGCCGCCGTCCGTCGGATGGGACGTTAATCCGTGGCCCTGTGTGCGGGAGAGCCATACCCTGTGCACGTTAAAGGACACACTAGATGGCCTTCACGGGAGGCTACCATCTGTCTCCCAACAGCTGTTCCAGTGGGTCACCTCCCCCAACCTTCTCTGAGGCTTCGGGGTCCATGTGACCTGGCCATTTAGCCCATGGTGTGCAAAAAAGTGCCGCTCAGAGGTAAAACAACACAACCCAACTCATCGGACGTGAGTGTGTGCAGTCGTCTCGCTAGCTTGGGCGGAATCCCAAATGGACTGAATAGAAAACGATACGACAGCAGATGTGGAGAGATTGTCATCCGAGACCAGGACGTCTAACTTGGCCACCCCCATCGAAAACTAAAAGAGGAGACAAGCCCATAATCCGAACTGATTGATTAAGCCACCAGATGAGCAGAGTGCGTGTCACGAGTTGTATCCAACGCCGCCCTTGTGCCGAGAAGGACGACGAACCATTATTTTTCCTGTTCTGGTCCCCTTTATCCCTTAACAGCTTGAAACCTATCGCCCCCGAAATTTGGCCTAAATCACACGAAAAAGACTTGTGTTTTTACTATTAAGGCCCCTGTAATTGCTGCTATGACAGAATTTGAAGTAAGCTATAGTAATAAATGTGTTTTAACTAAGAAAATTTGTAATGAAATGTTTTCTGAGTGTGTGTCCTCTTGGTTATGCATTGAGGTGCAGTGGGCGAGAAGTTTGATTTTTTCAATCAACATTTTGCTTCCATTTTAGAGTACAAGTTTTTTTTATTGTGAAAACCTACCTTTGTTGATCCTTTCATCTGCCATTTCTTATGACGTTGCAAACTTCATAAAAGCTATAAAGTAACATTTATTTGGACTATTTTGTAAACATTGACACGATTAAACTTCTGGTTTTGAGATCCCATGAAAGTGGAGTTCTGGGCAACTTCGTTTGCTCGGCTTCTGAACTGGGTCCTTATAACACCTCAGTAGTGAGTTCGCAACTTGGGGCACTTTTACTCCCGTGCTTCCCCCCATATGACGTCACCGACCACGCCCACTTCCGGCTACAACCCCTTAATAATATTCATAATTAATCATTAATAATTCATAATTAAAAATTAATTAACCCCCTTTATTAAAAAATCCTCCCCCTTATTAAAAAACCTTCCCCCCCCCCCTTTAACCCCTGGCGCCATCTGGTGACTATGAAGTGTACTATTTTCGGAAAAAACCCTATTTTAGCTCTAATTTCCCGATTTTTGACTCCCCCTTTAATAAAAATTTCTACCCCCTTATTAAAAACCCCTTCCTCCCACCGTTTTAACCCCTGGCGCCATCTGGTGACTATGAGGAGTACTATTTTCGGAAAAATCCCTATTTTAACTCTAATTTTCCAATTTTTCAACCAACCCGTCATTAAAGACCCCTGGTTGACCCACCTATATTTTCAAGCCCCCCTTAATCTCAGAGGAGCGCGATCTCTCAAGCACTACACTAGCGCCCTCTGTCGAGAGGTTTTCTGCAGCAGTATAGTGGAATTGTACATATTTATTGCTGTCATTGTCAAACATAGTAGTTTGTAAATATCAGTACTGTTTTTTGTCAATACTTTACATGAATAATTTTGAAGTCATACTCATGTCTGAATTGAAATATACTGTGCTATTTAGCTTAATAAATGTGTTTTTTTTAAAAACCAGTCTCTTTATTTTCCAATCTTCAACACTAGAATTTATGTGAGTAAAATATTGATTGGTAAGGGTCATCATGATGGTGTTTCTATGGATAAAACCTAAGGTTGTAAAAAACCAATTCACTGGAAAGAATGAACACAGAGGCGTATATCAGTTTTAATTTCTTTTTTATTAGAAATCACAAAGTTTTAATACATTGTTTTTTTATCACAGATTTTTAATACATAGTTTTTTAGCATGAACACAAGTCTTCTTTTTACAGAGATCATGGTAATACATCTTCAATACGAAGTCCACTCAGATAATTTTCTTTTCTTATGCCGGATGGGAACGGCAATGTCTTTTGGTGGGTGATCATAAGACTCTGATATAGGCTGTCTGGGAATGTTGACCTTTACTTCCTGTGGGGTTTCAAGCTGCTTGGTAAATAACAGGTAATTTTTCAAAGCAGTCAAATACTTTTCAGATTTATCACCAGCATCGCCAGATTCCAATATTTTCTTCATCTTCGTGTCTAAATCACATACTTTTTTCTTATGTTTCTCCTCTGCACTGTTTTCACTGAAATCATTTTTTTCTAAATAAGGAGACCAGCAGGGGTAAGGCAGCAGTCAGCAGTGGAATGATAAACCCGGAACCACGCTGTAGGAGACGTTTCTTGTGACGAACAAATGCACGTTTGGAAGCTAAACTTCTTATGACAATCTTGTGCTGGCGTAAATTCTTTAATACTCTAGGGGAAACAGGTATATTGCCTTTTAAGAAATTGGCACACACTTCACATAGAGCATACATCTGGGGATTGGAGATATGTTTCAACAGCGCAGCACGCTGCTTTCCCCCAAGTTTAGGTAAACACTGAAGGAATGGGCCTTGAGATTTAACTTTCATTTGGAACATAAAGTATTTCAGGATCTTCAGATGGAAGAATCTTGGCACGGAGCCTTTCGCTGTCCAACGTTCTGGGATGAAGGTCCACACACAAATACCCGCAGGTAAACTGTGTAGCTAACCTATAAGCATCTGTCAGGAGTGTAGAATGATGTGGGAACACTTGTCTTGCCAGGTGCGTTATTTGTGAAGCATCCCGACAGTTGCGAAATAAAAACATGTAGTGAGCATTGAGTGATATAGTCCTCGAATGTCTTCCCTTTAAAAACAGATTTTGTAAGATCAGGACAATCGTGATATTTTTATGATGACCGCCATGAATAAACAATTGTGATATGCGTTCGCTGGCTACAGACTGTTCCATCAAGTCATCCAGTACCAGAAGTGTAGGTCTGAGGGGATCAAATTCCAGATCCGTAGGTAGTCCTTCATAAAATTCCACCGTTTTCTTGAAGGGTTCAAAGGCAGGCTGCCACTCCCCGTAGCAGTAAACGACACGTTGGGGTGGGGGTTCGAATACTTGAGCTGCTTCTCTGATGAGTTTCAGAGTGAAAGTCGTCTTTCCACACTGTGAAGGAGCAGCAATTATAATATTCGAAGGAGTTCGGAGAGCCATCGCAACACCATGCAGTCGTTAAAGTCTACTCGACACGTGTAATCACGATGCAGTACTGTGGGAAGAGTCGAACCACACGCTCTTTTAAACAGGAAATACAGACAGTGAGCACCGCAAGTGTCTCCCAGGGGGTTCTGCAGAGGTATTGAAGGATGTAAGACGTGACGTATGCCTAGTCGACTGTAGTATTCTTGCATGCGACATCGGGACTCGTACCTAGGGGGTCAAAATGATCCACGTGCATTCCTTTCTTGTAAACCGCTATCCAGTGGGTGCCGGGCAGGGAGGACGGATCGTTATTGTAGATAAACAAGGCTTCTGATTGGCTGATTCTGTGAGGTAGTCTGTCACGTGGGAACACACCGAGACTTGTAGATAACATCGAAAGGATGGATTCTAGCTGATAGGTATTCATGAGCTGTAGTCAAACAGGACTTTACGATCCAATGGGATTTCCAGCAAATTCTGGTATTCGGCATACAGGATCACGGTGACCGATGTGGGTAGTGGCTTGGCAAACTTTAATTCGACTCTCACACTTCCGCTCTTTATTAAAGAAAACACTTGATTGCATTCACGCTGCTCGGGGGTCAATTGGAATCCAAACAGTGTAAAACCTTATCCATAGGCTTTTCGCGATAAGTTAATACCGCTATCGGATTTCCAGGCATCCACAGCTTCCAATAATCCTTGGTAACATCGGAGATAACGTCCATTCGCAAAGTCGGGGGTGTAGGACTGCTGATCACTGTCAATGTGAAGACTGATGCAGTTTAAGTCGAAATGTTGGAAGTTGAAAGGATTTTTTTCGTACGATCCATTCAGACTGGTACTTTCCACCATACCCAGTACCAGACGTACCGGAAGTTGGCCGAGAAATAAATTGTCACGGTTCACACTGGTGAGTCCTGCAGCGATAGAGAACATGCGTAAATCTGTTCTTCGTAGGGGGTACTTGGCACTCTCTGAACACAGTAGTCTAGCGTGTGCAAGGATGACCCCGGAAGCAGGTTTGACTTTATGCATGAAAAATTCAGCTTCGTGAATCTGTACTTTGTAAGAGGGATCTACTTTACCTGTCACGAGACAGAATTTGGGCTTGGATCTTAACAAACGCAGTCTCAAGTCGACTTGATTGAGTAGGTAACGATCTCGATTGAACAGGTCGGCATGGATCCACGAGATGAGTTCGATACCTGATGACTTCAGGTACTCCTTGCGCTGATGCCATCCCTCGTTCTCCTGACTGGTCAGTTCCATTTTACTAGGGGTGTCAAGGTACCAGAGCGACGTACCGAGCTGACTTCGCGTGGCGTCGGTACCGTAATTCAATAGAGCCTCGAGGTATTCCCTGTAGGGGTACAGGGTGTGAGAAGCACTCACTAGGTGATCATTGAGGAAGACATCTACCTGGCTGAAGAGGGCGTGGAAGAAATGATTGCAGGGGGCAATCACTTCCGACGGTGCTGTACCATCGGATTTCACAATTTTCAAGACGAGACGCAGGTGGCAACGGGATAGATCAATGTAACCGTCTGTTCCTTTCACGATGAATTCGAGTGGAGCATTACCTTCCAGTGAAGCCACAGGTAAATAGTTAACATAGCAGCCTCTTTCTAATTGTGAGACAGTGGGAGGAACCATAAACAAGTCCAGTTCTGAACTGGCACAATCGCCAGAATCAGCATGAATTTTCTGAATGCTCATGATGAAAACACGTCTTGCACGGTACAGAGTCTCTTCACTTTATGAACACTAGGATGATGACGGCGGCGTTTTATTCCTTTCCCTCTGCAGCTTGGAAGTGACACGTTGCAAGAGGTCTACACCTGCTTCACAGAGCCCCGCTTTGGTGGCAGATTTGAAGTTTTGTCCCTGGGACATCTTTGAAACGAACCGTAGCCCACCCCTACGCAGGGTAGCCAACGCAGGTCGTACGAGAGGGCTGATGAAACGCCCGATAATGGCAAAGATGCTTCCTAGCTTATCGCCTCTCTGATAACGGGAACCACGGAACACACCCTTCCCCGTTTGGCTCTTGTAGTAGCTCACGTACGCATCTGCAGAAGGGGGATCGAATTTAACACTCATGGCAGAAATGTAACTTGACTAAAACTTTACCGAATTTAAAATGCAGAGGTTCTCCGGTGTCGGTACGAAGAAAGATTCTCACACTCTCGAAACTATTCCTTGCAAGGGGGTAGTAATCAGGTTGCTGATACACTGCAACAATGGCTTCGTTATTACTGGTTCTGATGGCAGGGTTCACAACACGCAACAGTTCACCGTGAGTATCACCAAACAACTGAGGTGCAATCAGGTCTGAATACAAATAAATACCATACATTCCTCTGTTCATATCGATGGGGTATTCACCTAGGGCTTTATTCAGTGGCATATCTAACTTAGTAATTCCTAGCATGTCTCGTAATCCGGGGTTCGATCGAGGAAATTTAATGAAATGTGACTTGTCTGTATCCATCAATACGATGTGATCTGCCTGTTGCTTCAAACGGTAAGCTTTTCTCAGCCTGTAGGGTAACATCTGGTACATTGCATCGAATAATGATTCGACAGTTTCGTATCGTCCGTGGGGCACCTTTCGTTCTTTTAAACTACCTGGGGGGATCACGTAGAAATAACACTCGTCATCTATGTCGAATGTTGCCGTATTGCAAAGTTTGCTAGCAAATCGTTGGTGGAAGGGTTTGTCAACTTCTCCCTCACCGATACACAGAAGTTTGCCGAAATTCGTTTTAGGAAACATCAAACCGTATCCCTCACTGGGTTTGAATACCCAGTAACCTCTGTTATAGGAAACTATTATTTCTTTGGGGAGTTGTGTGGTGAGACGAGACAACAGTTCCAATCGAGTTATTTTGCCTGATTTAAGCTTGATTTTCCAGTATTCTTCAAAGGGGGCAGGAGCGTAATGTAATATTCATATGTGTCATTAGAACCGTCCACATTGTACCAGCTCACAGGTAAGTGAACCTCTGCTAGTCCCAGTTTCCATTTTCCGCTCAGTCTTAGGGGTTGTGCCAGACGAACCGTGAAATCACTCTGTGAATTGTTCGGAAAAATATTCTCACTAGCCGTGGAGGGAAGGGTCAGGTAGAAACTATCCATTTTTTAGGAATCCAGGAAGGCTTGGGATAACCGCGAAATTTGACCAGTGCCTTTCGACCTTTTCTCTCGATTATTTTCTCAACAGTGTAAAGTTCGGATTCTGTCACTTTTTGAAGTTCTGATTTATAGAATGTGCCTTTCAACACTTCTCCCTTGGAATCCCTTATGATGTATGCAGGGGGCTGACGTTGTAACACCTTGTCTACTATAAATATTTCTTCTGTCCACAAATGCGTACCTGCCTTCTTGAAGGGTACTTTTACACTGGCTGGTCGAACCGTGTTTCCCACTTTAAATGCCGGCTTTTCTTTTACTTTGTTTGAATCGTGGTAGAGTCGAACCCAGACAACGTCTTCATTGTGTAAGCTCACGTCCTTGGGAGCCATATCGTGTGCACTATGAACGGTGGCATTGTATCCCCGTACAACACGTTGCAACACGTCCAAGTACCGGTATGTGTTATTTTAATAAAGGGGGAGTCAAAAATCGGGAAATTAGAGCTAAAATAGGGTTTTTTTCCGAAAATAGTACTCCTCATAGTCACCAGATGGCGCCAGGGGTTAAAAAAAGGGGGAAGGAAGTTTTTTTTTAATAAGGGGGAGGAATTTTTAATAAAGGGGGATTAAGTAATTTTTAATTATGAATTATTAATTATGAATATTAATAAGGGGGCGTGGTCGGTGACGTCATAGAGGGCATGGTCAGTGACGTCATAGAGGGGGAAGCATGGTGGTAGAAGTGCCCCAAGTTGCGAACTCACTACTCACCTCGTTCGTGTGAAAGCATATGATGGATGATTTTGATGGCTTTTCACGTGATCTAAACAGCCGTGCAGTTGGTTCTATTACCTAGCGCCATGCACACAATCTGATGTTCCCTTGTTCAAGTCCTCACTGTGTCTACATCAATATTTTCTCCACTAACTCTAACTCTTCCCTCAGCGAGAAAAAAAGAGTACCATCTTTCGGTTGGGATGTAAAGCAGTAAGTCGCCTTATGTGCAGGTGTTAAAGGACACTCTGGATTCCCTTGGTAGGAGACTGTTGTTGGTTGGATTGTTTTACCTCTGAGCGGCACTTTTTTTAACACAATGGGCTAAATGGCCAGGTCACAAAGACCCCGAAGGCTCAGAGAAGATTTGGGGAGGGGATCCACTGGAACAGCTGTTGGGAGACAGATGGTAGCCTTCCGTCAAAGCCATCCAGCGTGTTCTTTAACGTGCACAGGGTATGGCTTTTTCCGCACATGGAGCCACGGCCTAGCGTCCCATCGACGGACGGCGGCCTTTCCAAGCCCATCGGTGTCCCCTACTGACCATAGAAAGGGCAGGGAATTTTTCGGAGATAAATCTCAACGCTGACCCAGCTGGGACTCGAACCTAGGAACTACAGATTACGAGCCTGGCGCGCTACCGACTGAGCCACTACAAAGTTAATTTGAGACACTACAAAGTGTCTCAAATTAGTAAACAGGTGATCTAGTAAACAGGTGATCATAGGTTCGAATCCAATCGATGCCTTGGGGAATTTTTTGAGCCTTCCCGTGGTTAGCGCGCTTGCTTACTGATCTAAGGGACCTGGGTTCGAGCTTCGGGTAAAGTATGGATGTTTGTGTTGTTTTTCTGTTGAGGTTCTGCCATCCTCACAGACCTTCTACTGTGGCGTATAAACTGACAGGCTCCTGTCAGACCTCTGTGGCAAGCAGCTGCTTGAAGGGGTATTTATATTTATATTTATTTATTTTGTGTGCACATTAAAGAATACACTGAATGGCCTTGTCAGGAGGCTTCCATCTGTCTCCTAACAGTTGTCCAGTGGGTCCTCTTCCCCAACTTTGTCGGAGCCCACGGGATCCTTGTGACCTGGGGCGGGGGTGGCTCAGTCGGTAGCGTGTCAAGCTCGTAATCTGCAGTTCCCAGGTTCGAGTCCCACTTCGGTTGGGGTTAAGATTTATCTCTGCAAAACCTTCCGCCTTTCTCTTGGCCAGTAGGGGACACCGATGGACTTGAAATGGCTGCGATCCGTTGAATGGGATGTTAAACCGTGATCCTATGTGAGGGAGAGCCACACCCTGTGCACGTTAAAGAATACGCTGAATGACCTTGATAGGAGGCTACCATATGTATCCTAACAACTATCCAGTGGGTCCCCTTCCCCAACGTTCTCCGAGCCCTCGGGGCTCTTGTGACCTGGCCATTTAGCCCATTTTGTGCAAAAAACGCCTCTCGGAGGAAAAATAATTCACTCCTGTGGCCTGATTATTTAGCACATTGTGCCCATAAACGTGCCACTCGGAGGTAAATCAACCCAACTCATAAAAGACAAACTTCATTTAGACAGTTCTAGAAGAAAGAACTGAATGTGTAGGAAAACCAAAGTCTTACCTCTAGATTTTTCCTAAGGTCAAACCTATCCACAGCACTCTTCATGTAGCAACTGATGCTGACCTCCAGATCCCGGATGGTGGGGTCAGGGGATCTCTCCATCCCTTCTGGAACCTGCAGCACGTGCCGGACATGAGCTCTCATCTCGCAGATCGTGTTGTGCACAGAGCGGAAGGATAACTACAGAAATGGATAATGTAAAGGAAAAAATCAGTTTGGAAATGATATTCACAACTGAGATTAAACAATTAATGAGTATAACAAGGGCCTGGAGAGCTCAGTGAAGGTTGGGGAAGCGGACCAAGCTGGACAGCTGTTAGGAGACAGATGGTAGCCTCCTATCTGACAACTGAGATTAAATAGTTAATGAGTGACTTTGGTAACATTCAGTTCTGAATTTTTGGTTTATTGAATGATGCTTATTCAAAGAGTGTTCTATTAATAACAGGAAATGAAGGACTAAGGCATTTGATTTAAACCTATAGGTGATTTCAAGAATACTTTCCTAATGAAAATGACATTGCGTTTCTAGTTATGTGCAGCAGGCACTGGCAATTCCCCAGGGTTCCTTACGTTTTTGATTTTTTGATTTATTCTTCATTAATACGAGAAAGGATTGATTCAGGCGGTAGTATGCCAGGCTCGTAATCTGCAATTCCCAGGTTCGAGTCCCAATCCTTTGAGGTTAGTTGGTTGTTTTACCTCTGAGCGGCACTTTTTTTGCACACAATGGGCTAAATGGCCAGGTCACAAGGACCCCGAAGGGTCAGAGAACAATCCTTTGAGGATTTTTTCCTCTAATTCTCATTCTACCTAAAGAGCACGCTGGATGGCTTTGAGGGGATCCTAACAGTTACACAGTGGATCCCCTTTCCTGTCCCCTTCTCAAACCTTGAGTTACACAGTGAGTCCCCTTTCCTGTCCCCTTCTCAAACCTTGAGTTACACAGTGGGTCCCCTTTCCTGTCCCCTTCTCAAACCCTGAGTTACACAGTGGGTCCCCTTTCCTGTCCCCTTCTCACACCTTGAGTTACACAGTGAGTCCCCTTTCCTGTCCCCTTCTCAAACCCTGAGTTACACAGTGGGTCCCCTTTCCTGTCCCCTTCTCAAACCTTGAGTTACACAGTGAGTCCCCTTTCCTGTCCACTTCTCAAACCCTGAGTTACACAGTGGGTCCCCTTTCCTGTCCCCTTCTCAAACCTTGAGTTACACAGTGAGTCCCCTTTCCTGTCCCCTTCTCAAACCTTGAGTTACATAGTGGGTCCCCTTTCCTGTCCCCTTCTCAAACCTTGAGTTACACAGTGGGTCCCCTTTCCTGTCCCTTTCTCAAACCTTGAGGCCTTTGTGACGATGTAAAACAAACCAACCCTTTATTTAAACATTTACACACCCTTTATTTAATTTTTACAAACCAACCTTTATCCAAGGAACTTTCCACATCCAAAACTCTTCATAAACATTCAACCCTAAAATATGATATGTGCATTCTGCGCAGAAAAAAACCCTGGAAACTGGTACAGTCGCTCAAATAAATATCCGAACACAATGGTTGATTACAGAATTCAGAAGAAATATCTGGCAACGATTTTTTTTAGAACTTAGTGATCTGGCAACCTTCGTGTCACGTGACACGAAGGTTGCCAGATCACTAATTTCTAAAGTAATCGTTGCCAGATATATTTTCTGAATTCTGTAATCAACCATAGTGTTCGGATACTTTTTTGAGCGACTGTACTAAGCGAAAAACAGTTAACGGAACTGGTTGCGCACAGAAGGCAACTGGCGAATCTGGGTAGCTGATTAAATTTTTTCATACTTGTCTATTTCCTGATTTAAAGCGACTTTATCATAGCACTGAATCCTAATTTTTTTTATCTGAAAGTATTGGACTATATATCTTTACCTACAGTGATTTGATAAGGATTTCTCACATAGGGTTGTAACAAGCATCAGAATTCTTATAGAATACAAGAACCACGTGCTTCAGCAGATAGGTATTTAGCTAGTGGGATCATACATCTCCATTTTAGCCCTTCCAGGGGAATTACCAATATCAGTACTCCATATAGTGTTAATTTATCTTTCTCCGAGGGCTGGAGATTTAGTAGGGGAAGAAAAGCTTCTCAAATGAGGACTAATAAGTAAAAGAAAATTGTATGGCATTGTTTACACATTTAATATGACCGTACAGTCGCTCAAAAAATATCCGAACACTATGGTTGATTACAGAATTCAGAAAAAATATCTAGAACATGTACAGCAACTGTACACGCTCCAGTTACCGTTCACAGCAAACTGGAGCGTGTGCAATTACTGCACACGCTCCAGTTTGCTGTGAACGGTAACTGCACAAGCTCAATATTTCTGTGAGTGGGCCCACACGATCCAGGTTTTTGTGAGCTCACACGATTCAATGTGCTGTGAACATTAACCGCAACCGCTCCAGTTTGCTGTGAACGGTAACTGCACACGCTCCATATTCATTGCACTATATATTCATACGCATTATATATATTAAAATAAATTCGAACACTATGGTTGATTACAGAATTCAGAAAAAAATATCTGGCAACGATTTTTTTCAGAAATTAGAGACCACTAAACCTTCGTGTCACGTGACACGAAGGTTGCCAGATCACTAATTTCTAAAAAAAAATCGTTGCCAGATATTTTTCTGAATTTTGTAATCAACCATAGTGTTCGGATATTTTTTTGAGCGACTGTACACAATACATACCTTTTTGACATTGTACACAAAGTCGACATCCTTATTTAATATATTACTTTAAATACTTTTGGAGTCATTGCACTCGATAGAAAACTTTTGTTGTGCCAATAGCAAAATCCATTGAAACGCAATGACGATAATAATATTGTGCATCACAGTGCACGACCATTTTAAAACTTTTTTTAAGTAATTAGATTTATATACTGTTTGACTTTTTCTTAAACTATAACGTTCAACATATTCAACATCAATTGCCTTTTTGAAATGTAACAAAATATCTCGATATCATCATATTTAAATATTTATTAGTGATTGAATTGGGTTGTTTTACCTCTGAGCGGCACTTTTTTGCACACCATGGGCTAAATGTCCAGGTCACATGGACCCCGAAGGCTCAGAGAAGGTTGGGGGAGGGGACCCATTGGAACAGCTGTTGGGAGACAGATGGTAGCCTCTCGTCAAGGCCATCCAGCGTGTTCTTTAACGTTGGGTTGTTTTACCTCTGAGCGGCACTTTTTTGCACACCATGGGCTAAATGGCCAGGTCACATGGACCCCGAAGGCTCAGAGAAGGTTGGGGGAGGGGACCCACTGGAACAGCTGCTGGGAGACAGATGGTAGTCTCCCGTCAAGGCCATCCAGCGTGTTCTTTAACGTGCGCAGGGTATGGCTCTCCCGCACACGGGGCCACGGCTTAACGTCCCATCCGACAGACGGCGGCCTTTCCAAGGCCATCGGTGTCCTCTCCTGACCGTGGGCAGGGCGGGGAATTTTGCGGAGATAAATCTCAACGCTGACCCATCTGGGACTCGAACCTGGGAACAACAGATTACGAGCCTGGCGCGCTACCGACTGAGCCACCCTCGCCCCATTAGTGTTTGAAATTAATAATGTATTTTCCTGAGAGAGCAATGCGTCCCAAAATTATAGACCAAGCGCACCCAATGAGAACTACACTAATGTGAAACGAACGTTATTGGGAAGTACTCTATAACAAGATTTCACCATTACATATTGTCACTGATAATACGAATTCAAATAAAATATCATGTAAAAATCATTGAAAATAAATTTCAGTTCCCATAAAAATAAAGAAGAAAGCAAAAGACAAATGGCACTGCATAAAAAGAAGGAAAAAAAAAAGCTCATCAAAGCATAATTTTTATAATCCAGAAGGAAAAAAATGATGACGAAGACAACTTACCACAACAGCAGAAAAAAGCAACTTCGATTTCAAGTCATCGGCATGTCTGAGCTCTTGAAGACTATCCAGGGCGTCCAAAGTATCCACTCGTGCTTGAGCATACAGGTTACCATAGCGACGGATGAGTGCCGTGGGCCTCCTCTCTCCCATGGAGACGCTCTCGAAACGCATCCCTCTTTCCAGCATCTTCCTCGCTTGTTCGGCCAGCCTGTTGAAGAGAAAGGAGATGGCAGCCTTCTGTTCCGGCTGTCTCAGACATTTCCAATTAGCTTAGTCTTTTTCAAGTCTCTCAAATAGATTGCAAGAGATTAGTGCCCCCCCGCCCCCCAAAAAAAGCCAAAAAAAAAAGTAGCCACGATTTTTAAGCTTCAGATTCTTACAAATTATGCGAGGTCCATTATTCTAAAGGAACATACTGGAATAATTAATGTGAAATGCAAATAGTTTTAAATTTTGTATGGTGTACTGATTAACGCAGTTCACAGTAAGAAGTACTATTTTTTAATATAACGATCAACTCTCCAAAGAGAAAAATTGAAAAGTTAGAAAACAAAATTGGGTTTTATCTAGAATGAGATATGATTTCACAATTTTCTGGTAACAACCAGGAGTTCTAAGCACGTGAACTTTTTTTTACCATCACTCACCTTTTCACTAACTAAGGACTACGAGAAAAGTTCGGCGATCCTTACTGATTGGGACGCCATCTTGCTTGGCACGCCTTTGAGATAACAGATCACATGACGAATTTCATCTTCGAGGTTACCATTCATGACTGCACCAAGCTTATAACCTGATGTTACCTGGTCCGAATCCTAACTTTTCCTGCATTAAGAATTTTTTACACTAATATGCACTCTGACCTCGTTGGAAAAATGGGACACAGATGGACTGTGAAACTATGACATCGCTTCATGGGATGCTAAGTCGTGGTTCCGTGTCCTGGAGAGTCTTATCCTATGTGCTTCAAAGAACGTACTGAATATCATTGACGGGATGCTAAGTCGGATTCCGTGTCCTGGAGAGTCTTATCCTATGTGCTTCAGAGAACGTACTGAATATCATTGACGGCATGCTTTCATGTCTCCTAATAGCTGTTCAGTGATTCTCTTAAAAAGATCTGAGCCCTTGTGACTTGACCATTAACTTATTTTGTTCAGAAAAGTCCAACTTGTAGTTAAAAATCAACCCAACCCATTCATGTCTTCGAAGTTTACTTCGATCTCCAAGAAAGAGTTTCAGCACCTGATTCCAAGACGTTTTTTTCGGAAACATTTCAAGAGATAATCGGAGACATGCAGCAAAAGTCATACTTGCTCTCTGACCTTTGTGTTCCATTCT
This sequence comes from Ryuthela nishihirai, assembly GCA_038380435.1. NCBI lineage: Eukaryota > Metazoa > Arthropoda > Arachnida > Araneae > Heptathelidae > Ryuthela > Ryuthela nishihirai. Next base: position 74,291,872 of record JAWZYU010000010.1, read on the forward strand.
TTTTTGGCTATTTCCCTGGAGGAAATTCTAGGTTAGGATGATTTAATTAACAAGTTATAGCTTATTCGATAGATATTTAAAAGTGTCAGTGGCATAATTTAAGTTTCACTTTCTTCAAGAAATAAATGTTATGCTGGTTGAAAATTATTTATGTCGTACTGAAAAGTAAATAAAACAGAATCATACACAGTAACAGAATATATTTTTTAAGATTCCATATTGGAAGAAATAATGATTTAATATGGAATCAGTGTGATAAGAAACGTAAAGAAAAACTGATAACATTTTCAGATGATGTTGTGACAGATTTATACATCGTAATCAAAAATGGTTAATAATCAAAATATTAAAATTTGTATCAACAATTTCTTTAAAAAATAAATGACAAAATATTAATAAAAACAGACTACTTATTTTAAACATAAGAAAAATGAAATGGATGATTTGCATAGGATAATAACATGTTTCTACAAATTGCGTGAAGAAAAACTGCGCATGTAAAAAATCATAGAAACTGAAAATTTAAAATGCTAGTAGTAATCAGGTGTTTTTGGTTGAGGGGGGAGGGAGGCAGTAGAGAGGGGACTGCTTAGTTGTTTAAAATAATGTCACCCAAATTTCAAATTTACGATAATTTCAATATTAAAAAAGCAAGTCATGTATTTACATATTTTTCAATAAAAAACTGCATTCGTATCATATAAATGAAAAGGAAAAAAAAAAGACAACAAAATTTGCTACGAGGTGTAAAAACATTTTTTTTCCAACCGCCGTATAATTTTAATATTAATACAATTAATTGCTTAAATGTATTAAAAAGTGTTTTTCCTTAAATATTCCTTGCTGAAATAGAAGTGTGTCTTAATGCCCGTTATTCTTAAATATCGTAAAATATAGTATTAGTTTCTTTTTCCGTTCTGATTTGAGCTTTTGGGTGTGGGTTGAAGCCCAGTAGCCTCCCCCCCTCCTTGGATGAGACCCTGGTAATAGTAACTAGTATAGTGGAATGGAAAAATATCGAAGTAACTAAATATTATATAATCATACCAAATTCTTTTGGCATTGCTGATTGTAGAATTTTTAGGTTTAACATGTAATATAATTTATGGTCTGAACTGTACATTAATTTTGTATCACTTTCATTATCAAAAATGGCAATAAATAAAATTATACGAAATTATATTTATTACAAAATTATGTACATAAGTAAGTAGCTTTAGGGAAAAGAACTAATAAGGATGGGCCAGAAGTTATTGTGGGTTACCGTAAATCTTAAAAATTTGCATTGACAAAACATAGGAAGGTAGACAAAGTATGGGAAGGGTTAATTTAGAATGACAATCTAAATTCTAATGTATATTCGTATACTACATAATAATGATAAATCCAATCTGCAATCGTGTCATATTTTAATGTACTATTGTAGAAAAGTTTCGCGATATCTATATTTTGTTTGCGAATCTGGAACGTATGCTAATTTCCTTTGTCAAAAAACTTTTTGTTATGGGTAAAAATCTGGTCTTTATTATTAATCTTTTGCTAGCAGTGTGGCTAATTATTTCTGACACATTTTATCACTAAAGCATTAAAGGGAAATTCAAAATATTCTCTATCACAAGGTAAATAATCACGTGGAATAAAGTTAAAGTAACATAGAAATGTCAATTTTTTTTGTTTAAAAAAAAACATCTTTAATCATCATATAAATTATTTAACAATAATTCTGTTAAGCTCCCGCAAAGATGAAATCTTATATGAAGGTTTAGATGTAAAAAAACCCTTCAAGCAGTTGCTTGCCACAGAGGTTTTTATATCTATATTTCTCGACTTATAAATTAAACCTGAAATTTCTTGTACAGTGTTTTTTAATACTTGAGTATCATATTTTTTTATGCAATTATCTTTTATATATAGAATAACGTTAATTTTTTTGTTTAATATTTTTAAAATTGTAAAATAAATAATAATTAATTTTTTTTAGCAAAGTTACTTAAAGGTCAACTTTGCTATAAATTTAAATTGTTAGTTTCAAAGTCTTATACTTTGTAGCTACATTTACAGAACATTATTTTCCCTTAAACTATTTTTTTATTTTTTAAAATTATTATGAAAGAAAAAAAACCTCTTATCAATGAAAATTCCTAATCAGTCCTAAATTAGCTGATCCTAAACTGCAGTCGACTCTAATTTCGATTGATAAAATTACTGACCCTTATTTTTAGACGGTTGAGGTCCTGCCATCCTCTCAGACCTTCTGTGGCATATAAATTGACCCAAATTTCAAATTTACGATAATTTCAATAATAAATAATGTCACCCCAATTTCATATTCAATTTCAATCAGACCTCTGTGGCAAGCAGCTGCTTGAGGGGGTATTTATTATTTTATTATTATAAACTTGGCGAATTCCTACTTTGGTGGTACACTTGGTAAACCTAATTTTTATTTATTTAAACAAAGAGAACTCTCAAGCATATTGATACTACTAAATGAACTTAAAACGCTTCTATATTGTTTGAAATGGAAAAAAATACTTTGAAGTTGAGGTATTTATTCGCGGACTTTTTTAGCGAAGCCTCGCAGGCTACAATTTAAGAACCAATGATCAGTGGTTCCCAAAGGGGACGTTTAGTTTGTTAAACCAATAACGGGGACGATATCGCCATATAGTTTTCAACTTGTTTTTTATACAGGAAAATTATTTTGATTTCCATGAAGGGAGCAACACTTGCTGACTGATTTAGAAAAAAATTCATGGTAAAAAGTGTCGTTGTACAAAAAAAAAAAGACTAATAACCTCGAAGTAGATATAGTTCTTACTAAATGTATGGAGGTCTTGTATTTAAAAACCAATCTAGAAGCATTCTAATTTCTAAAGTGAGATTTCCATGGGCAAATGAAATTGCGAGAAAAATTAAAGATCTCCATATTCATTTTCAACCATATTCGCTCAACCAGATGAGTTATGAAAGTTGGTATATTGAACTATATTCGTTATAATTGGAATCGTTAGGATAATAAATATTGTCTCAAGCAGCATTTAAACCTCTGCAATGGTCAGCTATAGTAATATCGCAGCACGTATTCTGATCACTAAACTACAAAAGGCTAATTCATTTCATCGCTAATTTTGTCTTTAAATCACCAGGCCTTGTCGCTCATGGCGCCATCTATGATTGAGAACGGCAACTTCCTATGTTGCTCATCGTCCTCCTCCTCAAGCAGACATGGGCTACGGAGGTCCAACCAGACCGTGCAATTTAGTTCTCCAAGCAAGTCTATCCTGAGCTACATCTGCTGCATCTGGCCATTGCACACCAATTCTAACAAGGTCCTGTTTGACATTGTCTGCCCACCGCATCCTAGGTCTCCCCTTCTTTCTGAGGCCTTTAGGCACACTGTTCATAACCCTATTCTCCAATCTATAATTATTCATACGGGCAACATGGCCAAACCAACGGAGTCTCTCTCTGCACAATATGCTGCTTAAAGGAGGTTGCAAACTCCTTTGCCTAATCTCATCATTAGTTACAAAGTTGAACCACCTAATGCCCAAGATACTGCGTAAGCATCTGGAATCAAAAGCATCTAGTTTCCTGTTATCTTGTTTACAAAGTGTCCAAGTTTCACTACCATAACTAACCCTAGAAAGAACCAAACTATTATACAGTCTAATTTTAGTCTTTAGGTGTATACACCTATGTGGTGTTAAATTGGATCAGTCACTCACATTAAAGCGTTATTAAAGCAAGAATCAACCAGTGGTAAATACACAGATTACCTGCAGCCACAGAATTCAAGAAATAATTTAGCTGAAAATGAGTTGTGAGTGGAACTCGACCCCACATCTCCAAAGTTACATGCGGGCGCAATGAGTGACAACCCTTGCAACATAATAATAACTGTGTCACTAATGATCGAGGTATTTGTCACCACACTTTATACAACCAATTCTAGCGAGTGAAACACCTTGTTACAAATTTAAGGCAGAATTGTAGTTTATGTGTTCTTACCTGTCCTTCATCTTGCGTTCCTTGTCCTGCAGACAATCAATGTTGCAACGCGCCTGAGCCAACTCGGCTCTCAGAACATCCACCTCTCTTCGCAATGACGTCAACTCCCACGAGCTGGGAACAGAAGAATCCGTCACCACAGTTGTCACGTGAAGATTAGACTGGGAGGTATCTTTTGGAGGGCCTCGAGGGCACACCGGGGGACTCGGACTGTATCTCCTGGAGGCTGAAACGAAAATTGGGATTTTATTGTTTAATGATTGGGGTGAAGTATTCTTTTCTTAACAACAATTTTATATAGTTCTTAAGATTTTGCTGAGATCCTGGCATTCTCAGGATTTCTACCATTTCATACAAACTGACAGGCTCCTGTCAGACCTCTGTGGCAAGCAGTTGCTTGAGAGAGTATTTATTGATTTACTAAGTTTTTTAACAAAGGCGGTGTCTAAGGGGGGTATCAATAGGTTGGGTTGGGTTGTTTTACCTCTGAGCGGCACTTTTTTGCACACCATGGGCTAAATGGCCAGGTCACATGGACCCCGAAGGCTCAGAGAAGGTTGGGAGAGGAGACCCACTGGAACAGCTGTTGGGAGACAGATGGTAGCCTCCCGTCAAGGCCATCCAGCATGTTCTTTAACGTGCACAGGGTATGTCTCTCCCACACACGGGGCCACGGCTTAACGTCCCATCCGACGGACGGCGGCCTTTCCAAGCCCATCGGTGTCCCCTACTGACCGTGGGCAGGGCGGGAATTTTGCGGAGATAAATCTCAACTCTGACCCAGCTGGGACTCGAACCTGGGAACTACAGATTACGAGCCTGGCGCACTACCGACTGAGCCACTCCCGCCCCCCGATGTGATGGATCTCAATACATATCCTAATAGAGAAAAATCTGGTTGGAAAAGATGAAATTTGTAACGAAACGCGTTTTTGGCTTGCTTAAGCAAAACAAAACAGAAACATTCATCTTAATTTTTAAATCATGAATAAATCGGAATATTTCGCAATCGATTTTAGAGGAATGTTCCTTTTTTTTCCCTTAGATTCAGGCTAGCGCCATTTCCATTACTGTTTGCAATGGGCGCACTGCACCCAGGTGCCCAAATTAGGAGGTGGGTGCGTTCATGAGAAAAATCTAAAATAGGTTTAAAAGAAACATTAATAAAGACGATTAAATTAATGAATCTGCATGTAGTTAAATCAGATTATAACTTTTTTTGTTTCATTTTATACCATTTACTCAGTTTTGTTAGGCTTTAGCAAGAGTGCCAAATTTTTTTTTCCGGGCGAGAGGAACAATTCTGGATTCGAACCCGCTACAAGTTTATCCGCACCTGATCGTTAGTATTGACCATGTTTCATACTCGAACTCAACTCACACTCAGTATACGTTGATCCTACCCGATCTCCGGTACTGATTGCTTTCTACCTGGCTCGTAAATCGATTGACCCGGAAATGTACATCTTTCAATAAAAAAAAAATAAATAAATAAATACCCCCTCAAGCAGTTGCTTGACACAGAGGTCTGACAGGAGCCTGTCAGTTTATATGCCAAAATATAAGGACTGAGAGGATGGCAGGACCTCAGCAAAAAACGACACATACATCCATGCCTTATCTGTGACTCGAACCCAGTTCCCTTCAGTAGTCGGGGCGGGGGTGGCTCAGTCGGTAGCGCGCCAGGCTCGTAATCTGTAGTTCCCAGGTTCAAGTCCCAGCTGGGTCAGCGTTGAGATTTATCTCCGCAAACTTCCCCGCCCTGCCCACGGTCAGTAGGGGACACCGATGGGATTGGAAAGGCCGCCGTCCGTCGGATGGGACGTTAAGCCGTGGCCCAGTGTGCGGGAGAGCCATACCCTGTGCACGTTAAAGAACATGCTGGATGGCCTTGACGGGAGGCTACCATCTGTCTCCCAACAGCTGTTCCAGTGGGTCCCCTCCCCCAACCTTCTCTGAGCCTTCGGGGTCCATGTGACCTGGCCATTTAAATGGTGTGCAAAAATGAGCACATGGTATGCAAAAAAGTGCTGCTCAGAGGTAAAACAACCCAACCCAACCCTTCAGCAGTCAAGCGCGCTAACCACTCGGCCATGGGACGGCTTAGATCTTTGAATAGTTAGTTTTCTTTTTTTCACTTGTTAGTTGATATTTGCAACTTAATTTCTTAATAGTTCGCTTTTTTCGAAATATAAAAAAAAACTGAACTGTAGCTTTATGGCTAGACCAGAGTATGCTTAGTAAGTAAGTAGGAAATTCCTCTTACCCACTGGGGGCGGGGTGGCTCAGTCGGTAGCGCGCCAGGCTCGTAATCTGTAGTTCCCAGGTTCGAGTCCCAGCTGGGTCAGCGTTGAGATTTATCTCCGCAAAATTTCCCCGCCCTGCCCACGGTCAGTAGGGGACACCGATGGGCTTGGAAAGGTCGCCGTCCGTCGGATGGGACGTTAAGCCGTGGCCCCGTGTGCGGGAGAGCCATACCCTGTGCACGTTAAAGAACACGCTGGATGGCCTTGACGGGAGGCTACCATCTGTCTCCCAACAGTTGTTCCAGTGGGTCCCCTCCCCAAACCTTCTCTGAGCCTTCGGGGTCTATGTGACCTGGCCATTTAGCCCATGGTGTGCAAAAAAGTGCCGCTCAGAGGTAAAACAACCCAACCCAACCCTCTTACCCACTGAGCATTTTAGAGGAATTTTAGCTACTGATAAACCCATATCTCAGTTGCGCAAACTCTTACTAAATACTGACAGAGTAAGAAGAAAAACACCTTACAGCAACTGAAGAAGAGATAAACGACTGTCTTACTTTCTGATGGCACCTCGATTCTCTTGACCTTGGTCGTGGAGCTGCAAGATGACTTTTCCCCTAGAGAGCGATTATCCGTGCTGCTTCTGCTGCTTCCGGTGCTGCCGTCGCTTCGAGTGCGGCTTCCAACTCGAACTGAAATGGAGATCGAAAAGATATATCTCTCTCTTTCGTACAAAGGAATATCAGATATTATTTGAACAGTAATGCATACTCTAAATCAGTGCTGTCCAACTTCTCCAAGACCGCGGGACATTTTTTCTTTGGGCGGGGGTGGCTCAGTCGGTAGCGCGCCAGGCTCGTAATCTGTAGTTCCCAGGTTCGAGTCCCAGCTGGGTCAGCGCTGAGACTTATCTCCGAAAAATCCCCGCCTTGCCCACGGTCAGTAGGGGACACCGGTGGGCTTGGAAAGGCCGCCGTCCGTCGGATGGGACGTTAAGCCGTGGCCCCGTGTGCGGGAGAGCCGTACCCTGTGCACGGTAAAGAACACGCTGGATGGCCTTGACGGGAGGCTACCATCTGTCTCCCAACAGCTGTTCCAGTGGGTCCCCTCCCCCAACCTTTTCTGAGCCTTCGGGGTCCATGTGACCTGGCCATTTAGCCCATGGTGTGCAAAAAAGTGCCGCTCAGAGGTAAAACAACCCAACCTGTCAACCCAGGGCTTGGCTGAGTTGATAGTACACCAGGCTATATTCTGCAGTTCCCAGGTTCGAGTCCCATCTGGGTCAGCATTGAGACTTATCTCCACAAAACTCCCCGCCCTGCCCACGGTCCGTAGGGGACACCGATGGGCTTGGAAAGGCCGCCGTCCGTCGGATGTGACGTTAAGCCGTGGCCCCGTGTGCGGGAGAGCCATACCTTGTGCACGTTAAAGTACACGCTGCATGGCCTTGACTGATGTTATCATCTGTCTGTCAATAGTTGTTCCAGTGGGTCCCCTCCCCCAACCTTCTCTGAGCCTTCAGGGTCCTTGTGACCTGGTCATTTAGCCCATGGTGTGCAAAAAAGTGCCGCTCAGAGGTAAAACAACCAACAACCAACACGAGTAATTGAAAAAAAAACCGAAACACTCGTTGCATTCCCAGCAAACGCCTACAGAAATGAATAAATTCCCATCTGGCATATCGATGGCTGAGATCAAATCTGTGATAGAAATTGAAACAAGTTAGATAATTGACTTTCTTTATTACTTTATATCTCTACTCCGGTATGTATGAATTCAGATAAAATTATCAGCTTTTCGATAAGAGCAGCACATCTGAATAACTAACCAACTTGCACAATCGATTTTGAACTGAAAGCACGGAGTTCGAAATCAGTTAAGTAATTAAATCAAGTGGTTTTCAAATAGCATATAAAAAAAAATACATAAACAAAAGGCCTAGCCTGTTATTTTATGTCTTATCATAAGGCTTAGCGAGGTAATTTACGTATATAACCATACTGAAGCATAAATAGAGCTATCATTGTTTAAAAAAACACAACTCAAATCTCTAAAATAAGTACACGAAGAACCTGAAGGTTCCATGAATTAATAATTAAACGAAATACCATAGATATAGGTTTGACAAAACACACAGAGTAAATAAAATTAACAAACTTTTTTATTAATCAAATGTTTGAGGCAAGAGATGTTGAAAATAACAAATGGGCTAGTGTATGTAAAGTGGTGGTTGATTCTTATCATCTTTTGCTGATTGTGTCAACAGTTCCTGATCCCAAAAAGTGGCCTGAATTATATCAAACAGAGGCTGCTAACGAAGGTAATTTGCCGATACAAGTTATTTCTGGTCACGTGCGTGATATCGCTCCGTGGGTCCTACCGTCTGCTTTGCTTCCCACTCGTCTGGTCCAGGTGACAAGGGACGGGTCATCGACTGCGGAGACTCTGCGGCGATATGCGTGTCCAACAAGGTCGTTAAATGATGTGGATGTTCCGCTCTTCTGCTCCTAGCATGAATTGGATTCAAAGGAATGTCTGCATCGATTATTAATCCTCAAAGCTTTTGTCTCTATTGGCTCACACAGAATGGACGGAATAGACGTTTGGCAGCGTTGTTTTATTATTTTGCTTTCAATTCTACATACTCAACAGTGACTGCCTCTAGGTGATATTTTGGAAGATTTTATAAGGATAAATATTTGACAGGAAAAACGCGATTGTGGGTTTATTTTCTTCACACGGTTAATCAAACCCAGAGAGGAATTACTTCTTTCGTAACTGCAGTTCCCAGGTTCGAGTCCCAGCTGGGTCAGCGAAGTATGAAAATACCGTCGCATTCGTCTTAAAGCGCCAAATTCACTCTCAGTTTGCTTTCTAGCCTTCCGCGCTCCAAGAGTAAAAGGGCACTTTAATATAAAATGAACCAATTATTCGAGAAATGACATCACTTGCAGGGGCGGGGGTGGCTCAGTCGGTAGCGCGCCAGGCTCGTAATCTGTAGTTCCCAGGTTTGAGGCCCAGCTGGGTCAGCGTTGAGATTTATCTCCGCAAAATTCCCCGCCCTGCCCACGGTCAGTAGGGGAAACCGATGGGCTTGGAAAGGCCGCCGTCCGTCGGATGGGACGTTAAGCCGTGGCCCCGTGTGCGGGAGAGCCATACCCTGTGCACGTTAAAGAACACGCTGGATGGCCTTGACGGGAGGCTACCATCTGCTCCCAACAGCTGTTCCAGTGGGTCCCCTCCCCCAACCTTCTCTGAGCCTTCGAGGTCCATGTGACCTGGCCATTTAGCCCATGGTGTGCAAAAAAGTGCCGCTCAGAGGTAAAACAACCCAACCTATGGCTGGCATTGTTATCGCTAAATATTCAAACTTCCATAACTCATTAAATATTGAACGAATATTGTTGAAAATCGAGATATTGATTTATTGCAATCATATCTTTCATAACAAAAAACTTATTTTAGAAGTTAGAGAGCTTTGACGTTAGCTTCCCATTCACTTAACATAGGGATTTTCTTTAATTTATGAAAACCAATGTAAAGAAGGAAAACAAAAAAGAAAACTTGCATATAAAACAAAATTTTTTTGTTAACCAGGCAAATAATTTTTCTTTCACCTTAGTAACTCTCCTTAATTTAAACTTATTTTTGAATAACACTTTTTGGCACAAAATGGACTAAGAGTCAGGTCGTAAGGACCCCAACGGTTCAGAGCCTGGATAGAGAGAGGCTATTCACTGAACAGCTGTTAGGATACAGAAGAAGCTCTCATCAAGGCCATCCATGGTGTTCTTTAATGTACACAAGGTATGGCTCATCTTTACAGGAGGACATAGTTTAACTTTGCATCCGACAGACGAAGGCCTTTCTAAGCCCGCAGTTTTACTTTTCATTTTGAGACCAAAATAAGAATTTCAGGAAAAAATCTCAACTTAGGGAAAGTGGGGCTCGAACCTGTCACGCTCTCAACTGAAGTACAGTGAGGACTCGAGCCGGGAACATCTGGTTACGAGCCTAGCGCGTTATCTACTGAGGTAACCCCCACTCACTACGAAAGAAGTTGGGTTGGGTTGTTGAGTTGTTTTACCTCTGAGCGGCACTTTTTTGCACACCATGGGCTAAATGGCCAGGTCACAAGGACCCTGAACGCTCAGAGAAGGTTGGGGGAGGGGACCCACTGGAACAGCTGTTGGGAGACAGATGGTAGCCTCCCGTCAAGGCCATCCGGTGTGTTCTTTATCGTACACAGGGTATGGCTCTCCCATACACGGAGCATGGCTTAATGTCCCATATGACGGACAGTGGTCTTTCCAAGCCCATCGGTGTCCCCTACTGACCATGGGCAGGGCGCGGAATTTTGCGGAGATTCATTCTCTTTGAAAACGAGATTCCCATAAGTACCAGAAGGGATTTGCGTTCTTCTAGTTAAAATGGTGAGTCCAAACTGCATTGGTTGGTTATTTGAAATCAAATCCGATATTCAAGTAGAGAGAAACTTCCGCAAAGTTAAACAAAAATCATCCACCATCCCATAGCAGCATAAGAGCATGTCTCAAGGAATTTCCGGGAAATTGCAGCATTCTTAACTGAAATGGTTTGTCAATCAATTAAATGCACTGCAATTCACAAAAGATGCTTACATTGAAGTGTATTAATAATAAACGTGTCATCATATTCCTTTGGTAATCTTCCAATTTAACGATAATTTCATCGTCACGATTTGCAACTATAACCTGTTACTCTTTGAAAACGCGTGCAAGATGTTTATTTCCTATTGACAGTCAAAAGCATTGAATGTATCAAGGGTCGGCAAATCTATTCATTCACTCTTATCTGTGGAGCGAGAAGAAATAAAATATTTTATTCATATATGTATACGAAACATATAATTTATACTTTGGCTTGTGGGGAACAAGGGATTTTTTCCCCCTCGTGATCCTTAGCGGATTTTTTTTTAGGCCATGCGCATTATACGACATGACTCCAAATCTCACATTCGGTTTATTATGTTTTCCAATTTGATATATAAATAATATCAACTCACAATTATTTATGTATTGAGTCGTCCCCTTCGTATTTTGATATCCGGTTCGCGATTCAACATTAACCAATTCAAGTCTCGGATTAAACGAGCTCCCAAACAGAAGGTATCGGAATGGGAATCCCCCTCGACAACTTTGAAAGATGGGATCCGGAGTTTTTCTTCTCTTGAGTCCGGTACTGCGCCGTGCAAACCCCTTCATTACCCGAAGAACGATGGCGTCTTGTTCGACCGCTGCAATTTCCGCATCCGCGAAGCCCGTGGGGGTCAGTGGCATGTCGGCGACTTTGATGGCTGCCCTCCCCCCCGCCGCCAGCTGAAGATCTCAGGCTCATGGCAGCTGCTGCTGCCTGGGAAGACGAGCAGGCACTCTCCGATTCGGCGCGCAGTTTTTTTTAAAAGTAACTCATCTGTCGTATCTATTCTGTTTCATGTAGGCCAATATTCTGTTGCACAGAAGAGAATACACCATTTGGTTTCGCTAAATATCAGATCTTAAAAATAAATAATTAAATCTTAAATCATCAAGAGAGGGGATGACTCCGTTGGTAGAGTGCCAGACAGGTTTGGGTTTGGAACACATTTAGGTTTGGAAAATTCGCTGTTTTTTGAATGAGGCGACTGGGTTGGGTGGTTTTACCTCTGAACGGCACTTTTTTTGCACACCATGGGCTAAATGGCCAGGTCACAAGGACCCCGAAGGCTCAGAGAAGGTTGGGGGAGAGGTCCCACTGGAACAGCTGTTGGGAGACCCCCGTCAAGAAGAGAAGGTTGGGTTGGGTTGTTTTACCTCTGAGCGGCACTTTTTTGCACACCATGGGCTAAATGGCCAGGTCACATGGACCCCGAAGGCTCAGAGAAGGTTGGGGGAGGGGACCCACTGGAACAGCTGTTGGGAGACAGATGGTAGCCTCCCGTCAAGGCCATCCAGCGTGTTCTTTAACGTGCACAGGGTATGGCTCTCCCGCACACGGGGCCACGGCTTAACGTCCCATCCGACGGACGGCGGCCTTTCCAAGCCCATCGGTGTCCCCTACTGACCGTGGGCAGGGCGGGGAATTTTCGGAGATAAAGCTCAACGCTGACCCAGCTGGGACTCGAACCTGGGAACTACAGATTACGAGCCTGGCGCGCTACCGACTGAGCCACCCCCGCCCCAGAAGAGAAGGTAGCCTCCCGTCAAGGCTATCCAGCGTGTTCTTTAACGTGCACAGGGTATGTCTCTCCCACACCCGGAACCACGGCTTAATGTCCCATCCGACGGACGGCGGCCTTTCCAAGCCCATCGGTGTCCCCTACTGACCGTGGGCAGGGCGGGAAATTTTGCGGAGATAAATCTCAACGCTGACCCAGCTGGGACTCGAACTTGGGAACTGCAGATTACGAGCCTGGCGCGCTACCGAGTGAGCCACCCGGGACGACTGTGTCAGTGGATGACAGTGTGCAGGGGAACTGTATATACCTTGTGCACTTTAAGGAACACTCTGGAATGCCTTGACTGGAGACCTTTGTGTCTCCTAAAGCTTAGTGCAGAGTCACTGCTCCTAACCACCTCTAAGTTCATGGAGTCTTTGTGACTTACCGTTTAGACCATTGTGTACAAAAAAAGTGCCACTCGGAGATGAAACAACCGAACATGTCTTCACTTTTCATGCATTTTTGTCTCTTATAAGTTTTGCCTTAAAAAAACACCTTGGTATTAATCAAAACCCAAATAATTTAAAACATCATCACTGCTATTATCTAAAGGGGAGAGAATGGTCCAGTCGGTTGAGCGCCAAGTTTACAATCTGCAGTTCCCAGGTAGGCCAGCGATGAGATTTACCTCCTCAAAACTCCCCGCCCTGCCCACGATCAGTAGGGGACACCAATGGGCTTGGAAAGGTCGCCATCTTTCGGATGGGACATTACGCCGTAGTTCCGTGTGTGGGAGAGCCATACCTTGTGCACGTTAAAGAACACAGGGAAACGAAGAGAATCATTTTTTGCCTTGACGAGGGGGGAAGAGGGGCCACCGAACAGCTGTTAGGAGACAGATGGTTGGGTTGTTTTACCTCTGAGCGGCACTTTTTTGCACACCATGGGCTAAATGGCCAGGTCACATGGACCCCGAAGGCTCAGAGAAGGTTGGGGGAGGGGACCCACTGGAACAGCTGTTGGGAGACAGATGGTAGCCTCCCGTCAAGGCCATCCAGCTTGTTCTTTAACGTGCACAGGGTATGCCTCTCCCGCACACGGGGCCACGGCTTAACGTCCCATCCGACGGACGGCGGCCTTTCCAAGCCCATCGGTTTCCCCTACTGACCGTGGGCAGGGCGGGGAATTTTGCGGAGATAAATCTCAACGCTGACCCAGCTGGGCCTCAAACCTGGGAACTACAGATTACGAGCCTGGCGCGCTACCGACTGAGCCACCCCCGCCCCGGCAAGTGATGTCATTTCTCGAATAATTGGTTCATTTTATATTAAAGTGCCCTTTTACTCTTGGAGCGCGGAAGGCTAGAAAGCAAACTGAGAGTGAATTTGGCGCTTTAAGACGAATGCGACGGTATTTTCATACTTCGCGACAAATTCCATAATTTCGGATTGTCCTAACGACCTTTCTCTCTTTGTTCGGTGTTCGCATGACAGATAATCGCTCTTCTGCTGCGAAGAATGGCGGAGGAGGGAGGCAAGCAAGAATGACGATGCATCGCTGTTGGGCACGCGAAAGGTTAACTGTATTATGACAGGAAAGAGGAGATTTGTGATCAACCGAAATGCCTGTGTGGTGACTCCATGCTAATGATATCCGTGACGTCAGTATCGCGTGAGGACATTAATAAATACTTTGATTTCTGGGGGAGGGGGAGGTACTGAAAGAAACGCCCTTTGCACCACGCCCGTGATAAAATGGTCTTTATTTGATAAAATAAAATGAAAGTTTTCGTGTTACAGTCGCTCGAAAAAAGTATCCGACCACTATGGTTGATTACAGAATTCAGAAAAAATATCTGGAACGTGTACAGCAACTGTACACGCTCCAGTTACCGTTCACAGCAAACTGATATTAAAAGCTGGAGCGTGTGCAGTTACTGCACACGCTCCAGTTTGCTGTGAACGGTAACTGCACACGCTCCAGTTTGCTGTGAACGGTAACTGCACACGCTCCAGTTTGCTGTGAACGGTAACTGCACACGCTCAATATTTCCGTGAGTGAGCCCACACGATCTAGTATCAAAATAATATGACCACCTACAGTCGCTCAAAAAGGTATCCGAACACTATGGTTGATTACAGAATTCAGAAAAAATATCTGGCAACGATTTTCTTTTTCAGAAATTAGTGATCTGGCAACTTTCGTGTCACGAGACACGAAGGTTGCCAGATCACTAATTTCTGGGGGAAAAAATTGTTGCCAGATATTTTTTCTGAATTCTGTAATCAACCACAGTGTTCGGATACTTTTTCGAGCAACTGTACATTAATGTGGAGAAAATTCTGGGTTTAATAACTTCTAACAAATGGAATTCTTCAAAGGAGATTTATCGATCTTTGAATTTACTTAAATGTTAAATTTTAGCAACAGTATCGGTCAAAGGCCTTTTGTCAAAAACTGACTGAAACGAAGAATTATTGAACAATATTTTGAAAATTGAAATTGGGCAGCGGTGTCTTCGATTCAGCTGAAGCATCCACAACAAACACACCAACCAGGGATGAGTAAAACCGAGGTTTGAGACTTGGGGTGTCAACTTTGGTTTGGATGAGATTTTCTCCACATTTCGCACTGAGCAATGGAGCCAATGAATTGGAAAGATTTCTCACCGTCTGATTAGACACTGAACAGTGCTGCCGTATAGCGGACAGTGTCACTCTATGCACGTGAAAAAGAACTGGCTGGATGACCTTGAAGAGAGTTGGGTTGGGTTGTTTTACCTCTGAGCGGCACTTTTAGCACACCATGGGCTTAATGGCCAGGTCACATGGACCCCGAAGGCTCAGAGAAGGTTGGGGGAGGGGACCCACTGGAAGAGCTGTTGGGAGACAGATGGTAGCCTCCCGTCAAGGCCATCCAGCGTGTTCTTTAACGTGCACAGGGTATGTCTCTCCCGCACACGGGGCCACGGCTTAACGTCCCATCCGACGGACGGCAGCCTTTTCAAGCCCATCGGTGTCCCCTACTGGCCGTGGGCAGGGCGGGGAATTTTGAGGAGATAAATCTCAACGCTGACCCAGCTGGGACTTGAACCTGGAAACTACAGATTACGAGCCTGGCGCGCTACCGACTGAGCCACCCCCGCCCCTGTGAAGATGGCAGGACCTCAGCAGAAGAAGGACACGAATATCCGTGCTTATTCGGGGCTCCAATTCAGGCCCCTTTGATCAGTAGCCATGCGAGTGAATCACTCGGCCACGGACCTATTACAATATGACCCGTTTGTGGGGAAAAATTATATTTTTAAATAGAAGCAGGGCAAATTCTTTGCTTAAAAGCGAAAACATTCATTTCTAATGAGTAACGAATTGGAAAAAATAACTTGATTTGACAATTTAACGTGTCAAATCAAGTAATTTTAAATTTTGATTGAAAAAATAAACTTGAAAAACAAGAAAATATCTTGATTAAGAGACATGATATATATTTTTAAACAGAAATGGTAAAATCGTTTAGTTCTGCACCTAAAAATGTTTGGTCAAAAAATTGGAAGAAATGAGTCAGATTCGGTATATTGATGATTTGTTTTATCGGCTGCGCGGGTTGGGTCTATTTTAAACCACTGCGCAAGGCAAAAGAGCTGCTATGGAAGGTTTCGATTTACACGGAGGTGAAAGAGGCAAGCAATGGGAACGTTTCTTGCCTTATGGCCTTAATTGCGAAAAATATAAAATAATTCCCAATTTGTTTTCTATTGGTAGAATCCTTAGGAGTCCCAAATTATGTTTGGCCGTCAGCTCTTCATTTCAGCTGGTATGTTTTATCCTCTGATTGGCACTGTTTAGCCCAGAGTGAGCTAAATGGCCAAGTCACAAAAACCCCAAGGACTCAGACCTGAATAGATCTAATGTAAAACAACCAATAATTCAGTAACTTTAAAGGTAATAAAATTTTGGATTGGTTTACCATAATCAGAGTAAGGAAATGCTCGTTTTATTGTTACGACATATTTTATTATTCTATCTCTTATTTTCTGTGGGATTAAATAGAAAAGACCCATGCTTTAAATTATACCACAACAATCATCTTTGAACGTCACTATCGTCGTCTTAGGGGCGGGGGTGGCTCAGTCGGTAGCGCACCAGGCTCGTAATCTGTAGTTCCCAGGTTCGAGTCCCAGCTGGGTCAGCGTTGAGATTTATCTCCGCAAAATTCCCCGCCCTGCCCACGGTTAGTAGGGGACACCGATGGGCTTGGAAAGGCCGCCGTCCGTCGGATGGGACGTTAAGCCGTGGTCCCGTGTGCGGGAGAGCCATACCCTGTGCACGTTAAAGAACACGCTGGATGGCCTTAACGGGAGGCTACCATCTGTCTCCCAACAGCTGTTCCAGTGGTTCCCTTCCCCCAACCTTCTCTGAGCCTTCGGGGTCCATGTGACCTGGCCATTTAGCCCATGGTGTGCAAAAAAGTGCCGCTCAGTGATAAAGCAAGCCAACGTTAAAGAACACGCTGGATGGCCTTGGCGGAAGGCTACCATCTGTCTCCCCACAGCTGTTCCAGTGGGTCCCCTCCCCCAACCTTCTCTGAGCCTTCGGGGTCCATGTGACCTGGCCATTTAGCCCATGGTGTGCAAAAAAGTGCCGCTCAGAGATAAAACAACCCAACCCACTATCGTCGTCATCACACTTCTGCAAGATATTCTTCCATTCTTTCTCCTTCATCGAACTTCCCCCCCCCCCCCGACACGAAATGTTTCCTCCCCACATGGCTTAAAGCAGATAAGACTTCAATCTGAGAAGGACATCTGACATCATTGTGAAACTACGGAGCTTACAAATCCTAAATGACAACCATTCACAATGATGACGGTTCATTCAACTGTAAACAGACTCGTCCTTACGATATATATCCAAACAGGAAACGGTTCCGAACCGTTCAACGTTTCAACTTTTCAAACACTCCGGAAAGAAATAAAAAAAGACTCAGAAAAGTGAAGCGTGTGCAGACAACTGCACACTCTGCAGTTTGTTTTGTTTTTCTGCCCCAGAAAGATTTGAAAAGTTCGAACATTAAATCGTTTCACTCGCTTCCTGTGTGGTTGTATTCTTCCCTTCCACAGAAAGAGTCAACAACCTAAAATCTCCACGCAGAAACGAAGCAGCGATACTTATACGTCAACTCTGGAAAGTTTTCTTAACCCCTTTGGTCGCTCTCACCCCACGGCTATTACTTTAACCCGTTCTATGCGCAGAATGACGAGTTTGTTGACCCGACGGACAGGTCACCAAGCGTACCCCTTTATCTTGACCCGCTACAATAAATAGTTTATTGCCCATAATAAGAAAAAAACCCACCCTCGGATAACAGTTTCAGAAAATTGCATCTAAATTTATAACTTTGGCGTGTCTGATTGCTTACAATTGGGGAAAATGACGGGTATCTACTCAAATTCGGCAAGTGGAAGTTACCGTGGAAACGGCTTCCGTTCCACGAAGCATGTTAATACAAATTTCTGCATCCGAAAGCAGGCCTTTGCAAAACGTCATGTAAATGTGACGAAAGAGACGATTCATCGGATGACAGGAGGCTGGATTGCCATACCGAAAGCCACTCCGCATAGGCTACGCGTGGTTGCTCGTGCAGTTGATTATTGTCATGATGACGATGTAACCGAATTTTGGGGAGAGGAAGTTTTTTTTTTGTAACGTTCGCGAAAGAGTTGTGACGTTGTTGACTATCAAAAGGAGTTTTTAATAAATCGTTCTAGATCTATTGGTGACCGGTTCCTTTGAAATTATTTTTTTTGTCATTATCGAATGTCTATTGAAGCAAAAAGTTTCTTTGCGTTTGTTTCACCTGAATAGTTTCACAAGAGATTAGATAAATGTTGCAGGAAGAAGATGTAAACATGGGAATTGATGCTTCATCCAAGAGAGATACAATTCTGCATCCTCAAGGCAGAGTATCGGATTGGATTGTTTTACCTCTGAGCGGCACTTTTTTGCACACCATGGGCTAAATGGCCAGGCCACAAGGACCCCGAAGGCTCAGAGAAGGTTGGGGGAGGGGACCCACTGGAACAGCTGTTGGGAGACAGATGGTAGCCTCCCGTCAAGGCCATCCAGCGTGTTCTTTAACGTGCACAGGGTATGGCTCTCCCGCACACGGGGCCACGGCCTAACGTCCCATCCGACGGACGGCGGCCTTTCCAAGCCCATCGGTGTCCCCTACTGACTGTGGACAGGGCGGGGAATTTTGCGGAGATAAATCTCAACGCTGACCCAGCTGGGACTCGAACCTGGGAACTACAGATTACGAGCCTGGCGCGCTACCGACTGAGCCACCCCCGCCCCGCAAGGCAGAGTATCATCATCGATATGTTTTGGCTTAAAAGCAATTGAATTTTTTTTTTGGTATGAAAGTCAGGTTACAGAGGATTAGGTTGTTACACCTGTGAGAGGCACTTTTTTTGCATACAGATGGTTAAATGACCAGGTTACAATGACACCAAGGGCTCAGAGAAGATTGGATAGGAAGATCCACTGCACATACTACGAGATAAATGTAATCCTCCCGTTAGGGACATCCAGTGTGTTCTTTAACGTGCACAGGGTATGGCTCTTCTGCAAAATGGACTACGGCTTAACGTCCCATCCGACGAAAGGCAACATTTCTAAGCCGTTCGCTGTTCCTTTCGTCACCGAGGGCAGAACGGGGATTAGAGGAGAAAATTCTCAATGTGTACCCAGTTGTGATTCGAACCTGAGAACATCAGATTAAGAGACTGGCGCCGTAATCACTGAGCCATCCTCCGACCCAGACTAAAGAGGGAAACGTGTAGAACAATGTGTGGTTCTTCTGCCTCCTGAACCACGGTCTATCCAACTCCAAGGATAATTCCCATCTCACTGAGGGCAGAGACGAAGGAAAAAAGGTTTTCATTGAGAAAACACTTTCTAACTTTTACTCGCAACACGATTGTTCCGGTGAAATTCTACACTTCACCCACAGACTTTAAACAGGAAATTATTGCAACGGAATCGAAAGATTTGCGATTAATCTGAAAGGAATGTGCTTACGATTATTTCCTTTACCTTATGCGAAGTGTTTTCTTTCAAATGCATTTTCAAGGATATCTGGAAAATGAAACAAAGATATTTGGATTAAAGAGCAGTTTACTTTTGAACGAGGATGAGTGAAGCGTTCTCGTTTGAACTCTTGAATGCTTCAGGAAGCCATTCGATGCGTTTTACAAAACCAAGATCCACAGATGCAGCAGACATTGAACAGCTTTTCTCATCTACTTTCGATTCTTAATCAACATCGAATGTAATTTCATGGTTCAAAATTTCACTATGCCCTCCAATCGGCAAAATAAAATAAGTTTAATAGGGTCTTATCGTCCTTAAGACTTCCATTAGCCTTCATTAATTAAATTCATTTAACAAATAAAGACTCTCCGCCCTGTCCACGGTCAGTAGGGGACACCGATGGGTTTGGAAAGGCCGCCGTCGTTCGGATGGGACGTTAAGCCGTGGCCCCGTGTGCGGGAGAGCCATACCCTGTGCACGTTAAAGAACACGCTGGATGGCCTTGACGGGAGGCTACCATCTGTCTCCCAACAGCTATTCCAGTGGGTCCCCTCCCCCAACCTTCTCTGAGCTTTCGGGGTCCTTGTGACCTGGCCATTTAGCCCATGGTGTGCAAAAAAGTGCCGCTCAGAGGTAAAACAACCCAACCCAACCCAACAAATAAAGAGACAGCTTTTCCTTTCAACCAAACTTTCATTCCAGACCTTATTCAAAAGACAAATGATTATGCAAACTTGTTTAAGAGCCTCTTTAATAGTTGAGCTATTATAATGAAAAAATATGTCTGAAGATTATTTTAAAAATCTCTAATCAAACTTCTGTCAATCTCGATTTTCCACAATATTACTTTGATATTTAAAGAACTATGGATATTGAAATATTTAACAGCAACAAATGTCAGTTTAAATAATAACTCTGAAAAGTTAACAATAACAAAGGAATAACTATTATATTAAACTTTACTAACACATATAAGAGTATTTGTAGCAGCTTGCATAATAATTATGTTAATTTTCCCAATTTTAAGCGATTCTTCGCAGAACGAGTTCATGAACCAAATGTTTCAGCTTCCATAATTCTTTAAATGCTGAGCGAAAATTGTTGGAAATCGAGATTTAAATAGATTTTATCACATCTTTAAATTGTCTTCAGACACGTTTTTTTTTTTCTTAAAAAGCTCTTTTAAGAAGTTACTGAGATCTGTACGAGTTACTATTCACATAACGTGGAACTGTAGCTTAATCAAG
Organism: Ryuthela nishihirai; assembly: GCA_038380435.1. Lineage (NCBI taxonomy): Eukaryota > Metazoa > Arthropoda > Arachnida > Araneae > Heptathelidae > Ryuthela > Ryuthela nishihirai. The sequence continues at coordinate 74,312,648 of JAWZYU010000010.1, forward strand.
TGGCCATTGAATGCATATCTGTCTGGAGTAGTGAACTTGGATTATCAGTAGCATAGCATCAATGGAAACCGTAATTCTCGTCATAGAGCATTGGTTAATGACTTGTCAACCACCAATGATCTATGAGAACTGTCCACGCGTCTACTGCGCATCCTCATAGTCTCATCAGTTGGCTGGGTTGTTTTACCTTTGAGCGGCACTATTTTTAAAAAATGGTCACAAGGATATCGAGTATTCAGAGAAGACTGGATGAAGGGACCCACTGGATGAAGGGACCCACTGGACAGCAGTTAAGAGACAGATGGTAACATCCAGTCGAGCCCATCTAGCGTGTTCTTTAACGTGCTCTCGTGCACACGGGCCACGGTTTAACGTCCCATCGGACGGACGGAGGTCTTTCCAAGCCCGCACCATTTGCCACTGCGATACATCCGACTGGTGAGTATGGACATTAGGATGAATTATTATGTGAGGATATGGCCCATGCTAACCTCTGTTCGGTGAACAGAGGTTAGTTTTTGAACATGCTAACTTCTGACGAGAACATGTTAACCTCTGACGGTGAGGTTAGCATGTTCTTCTGATGCTAACCTCACCGTCTGATGATGAAAGAGAACATGTTAACCTCTGACGGTGAACAGAGGTTATCATGGGCACTATGTGAGGATAGTGCCCATGCTAACCTCTGTTCACCGTCGAAAGCGCCTACTATGAGCACGCGAGCATTAAAACTGGACCTTGATGTATAAAGAGTTTGGTCGAAAAACTAAAGCATCTTACATACATATCATAAAAATTAAATTTACATCTACTATAAATTTGTGTTTCACGAGCTACACACTACATTCAGGAATAAAAAAGATCCCTCAGTTTGAAACGTTGCCATATATGTTGAACTCTGAAGTCGACTTCTGTAACAATTACAATACCAGTGAACAGAATGCTTGCTCAATGCCTATTGTACATCTTGTAGTTTCTGGATTCTACGATCTAGCCTACGAAACTCAAGCAAGGTTGGGTTGTTTTACCTCTGAGCGGCACTTTTTTGCACACCATGGGCTAAATGGCCAGGTCACATGAAGGCTCAGAGAAGGCTCAGAGAAGGTTGGGGGAGGGGACCTACTGGAACAGCTGCTGGGAGACAGATGGTAGCCTCCCGTCAAGGCCATCCAGCGTGTTCTTTAACGTGCACAGGGTATGTCTCTCCCGCACACGGGGCCACGGCTTAACGTCCCATCCGACGGACGGCGGCCTTTTCAAGCCCATCGGTGTCCCCTACTGACCGTGGGCAGGGCGGGGAATTTTGCGGAGATAAATCTCAACGCTGACCCAGCTAGGACTCGAACCTGGGAACTACAGATTACGAGCCTGGCGCGCTACCGACTGAGCCACCCCCGCCCCGCTCAAGCAAGGATCTATAGTAGTACAGACTGAATAGCAGCACAAGAAGCAAATTACTAACAAAATTTATGGATGCGAAGAGTTAGCGAAAAAGATATACGCATAGTTTGCTACGAATTCCAACGAAAACACTTTCCCAGGAAAAAGAAATCACCCCCAGAGCTTCAAACTAATTATTTCGATCCTGTTTAACGCGTCGCCGACCCTTTACGAAGCATTTACGACCTGCATCCGTCTTCCTTTAGATTCCGTTAGCATCGGCAACAGCAGAACGAGTTGCACCGGCGGGCGTTGGCTTTTCTTAGAAGAGTTTAAAGCACGAGATCCAGCAGACTGCTCTTGCTTTTCTGCCTTGGCTATCGGATATTCTTTTCCTGAAAAACTTCATTCTCGATTAAAATACCGATGCAGCGGAACTTCAGGCAACTATCTGAAGCGATGATCGATGAGGAAGCTGTGATTATCGATTAACTGCAATGAATAGTTAGTCTTATCAAAAGTCGAAATGGCAGTCATTAAATAACATGTCCTCCGTCAGGCATTTGCCCAATATTTAATTTCGGGGGAGGGGGGTTAGTTTTCGTGGGGTGGGGGTGCTTTTTGCATACAATAGGCTAAATGGCCAGATCACAAGGACCCCGAAGGCTCGAGAAAGTAGAGGGAGGAGACCCACTGGAACAGCCATTGGGAGACAGATGGTAGCCTCCCGTCAAGGCCATCCAGCATTTTCTTTAACTGTACGTTAAAGAACATCCCGCACATGGGACCACGGCTTAACGTTCCATCGGACGGACGGAGGCCTTTCCAAGCCCATCGGTATCCTCTACTGACCGTGGGCAGGGTGCGGAGCTTTGTTGAGATGAATCTGAACGCTGGCCCAGCTGGGACTCGAACCTGGGAACTGCAGATTGCCAGTCTGGCGTGCTACCGACTGAGCAATTCCCTTCTCAGACTCACCCCCAACTCTTGGTGAGTCTGAGAATAGAACTTCAGTAGGGTTTCCCAAATTACTAAAATACTCCACCAGACTGGAAGGGTTAAAATGGTATTCTATACGGAATAAAATTTTATAATTTATAAATCTATTTTTAGTGTCACACATATACTACGGGGCTAAAAAGAAATTACATAAAGATAACTGCTTTGGATTTCAAAGTATGTGGACAAGTTTGTGATTTCGTATAAGATGTCAAAATTTTCGGGTGGAGGATCCGAACCCTATGACCCCCCCCCCCCCCCCCCCACACACACACACTCTGTCCCGTCCTTCGTCATTTTGACAGGGATTGGATCAGTATACTTTGATTATTGAAGTTTGTTTGCTTTTTAAATCTGTGGTGTAAATGTTATTGCAAAATTTAGTATGTAACTGATGATAAAATCTGGAAATAATTACATCCCGGCATGCTATTTAGAACGATTCTATCCAATCTACGCACAATGTTAAAAAATGGCAAAAAAAAAAAAGTGGACCAAATTCCAAACTCGACATTTTTTGAGAAACACATAAATGATAAAATTATATATCATACTGAAACAAAATATCTAATGTATCAGGAACTGTGAAATATAATCGCATTTAACTTATCGAAACAACATTTTTACGTCTAAATTCAAAGATAAAAAAATCTAATATTTCATGTAAAAACAGGATGGTTTTAAGATAAATTTTAATACTTTAATATCCAAATATATGAACGAAAAACAGCTTCATGATGTAGTGCAAAGGTGAAAAAAAATTAATTCACAAGTAATCGTTTACCATTCAGAGAATCGTTTACCATTCAGAGAGTCAATGGTCAACGAAATCGAAGCCCGAAAACATCAGAAAAATAAAAAGCTTTTTTTTTGTAAAATACTGATTCTCAGAAAGATTCGTTTAATATTTAGAGAGTTATGGAAGCTGAAACAATAAAGAGAGAGAGATACACCGAACAGAGAGAGATACACCGAAGAGCCAAAACATTATAACCACCTGCCTAATATGATGTTGGTCTCCACGTGCCAGCAAAACAGTTCTTACCCGGCGAGGCATGGACACTACAAGATTTCTAAAGGTGTCTTGTGGTATCTGGTATCAATACGTTACCAACAGATCCTTTAATTCTTGTAAGTTACGTGGTTGAGCCGCCGCAGATCGGATATGCTGTTCCAACACAAACCACAGATGCTCGATTGGATTGATGTCTGAGGAATTTGGAGGCCACGGCAATACCTGGAAGTCTTCCTCATGTTCTGCGAACCATTCTCGAATAATGCGGGCAGTGTGGCATGAAGCATTATCCTGCTGAAAGAAGGCACTACTAGAGGTGTATACTGTTGCCATGAAAGGATGTACGTGGTCTGCAATGATGTTTAGGTAGGTGGTAGACGTAGAATGACTAGACCCAGAGTTTTCCATCAGGACATTGCCCAAAGCATTACAAATCGCTTTCTCCACCGGCTTGTTTTCGTCTCACGGTACATCCTGGTGCCAACACTTCCCCAGGTAAATGACGCACACGTACCCGGCCATCCACATGGTGCAACAGAAAACGAGATTCATCGGACCAGACGAACTTCTTTCAATCATTCAAGGTCCAGTTTTAATGCTCGCGTGCTCATAGTAGGCGCTTTCGACGGTGAACAGAGGTTAGCATGGGCACTCGGAGCAGTCTGCGGCTACGCAGCCCTATTTTCATCAGGGTTCGATGTATTGGGTGTTGTGACACATTACTCTCATCACCAACATTCAAATTACGGGCGAGTTGCGCTACAGTTGGCTTGTACCATATGGAATAGCCTTCGCTCACCTCTAGCATCGATGAGCCGTGTGGTCGGTCCACGCCTTGCCGGCGGTTCGTGGTTTTTTCCTCCTCGGACCACTCTTTGAAGGTACTAACCACGGCTGACCGTGAGCACCCCACAAACGTTGCCGTCTTGGAAATACTCTGACCCAGTCGTCTGTCCGTTACAATTTGACCTTTGTCAAACTCACTAAGTCCGCTGTCTTTGCCATTTGAAGAACAAGAATAACACTGATTAGCAGAGCTCAGTATCAGGTGTTATTTATACCGTTTCTTGACTTTCACACACGTCGTCGTTTACCTGCAGTTGCTTCGATTTGCATAAAGATGCGTTGCTCATAATGTTTTGGCTCTTAGGTGTATATATCAAAGAAACATGTACACTAAATCACCAAAAGTGTTTATCTACTTCTATATTATTTAAATGTAAAGTCACATTCAAATCTCCCTAACTTTGTAAATAAGTTTTCTACGGGAAAATCGCACTTGAGATAAATTGAAGATCTCACTCAAATTACTCTAAATTTCCAATTTAAACATTACTCGTTTAATGTTCAAAGAATTATCGATGTTAGAACATTGAACAGAAGTCGGCTGCTAGTAGTAAGAATTTATTTCAATTGATACATAACTGTTGAAACTATCGTTTCTGAAAGTTAACGAAATTCTAAGAGTTTTATGCAAAGATTCTTTCAGTTTTTATCAGTTTCGAAACAAAAAAAGTATTTGGGGAAGGCGTAATTAGTATCTTCTGCTAATTGTTTCGATTTCGATAATTCTCTAAATGTTAAACTAACATTGATGATAATTGAGGTTTAGACAGATTTGAGAGAGATAGACAGTTTATGAGGTAGCATTTTTCTTAAAGAAAGTTATATTCAAAATGAGAAAGCTTGAAATGTTTCTTTCCATTCAAACATCATAGGAAGTGTTCCAACACTTTTGGAAATATAGTGTACGTGAATGGCGTAGTAAAGGGAATGCTCGATTCCTTCCCATTCATCATTCCAATAGCGTGCTTAAAAATAAATTGAAAATTGTAAGGTTTTAATTATAATAAAAAAATTAACAAATATTATTTTAAATATAATTTTTTTTCTGCAATTGTAATTTAATTTTAAAACTGTTAAGCCGTCCCATGACCGACAGGTTAGCATGCTTGGTTACGGATCTAAGGGACCTGGGTTCGAGCCCCGGGTAAGGCATGGATGTATGTGTCGTTTTTCTGCTGAGGTCCTGCCATCCTTTCAGATCTTTTACTTTGGCATATAAACTGACAGGCTCCTGTCAGACCTCTGTGGCAAGCAGCTGCTTGAGGGGGTATTTATTTATTTATTATTATTAATTTCTCATATTGATAACACTAGCTAAAATAAACACTTGTAATTTTGCATTAAACTTTTATAATATTTAAGATTTTGTAATCACAATTTTGACGTACATCATGTTGTTGTTTAAGTATAAATTCTTTAAATTAGTGAAATTGTTTATAGTACGTACATAATCTTACTCAGCCATGGGCTACGGAGGTCCAACCAGACTGTGCAATCCTGTTCTCCCATATATGTCTATCCTGATTTCAGCTGTTGCCCTTGGCAATTGCTGCTCAATTGCAGATCATTGTTCATCCATCGCAGTCTGGTATCTCCCTTTACCTGAGGCTTTAGATACATTGTTCATAACTATGTTCATTATCTGTATTCTGTATGATAACAACATCGCCAAACTAACGCAGTATCTCCCTACATACTAAAGGTTTCTTGATTACTCCTGATTCTATCCTCTTCATTAATTACATAGTGAAACCACCTAATGCCTCTTTATTGGCGCAGTGGTCTCGCTTTGGTTCGCGGTGACACAGTGTTTGGGTTCGAGTCTCGGGACGGCATCGTTATTTTATCTGTCATAACATACAGAAAATCTAGTAGCTTTGCAGATCGGATCACAAATTGAAAAGAAAATACTGCGCAAGCATCTAGAATCAAATTCATCAAGTTTCCTGTTATCCTGCTTGCAAAGAGTCCAAGTTTCGCGACCGTAACAAACTTGAGAAAGAACTAAACTATTCTATAGCCTAATTTTAGTGTTCAGATGTAAACGCCTATTTTTCCATAAAGGTCCCAGCAGCAATGCCATTTTGTGCAAGTATCCGTCCCATGGACTTGAGCCGTTCCATGGCCGAGTGGTTAGCTCGCTTGTCTACTGATCTAAGGGACCTGGGTTCGAGCCCCTGGTTAAGGCATGGATGTATGTGTCGTTTTTCTGCTGAGGTCCTGCCATCCTCACAGACCATCTACTATGGCATGTAAACTGACAGGCTCCTGACAGACCTCTGTGGCAAGCAGCTGCTTGAGGGGGTATTTATTTATTTTATTTATTATTCTGTAACAACACTCCCGAGATAATTTAAATGAAAAACCTGCTAAGTGCACACCTATTAAAGAATATTAGGAAAAATCATCTACCTTGCCAATTTTCATCATTTTAATTTATTCTCTGTTTATCCGTAATCCTACCTTATTACCAGTCTCACTAACAGCTGTAACAGAGAGTTTTATCCGGGTGCCAAATGGGACAAAATGGTCAGTATATTCTAAGTCAGACATTTTCATATCCCTAGACTAGTGGTCTTCAAAACTCTTAACGTCTATGCAACCTTCGTGACTAAATCTAATTTATCGTAAAATCCCTATCTAATAAAAATGTCTAATCAAAAAAATCTAATCAAATGAAACATAACCTTTCATTAATAAGCATGCATCATTTACACAAATTTATGCCTGATTTTATTTATCATTTTTACAAATTATTGCTGATTCGTGGGCGTTTGCTGTAACCCTGGGATTCCGGGGAACAAAATTTAAATAGCACTACCCTAGACCATCTAAGGATCCACTCTTTCCCTTCTAAGAAATTCCTCATAACATAAATTAATAATCAAATTTCAGCCTTGAACTCCAATGGTGATGGTCAACGTCCTCAAGCAGCTATGGGCTACGGAGGTCAAACCAATGGAATTTAGTTCTCCAAGCATATCTGTCCTGAGCTACATCTGCACCTGATAACTCAGTGTCATTATAAATATCCGTCATCATGTTAACTAACTTATCAGGAATGCCATTCGATCTCACAATAAATCCTAAATTGGGGTGATCAACAGAATCAAAAGTCTTTTGAGTTGGGTTGGGTTGTTTTACCTCTGAGAGGCACTTTTTCGCACACCATGGGCTAAATGGCCAGGTCACATGGACCCCGAAGGCTCAGAGAAGGTTGGGGGAGGAAACCCACTGGAACAGCTGTTGGAAGACAGATGGTAGCCTCCCGTCAAGGCCATCCAGCGTGTTCTTTAACGTGCACAGGGTATGGCTCTCCCACACACGGGACCACGGCTTAACGTCCCATCCGACGGACGGCGGCCTTTCCAAGCCATTCGTTGTCCCCTACTGACCATGGGCAGGGCGGGGAATTTTGCGGAGATAAATCTCAACGCTGACCCAGCTGGGACTCAAACCTGGGAACTACAGATTACTAGCTTGGCGCGCTACCGACTGAGCCACCCCCGCCCCTCACACAGTCAAATGAAATTCCTTTGAAAAATAGAAGGTTAAAACTTCTACGCGTTGCACGATTGCTATCATTCGTAATTTTATATTTTTAGATCGTATATGAAAAGCTAGGTAATTTTTAGGCATTATTTTCTTCGAAATGAAAGCACAATAACTTGCCCAAAAAAGCCAAAAAAGTCTTGCCCCAAAAAGTCTTTTGAAACTCTACAAAGCAAGTCACCAGAGGTTTTTGAAACTTTAAACATTTCTCGAGAATCTAAGGGTTAAAGATTTGGTCTATGAGACCCCTACCACTTCTGAACCCCACACTTTTCATCCCGAAATTGTCCATCAATCAGATTTCTAGTCCTGCTAAGAACAATAATGGACAGAACGTGACCTTGGGCAGAGAGCATGACGAATCGATGAGCATGGTTATAAAATTTTTGAAAAGATTAATCTTCATCCATCAGACAGAAAAAAAAGCTTAGACATTTTTGAGGAGCCATGCACAGACTTTATCAATTCCTGTGGAAGCATGCTCGGCCACAGACTATTAGGCACACTCGTTCAATGACATGGAAAGTGTTGCTAGCATGTCCCTGAAATATTTTTTTTTTGTTTTTATTCACAAGATATCCAAAATGACATCGACACAACGACCTGCAACTTGTAAGCATTACCTGCATCTTGTTGTTAACTGAAAATCACTTTTCAATAATGTATGTTCTTTCAAGAATTCAGAAAGAAAAATAAAAATGCGATAGAAAGATTTCAGCGCATTTTATTTTTCATTATTCTCTTCGCCGCATCTTAACTTTCCAACGAAGAAAACTCCAGAAACTTGAAGTACCTGAAAGGAGGCTATTGTCGATATAAATAGCAGCACTCTAACTGAAGTCAGCGTCTCAACCCATCAAATCCCAACAACAACAGAGGCATCACGGCTCCAGAGCTTCCTCCGAAGTTAGCAACGGAAGTCAATGTGCATATGCTTATCTGGAGAAGTGCGCTTGTCAAGCCAATGTTAATGAAATAAACGACGCAACTTCGGCCTTGTACGGCTCTCCACCGTTCGGCGTTTGCAGCGGTTTCTCTTATTACGTCGATATTCCGCCAAACGAGTGAAATGCTGAAAGTGATGTAAATAGAGAGTGTGTTAAATTTTGGCGTCAGCTGCTGCGCCAAGTTAGTCATTAAGACGAGTTGTCGATGGCTGGGTGCGCGTGGAAATTGAGTGGCCAGGAAAGCAGATGAGTAACTCTTGCCTCCATCGGGACCATGTGAAGTTTACTGATGGAGCTTGCAGCAGTTCGAAGTGATGAAGTGAAAATTGCCAAGCTGGACATATTTCGGTTTCACAGTCTGAATCACAGCTTCTTTGACATTGGTAATGTGCCGTCTATAAGATATAAAAATGATGTTTTAAAAACAATAATTTGAAGTGAAAGTTTTAAAAAGTGTTTTTACTTTAGTTTTATCGTTCGCACATAGACATCTAACTCTTTTTGTCTTAAGACTAGTTTTTTTTTTATACACCGTGAGCTAAATGGCCAGGTCACAAAGACCCCAAAGGCTCAGAGAAGATCGGGGGAAGGATACCCACTGGACCGCTGTTAGGAGACAGATGGGAACCTAATGCCAAGACCATGCAGTATCCTCTTTAACGTGCACATAGCATGGCTCTCATGCATATGGAGCCATGGCTTAACATTCCATCTGTAGGACGGCAGCCCAAGGGTTGGGTTCGGTTGTTTTACCTCTGAGGGGCACTTTTTTGCACACCATGGGCTAAATGGCCAGGTCACATGGACCCCGAAGGCTCAGAGAAGGTTGGGGAGGGGACTCATTGGATGAGCTGTTGGGAGACAGATGGTAGCCTCCCGTCAAGGCCATCCAGCGTGTTCTTTAACGTGCACAGGGTATGGATCTCTCGCACACGGGGACACGGCTTAACGTCCCATCCGACGGACGGCGGCCTTTCCAAGCCCATCGGTGTCCCCTACTGACCGTGGGCAGGGCGGCAGCCCAAGGTGTCTCTTTTCTGACAGAGAACAGAACGAGTGCAACAGAAATAATTCTCAATGCTAGCCTAGTTAGGACTCGAACCAGGAAACATCAGACTACAAGCCTGGAATTAGGAAACGGGATTCTTTTCCGAGACACTATACAGAGCTCACCAAGATTACCCTGATCACCATTTTCGATGTCATTTCTTTCTACGACGTAGATTGCAAACACATAACAGATTAAGACATTGAATAATTTAGAGTTCCGATGTAGCGCTTGAAACACGGCTCCATACTTTTCCATTTAATCGTGACGTAACACGAGTGGTAACTGGAGATGCTTGACTATGAGGCTGCGCAGTCTAACGCTTTCGCGGTTCCCACAGATCACTGGTTGGCTCTTAGACCTCTCGCACAGACCTTTAAATTGATTGATCTGTAAGGGATATCTTTAACCTTAAATCGATAAAACAAGAACGCAGAACCTTTAAGTTCCTAATACGGCAGAAAAGCGTGCAATTCTGCTCTCCTTGTTTCGTTAACAGAATATTTCAAAAAAAAAAAAAAACATTTCTCGACTATGGGAATATCTGTAGGAATAATCAGTTGATATTTAAATTTAAATAATATAACGCTAATTTCCGCTATCACTGGTTAAGTGCACTTCCGGCGTTACCAATTGTTGGTCTGTTTTCCTTCGTAGACTCCTTCCACATTAAAAGCAAAATGAACTCAAAACTCAAATAAAAAATAAAAATGTGCTACAAAATATGCACCGTTGTTGGGCTGTTTTACCTCTGAGCGGGGCGGGGGTGGCTCAGTCGGTAACGCGCTAGGCTCGTAATCTGTAGTTCCCAGGTTCGAGTCCCAGCTGGGTCAGCGTTGAGATTTATCTCCGCAAAATTCCCCGCCCTGCCCACGGTCAGTAGGGGACACCGATGGACTTGAAAAGGCCGCCGTCCGTCGGATGGGACGTTAAGCCGTGGCCCCGTGTGCGGGAGAGCCATACCCTGTGCACGTTAAAGAACACGCTGGATGGCCTTAACGGGAGGCTACCATCTGTCTCCCAACAGCTGTTCCAGTGGGTCCTCTCCCCCAACCTTCTCTGAGCCTTCGGGGTCCATGTGACCTGGCCATTTAGCCCATGGTGTGCAAAAAAGTGCCACTCAGAGGTAAAACAACCCAACTTACCTCTGAGCGGCACTTTTTTTGCACACTAGGGCTAAATGGCCAGGTCACATGGACCACGAAGGCTCAGAGAAGGTTGGGGAAGGGGACCCACTGGAACAGCTATTGACAGACAGATGGTAACATCAGTCAGAGCCATCCAGCGTGTTCTTTAACGTGCACAGGGTATAGCTCTCCCACACACGAGCCACGGATTAACATCTCATCTGACAGACGGCGGCCTTTCCAAGCCCATCGGTGTCCCCTACTGACCATGGGCAGGGCGAGGAGTTTGTGGAGATAAATCTCAACGCTGACCCAGCTGGGACTCGAACCTGGGAACTACAGATTACGAGCCTGGCGCTATCGACTGAGCCACCCCCGCCCAAAATATGCACCAGTCCTGCTTGTGGTTTATAGCTATTAACCTACTTATTAACGTGTAGCTTCCGGAATATGCACCATGAAGTTCGTTTTTTTCTCCTATGCTAACTGAAGCTCGTAACACAAATAAAATTCACTCCACTTAAAAAAAAATATGCGCTGATACGTTACTATTTACACTTGACGATATTTTACACACACTAAGTTTTCACATTATACGAATAAAAAGAAATAAAAAAACTCTCAAGCAGCTGCTTGCCACAGAGCTCTGACAGGAGTCTGTCAGTTTATATGCCACAGTAGGAGGTCTGAGAGGATGGCAGGACCTCAGCAGAAAAACGACACAAACATCCATGCCTTACCCGGGGCTCGAACCCAGGTCCCTTAGATCAGTAGCCAAGCGCGCTAACCACTCGGCCATGGAACGGCACCTTTTTCACACAAATGGGCTAAATTTTCAAGTCACGAGAGCTCAGAGAAGGTTGGAGAAGGGGACCCACTGGACAGCTGGTAGGAGACAGATGGTAGCCTCCCGTCAAGGTCATGCAGCGTGTTCTTTAACGTGCACAGTGTATGGCTCTCCCGCACACGGGACCACGGATTAACGTCCCATCCGACGGACGGCGGCCTTTCCAAGCCCATCGGTGTCCCCTACTGACCGTGGTGGGGGGGCGGGAAATTTTGCGGAGATAAATCTCAACGCTGACCCAGCTGGGACTTGAACTGCCACAGAGGTCTGACAGGAGCCTGTCAGTTTATATGCCACAGTAGAAGATCTGAGAGGATGGCAGGACCTCAGCAGAAAAACGACACATACATCCATGCCTTACCCGGGACTCGAACCCAGGTCCCTTAGATCAGTAGCCAAGCGAGCTAACCACTCGGTCACGGGACGGAAACACATGAAAAATGTTTTGTATAATGTGTGAGGTAATTTTAAAAACGATAAATATTCAGTAAATGGTGAATGAAAGGATTAAAGCTTAAAGTCTGAAATAGAAAAAAGAGAGGATTATAGCTAAAAGGTTGAAATTGTATGTCTATGTAAGAGTTGGGTTGTTTTACCTCTGAGCGGCACTTTTTTGCACACCATGGGCTAAATGGCCAGGTCACATGGACCCCGAAGGCTCAGAGAAGGTTGGGGGAGGGGACCCACTGCAACAGCTGTTGGGAGACAGATGGTAGTCTCCCGTCAAGGCCATCCAGCGTGTTCTTTAACGTGCACAGGGTATGGCTCTCCCGCACACGGGGCCACGGCGTAACGTCCCATCCGACGGACGGCGGCCTTTTCAAGCCCTTCGGAGTCCCCTACTGACCGTGGGCAGGGCGGGGAAATTTTGCGGAGATAAATCTCAACGCTGACCCAGCTGGGATTCGAACCTGGGAACTACAGATTACGAGCCTGGCGCGCTACCGACTGAGCCACCCCCGCCCCAGGAGAATTTGGAAGAGGAGGAACTGGAATAATTGATTCAGTCATTTCCTAGATTACAGTTATTTAATCCCCCATTCTCCTCTAACTTAAACACTTCGGGAAGCGATTGTGTTAATATGTAGCTGAATTTCTGCAGCTGTTTATCGAATGTTAAAAACATGCGTAGAAAAATGCAGAACAAGGAAGATAAAATGTTGAGTAGGTCTTTCGTTTCAAAAAGAAGACTACGTTGAACTATCCGACGTTGTGAGTTGCATTCGCTTTACCCTTAATGGCTTTTCCTATAACCTTTGACTGTTTACTTCGCCCAGTCACTGCCGACGGAATGTTTACCCCCACGGCGTTGGGGAAACGCCGACACAAAAACTTCAGCAGGTTACACCGAACCTACTGAGATGCTGCCGACACTTCCTCACTAACCGATTCAGAGTTTTAGTTTATCGTCTGTTCACGAAAGACGCGAAAAAAATGTCCCACTTCCCGAAACCTGTTCGTCCAGATGCACCATCAACATCGGAGGCAGCTGAAATCACGTGACTGGCTCATCATTCACGGCCACTGTCAGGGGCACGAGGAAGCCTGGGAACAATCGTGGTTGCTCCTGATTTCCAACATCTGTTGCTGCTTCTTGTCTAGGCTCGAGTTTCCTGTTTGTTGCGCAAACAATTAAGTGGATGACACAGCCTCACCGAATCCGTTGTGCGCTCGTTAAGATCACCGCCTGATGATGCTAAAGCTTTTGGAGAGCAGCTTCATTCTCCGGAATGCAGGAAGAGCGTCAACAGACAAGGCTCAAAGAACTTCTGCCTCAGGCATGATAAGGACCACTGAGAGATTTTTATCAGATTCTCCGTGCGTTTGAAAGTTTTCCGTTTAATCTGACCCACACGCACTCTCTTAAGAGAGGACGCTTTTAGCCGCATTGTTTATCTCATAAATTCCTTTTAACCGAATAACACGATCGTTCTGGGACGATACAATCTGATGCGTGAAGCGAATTAGTTATGATAAAATTCCTCTTCCTGAAATCTTGATTCTCAATGGAATAATAGATGTGGATGATTCATCTGTTCCTATAAAGTTACTGCTTCCTCGTTGGTTGTTTACTTTATGAACCGTTGACTTCTTGACAAAATACCGAAGTTTAGATATGATTTTCCATCAGCACGAATTAAGTGTAGATGACTGCTATCATCCCTTTAAAGTTGGATTGTTTTACCTCTCAGCTGCAGCGTTTTTCACACAATGGATTAAATGGCCAGGTCACAAGGATCCCAAAGGCTCAGAAAAGGTTGGGGGAGGAAATCTACTGGAACAGCTGTTGGGAGAGAGATGGTAGTCTCCCCTCAAGGCCATTCAGCGTGTTCTTTAATGTGTACGGGGTATGATTCTACCGTACACGGGGTTCGGTTGGGTTGCTTTACCTCTGAGCGGCGCTTTTTTGCACACCATGTATGGTTCTACCGTACACGGGGTTGGGTCGCTGTTTTGCACACCATGGGCTAAATGGCCAGGTCACATGGACCCCGAAGGCTCAGAGAAGGTTGGGGGAGGGGACCCACTGGAACAGCTGTTGGGAGACAGATGGTAGCCTCCCGTCAAGGCCATCCAGCGTGTTCTTTAACGTGCACAGGGTATGGCTCTCCCGCACACGAAGCCACGGCTTAACGTCCCATCCGACGGACGGCGGCCTTTCCAAGCCCATCGGTGTCCCCTACTGACCGTGGGCAGGGCGGGGAATTCTGCGGAGATAAATCTCAAAGCTGACCCAGCTGGGACTCGAACCTGGGAACTGCAGATTACGAGTCTGGCGCGCTACCGACTGAGCCACCCCGACCCGTATTGAAATGAGAAAACTGAATATCATTCGGCTGATACGCTTGGCCTTAGGGTGTTTTCATTATGTAAAATAAATATATTGATGATATTTTGGAATGAAGGAAATTTGAAAAGTCTTGTACAGTCGCTCAAAAAAGTATCCGAACACTATGGTTGATTGCAAAATTCAGAAAAAATATCTGGCATTGATTTTTTTAGAAATTAGTCATCTGGCAACCTTCGTGTCACGTGACACGAAGGTTGCCAGATGACTAATTTCTAAAAAAATCAATGCCAGATATTTTTTCTGAATTTTGCAATCAACCATAGTGTTCGGATACTTTTTTGAGCGACTGTACATATCTGGTAATTGTTATAAGTTAATGGAAAATTGGCACAACTGATCACTTACAACTATTTCAATTATGTAGTGTTCAGTCGAAAATTTAATATCATGCAAAACAATCGAAAGTAACGATGTAATTAATTAATTAAATAAAATAAATAAATACCCCCCTCAAGCAGCTACTTGCCACAGAGGTCTGACAGGAGCCTGTCAGTTTATATGCCAGAGTAAAAGGTCTGTGAGAATGCCAGGACCTCAGCAGAAAAACGACACATACAACATACATTAGCCTTACCCGGGGTTCGAACCCAGGTCTCTTAGATCAGTAGCCAAACGCGCTAACCACTCAGCCATGGGACGGCTAACTACCTATAAATAAATTGTAGCAGATGTGAAACGAGACAGTAATTAAAATTTTGTTGCAGATTCCTAAGTTCAAATAAAAGGGGCGACTGTTTGCTCAATAGCTAGGGCGGCAGGCGCGCAATCGGGTTTCTAGATCCGAGTCCCAACTGTGCCTTAGTCCCATACTTAGTTAGTTAGTCCTTAACGTCCCATGAGTCTCTTGAAACGTTCAGAAGTTCCTCTGCTAAGCTTGGTTCCGCCGTCAGTGAAAAAAGAGGACAACAATGTTTATTAAAAGAAAGCCGTCCGTCGGGTGGGACGTTAGGCTGTGAGCCCTGGTGCAGGAAAGCCATATCTGGCTCACATTAAAGAACACGCTGGATGCCCTTGACTCTCCAATAGGCTCTCTTCCCTAAGTCCATGCTCCACTCAGAGATAAAACATTCCAATCCAACTGAATGATGAAAAATATGAAGAGAAGAAACATGTTTGATGAGTAGGAGTTCTTCGTTGCTAAAGCTAAATGATCAGTCTGACGGGGATGCTAAAATTCAAGTGCCTTCCTTTGAACTTGACAACTGCTGACCACAGTGAAAATAAAATAGTCAACAGCATCCGGTCATGGAATTATTCTGCCAACAGAGAGGAACAAAAATTGGCTTTCATTCAAAACGTATCTACTGCAAAGGGAACAGGAAGCGTAATTTAAGACACAGACTGCCTCGTTTTTCAGTTGAGCGGCCGCTTTGCTGATCGTTAGATCATTTGCGACGACGCGTACAAATAAGAAAAATGATAAATGGCAGAAAATTGCTGTGAAGGAATATTGAGCGGTCGCATTGTGAAACAAAGGAAGGATCAAAATCCTTGTTAGAAGCATGTGTGTGCTTTTCCGATGCTCTGAATATTCAATATTCATGGGGAGTTGGGGGGGGGGGGGCTTAGTCGGTTGCTCGCCAGGCTCGTAAACTGCAGTTACCAGGTTCGAGTCCCATCTATTCCAGCGTTGATATTTATCGCCGCAAAACGCCCTGCTCGCAGTCAGTAGGGCAGACCGATGGTCTTGGAAAGGCCGCCGTCTATCAGATGGGACGTTAAGCCATGTCCCTGTGCACATTAAAGAACGCGCTTGATACGAGGCTACCATGTCTCCTAACAGTGGACCAGTTGGTTCCTTTCCTCAAATCGTCTCTGAGCCATCGGGGTCTTTGTGATCTGGCCATTTAGCCCATTGTGTGCAAAAAATTACAGCTCAGGAGTAAAACAACCTGAATATTCATTTTTCTACATCTTTGCGGATGAGGCATGGGGGCTATAAATTCCATTAGCAAAGATTCAAGAAGAAAATTACAACAGTTTTAGGAAGTTTTCAATTTAAATTTAATCATTACAAACCAATTAGAATGGGGCGGGGGTGGCTCAGTCGGTAGCGCGCCAGGCTCGTAATCTGTAGTTCCCAGGTTCGAGTCCCAGCTTGGTCAGCGTTGAGATTTATCTCCGCAAAATTTCGCGCCCTTCCCACGGTCAGTAGGGGACACCGATGGGCTTGGAAAGGCCGCCGTCCGTCGGATGGGACGTTAAGCCGTGGCCCCTTGTGTGGCAGAGCCATACCCTGTGCACGTTAAAGAACACGCTGGATGGCCTTGACGGGAGGCTACCATCTGTCTCCCAATAGCTGTTCCAGTGGGTCCCCTCCCCCAACCTTCCCTGAACCTTCGGGGTCCATGTGACCTGGCCATTTAGCCCATGGTGTGCAAAAAAGTGCCGCTCAGAGGTAAAACAACCCAACCCAACAACCCATTAGAACAGCATTCAGTTACTAATAAAATAATAATATTAATGCGCTGCCAGAAGGTAGTCATTTTGGAGTCTCTTGAAACTTTCCCAACTGATACTGAATCAGCTGAATTAAGAATCGTGTGCTTAAGGATGCGATGAATGTGAATGAAAGATGAATGCTTTACGGATTAATCTGCCTAAAAGTGAATATTTTAAGAGTGCATTGTGTTTGAAATATTCAGCTGAATGTGACTGAAAGTGAATTCTTTAAGAGTGCAACTGAATATGACTGACGGTGAACATTTTAAGTATTCAACTGAAGGTGAATGTTTTAATACCTCATGTAAATGCGACTGAACGTAAATGACTCAAGAGTGCATCTGAAGGTGAATGCTGAATAACACTGCGCAAAGCGATAAAGCATCTCTCTTGCCACTCTTAGAATACGTGTCAGTTGAACGTGTGTGCCAGACAGCTCCCGGATGAGAAGAAACACGCTTCTTTGGGGTACACTGCGGGTCGCCAACATTGACCCAGTGTCCGCCGTTAGTAGGCCGTGACCTCCCGGGTTGGCAGAGCTAGAATGGGAAGCGACAGCCGTTACAAGCAGGAGTAGCCATGTGCTGTGGCCCACATACCGAAATCTTGGGATCGGTAAAGTTTGCACTTATTGCTATCTGAGGGGGGCAATTTGCATGGGTGCTAAAGAGAAAATAAAGGGCACGAGACCTATATTTCTCTGCATTGGCGTTATCTTTGGGTTGTTTCAAGAAATGTGGGAAACACAAGATATTAATTCTCTGCCCTGCCCACGGTCAGTAGGGGACATCGATGGGCTTGGAAAGACCGCCGTCCGTCGGATGGGACGTTAAGTCGTGGCCCCGTGTGAGGGAGAGCCATACCCTGTGCACGTTAAAGAACACACTGGATGGCCTTGACGGGAGGCTACCATCTGTCTCCCAACAGCTGTTTCAGTGGGTCCCCTCCCCCAACCTTCTCTGAGCCTACGGGGTCCATGTGACCTGGCCATTTAGCCCATGGTGTGCAAAAAAGTGCCACTCAGAGGTAAAACAACCCAACCCAACACAAGATATTCTCGGAAGGAAATGATGAACGTTAATAATATGTAAGTAATATGTTCATGACAGGAATTATAAAAATCATTTATCAATGAGAAATACTTATTTTTGAATAAATATGCAAAAAATAATTGAGGAAAATTTTTTTGTTATCGAAATGAATGAAAAAAAAAACAAGGTTGAATGCAGTGCCGGAATTTATTACGTTCTACAGCTTACGAGTATGTTACTTAGAGTCTTTGTTAGAGATAGATAACGTTATCTTCATACAGAATTTTGAAAACTATTTCTTTCAAATTGTTTTATGGCATTATTTGAAAATTTATATTTTTTGACGAGTGGTTAGCGCGCTTGGCTATTAAAATAAGGGACCTGGGTTCGAGCCCCGGGTAAGGCATGGATGTGTGTGTTGTTTTTCTTGCTTGAGGTTTTTTTTTATTTCTCTATATAGGCGATTGCCGTCTTTGTAGCAGAGTGATTTGCGTTTTGGTTACTGATAGAAAGGGGGGGGGGCTCAGTCGGTAGCGCGTCAGGCTCGTAATCTGCAGTTCCCAGGTTCGAGTCCCAGCTGGGTCAGCGTTGAGATTTATCTCTGCAAAATTCCCCGCCCTGCCCACGGTCAGTAGGGGACACCGATGGGCTTGGAAAGGCCGCCGTCCGTCGGATGGGACGTTAAGCCGTGGCCCAGTGTGCGGGAGAGCCATACCCTGTGCACGTTAAAGAACACGCTGGATGGCCTTGACGGGAGGCTACCATCTGTCTCCCAACAGCTGTTCCAGTGGGTCTCCTCCCCCAACCTTCTCTGAGCCTTCGGGGTCCATGTGACCTGGCCATTTAGCCCATTGTGTGCAAAAAAAGTGTCGCTCAAAGATAAAACAACCCAACCCAACTGATAGAAGGGACTTGTCTTCGAGCCCCTGGCTAAATCATGGATTATGTGTGTTATCTTTCTCGTCATCCTCACAGACTTTCTACTATGACGTATTAAACTGGCAGGGCTCCTGTCAGACCTCTGTGACAAGCAAATGCTTGAGTAATATTTTTTTAATACAGAAAATTTTTTCTTGTGTGCATTACATTGTACATGGTTACATTATTTTTTGTGGTAACTATACGTACCATTGTTATTGTTGTAGCAATTTTATTAGTCGATAAATCATGGGAAGGGAACGGAATTTAGAATTTTTGCCCTGGGCGCGAGAATACCTAGATCCAATAGCAGTCTGAAGATGGCCATTTGTCCTAAATATATCTTGTTCCTTATGTTTAATAAAAATATTTCCTGAAAAGGTCAGATGGTAAGCTGGTAGAGTTGATATTCAACCCTACGAACATCAGATTACAAGCCTAAAAGAGCGAACAATTCCGGTGTAAAACAACTTCCAATTCAAAAGTTGTTTTACACCGGAGCTCTATATTTTTTGCTACACAGTGGTAGAAATAAGAAAGGAACAACTGTTGGCTCGCAAAAGATGAAACTGAAGCTCGTGAATGTCTTTCCACTGAACAAAAAGGGGCGGGGGTGGCTCAGTCGGTAGCGCGCCAGGCTCGTAATCTGTAGTTCCCAGGTTCGAGTCCCAGCTGGGTCAGCGTTGAGATTTATCTCAGCAAAATTCCCCGCCCTGCCCACGGTCAGTAGGGGACACCGATGGACTTGGAAAGGCCGCCGTCCGTCGGATGGGACGTTAACACTTTTGACAACTGTTCCAGTGGATCACCTCCCCTAACCTTCTCTGAGCCTTCGGGGTCCATGTGATTTGGCCATTTAGCCCATGGTGTGCAAAAAAGTGCCGCTCAGAGGTAACCCAACCCAACTGAACATAAATGTGAGGATACATTTTCCATTACACAAAACAAAACAAAAAAAAAAAAACGAAAAACAACTACAAAAGTCTGTGCCTCCTTCTTAACGTAAGCCGTCTTTATGCTGTGATCTCACCATTCTCAAAGATCTTGTATATGATGTGTTAAATGGACTGGCTACTGCTATTTTTTTATTTCCATTATCACATTTTTAAAGTGCAGAGAATTGAATTTATGGAGACCATATGGCCTCTGTAATTTCAACCTGGGAACTGCAGATTATAAATGTGGTAGCTTCTAGAATTACATCCTCTAAACCCAAACCCTTCCAGCGATAAAAAAGGGGGAAACCGACGGGCTTGGAAAGACCGCCGTCCTATTGAGTCGCTGCCCATGTGAGGGAGAACCATACTCTGTGCACGTTTAAGAACAGGCTGGACGGCCTTAATGGGAGGCTTCCATCTCTCCTACCAGCTGTCCAGTGGGTCCCCTTCTCCAATCTTCTCTGAGCTCTCGTGAATTGACAATTTAGCCCATTTGTGTGAAAAAGGTGCCGTCCCGTGGCCGAGTTGTTAGCGCGCTTGGCTACTGATCTAAGGGACCTGAGTTCGAGCACCGGATAAGGCACGGATGTATGTGTCGTTTTCTGCTGAGGTCCTGCCATCCTCTCAGACCTTCTACTTTGGCATATAAACTGACAGGCTCCTGTCAGACCTCTGTGGCAAGCAGCTGCTTGAGGGGGGGGGTATTGTTGTTGTATTGTGTGAAAAAGCGCAACTCAGAAGTTGTTAGGTTGGGTTGTTTTACCTCTGAGCGGCACTTTTTTGCACATAACGGGCAAATTGGATAGGTCACAAGGACACCGAGAGCTCAGAGAAGATTGGGAAAATGGTGGCCTCTCGTCAAGACTATCCAGAGTGTTCTTTAACGTGCCCAAAGTATGGATCTCTCGCACACATAGCCACGGCTTAATCTCATCCGATGGACGGCGGACTTTCCAAGCCCATCGATGTCCCCTACTGACAGAGGGCTAGGTGGAGAGTTTTGCGGAGATAAATCTGAACACTGGCACAGACGTAACTTGAACGGGGCGGGGGTGGCTCAGTCGGTAGCGCGCCAGGCTCGTAATCTGTAGTTCCCAGGTTCGGGTCCCAGGTGGGTTAGCGTTGAGATTTATCTCCGCAAAATTCCCCGCCTTGTCCACGGTCAGTAGCGGACACCGATGGGCTTGGAAAGGCCGCCGTCCGTCGGATGGGACGTTAAGCCGTGGCCCCGTGTGTGGGACAGCCATACCCTGTGCACGTTAAAGAACACACTAGATGGCCTTGACGGGAGGCTACCATCTGTCTCCGAACAGCTGTTCCAGTGGGTCCCCTCCCCCAACCTTCTCTGAGCCTTCGGGTTCCATGTGACCTGGCCATTTAGCCCTTGGTGTGCAAAAAAGTGCCGCTCAGAGGTAAAACAACTCAACCCAACGTAACTTGAATCTGGGAACTGCAGATTACTTAACTTGGCGCAAAAACCGACTGAGCCCTCTCAAAACCCTGCCCTCCCAAACCTCTGTCCTCCACTCAGAGGAAAAACAACCCAAAAATATTTTTTAAGCTAAGAAAAGAAACCCTTCCAGAAATGAAAATGAAGTGTTTATTTTTCATTATTAACCATTATAATTTTCGAAAAATTGTTTCTGAATATCTCATGACTTTTCACAACAGTTTTTTTAATTCACTGGACAAAATTAATTTAATAAAGCTTATAATGTTAAAGCTCTCCAATCAGTCTCTGTATGGATGCACCCTAATAGTCTTGAAACTGATGCACTTTCTTTTTTGCACATTTTTGCTCGTGTTACATAAATAATGATGGAAAGTTTCGGAAACCTAAATCGAAATAATTCATTTTATATTTTTAATCATTAATTATTTAACCTCTTCTAAAGAAGTTTACAACTTTTCCCTAACAAAAAAAAAAAATAACTTTTTCTAATAATGCCACTTGAGTTATGAATATAAGACGATTCGAACTATTATTTCGATCGCATCGTACATTTTTCGATGCATCCCAACCAAAAAATCTCATCCCCATCCCATGTTATCCTCTCCCATTTATTGCAACGGCATCTTCTCCTCCCCGCCTCTTTTCGTGGCTAGCATCTCTCTGAAGAGAAGAGCCAGAAAAGCTCGGACGAGATGCTATCTTGTTCGTCATCCGGAACAGATTGCGCAGCGAGGCCCAAAAGAGAGAGAGGATGAGGAAAGGCAGGAGCGCTCGTGTGCGCTGAAATCCGAACATGAAATATTCCATTATGCTCGGAATATTCGGCAAGGGAGTGTCAACAGAATATTCTTTTCAGGACGCATTCCTCGTGATGTTTGGGAATGAGTCTCAAGCGATGGACGCCCCCATCCTCCCACCCCCCTCTACCTTGATGCCATTGTCAAACTGATCAATATCTGTTCGGAAAAGTTCACTGCTGTCACACTACCAATGGAAAAGGCAGAGTGAGCACTCGAAATCATAATCTAAGTAGTCCTGTGCATGTCTAAGAGTGGATCCCTCGTAACTGGGATATAATAAAATAATAATAAATACATACCCCCTCAAGCAGCTGCTTGCCACAGAGGTCTGACAGGAGCCTGTCAGTTTATATGCCATAGTAGAAGATCTGAGAGGATGGCAGGACCTCAGCAGAAAACAACACGAACATCCATGCCTTACCCGGGGCTCGAACCCAGGTCTCGTAGATCAGTAGCCAAGCGCGCTAACCACTCGGCCACGGGACGGCTAAAATAAATACCCCCTCAAGCAGCTGCTTGTCACAGAGGTCTGACAGGAGCCTGTCAGTTTATATGCCACAGTAGAAGATCTGAGAGGATGGTAGGACCTCAGCAGAAAACAACACGAACATCCATGCCTTACCCGGGGCTCGAACCCAGGTCCCGTAGATCAGTAGCCAAGCGCGCTAACCACTCGGCCACGGGACGGCTTAACTGGGATATAGAAAATTAAATTTGGGGTGTTTTATCTCCGGGCAGTACTTTTTTGCCCAGAATGGGCTAAATGTCCAGGTTACAAAGATCCCGAGGGCTCGGAGAATGTTGCGGGGGGGGGGGGGACCCACCGGAACAGCTGTTGCGAAACAGACGGTAGCATTCCGTCAAGGCCATCCAGCGTGTTCTTCAACGTGAACAGGATATGGTTCTCCAGCACACGAAGCCACGGCTTAAAGGACGGTGGCCTTTCCAATCCTTTCGGCGCTCCCTACTGACCGAGGGCATGTCCGGTGATTTAATTTTTGCGGAGATAAATCTTGACGCTGGCCCAAGCGGGATTCGAACCAAAAAACTGCAGATTACGAGTCTGAACGCCACTGACTGAGCAAGAATCCCAATGGTTCATATCTAGATAGGAAAATGATATTTTACAATTAGAAGTCTTCTATCCATCCAACGTTTTTTTTTTAAATATCCGTAGGGTAAGTCTCTCCTGCACAAGACCACGGCTTAACGTTACATTCGACGAATAGCGGTATTTTCTAGCTCGTCGGTCCCCCTTTTCGTAAAGGGCAGAAACGAATCCTAATGGAGACTGAAACCTGCACCTAGAATATCATAGCATCAGGTTAGGAACCTGGGCACGAGACTCACTGAATCAACCTTTGACCTCAAAAAACTAAAACTGAAAGGAAAACAAATTCACTCTCTGTGAACGACTCTGAATCTCAAAAAACTTGTTATATGTAAATGTATTGTTTAGGAAATATTGGGGGCGGGGGTGGCTCAGTCAGTAGCGCGCCAGGCTCGTAACCTGCAGTTCTCAGGTTTGAGTCCCAGCTAGGTCAACGTTGAGATTTATCTCCGCAAAATTCCCCGCCCTGCCCATGGTCAGTAGGGGACACCGATGAGCTTGGAAAGACCGCCGTCCGTCGGATATGACGTTAAGCCGTGTGCGGGAGAGCCATACCTTAACCTGTGCAGGTTGAAGAACATACTGGATGGCCTTGGCTGGGGGCTACTATCTGTCTCCTATAACAGCTGTTCCAATGGGTCCCCTCCACCAACCTTCTTTGAGTCTTCGGGGTCCTTGTGACCTGGCCATTTAGCCCATTGTGTGCAAAAAAAGTGCCGCTGAGAGGTAAAATAACCCAACTTAGGAAATATTGACTCTTTAGTTGCCTATTGCTGCTTTCAAGCAAAATCAACAGAGAAACGGAAATTATCAGCTGAATTTTCAGTCAAAATGATTCAAAATTTAATTTTAATACTTCACTGTCAGAATGACAAAAAAAAAGACTTGTTTCTACCTTCATCCTAATTCATGACATAGAAAGTTAACCCATTTAAAAGAAGAAATCGTCATGCAATCGGTAGCGCACTAGATTTGAAATTCCCACTTTGCCAATGATGAGATTTTCCCCACTGGCCTGCTCCCTTCTCTCGCCTGCGAAAGATGATGCACCAGAAGGCTAAAAACCATTGTCTATTCGGCTACTGCCCTCTGGACTGAAGAAAGAGAACCTTTATTCGTTAATGGCTCATTCGCGTTATTGATGTCTGACACACTTTTCACACTGTAACGTTCGTATGCCCCCCCCGATAGGGGACCACCTTGTCGTGGTGGTGGTGGTGGTGGTGGTGGTGTGTGTGTGTGTGTGTGGGGGGGGGGGGCTTGTGGCCCAGCAAGCGGCCGAAGACTCTGCTGACCGGTATGGGCCCCGGTTGGACAAAGCCAAGACCAACCGAGGTCGAAGGCATCGCTGACCGGTTTAGTGGCCTGGTTGGACGGTGCCAAGACCTCAAAATCAGGCGCTTTGGGGAGCAAGTTCAAGCGCCCTGTAGAACGGAGTGGTGCCCTAGTAGGCAAGGGCCCTTTTCAAAGTCTGGGTCCCACTAAGAGTCTCCACCCCGGGTGCCGAGCGAACTTGAATCTATATATCCATGTTCATGGCTAACCGGGGGACAGAGTAAATTTAGGTTTTGACCGATGGATGAGCTTTCCTTCTATAGGACTGCTCGCCATACGAGGTCGGGGATGAGATGCATCTATAGGGTGTAGCCTTGCCCCCGACAGTAGATAGTCGCGGCTTTCCATTAACTTGGTAGTGTCGTGAGACGGAACCGGGGACTGCCGTGGTTGCTGTGTTGTGCATCAACAAAGAGTACAATTGTAATGTTCGTATGCAGGTTGTCAGAACTATCAAAATTTACCCCGAGAGTCAGACGCAGTTTTCATTTCTGAAATTACTAGAGCTCCTAAAGTTTGTGATTGCAGCACTCGTCAGTCCTTTGCGGGATGAACAACTTCAAAAAACTTACAGGATTTTACTTATAGGATTTTACGAATATTTTCCTTTTATCAGGAATGCTAAATGTTTGCAAGGGAGTATAGAAACATTAAATTGTGATTGGCAATCGCAGGTGTGCCAAATAAATTTCCATGCCGTTGTCGATATCTTTGCAAAATTTGGTCTTTCACTGCAGTCGACTGAAGAATTGGCTGTTGAATTTCATAGCAAACTTTTCATATGGATGGGTCAAAGCCGCAACGGAGACTATACTGCCCCCCCCCCCTACTTTAAGAATGCTAGTTGGGTTGGGTTGTTTTACCTCTGAGAGGCACTTTTTTGCACACCATGGGCTAAATGGCAAGGTCACATGGACCCCGAAGGCTCAGAGAAGGTTGGGGGAGGGGACCCACTGGAACAGCTGTTGGGAGACAGATGGTAGCCTCCCGTCAAGGCCATCCAGCGTGTTCTTTAACGTGCACAGGGTATGGCTCTCCCGCACACGGGGCCACGGCTTAACGTCCCATCCGACGGACGGCGGCCTTTCCAAGCCCATCGGTGTCCCCTACTGACAGTGGACAGGGCGGGGAATTTTGTGGAGATAAATCTCAACGCTGACCCAGCTGGGACTCGAACCTGGGAACTGCAGATTACGAGCCTGGCGCGCTACCGACTGAGCCACCCCCGCCCCTACATGGAAAGGATTTTTCTTTTTTCGAAAATCAGCTGAATTTTTCATGTTATCACACATTATTAGTACTACTACCTTAACACTCACTCGGTAGGTTGATTGACTTATAAAAAGTGAAGATCCTTACAAGAGGAAAGTGATACTTAATGGAAGGGAGGGGGAGAAGGAGAGAGAGGGGGGAGGGGGGGATAAAAATTCAGCTCAAAGAGCGTAACGAGATTTATGGACGACTCCTAAAAAGTAGAAAAATATCATCTTGAATTTGAGTAATGTTCCGTTATACAAAATGTTCAGTAAAGTTTCATAAATTACATTTCAGTGTTATTCTGAAATGCAGTTGAGCTCGCCAATCAATGTAGGAACAGCATCATCAATCTTCTGTTTCTCAAAGCAGGCTGGGATTAGAAGAAAAAATCTCAACCAAAGTGAGGGATTGAACGTGGGAAAATTTGATTAGGAGCCTGGCACTCAACGTACCGAGCTGACGACGCTCCTAGTAAAAACAACAGGGAACTATTATGATCGCTTCGTGAATCAAGCAGACGTGGACCTTAAGAAATCTCATAGAGTTTGAGGAGAGGTTTTCAGTTGGCAGTACGATCGGAATTTAACTGGAAGCTAGATCACAAACACTAGCTTTGAAATTTAGAGAATTTGTGGAATGTTCATCGCGCGTAATGAATTGATTGGAACAATTGGAAGTCCTACAGTTACTCAAAGAAAATCCGAACCCTACGGTTGATTTCAGAATTCAGAAAAAATATCTGGCAACCTTCGTTTCACGTGATTACAGAATTCAGAAAAAATATCTGGAACGTGTACAGCAACTGTACACGCTCCTGTTACCGTTCACAACAAACTGGAGCGTGTGCAGTTACTGCACACCCTCCAGTTTGCTGTGAACGGTAACTGCACACGCTCAATATTTCCATGAGTGAGCCCACACGATCTAGTATCAAAATAATATGACCACCTACAGTCGCTCAAAAAAATATCCGAACACTATGGTTGATTACAGAATTCAGAAAAAAATATCTGGCAACGATTTCTTTAGAAATTAGTGATGTGGCAACCTTCGTGTCACGTGACACGAAGGTTGCCAGATCACTAATTTCTAAAAAAAATCGTTGCCAGATATTTTTTTAAATTCTGTAATCAACCATAGTGTTCGGATATTTTTTTGAGCGACTGTACAACTAAACTAAAACAACAATAAGAAATAACCAAAGCCCCTTTTATCAATATTAATTTCCTAATTTTTTCACCGCTTTAGGGTTTGGTGGTGGGGGGGGGGGGGGCAGGTGAGCAGTCCCTAGAAACCTGCCTTGCTATGTGTCTGCAGGGGAAATATATATATATAATAAATATAAGAATGCCATTCCAATTTCACATGAATTTGGGATAATTATCATCTTGAAATAAAAAGTGATCAGCTGGAACCACTTGTTTTTTCCCAATAATGGGTATCAATGCTGTCGAACAACTGTTATTTCTCCATAAAAACTTTAAGAGTTCTTCCATTAACTTCAAGAAACAGAGGCGGGGGTGGCTCAGTCGGTAGCGCGCCAGGCTCGTAATCTGTAGTTCCCAGGTTCGAGTCCCAGCTGAGTCAGCGTTGAGATTTATCTCCGCAAAAATTACCCACCCTGCCCACGGTCAGTAGGGGACACCGATGGGCTTGGAAAGGCATCAGTAGGGGACACCGATGGGCTTGGAAAGGCCGCCGTCCGTCGGATGGGACGTTAAGCCGTGTCCCCGTATGCGGGAGAGAGCCATACTCTGTGCACGTTAAAGAACACGCTGGATGGCCTTGACGGGAGCTACCATCTGTCTCCCAACAGCTGTTCCAGTGGGTCCCCTCCCCCAACCTTCTCTGAGCCTTCGGGGTCCATGTGATCTGGCCATTTAGCCCATTGTGTGCAAAAAAAGTGCCGCTCAGAGGTAAAACAACCCAAAGAACCCAGTGGGTCCCCTCCCCCAACCTTCTCTGAGCCTTCGGGGTCCATGTGATCTGGCCATTTAGCCCATGGTGTGCAAAAAAAGTGCCGCTCAGAGGTAAAACAACCCAACTTCAAGAAACAGCTTTACTAATGCGTTAGGAGGGCAGAGTGTTGACAACAGACTATTTGATTTTCCTCCCTTTATTGCTGCAACTAGTAATCACTCACAATTCATTTTCATCCTGCTAATGAGCGTAGTTTTCATTTATTTTTCGGTCCCCGATTTTCTGTTTATTCCTCAAGGAGCTGTCGGACACGGCCGCATGCTGCCACAGCGCCGTGAAGGTCATCATACTTGGCGAGGAAGTCGCACCCTCTGGAAGAAGCGAGTTTTAGCTGCCATCACTCACGCACTTCACAAGCCAGGGAAGTGAAGTGACCACGTACCACGGAGCGAGACTCTAAAATTAGATCGTGCTTTCCGGTCCACTCTAATGGCTTATTGGACGCTGGACGCCGCGTGCAGTCGGACGACGTTCCTCTTCTGAACGATCCGCTGCATCGGTTTCCACGTAGAAACCATTAACAGAGGTAACGCTTCTTTACACAACTGAACTTACTCAGTTTTTCGGAACAAATCCATCAACAGCGATTGTTTCATCAAAGATTGAACAGCGACGGTGGTCAGAAGACTGACCTTCCTTTGTACAGTGTTCTTCTGTAGTACGTGCCTCTCGGGGTCAGTCTCACCTAAAAGAGGTTCAGAACATTCAGGTGCGGTACTTGCCTCTGTCGGAAGAAATGCGGTGTTGACATCAGCATTGTAGAAAAATGTCCGTGTGAGCTCACAAAAACCTGGATCGTGTGGGCCCACTCACAGAAATATTGAGCGTGTGCAGTTACCGTTCACAGCAAACTGGAGCGTGTGCAGTAACTGCACACGCTCCAGTTTGCTGTGAACGGTAACTGGAGCGTGTATAGTTCCCGATATTTTACGTTCCAGATATTTTTTCTGAATTCTGTAATCAACCAGGCTGTCGTCGTCCCTTTGGATGGCGAGTTGCAGAAATGATGTCAGCCGTTAGTTGTAGCCTCTTTGTTTCATCACAGAATGGAAATGAAGACAGAATGGGAACACGAATGGGTCAGTGGAGGACTCTATCGTGTACAAGTTTTAATAGCAGCGAAAGAAATAAACTTAACAAAGTATGCAAGAATAAATCACAAGGATGTATTTGAAAAGATACGAAAGGAAGTTGAAAAAATATACAATAAAAATTGATGTAAAAAAGAATAGGGAATTATGTATAAAGAGCACGAAAAAAAATAAATATTGCTACGACAGATGAACGTGCTGCAGTGAATTTATTAGGCGTGAAAATTATGTAACCAACGATTTGGAATACAGAACCGATATGAAAACATAAGATAGAATTGTTATGTTGGATTTTTAGATTGGGTTGTTTTACCTCTGAGCGGCACTTTTTTGCACACCATGGGCTAAATGGCCAGGTCACATGGACCCCGAAGGCTCAGAGGAGGTTGGGGGAGGGAACCCACTGGAACAGCTGTTGGAAGACAGATGGTAGTCTCCCGTTAAGGCCATCCAGCGTGTTCTTTAACGTGCACAGGGTATGACTCTCCCGCACACGGAGCCACGGCTTAACGTCCCATCCGACGGACGGCTGTCTTTTCAAGCCCATCGGTGTCCCCTACTGACCGTGGGCAGGGTGGGGAATTATGCGGAGACAAATCTCAACGCTGACCCAGCTGCATACGGGGCCACGGCTTAACGTCCCATCCGACGGACGGCGGCCTTTCCTACTGACCATGGGCAGGGCGGGGAATTATGCGGAGACAAATCTCAACGCTGACCCAGCTGGGACTCGAACCTGGGAACTGCAGATTACGAGTCTGGTGTTATTGTTGGAGTTTCCGGAGTTTTGGATATCCGAAAAGAGGCATGATCAGTTTCAGTATGTACGTGATGGGTGTATAAAGGGAAGAAATATTTTTATATGGTGAGTGCGCGGAAGGTTGATTAGTTTATTGGTGTGGATCGTGTTGGTAAGCGGGTAAAGGAAAAGAAGAATTCGTCGTCTTGTGCGTGGTGATAAACGTCGGAAAAGAATTGGTTCTGAGAAACCAGTTCACTTAGCCGCAGTTTTGGAGTGCTTGAGGACTAAAGAGGACTAAGAAGGAAGTCATTTGGTGTATAGTTATTTAGTTTGTTTAGGAATTGGTAAGGATATTCTCGTTAGATTGAGTATTTATTTACCAACATGATTTTATTGTTCATTAAATGATATTAGCCTTGTTTTGTGATTTGGATGTGAATACAATTGAGATAACGGAGTCTTCTGAAAGTTTATCTTTGTATCGTTAGAGAGTTTCGTGCCGGTTGACTTAGTTTGTTTATAAATAATTTCATCCATGCTTTTGTAATAATTTGCATTGTTTTAGTAATTAATATTGTAAGAATATTTACTTGAACTCACGCTCAGTGCTCATCCATTTTAATTTGCAACAATATTGTTGCGGATTACAAAAATGGATAGCCACTGAGCGTGAGTATTAAAAGCTATATTTCAAAACCAAATTCAATACAAGGTAAATTGTTACAAAGGAAATATGGATGAAGTATCTTATTAACAAATCAACTATTAACATGCACAAGTCATCAATCTTCCTGCGTAGAGCACACAATATCAGCTCTGTGTATTTTACTAAATACTACCTTTTACTTGATTTACCAGGTCACCCGAAGATCTTCACTCGTAAACCAATTCTCGTCCTGTGCTAATAACTTTTCACACACTAGCCGAACAAAAAGACAGTCCGTGTAGACATTCGAAGTTAGCCATAAAAGTTCCCACTTTTATACTTCCGCGTATACACAACACATCAAGTTACTTCTTGATACTTAACGATAAAAGATCCCACTTTTATCCTTCCGCGTATACACAACACATCAAGTTACTTCTTGATACTTACGCGCACTGTCTCAGAACAGCTCACCGTCCATTTTCGAACTCTCCGACCGTTACAACACAACGACCGTTACCGCTCCACTCTTCTTCTCCAAATTCTCCCAAAGTTCTTCTTCGTTGGCTGAAACTTTTTGCTTTCGGTTGCCAGATTCCTTCTGTCGTAACACTGCCCCCTTCCTAGGTCTTGTTCGTCCCGAACAATTCTGGATTCCAAAGTTTCTTCAGTTCTTCGATGAAACGGGGCCAAACGATCCACGTGAACCACCTTGCACTTCGTAGCTGGACGTCGACGAATGCGATATTCCACGTCTGTGTCAAAATGAAAGCGAATCTCATTATGACTTAGATTTCTTTTCTGACTGAAGCCTCGTCCACAAATATAATACGTGTAAGGCCTATAGCCCTTGTGAACACGTTTATGTCTCCGCAGGAAGAAGAATCGACTAAGAGTTTTCGTGCAAAACCTGTAAAAAGTTTTCTTCTTTGTCGAAAGTTTTCTTCTTTGGATTTTTACTTCTATCAACAGTAACAAGGAATGAAAGTCATTAGTGACATAAAATCTAGGGAGAATTTTCATCCTGCAATCTGACCCTTTTGTCAGTTGACTTTCACTTAATTCAGAACTGTCGTGATGAACCTTCAGCCATATTTCACCTGATTCCATTTGATCCCCAAGGTGCTTCACAAATATAATATCAGCTCCATAATTCTTTTTAGCTCTTCGGTCCATCTCCTCCTTCCATACTCTTGCTAGAACTGCAGCTTCTAATCCGACAACCTTACCTGTTTCTCCTGTATAAGTGAAATCAGTGATGTGTCGGGCTGCTAGCAATATTTTTTCTGTTTTACCTTCACATAGCCAGCTTGCAACATCTTCAGATACTCCTTGTTCTATTAACATGTTACGAAACTTGTTCAAAGCATTGCCGTTATGCAGAACCTTACGGACACGTGATGCTTCATCTACCCTATTATCCACAATGTTCACAAAACGCAGAAGTTCTCCTAACTCTTCGACGAGCTCTTGCAGTTCCAAGGATCCGTTACCAAGGAAACACTGAACAGCTTCCACCACTTCCAGAGAGTTGTCAACAGAGTTTTCAAGAGGTGAATCCATGTTGCTGATAACAGCTGAACAACTCAAACTCTTCATTCCACGAGCTTGTGATGCTGCAACCATTTTCTTAACTAAATCAACAGCAACATCTTCTGTACTGATGAGATCAATAGCTTCTTTTCCGAATTCAACATCATAAACCAAAGCGCACACTCCTTCAGCCAGCTTTTTGGACACAATTGAGCATCTCATTAGAGGAACGCTACCTACGGTAGCCGTCGGATCCTTGCAGCGGTAAATCTCCTTATCTGTTGGCACCAGCTCCTCTGTCTGTCCTACGATGCAGCATCCGACGTCTTCCCTCATCTGCTCGATTTTATCTTTAGTGCAGTCGACTGTGAAGCCAGGGATGGATTCCAATTTGTCCAGAGTATCTCCCGTCAATTGGCGAGCACGACCGGAGATCATAGGGACCTTGAGACCTAAAGCAGCAAGTGCAGGAGCCAAGACAAGACTCACTTTGTCGCTGACACCTCTTGTGTTGTGTTTATCCACCATCCGATGGCGCCACTCGGGTCTCCAGCAAAACACATGACCCGAGGAGGTCATAGTTGCTGTTTCTTCGGAATTCACTTTCTTGGAGCTCTCATTGTAATTAGCCAGGGAAACATCAGTCATGATTGCCAAATTGTTCATTCTGGAGATCAGCGACGAGTTTTGTAACATGATATTGTCCACTTTAGAGCTCTTGTAGTCGTGATAAAACTTTTCTATATCCTTATAATCTAAATGGTTATAATGTCCAAATCTGCACATTGACTGTTCAGAAAAGAAATTCACCGTGGCTACGTTGAAATTATCTGAGGGATTCACTTCTCTCTGATCGTAACTCTGAGGCTTAGTTTCATCCAGAAAGTTAGTCTTTGAAGTACTGTCTCTGCCTGAAGCTCTTTTACTAGCATCACCTGTTATGCTTCTAAGCCATTCTTCGGAATTCCTCTTCCTTAAATCCCCACTTTCTATAAACGATTCAAGTGTGGCTATATGCTTCGGAAAAATCTCTCCGACTTCCGCGGTAAAGTCGAATGGCACTTTGTATCTATGATGAATGGACGCCTCTTCTTTACTCGGACCACTCTGCGAAACGTAAACTCTGTTTCGTTCCCCTTCATTACCACTCGTTACTCTGCCTTTGCGATAATTGTCCATGACGCATTTTGCTGACAGCGAGGAATAGAATACCTTTCGTGTGGATCTCTCTTCAGATCGTGCCAGACTTGTACACCTAGGTATTTTGAACTGCAAAGCGTACTGTATAGTAGTCTCACAGCTCTCTGATCTGTGTGATTGTTCTTCACAGTTCCTAGACATGTCACCAGCGACATAGACACTCTGCCATGCATTACCAGTAGTTGCGTGGTCAAAGGCATTATCTGCGCTATCTCTACAATCCTTGATTTCCAGTAGCAGATCCACATTTTTATATGCGTTGCCTTTCTCTTTTTCTTTTCCATGTTTACAATCTAACTTAACACTATCAAGATCATCTTTTTCACTGACAAATTCAACATTTAAACTATTGCATTGTCTATTGAGTTCGGTTTTATTATCCTTGAACTGATCAATAATCTTACCAACTTGAGAAGCCACTTCAGCTCTCATCTCAGTATTTTGTGCGGCCAGGTCACCTCTTTTATTTCTCAACTCATTATTTTGTGCGGCCATTTGGGCTTTCAAATCATCTTTTTGAGAAACTATCTCAGTCCTCAACTCATTATTTCGTGCGGTCATTTCGGCTTTCAAATCAGTCATCAGCGTAGTCATATCGGCTTTGAAGCCATATATCAACTTTACTAATTCATCCATACTTCTAGTTAACGGCATTCAATTAATTAATCCCACTCCTGACACCAAATGTTGCGGATTACAAAAATGGATAGCCACTGAGCGTGAGTATTAAAAGCTATATTTCAAAACCAAATTCAATACAAGGTAAATTGTTACAAAGGAAATATGGATGAAGTATCTTATTAACAAATCAACTATTAACATGCACAAGTCATCAATCTTCCTGCGTAGAGCACACAATATCAGCTCTGTGTATTTTACTAAATACTACCTTTTACTTGATTTACCAGGTCACCCGAAGATCTTCACTCGTAAACCAATTCTCGTCCTGTGCTAATAACTTTTCACACACTAGCCGAACAAAAAGACAGTCCGTGTAGACATTCGAAGTTAGCCATAAAAGTTCCCACTTTTATACTTCCGCGTATACACAACACATCAAGTTACTTCTTGATACTTAACGATAAAAGATCCCACTTTTATCCTTCCGCGTATACACAACACATCAAGTTACTTCTTGATACTTACGCGCACTGTCTCAGAACAGCTCACCGTCCATTTTCGAACTCTCCGACCGTTACAACACAACGACCGTTACCGCTCCACTCTTCTTCTCCAAATTCTCCCAAAGTTCTTCTTCGTTGGCTGAAACTTTTTGCTTTCGGTTGCCAGATTCCTTCTGTCGTAACAATATGTTAAAATATTTCAATTTTTTTTATGCCGTCTAAACAATCAAAAATAAACTGCAGTTGCCAATGAGGAAATGATTTGCTGAATTTCTTTAATTTGAAATAAAGACAAGGTTTTTTTTTCTAGGAGAAATAAAAAAATAAGCACCGAATATTTAAGCCCAACCAGCAAAAAAATGAAATAAATTCTGAAAGGAAATTCTCAGCAATAAGTTGACTGATGAGGATATTACGTTTGTACGTTTCATTTTATACGCACAATAACGTTTCTAAGTTTAAATCATTTAACAATGGAGCGAATTCTGTCTTTTCTGGAATGATAGCAAGGACCCTTGAAAGAGAGTAATTACTGGGAACAGCACTCGTTTCCTGTATTCTTTAGACTTCATTCCTTCGATAAAACGTATTCAATATGAAAATGGATTCAGCGAATCGATTACGAAGCGCGATGAGGCGAAGCAAAAACTTCCTTCTCTGCCGCACTGAGGAAGGATTTCAGTTCTTCCGATTCTTTTCAGTGGAGCCAAATGTAGTCAAAAGGAAGAGAAAGACATTGA
Organism: Ryuthela nishihirai; assembly: GCA_038380435.1. NCBI lineage: Eukaryota > Metazoa > Arthropoda > Arachnida > Araneae > Heptathelidae > Ryuthela > Ryuthela nishihirai. Next base: position 74,347,601 of record JAWZYU010000010.1, read on the forward strand.
AGAGGAAGCTTCAGCAAAAGATTGAAGTCAATAAATAATTTTATTCCTCACTCGTAACACAAATCAAAATGAATAATCCTTGAGAGGGGAAGCTTTTGGAGTAACTATAGATACAGTCGCCGAAAAAGAAATATCCGAACACTACGGTTGATTAGAGAATTCAGAAAAATATCTGGAACGTGTACAGCAACTGTACACACTCCAGTTACCGTTCACAGCAAACTGAAGCTTATAACAAATAAATATATATATAATGCGTATGAACATATAGTGCAATGAATATGGAGAGTGTGCAGTTACCGTTCACAGCAAACTGGAGCGTATAACAAATATATATATATATATATAATGCGTATGAATATATAGTGCAATGAATATGGAGAGTGTGTAGTTACCGTTCGTAGCAAACTGAAGCGTATAACAAATAAATATATATATATAATGCGTATGAATATATAGTGCAATGAATATTGAGTGTGTGCAGTTACCGTTCACAGCAAACTGGAGCGGTTGCGGTTAATGTTCACAGCACATTGGATCGTGTGAGCTCACAAAAACCTAGATCGTGTGGGCCCACTCACAGAAATATTGAGCGTGTGCAGTTACCGTTCACAGCAAACTGGAGCGTGTGCAGTAACTGCACACGCTCCAGTGAATTCAGCGAATCAGTTCAGCTCCAGTGAATTCACGCTCCAGTGAATTCAGTTCAGCGAAATGAAACTTAATGTTACAAATAAATATATCATAGGTATATATATATTTATTTGTAACATTGTTTCATTTTGCATAAAAAATTTCTGATTTGACCTGGTTATCCTTTTAAAATAATGAGGCGAACTGATAAGATTTGCGAATGGGACAGAATTCCACAGATGTTGGGTTGTTTTACCTCTGAAAGGCACTCTTTTGTACACAATGAGCTAAATGGCGAGATCACTAAGGCTTCAAGGACCCAGAAAATTCTGGAGGAGGGAAACCCACTGGACAACGTAATACTGTGTAGCAATCCCGGTGTTCCGGAATTCTGAGACTGCACTACACCTTGAGGGAGTTGCCACGAAACCACATGCACTAGCTAGAGAACATTCTATAATCTGCCTTCATTGAACATTCCTAACTGCGGGAGAAGACCTGCAGAAGAGACAGTGAAATGCAACACTCCGTCTGTTCTTTAACGTGCAGAGATTATGGCTCTCCTGGCACTCCAGCGCGGGTGGCTCAGTCGGTAGCGCGCCAGACTCGGGTTCGAGTCCCAGCTGGGTCAGCGTTGAGATTTATCTCCGCAAAACTCCCTGCCATGCCCACGGTCAGTAGGGGACACCGATGGGACGTTAAGCCGTGGCCCCGTGTGCGGGAGAGCCATACCCTGTGCAAGTTAAAGAACACGCTGAATGGCCTTGACGGTAGGCAACCAATCTGTCTCCCAACAGCTGTTCCTATGGGTTCCCTCCCCCAACGTTCTCTGAGCCTTCGGGGTCCTTGTGACTTGGTCATTTAGCCCATGGTGTACAAAAAAGTGCCGCTCAGAGGTAAAACAACCCACCCAAATCCTGCACAGTGAACCACGTCTTAATGTCCCAGCCGACGGTCTGCGGTCTTTCGAAGGCCTTTGGTGACTCCTTTCTTACCAAGAGCAGAGTGGCTCGAACCTGAAACTGCAGATTAGGAGCGTGGCGTCCTACTGATTGAGGTACTTCTAATCCCTCCCTCCACACACGTGCGATGAATTTATGAGAGGTGAAACTTGAGGAGCTTGAGTTAACCCAGCCCTTACAAAAACAGGAATCGCTCAAATAACTCCATAATCTGGGATAGAATTTATGGTAGCAGTGACATTAGGATTTTTGTGGCCTATGTAAGAAAGAGCCTTAGATTAGGGAGTTTCTTAGAAGTTTAAATTGCACGGTAATCATGGAAGAAAGTCTCGCTAATCGCTAATTGTAATTGTAAAATAATTTGGGTTGGGTTGTTTTACCTCTGAGCGGCACTTTTTTGCACACCATGGGCTAAATGGCCAGGTCACATGGACCCCGAAGGCTCAGAGAAGGTTGGGGGAGGGGACCCACTGGAACAGCTGTTGGGAGACAGATGGTAGCCTCCCGTCAAGACCATCCAGCATGTTCTTTAACCTGCACAGGGTATGGCTCTCTCGCACACGGGGCCACGGCTTAACGTCCCATCCGACGGACGGCGGCCTTTCCAAGCCCATCGGTGTCCCCTACTGACCGTGGGCAGGGCGGGGAATTTTGCGGAGATAAATCTCAACGCTGACCCAGCTGGGACTCGAACCTGGGAACTACAGATTACGATTTTGGCACGCTACTGACTGAGCCACCCCCGCCCCAAAATAATTTGGTAATTCCCTGTTGTGTGGAAGGCGCAATATTTTCGAAACGGAAATACATTCCGTAATACAGGAAAATGTCACGTGAAGGGAGAATGGAGATCGATACATGAATGCTGGCAAAGTAAAGGGAGGAGTGTGTGAATGAATGCTTAAAATACTAAAGGGAGGAGTGTGTGAATGAATGCTTAAAAACGTCAAGTCTCAACTCAAGTAGGAATGGCGGCAAACTCAAAGAGTCTGGGTCACGTGAATGCTGGCAGATTGAAATGCGAGATAAAATTATTGTGAAACTTAAAAGGGAAGAGGGCTCGAGGACTTCAAGTTCAAGATGGGAGGAAGAGAATTGATCTTCAAGATGATCGTGACCTTAAAATCATTGGAAATCACTGGATGAGAATTGTGCCTGAAAAGCCTCTTACATGTATTGGCGTCGAGAGTTTCCATTTGTTTTGTTTCTCTGCTAAGCTAGGTCAGGGAATGATCTGGGTTAGAGGATCAGAGAACAAAGAAATAATAGACAACACATTACGAGTTGAATGTGAGAACAAATCCCTCTGAGCCTCGATATCGCCAAATTCGCTCTCCAATTTTCGTCTATGATGTTCATTTGAAGCGAGTGCGTGACTGCAAATCCGGATCTCTCGTGGGAAGAGGCTGGATTCGGAGGATGCCGAGGAGTTGTTTACTTTTCTCCTCAGTCGTTGAGTGACGAGTTAGCCTTTCAAATTGCACATAAATGTCGTTCAATTACTTAAATTGGCTCGCTGATCTGTAATAAAGAGCTTTTTTTCTCAGTCTTCCCAATATATAGGAGCCATTAGTCTGTAAAAGAAGAACTTGAGCAAATTTAAAGCTCTCCAAACACAAAAGGATGCTAAAAAATGTTTCTAAATTGTCTGCATTTCTCATAACATGCGTCTTTCTGCAAAGGAGGAGTCCCAGCATAATAGTTAAGTTCACCATTATACTATCAGATGAGATAAATATATATATTTGTCCAAAAATGTTTGTCTTTTAAACAGAGTGACTTTCGTCTTAGTGTTCTCAAAGTTTTTCCAATTCCGAATCACACAAGACGGAGGGAAAAAACTTGACCTTTCGTCACAGACGTCTGATAGAGCCATGTTAGTGTAATGCATCGTTGAGGTCACTAGCTTTGAGCGGCAGTTTTTTTGCACACAATGGGCTAAATGGCCAGATCTCAGGGGCTCAGAGTCCATACCAAGGGCCTCAGAAAAGGCCTCAGGGGCTCAGAGAAGATTAGAGAAAGTCGATCTACTGGACTGCTGTTAGGAGACAGATGCAAGCATTCTGTCAAGGCCATCCAGCGTGTTCTTTCATGCGAACAGGAAATGGCTTTTGTGCACACGGGGCCACGGATTTATGTTCCATCGACGGAAGGTAGGGGTTATCGGAGATAAATCTCAACGCAGGCGCAGTTGGAATCAGGGGCATATAACAATACGGCGGCAGTAGCGGCAAAATGACTCGGGCATAGATCTTCTGGGGACCACTCAAAATCAAACTCGGTCTACACCAAAAGCAAAAAAGACTGAAATTATCATAATTGTGATAATTGTTATTTTCTTGATATCATAGATTACGGCGAACCGGAATTAAATCAGTGATCGTTTTGCCGAAGAGGTGGGTTGATTGGGTTGTTTTACCTCTAAGCGGCACTTTTTTGCACACCATGGGCTAAATGGCCAGGTCACAGGGACCCCGAAGGCTCAGAGAAGGTTGGGGAGGTGACCCACTGGAACAGCTGTTGGGAGACAGATGGTAGCCTCTCGTCAAGGCCATCCAGCGTGTTCTTTAACGTGCACAGGGTATGGCTCTCCCGCACATGGGGCCACGGCTTAACGTCCCATCCGACGGACGGCGACCTTTCCAAGCCCATCGGTGTCCCCTACTGACCGTGGGCAAGGCGGGGAATTTTGCGGAAATAAATCTCAACGCTGACCCAGCTGGGACTCGAACCTGGGAACTACAGATTACGAGCCTGGCGCGCTACCGACTGAACCACTCCCGCCCCATTTTTGCCAGACCACAGCAACGAAACTAATCTCTCGGCCAATCGGAGACATCTGTGAACAAAAACTTTTTTCAACGGAACACTCTTTCCGGATAATTAAAAAACATCTTTAAAGTTTGCTTATATATATATAACCATTATTACGCTGCAAAATGTTTTTGAAAACTTTGCAAACTTTTGTTATTTAAGAGATGCACATGGATAACACGTACGACCCTTCTTCCCATGAAAGCTTAGAAGCTAAGTGGCGAAACATGTTATGGGACACCAAAGCGATGCATAACATGTTTTAACTGTGGAACTTTTCATTTTATGTGTGTTACATAGAAGTTTAGTTTGCTTCAGATGAAAAAGATGAACAACCTTTCGGCGGAGAAAAAGAATCAGGACCTGACGTCAACCGAAGCAAGCAAGTTATAAATGGACATTTTAGTATCCATTCATGATAAATGGTAAGACATTAACCCTCGGTGGCAACATTGGATATGTTTAATAAATGCAACGAAGTCAAGAAAAAATCTTGAGCTAGCTTAAAATGATATAAAAATCGTACGAGTAAAGAGATTGAGTTTTTTTTATGCTTTTCTTACGTATCTCTAAGTACTGAAAGTTTTTAAAGATTTTTACAGCGTAATAGTGACGAAGCATGAGCAAATAAGAAGCAGTGAGCATGGGAGCCTGCAGGAATTTTTCCGGGGGGGAGGGGGAAGAAGGAATTTTCCAGCTGAATGCAAAAACAAATCTATATTTCAAGATAGAAATATTTATGTCAAGACGTTGGTTTGCGTTGTTTTATCTCTGAGAGGCACTTTTTGGTACAGTCGCTCAAAAAAGTATCCGAACACTATGGTTGATTGCAAAATTCAGAAAAAATATCTGGAACGTGTACAGCAACTGTACACGCTCCAGTTACCGTTCGCAGCAAACTGGAGCGTGTGCAGTAACTGCACACGCTCCAGTTTGCTGCGAACTCTGCACACGCTCCAGTAGAACGCTCCAGTAACTGCACACGCTCCAGTAGAAATATCTGGCAACGATTTTTTTAGAAATTAGTCATCTGGCAACCTTCGTGTCACGAAGGTTGCCAGATGACTAATTTCTAAAAAAATCAATGCCAGATATTTTTTCCGAATTTTGCAATCAACCATAGTGTTCGGATACTTTTTTGAGCGACTGTACACAATGGGCTAAATGGCGAGGTCACAAGGACTCAAAAAAGGCTGGGAGGAAGGGAACCTACTGGACAGCTGTTAGGAGTCAGATGGAAGCCTCCGTCCAGCGTGTTCTCTAACACTGAATCACGGCTTAACGTCTCATCCGACGGACGATGGCCTTTCGAAGGCCGTTGGTGCCTCCTTTCTCACCGAGAGCAGGATGGGGCTTTTGGGAGATAAATCTCAAAGCTGACCTAGGTGAGAATCGAACCTGGGAGCTGCAGATCACGAGTCTTCCCGCGCTACCGAGTGAATCACCCCTGCCCCATTAATGAGTGTAGTTGCAAATAAGGAATCATGCATACTTCATATCTTAATACAACTGGGTTAAAAGGCGAAACCTTAGAGCTAAGTTGGAGTATGTGTAAGGTGATCCACTGGAAGTCTCAAGGCCATCCTGTTCTTTGGTGTGCATAGGATTTAGCTCTTTGCACAATGGCCCACGGATTAACGTTGCCTCTGACAGACGGTGGCCTTTGTAAGCCCCTTGTTGTCCTCTTTCACCCCGAGGGCACAGCGGGAGTTGGCGAAGAAAATATCAACGTAGGCAGAGTGTGGATTCGAACCTGGAACATCCATTTATCAGCCTGGCCTGCTGCCGACAGAACCACCTACACTGCCCCGAATCAGAGCTGGAAATGTTGGGCTAATCTGAACTCTTGCCTTACTCTGAAATCATAACTTGAATGTAGCTTTCCAAAGATTTCCCTGTTTACCATTGAACGGTGTTTACCTGTTATAATTTCGCTGTTGTTTACCTTTGAACCATCTTGACACCACTAACTTGATCTTGAATGCGTCTAATATTCGCATTTGGTAAACTACTTCACTTAAGCCTTTCAGTATACTGTTGTTTCGTATTTTGAATAAGAGTGTTGCGAACTCTTTACTGGTACAAACACTCTTATTAATGTTTCAATTAATAAGAGTGTTTTCAATTAATAAGAGTGCTGCTGGGTTGCTTTGATGAAATATTTGTTTCCAGTTGGGTTGGGTTGTTTTACCTCTGAGCGGCACTTTTTTGCACACCATGGGCTAAATGGCCAGGTCACATGGACCCCGAAGGCTCAGAGAAGTTTGGGGGAGGGGACCCACTGGAACAGCTGTTGGGAGACAGATGGTAGCCTCCCGTCAAGGCCATCCAGCGTGTTCTTTAACGTGCACAGGGTATGGCTCTCCCGCTCACGGGGCCACGGCTTAACGTCCCATCCGACGGACGGCGACCTTTCCAAGTCCATCGGTGTCCCCTACTGACCGTGGGCAAGGCGGGGAATTTTGCGGAAATAAATCTCAACGCTGACCCAGCTGGGACTCGAACTTGGGAACTACAGATTACGAGCCTGGCGCGCTACCGACTGAGCCACCCCTGCCCCACGTCTTACGACACGCCGTCACGATTTTCCCATTATATAATTTGCCAAATAGTTGTTGGCCTTCTTAATTAGTGAATAATAAAAACCTTTTCTCCAAAACAGTGATTTTTGATGGTATTAAAAGCTCCCGAATACTATTATGATGTTAAGCTGATACGGAAAATGATCGGTGGGCTTATTTGAAATATTAAAATATAGTAAAAGTGGGCAGTGAAGCAAAAAAACAATTGAAGTCCACTACTCTAAAATATAGGTCCCCAACTAGTTGACGGAAGGCTACACTTGGATAAAAATAATAATTCATGCCGCGTGCTGTATATCATTAAAAGTGGATATATATATCCGTTGAACGCCAATCATTTGAGATTTATCTTGCGGCATCTTGTAAATTAGAGGTTCTCAACGTAGGGTATGCGGTAAAATGTTTTTTGGGTACACCGTGAGAACTCAAAAGTCGCTAGATCTAGTAATAAAGTCGCTCGACTTTATCAAGAATTGCAGTCAAATATTTGTTACCTTTCACAACAACTTATTTATGTTCTTCTTTAACTGCTTTAAAAAACAAATATAGGAACAGGCTGAATGTTGAAGATGACTTGCGACTCTATCTTAGTAAGATAACCCCAACCATTGATGAACTGTGCAAGCGCAAACAAGCGCAACCATTTCACTGATTACCCAGTAAAATGTTTATAATTTTATAAGATTTGTTAAATTATTTGTCATTTTTTGTGTTTATCGATATATGTAAATTATGAATACAAAATTTAATATTTATATATATATATGTTTTATTTTATTCCCATTGTTATACTATAACTATAGTTTTATCTATCTATACAAGGGGTACGCCAGTTACATACACATTTCCAGGGGGTACGTGAAGCATAAAAGGTTGAGAACCTCTGATATATATGTTTTATTTTATTCCCATTGTTATACTATAACTATTGTTTTATCTATCTATACAAGGGGTACGCCAGTTACATACACATTTCCAGGGGGTACGTGAAGCATAAAAGGTTGAGAACCACTGATATATGTTTTATTTTATTCCCATTGTTATACTATAACTATAGTTTTATCTATCTATACAAGGGGTACGCCAGTTGTATACACATTTCCAGGGGGTACGTGAAGCATAAAAGGTTGAGAACCATTGATATATATGTTTTATTTTATTCCCATTGTTATACTATAACTATTGTTTTATCTATCTATACAAGTGGTACGCCAGTTACATACACATTTCCAGGGGGTACGTGAAGCATAAAAGGTTGAGAACCTCTGATATATATGTTTTATTTTATTCCCATTGTTATACTATAACTATTGTTTTATCTATCTATACAAGTGGTACGCCAGTTACATACACATTTCCAGGGGGTACGTGAAGCATAAAAGGTTGAGAACCTCTGATATATATGTTTTATTTTATTCCCATTGTTATACTATAACTATTGTTTTATCTATCTATACAAGGGGTACGCCAGTTACATACACATTTCCAGGGGGTACGTGAAGCATAAAAGGTTGAGAACCACTGATATATATGTTTTATTTTATTCCCATTGTTATACTATAACTATAGTTTTATCTATCTATACAAGGGGTACGCCAGTTACATACACATTTCCAGGGGGTACGCGAAACATAAAAGGTTGAGAACCACTGATATATATGTTTTATTTTATTCCCATTGTTATACTATAACTATAGTTTTATCTATCTATACAAGGGGTACGCCAGTTACATACACATTTCCAGGGGGTACGTGAAACATAAAAGGTTGAGAACCACTGATATATATGTTTTATTTTATTCCCATTGTTATACTATAACTATAGTTTTATCTATCTATACAAGGGGTACGCCAGTTACATACACATTTCCAGGGGGTACGCGAAACATAAAAGGTTGAAAACCACTGATATATATGTTTTATTTTATTCCCATTGTTATACTATAACTATAGTTTTATCTATCTATACAAGAGGTACGCCAGTTACATCCAGGGGGTATGTGAAGCATAAAAGGTTGAGAACCTCTGATATATATGTTTTATTTTATTCCCATTGTTATACTATGACTATAGTTTTATCTATCTATACAAGGGGTACGCCAGTTACATACACATTTCCAGGGGGTACGTGAAGCATAAAAGGTTGAGAACCACTGATATATATGTTTTATTTTATTCCCATTGTTATACTGTAACTATAGTTTTATCTATCTATACAAGGGCTACGCCAGTTACATACACATTTCCAGGTGGTACGTGAAGCATAAAAGGTTGAGAACCACTGATATATATGTTTTATTTTATTCCCATTGTTATACTATAACTATAGTTTTATCTATCTATACAAGGGCTACGCCAGTTACATACACATTTCCAGGGGGTACGTGAAACATAAAAGGTTGAGAACCACTGATATATATGTTTTATTTTATTCCCATTGTTATACTGTAACTATAGTTTTATCTATCTATACAAGGGGTACGCCAGTTACATACACATTTCCAGGGGGTACGTGAAGCATAAAAGGTTGAGAACCACTGATATATATGTTTTATTTTATTCCCATTGTTATACTATAACTATAGTTTTATCTATCTATACAAAGGGTACGCCAGTTACATACACATTTCCAGGGGGTACGTGAAACATAAAAGGTTGAGAACCACTGATATATATGTTTTATTTCATTCCCATTGTTATACTATAACTATTGTTTTATCTATCTATACAAGGGGTACGCCAGTTACATACACATTTCCAGGGGGTACGTGAAGCATAAAAGGTTGAGAACCACTGATATATATGTTTTATTTTATTCCCATTGTTATACTATAACTATAGTTTTATCTATCTATACAAAGGGTACGCCAGTTACATACACATTTCCAGGGGGTACGTGAAACATAAAAGGTTGAGAACCACTGATATATATGTTTTATTTTATTCCCATTGTTATACTATAACTATAGTTTTATCTATCTATACAAGGGGTACGCCAGTTACATACACATTTCCAGGGGGTACGTGAAGCATAAAAGGTTGAGAACCACTGATATATATGTTTTATTTTATTCCCATTGTTATACTATAACTATAGTTTTATCTATCTATACAAGGGGTACGCCAGTTACATACACATTTCCAGGGGGTACGCGAAACATAAAAGGTTGAGAACCACTGATATATATGTTTTATTTTATTCCCATTGTTATACTATAACTATAGTTTTATCTATCTATACAAGAGGTACGCCAGTTACATCCAGGGGGTATGTGAAGCATAAAAGGTTGAGAACCTCTGATATATATGTTTTATTTTATTCCCATTGTTATACTATGACTATAGTTTTATCTATCTATACAAGGGGTACGCCAGTTACATACACATTTCCAGGGGGTACGTGAAGCATAAAAGGTTGAGAACCACTGATATATATGTTTTATTTTATTCCCATTGTTATACTGTAACTATAGTTTTATCTATCTATACAAGGGCTACGCCAGTTACATACACATTTCCAGGTGGTACGTGAAGCATAAAAGGTTGAGAACCACTGATATATATGTTTTATTTTATTCCCATTGTTATACTATAACTATAGTTTTATCTATCTATACAAGGGCTACGCCAGTTACATACACATTTCCAGGGGGTACGTGAAACATAAAAGGTTGAGAACCACTGATATATATGTTTTATTTTATTCCCATTGTTATACTGTAACTATAGTTTTATCTATCTATACAAGGGGTACGCCAGTTACATACACATTTCCAGGGGGTACGTGAAGCATAAAAGGTTGAGAACCACTGATAGATATGTTTTATTTTATTCCCATTGTTATACTATAACTATAGTTTTATCTATCTATACAAGGGCTACGCCAGTTACATACACATTTCCAGGGGGTACGTGAAACATAAAAGGTTGAGAACCACTGATATATATGTTTTATTTTATTCCCATTGTTATACTGTAACTATAGTTTTATCTATCTATACAAGGGGTACGCCAGTTACATACACATTTCCAGGGGGTACGTGAAGCATAAAAGGTTGAGAACCACTGATATTTATGTTTTATTTTATTCCCATTGTTATACTATAACTATAGTTTTATCTATCTATACAAGGGATACCCAGTTACATACACATTTCCAGGGGGTACGTGAAGCATAAAAGGTTGAGAACCACTGATATACGTTTTATTTTATTCCCATTGTTATACTATAACTATAGTTTTATCTATCTATACAAGGGGTACGCCAGTTACATACACATTTCCAGGGGGTACGTGAAGCATAAAAGGTTGAGAACCACTGATATATATGTTTTATTTTATTCCCATTGTTATACTATAACTATAGTTTTATCTATCTATACAAAGGGTACGCCAGTTACATACACATTTCCAGGGGGTCCGTGAAGCATAAAAGGTTGAGAACCACTGATATATATGTTTTATTTTATTCCCATTGTTATACTATAACTATAGTTTTATCTATCTATACAAGGGGTACGCCAGTTACATACACATTTCCAGGGGGTACGTGAAGCATAAAAGGTTGAGAACCACTGATATATATATGTTTTATTTTATTCCCATTGTTATACTATAACTATAGTTTTATCTATCTATACAAGGGGTACGCCAGTTACATACACATTTCCAGGGGGTCCGTGAAGCATAAAAGGTTGAGAACCACTGATATATATGTTTTATTTTATTCCCATTGTTATACTATAACTATAGTTTTATCTATCTATACAAGGGGTACGCCAGTTACATACACATTTCCAGGGGGTACGTGAAGCATAAAAGGTTGAGAACTACTGATATATATGTTTTATTTTATTCCCATTGTTATACTATAACTATAGTTTTATCTATCTATACAAGGGGTACGCCAGTTACATACACATTTCCAGGGGGTACGTGAAGCATAAAAGGTTGAGAACCACTGATATATATATGTTTTATTTTATTCCCATTGTTATACTATAACTATAGTTTTATCTATCTATACAAGGGGTACGCCAGTTACATACACATTTCCAGGGGGTACGTGAAGCATAAAAGGTTGAGAACCACTGGTGTAAATAATGTTTATTGATTAATTTGTTTTGTAATGTTTCGATCTGCGGTTTTCATTAATTCATCACTCGATTTAGATTTACAAGAAAGAAGACAGAAAATTTTTACTTTTTAACAGAAGAAAACCACTCACCGTTCATTCCTCGACTTAATTATTTCCCCGTTTATTTTAATTAATTTTAAATTGAGAGGACAGTTTAAATATCGAAATTTCCTAAAAATCATAAGATCAATTTTATTTTTCAGTCCTCTGAATTTTAGTAACTGATCATAATAAGAACGGAATAAAATTCATAAACAGAGATGTATGTGTTGTTTGTGCTAAGCCAATGGAGGATGCTTTAATGACTCGATTAATTATATGATTCATTATATGGAGAGCGAAACCCTCCAAATAATTATTTGTAGTGAGTAGGAAAGATAACAAGATTTCGGCCGAACATTGGCAAGAAGATGATATAATATCTTTAAAAATCTGTTACCTCAAAGGAACCGTTTGCGTTATGAATCATGGTAATCATTTTCTCTGATGGACGGCTGATTTAAAAACGTCTAAGTTTTTAAATAAACTGCGATTGAATAGTTTTCAGATTAAAAAAAAAATATTTGGGGTTTAAGGATACTATGGGATTTATTGCATTCCAAGCTCTTGATATGAGCAAGGTTCGAGTCCAAAGCAATCTTTGCTTCGATACTTTCTCTGTTTATTAGCGACTTGTCCCCTATCAGAAAGGTAACAAATGGCTTCAAAGAGAGGAAACCATCCATCAGATCGAATGTTAAGCAGTGGCTCAGTGTTCGGAAGAGCTATAATTTCTGTACATCTAACATCCAGCAGATTCCTTCCCCACGCCTTGAGGTCCTTGTGATCTGGATTGTTTGGGTTGGGTTGTTTTACCTCTGAGCGGCACTTTTTTGCACACCATGGGCTAAATGGCCAGGTCACATGGACCCCGAAGGCTCAGAGAAGGTTGGGGGAGGGGACCCACTGGAACAGCTGTTGGGAGACAGATGGTAGCCTCTCGTCAAGGCCATCCAGCGTGTTCTTTAACGTGCACAGGGTATGGCTCTGCCGCACACGGGGCCACGGCTTAACGTCCCATCCGACAGACGGCGGCCTTTCCAAGCCCATCGGTGTCCCCTACTGACCGTGGGCAGGGCGGGGAATTTTGCGGAGATAAATCTCAACGCTGACCCAGCTGGGACTCGAACCTGGGAACTACGGATTATGAGCCTGGCGCGCTACCGACTGAGCCACCCCCGCCCCTGTGATCTGGACATTTTGCCCATTGTGTAAAAAAAAATTGCCACTCAGAGGTAAAAGAAAATGCAATCCAAAATCTCAACCGGTCTGAGCTTTAGAGTCCTTGTGATACATCCATTTAGCCTTCTATATAAGAGGCAGGTTGTGGTGGTAGTTCAATCAGTAGTGCGCCAGGCTCGTAATATACAGTTTCCAGGTTCGATTCCCAACTGTGCCTACTTTGAGGATTATTTACCCCACTAACCCTCGTTCTGTCCTTAGTGAAAAAGGAGGCACCGTTGGTCTTCGAAAGGGTTGGGTTGTTTTACCTCTGAGCGGCACTTTTTTTGCACACCATGGGCTAAATGGCCAGGTCACATGGACCCCGTAGGCTCAGAGAAGGTTGGGGGAGGGGACCCACTGGAACAGCTGTGGGAGACAGATGGTAGCCTCCCGTCAAGGCCATCCCGCGTGTTCTTTAACGTGCACAGGGTCTGGCTCTCCCGCACACGGGGCCACGGCTTAACGTTCTATCCGACGGACGGCGGCCTTTTCAAGCCCATCGGTGTCCCCTACTGACCGTGGGCAGGGCGGGGAATTTTGCGGAGATAAATCTCAACGCTGACCCAGCTGGGACTCGAACCTGGGAACTACAGATTACAAGCCTGGAGCGCTACCGACTGAGCCACCCCCGCCCCAGGCTTCGAAAAAATACCGTCCGTCTGATTGGGAGAGAATCATAATTTCCTCCAGTTAAAGAACACGCTGAATGGCGTTCATGGAATGCTACCATCTGTCTCCTAACGGCTGTCGTGTGGGTTCCTTCCCTACTCAATTCTCAACCCTTTGGAGTTTTGGTGACTTGCCCATTTAGGGCATTGTGTGCAAAAACTGTTTCTCAAGAGGTAAAACATACCAGCACTCTATAGAAAATGCAATGAGAGAAACAACCCATCGTAACAATTAATTTTCAAATATTTTGTGAAATAAACAAATCTTTGTTTAAATTTCAATTTAAAGCAAAAGAATAAATAAAGATACAGCTCACTGGTAAAACAATATGTACAAATACTCATCAGATAACATTGGGCCAAATTTTGCAGACTAACTTCATCTACGTTTCATTATAATAATAATAATAATAAAATAAATACCCCCTCAAGCAGCTGCTTGCCACAGAGGTCTGACAGGAGCCTGTCAGTTTATATGCCATAGTAGAAGGTCTGTGAGGATTGCGGGATCTCAGCAGAAAAACGACACAAACATCCATGCCTTACCAGATTCCTTAGATCAGTTGCCAAGCGCTCTAACATTCGGCCACCGGTTTACGTATATTTTAATATATATTTAAAAACATTTGAAGTTCAGGACAATATTTATTGCATGTGAATCAGCAAAAACAATTCCATGGGGACAATGAAGGCAATTCTTCTAATTCGAATTATTCATATCGCAGAATACTCTTAATGAGAGCTTTCAAAATGCTATTAAATGTATTTTTAAGTGGGAGGAAGGGCCCACCCCCTTCCGCTCACCCATGCTTATTCCATTATACATTGTAGAAAATATCTTCCAAATGCATTTAAAGTTAAGGAGACAGAGATTGCTGAAAATGAGTTATATTCTATTCAAACAAATGTTTTAAAACAAACGCTTCTGAGAGCATACCGTGGAGGATTAAATCTTGTCGTAAAAACAAACAAGCCGGGATTACGCTGTTTCGAATTCTTAGAATCAATGTCATTAAAAAGCGATTATAACTCGAGAACTAAGCCAGGTTGAGCAAATGTTTACTACAGAGAGTTCATTATGTTGAAAGATTGGTGCAAAGAGAAAGGTTCGTACAGCAGTGATGTTCAACTGCTGTTAGAAGCTCAACTGTGTGTTATGACCTGGATTTGTTTTTGTTAGGAGCTCTTTGTTCCTGAGAGTCTAGCCTTTAGTTATTTTAGGATCATGCTGAAAGGAAAAGAAAATGAAAAGGTGGAAAAGAAGAGCGCTGATGCTGAGAGGAGGAAGTAGGATGGAAAGAGAGATTTTCGTTTTTGAAGGTAGCTATCTTAAATTACTTTCAGCGGAATAACTGGAATGTAAATTCAAAAGCGTCGGTTTGTGACGTGCAAAGTTCACGTGGTGCGGTTGAAGCAAGAGCATAGTACTCACTTATGCATGTAGCTGAATAACGTAGCTGATGGGAAAAATGAATATTTACTAAAGTCTTGCATTCAACAGGTAAACAAGAAAGGATTCTAGGAATAAACTGGCAAGTATTCTTTCCCAAGTAGTTCCCTGCGACGAAAATTCTTGTCTGGATGTTATGCTGCATTAGTTTCATTGTTTACTTCAACACTTCAGTTATCCAGAGTCTGAGACTATTGATTCGCCGCAGGAAGTTAAATTCGTAATATGAGCAAGCTCTTTCACACACAGACACACGTAAAACGCTCACAGTGATGCTCGCAATATTCTAAACTGCTGAACCGCACGAAATGTAGGCCTTTGTCATATTTTGTGTGCGTATTGCAGAAGAGCAATTGGACACAATAGAGACGAGTGTAATAGTTTGCGTTAGGTTTGTTTGCTGAAGCGCTTGCTACAGAATTCAAAGCCGTTTATGTGAAAGCCTGTTGAAATTCTCGCTGTCTGCACTCGTGTAAGAGTGTGTAGACTTACAATACCACTACACTATTAATGCATTTCGCTTCGTGTTATGTAACATAGTTGAATAATTTAGATTTAAAGAAACTATAAAATTGCTGATGTCCATGAAAACGATCTTGAGCCATGAATAGTGAGTATATATAATAATTTGACAGCATTCGTAACACTACACTGGTGTCCAAAAACTAAGCATATTCAAAACTTGTTATAAATATGTGACAAACGATTTTAATTATTAATAGTGCATTTTGTGTGTGAATGAAATAAAATATATGCAAGATAAATGTATGCCTTCCAAAAAGCATGGCGGGGGTGGCTCAGTCGGTAGCGCGCCAGGCTCGTAATCTGTAGTTCCCAGGTTCGAGTCCCAGCTGGGTCAGCGTTGAGATTTATCTCCGCAAAATTCCCCGCCTTGCCCACGGTCAGTAGGGGACACCGATGGGCTTGGAAAGGCCGCCGTCCGTCGGATGGGACGTTAAGCCGTGGCCCCGTGTGCGGGAGAGCCATACCCCGTGCACGTTAAAGAACACGCTGGATGGCCTTGACGGGAGGCTACCATCTGTCTCCCAACAGCTGTTCCAGTGGGTCCCCTCCCCCAACCTTCTCTGAGCCTTCGGGGTCCATGTGACCTGGCCATTTAGCCCATGATGTGCAAAAAAGTGCCGCTCAGAGGTAAAACAACCCAACCCAACCCTTTTTTCCTGCAGCTGTGTGAATATGTTTTAAAAACATTTTGCATATATTTCTGTGACGAAGTTTGCGAGAATTGGCCTCCAACAGAAAAAGCTGTCTTTGGTCTATTTATAAAACTTAAAGTTTATCTCTTTGAATATTTATCAACCGAATCACCTCGTGATAATCTTCTCAGAATCCTTCGATCATCCTCATCAAGAGCAAAAAGAGAGATCTCAGACTTACTTTTATCACTTTGACGAAAGCCTAATCAGTTTTTCTATAACTTATCTGTGAATGTTTACAAGGAATAAAACTTGATCAGATCGCAATAAATGTCGGCTTGAGGATCGTTTTGATTTGAATTCCTCATTATGGAGCATAACCGTGTGTCATCGCTTGAAAGGAAACATCAGTGGGAAGCTGGAAACTGGAGACCCCAAACGAATGAAAAAAAATATAGAGAGAATTATTCAATTAAGGATTCTTCTCCCAAAGTATATAAAACAAATCTATTGGTGTCAACTTATCAGGTAGGTTGGGTTGTTTTACCTCTGAGCGGCACTTTTTTGCACACCATGGGCTAAATGGCCAGGCCACAAGGACCCCGAAGGCTCAGAGAAGGTTGGGGGAGGGAACCCACTGGAACAGCTGTTGGGAGACAGATGGTAGCCTCCCGTCATGGCCATCCAGCGTGTTCTTTAACGTGCACAGGGTATGGCTCTCCCGCACACGGGGCCACGGCTTAACGTTCCATCCGACGGACGGCGGCCTTTCCAAGCCCATCGGTGTCCCCCACTGACCGTGGGTAGGGCGGGGAATTTTGCGGAGAAAAATCTCAACGCTGACCCAGCTGGGACTCGAACCTGGGAACTACAGATTACGAGCCTGGCGCGCTACCGACTGAGCCACCCCCGCCCCATTATCTGGTAGAAACCTGTTTTAATCTTGTGAACAATGACAGGAGCGAAAACTAATACAAGTCTGAGATAGAAAGGCATTTTTCGCAGCTGAGAAACTAAAAAGATGCAGCTGATGCTTAAACATCTTCAGATCCTGCTTGTTAGATTCGAGACAGAAATAGTTTTATGTTTTGGAATTCCTCCTTATAAAATTGTGTCTTTAAAACTTTGTCTTCTTCCTCGAGCATACGGTTGTGGTCAGAGTTGAAGAGTTCAGAGATGTTTGGATAGAGGGCATTTTTCATTTAGATGACTGCATTCAATAGCTATGGGCAGAGAACCCACAATTAGAAGTAAATGCTCTCTTGTTCAGCACTCGGACATCACTGACCTTAAAGGAGACATTTCTTCCCTTAAGGGTTATATTTTTTACAAGACGGTCTTACAGTTCTTGTTTATTTTAAGGAGCTGAAAACAAACTGATTCGAGCATGAAATTCAATCTCAGATTTCGGTAGCGAAAATAATAGGTTGGATTGTTTTACTTCTGAGCTGCACTTTTTTGGCACACAATGGGCTAAATGGCCAGGTAACAAGGATCTCGAAGGTTCAGAGAAGATTGGGGAAATGGGACTCAGTGGACAACTGTTAGGAGACCGGAGCCTCTGGTCAAGGCCATCCCCAGTTTTTTAAGTGCACTGGGTATGGCTCTCCCACATCGGATACGGCTTTACGTCCCATCCGACCGACGGCGGCCTTTTCAAGCCCATCGGTGTCCACTACTGACCGAAGACAAGGCGAGGAGTTTTGCGGAGATAAATCTCAACGACTGGCCAAGGTGGGACTCGAACCTGGGAACTACAGATTACGAGACTGGCGCGTTACAGACTGAGCCATCCTCACCACTGCGAAATTAACATGGTAGATTGTTATGACGTAAATGTTTAAAAAAAAATTGGCTTCGAAAGTATTAGTTGCCAAGGGAATAAGTTTCTTCATTATTCATCAGATTCGCTTGTACTTTTCTCACTCTATCAACACTCAGATTAACTGGCGCTTTTCCCAAACTCATCATCATTCATCCGATTCACTCGCACAATTCTCATTCTCTCGCCATCACTCATCAGATTCACTCAGTCTCCAAACGTTCAACACTCATCAGATTCTCAGAGTTTCCATTTTCTTCATCAAAGATTCATTAACTGTTTCCATCCTCATTAGATTGACTTTTTGCACCATCATTCCTCAGATTAATTAACTGTTTCCATCCTCATCCATCCTCATTATCACTCATTAGATTCATTCACTGTTCACACACCCATCAGATTCACTCACTGTATCCCCTTTCATCACCCTTCGGATTCACTCACTGTCAATAGCTACGGGCAGAGAATCCACAATTAGAAGTAAATGCTCCCTTTCATCATCCTTCTTCGGATTCACTCACTGTACAGTCGCTCAAAAAAGTATCCGAACACCATGGATGATTACAGAATTCAGAAACTATTGTTTCTGAATCTGGCAACGATTTTTTTAGAAATTAATGATCTGGCAACCTTCGTGTCACGTGACACGAAGTTTGCCAGATCACTAATTTCTAAAAAAAATCGTTGCCAGATATTGTTTCCGAATTGTGTAATCATCCATGGTGTTCGGATACTTTTTTGAGCGACTGTACCCACTCTCATCAAAGGCAGTGTGTGGATCAGTCAGTAGCACGCCAGGCTTGTAATCTGCAGTTCCAAGGAAGTTCTAAAGTTCAAAGCCGCCTGGGTCATCTTTGAGATTTATCTCCGAAAAACTCCCACCCTGCCCTCGGTCAGCAAGGGACACCGATGAGATTGGAAAGGCTGCCGTCCGTCAGATGGGACGATAAGCAGTGACTCAGTGCGCTTGAAAGCCATACCTTATGCATTTAAAGAACACACTGGATGGCCTTGATGGAAGGCTAACCTGTCTCCTAAAAGCTGTCTAGTGGGTTCCCTTCCCCGACCTTGTCCTGAGCCCTCGGGGTCCTTGTGGCATGGTCATTTAGACCATCAAAAAAGTGTTGCTCACAGGTAACAAAGGCTTGGGTTAGGTAATACAACCTAACCAAAGCCTTTCATCATCCCTCATCCGATTCACTCACTGTACCCCCTCTCACCATCACTCCTCTGATTCATCCGTTGTACCCACTCTCATCATCCTTTATTAGATTCCCTCACTCTACCCTCTCTCGTCATCCCTCTATATATTCACTCACTGTCCCCACTCTCATCGTAATTCATGATTTCACTCTCATCATCCTTCATTAAATTCATTCACTACAGACTCATCATCCCTCATTAGATTCATTCACTGTACCTACTCTTATCATCCCTCATTAGATTTGTTCACTGTACCTACTCTCATCATTCCCCATTAGATTCGTTCACTGTACCTACTCTCATCATCCCTCATTAGATTCGTTCACTGTACCCACTCTCATCATCCCTCATTAGATTCGTTCACTGTACCTACTCTCATCATCCCTCATTAGATTCGTTCACTGTACCTACTCTCATCATCCCTTATTAGATTTGTTCACTGTACCTACTCTCATCATTCCCCATTAGATTCGTTCACTGTACCTACTCTCATCATCCCTCATTAGATTCGTTCACTGTACCTACTCTCATCATCCCTTATTAGATTTGTTCACTGTACCTACTCTCACCATTCCCCATTAGATTCGCTCACTGTACCTACTCTCATCATTCCTCATTAGATTCGTTCACTGTACCCACTCTCATCATCCCTCATTAGATTCGTTCACTGTACCCACTCTCATCATTCCTCATTAGATTCATTCACTGTACCTACTCCCATCATCCCTCATTAGATTTGTTCACTGTACCCACTCTCATCATCCCTCATTAGATTCGTTCACTGTACCCACTCTCATCATCCCTCATTAGATTCCTTCACTGTATCCACTCTCATCATCCCTCATTAGATTAGTTCACTGTGCTACTCTCATCATTTCTCATTAAATTCGTTCACTGTACCTACTCTCATCATCCCTCATTAGATTCGTTCACTGTACTCACTCTCATTATCCCTCATTAGATTCGTTTACTGTACCCACTCTCATCATCCCTGCAACTTTCACTCATGTCTCCTGGATCATTTTGCCACATCCCTTATTGATTCCCATTAACAAATACATAAAAGTTCCTTTTTTCTTCAGTGGGAAGTCAATGCATCGAACCAGATGATCTTTTGAATTATCCGCTGTTGAAATAACGAGGACACTGTGTTATTTGAAATATTCCAAACCATTAAAATTGCACGAATTAACGTAGATTGGGGCTGAGAGTCATTACATCTAATCAAGATAAGCCCAGAAACGTGATAATGAACGTTTCCTACATCATTAGGAAAATGATTCGCGTTTTTTTTTCACTGGAACGAGAGAAAAAACTTTTGCGTAGAGTATAGGGGCACTCTTGGAAAATAGAACGACTGAGCTCTGTTTTCACGGGAAAAAAACAGAACAGAAATGTACATTGAAAACGTGGCTATTAACATAATGTAGTATCGGTAGCATGTTATGGCTGCTGACTAGTTAATTTTTTTCCTATTTAATATTTAAAGGTTTTGCGATTAAAATTATGAATTTTAGTTGAAGAATCTCTTATTAAATCCCCGTCTTCTTTTCATGGAAGTCAGCTGATGGCACTGATCGAGTTCGACCACGTGTCGAATCGACATTAAGTTCAAATTTTTAGAGACAATTTGAAGACCAGAAAAAATATTTACTTCAGAATAACACGATAAAAGAGAAACGATAAAAGATGCCAAATATCCCTTATTGGTGATATTCATTCACTACAGACTCATCATTCCTCATTAGATTCTTTCTCATTAGATTCTCATCATTCCTCATAGGAATTTTTGATGCACTATTGGCTGAGATAGTGAAAAAAATTTACATTTCTTTAGAATTGTAAATAAAATAAACATCTAGAAATGTGGAGAATGCCACAAAGTTAACAAAACGATGGAATCAGCAAGAAGTTCTGGACTGATGACAGTAATCTGAGAGTAACTAATGAGTGAATTTAGATGACTTTGCATGTGAGAACTTCGAGAACCTCGATGATCTGTCTCATCTGTCAATATCTGAGCGACGGGACAATGCGCCAATAATTCCTCTCATTCTCCATCCGAGAACTTCTGCACCATTGAGCGAGAAGAGTTTGTGCAATTTCTTAATGGCAGAAGTACAATGCACTTCAAGCATTCTCTTTCATAAAGCTAGCAAACAATGGCCAAACCTATCTACAAACTTCTTAATAAGCTGCAGGAGACTAAAGGGCGCATCGGAAAGGTCAAGTGAATGCATCTACCTCGAGTCTCGGTTGTATTAGCCAATGCTAAGAGGCTTGCCAAGAACTGCATTAACATTCCACAGAGCGACACCCAAAGCATTAAAGCTTACATTTCGCTGGCTGAGTGAATCCGCAGAGAGGAATGTGCCAAAAGAGCTTTCTGCTCAGCAATGTCAGCAAGCAAACAAAAAAAGCATGAACAAACTTTAGCTTTGTCGCAGTTCCGCACCGTCGCTTGTCATTGGCTGCGTATGGCGGGACGCGTCCACCGGAGTGTTCGCGTGGGGACGAGGTCTCTGATCTTCGCGGTTCACTTGCAGAATACGGTTTGTTTTTTCGTTCAAATAGAAGTCATTTAGAGAAAGCAGAAATCGTTTAAAATCTTCTGCTCTGAGATTACGCCCGATCGCTGGTCATTTTCATCGATGTTACACGTGTTACGTGATTACTGTCATCAGTCCAGAACTTCTTGCTGATTCCATCTTTTTTGTTAACTTTGTGGCATTCTCCACATTTCTAGACGTTTATTTTATTTACAATTCTAAAGAAATGTAAAGTTTTTCACTATCTCAGTGTGGGGCGGGGGTGGCTCAGTCGGTAGCGCGCCAGGCTCGTAATCTGTAGTTCCTAGGTTCGAGTCCCAGCTGGGTCAGCGTTGAGATTTATCTCCGCAAAATTCCCCGCCCTGCCCACGGTCAGTAGGGGACACCGATGGGCTTGGAAAGCCGCCGTCCGTCGGATGTGACGTTAAGCCGTGGCCCCGTGTGCGGGAGAGCCATACCCTGTGCACGTTAAAGAACACGCTGGATGGCCTTGACGGGAGGTTAACATCTGTCTCCCAACAGCTGTTCCAGTGGGTCCCCTCCCCCAACCTTCTCTGAGCCTTCGGGGTCCATGTGACCTGGCCATTTAGCCCATGGTGTGCAAAAAAGTGCCGCTCAGAGGTAAAACAACCCAACCCACTATCTCAGCCAATAGTGCATCAAAAATTCCCTTATCTATTTACTGTGTGTGTGTGTGTGTGTTTGTGGGAGGGGGGGGACTTTTTTTTTTCCAATGAAGCATAATTGCGAAAACAATAGTAAAAATCATTCATAAATTCTTTTTTGGCAGAGGCTTTGGAGACTGGACGCGGAACTAATCATCTAGAGCCCAACAGATACTCCACCTAGGCATCCAAGAATTCCTCTGAGTCTGAGCTCTTTAGACCAAGTTAAAGTCGTCCTAAGTTACGGAAGGTTGACTCAGTCGGTAGCGCGCCACGCCCGTAATCTGCAGTTCCCAAGTTCAGTTTAAAATGTTACAGCGTTGAGATTTATCTCCGCTAAACTCTACCCTACCATCTGTGAGTAGGGAACACCGATGGGCTTGAAAACGCCACCGTGCGAAATGGACGTAAAGCCGTGACCCCGTGTGCTGGATGGCCTCGACGGGAGTCTTCCATCTGTCTCCGAACAACTGTTCAGTGGTCTCTTTCTCCTAACCAATTCTGAACCCTAGGGGTCCTTGTGACCTGGCTAGTTAACCCATTGTGTGCACCAAAGTATCACTTAGAGGTAAAACAAACCATCTTATCATTCCTTTCATATTATTGTTAGTCTCTCAAGTGACTTAAAATTCTTCAGAGGATTTCCCTTAAGTGCTAGGGTTGGGTTGTTTTACCTCTGAGCGGCACTTTTTTGCACACCATGGGCTAAATGTCCAGGTCACATGGACCCCGAAGGCTCAGAGAAGGTTGGGGGGGGGGACCCACAGGAACAGCTGTTGGGAGACAGATGGTAGCCTGGGTATCCAGCGGTAGCCAAGGCCATCCAGCGTGTTCTTTAACGTGCGCAGGGTATGGCTCTCCCGCATACGGGGCCACGGCTTAAAGTCCCATCCGACGGACGGCGGCCTTTCCAAGCCCATCGGTGTCCCCTACTGACCGTGGGCAGGGCGGGGAATTTTTGCGGAGATAAGTCTCAACGCTGACCCAGCTGGGACTCGAACCTGGGAACTACAGATTACGAGCCTGGCACGCTACCGACTGAGCCCCCCCCCCCCCCTCCCCACTAAAGTGCTAGAGTCGTATCTGTTTTTAAAAGTTTGTCTATTAAAATGCAAAAGAGAAACAAAACAAGTTTCTAAATTTCCATTTTTCCTTGAATTACCTCCCTTCAAAAATTAGGAACTATTCTATTGGAACTTTTATGATGCCTTTTGTTTCGCTTGATGATGTGATTTGATCGATCTGAGAAACATTCCCATCTCTTTGCCCAGAACATGTTCATTTGTTAGCATTTCGCAATGTTTCGATGCCACAGGAATCAACGTTGGCATCCATCATCTTTAATGGTTCAACCAGAGCATACAGAAGCAATGCCGGATTTCTATTTTAGCGTTTCTAGACACGCTTTTTCTGTTCACTTTTATTTATCATTTATAAATTTTGTCAGAAAATATTTCTTCGCAGGAAACTCAAGATTCATTAGTTCGAATCCCCTGTAAGGTTCTTATTTGCTGATTTCTCGCCTTCCTCACAGACTATGTCTATGGTGTATTATACTGACATGCTCCTGTCAAAATCCGTGTCAAAGAAGCTGCTTCAGGATGAATTTATTTATGTATTTTATTATTTGTGTGCGAGTAACAACTAAGGAAACTTCAACTACTGCGGGTTGGGTTGTTTTACCTCTGAGCGGCACTTTTTTGCACACCATGGGCTAAATGGCCAGGTCACATGGACCCCGAAGGCTCAGAGAAGGTTGGGGGAGGGGACCCACTGGAACAGCTGTTGGGAGACAGATGGTAGCCTCCCGTCAAGGCCATCCAGCGTGTTCTTTAACGTGCACAGAGTATGGCTCTTCCGCACACGGGGCCACGGCTTAACGTCCCATCCGACGGACGGCGGCCTTTCCAAGCCCATCGGTGTCCCCTACTGACCGTGGGCAGGGCGGGGAATTTTGCGGAGATAAATCTCAACGCTGACCCAGCTGGGACTCGGTACCTGGGAACTACAGATTACGAGCCTGGCGCGCTACCGACTGAGCCACTCCCTCCCAGCGTATTTAAGGGGGAGGGTTTAGAGGTTATTCAACCTCCCTTCCAAATGTATACGTTTGAAAATTATAATTTTATGCATTTTTATGTTTTTGAAACATTTAGCAAATATTAAGCATTGACGAAAATGTACCATTATTTTGTATTTGCTTATTAGTAGCCTTTTCTTTTCTAATATTTACGCATTGATAACCTACGTTTAATCTTTTGAAAAAAATCAACCCTCACCCAAACATATTTTTAAAATACCCCACTGAGGGTAGAAGTTGCTGCATCTCGATTTGCCCGAATTGGAATCCTTCCATGAAGCTCTGGATCTTGTCAAAATAAAGTTCATACGTTAAAAGAAATAAAATTGTTCTGACAGTGGTACCCCAAGGAGTCATTTGTTAATTATATTTCGATCTGCAATGATATTTATTTTAATGACAGAGAAAATGATTCAAGTTAAACGAAAATGCCTCATCTCAAAATTCGCGTGTGGGGGCGGGGGTGGCTCAGTCGGTAGCGCGCCAGGCTCGTAATCTGTAGTTCCCAGGTTCGAGTCCCACTTGTGTCAGTGTTGAGATTTATCTCCGCAAAATTCCCCGCCCTGCCCACGGTCAGTAGGGGACACCGATGGGCTTGGAAAGGCCGCCGTCCGTCGGATGGGACGTTAAGCCGTGGCCCCGTGTGCGGGAGAGCCATACCCTGTGCACGTTAAAGAACACGCTGGATGGCCTTGACGGGAGGCTACCATCTGTCTCCCAACAGCTGTTCCAGTGGGTCCCCTCCCCCAACCTTCTCTGAGCCTTCGGGGTCCATGTGACCTGGCCATTTAGCCCATGGTGTGCAAAAAAGTGCCGCTCAGAGGTAAAACAACCCAACCCAACTCAAACTTCGCCTAATAAGTCATTTTTCATTTCTGACCGTGCTGTGTACTTGCACCTTTCCTAATTCATCGATTTTTTTAGCTGTTGGATGTGGAAAACGAAACCATAATTACTCTGCCCGATTATGTCCTCAGAGATAGCTTCATGGCAAGGCCCAAATGCATGATTTTTGAAGATAACGAAGATAATGAAGCTTGTCGAGCCACGCCAGTTCTCTTTCATCAGAATTTGCATTCATACACAGTGACTCTGCCGTACCCAGCAAAGTCGATCGAACTCTGAAACATTGATGAAATACGGGATGGGGGAGGGGAGGGGAGAAGTCAATTTTTCTCTTCGACATAAAATATTCAGACAAGGGCATCTCGCAGTGACGTCAATAGCAAAGAATGACGATTAAGCGCTCGCGTGTCGGTGGGGCACGATACAATCATACCTGAACATCCCGCAGAATAAGGACTAGCTCGTGCACGCATCCAGTTATGAAAAATGACGAGGAGCAGTTATAAATTGGTTGGTCCTCGATAGACCATTGAAGCTAAGAGAATGAGAGAAGAGATCGTCAAGAGAATCATTGCAACTGAGAGGATGACGACCACCGCAGCTAAGAGGTTCAAGGAAATGCTCTTCAAAAGATCACTGCAGCTCAGAGGCTACGGGAAGTAGTCCTCGGAAGACCACTGACGTCAAGAGACTGAATGAGGTGGTCTTAGCGGATAGGCAAAGCGAAAACAGTCGAAAACAGATGCCACAAGGGAGGCTGTCTTAAAAAAACACTGTAGGTCAGAGGCTACGGGAAGTAGTCCTCGAAAGACCACTGAAGTCAAGAGACTGAATGAGGTGGTCTTAGCGGATAGGCAAAGCGAAAACAGTCGAAAACAGATGCCACAAGGGAGGCTGTCTTAAAAAAAACACTGTAGGTCAGAGGCTACGGGAAGTAGTCCTCGAAAGACCACTGAAGTCAAGAGACTGAATGAGGTGGTCTTAGCGGATAGGCAAAGCGAAAACAGTCGAAAACAGATGCCACAAGGGAGGCTGTCTTAAAAAAAACACTGTAGGTCAGAGGCTACGGGAAGTAGTCCTCGAAAGACCACTGAAGTCAAGAGACTGAATGAGGTGGTCTTAGCGGATAGGCAAAGCGAAAACAGTCTCGAAAGGTTACTGCAGCCAAGAGATTAAGGGAAGTGGTCATATAGATGCCACTTTAGACAAGGGAGGCTGTTTTAAAAAAAACACTGTAGGTCAGAGGCTACGGGAAGTAGTCCTCGAAAGACCACTGAAGTCAAGAGACTGAATGAGGTGGTCTTAGCGGATAGGCAAAGCGAAAACAGTCTCGAAAGGTTACTGCAGCCAAGAGATCAAGGGAGGTGGTCGTAAAGATGCCACTTTAGACAAGGGAGGCTGTCTTAAAAAAACACTGTAGGTCAGAGGCTACGGGAAGTAGTCCTCGAAAGACCACTGAAGTCAAGAGACTGAATGAGGTGGTCTTAGCGGATAGGCAAAGGGAAAACAGTCTCGAAAGGTTACTGCAGCCAAGAGATCAAGGGAGGTGGTCGTAAAGATGCCACTTTAGACAAGGGTGGCTGTCTTAAAAAAACACTGTAGGTCAGAGGCTACGGGAAGTAGTCCTCGAAAGACCACTGAAGTCAAGAGACTGAATGAGGTGGTCTTAGCGGATAGGCAAAGGGAAAACTGTCTCGAAAGGTTACTGCAGCCAAGAGATTAAGGGAGGTGGTCATGAAGATGCCACTTTAGACAAGGGTGGCTGTCTTAAAAAAATGCACTGTAGGTCAGAGGCTACGGGAAGTAGTCCTCGAAAGACCACTGAAGTCAAGAGACTGAATGAGGTGGTCTTAGCGGATAGGCAAAGGGAAAACTGTCTCGAAAGGTTACTGCAGCCAAGAGATCAAGGGAGGTGGTCATAAAGATGCCACTTTAGACAAGGGAGGCTGTCTTAAAAAAACACTGTAGGTCAGAGGCTACGGGAAGTAGTCCTCGAAAGACCACTGAAGTCAAGAGACTGAATGAGGTGGTCTTAGCGGATAGGCAAAGGGAAAACAGTCTCGAAAGGTTACTGCAGCCAAGAGATCAAGGGAGGTGGTCGTAAAGATGCCACTTTAGACAAGGGTGGCTGTCTTAAAAAAACACTGTAGGTCAGAGGCTACGGGAAGTAGTCCTCGAAAGACCACTGAAGTCAAGAGACTGAATGAGGTGGTCTTAGCGGATAGGCAAAGGGAAAACAGTCTCGAAAGGTTACTGCAGCCAAGAGATCAAGGGAGGTGGTCGTAAAGATGCCACTTTAGACAAGGGTGGCTGTCTTAAAAAAACACTGTAGGTCAGAGGCTACGGGAAGTAGTCCTCGAAAGACCACTGAAGTCAAGAGACTGAATGAGGTGGTCTTAGCGGATAGGCAAAGCGAAAACAGTCTCGAAAGGTTACTGCAGCCAAGAGATCAAGGGAGGTGGTCGTAAAGATGCCACTTTAGACAAGGGAGGCTGTCTTAAAAAAAAGCACTGCAGCTCAGAGGCTGAAGGCGGTGGTCTTCAAACTGTAATTGTAAGCAATTCAAAGTTGGCCGAAAAAAATGAATGAAATTATGGTGAATTAAAATAGCATATATCAGTGTGTCATTTATGAAAAAAACTAGAAAATGAGCAGAATCACATGAAAGTTTGTTTACTCTATAAAAATGAAAAAAAAAAATATCCCCTCAAGCAACTATTTGCCACAGAGGTCTGACAGGAGCTTGTCAGTTTAATACGCCAGAGTAGAAGGTCTGAGAGGATGGCGGGAACCCAGCTGGAAGACAACACAAACATCCATACCTTATCCGGGACTCGAACCCAGGTTCCTTAGATCAGTAACCATTTGACCACGGGGACGGCTGTTTATGGAAGTTGAAATTTATTTTGTCTTAAACAGCCGTTACTCATATTCTCACCAGCCCAAATAACATAAAGAGAAAAAAAATGCCAAAAAGTTCTTGGAGTCTGTGAACATCGAAAAAGTCAGAATCCCTTTAAAAGACTCCCCTGGTTATTGGTTAGACATGATTCTGACAATGCTGCATAGCAGAAAGTTCAAAAACAAACACGAACCTTCGATAACAACTCTTTATTCAAGAGTTACAAAATCTATCGGCAGATGCCCGTGGACCTATGAATATGCGAAATAAATTAGGCTTCAGGTTTTCTTTCAGCAAAATTAGGATATTATTATCCCTCCATAAGTGCAAAATTATTATCGAAAGAGGGGCGGGGTGGCTCAGTGGGTAGCGCGCCAGGCTCGTAATCTGTAGTTCCCAGGTTCGAGTCCCAGCTGGGTCAGCGTTGAGATTTATCTCCGCAAAATTCCCCGCCCTGCCCACGGTCAGTAGGGGACACTGACGGGCTTGGAAAGGCCGCCGTCCGTCGGATGGAACGTTAAGCCGTGGCCCCGTGTGCGGGAGAGCCATACCCTGTGCACATTAAAGAACATGCTGGATGGTCTTGACGGGAGGCTACCATCTGTCTCCCAACAGCTGTTCCAGTGGGTCCCCTCCCCCAACCTTCTCTGAGCCTTCGGGGTCCATGTGACCTGGCCATTTAGCCCATGGTGTGCAAAAAAGTGCGCTCAGAGGTAAAACAACCCAACTCGTCACTTATTTACGAAGGAGAGGAAAAGAAAGGTCAGCATCCAATGGCAATGCTTTCGAAAGGATTACACCACTCGTGGTGCGTGAGCGACGATTATTCACATCCGTTACAGCCTCGGCGATAAGAAGAGTCGGTGTCCGTGACCTCGACTCACCACTGGACCGTTCAGCTGCGTGATAATAAGGAGCGGAAGCTTCGTGTAAATAAGAAAGAGCCGCAGCCTCTGCTGCTGAGGATCGTGACGATGATTAAGCAGAGTTGGACTCTTTTAAAGGATATAGAACGATGGGCAGCGCTTTGGAGATGCACTTGAAGCCGTTTCAATGGGAAGACCTTTAAGCGAAATATAATGCGGTTTCGTTGGAAAGGAGTTAACATACTGATAAACATTTCTTGTTTTATCCGTGTTAGATGCAAAGGAAGACAACACCAGAAGCTATCGACACCTTCGTTTAGATTTAAATTACTCTTCTGTGGGAGATAAAGCGAATCAGCTGAATGAGTTTGTTAATTAATGATGGGTAGCCTCCCGTCAAGGCCATCCAGCGTGTTCTTTAACGTGCACAGGGTATGGCTCTCCCGTATACGGGGCCACGGCTTAACGTCCCATCCGACGGACGGCGGCCTTTCCAAGCCCATCGGTGTCCCCTACTGAACGTGGGCAGGGCGGGGAATTTTGCGGAGATAAATCTTAACGCTGACCCAGCTGGGACTCGAACCTGGGAATAATTAATGATGGGAGACACCAAGATTTTCTTCAAAGGGATGGTCCATTATATTAGTCAAATATCTCATGGGCCAAGTGTACTAAGAGGGGTTCATTCCTGTAGTTTTGGGAGGTTCATCCGATTGAATTAAAGGGGAGGGGAAGGGTAAATTAAGAGGGTTATTTTAAAAGAGGAAGTAGGGAGAGAAATATTTCATTGTCAGTCTCCCACTTTGGAGAAAAATGTCGATTGTAACCAACCTTTAATACATAAAATAGTTTTTTTTATATGTCGATAAAATATTGTTACGACAGAAGGAATCTGGCAACCGAAAGCAAAAAGTTTCAGCCAACGAATAAGAACTTTGGGAGAATTTGGAGAAGAAGAGTGGAGCGTTAACGGTCGTTTTGTATTGT
Source organism: Ryuthela nishihirai (assembly GCA_038380435.1). Taxonomy (NCBI): domain Eukaryota; kingdom Metazoa; phylum Arthropoda; class Arachnida; order Araneae; family Heptathelidae; genus Ryuthela; species Ryuthela nishihirai. The sequence goes on from JAWZYU010000010.1 coordinate 74,378,187, forward strand.
AACGGTCGTTGTGTGTTGTAACGGTCGGAGAGTTCGAAAATGGACGGTGAGCTGTTCTGAGACAGTGCGCGTAAGTATCAAGAAGTAACTTGATGTGTTGTGTATACGCGGAAGGATAAAAGTGGGATCTTTTATCGTTAAGTATCAAGAAGTAACTTGATGTGTTGTGTATACGCGGAAGTATAAAAGTGGGAACTTTTATGGCTAACTTCGAATGTCTACACGGACTGTCTTTTTGTTCGGCTAGTGTGTGAAAAGTTATTAGCACAGGACGAGAATTGGTTTACGAGTGAAGATCTTCGGGTGACCTGGTAAATCAAGTAAAAGGTAGTATTTAGTAAAATACACAGAGCTGATGTTGTGTGCTCACGCAGGAAGATTGATGACTTGTGCATGTTAATAGTTGATTTGTTAATAAGATACTTCATCCATATTTCCTTTGTAACAATTTACCTTGTATTGAATTTGGTTTTGAAATATAGCTTTTAATACTCACGCTCAGTGGCTATCCATTTTTGTAATCCGCAACATTTGGTGTCAGAAGCGGGATTAATTAATTGAATGCCGTTAACTAGAAGTATGGATGAATTAGTAAAGTTGATAAATAGCTTCAAAGCCGATATGACTACGCTGATGACTGATATGAAAGCCGATATGACTACGCTGATGACTGATATGAAAGCCGATATGACTATGCTGATGACTGATATGAAAGCCGATATGGCTGCGCTGATGACTGATAGGAAAGCCATTATTTCTACGCTGATGACTGATAGGAAAGCAGTTATTGCTACGCTGATGACTGATAGGAAAGCCGTTATTGCTACGCTGGTGACTGATATGAAAGCCGATATGGCTACGCAGATGACTGATATTAAAAGTGATCTAGCTGCCCAAAGCGATAAAATAGGTGACTTGAAAGCCGAAATGGCCGCACAAAATGCTGAGATGAGAGATGAAGTGGCTCCTCAAGTTGGTAAGATTATTGATCAGTTCAAGGATAGTAAAACCGAACTCAATAGACAATGCAATAGTTTAAATGTTGAATTTGTCAGTGAAAAAGGTGATCTTGATAGTGTTAAGTTAGATTGTAAACATGGAAAAGAGAAAGGCAACGCATATAAAAATGTGGATCTGCTACTGGAAATCAAGAATCGTAGATATAGCGCAGATAATGCCTTTGACCACGCAACTACTGGTGATGCATGGCAGAGTGTCTATGTCGCTGGTGACATGTCTAGGAACTGTGAAGAACAATCACACAGATCAGAGAGCTGTGAGACTATACAGTACGCTTTGCACTTCAAAATACCTAGGTATACAAGTCTGGCACGATCTGAAGAGAGATCCACACGAAAGGTATTCTATTCCTCGCCGTCAGCAAAATGTGTCATGGACAATTATCGCAAAGGCAGAGTAACGAGTGGTAATGAGGGGGAACGAAACAGAGTTTACGTTTCGCAGAGTGGTCCGAGTAAAGAAGAGGTGTCCATTCATCATAGATACAAAGTGCCATTCGACGTTACTGGGGAAGTCGGAGAGATTTTTCCGAAGCATATAGCCACACTTGAATCGTTTATAGAAAGTGGGGATTTAAGAAAGAAGAATTCCGAAGAATGGCTTAGAAGCGTAACAGGTGATGCTAGTAAAGGAGCTTCAGGCAGAGACAGTACTTCAAAGACTAACTTTCTGGATGAAACTAAGCCTCAGAGTTACGATCAGAGGGAAGTGAATCCCTCAGATAATTTCAACGTAGCCACGCTGAATTTCTTTTCTGAACAGTCAATGTGCAGATTTGGACATTATAACCATTTAGATTATAAGGATATAGAAAAGTTTTATCACGACTACAAGAGCTCTAAAGTGGACAATATCATGTTACAAAACTCGTCGCTGATCTCCAGAATGAACAATTTGGCAATCATGACTGATGTTTCCCTGGCTAATTACAATGAGAGCTCCAAGAAAGTGAATTCCGAAGAAACAGCAACTATGACCTCCTCGGGTCATGTGTTTTGCTGGAGACCCGAGTGGCGCCATCGGATGGTAGATAAAAACAGCACAGGAGGTGTCGGCAACAAAGTGAGTCTTGTCTTGGCTCCTGCACTTGCTGCTTTAGGTCTCAAGGTCCCTATGATCTCCGGTCGTGCTCGCCAATTGACGGGAGATACTCTGGACAAATTGGAATCCATCCCTAGCTTCACAGTCGACTGCACTAAAGATAAAATCGAGCAGATGATGGAAGACGTCGGATGTTGCATCGTAGTACAGACAGAGGAGCTGGTGCCAACAGATAAGGAGATTTACCGCTGCAAGGATCTGACGGCTACCGTAGATAGCGTTCCTCTAATGAGATGCTCAATTGTGTCCAAAAAGCTGGCTGAAGGAGTGTGCGCTTTGGTTTATGATGTTGAATTCGGAAAAGAAGCTATTGATCTCATCAGTACAGAAGATGTTGCTGTTGATTTAGTTAAGAAAATGGTTGCAGCATCACAAGCTCGTGGAATGAAGAGTTTGAGTTGTTCAGCTGTTATCAGCAACATGGATTCACCTCTTGAAAACTCTGTTGACAACTCTCTGGAAGTGATGGAAGCTGTTCAGTGTTTCCTTGGTAACGGATCCTTGGAACTGCAAGAGCTCGTCGAAGAGTTAGGAGAACTTCTGCGTTTTGTGAACATTGCGGATAATAGGGTAGATGAAGCATCACGTGTCCGTAAGGTTCTGCATAACGGCAATGCTTTGAACAAGCTTCGTAACATGTTAATAGAACAAGGAGTATCTGAAGATGTTGCAAGCTGGCTATGTGAAGGTAAAACAGAAAAAATATTGCTAGCAGCCCGACACATCACTGATTTCACTTATACAGGAGAAACAGGTAAGGTTGTCGAATTAGAAGCTGCAGTTCTAGCAAGAGTATGGAAGGAGGAGATGGACCGAAGAGCTAAAAAGAATTATGGAGCTGATATTATATTTGTGAAGCACCTTGGGGATCAAATGGAATCAGGTGAAACATGGCTGAAGGTTCATCACGACAGTTCTGAATTAAGGGAAAGTCAACTGACAAAAGGGTCAGACTGGAGGATGAAACTTCTCCCTAGATTTTATGTCACTAATGACTTTCATTCCTTATTACTCTTGATAGAAGTAAAAATCCAAAGAAGAAAATTTTCGACAAAGAAGAAAACTTTTTACAGGTTTTGCACGAAAACTCTTAGTCGATTCTTCTCCCTGCAGAGACATAAACGTGTTCACAAGGGCTATAGGCCTTACACGTATTATGTTTGTGGACGAGGCTTCAGTCAGAAAAGAAATCTACGTCATAATGAGATTCGCTTTCATTTTGACACAGACGTGGTATATCGCATTCGTCGACGTCCAGCTACAAAGTGCAAGGTGGTTCACGTGGATCGTTTGGCCCCGTTTCATCGAAGAACTGAAGAAACTTTGGAATCCAGAATTGTTCGGGACGAACAAGACCTAGGAAGGGGGCAGTGTTACGACAGAAGGAATCTGGCAACCGAAAGCAAAAAGTTTCAGCCAACGAATAAGAACTTTGGGAGAATTTGGAGAAGAAGAGTGGAGCGTTAACGGTCGTTTTGTATTGTAACGGTCGTTGTGTGTTGTAACGGTCGGAGAGTTCGAAAATGGACGGTGAGCTGTTCTGAGACAGTGCGCGTAAGTATCAAGAAGTAACTTGATGTGTTGTGTATACGCGGAAGGATAAAAGTGGGATCTTTTATCGTTAAGTATCAAGAAGTAACTTGATGTGTTGTGTATACGCGGAAGTATAAAAGTGGGAACTTTTATGGCTAACTTCGAATGTCTACACGGACTGTCTTTTTGTTCGGCTAGTGTGTGAAAAGTTATTAGCACAGGACGAGAATTGGTTTACGAGTGAAGATCTTCGGGTGACCTGGTAAATCAAGTAAAAGGTAGTATTTAGTAAAATACACAGAGCTGATGTTGTGTGCTCACGCAGGAAGATTGATGACTTGTGCATGTTAATAGTTGATTTGTTAATAAGATACTTCATCCATATTTCCTTTGTAACAATTTACCTTGTATTGAATTTGGTTTTGAAATATAGCTTTTAATACTCACGCTCAGTGGCTATCCATTTTTGTAATCCGCAACAATATAATATCTTTAAAAATTCTGTTAAATATGCAAACTACATTTGTTAGAAGTATTTTATAGCCGTCCCGTGGCCGAGTGGTTAGCACGCTTGGCTGCTGATCTAAGAGACTTTGGGTTCGAGCCCCGAGTAAGGTCATGGATGTGTGCGTGTTGTTTTTCTGCTGAAGTCCTGCCATCCTCACCGACCGTCTTACTTGGGCATATAAACTGACAGCTCTTGTGCAGACCTCTGTGGCACAGCAGCTGCTTGAAGGGGTACTTATTTATTTTTTTTTTATCAAAATAGAACACGTGTCGAAATAATATCTGAATAGCGAAACGAAAAAACTAAGTTGTTGGAGAATGCCAAATAGTTTTTTTATACGCATGTAGTTATGAGAGTGTGTCCCCCCCCCTCCCCTCCGCCTTGCTGCAAGTGATATTGTGAAAGTACAATCGTCATGCTAAATAAATTAGTCTTCAGGCTGATCTCTCGTCAAAGTTAGAGTATCATTATCCCTCAATAAATGCAAAATTATTATAGATCCTAAAAGGGTAGCGTAAAGTTTGGTGGCGGCGAGCTGCTCGGTAAATTGGCAATAATATTAAGTTGGGTTAGGTTGTTTTACCTCTGAGCGGCACTTTTTTGCACACCATGGGCTAAATGGCCAGGTCACATGGACCCCGAAGGCTCAGAGAAGGTTAGGGGAGGGGACCCACTGGAACAGCTGTTGGGAGACAGATGGTAGCCTCCCGTCAAGGCCATCCAACGTGTTCTTTAACGTGCACAGGGTATGGCTCTCCCGCACACGGGGCCACGGCTTAACGTCCCATCCGACGGACGGCGGCCTTTCCAAGCCCATCGGTGTCCCCTACTGACCGTGGGCAGGGCGGGGAATTTTGCGGAGATAAATCTCAACGCTGACCCAGCTGGGACTCGAACCTGGGAACTACCAATAATATTAAGACCCAGCAATAGGGAATCGCTCTTGGAAATAATGCAGTATAAGATTCCTCCCAGAACCCTTTCCCTTCCGTAAATCTAGCACCGTGGGAGCTACTATCATGTCCTGAAACTTTGGAATCCTTAGAACTAGGTCATTTAATTCGCTGCAGAAAAAAAAATCCCGAATCCCGAGGTGTTGGGAAGGAAAGCAATTCTATCATCAAAGATTAGTAATTATTTGTTTTATGGAATTGTTGTGTCATTTAATATTCGAAGGAAAGAATAAACATTTTGTTTCCAATGGGATTCAGAAAATGAAAATTGTCTGCAATATTCCGATGATTCTGTTGTTCGTTTCAATTGGTTCCACCGAATGGCGACAGTTTGCCCATGACTGATGAAATCAAATTCCTCTGAGTGGCAGTACACCTCGGGATTCGCTCTCTTGAGTAAGTTCGCTCTCATCGTTTTCACCCTTTGGCAAAGGATTGGGAATGTCATTTACCGCCTCGCTTGGAATCCTTTCTTCTGTGAAATGTTCGAAACCGTTAGCATCACTTAAATCGCTGAACAGATTCCAGTCGTTAGTGGTCGCTTCGAATTCCAAGTATGTAAACAGTTTCGTGACTGTGTAATCACTAATATCTGATAGGTAAAAGCAGATGTTTTGATTATACACGCAATTTTTTTTATATTGTTTCGCTTAACTCTGATCATTGGAGTCTTTGAAGCATGGCCATTTTGCTCGTTAGAAACAAAATCGAAAAAAAAAAAATCGGGATAAAACGATCACAGCAAGCAACCGTTAGCTTTAGTTTATGCCTTTTATATTTTTAAAAATAACTATTTTATAATGGTTCAAATTAACAAATATAAGTGAACTATTGATGATCCGATAAATTTATACTGCATATAAAATAATAAATGAAACAGAAATCGAAGACGCATAATTACTTTAAAAACAACATTCTTCAGCCCTAAAAAAAGACAATGGTAATTAATAATTCGATGACATCTGAAGGAATACTGTATTGGCTTGTTTCAAACGAGGTAACTTATTGCTTTGAATTATTGGTAGAAAATTTGCGAATTCAAAGAAATAATTGAAGAATGGAAACTGGCAGTTTCAACAGAGTTCTGAAAAACAAAGCATGGATCGTCTTGGCAAGCAATGGGTTGGGTTCTTTTACCTCTGAGCGGCACTTTTTTGCACACTAAGGGCTAAATGGCCAGGTCACAAAGACCCCGAAGGCTCAGAGAAGGTTGGGGGAGGGGACCCACTGGAACAGCTGTTGGGAGACAGATGGTAGCCTCCCGTCAAGGCCATCCAGCGTGTTCTTTAACTTGCGTAGGGTATGGCTCTCCCACACACGGAGCCACGGCTTAACGTCCCATCCGACGGACGGCGGCCTTTCCAAGCCCAACGGTGTCCCCTACTGACCGTGGGCAGGGCGGGGAATTTTGCGGAGATAAATCTCAACACTGACCCAGCTGGGACTCGAACTTGGGAACTACAGATTACGAGCCTGGCGCGCTACCGACTGAGCTACCCCCGCCCCAAGGCTCAGGGAAGGTTGGGGGAGGGGACCCACTGGAACAGCTGTTGGGAGACAGATAGTAGCCTTCTGTCAAGGCCATCCAGCGTGTTCTTTAACGTGCACAGGGTATGGCTCTCCCGCACACGGGGCCACGGCTTAACGTCCCATCCGACCGACGGCGGCTTTTCCAAGCCCATCGGTGTCCCCTACTGACCGTGGGCAGGGCGGGGAATTTTGCGGAGATAAATCTCAACGCTGACCCAGCTGGGACTCGAACCTGGGAAGTACAGATTACGAGCCTGGCGCGCTACCAACTGAGCCACCCCCGCCCCAGGCAAGCAATGGACATTAGGATTTTTTCTGCTCAATAGCTCAACATGTTCTCTCACTAATCGTAGCGATGAATTCCAGTTTGATCAAGCTCTCTTCTGCTATTGAAGCTCTTTCGGTTGTTCTATAGGAATTGAAAGACTTCTACTATAAAGACTAATGGGGCTACGGAATTTTGATGGGATTTTTTTCGGATCCCCACAAAAAAGCGGCAGTTACTGGAAATGGGAATTTGCGAAGGATACATCAGTTTAAATCGATTGCATTGCTTTGGAATCTACCAAGCGAGACTTATTTTTTATCTCTGTGAACAACTCTTTGCATACGAGGTGTTTTAAGAGTGTTTTATTCAAAGATAAAACATTATAAATTCTAGTATTAATCTGAATTCCGTTTGTTATACACCCACTATGCCAAAATACTGAAGAATTGCCATTTTATGCCAATGGAAAAACTAAATTAGAAACCGATTATTGAAGAATAAACTTTTTATGTCAATGAGACTGAAAGGAAATTGGAGATCCAAATCAAGACTTTCTAAATCTTGAATTTCAACTATTTTAATTTAGCATTTCAAGAGTTGCGGAAAATGCAATATTTAACAACAAAATTTATCTCAGGAAGTAATCAAAACAGAGCAGTATTCTTATATCAAAGTGTTTATTAAAATAATTATTAATTTCGCCAACTTCGATGAAAGGTTTTATACGAGTGGCGCTGCTGTTAAATATTCGAGTCTAAAAATTAAGTGACTATTGCTGTAATTCAAGATTTAGATGGACTTGATTTAGATATTTAATTTATTTTCAGTCTCATAGCCATATTTGGGTTGGGTTGTTTTACCTCTGAGCGGCACTTTTTTGCACACCATGGGCTAAATGGCCAGGTCACATGGACCCCGAAGGCTCAGAGAAGGTTGGGGGAGGGGACCCACTGGAACAACTGTTGGGAGACAGATGGTAGCCTTCCGTCAAGGCCATCCAGCGTGTTCTTTAACGTGCACAGGGTATGCTCTCCCGCACACGGGTCCACGGCTTAACGTCCCATCCGACGGCCGGCGGCCTTTCCAAGCCCATCGGTGTCCCCTACTGACCATGAGCAAGGCGGGGAGTTTTGAGGAGATAAATCTCAACGCTGACCCAGCTGGGACTCGAACCTGGGAACTATAGATTACGAACCTGACGCGCTACCGACTAAGCCACCCCCACCCCTAGCAATTTCGAAAGGGGTATGATTGTTGGAGCGCTTTTGGCAGGAGCTTCGGTCATTAAGACAGCGGAACTCGCTAATGTTTCACGAGGAACAGTTTTCAAGGTCTTGTTTGCATGGGAATCTAAAGAGTAGACATCATCTGCTGAGGCTCATATTCCAGAATGTGCTTTAGCCACTCATACTCCAGAAACATTCAAGCATTATTGCTAGTGCAAAGCGAAACTGGCGAGCTACAGGTGATCAGTTGTACAAAGATTTCAGTGCAGGATACGATAGGCCAGTTTCATCAAAAAACAACATGTCGAGAACTCCATAGAGCTGGATATCAAGGTCGAATTGTACTTCACAAATCACTCCTCACACCTGTCAACGCCCGTGGTCGTGTCCAGTGGTGCAAAGAGCACAAGCAGTTGAGGAATGGGAAATGGTCCGACAAATCCTACACTTTGTTTCCGACAAATGGACATGTGTGCTGCCAATCGAAAGAAACATGCAACTCTGATTGCTTGATTTCTATTGTTAAGGGTTCTGAAGGTTCTGTGATGGTGCGGGATGGTTTCTTGTAGCATAATTTGAGTGCACTCATTCCGTTAGAAGACAAGATTAATGCCAATCACTATTTGACAGTCTTGAGTGATCATCTTCATCCAATAGTACAGTGGGGCGAGGATGGCTCAGTCGGTAGCGCGCCAGGCTCGTAATCTGTAGTTCCCAGATTCGAGTCCCAGCTGGGTCAGCGTTGAGATTATCTCCGCATAATTCCCCGCCCTGCCCACGGTCAGTAGGGGACACCGATGGGCTTGGAAAGGCCGCCGTCCGTCGGATGGGACGTTAAGCCGTGGCTCCGTGTGCGGGAGAGCCATACCCTATGCACGTTAAAGAACACGCTGGATGGCCTTGACGGGAGACTACCATCTCTCTCCCAACAGTTGTTCCAGTGGGTCCCCTCCCCCAACCTTCTCTGAGCCTTCGGGGTCCCTATGACCTGGCCATTTAGCCCATGGTGTGCAAAAAAGTGCCGCTCAGAGGTAAAACAACCCAACCCAACCCAATAGTACAGCATATCTTTCCTGAAGAGAGAGCTGTCTTTCAGGATGAAAATGCTCCCATTCACAGAGCACATATAGTCATCCAGCGGTTTTAGGTCAAGACACTAAACTTTTCCAGATACCATGGCCACCGCAGTCACCAGATATCAACCGGCTACAAAACCTATGGGAACTTCTGGAACGACGGACGTCTCAGGCGGCGTTTTTCAGCTCCATCAAAACAAGCAGGAATTGATCACGTTTCTTGTGGACGAATCCTGTCGTATCCCATCTGCTGACTTTCAAACACTAGTAGACTCTATGCCGGACACACGTGGTAGTCCAACGCAGCATTAGTGATTTTACGTTGCGGTTCCCATTTTTGTCCATTACCTTATTTAAATATGAATATCGAGTACTTGAGCGTTTAATCAACTATTCAAGAAAGGTTTGAAGTAGAGAAACAACGTCCATTTCACTTATTTCCGGAGGAGAGGAGACAATGGAAGCATGAAAGATTCAAGAAGCCATTTTCTACTTGTCTCAAAACCTTTTTTTTAAATCTCATTCAAGCAGATTAAAGCAAAAACATGCACTTGACATTGAGAGAAAGAAAATGCTTTTAATATTTCACCATAAAGGCATGCAATGAACTAAAGGGGAAATGTTCTCTAATAAAACTAAAGAGCTATAATGCGATTAAATGAAAGATTAAAGAAACAATTTTTAATTAAGACATTGCCACAATAAAAGTTGCTCTGCAGCTTTTTAAGCTTCTGAATCAAAACCTTATATTTATTCATCAGCAATGTTTTATATCCTTCCAGTCTTAGTTCGTGTGTTGCTTTCTAACCAGAGAAAGAAGTTCAGAATGGTGAGGTGCAGTGTGGGTAGGGGAGGGGGCCCCTCCCCACACTGCACCTCCCCATTCTGAACAAAATTCCTGAAATGTTTGCATTCGACCACCTCATTTTCAGCTCCCGGTGTGTCGAAGCCTTCGGAACTTCCTCTTCGCTTTTTCACGCACGATTTTATTCCGGAACACCTTTCAGATCGGTTTGTTGAAACAAGAATGTTTCTCTTCACCCTTCACAGCGAAAGACAATCATAACCATACGAGAGGCAATAAGCCAAAGGAATGTGTGGGCAAGTGTTTCCTGCTGCCCGAGGAAGTGGCGCTCGCACCTCCCTCCAAGCCCTACGGTGTTTGCCGTGCTCACGAGGTGTAACCAAAATGTGGACAAATTAGAAGCTTTGATCTTGCTGAAGCGAAGCGAATGTTTTATAATTTGTTGACACTCTGAAAGCTTTGCTCGTTTCCATAGCAAAGACTGTTCCTTTGCCATTTCACCTGAAAGGGAAAGGAAGGAGAACTGTCTCGAAATTACCACATTCCTTCGATGGCCAGAAGTTCTCTTTCTTTTTCTGTTCCCTTGACATAGACGAAAGGTGTGTGAAAAACTTTTCCCGATGCCTCTTGCCCCTAGGGATCATCAGGTGGAGAAATACAGACATTCAAACTGAATAAATTGGCAACAAAGGGGAAAGAACGAAACACGATAGGTAAAAAGACTGAGTCTCAATTATCCATTATGAAGTGAGAGGTGAAAGACGCTAAACTCGGATCTCTTGAAGTGTGGATCATGATCTGAATCTGCTATTGTCTCCCTCATATTTGTTTTTTTGCTCAATTCAAACGAAAGACTTAAAAAAAAAGCTCAGCAAGTTTCTTTAACCCTTAGAGTGTCAAAGAGTTGGGTTGTTTTACCTCTGAGCGGCACTTTTTTGCACACCATGGGCTAAGTGGCCAGGTCACAAGGACCCCGAAGGCTCAGAGAAGGCTGGGGGAGGGGACCCACTGGAACAGCTGATGGGAGACAGATGGTAGCCTCCCGTCAAGGCCATCCAGCGTGTTCTTTAAAGTGCACAGGGTATGGCTCTCCCGCACACGGGGCCACGGCTTAACGTCCCATCCGACGGACGGCGGCCTTTCCAAGCCCATCGGTGTCCCCTACTGACCGTGGGCAGGGCGGGGAATTTTGCGGAGATAAATCTCAACGCTGACCCAGCTGGGACTCGAACCTGGGAGCTACAGATTACGAGCCTGGCGCGCTACCGATTTAGCCACCCCCGCCCCCCGTGTCAAAGAGAGTTTAACTTTTTTTTAAACAATTAGGAATAAGTAGCCTTCATTTTAGTTTCAATTTCTGCCATTTGATTATTCAAAAAGCAACTCTTTTTCATTCGGTATATAGCATAGCATGGTGGCCGAAAGGTCTCCTTGTTTTTTAATTCGGATCTTTTTCTATAAGAAAAAGATCTATAAGAAGAAATAATGCTTTTTTTTTATAAGACGAAACGCTCTTTTTTTAACTACTAGCAAAACGTGTACGATACAAAAAATGTGCTAATGTTTTGGTAAAAGTCTAAAGATACCAAATTCAAAATCACTGAACGAATATTAATAATTAATCAGAATTCCTGAAGACTGAATTGCATTCAAATCGTTAAATCCAAACGACATTCATAATTCAAATATTGAATTTCGTCAGAAAATTATATACTTCCAAGTTTCAGATGAAACACTGAAGTGCAAAATATTCGCATATTTGTTTTTAACTTTTTTAGAAGGCCAACAACTATTTGGCAAATTATATAATGGTAAAATTGTGAAGGCATGTCATAAGACGTGGGGCGGGGGTGGCTCAGTCGGTAGCGCGCCAGGCTCGTAATCTGTAGTTCCCAGGTTCGAGTCCCAGCTGGGTCAGCATTGAGATTTATGTCCGCAAAATTCCCCGCCCTGCCCACGGTCAGTAGGGGACATCGATGGGCTTGGAAATGCCGCCGTCCGTCGGATGCGACGTTAAGCCGTGACCCCGTGTGCGGGAGAGCCATACCCTGTGCACGTTAAAAAACACACTGGATGGCCTTGACGGGAGGCTACCATCTGTCTCCCAACAGCTGTTTCAGTGGGTCCCCTCCCCCAACCTTCTCTGAGCCTTCGGGGTCCATGTGACCTGGCCATTTAGACCACGGTGTGCAAAAAAGTGCCGCTCAGAGGTAAAACAACCCAACCCAAGTGTCATAAGACGCAGACCACATAGATCAATGGTCTGCAACTTATGGCCCGCAGTCACGATTTTGCCATTATATTACACGAAATTAATTTAAACATAAAATATCTTTTTTAATAATATTTTTGTAAAAGTTTTGGCATAATATTATAGTTTAAATTTTTAATATTTTAAAATTAATCTCTGAAATGTTTATTGGAAGAGTTAATAACAAGCAAAATTTCTCGATAACCAGAAAAAAACTGAACCATAAAATATCGACAGAATTTATCAAAGAAAATCAAAAAAGTTCAACAGCAATGAAGCTATTAAAATTAGAGCAATAGTTAAAACGGTTTGAACTTTTGAAAATTGAATGTTATGTTATAAATATATGATCGACATTGACCTTACATTTTGTGAATATACATATTTCAACCCGGGATCAAAAAAGGTTGTATATCACTGTTGCAGAGAGTCAGAAAATTTCCGAATCGTTTGCCTGGAGGTTCCAATTTTTTATTCGAAATTACTAGTTCTAAATGTCCTGTTTCATATTTATTGAAATCAAGTCATTTCTGAAACAGCATCGAGATTTGCTCAAGTAGTTAACTATGAATTTAGATAAAGGAAGTTCATAAACAGCCAAGTAATTAAACTCATATTTCATAATCTTTAAAATAAAAAATAAATACCCCCTCAAGCAGCTGCTTGCCACAGAGGTCTGACAGGAGCCTGTCAGTTTATATGCCAGAGTAGAAGGTCTGAGAGGATGGCAGGACCTCAGCAGAAAAACAACACGAACATCCATGCCTTACCCGGGGCTCGAACCCAGGTCCCGTAGATCAGTAGCCAAGCGCGCTAACCACTCGGCCATATCTATTTCTAGGAACTCCATACTATACAAATTCCACAATAATATTATTCTCGAATTGGAATTAATTGCAACAAGCGTTGGATCAGTCATCACAACTTTTCTATTTTTGTTTGAGTCTGGAATCAATAGCTCAATATCAAAACAAGTGCGAATTTACATATTTAAATTTAAATGAACTCCCATTCACTAATCTTGCCTTTAAAAATTAATTATCCAAATTAAGTAGGCAGAATATTTTAAAAACCCAGCAATGCTAAATTTCATTCCGAATAATCCGACCAAATGATATTAAATATGGATTTTTCGACGAAGACGACGTAGATTATCAGCTGCAAAAGGCTTTTAGGAAACTAAATTCTCTTTGATTATAATAAAATTTTCGTAACATTGTTTTCCTTTTTAATAAATGCTTCCTGACAAGTATGTAAGTTACATTTTCAAAAACAAAGGGGAAAAAATTATTCTTTTTTTTGTTGTGAAAAAAAAGAGAACACGATCTCCTTTTTGTCTTTACTATATGGCCATCGTAAAGACGGCATATCAGTTACTCATTAGAGGCCTCAATTCTAAAGTTCGTTTTTTTCCTGATAAAAAAAAGTTAAAATATTATCCTAACACTTTAAGAGTTAAAATGTTTTTTCACCAATGAAAATTGAAATTATAGAAAATAATACATCTTATGAAACCTGCCTTCAGGTGTTTTTTTCCTCAAATAATCAACTGCTTTCACTTAAACTTCTTTCAAATGGGCAGATCCGCCAATGCGATGGAATGAACTTTACTGTAATACAAACGGAGAAACTATCATATTTCATTCAGTTGAAGGTCACTTTTAGAGTCAAAGAATTCTTGTAAACAAATTTCTCCACGTTGTTATAAGAGCAGAAATGAGAAATGAAGTGATCTCTAATGAAGAAGTTACAAGATTAACTGGATATTTTTATTGATCGTGGATTCGGAAAATCATTAGTCCTGGATAAAAGACAATAATCCATAGCAAGAGTTGAGTTGGGTTGTTTTACCTCTGAGCGGCACTTTTTTGCACACCATAGGCTAAATGGCCAGGTCACAAGGACCCCGAAGGCTCAGAGAAGGTTGGGGGAGGGAAATCACTGGAACGGCTGTTGGAAGACAGATGGTAGCCTCCCGTCAAGGCCATCTAGTGTGTTTAACGTGCACACGGAGCCACGGCTTAACGTCCCATCCGACGGACGGCGGCCTTTCCAAGCCCATCGGTGTCCCCTACTGACCGTGGGCAAGACGGAGAATTTTGCGGAGATAAATCTCAACGTTGACCCAACTGGGACTCGAACCTGGGAACTACAGATTACGAGCCTAGCCAACACCACCTAGAGTAGAAGGCCACACCAGTCGCTGAAGCGATGCTGATGACGTCATTTTTAGTCGACCCAAGCCGTAACACAGGATTGGATTGTTTTACCTCTGAGTGGCACTTTTTTGCACACAATGGGCTAAATGGCCAGGTCACAAAGACCCCGAAGGCTCAGAGAAGGTTGGGGGAGGGGACCCACTGGAACAGCTGTTGGGAGACAGATGGTAGCCTCCCGTCAGGGCCATCCAGCGTGTTCTTTAATGTGCACAGGGTATGGCTCTCTCCCGCACACGGGGCCACGGCTTAACGTCCAATCCGATGGACGGCGGCCTCTCCAAGCCCATCGGTGTCCCCCTACTGACCGTGGGCAGGATGGGGAATTTTGCGGAGATAAATCTCAACGCTGACCCAGCTGGGACTCGAACCTGGGAACTGCAGATTACGAGCCTGGCGCCCGTAACACAGGAGAACGTGGTATTCTAGCAGTGTCGCCTCCACCTTGCTATAGTTAGTGTTCAAGAAGTTTGCCGCGTTTGATTTGGTGTGTTCACAAGGTATTAAATTCCATAATTCTTCTAGCGAAATGCCATCGCACTGCTGCGTTCCTCGTGCTGGAGCAATTACGAAGGGGAAAAGAAATTTCCAGAAGATATAGATTTGCGACAGAAATGGAGTCGTTCCATACCGAGACAAAACTATCCAAGGTAAGGAGAACTTTATTCTGTATTAATATCTGTTGTCATATTTATGAACTTCTAAAGTGAAAATTATCGTTTTAATTATTGTATGTTACGCTTGTAATATACATATATAATATCACTGATCTTGTATGGATTAATTTGACGTTATTTTTATTAGGTAAAAGTTTAAATGTCGAATTTACATATGTTAAAATGCTTAAATAGAGAAGAATATTTCACAGTAACCAGACTTTTTATTTAATAGATTACAGTAGTAGGTTAAGAAATTGATACTTTTGTTGGGAGAGGTTCAGAGTCTAATGTTATATCACTATATTTATATACCATAGAGTTTAATTATATCTCTCGTATAAACTAATATGATGATAATGTTAAACTTGAAATACATATATGAGCCAAAGGCAAGATCACAGGAAAACCTACTTTTAAATACGAAAACTCTGCAGAAGTATTAGAAATTATTTTGGTGTTGTTGGTATACTTGGATAAATTGGACCTAGGTTCAAAACTAGAGATGGCTTTGTGAATATGTATTGTTTTCCTGCTGAAGTCTTGCCATCCTCACAAATCAGCTATATTATAATAAAGGTATGACAGGCTTTATGAAGAAATTAATCTGCATAATTATATCTCTGAAATCAAGTCAAGGTGTAGTGGATATTAAAGAATGGTTGGGATATAGCTAATGTACATATGGATTAATAAATGAAAAGATATTTTGAAAAAGGAGTTTAATAGTAAAGAAATAATCTTTCTACATTAAAAGAAGTAATTAAAAGTGCATATATTTCCAATCGCACTCATTCTAAAATGAGATAAGTCAGGTGTAACAATCTACTGCCATATCTTTATTGCACGTGGCTGCAGCTTTTGTTAGAAATGTATTCTATAATCATATTAGAGAATATTTGAGAGGATATCTGTCGTTTCATCTATTATGCAAATATAAATATATTAAACACAATAAATGCATACAATATTGTTTTCAAGTTAACTTCAAAATTTAACTTCTGTACTGACCACTGGTTTGGATTTTACAACTGAAGGAGTCAAAAAATTATCATAAAAATTTCAGGTATTTTGATTTTACTGATATGTTATGGTAAACGTTTATTGTAGAAACTGTCGGCAACAGTAAACTTCCTGACCAATCAATTCCTAATACCTTTCAGCATCAATATGCCAGTTGCTGTCTATATAAACAAATTTATGCCTAATAAACTGAAAATCACAGTAAGAGGAAATTGTCTGAAACAATAAACTTATTACTGGAGTTGTTTTCAGGCTCATTTCCTGGACTGGGATATTTCAAACCTTTAAACGTTCATTCATAAGAGTGTTGTTTTAAATGATTTTCAGCTCAGTATGATTTTTCGCATTTTATTTTACATTATCACCTTATAGTGCAAAAGCACTTTATGGTTAGTACTAGCAGTGGAATGCTATTAGATGGTTAGCATTAGCTTTCAAGGTGAACTATATATGATAAAAGAAGTGCTAGAAATATTGAGAAAAACCAGCTTACTGGTAGAATAGGTGCATTCCTTGGGAGAATTCATTCTTTTAACCATGGAGTTTTATTGAAATCTTAGAAAATACACTGATTATAGAATTGTTTTGAATACAATTATAGCTTTTACTTTCGAAGGAAAAAAGTCTTCAGTTCTGAATAAATTTTTTTAGTGTATGGTGAACAGTATTCCTGGTGTTTGGATTTTTGTTTTAATGTTTATCATTCATCAGAGGTTTTTTTGCACATATTCTCAATATTTCTTTTGCATACATAGGTGTGTGAACTCCACTTTGCACCATCTGATGTTGAAAGAGAAACCAGCATGTTTGACATGAAAACTGGGAGAAAGCTTTCTGACCTCTAAAATATCCATATACTGATGGAGAGGGAATGTTTGCTATATGACCAGTGTGTTAATGGACATACTGTTCAACTACTTTTAAGAATGCCCTTAAAGCATCCACAAATACACTTAAAAAAATTATTGTGCCCAAAACAATAACATTGTAACAAGTGCTAGAAGCAAAAAAAAGGAAATTGAAACTTTAGTTAAACCAACTGTTCAAGGTAGTATTTATGCCATATTTTTACTAAGCATTTCATTGCTATTAAGCTGTGTAAATATCATGATGACAATTGGTGCAGAAGAAAAAAAAATTGAATCAGGCGGGATCTGAAACTCATGACCTCCTGGTTAGGGTTACCATATGTCCCCCAAAAGGAGGACAGTCCTCCTTTTTCACCTCATGTCCTCTCAGAATTTTGAAAATGATGTCCTCCTTTTTGTGTAAATTAATAACATGTTTCAAATTAAAATTAAAGCACTCATTTTTTGTACATTTCTAAATTTCTTGAACTCATGACTATAATAACATTTATTGTTAACCATGAAATAATTTATTGTAAATGCAAATCATGAATGATAAATTAACTCTACTGACATTGTAAAAGTTACTATTCTCTCTAATCTCGATATGTACAATTGACATGTCAGATTGAAGAAGTATGAGCTTTAGAAAACTGAAAAAACATTTACTTCCACCCACATATAGATGGAACTGTGAAAGTTGATAACAGGTTTTTTTTTTGCAACATAAAAGACTGCAGTAATTAAGGAACTACTTCTAGTTTATAGGAGCCTTCTCATACAAGAGCATGCCCTGCCAAAACTGATTGCTGACCACTACCTCAGTCAGAGTTTGAAGTAACAGAAAGTTTACCATTTATGACAGTGCATAGTTACTAATCATTATGACACTTTAGGAGAAATAACCTTTGATTGCTTATGAAATAGGAATAAAAATCACCGAATCATATATTTTATAATATATTTAATGAGTATTGTTTTTTTTGACTCAACTGTTAGTACTTGGCAAAAAACTTTGTGAAATAAAATAAGTTTTTTCGTACTAAGAAAAAAGAAAGCGTGTCCTCCATTTCTAACTCTTTTGTCCTCCTTTTATAACACTGGCATCAAGTAACCCTATGTCTGGTGGTTATGTGTTTGAATCTCACCTGGCTCAAGGTCATTTTTCCACTATACTCATTATCATAATACTTAAGGAGTTTGATAGTGATTAAATGTTAGTAAATCAATGAGGTACTGTGGATTAATTTTTGTATGCTACTTTCACTTTGAGAAAAATTATATTCAGATTTTAATACAATCTGATATTGTGTTAAAGTCAAAATCTGATTGTCTAATTTCACACCTTAAAAATTACTCTTATGAGATTTAATAGAATTCAATAATTTATATTTGGTAATCTCAATCATGTTACAAATTTGATATCAGTGGTTGATATTTTTAAGTAAATATTTTATTGAGTCCTGAATCCAATGTCTTAATTTCACCCAATGCAGGTAATTTCTTTTAAACTGTTAAATAAAGATAATTAAATAAAGAAATTATTAATCTTCATTCATCTTTAATATCTGGAAAACAATTTCCACAGGCTTTGAGCCAGTAATTGAACATGGATCTTCTATGAAGCATGCTTTTTGATTTTTCATATTACACGAGTCTTTGGATTGTCCATCTGCTCGTGTACTTGGTTGTCTGCAAGTACCTTAAAGTACCTAATGTTAAAAAGAAGGTTAAAAATATCAAATTTGGAGGGAGGTAAAAATAGCTGGTTGTCATTTTCATCAGTTAGCATGAAGCCTTTTGGAAAGTAATGATACACTGTAATGGAAAAGTCTCCACAACATTATAGACCCACCTTCAAATATTTATAGCCCAATAAGTACAATGGTGGAAAACACTTTGGAATGGTGTGCTATTGTTTCAACCATTGTTTTTTAGACATAAAAACTGGTTAACTTTATTGTCAAATATTTTGCAATATTTTAGTGGAAATTTTATTGCATGCAAGCTGCAATAGCTAATTTCAGTTCCTTTAACTATATTCTGCTACTGTACAGGGTCTACTACATTTATTTCCTTTTTATTTTACTGATTCAACATGTCTTTTGTGGCTAAATCTATGATCAAAGGGAATCTCTACCTGCACTTGTCAGTAGGTTTTTTCTTAATTTTGTGTTTAGTGTTACTTTTGAGTGATCTTTTGCCAATTCCACAACATTTTCACTTCCCACTATACTCTTATGGCTGGACTCCTGAAGACAAATTATATTTTTGGTTGTCTTTAATTTTTTTTTATCAATGTATCACATACTTGGGGTGGATGATTTGTTTGGACAGCTATTCAGTACTGGATGCAATATGACAGTATATAATTTTCTTTCCAATCCATTTCATTGCTTCTGTTATACATGTACTTAGTGGGGGTTTGAAATTTACAATTTTCTGTAGGAACATATACCACCAGTTTCTGGACTGAAACTCATTAAACTGCAAATAGAATTTTCTGAATATTATTTTTTCTTCATTACTTTAATTTGAGAACATTATAAACAGAAAACTTAAGTGTCAATCTTTGGTTTTTGTAAAAGCCATGGGAGATTTAGGAAGTTAATTTATTCCTTGATTTTCTTTAATATATATGCATATCTTGTGGCTTCTTCTGCCTTGCAAATGTAGGATTTTTTAAATTTCTAATAGTGATTGCCAATGGGTGTTTGATATGCCTATGAACTAGCCTGGTCAACAGATCAATAAGGTTTTCTGTATCATTGGGGGATTGGAGGGAGATGATTGACTATGTTACTAGAAACCTTGTAGTGGTTCTGATACATATTTTCTTCTTCCAAGTTATTTGTTAATAATTGGTTTTACACTGATAATGAGTTCAAGTAATATTAAAATTTTAGTGTAAGGATATCTGTTTATAAAGGAAATCTACCCTGTTGCTCTTAGCATTTGAAAGTATCTTCACCAGATATGGCAGTTAAAATATGTATAATAGTTAATGACTTAAATTTAAAAAACTCTGCAGAAGGTCAAGATTAGAATAATGTTTTTTTTAATATGTTTCCATACATGTTAAGTATATGTTCTTTACAAAATACCAAAACATTTTTTTCTGTTCTGTATATTTTTGACACCATACAAATTTAAAGTTACTTTATCGACTTGCCTTTGGGAAGAAATCTTATTAAGAGCCTACTGGTGTAGTTTATTTTTGTGACTTCATCATCCTTTATGTAAATGACATCTAGATAGTTTTTAATACTTCAATTTTATTTGCACATTTGGAGTATGAAACAGCTTGACCTCTATAAAAATAGAATTAGCATCTAAAATTTTCTTATATCTATTCAACGTTAGTAAAATGTTCAATAGTTGATATATATTGCTTGTAGTACTTTATTTTTACTTAATTCAAGTTTTGCAATGTCATTTAATCTAAGTTGCTGGTGATGCTACAATTCTACTAATTTTATATATAGCTGCAAATTTTACAAGTTAAATCTTTTCTTATTACATGTATGTAATACATGTAATAATTCTTATTACATGTATGTTTGAATTGTGAAATGAAAACAATACAAATGTATTGTTTTCATTTCACAATTCAAACTATGGTTATCATAAATATTTTAAATTCCATGTTATAAAAGTGTGTTTGCTGCCATGAAACTACCCCATATACACTCTGTGAATTATGACCACCCAATACCATGTTATGTCAATGGGAAGATAATTTCAAAGCTCTGTAATTTCTAAAATAAACATTTGATGGGAAAATATGACTGAATATATATAAGTTAAAAATCTATCTTAATTTTTTATATTCCAATAATATTTATTTAGTATTTAAAGAGGCTTCGCTTGGTTACTAACCTGGGTTCGAGCCCTAGGTAAGGCATAGTTGTTCGTGTTGTTTTCTGCCGGGTTTCCACCATCCTCACAGACCTACTATGGCGTATAAACTTACAGACTCATGTCAGACCTCTGTGGTAAGTAGCTGTTTGAAGGGGTATTTTATTATATATCAACATCTTAAACAGTAATGCGCATTCTGCAGAGTTGGTGAAAATTGAAATAATTGTTACATATTCTGCTAAAACTATGCTAATAGAATTTAATATGGGGATACTGTTTTGAGATTAACTTATTTCAACTACTTCCCAGATCAATATTTTAAACAGCCATTGTTCATATTAAATATCCCAGTTTCCATAATTCTTTAATGTGTTCAAACCTTTGACCACATGTATTTAGATGTTGCTTTCAGGTTTCTTCAGAAATTGTTTTCTATTAAAGTTTATTATGATACCAAAAAGGATAAAAAAAATTTATGTTATGTGAAGAAAGCAGTTTTAATATGCATTAGGGCGAAAAAGTTTGGGAAAGCAGTTTTTCTTTTCTTTTTATCTAAAAGTCATAGTTGTCCTAAAAACAGTTTTTATTAATGTGATGCATTTTAAAATCAGCTTTCATATTAAACTATTTAAAAAAATCATCAATTGTTCAACTGGGATGAATGGAATATCTTAAAATTTTCCTTTTCAATTTAAATAGTATTGCACAATATTAAGTTCCTTCATATTGCTTAAAAATTCTCTCATATGATTGGTGAATTTTCCTGTTTTAATTGCGCAGTTTTCTTAAAAATAAAGTAAACAATGATATGAAATATTTGTTTCATTGTAATGTGTATCCTATATGTATTTGTTTTCTCAGATTGTAAATAAAAGTATTTTTTAATGTGGAATTTGTTGGTTGTTTTTCTTAACATATGCAATATTGAAACATACTGTTTTCATTAAATAATGTTTTAGACCTCTTATATATACATACACATTTGTGAAAAAAAAATAGATATCTGTGGTATTTTGTAACAAGTAGTTTTTTCTAAATATATTTCGCACTTCTAGATTGCTTTAAGAGTGAAAATTTAACAGCTGTTCAATACATTAATCGATCGTTTGCAAAATTAGTTAAAAGTTTTGGAATTTCCGAACGTTTAAAGAGTGCTATTATTTAAATAATAATTTAAAGCTATCTGTATAATCGGAAACGGTAATTAATGGTTTATCAATACTACTCAAAGCAAAAAAAAACGTTATCTCTAAAAAAAATTAGAAAAAAAAGGTGGGAAGCAATTTTTGTTTAATTATATGAAAAATTATTTTAATGATGACGATTTATTAGTGAATATTCAAAATCTAAATGGGAAGTTCTATTAACAAGGAAAAGCTATCTCTCAAACTATTCTGCCGGCAGTCCGGTCGAGTAATGCTGACGTCACAAATGACTGCTACGTCCTTCTCCTCTAGGTGGTGTTGGCCTAGCACGCTGCCGACTGAGCCACCCTCCTCCCCCCTCCCCCCATAGCAAGAGACTCCAGTGCTTATCAGACAACTAGGATGGCTTCTCACATGTCCAAGAATTGCACATATTAAACAACCGACAATGCTATCTTCTGCTGCGCTTCACCGTTTTATTCCGATATAGTGTAGTTTTTCTAAAAACTGTTAAAACTGACAAAAATATTTCTCAAAAAGGCAGTACAGTCGCTCAAAAAACGTTGCCAGAAAAAAAATATCGTTGCCAGATATTTTTTCTGAATTCTGTAATCAACCATAGTGTTCGGATTTATTTTAATATATATGATGCGTATGAATATATAATGCAATGAATATGGAGCGTGTGCAGTTACCGTTCACAGCAAACTGGAGCGGTTGCGGTTAATGTTCACAGCACATTGGATCGTGTGAGCTCACAAAAACCTGGATCGTGTGGGCCCACTCACAGAAATATTGAGCTTGTACTGTTACCGTTCACAGCAAACTGGAGCGTGTGCAGTAACTGCACACGCTCCAGTTTGCTGTGAACAGTAACTGGAGCGTGTACAGTTGCTGTACACGTTCCAGATATTTTTTCTGAATTCTGTAATCAACCACAGTGTTCGGATACTTTTTTGAGCGACTGTAGGTGGTCATATTATTTTGATACTAGATCGTGTGGGCTCTCTCACGGAAATATTGAGCGTGTGCAGTTACCGTTCACAGCAAACTGGAGCGTGTGCAGTAACTGCACACTCTCGAGTTTCAATATTATAATTATAAATATTGAGCTTGTATCGGTAACAGTACAAGCTCAATATTTCTGTGAGTGGGCCCACACGATCCAGGTTTTTGTGAGCTCACACGATCCAATGTGCTGTGAACATTAACCGCAACCGCTCCAGTTTGCTGTGAACGGTAACTGGAGCGTGTACAGTTGCTGTACACGTTCCAGATATTTTTTTCTGAATTCTGTAATCAACCATAGTGTTCGGATGTATTTTTGAGCGACTCTACCACGCCTGTGTGACCTCGAGAACTTTTACTTAACTTTAGAAGCTTTGAACGTCTCTCAATTTGGAACGTAATGGCATCTACGTAGAATTCTCACTGTAACATAAAAATAGGTCTTTAGAAACATCAATTTTCGGCTTTTGTGGTGGTTTTGTTCCAGATGTAAAGCGAGTGTGCAAATAAACCAGCCAAGAGAGAATTCCTTAAAGCATTTCTTTTATTGCATCAGAAGCAGCTATCCCTCTTTTTAAGCTGGAACCTTGCAAAAGACAATATCCAGCAAACGTTACTTCCTGGAGTCACGAGAGGGGATTGTTCCACTCTAGCAAGGTCATTGGGGCGGGGGTGGCTCAGTCGCTAGCGCGCCAAGTTCGTAATCTGTAGTTCCCAGGTTCGAGTCCCAGCGGGGTCAGCGCTGAGATTTATCTCCGCAAAATTCCCTGCCCACGGTCAGTAGGGGACACCGATGGGCTTTGAAAGGTCGCCGCCCGTCGGATGGGACGTTAAGCCGTGTCCCCGTGTACGGGAGAGCCATACCCTGTGCACGTTAAAGAACACGCTGGATGGCCTTGACGGGAGGCTACCATCTGTCTCCCAACAGCTGTTCCAGTGGGTCCCTTCCCCCAACCTTCTCTGAGCCTTCGGGGTCCATGTGACCTGGCCCATGGTGTGCAAAAAAGTGCCGCTCAGAGGCAAAACAACCCAATCCAACGCAAGGTCATTTGTTCCACACAATGTAGCAAATGTTTAGGTCTAATACGGACCACGAATCTATTGTAGAAGCAATTCTTCTTCCTTCAAATATTACTTCGCATGAAACAGTTGGGTTTATTTCCCTCCGAGCGGCACTTTTGTTTGCATACAATGGTCTAAATGGCCAGGTCACAAGGACCCCAAGGGATCAAAGATGATTTGGGGAAGGGGATCCACTGAATAGCTGTTCTGTTAGGAGAGAGATGATAATAGCATCTTATCAAGGCCATCCAGCATGTTCTTTGATGTGCACTACGGATTGCACTCCAGAGCATATGGCTCTCCTGCCCACAGCGCAGGGGCGGGGGTGGCTCAGCCGGTAGCGCGCCAGGCTCGTAATCTGTAGTTCCCAGGTTCGTGTCCCAGCTGGGAGATTTATCTCCGCAAAATTCCCCGCCTTGACCACGGTCAGTAGGGGACACCGATGGGTTTGGAAAGGCCGCCGTCCGTCGGATGGGACGTTAAGCCGTGGCTCCGTGTGCTGGAGAGCCATACCCTGTGCACGTTAAAGAACACGCTGGATGGCCTTGACGGGAGGCTACCATCTGTCTCCCAATAGCTGTTCCAGTGGGTCCCCTCCCCCAACCTTCTCTGAGCCTTCGGGATCCATGTAACCTGGCCATTTAGCCCGTGGTGTGCAAAAAAGTGCCGCTGAGAGGTAAAACAACCCAACCCAGCCCACAGCGCAATGGCTTAAAGTTGCCATCCGATGAATGGCGGCTTTCCAGCCTTTCCAAATCCTTTGGTGTCCTTTTCTCCCTCAGGACAGGGGTTAACGGAATTAATTCCCAACGACGGCAGAGAGAGCTGGTACTAGAACCTGGGAATTGCAGAAAACGAACCTGGTGCAGCACTCTCTGCTCTTTTGCAAGATAACAAGATTTTTGCTCCTTAGCCATAGTACAATTTACAGTACATTTTAGTTTTGAAAACTGCATATAGTACAATTCAAAAGGTCTAATCTACGCAAAATTGTAAAACGATTAATCCGACAATCATCTTCCTACTAATATTTCTTAGATCTTACGTTACTAAGGGTCGGCGCAGATGCAAAGTTTCCAAATTTTATAATATACACTGGTTTCATAAATTAAGGAAAATCCCTATGTTAAGTCAATGGGAAGCTAACGTCAAAGCTCTCTAACTTCTAAAATAAGTTTTTTTGTTTTGAAAAATGTGATTGCAGATAAAGATCTTAATCAAAAAAATCAATATCTCGATTTTCAACAATATTCGTTCAGTTTTAATGAGTTATGGAAGTTTGAATATTTAGCAACAGCAATGCCAGTCTTAAGAAACTTCTACAAAACTGAAGAATAGTGAAAGAATTCTTTACACAAAGTTCTGAAATACAAGCTTATTTTATTAAACACTTGATACAATACTTAATACTGAGTTTTAATCAACTTCTGAAGTCAATTTTTGTGGCTGGCATTGTTATCGTTAAATATTCAAACTTCCATAATTCATTAAATATTGAACGAATATTGTTGAAAATCGAGATATTGATTTATTTGATTGAGATCTTTATCCGCAATCACATTTTTCCATGCAAAAAAGAAAACTTAGTTTAGAAATTAGAGAGCTTTAATGTTAGCTTCCCATTGACTTAACATAGGGATTTTCCTTAATTTATGGAAACCAGTGTAGATTACTATTGTAAATTGCACAATAAAATTGTATTTAACATGATATTTATAAAAATTTTAAATATATTTTTAAAAAAGTGCAATTTTTTCCTTTATATTCCTAAATTAATATAATGGAGAATCCGTAAACAACACGCACACACCAATTCCTGCTACATTCTTCGCAGAGATGGCCCGTCGAAAAATTCGTACACCTTATGCGACCGATCAAATAAAATATCTTCCCCAACCGTGGCTTCAGTAGTAAGGACCCTAAAGTGTAGGGGCAACATATGAAATTGATATAAAATTAAATTGTGCTTCGCAAACAGTAACTTAGGATCTTTTAAAGCAATGACGGTTATGATTTTAGCTTTCAACGACATTTGCTTTAACAACTTTAATTCATCTAACTCTGATGATCTGTATAATGGTACGACCATGTTTTTTTTATAAATCCCATGGCTGCTTGAGGATGATGATGATGTCTAGATCGTTTTTATTGTGGAAGACCAATGCATTTTTTTCTCGTTTAGGTGTTACTTGCTTAAAATAAAAACGTAAATAGATCACCATTCCGTGAAAGTAGGTCTTCAAAACGTTTAATGTAATAAACTATTTTTAAGGTGCTGCATATTATCATGCTATTTATATTTTATGTTGTTAATGAAGGCTAAATTAAAGAAAAAAAAGAACCCACTATTTCGCACTTCCCAAACCAATTCTATTAAAGGTTCATTATCACGCTATATTTAACATTTTGAAAAAAACTTCCGCAAACTTTTAATTAGCTTCAACAATGAGCCCTGTCCCATTTCTGTTAAGAACATTTCTTTGCATTGTCCTTGCAGTGAGAGTTTATGGAAATTCTGATCCATAAAAAAATCCGTCTTCTTTTGAAAGAGTTTATGGAAATTCTGATCCATAAAAAAATCCGTCTTCTTTTGAAAGAGTTTATGGAAATTCTGATCCATAAAAAAATCCGTCTGCTTTTGAGTTTATGGAAATTCTGATCCATAAAAAAATCCGTCTTCTTTTGAAAGAGTTTATGGAAATTCTGATCCATAAAAAAATCCGTCTTCTTTTGAAAGAGTTTATGGAAATTCTGATCCATAAAAAAACCGTCTTCTTTTGAAAGAGTTTATGGAAATTCTGATCCATAAAAAAACCGTCTTCTTTTGAAAGAGTTTATGGAAATTCTGATCCATAAAAAAATCCGTCTTCTTTTGAAAGAGTTTATGGAAATTCTGATCCATAAAAAAATCCGTCTTCTTTTGAAAGAGTTTATGGAAATTCTGATCCATAAAAAAATCCGTCTTCTTTTGAAAGAGTTTATGGAAATTCTGATCCATAAAAAAATCCGTCTTCTTTTGAAAGAGTTTATGGAAATTCTGATCCATAAAAAAATCCGTCTTCTTTTGAAAGAGTTTATGGAAATTCTGATCCATAAAAAATCCGTCTTCTTTTGAAAGAGTTTATGGAAATTCTGATCCATAAAAAAATCCGTCTCCTTTTGAAAGAGTTTATGGAAATTCTGATCCATAAAAAATCCGTCTTCTTTTGAAAGAGTTTATGGAAATTCTGATCCATAAAAAAATCCGTCTTCTTTTGAAAGAGTTTATGGAAATTCTGATCCATAAAAAAATCCGTCTGCTTTTGAGTTTATGGAAATTCTGATCCATAAAAAAATCCGTCTTCTTTTGAAAGAGTTTATGGAAATTCTGATCCATAAAAAAATCCGTCTTCTTTTGAAAGAGTTTATGGAAATTCTGATCCATAAAAAAATCCGTCTTCTTTTGAAAGAGTTTATGGAAATTCTGATCCATAAAAAAATCCGTCTTCTTTTGAAAGAGTTTATGGAAATTCTGATCCATAAAAAAATCCGTCTGCTTTTGAGTTTATGGAAATTCTGATCCATAAAAAAATCCGTCTTCTTTTGAAAGAGTTTATGGAAATTCTGATCCATAAAAAAATCCGTCTTCTTTTGAAAGAGTTTATGGAAATTCTGATCCATAAAAAAATCCATCTTCTTTTGAAAGAGAACTGTCAACAGAGTTTGGAAAAACGTAACTCTGAGAGAATACTGAAGAAAAATCTTTAGTAGCAGCATTTGCCATTACATTAATTTTTCAACACAAGAAGAAAGTTTCTTTCAAAAATTTCTTTTTGTTATTTTAACTAAATTTTCAACGAATTTATTCAAAATAAATTCTGTTGCTTAAAAAATGAGCGTATCTCGTTTGAATTTATATGTAGTAATCTTTGTGGAAGTTGCAATTTTCAGAGTTAATAAATAAAATAGCGATTATATAAAATAGCGATTAACAGAGGGGAGATAATTGGAACGATTTACGTTTTTCAAAGATCAAGGTTGATTGAAAAAAAAATCGTTGCCAGATATTTTTTCTGAATTCTGTAATCGATTATAGTGTTCGGATATTTTTTGGAGCGACTGTACCTTGCACTGATTTTCGACATTTCTTCTTTGTTCTTGCAAGTTATTTTTGTGATCCGACTTGCAGCCATTGCAGTACCACGCAGCCATTGCAGTTGAACTTCAACTGCCAAAAATAAGATTGTAATTTGAATTTCCATTTTGCTCTTGGATAATTCTTCATATTCCTCTGCAAGACAAGTC
Organism: Ryuthela nishihirai; assembly: GCA_038380435.1. Classification (NCBI taxonomy): domain Eukaryota; kingdom Metazoa; phylum Arthropoda; class Arachnida; order Araneae; family Heptathelidae; genus Ryuthela; species Ryuthela nishihirai. The sequence continues at coordinate 74,406,561 of JAWZYU010000010.1, forward strand.
TCAAACGTTCTTTCAATTTTTATGAGCAGCGCTACAGTGAACTTTATAATTATTTAATTCATTGCTGCAAGTTTTATTTTCTTAATTACTACTTTTGTCTACATGGTAAATATGTATAAGGAAACTGCTCCTACCTGATCTGTAGAGCAAGTTGTACTTGTACGCCCTATTTGCCGTGGATCCAATGGGTGAGGTTCCACTCAACGCGATGGCGGAGTCAGAGTCGCTATGGTAACCGGAGATGTCAGTGCTGCTATCGTCATCGTCATCGACAAATTCTTTCATGATTTCCAGTATTTGATGACAGCCTTGAGAGAATCGCATCAGAACGGGAGCCACGATGGAACTGGGGTTCACATCTTTCACTTCCTTCCTCAGCTGAGTGAACTGGAAGAGGACGTCCTTGTCGGTCTCGATCCTCTTCTGAAGGATGCGAAGGAGAACATCCAGCGATTGGTTAGTGAGAGTCGGTTCGATCACGTTCAGAAGAGTTTTGTTCTTGATCAGCCTCTCTTGAATCTCTTCCTGTCGGAGGCTGAGCTGGCGCTGGTGGCTCGCTTTAATGGGAGCGGGGCCGTGAGAGATGGATCGAGTCACCGGTTGCTTAGGAGCCAGGCTCAGCTCGTCCAGCTTCTGAACAGCGCTCTTGTATCGGTGGATGACTCTTTCGAACTCGAGCTTCAGGGCTTCGTGGAGGTTCATGAGGGTGTTGTCGGAGGTGCCCACGAGGCCATGTTGGCCGAGACCCTTGATGGCTTTGTCCAAACCTCGCTTTCTCGTGCACAGGAGTTTCTTCATCCTTGGCTCTGACAAAACGATTACCTGCAAAAAAAAATCATATTAGATTTTAGCTTTTCCGGATCAATATGTAGAGTGGAATGAATCTTTCCTCTTGTAGAAATCAAAATTTTGTCAGCATAACAAGTTTTTCACAATGAATATACATTTGACAAACAGCCATATTACTTTTAAGGTCGTCCTCCTTAGTGTGGAAGCTGCTTAATCTCGTAACTATTGCAGTTTATAGTATGTGTATGTTGAGTTTGCTCTTTGCATGTGTAGAAGAACAGCTTCCCGATTCAACAAATGAGCAGAGTTTAATCGTGTAATCTATCCCTGAGCAGTTTATGAACATCTTTACTCCCAAGGAAATCATTGATCATGTGAACCTAATGGAGACGGGTATTGCTGTCTATTAAAATGAATTCAAGGACTATAGCACTCCTGGAAATCTCACCTAAGTCGAAAGAATCTGTTCTCTGAATCACTTACCAGTCATTGGGGCGGGGGTGGCTCAGTAGGTAGCGTGCCAGGCTATGTAACCTGTAGTTCCCAGGTTCGAGTTCCAGCTGGGTCAGCGTTGAGATTTATCTCCGCAAAATTCCCCGCCCTGCCCACGGTCAGTAGGGGACACCGATGGTCTTGGAAAGACCGCCGTCCGTCGGATGGGACATTAAGTCTTGTCCCGTGTGTGGGAGAGCATACCCTGTGCACGTTAAAGAACACGCTAGATGGCCTTGACGGGAGGCTGTCATCTGTCTACCAACAGCTGTTCCAGTGGGTCCCCTCCCCCAACCTTCTCTGAGCCTTCGGGGTCAATGTGACCTGGCCATTTAGCCCATGGTGTGCAAAAAAGTGGCGCTCAGAGGTAAAACAACCAACCAATCAACCACTCTCAAAAACATCTTTACAGTCATTATACAACTGCCATTAAAATGGTCCCTTTCTCTGAAGTTACAGCGATTGGTGAGAGTCCCTCGTTCTCTCTAGATGAATTCACTTTGGAAATCGGTGTTGAAATTGAATCTGAACTCATCTGGGCTGAAAAGGTGACCTCTTTGTTAAATAAGCTTTTCTGTTGAAGTGGGTGTGGAAGACACAGACCATTGGTCTTAGTCGTATACAATCCTCATTTCTCGTATACACTTAAAATTCTCGTTGCTGTGACCACTGAAAGCTCACGAGACTAATTGTCATTTCTCTGTGTGAACTTACTGCTCAACATACCCAGCTGCTGCGGCCTGACATCTTGTCTTCGTATACGACTAACCTCTCTTGTTTCTTGAAATTATCTCCAAAGTCTTGAGAGGACGTGGACACCTCGATCTCGGATTGACCTGATCCCTTCCTCTCTCCTTATCTCCCTCCAGCGTACAGAATCATCCAAACTAATTTTCGTGTCATGATGAAATGAAAAATCTACCCAAGGTAACGACAGACAGGCTGGAACTGATATGAATAGGGACTGCAGCCAATGTGCTCTTTTATAGCAAACTTAATTTGCATAATTTTGGTGGTGTAAGTTTAAAATCTTTTTCCACGTTGCCAAAATTTATATTTCCACCGTATTTCACACCATTCCCTTATATACTTTTGGATATATGACATTGTCCTTTAATTAGGTATTAATCGGTATTATCAGGTAGATATGGTTCAGTACTATGATTGATTACAAAATTCAGAAAAAATATCTGGAACGTGTACAGCAACTGTACACGCTCCAGTTACCGTTCACAACAAACTGGAGCGTGTGCAGTTACTGCACACGCTCCAGTTTGCTGTGTTGCAGTTACTGCGCACAGTTGCAGTTACTGCACACGCTCCAGTTTGCTGTGAACGGTAACAGTACAAGCTCAATATTTCTGTGAGTGGGCCCACACGACCCAGGTTTTTGTGAGCTCACGATCCAATGTGCTGTGCAATGTACCTTGTTGTCGATTCAAATTTCCTGCGAAGGTAAAGTTTTAAAATATATTGCCAAGGTTAGAGTTACAAAGGTAAAGTTTTAAAATATATAGATGAGTGCTTTTCAACCTCTTATTGGTTGGAAAGATGTAAGAAGTTACAACATCTCGAGGAACCCTTTCTTCTCTGCCGTATTTACGAATTGCACTCAACGTATAGACTCCAGCACTGAGTCTTGGATTTGTGAAATTGCGACTTTAATTGAGGCCTCTCATCCATATTAAATTCCCAATAAATAAGAAAAAATACGACACGACTAGAATATTCCAACTGCTATACTCACAACCAGGGCTGGATCTAGTGGGAGGAGGGGGGGGGGGGGGGGCAAAGGGAAAAGAGCGTGACCTCTCCCCATATATTACCCATATTTTTCAAGAACTTTGTCAAAGATCACATAAACGGAAGGGAAAAGTATATAGAGCACCTCTAGTTAATTCAGACTGGATTTTGACACCCCCCCCCCATCTCCCTTGTTTTTTCTACATCCGGGCCTGCTCGTAAATGTACAGTCGCTCAAAAAAATATCCGACACTATGGTTGATTACAGAATTCAGAAAAATATCTGGCAATGATTCTTTTTTTTTAGAAATTAGTGATCTGCCAACCTTCTTGTCACGTGACACGAAGGTTGCCAGATATTTTTCTGAATTCTGTAATCAACCATAGTGTTCGAATTTATTTTAATATATATAATGCGTATGAATATATAGTGCAATGAATATGGAGCGTGTGCAGTTACCGTTTACAGCAAACTGGAGCGGTTGCGGTTAATGTTCACAGCACATTGGATCGTGTGAGCTCACAAAAACCTGGATCGTGTGGGCCCACTCACGGAAATATTGAGCGTGTGCAGTTACCGTTCACAGCAAACTGGAGCGGTTGCGGTTAATGTTCACAGCACATTGGATCGTGTGAGCTCACAAAAACCTGGATCGTGTGGGCCCACACACAGAAATATTGAGCGTGTGCAGTTACCGTTCACAGCAAACTGGAGCGGTTGCGGTTAATGTTCACAGCACATTGGATCGTGTGAGCTCACAAAAACCTGGATCGTGTGGGCCCACTCACAGAAATATTGAGCGTGTGCAGTTACCGTTCACAGCAAACTGGAGCGGTTGCGGTTAATGTTCACAGCACATTGGATCGTGTGAGCTCACAAAAACCTGGATCGTGTGGGCCCACTCACAGAAATATTGAGTGTGTGCAGTTACCGTTCACAGCAAACTGACTGCACACGCTCCAGTTTGCTGTGAACGGTAACTGGAGCGTGTACAGTTGCTGTACACGCTCCAGATATTTTTTCTGAATTCTGTAATCAACCATAGTGTTCGGATACTTTTTTGGAGCGACTGTACTAGAACTTTCGGTATGAAGTAGCGAAGGATATTGTCTGTGCTAGAGATCCATCTTTGATATTCGAGATCTACCCATATGCAGTTAGCATTTCTATTGTCTCTTTATCTATTGTCTCTTTATCTTCGTTTTTACTGAAAAGTGACTCTTTAGAGTAGATATGTAACCCCATTGCAATACAATCCCGTTAATCCACATGTCCTTTACAAGTTAAAAAGAAATCGTCGAAAAAAATCGAAGAAAAGACCTTAATGAAACCCCATTGAAAAAAACAACAACACTGATATAGACAGACTAAGTGCAGATTCACGATACAGATAGACTCTGCAGATAAATATTCAAAATGAGATGTACCGCCACATGCTGAATAATTTTTTTAAAAAAAAAGTACATTTCAATACTACAGCATTTTTTTAAAGAGATAGGACTGATCCTAATGTACAACGGAAGCTATTGAGAAGCATTCATTTCCTTTCGACTCTTGGTTCATGAGCAGACGAAGAAGGGGATTTACTTTGAAATGCATGAATCGTATTGAAAGAAACTTTTCGAAACATGTCTGCATCTCATCGCTGAGCTTCGACTCTTTTCTCCTCCCTAATTCTGACGTTTCGCCTTTCATTCGCGAAAAGATGAAAAAGATTAGAATCTGTTTGGAATCACCGAAACGTGACTTTCATTCCCGCCACAACCGTAAATCCTCTTCCACCCTAAAGACATCTCCCGGCGCCGCTCGCACTCAATGCATCCGTCTGCTGCACAGTCTGTGCATAATTGCGCCATTCTTTGCAAACGCTGAAAATATGGACCCCCCCCCCCCGAGTTATGCTACTTTATTAACAGTCGGATGTCCTCTGCAGATGCTAAAAACACACATTTTGTTTCGAAAAGTGACAATCTGAAAACTAAAATTTGACAACGGGGAGAAGCATCAGGCATCTGTCCCTAAATGTATATTTTTATATAGAGACAACACACTTCAGTCTATTGGAAACATGACGTCATTTCTTTGAATTGCAGGGAAGGAAAGGATAATTTTTTGCATTTGTATTCCATAGGAAGAATTCTAGAGGAATTGACCCCCCGCCTTCCTTATATAATAGGGGCGGGGATGGCTCAGTCGGTAGCGCGCCAGGCTCGTAATCTGTAGTTCCCAGGTTCGAGTCCCAGCTCAGTCGGTAGCGCGCCAGGTTCGTAATCTATAGTTCCAGGTTCGAGTCCCAGCTGGGTCAGCGTTGAGATTTATCTCCTCAAAACTCCCCGCCCTGCTCACGGTCAGTAGGGGACATCGATGGGCTTGGAAAAGCCGTCGGATGGGACGTTAAGCCGTGGCTCCGTGTGCGGGAAAGCCATACCCTGTGCACGTTAAAGAACACGCTGGATGGCCTTGACGGGAGGCTACCATCTGTCTCCCAACAGCTGTTCCAGTGGGTCACCTCCTCCAACCTTCTCTGAGCCTTCGGGGTCCATGTGACCCGGCCATTTAGCCCATGGTGTGCAAAAAAGTGCCGCTCAGAGGTAAAACAACCCAACCCAACCTTACATAATATGCAATAGCACGTATAGCTTGAAAAGGGGAAAGAAACATGGTCAGTGTTCTAGCAAATAACGAGTCTAGTAAGGGTATGAGTATTTGGTTTCTTCATTTGCAATACTTAGAAGAGAAAGAATAATCCCAAACGTAAGGGGTGGCTCAGTCGTTAGCGCGCCAATCTCGTAATTCCAGTTACCAGGTTCGAGTCCCAGCTGGGTCAGCGTTGAGATTTATCTCCGCAAAATTCCCCGCCCTGCTCACGGTTAGTAGGAGACACCGATGGGCTTGGAAAGGCCGCCGTCCGTCGGATGGGACGTTAAGCCGTGGCCCCGTGTGCGGGAGAGCCATACCCTGTGCACGTTAAAGAACACGCTGGATGCCCTTGATGGGAGGCTACCATCTGTCTCCCAACAGTTGTTCTAGTGAGTCCCCTCCCCCCAACCTTCTCTGAGCCTTCGGGATCCTTGTGACCTGGCCATTTAGCCCATTGTGTGCAAAAAAGTGCCGCTCAGAGGTAAAACAACCCAATCCAACCTAAACATAAGCTACGCCGCTTTTAAAGACTTTCTCTTTATATGAGATCATACCCGACTAAGACCGAAGTCAAGTTTAATTGATCATTATCCCAGTAAGAGTTAATGCATTTTAGGACACAAAAATATTTAGGAAATATTATAGGGAAAGGGGCGACGGATGGCAAATTCTTAGACTGTATGGGAACAGACTAAAACGCTGTTCCTTTGTATCTATTTCCCTATTGCTTTTCGATTGCCATTTGTTGGTTTATCGCTTTGTATGTTTCTCAAGACAATTGACTCCGCCATACTTTTCGAATGAGAGTTACAAACTTAATGTGTATGCGTCAAATTAAAGTTGTAATGTGGGGGGTGTCCTAGGCTATAAAACGTTAACCCTCATGCTTTCTTCCCCCCCCCCCAACAGGGCGGGGGTGGCTCAGTTGGTAGCGCGCCAGGCTCGTAATCTGTAATTCCCAGGTTCGAGTTCCAGCTGGATCAGCGCTGAGATTTATCTCCGCAAATTTCTCTGCTCTGCCCACGATCAGTAGGGGACACCGATGGGCTTGGAAAGGACGCCGTACGTCGGATGGGACGTTAAGCCGTGGCCCCGTGTGCGGGAGAGCCATACCCTGTGCACATTAAAGAACACGCTGGATGGTATTGATGGGAGGCTACCATCTGTCTCCCAACAGCTGTTCCAGTGGGTCCCCTCCCCCAACCTTCTCTGAGCCTTTGGGATCCTTGTGACCTGACCATTTAGCCCATGGTGTGCAAAAAAGTGCCGCTCAGAGGTAAAACAACCCAAAACAACGCAACCTCTGAGCGGTACTTTTTTTGTACACAATAGGCTAAATAGCCAGGTCACAAAGGACCCCGAAGGCTCAGAGAAGGTTGCGGAAGGGGATCCACTGGAACAACTATTGGGAGACAGATGGTAGCCTCCCATCAAGGACATCCAGCGTGTTATTTAACGTGCACAGGGTATGGCTCTCCCGCACACGGAGCCACGGCTTAACGGCGGCCTTTCCAAACCCATAGGTGCCGCTTACTGACCGTGGACAGGACGTGGAGTTTAACGAAGATAAATCTCAACGCTGGATCAGCTGGAACTCGAACCTGGGAACTGCAGATTACGAGCCTGGCGCGCTACCGACTGAGCCACCCCCGCTCCATAAATACTCTTGCACAAAATTTATTAACTAAAATGAAACAAAGTAATAATATTTCGAGAATTATGAGACGTCATAGACATCGAGAAAGTAAAGGAGTAGGATTTAGGATAATTCAGGAAGGACATATACGAATTTGGAAATGGCAAACGCTGATTAAAAAGTTACAAAAAGAAATCATACCCTGTAACATTTTCTGACGCTACAGCCCTGTGTAGAGTGGGACTTAATTTAGATGAAAGGACACAGAGATAATAATGTCGCAGTATAATTAGCTTAGCATTTCATAAATCAAGGTATTTTCATTCGAAGCGTAGAAGACTAAATAGAATTAGAATTTGAGCGCGTTTTTTTTTTCCATTATTTTTTTCCTTTCGAAGCAGAGGATAACCTTTCGCAGTTCGTGATTAGTTCCTCATCACGGAAGCAGAAAACCTAATGCGCAGCTTTAGTACGAAGCTGCAGACCTGATTTTAGAAGTAATAAAGGACATTACGGTTCTTGCATCTGATGATCAATGCTCTGTGAAACACGTACCAACCAGAGAACGTTGCATAATAAGTTACCACACGAATAAAAGGAACACGCTACAGACTATGAACTTTTCTTTCTTTCATATTTTCGCTTGGATGAGTAGAAAAACGAAACCGAAAAAAAACTCTATCGAACCACTAATGCTGTGTAATTTTAGATGAGTGACTTTGTCGGAAGACATCTGCTGTAACTAATTGCGAAACGAATGCGCACGAGTCTGAACAAAAGGATCGCTAATGATATAAAAATGGGAGGGAATATATAACCTCATGTACAGAGATCCAATGTCCAAAAAGAAGAAGTGTTTATTAAAATAGAAAAAATGTTTTCATCTTATTTGCTATCTACCCAAAATAGCTGCGTTTTTCAAGTTAGTAAGGTAATCATAAATTCATGCGATTCTTTCTTTGCATTTCATTGCGAATGCATGATTTTTATTTACTTTTTTTTATGTCGAATGCGAATCAAGAGAGTCCAGTGAACTGAGGAATATGTGCGATAATTTGATTCTTTTCTTGTATGTGATATATTCAGTTGTTTTCCGAAAGCATGATTAATCACGTGAAAAAAGTAATGCTCGCCTGGTAGTGACATCAAAAGAACTGAATAATCATTACAGACTCTCGCTGTAATTGAAAGCCATTTATAAATCCAGCAGAACTTTGTTCAGTTTGGATATTTTTATTCCAAATTGCCCTTAGCTTAAAAATCTGTTTGTTTCTTCTCAATATTCGTTTTACATATTAATTTTTTTGTTTCGAGCGGAATATCTGAACGTTGTTATTTTAAATCTTCGAGCAATACCTCCACAAATAATCGAGATGGAAGATTGGAAAGGAATAGTTTACCAAATATAAAATAGGATATTTTCTTATTTAAGTGATGAAATATTTCACCAATGGTGGGTGACTTTAATATAGAATTCTAATTCGAAAGATGTTCCGTATTTCAGGCAGCAGAATGTTTGCTCAATTCTAATAAATGCACTCTGAAAGATTGTTTTTACAAAATTCCATCAACAAGAAAACAAGAGATGTTTATCTTGGGAGTTTACATTGTTCCGAAGGAGTATTTCATCCCCCCCCTTTCTTTAGACCAAAGATCGTTGCCACTTGCATGTGTTTATTTTGTCCTTTCGAATTTGCTTTTATTAATAAGACTTCGCTTCAGGCGCTGTGATGCTGAGATGACATCGCTCCGAACCAAGTCGACCTATAAACATCAAAAACGTGGAAGTTATTAAGTGTTGAAAAGGAATTGGGCTAACGAGTTGGGTTGTTTTAAATCTGAGCGGCACTTTTTTGCACACCATGGGCTAAATGGCCAGGTCACATGGACCCCGAAGGCTCAGAGAAGGTTGGGGGAGGGGACTCACTGGAACAGCTGTTGGGAGACAGATGGTAGCCTCCCGTCAATGCCATCCAGCGTGTTCTTTAACGTGCACAGGGTATGGCTCTCCCACACACGGGGCCACGGTTTAACGTCCCATCAGACGGACGGCGGCCTTTCCAAGCCCATCGGTGTCTCCTACTGACCGTGGGCAGGGCGAGGAATTTTGCGGAGATAAATCTCAACGCTGACCCAGCTGGGACTCGAACCTGGGAACTACAGATTACGAGTCTGGCGCGCTACCGACTGAGCCACCCCCACCCCATTGGGCTAACGAAGTTCCATAAAAAAAGACCTCAGACTCTGGATTAAGAATTCAGTAATGAAGTATCTCAGGAAATGTCCTGCTAAAAAGAAACGTTTGAAATAATTTGCTGAAAAAAAGTGCTCATGTTAAGTGTTTCTTGTCAATAGGATATTTCCTGTGATACGTTATTACTGAATTGTTTATTTAACTCTGTGAGCATGAGTGACAAATATTATTTCCATCATACGAGGCAGTTTCGTTGCCCAATTCTCGACATAGATGGCGCCAATGGCTAATCAACAAAAGAATGAGGAATGCTTATATGTCACATTATTGAGAAAAGAAAAAAGGTTAATATCTGATGGTCTGTCTGTGGTTATGATGCCTCGTGGGTTGAAATCCACATGAGAGACATGGGTTGAAATCCCACTTAGGACGAAACCAAGTTTTTTTTTCAGCAATTATTTTAAACGTTTCTAAATTAAGAAGTCTTTTTAAACATTCAACTGATAAATTATTCGCTTAGTATTTAGCGGAGCTGTAACTCTTAACAGCAAAGATGGTTCTTTCTCGTCTTCCGATGGTTTTGCGCTTATCGTTTGCCAATACATTTGAAAGTTGATTTGTTTTCCTCAAAAAAAAAGGATAGTTTTCAAACAATTTTTAAACAGAAAAAAGGGTAGCATGCCAGCATCATACGCCAGAGGAAAAAAGATCTTCTCTGATGAAGGAGAGACATCACCAAAAAAAACCACATACGTAATAAAGAAAGCATTTCGACTTATCCGGAACTGGGTCCTAGGTCTCTTAACTACACAGTCAAATGTTGTTGTTGTTTTACCTCTGAGCGGCACGTTTTTGCACACTAAGGGCTAAATGGCTAGGTCACAAGGATCCCGAAGGCTCAGAGAAGGTTGGGGGAGGGGACCCACTGGAACAGCTGTTGGGAGACAGATGGTAGCCTCCCGTCAAGGCCTTCCAGCGTGTTCTTTAACGTGCGCAGGGTATGGCTCTCCCGCACACGGGGCCACGGCTTAACGTCCCATCCGACGGACGGCGGCCTTTCCAAGTCCATCGGTGTCCCCTACTGATCGTGGGCAGGGCGGGGAATTTTGCGGAGATAAATCTCAACGCTGACTTAGCTGGGTCTCGAACCTGGGAACTACAGATTACTAGCTTCGCGCGATACCGACTGAGCCACCCCCGCCCCTCACACAGTCAAATGAAATTCCTTTGAGAAATAGAAGGTTAAAACTTCTACGCGTTGCAAGACTGCTATCATTCGTAATTTTATATTTTTAGATCGAATATGAAAAGCTAGGCAATTTTTAGGCATTATTTTCTTCGAAATGAAAGCACAATAACTTGCTTTGTAAGTGAAGTGGAACAACAACAAACACACAACATACAAACACATAGATTACCTGTGTTTGTATGTTGTATGAAAACTAGGACAAGTCTAATAGAATTTCTTAGGTTATCTCCGTCTTTTGTGTAGGGAAGTACCTTCTTCCTTTTTAAAAATTTAATAAAAAAAAGTTTTCAAAAGTTCCAGCTTTTTTCAGTTTTTCAAAGTTAAAAAGAGCAGCATTGCTATTGAAGGTTTCAGCTTTCAGATGTCTTGGATGAAGATGAATTCAGATGTCCATGAAAAAAACAAATGTTTTTCTGTTGTTTTTTCCTAGCTCTGTAGAACGAAACATATACGTACAGTTTAATCTTCTTATAAGGGCGCTTAAATAGAGCTAACGAGAACGGTAAAAAAAATGTTATCATAGCTTACATTCCATATTTCTATGATAATACTTAAAAAATAATTACAATAGGAAATTCAAAATATCCTTCTGATAATATATGACTGAGCTAACGAGAAGATTAGATTAAGAAATAGATTATAAAGTAGGAGACAATCAACTCATGAAGCAATAGGGTAAATTATTAGTTATAGTAAAAGTCATAATTTACTATTCCTCTTGACAAAGAAATGGAAACGGACCTCTGAAATCTCTAGCATTTAGCTAGAGAGCTAGGAATTCATTTAGCTAAAGAGCCATGAATGATGTCTTGGATAACACTGAACAGCATGATTATCGTTTCCTTAAAAATATTAAGTGATTCTTATAATCTTATTTCAAGTTGATTCCGAAATTGTTTCTTTTCCCTATCACGTACAGTTCTACAGAAAAATAAGTTATTTATCACCAAAGCTCCGAACTATTGAAATGATGGCATTAATTGGTGGTATAAAGGTGTATGAAGATTTGGGATGCACTTATACAGTTTTTGGACTTCCAGTTTAGAATTTTTTTCATCAAACCTTGTCCAGGTGAGCAAAAAATATGAGAAAAAGTTTTCCCAAGATATTACAACGGAAGAAGCAAAAATATAAAAAGGAGTCCAAATATGTTAGACGGTTACTGAATGTTGGTCTTCAGGGGAGTCAAAAATCTACACACATAAGTAAAACCACTTGCCAACAAAACTTAGGTAACTAAAAATATGTTAAAAATATATTATTACACAATTTGGTAAATAAAATTTTTGTTGTCTGTCAAAAATTGTATTTTCTTGAAATACAAGATGATTTTCAGAATCAGAGTTAAAAAGATGATACAGAACGCCTGTTTGAGAAAAGAAAACAGAAAAACAGTTGTTTTTTTATCAGTATTCTTCTCAAGTTATTCCTAGTTTGCCTGAGATTTTTGCAAAAAATTTCTCTGTTCCACTGGTGAGAGAGGGACTCAGGAAGCAGTCCATTGGATGAGACGTTAAGATGTCGGAGAAACTATGATGTCGAAATAGATCATAAAATAGGAGACAATCAACTCATGAAGCAATAAGGTAATTTATTAGTTATAGTAAAAGTCAAAATTTACTATTCCTCTTGTCAAGGAAATGGAAATGGAACTCTAGCTTACAATTTAATAAATTAGCATTGTATGGAGAAATTGTAAAAAATGAACTCTACGAAATAATTAAAAAAGTAAAAACCTACGGAAAAGAAATGCAAATTAATGAAAAGAAATGCAAATGAATCATTGCAGTATAACGAAATTGATGTTTCTCGTATATCTCCTAAAATGTATCGGATACTTTCAATCCATCCACGTAACCGAAACCGTTGGGTATCCAGAAAGTGCCATTCGGAGTGGGGATGGTGTTTGACATCATATACAGAAAATATACGTTACTCAATTCCTCAGTGTACGGGTTACAATTCCAAAACCATCTCTTCGATGTACCATTGATTGTAACTGTAATTATATGGCTACATTTTGCATATTCTATTGTAATTGTTTCTTAAACATTATCACAGAAATGTGCAATGTAAGCTCCGTCTGATAACAAAATCTCAAGCATCCATTGGCTACTTTCAAAATACTAACTTGCCAGTCCAATCAGACTGTTCAATTTCGTCCTCCACACACGTTTATGCTGAGCTACAGCTTCTGCATTTGGTCAGTCTAGGCCGATTATAACAAGATCCTGTTTAACACTGTCTGCCCACGGCATCCTAGGTCTCCCCTTTATTCTGAGGCCTTTGGAAACACTGTTCATAACCCATATTCGCTAATTTGTAGTTATGAAATGAGCAACTTGGATAAATCAAGCAAAATATTCTGCTCAAAGGCGGTTGTCGACTCCTTCGCCTAACCTCATCATTACTTATAAAGTGAAACCACCTAGGCCAAGATGCTGAATAAAACATCTAGAATCAAAGGCGATATTTCCAATTATTTTGTTACAAAGAATTCAAATTTCGCTACCATAACTAGCTTTCGAAAAGATCAAATTATTGAATAGACTAAATTAAATCTATTTTAATTAATGATATAAAATATCAGTTTTTCCTTTTTAGATGTTTGCACTGGCTATAGCTACTAGAAGCAATTGTAAGAAATTCCTCAGTGTTTCTGGCGCCAAATTTATCTCTGTTTGTAACAGCAGACAAAATGTTGCAAACTCTTGAGCACTAATTAAAAATGACAGTTAAATTTGAATCCCACAATTCCACCTGCTACAGATTGAAAGATGTTTAACTTTAAAGCTCGTCGGGGATGTTAACCATGAATGATGATTTCACGAAGAGAAATTTGGTACAAAAGATTGATTAATTAATTACTTTTAATGATTATTGGGAATTTAAATCTTTCAGTCCCAAATCTAATGCACCGATGGGCTTGGAAAGACCGCCGTCCGTCGGATGGGACGTTAAGCCGGGGCCCGTGTGCAGGAGAGCCATACCCTATGCACGTTAAAGAACACACTGGATGGCCTTGACGGGAGGCTACCATCTCTCTCCCAACAGCCGTTCCAGTGGGTCCCCCTCCCCCAACCTTCTCTGAGCCTTCGGGATCCTTGTGACCTGGCCATTTATCTCATTGTGTGCAAAAAAGTGCCGCTCAGAGGTAAAACAACCAACCAACCAACCCAAATCTAACGAATATGATAATGGTTTGAGCAAGATATTATTATTATTTAGAAGTCAGTAACCATCTTTTTGAAAAGTCATTTAACACAAAATATAATATTTAATTTCTTTTTTTAATTGCAGATATATTGCATGGGAATCACTTTTTGAAATGTATTTCATTTGTTAATACCGTTTCGACTGCTTGAGGATTATTTTGTACAGATTAATTTGAGCATATGCGTACAGTCAATGTGCCTATAAGGGCACTTAAACACTGAAACTATACACATTAAATACTCAAAATTTGGGCGTTGGGTTTTGAGGTCATCACGGCCTTCCGCTCAGTTCGATCTCCAGGTCTGTGCAAAAGCGCCTGAACCAAGCACGAAAAGTGTTCTATTCTTACATTAAAGAAATCTCTACTTAAAATATATTCTTAGAGTGATATTTTGAATTTTCTGTTGTAATTATTTTTTAAACATAATCATAGAAATGTGGAATGTAAGCTATAATAACGTTTTTTTTTAGAAGTTTGGTATAAAAAATTGCCCGAAACTCATCGCTGTGACTTTTTTCATCTAGGGAAGAGTGGAAGAAATTCCAGCTCAGTCACAGCAGGAACTGGAATCTGAAGAGTTGCTGGCTGAGCCAACTCCAACCCCACTCCTCTGCAATGAACATTTAACGCTAAGCACCTTAAATCTATTTAGAAAGACAATGGAAAAAAATGTATATTAATAAGGTTCATGAAACTCTATCTTGCTCAAATGATCATCGTTATATTTACGCTCAGTTTATAAAGCATTTATTCTTTGTCCTTACTTTTACCAGATACCATCCCCAGAGCCTGTGGGGAGTTGGCCTTTCCTGCTGAAAACACTTTACATTTTAAAATTCAATTGTTAGAACTGAAACTTCCCCCAACATTACAACTCACCTTTAGTAATTTCTTGCATGAAGCGAAAACCGGATGTTTCGGATCTATATGCTGCAGCATCGGAGTCTGGTTTCCTTCCTCTGGCTGCTGGGCGAAGATCTTCACCATTTGCATCACTACTCCGTCCGGTTTGAGAAGTTTAAGAGAAATCTCCAGCCCATCTGCCAAGAATACCTTTGCGTAGAGAGCCTCCAAGATGGGCAGGCTGAGAGGAATATTGTCAACGAAAACCTCAATGGGAAGTTCGCCTAGTATGGCCTTGAAGGTGCCGTAATTGAGGCGGTTAACGAAATTTGCAGCTTCCCTGTACTGTTGATTCTCGTAGAGCAAAAGCACTCGGCGTATAGCCACAGCAGGGCTGACGTCAGCGATGGTCATGCTGCCCACCCTGCTGTCCATCTCTTCGGTGAACCCTTTCACCCAGTCCGAACACCTCCAGGTCATCTTCTGAACACTCCTGCGATTGTTTCTCTCGGGTCGGATGCGGGATCCACGCTCAATCACAGACTGGCCTCCACGTTTATACGTCCAAGCTGTAAACATAGTAGACCGGTCCATGTGAAGCATGTGTCGGTAAACAGCTTCTCACAGTAGACAAAGGGAAAAAAATCCGTAGGCTGAATTGGCCTACTGGAGTTTAGGGCTCCTTTTTTTCACTCTTAATATTAATTGTGGTTGAAGACACTCGAAAAATCGACTCCAAAAGAAAGGTGTGAAACTGTCACCAGAACGGCTGCCTCGTTTGCAGCGCCAATAGAGTCCATTGATCTAACTGGGAACGTTTCGAGCACAATGTCTGACTTGAAGATGAGGATATGAGGCTATGAGGGGAA
Organism: Ryuthela nishihirai; assembly: GCA_038380435.1. Classification (NCBI taxonomy): domain Eukaryota; kingdom Metazoa; phylum Arthropoda; class Arachnida; order Araneae; family Heptathelidae; genus Ryuthela; species Ryuthela nishihirai. The sequence goes on from JAWZYU010000010.1 coordinate 74,422,234, forward strand.
TCAGAAAGAGGAGGAAAGATGGTAGTGTGTCAGTAAGGCTGCTCGAGTTCGTGACGTGGGGGTTGGAGGTTGGCAGTGATGGGAGGAGAGGGGAGAGGAGGAGGAGGGAAGCAGAAACGTGTTAACGCCCCTGCGTGGTATTCCTGTCTTTTCTAGCTTCAGGACTTCTTATCATCGCTTATTATCTCCGTTACTTAATCAAGGATAAGGTGGTAGGGGGGAACGGAACGGCATGCCGAGTCACCGTTGCCCGCCCCCTTGGCTGCAGGGCATCCCACAGTGACTGACTGACCTGGAACACGGAGTGTCCGGGATATCCTGTCCCGCCGGAGGGATGAGAGATGACGAGGAGCAGCCGGAGAACAACGAAGCAACTTTGCGATGCGCGCCGGAGAGGTCACTCCACACCTCTACCGCCAGAGACCGAAGGAGACCGACTGCGCGGCTGGTCACCGGACCAGATGCCGGTTCCGTCACTTCATCGTCACGTGACTGCCGCTCCTCCTCGCGACTCCCCCTCCAATCTGCTTCTGCTGCTCCAGTGACGGCGACGTATTGTTGTTTCAAGGCTCGCGGAGGAGAGCGCTTCGCTCGCAGCACCACCGCCGCCCGCTGAATGAACGGAGCGCGCACGAACTGTTGCATTTCCACGTGTGCGTGACGTCCACGAGGTTCAAGGTTGGCCAAAATACGCCGCGCTGCGTGCGAGTGCGCTTGACACTCGTATTGTCGATCATTCTCCATGGCAGAGCAACGTTGCTCCCGAGCCATGCACAATCCCATCAACGCAGTAAGCGGTTGTCCCAATCATCTTATTCGGCAAAAAAATGGAGTTCTATTTTCGGGATCGAACTTGCTTGCAAAATCGGAAATGAGAAAAAAGAAAGGCTTTGAGAGAACAACATCATCGAGAACTCTCGAGATATAAGCACGTGAGGAAGAGATGTAATATTTTATTTCTTGTACGAATGCAAAGCTTCAAGGAATAGTAAAAGCCATTAAGGAATAGTAAAAACAGATTTTTTTTTTACTTTTCCGATCAGCCCCTTCTCCAATAAAGACCCTTTTCACTTATTACAGCGGAACAAATGCATTGATGCTTGTTTACTGCTACGTACAGTCGCTCCAAAAAATATCCGAACACTATGGTTGATTACAGAATTCAGAAAAAATATCTGGAGCGTGTACAGTTGCTGTCCACGTTCCAGATATTTTTTCTGAATTCTGTAATCAACCATAGTGTTCGGATTTATTTTAATATATATAATGCATATGAATATATAGTGCAATGAATATGGAGCGTGTGCAGTTACCGTTCACAGCAAACTGGAGCGGTTGCGGTTAATGTTCACAGCATATTGGATGGTTGAGCTCAGAAAAACCTGGATCGTGTGGGCCCACTCACAGAAATATTGAGCGTGTGCAGTTACCGTTCACAGCAAACTGGAGCGGTTGCGGTTAATGTTCACAGCACATTGGATCGTGTGAGCTCACAAAAACCTGGATCGTGTGGGCCCACTCACAGAAATATTGAGCGTGTGCAGTTACCGTTCACAGCAAACTGGAGCGGTTGCGGTTAATGTTCACAGCACATTGGATGGTGTGAGCTCAGAAAAACCTGGATCGTGTAGGGCCTACTCACAGAAATATTGAGCGTGTGCAGTTCCAGTTTGCTGTGAACGGTAACTGGAGCGTGTACAGTTGCTGTACACGTTCCAGATATTTTTTCTGAATTCTGTAATCAACCAGAGTGTTCGGATATTTTTTGGAGCGACTGTATTTATGAGCGAGGTGGGCTGTGACTCTGAAGCGTATTAAAAATAAAATAAATACCCCCTCAAGCAGCTGCTTGCCACAGAGGTCTGACAGGAGCCTGTCAGTTTATATGCCATAGTAGAAGGTCTGAGAGGATGGCATTATTAGCGCAATTAAATATCGAAAATTTTTTTAAATTAAAATTATTGGATTCTCTCTTACAGGAACACTAATATGGTGTAAAAAATAAATCATAATTACACCACAGCTCAAATCTTGTGTTACCGGTACGATGTACTGTGACCTACTTTCACAACTACTTTTAAGTAATGGCCAGAAAAAAAAAATTCCGAACATGTAATATATAAGATTGGCCGATGGCTCCAGGTTCGAGTCTCCACTTTGCTTGCATTGAGATATTTTATCTGCCTTGATGGGACTCTACATCTTTCTCCTAACTTTAATTACTATAACAATACCGTAATGATATGATAACAGTCAGTCAATTGGAATATCAATTTTGTCAATTGCAATATCAATTGCATCAATTGGAGTGTCAATTGAGGTGTCACTTGGAGTGTCAATTGAAGTGTAAATTGAGGTATCAATTGGGGCGTCATGTTTTGATAACAGTTAGTTTTGAACTTTTAAAAATATAATATGATGGAATTGGTGAATAAAATAGCAAATCCTTTCATCCCGAAATACAAATTGCAGCACATCAATAGATAGCGCCATAAATGCAGGTTGATTTGTTGAATGCGGGGAGCAATGCTAATGAAGGGAACGGAACACTTTTCAGATATCAACATCATCCTCAAACAGCCATGGGCTGCGGAGGTCCAACCACATCGCGCAATTTAGTTCTCTAAGCTCATTTGGCCACTGCACACCAATTCTAACAAGGGCCTGTTTGACATTGTCTGCCCACCGCATCCTACGTCTCCCCTTCCTTCTGAGGCCTTTAGGCACACTGTTCATAACCCTATTCGCCAATCTATAATTATCTATACGGGCAACATGGCCAAACCAGCGGAGTCTCTCTCTGCAGAATATGCTGCTTAAAAGAGGTTGCAGACTCCTTTGCCTAACCTCATCATTAGTTACAAAGTTAAACCATCTATGCCCAAGATACTCCGTAAGCATCTGGAATCAAAAGCATCAAGTTTCTTGTTATCTTGTTTACAAAGTGTCCAAGTTTCACTACCATAACTAACCCTAGAAAGAACCAAACTATTATACAGTCTAATTTTAGTCTTTAGGTGTATACGCCTATTTCTCCACACTCTCCATAGATTCTTAAAAGTCCTGGCAGCAATCCCTATTCGTCTGTTAATCTCATGTTGCACATCACCAGTGTCTTTTACATATTTCCCAAGATAATTAACCCCAGACACGTGATCAAGACTGCAACCATACAGATTAACTGAATCACAGGCTGCCTGACCAATTTACACCACTTCAGTTTTCTCTCTGTTTATAACCAAACCTACTCTTACTAACAGTCTGATCAACAACTCGAATGAAAGAGTTCATCTCATCAACATCATTTGCCAAAAGGGCTAAAATCATCAGCATAATCTAAATCAGAAATTTTCGTATCTCCAGCCCATTTAAGGCCAAAATCTTTCCCTTGAAGTGAATTTCACATAGCATAATCAATAACCAAACTAAAGAGAAAAGGAGACAAAATGCACCCTTGTCGAACACCAGAAGTAATGCTAAACCAATTGCTACAAGACTTACCAACTCTAACACACGACTCAGTGTTATTATAGAGAGCTTTCATTATGTTAACCAACTTGTCTGGTATACCATATGATCTCACAATCAACCACAAATTATGACGATCAACAGAGTCGAAAGCCTTTTTGAAATCAACAAAGCTAGCAACCAAAGGTTTCTGACACTCTAAACATTTCTCAAGAATCTGCCTGAGTGAAAATATCTGATCTACACATCCCCTACCACTTCTGAATCCACATTGCTCATCACGCAATTCCCTGTCAACCATATTCTTAATTCTATTAAGCACAGTCATGCAAAGAACTTTAGCTGGAACAGAAAGCAGGCTGATATCTCTATAGTTATCATAAGAACTGCGATTACCTTTTTAAAAAATAGGGATAATAATAGTTCTAGTAAAATCCTTAAAGCCGTCCCATGACTGAGTGGTTAGCACGCTTGGCTACTGATCTAAGGGACCTGGGTTCGAGCCCCGGGTAAGGCATGGATGTGTGTGTGTTGTTTTTCTGCTGAGGTCCTGCCATCCTCACAGACCTTCTACTATGGCATATAAACTGACAGGCTCCTGTCAGACCTCTGTGGCAAGCAGCTGCTTGAGGGGGTATTTATTTATTTTTATTTATTAAAATCCTTAGGAACCATGCCTTTATCACAAAAGATATTGAAAATTTCAGTCATCCAGGTGGAAACCGAAACATTCCCAGCTCTAAACATTTCCGTAGTAATTTCATCTACCCCTGGGGACTTATGTACTTTAAGTTAGAAACAGCTAAAATATTCATACTATGTTATAAAGCCAACATTAAAGCCAGTAGTAATTCATCTATCATCATTTTAAACAATGGGAGTAGAACTAAGCACATTGTTAGAACATCACTGAAATGCTCAGCCCACCTAGCCATGAGAGAATCCTCACCTTCTATAACCTTACCTTGTTTATCCTTCAATCCCTGTATACCTGTCCGTTTTCTACCACACAAAACATTAACTATCTGGTACAGCTCTCTGCTGTTGTGCTGTCTAACTGCTTCCTCGGCTTTGTCAGCCAAGCCATCAAGCCAAAGATTCTTATCAGCAGCTAACTGATCCTTTACACGTTTATTAAGTTCTCTGTAATGCTTTCTTATTAGGACTAGTAGGGTATTGATTAAGTACATTCCTGCAGTTCTTTCTTTCTGAAACAAGCTCAAGTGCCTTATCGGTCAAATATTTCTGCTTCCTCTGCTCCTTTTTTCCTAAAAGAGTAATGTTAGTTTCCAAAAAAGCCTGTTTAAAATGGTCCCATTCTTCCTCAACTTCAGTAGTTAGCAAAACATGACTGTCAAAATGACTAAGTAACCTATCATGGTAAGCTTTAGTTATAACTGGGTCTTTCAGAACTTCAGTATTAAAGGTAAATTTTTTAACCTTAGCACAACATTTTTTAAGTTTAATTTGCAAGACATTTTTACGAAGGTAATGGTCAGATTCAATTTCAGCTCCATTATATGCCCTAACAGAACTAGCCCATTTGTTGTTAATTAATATATAATCAATCATATTTTTACGCAGCCCATCAGGTGAAACCTATGTGTACTTATGTATGTCTCAGTGTTTTTTTTAAAGAATATAATTTTAATTCATAAGACTAAAGACTACAAATACATTTACAATTTGATCCGCAAAGCTAAATAGCTTATCTGCAGGAAAATGAATAAATTATATTAAACATAGGTTATTCAGCCACAAAAATGGTGTACATCAAATAAATCCACAAAACACAACACATAATAATCAGCTAATTAGAAAAAAAAACAAATAATTTTTTAATTCCATTTTAAGTCTTCTAAAAGTATTTATATTTAGTAATTCTTTTGGAATAGCTTTAACTATAAGTGGTACTTGATATTCGGAGGTATGTTTCCCGTAATTATTTCGAAAATTTGGCAATTTGTAATAACCTTGGTTTTGAAGTCTTGTATTTTTGTTATGTTGAATTTTTAGTTTGTAAGTTTCGTCAAAAAATTTTTAATTATTACATTATATTTATATAAATTGCTGTAGGATAAAAGGTTTAAAAACTTTAATCTATCGGTGGAAGTTTTTTAAATTTTTTGCAAATGAAACGGAATATTTTTAGCTATTATAGACTGCAGTTTTTCTATTTTATTTATGTTAGTTAAGTTAGTTGTTCCATGCACAATTATTCCATAATTTAAAATAGATTCGCATATTGCTGTATAAAATTTACTAGGTTTCCATATTTAATACGTATTTCAATTTTTGAAGTTTTATCGCTGATATTCTCAAGCTTTCACATATGTGAGATATATGGGCATTCCACCTAAAATATTCATCAAAAATGATTCCTAAGTAGTTTATTTTATTTACTTGCTCAACAAGTGGGGACTACATAATGATTCATAATTTGAAGCATCCATTTTTCTGCAATTTATTTTATGAGTTTTGATAAAGAGGTTTTGATGAACATGAAATCATCAATTTGTTTTTTTCTCATTTAAATAGATTTTATTATGATTTAACCATCTAATAATATTATTGTAATCTGTTTGAACCTCTGAAATGCTATCATTAATTTCTCTTTACAGGGAGGGAGGATGGAAAGCATTACCAAGGCGTGGGTCTGCTGCTCAGCAGACATGCTAGTGATGCTCTTCTAGGATATGAGTGCATTAATGAAAGGTTTCTTACAGCAAAATTTCAGACAAGCATTAAAAACTTGAATGTTATCTGCTGTTATGCCCCCACTGAGGATGCTGATGAGGATGAGAAGGATAGGTTTTACGGACAACTTCAGGACATTTTGAATTCTGTCAAGAAAGGAGATATTACCCTTGTTCTTGGTGACTTCAATGCCAAAGTTGGTACCGACTCTGACCTTTGGGGAGGAGTAATAGGTCCTTTTGGTATTGGTAGCTGCAATAGCAATGGGCAACGTCTCCTACAGGTAAGTAAACTCAATGGTTTCAGAATAACTAACACATATTACAAACACCGCGACATACATAAATACACATGGGTTTCACCTGATGGGCTGCATAGGAATATGATTGATTATATATTAATTAACAGCAAATGGGCTAGTTCTGTTAGAAATACCAGGGCATATAGGGGGAGCTGAAATTGGATCTGACCATTACCTTGTTAAAAGTGTCTTGCAACTTAAACTTAAAAAGTGTTGTGCTAGAGTTAAAAAATTTACCTTTAATACTGAAGCTCTGAATGACCCAGTTATAGCTAAAGCTTACCATGATAGGTTACTTAGTCATTATGACGGTCATGGTTTGCTTAATAGTGAAGTTGAGGGAGAATGGGGCCATTTTAAACAGGCTTTTTTTGGAAACTAACAGTACTCTTTTAGGAAAAAAGGAGCAGAGGAGGCAGAATTATTTAAGTGACAAGGCAATTGAGCTTATTTCAGAAAGAAGGAATTGCAGGAATGTCCTTAATCAGTACCCTACTAGTCCTAATAGAAAAGATTACAGAGAGCTTAATAAACGTGTAAAGGATCAGTTAGCTACTGATAAAAATCTTTGGCTTGATAGCTTGGCTGACAAAGCTGAGGAAGCAGTTAGGCAGCACAACAGCAGAGAGCTGTACCAGATAGTTAATGTCTTATGTGGTAGAAAACGGACAGGCATACAGGGATTGAAGGATAAACAAGGTAAGGTTATAGAAGGTGAGGATTCTCTCATGGCTAGGTGGGCTGAGCATTTCAGTGATGTTCTAAACAATGTGGTTAGTTCTACTCCCATTGTTTCCAATGATGATAGATGCATTGGCAGCTTTAATGTTGGCCCTATAACACAATCTGAAGTTAGTTTGGCTATCTCTAAACTGAAACTTCATAAATCCTAAGGGGTAGATGAAATTACTACAGAAATGCTCAGAGCTGGGAATGTTTTGGTTATCACTTGGATGACTGAAATTTTGAATAACTTTTATGATAAAGGCATGGTTCCTAAAGATTTTACCAGAGCTATTATTATCCCTATTTTCAAAAAAGGTGATCGCAGTTCTTGTGATAACTATAGGGGTATCAGCCTACTCTCTGTTCCAGGTAAAGTTCTTTCCATGATTGTGCTTAATAGAATTAAGAATCTGGTTGACAGGCAATTGCGTGATGAGCAATGTGGATTCAGAAGTGGTAGGGGATGTGTAGATCAGATCTTTTCACTTAGGCAGATTCTTGAGAAATGTTTAGAGTTTCAGAAACCTTTGGTTGCTAGCTTTGTTGATTTCAAAAAGGCTTTCGACTCTGTTGATCGTCATAATTTGTGGTTGATTGTGAGATCATATGATATACCAGACAAGTTAGTTAACATAATGAAAGCTCTCTATAATAACACTGAGTCGTGTGTGAGAGTTGTTAAGTCTTGTAGCAATTGGTTTAGCATTGCTTCTGGTGTTCGACAAGGGTGCATTTTGTCTCCTTTTCTCTTTAGTTTGGTTGTTGATTATGTTATGCGAAATTCACTTCGAGGGAAAGATTTTGGCCTTAAATGGTCTGGAGATACGAAAATTTCTGATTTAGATTATGCTGATGATTTAGCCCTTTTGGCAAATGATGTTGATGAGATGAACTCTTTCATTCGAGCTGTTGATGAGACTGGTAGTAGAGTAGGTTTGGTTATAAACAGAGAGAAAACTAAAGTGATGAAAATTGGTCAGGCAGGTTGTGATTCAGTTAATCTGAATGGTTGCAGTCTTGAGCAGGTGTCACAGTTTAATTATCTTGGGAGCTATACTGGTGATGTGCGGCATGAGATTAACAGACGAATAGGTATTGCTGCCGGGACTTTTAAGAATCTATGGAGATTGTGGAGAAATAGGCGTATACACCTAAAGACTAAAATTAAACTGTATAATAGTTTGGTTCTTTCTAGGGTTAGTTATGGTAGTGAAACTTGGACGCTGTGTAAACAAGATAACAGGAAACTAGATGCTTTTGATTCTAGATGCTTACGCAGTATCTTGGGTATTAGGTGGTTTAACTTTGTAACTAATGATGAGGTTAGGCAAAGGAGTCTGCAACCTCCTTTAAGCAGCATATTGTGCAGAGAGAGACTCCGCTGGTTTGGTCATGTTGCCCATATGGATAATTATAGATTGGCGAATAGGGTTATGAACAGTGTGCCTAGAGGCTTCAGAAGGAGGGGGAGACCTAGGATGCGGTGGGCTGACAATGTCAAACAGGACCTTGTTAGAATTGGTGTGCAGTGGCCGGATGCAGCAGATGTAGCTCAGGACAGATATGCTTCGAGAATTAAACTGCGTGGTCTGGTTGGACCTCCGTAGCCCATGGCTGCTTGAGGATGATGATGATGATGATGTTTATTAAAACAATGTCGTCAGCATATAGATAAATAGCACTATTTAATTTTGTATTGAACAAATCATTTATGTATACTAGGAACAATAAAGGACCTAAAATTGAGCCTTGGGGAATTCCATATCGTGTAATTACTTTTCTGCTGTAGCAGTTTTTTTATTTTAGTAATTGTGTATCTGTCTGATAAATAATTTCTAAACCAATCTAACAATATACCGCGAATACCGTAATTTTCCAATTTATCTAGTAAAATGCTATGATCTATTGTATCGAAGGCTTTCTTTAAATCTAAGAACATAGTTACAATTTTTTCCCTATTATTCAATGATTTATTAATATTATTTGCAATTTTGGAAATTAATTGATTTTTATTAATTATGTTGTGTTTAAGTAAAGAGTTAAAAACAGTATTATAAATATATTTTTCCATTATTTTGGAGAAAATAGGCAGAATTGTTATTGGTCGACAGTTAGAAAAATCCTCCTTAATATCACCTTTAAAAATAGGTCTTAAAATACCTGTTTTGAGTTCAGTAGGTATGTTCCCAGTAAATATAATCTGATTTATAATTTTTGATATAATATTAAGTAGTGTCTCTTTATTAAATTTTATATGTTTAATGCAAACATTATCGTAACCAGGTGATTTATTGGTGTCTAATGAAGTAATTATTTCATCAGTTTGTTTTTCAGTGATTTCATGTATATAGATAGATTTCAAAACTCTTTGTATCATGGTTGGAACATAATTTATATCGTCTTGGTGATTTGTATTTCTTATCTATAAAATTAGTGTATTATAAATGTCATTGTAATTATTTGCTATTTCTTCCATAGATAATTTCTTTTTGGACATATTGTCAATTATTACATCGTCCGATGATTTTTTCTGTTTTCCTTCTAATATTTCATATATTAATTGCCAGGTAGCCTTCATATCATTTTTTATCATTATAAATTTATTTCTATAATAAAGTTGTTTCTGATTTCTAATCTGAATATTAACCATATTCCTTAATTTTTTATAGTTATTTTTATAAGCATCCCTTTTATCATTGTTTTTAAATTTAATCCAAGCTTTATCTCTTTCTTCAATTAATTCTATCAAGTTCGGTGTTATCCAATTTTTGTTATGATTTCTTTTTACCTTTCCAACTGTCCTCATATATATTCTATTTTTTCCTAAAATTCCGTCATAAATGTCTTTAAATACTTTATATAGGTTTAATTCATCCATTGAGTTGTCTCCATAATTTTCAAAATTCCAATTCATTTCAGAAATAGCTTTGTTTGTATTGTTATGGTCAAATGACCAATTCTTATTTTCCTGGTCTGTTTCACTATAATTAGTATTATTCAAATTGTTATTGGTGTTGCTAATCAGTGTTAAAATCATATAGTGATCTGCTATTTTGCTTGTTTGAATTATTGAATTTGCTGACATATTTTTAATCAGTTTAATATTAATATGGTCTATACAGTTTTTGGTAATTTTATTTTTTACTAATTCTTCTCTTGTAGCTTCCCTTATTAATCTTTCAAAATTCATTTCAGCCAATAGTGTGATATATTTTTCTGTCCCATGTTTTTTAGTATTCATTGTATCGATATTAAAATCACCTATTAAAATCTGATTTTGATCTTTTTCTGTATTTTCTATCCAGTTTCGGAAATTCAACAGAAAAGAGTTCACATCTGTACTTGGTGATCTGTATAGTGTTAAAACATGATATATTACATTATTTTTTTTACTTTTATGTATATAGTTTCCGCTGGAAGTGTTTGTTGTGAAATAATTTCAATATTTAGATTTTCTTTATAGTATACTGAAATCCCCCTAATATTTTTATTTTTATTATCATTTGTAATTTTATTAATTTTATCAATATTATATAAATCATTTTCATATTTATTTACATTTGTTTCAGTTAAAACAAGCTAATCAATGTGTTTCATGTAATTGTTAATACTTAATTTTAATGACTATGTTTAATGACTTGCAATAAGTGTTGGTTATTAGAAACCATTGAGTTTACTTACCTGTAGGAGACGTTGCCCATTGCCATTGCAGCTACCAGTACTAAAAGGGCCTATCACCCCTCCCCAAAGATCAGAGTCAATACCAACGTTGGCATTGAAGTCACCTAGAACAACTAATATCTCCTTTCTTGACAGAATTCAAAATATCCTGAAGTTGTTCATAAAACCTATCCTTCTCATCCCCATCGGCATCCTCAGTGGGGGCATAACAGCAGATAACATTCAAGTCTTTAACGCTTGTCTGAAATTTTGCTGTAAGAAACCTTTCATTAATGCACTATTATCCTAGAAGAGCATCACTAGCATGTCTGCTGAGAAGCAGACCTATGCCTTGGAGATACTTATTATCTTCACTCCCTGAAAAGAGAAATTATTTTTAAGAATATGACCTTTATCTGTCCATCTGGTCTCTTGCAAGCCGAGAATATCTAAATTATAATGGTGGAATTCTTGTGTGAGGACATGAAGAGAATAATCACTGTATAGAGTCCTCACATTTCAACTACCTGTGGTGAGAAAATGATTAGTTAAACAAACTATGTTTATTGAGAGAGGGAATGCCGACAATATCAAACAGCCCCCTAATAGCAGACATGGGGCAAAGACCCGTTCCCCCACCACTAAAGGCTGAAGCCATCTACACCGGAAGACTTCCTCCAATGTAGAATTTGACGATGCCAATAGAAGCAAAGAGTTCAGGTGCCTGCGATGACCTCTGCTCAGGATTATCCACCAGCTGATAAACATATCCTGTGAATCTATTCACTTGGGGCTGTCAACCCACAAACAGAATACATAGTGGAAGATTTTCCCTCCACAGAAGCCCAACAGTGCAGCAAATTCCGGATCCATAATCAAGCTCAGAGCCTTATTTCAGTCCAGTCGGTTTATATGGTCAGCACCAGGACCCTGTGTGGTTGACCACTCCTCAGCAGGGTAGGAAAAAAGATTATTTAAATTTATTAAAGTTATCCAGATCAGTAGGCTACCCTAATCTGGCAGACACCCCCTTCCGGTTTTTGTGAAAACAAGAGAGTATCTCTTTTGAAAGGACTTAACGGCCTGCATCAGGATAAGGAGGGGTCGGACATTTGATGCTAGACCTGGCCGGTTCTATGCATCATCACAGGGGATTGGGGTGTCGATATATATTAATTATAAAAATATCTAGATCAAGTGTGAAAAAAATCCTACCATCCGCTTTCCGACTCGAAATTTACTGGTTATGCACCAGTTGTTCTACTCCTTGAACTAAGTAGAGAGACAATTCCCACTTGCTTAAGAAAGGTTTTCATGGTAGTGCTATAAAGGGAATGGGGGAATTTTTTTCTCACACTTGTCTAATAGCTAGAAATGATTGATTATCATGTAGTGAGATTGAATCCTTCCAATGATTATATTTCTTTTTTTTTTTAAATATGATGGAAGTATTATTTGTCTTGATTTCATTTTACAGTTAGGAATTCTTTGAGATAAACAAAGCAGAACAGTCGGTATTAGCAAACATTTAGGGAGCAATAATCTCATTATTTGGCATCAATTAATTATTTGAACAATAACTACGAGAGTAATTTGTGGTAAATTGATGAAAATCAAATTACCGGAATCATCTCAAATATTTGGCACTTTCATTTTTAGGCGACATAATTTTAAGCGAAAACTTTAATCGCGATTGCAGCAATGTCACAATGGCGGGGGGGGGGGGGGGGGGGGGGAGTGGTTCAGTTGGTAGCGCGCCAGGATCGTAATCTGTAGTTCCCAGGTTCGAGTCGCAGCTGGGTCAGTGTTGAGATTTATCTCCGCAAAATACCCCGCCCTGCCCACGGTCAGTAGGGGACACCGTTGGGCTTGGAAAGGCCACCGTCCGTCGTATGAGACGTTAAGCCGTGGCTCCGTGTGTGGGAGAGCCATACTCTGTGCACGTTAAAGAACACGCTGGATGGACTTGACGGGAGGCTACCATCTGTCTCCCAAAAGCTGTTCCAGTGGATCCCCTCCCCCAACCTTCCCTGAGCCTTCGGGGTCAGTGTGACCTGGCCATTTAGCCCATGGTGTGCAAAAAAGTAACGCTCAGAGGTAAAACAACCCAGCAACCCAGCAAAGTCACAGAATCCATCAGGTTCTTTGTCATCATTAGGACACGGTCACATAAAAAGCGATTTGAATGGTTGAGTGTAATGAACGTTTCCACACTTTTTCGCGTCTAAAGCAAAGCCACTACCAAAACAACGGAGGAGATTTCACAGAACATTGTGTGAATGTTCATAATTCTGAAATCGTTCTTACCGCTTTCTGTGTGGCAAAACCCAAAGATGTTTGAGAACAGTTGGAAAGAGATGTCAAAGACCTTTGGAACAAAACTTTCAATCAGCTAATCCGGTCTTAATTAACGGATCAACAAGCATCTGTGTGAAGAAATTGAAAGTGGCGTGTAATTGCAAACACCATTCCAACTTCAAATTGTGTAATTGCAGGTGCCTGCAAACTTCTTCGAGTTACACTCATTGAAGATTGTTACTATCCGATGCATTGTGAAGATCGCTAATTAGTCCTTTTCAGATTTTGATCGACTTCAATCTTCAGATCTTTCAACTCCATTCAAGAGTCAATGAGACGAAGCTCTTTACGAGCAGAATAGTCTGATTTCGAGTCATCTTAAAAATGATGGTTCAGCGCTGGGATGAAATGTCATTAAAAGGGTAAATTCCGATTCAAATGTCGAATACCAGGAGGGACATCATCCCCAACCCAACGAAGATTTGAAAAATCCAAAAACTCTTGAAGATTAAAAAAAAATACCCCCTCAAGCAGCTGCTTGCCACAGAGGTCTGACAGGAGCCTGTCAGTTTATATTCCATGGTAGAAGATCTGTGAGGATGGCAGGAACTCAGCAGATTAAGGTTTAAGAAATTAATTTCTTTCAATAATAATAAATAATAAAAAATAAATACCCCCTCAAGCAGCTGCTTGCCACAGAGGTCTGACAGGAGCCTGTCAGTTTATATGCCACAGTAGAAGATATGAGAGGATGGCAGAACCTCAGCAGAAAAACAACACAAACATCCATGCCTTACCCGGGACTCGAACCCAGGTCCCGTAGATCAGTAGCCAAGCGCGCTAATACTTTTTTTTAAATTGGTTTATTGTTTCATTACACGTAATTATTAACTACATCTGAAGTAAATAAAAAGTATTTAACTAACTCAATATTTCTCCTTTTAAAAGTATTCCCCTTCTTAAAAAAATCCGGTTACCATCACTGTTACAAATAATTCTCAAATGACGTTGACTTTTTTGGCCAATGCATTCATTGGCTGCTTAATATGGAACATTCCGATCTCAGGTCAAGGGAGAAAAAAATTTCGAGGCTTGTGATTTACCAAAAAAAAAAAATCCCGATTTTCTTTTCGACACTATTTGCTCTGCATTAAAAGTTGTTGGGATGTTTGACTCCTGAGTAACAAGTTTGTTCACTAAATGTCCAGGTTACAAGGACTCCCATCGTCTCACAGAAGGTTAGGGGATGGGATCCACTGGATAGATGTTAAGAGAAAAATGGGAACCTTTCTTCAACACCATTCAGAGTGTTTTTTAAATGTGCAGAGGATACGACTTGCTTGCGCAAGGAGTCGCGGCTTAAAGCCCCATCCGATGGACTATCGGATATATCTTTCCCATCCCATCGGTGTCTCCTTTCCTCATCGAGAGCAGGATGAAGATTTGCGGAGATAAATCTCCAGCTGACCCAAATGGGATTCGAACTTAGGATTGTTGCAAAATGTTTGATGGAAAGCAGGAGCACAAGAAAATTTTTTAATTATCTCTGTTCACCTATTTCATTAAGTTAATTAATTTACAAAGTATAGAAATGATATATGGGTTTAAATTGGAGAAAACAGAAAATATTTTTTTTCCATCGTTATTTAGTCTATTGGACAGCAAAAGAGCTTACATTCTGATAAAGTAACCCATAACTTCGGAAAAACCTATAATACCATATGACAGAGTGAGCTATTATTTTGTCAAAGAAACCAGAAGACCACGCTTAGGATGGGCAGAATTCTGCCCCCCCCCCAAAAAAAAAAAAACGAATCAGCGACCACTAATACAAGGAGCTGCTGTGTGAGGGGCCCAAATAAAGGTTTGCAAGGACTCCTCCATATTTATTGAGAACGGCGCGTAATTATAGGTTGGATAACTAACGAACCAGAAGAACAAGTGCGACAGCAAGTTGGGCCGGGAGAGGAGGGATTACAGAGGGTTTGAAAAGGTTTTACCGACTCCTGGGTGAACCCTTTGGAGTGGAATAAAGGGGGCGACTTACATTCCTGAAATAACTTCGGATTAATTACTGCAGATGGCGCAATATCACTTCCTTAAGGTAATAATAAGGTCAGGAAATAAGGACAAATGAAGAGGTCGAACAAGGGGCGAAAGTTGAAATGCAATCATTTAGGTTTTTTGCCTCTAAGGATCACAACCTTTTTCTTCTAGAGAGCGATTTTAGCATTTTGGACTACAAAATGTTTATAACTGTTTAAGCGTATATTGATGTCCCAAAATGTTAGCCAATTTTGATTTTTATGCATTGTTTTAATAATTTCGAGAGAGCTTTTTAATATTCTAAAGTAGGGGTACGCGGGAAAACTTTTGGGGGTACGCCGTGAGAGCTAAAGTCGCTAGATCTAGTAACAAAGTCGCTAAATTGGCAACACTACTGCTGATTAATTTCTGAGAACTGAGTGACGAAGCGCGGCGCGGTAGTTCATGTCTGTACACGTTTGTCAATCCTCCCTTCCCTCTGAGAGCCGAACCTACCCGAACCGTTGATCGCCAAGTCACAATATCCATTCAAAGTGAGTGAATGTGCCTTCTACTGCTCTATGTATTTGTTGCGATTTATTTCACTTGCTGTGTGCTTAAAGTTGTTTTTAGTCTTCAGTTTACTGTGAAGTTAAATAAACATGTTTCTAAAGTGCCTTGAAACATGGATAATTATCTACCTTAGCAAGATAACCCCAATCACTGATGAACTGTGCAAACGTAAACAAGCGTAACCATTTCACTGATTACCCAGTAAAATGTTTATAATTTTATAAGGGTTGTTAAATTGTCTGTCATTTTTTGTATTTATCGATATATGAAATTTATGAATGCAAAATTTAACGAATATGGTTTTATCTATCTATACAAGGAATATGCCAGTTACATACACATTTCCAGGTGGTACGTGAAGCATAAAAGGTTGAGAACCACTGTTTAAAAGGAATATATATTATTGTTTTACAAAGTCTCTTACAATTAGAAGTAATCTTTAGTAAATGAAATAAATGTTGTCTTCAAAATTATTGCTCTTCCATTTAAAAATTGAAATTTCTTATTGCACAATAGGCTAAATGGAAAAGTCGAAAGGGAATACATCTGTAAGAGGAAAACGGAATTCTTCTTTCAAAACAAATGCATGCGCACAAGCAGCCGATGGCTATGGAGGTCCAAGCAGGTTACGTAATTTAGTCCTTTATATCTGCCAATCCTAAGCTATTGCGTTTGTCCACTACAGGTTTTTACCAATAAGATCCTTTTTGACATAGCAGACCACGGCATTCTAGATCTCCCCCTTTTTTTTGATACCTTTACCTACCTGTTCATATTCCCAATTTGTAGTTATATATAAGGACAACATGCACAAACAAACAAACAGAGACGGGAGTGGCTCAGTCGGTAGCGCGCCAAACTCGTAATCTGCAGTTCCCAGGTTCGAGTCCCAACTGGGTCAGCGTTCAGACTTTTCTCCGCAAAACTCCCTGCCCACGGTCAGCAAGGGACACCGATGGGCTTGGAAAGGCCGCCGTCCGTCGGATGGGACGTTAAGCCGTGGCCCCGTGAGCGGGGGAGACATACTATGTGCACGTTAAAGAACACATTGGATGGCCTCGACGGGAGGCTACCATCTGTCTCCCAACAGTTGTTCCAGTGGATCCCCTCCCCCAACCTTCTCTGAGCCTTCGGGGTCCATGTGACCTGGCCATTAGCCTATGGTGTGCGTTTGTTTTACCTTTCTCTCTACACAATATGTTGCTCAGAGATGGTTGCTGACTCCTTAATCGAACCTCATCGTTACTTGCATAAGGAATCCACCAAAGGCCCAAGAAAACGCACCAGCATCTCGAATCAAAGCATCACGTTTCCTGTTATCGTGCTTAAAAAGGGTTCAAGTTTCCTTGTCATAGGAAACTTTAGGAAGGGGCTTTCTTTTAGATAGCGCTAAGCAATCATATAACCTAATTTTAGTGTTTAGTTGCATATGTAAGTTTTTCCGTAATCCACACAGAATTCTTAAAAGATTACAGCAGTAAAGACTATTTTCCTGTTTATCTCATGTCACATATCACCAGTATCAGTTGCATAACTCTCGAAATAATTAAAATTAAATATTTCCTCAGCAGTATAGCCATCCAAAAGAACTGACGCACCATTTCGAACGCACCCAAAAGAACTCCCTTGGCCATTTCCATTTTTTTTTTGTTTCCTTTTTCATCACTAAAACTACTCCATTACACACTTGGCCACAGCTTAGGGTTGGGTTGTTTTACCTCTGAGCGGCACTTTTTTGCACACCATGGGCTAAATGGCCAGGTCACATGGACCCCGAAGGCTCAGAGAAGGTTGGGGGAGGAGACCCACTGGAACAGCTGTTGGGAGACAGATGGTAGCCTCCCGTCAAGGCCATCCAGCGTGTTCTTTAACGTGCACAGGGTATGGCTCTCCCGCACACGGGGCCACGGCTTAACGTCTCATCCGACGGATGGCGGCCTTTCCAAGCCCATCGGTGTCCCCTACTGACCGTGGGCAGGGAATTTTGCGGAGATAAATCTCAACGCTGACCCAGCTGGGACTCGAACCTGGGAACTACAGATTACGAGCCTGGCGCGCTACCGACTGAGCCCCCCCCCCGCCCCCCACAGCTTAGGGTTTTATCCGATGGACGGCTCCTTTCAAATCCATCAGTGTTCCCTTTCTCAACGATTGTAGCGATTTTTTCTCGATTGTAGCGAGCGATTGTAGCGAGCAGGGATTAGCGAAGAAAATCTTAGGTACAGTGGGGACTCGAACCTAGGACATCAGATCACGAGCTATTCTACTAGTGTACAGTCGCTCAAAAAAGTATCCGAACACTACGGTTGATTTCAGAATTCAGAAAAAATATCTGGCAACGATTTTTTTTAGAAATTAGTGATCTGGCAACCTTCGTGTCACGTTGGTTGCCAGATCACTAATTTTTTTTGAGCGACTGTAGGTGGTCATATTATTTTGACACTAGATCGTGTGGGCTCACTCACGGAAATATTGAGCGTGTGCAGTTACCGTTCACAGCAAACTGGAGCGTGTGCAGTACCTGCACACGCTCCAGTTTGCTGTGAACGGTAACTGGAGCGTGTACAGTTGCTGTACACACTCCAGATATTTTTCCTGAATTCTGTAATCACGTGACACGAAGGTTGCCAGATCACTAATTTCTAAAAAAATCATTGCCAGATATTTTTTCTGAAATCTGTAATCAACCATAGGGTTCGGATACTTTTTTGAGCGACTGTACTACCGACTGAGTCATCTCCTTTGAGAGCAGAATCCTTTCTCCATTACATAAAACATCTATGATCAGCAGAATTTTAACTATCCTGTTTTGTGTTGAGATTTTCACATTTATATCCTTTTCTTTTTTCCACTTAAAACGAAGTTTTATTCAGTTTAGTACACCCAATTCAGCGCGCTTCGCTACTGATCTAAGGGACCTGGGTTCGAGCCCCGAGTAAGGCACGGCTGTTTGTGTCGTTTTCCTGCTGAGGTCCTGCCATCCTCTCAGACCTTCTACTATGGCATATAAACTGACAGGCTCCTGTCAGACCTCTGTGGCAAGCAGCTGCTTGAGGTGGTATTTATTTGCCGTCCCGTGGCCGAGTGGTTAGCACGCTTGGCTACTGATCTAAGGGACCTGGGTTCGAGCCCCAGGTAAGGCATGGATGTATGTGTCGTTTTTCTGCTGAGGTCCTGCCATCCTCTCAGACCTTCTACTCTGGCATATAAACTGACAGGCTCCTGTCAGACCTCTGTGGCAAGCAGCTGCTTGAGGGGGTATTTATTTGCCGTCCCGTGGCCGAGTGGTTAGTACGCTTGGCTACTGATCTAAGGGACCTGGGTTCGAGCCCCGGGTAAGGCATGGCTGTTTGTGTCTTTTTTTTTCTGAGGTCCTGCCATCCTCTCAGACCTTCTACTATTGCATATAAACTGACAGGCTCCTGTCAGACCTCTGTGGCAAGCAGCTGCTTGAGGTGGTATTTATTATTTGATTTTTAATTCTGTTTTCACACGGTAGATAGGACCGTGCAAAAAAATATAGTACATATGAAAAAATAGAAGTTTGGTTCCAGACGTGAAAACTCAGTACAAGCAATAAGTTGTTTTCAAGCAATACATATCAAAATCTTTAATTAAATCTTTATTTGATGTCACTAATTCAAGAATGCAAAAGTGCAAAAAATATGATTTGCATATGCTTATTAACTAGATTTTATTCGTTGTCACTTTCTGACATCCGCAAAATTCCCCGCCCTGCCCACGGTCAGTAGGGGACACCGATGGGCTTGAAAAGGCCGCCGTCCGTCGGATGGTAGTAAAGCCGTGGCCCCGTTTGCGGGAGAGCCATACCCTGTGCACGTTAAAGAACACGCTGGATGGCCTTGACGGGAGGCTACCATCTGTCTCCCAACAGCTGTTCCAGTGGGTCCCCTCCCCCAACCTTCTCTGAGTCTTCGGGGTCCATGTGACCTGGCCATTTAGCCCATGGTGTGCAAAAAAGTGCCGCTCAGAGGTAAAACAACCGAACCAACCGAACCGAACTTTCTGACAATAGACGCATTCGTTTGCGTAAGACCGGAATTAAATCACTTTTATCGCTTGAAACATTTTAGCCGTCGTGTTCATACTCCAATGGTGAAATGCTCTCTGTGGCATGGGGAACCAAATTATCACTTGTTTCCAGTGATTCTGAAGTTTGATTAGTTTTGACAACGAACTCTGTAATCAATCGCTGAGATCCTGCTTTGACTAGATCTTTGCATAATTCTTAATAACGCGCCATACATGACTTAAGTTCACGTTCAAATTGCTCAGCTCGTTCGACAGTGGGATCATGTGTAAGAAAATGACTTTCCCATTTATTAGCCATTTGAAGCCCTTCTTTAATTAAACCTGCAGTGAGTGGAACATCACCATCACTTTTTTTCTTTTTTATCAGGAGTCTCATGGACAACTTCTATTATTTCATCTTCGCTAAGAGCTTTGTCAGCCAGCAATTCATCAATATCTGCAAACGATAAATCATCGAATCCTTCTCCACCAATTCTTGATAACGCGCCATATGCTAAAGATATGCTTGATACGGCATGTGCTAAAGTGATGATATTAGGATATTGAGTCGTATTTGGGGGTACGGGATCTTTACACATTCTGGCCAAATAGCTTTCCAGTATGCGTTTAAAGTTGATGGTTTTAATTCTGATAACGTCAATCCAGCATGTGTGATACAATCTAAAATAGACAATTTCTTCCACACATAAATAACTGTTATTGTTTTATCCTTATCTAGTTTATCCAAAATGTATTGGAATGTTCGTCTTACGTAGTAAGTTTTAAATGTGGCAATTATATCGTGGTCTAGTGGTTGTATTAAGGATGTCGTATTAGGCGGCAGAAAACAAAATTGCACATTTCGGTGTTCCAAAACAGGATGGCCAGGCGCATTGTCTATAATCAATAGAACTTTAAATTCGAGATTTTTTTCCCTTGAAATAGCGTTTAACTTCTAGAACAAAACATTTATGGAACCATTCATTAAAAATTTCTTTTGTAGCCCAGGCTTTTTTGTTTGCCATCCAATACACTGGCAATTTATTCAAATCTCCGAGTGGTTAGCGCGCTTGGCTACTGATCTAAGGGACCTGGGTTCGAGACCCGGATAAGGCAAGGATATGTGTGTTGTTTTTCTGCTGAGGTCCTGCCATCCTCACAGACCTTCTACTATGGCACATAAACTGACAGGCTCCTGTCAGACCTCTGTGGCAAGCAGCTGCTTGAGGGGGTATTTATTTATTTATTATTTTTTTTACAATCTTTCATTGACCGTGGTCTTAGGGATCGATTGTTGAGCAGCGGTTTTAACATACGATCTCCTGAAGCGTTGCTGCCAGATAGAAAGGTCACACAATCTTTAGTTGCTTTAAAGCCACCAACAGTTTTTTGTGATTTTGCTACGTAGGTTCTACTCGGCATTTTTTTTCCCAAAAAAGACCAGTTTCATATGCATTCCAAACTTGATCAGGAGTGTATCCACCATCTTCAATGATTTGGGTCAATTTCGGACAAAATTCTTTAGCTGCCGGCTCATCTGCAGATGCAACTTCACCTTTTATCTTTACATTATGAAATGCGTGTCTTTGAAGAAATCCTGCAAGCCAACCTGTACTTGCAGAAATTCATAATTTTTGTGTAAATGAGCTGATTGTGATTGGTTCCATTTCTTGTATCTGCTTATGTATTCGTAATGCCATCTGTTTGATGGTATTTCCGTCTAAAGGTATTTTTTTTGCGAGTTATCTTCCATCCATATTACTAGTGCCTTTTCCATCTTCACTTTTACAATATCTCTCGTGTACGATGACGACTTAGCGCTCAGTTTTGTTCCAGAAAGTACAGATTTTCTAATAGCATCTTCATTTTTCTTGATGATTCTTACGGTATCTTCGTTCAAACCAAAATATTTACCTATGGATGTTGAAACCTTCTCCAGTTGCAAGACGATCTAAAATTTGGATCTTAGTATCCAAAGAGATAGCTTTCCTTTTCTGCTTTTGTAAGTTGAATTATCCGACATCGTGGTAAGGCTTACGAAAAATATTTGAATTGTAGTTAATAAATTAGATGATTAAAAATTGTAAATTACCTATCAGCAAAATTTAATAAATTTACAACAAACTTCAAAAAACAAAACAAAATGTTTTTCGATTTCTTCTATTAAACGTCTAAACACTTCTAACTTTAAACACGAAATGAGAGATCAAGACTAACGTATGCATTTAAGATAAATATTGAGGGGAATTCCCGGAACCCGATGTTGCCACTTTATTCCGAATGAAGTAGGTTTTGTACAAATTTTCCATAAAATATAGAATAAATAGAGAAAATTTGTTGTGTAGTTATGTTAGTGTAGTTTTTATTTTGGGGATTTTAGTGCACAAAATGTGTATCTATAGTACATTTTCAAAGTTAAAACTACTTCGAAAAATGTGACCATAAAAGCGGCATCTTTGTTATAAATGTAAATTCTAGGAATTTTTTCTTGAATAGGAATAATTTTTCAGAATTAAATTGAAATGGAGATTTTTAAAAAGGCGCCGTTTGAACCATGTTAGATCAAAATAAATCGCATAAGAAGAGAATTTCACTTTTTTTTCAAACCGTGTTAAATCAAAATCGGGTAATCAGTGTAAAAACAGAATTGGGTGAATTATTCAGTTATGACAGCTGAAATATTTGACAACATAGCGAATTGTTTTTGAACATTAATAAACAGTATAAACGATAACTGTTATATCACACCATTTATAATGTATTTTTCGTAGTTAATTTCTATTCAATTTCCTTCAGTTTTGAAAGAAAAAAATATTTATGGCCCTAATTGCAGCGTATATGTTAAATTTTCAATTTTCGGAACCCTTTTTCTATTACACGTATTTAAAGTTAGAAACGTTCAAATACTGAACGAATGCTATTGAAAATCAAGATTTAAATAGATTTCATCAAAGTCTTTAAATTGTCTCCTGTGTCATTTTTTTTAAATAAAAAAAGTTTATTTTAAAAATTAGAATACTTCGAAATTAGTTTCCCATTGACATAACATATGCTCAAAACTTTAATATACCAGTGTAATTCTATATCACTCTTAAAATATTGAAAGCATATGATTGGATATTTATGTTGGCGATAATTAGATTTTGTCCAGCGGCAATTTTCCATAAAGCTTTGAATTAAGCCAATCCCACACATTGGGTTGGGTTGTTTTACCTCTGAGCGACACTTTTTTTGCACACCATGGGCTAAATGGCCAGGTCACATGGACCCCGAAGGCTCAGAGAAGGTTGGGGGAGGGGGACCCACTGGAACAGCTGTTAGGAAACAGATGGTAGCCTCCCGTCAAGGCCATCCAGCGTGTTCTTTAACGTGCACAGGGTATGGCTCTCCCGCACACGGGGCCACGGCTTAACGTCCCATCCGACGGAAGGCGGCCTTTCCAAGCCCATCGGTGTCCCCTACTGACCGTGGGCAGGGCGGGGAATTTTGCGGAGATAAATCTCAACGCTGACCCAGCTGGGACTCGAACCTGGGAACTACAGATTACGAGCCTGGCGCGCTACCGACTGAGCCACCCCCGCCCCCCAATCCCACACAACGTGGAATCTGGCACATTTTCGATGCATTGCAAGTGAGCTAAAAGGAATGGTTTACAAATGAGCCTTGTTCCCGGTGAAAGAAGTTTACAAATGAGCCTTGTTCCCGTGAAAGAATAGCGTAGGTGAAGACTTGAATTATAACAATAATGCCAAGCATTTCCGCATCAGAAATATTGAAAGACAAGATGGCATCGGAATTCCAAATCGGCAAGCAGCAGAATGTGCCAATTAGCAGCAACCAATCAGTAAGCGATGAATGTCATATCTGTCGTCTGATCAATAGTTTTGTGGGCATGTGAGGACCAAGCGACTAATGAAGCTGCATGCCCTTGACGTACATTGATGCCTACTGCTTTGTCAGCTTCCCACAACATCAGGCACATACTTGCAGTAGAGAAATGTGGACTCATTTACGCTTCGCTCTGAGATCGTCACTTCCCTGAATTCCAGAGGATATAAATGTATTCTCTTTATAACTAGGTATCTTAAACTTTCCTAACTCAGACGACTTGTCAGAAGGTATATTTTTCTGAATAGAAAGTGAGGAATCATACATTTAATTTTCTTTTCATTAAGTGCAATACAAATATCTCAGGAAATTAAAATATGTTCCTTAGGTGTTAAAAATTGATCTGTTTCCATGGAATTCTACTTAAATAGTTTCTTACCAGATTTTTTCGTACTTTAGGGTTGCCTGCATCTATACAGCATTTTTCCTCACTTCTTTTGACGAGTCCCCTCCCCTCCCTCAAAAGACACTTTTTCTAATCGCTTTTTCCCCCAGCCCTTCTCCATTTCTTCCTAGTCCTTTCTCTTCTCCTTCTAGCGAGTTGTTCTTATTTGTCCTTGGCCATCTTCCATCCTACATCGAATCTCATTAATTTACTTTTTGTCTCGATAATTCGTTGGGTTGGGTTGTTTTACTTCTGAGCTGCACTTTTTTGCACACCATGGGCTAAAAGTGGCCAGGTTACAACGACCCCGAAGGCTCAGAGAAGGTTGGGGGAGTGACCCACTGGATCAGCTGTTGGGAGACAGATGATAGCCTCCCGTCAAGGCCATCCAGCGTGTTCTTTAACGTGCACAAGGTATGGTTCTCCCGCATACGGGGTCACGGCTTAACGTCCCATCCGATGGACCGCGGTCCTTTCCAAGCCCATCGGTGTCCCCTACTGATTGTGGCAGGGCGGGGAGTTTTGCAGAGATAAATCCCATCGCTGACCCAGCTGGGATTCGAACCTGGGAAATACAGATTACGAGCCTGGCACGCTACCGACTGAGCCAACCCCGCCCCCTCGATAATTCGTTCTAATATAGCTGCTCCAATGGCGTAGTAATACTACAGTTGCCTGGCTCTGGGTTCGCGTCTCGGGATGGCATAATTTTGCGTTCGTGTATGTATTTGTATCGGACAAGCCCGATTTTTATTATCTCCTTACTTTTTGTAGAGGAGAGCCTTCTTCCTCTACTCCCATAATACTTTTTCCCATTTAATCCACCCATGTCCCTCTCTCATCTTCAAAATTCTCCCCTTCATCTTTCATATCTTCCCTTTCATCTTAGATCCTCAACATCTTTCTGTTAACGTTCTCATTCATGTGAAAAAAAAAAAGTCTTAAATGCTAAAGAAAGTCTAAATAGGGCAAAACCATATATTTTTTGTGCGAAAAATAATAAATTTATCGTGGTGTACACCACACCCTACAAAATAGTGGTATAATTGACTGAAACCTTAGTAACGCCCATTGCACTTGCGTTGAGATACAAAGTATGGCTTCTCCTACGGAATATTGTCGAAGGATTTTGATCGTTGCATAAAAAATTAATTTCGAGTTTTCATATTTATAACATGTCTTAATGCTCCTTGAACTTAGAAAAGATACGTTTTCACAAAGTCATCACCTATATATATATATTCTTAGCATATTTTTATTTGCAATTTTTTGATGGAACTTATAGCCGATGTTCGTTTTATGTCCCAATGGGAGAACATCGATTTTTTGGGTGGACGTGGCTCAATCGCTAGCACGCCAGGCTAGTAATGTGAGTCCCAGCTGTGTCAGCTTTGAAATTTATCTCCGCAAAACTCCCTGGCCACGGTGAGTAGGGGACACCGATGGGCTTGGAAAGGTTGCCGTTCGTCGGATGGGACGTAAAGCCTTGGCCCCGTGTGCGGAAGAGCCATAACCCTGTGCATGTTGATAGAGCACGCTGGATGGCCTTGACGGGAGGCTACCATCTATCTCCCAACACCTGTTCCAGTGGGTCCCCCAACCTTCTCTGAGCCTTCGGAGTTCTTATGACCTGGCCATTTAGCCCATGGTGTGCAAAAAGTGCCTCTCGGAGGTAAAACAACTCAACTCAACATTGCTTTTTAGACATATTTAGAAGTGAATAGTTATTTACTGAGTGACAATCCAATTGGACAATCAATCACATAGGACAGAGGGGGCGGGGGTGGCTCAGTCGGTACCGCGCCAGGCTCGTAATGTGTAGTTCCCAGGTTCGAGTCCCAGCTGGGTCAGCGTTGAGATTTATCTCCGCAAAAATTCCCCGCCCTGCCCACAGTCAGTAGGGGACACCGATGGGCTTGGAAAGGCTGCCGTCCGTCGGATGGGACGTTAAGCCGTGGCCCCGTGTGCGGGAGAGCCATACCCTGTGCACGTTAAAGAACACGCTGGATGGCCTTAACGGGAGGCTACCATCTGTCTCTCAACAGCTGTTCCAGTGGGTCCCCTCCCCCAACCTTCTCTCAGCCTTCGGGGTCCAATGTGACCTGGCCATTTTAACCCATGGTGTGCAAAGAAGTGCCGCTCAGAGGTGAAACAACCCAACCTTGAATCTTCTTCGAAGGGCTGCCTGTTGATGAAGTAAAAAGAGATTTTTTTCTTACGTCAGTAACACCGAAATCAGTAAGGCAAGGATCGTACACATTTGGCGCCATCTATTGACAAGTTACATATCTTTCCATTAATATAAGTGTCCCTTTAGACGCCAATACTGAACTAATTTCGCTGAAAAAATGTGTTTCGCCATGAATGGAACTCGAACCCACATCACCGAGTTACATGTCCGGCTATTCTGACCACTAAATTGTCAATGGCTATTTCATTTCTCAGTTAATTGTGACTGTATATGAGTTAATTCCAGGGAAGTTACATCCCAGGCAGGGCCAGATGAAGTAGTCTTAAAGACTTGCCCCGCCCCCTTCATGTTATCAGAAATCAAACATAAAATTAATGAGCAAATAAATAAAAACACCGACCTTATACACGGTTTTTTTTGTAGTATAATATTGTTGTTACCAGTTTAAAATTTTGCACAAGTGAAAAAATTAATTTTGTTTAAAATAATGCTAATTATTAGTAGCAAAATCCCCTTCCTCCTCATCCCCCTAATTCTCAGAAGCGTTATGTGCTTGGCATGTTCAAAACTTCAGACCAAAGGAACCAGAACATAAATCCCAGATAAGGCAAGTTGTTTTTCTCCATGGTCCAACTTTCCTCACAGAACGTCTCTATGTCGTATTATATCGAATCTCCATAGCAAGTAGGCTGCCTAAGCATATATAAAGTTGGAGATATACGAAATAGCGGGAGGCTCAAAGACTGAACTAGTACTGTAGATAGGGTTTCTGAAAACTCGGGTTTTTAGGACTCGGTGAGTACGAGTCCCAAATTTTGAAAACTCGTCGATCCGGATCTAAATCTAAACTCAAATCAATAAGCGAAAAAGTTTAATATTTTGGAGTTCAATAACAATTCTAATAGCCGAAGTCTTTGTAACAAAATAAAATTACTAAAATTTGTTAAAATTAGAATTATTTATTATATTGCAAGATTTGCAACTGAGATTTGTGGTCGTGCCAAGAAATTATAAAGAAAATGTACTCAAATTTATTTATTAATCAATTCATTTATTTTCAAAAATTTAACTTTAAAACTAGATATAACTATTTGAACATTTATTTATTTCAATTTAATTGCTTTTTTTGGTCTTCAGGTAGAAATATTTGAGAAATACTAACGAATTAAGAGACTTGTCAGCAAGTCTCGATCTGATTGTAGTACAGAAGCTGCCACTTATTGAAAATGTTCTTTCATTAGAAGTTGAAGTTGGTTTTATGGACGAAAGTGCTTTGTACAGGTCATCAAGATTACTTGTTCGTTTTCCAGTATTTCTGAATAGCAAAAATTCTTGTTTAAGTTTGCTATAAATCTCGGATTCTTTTGGAGTTGGAAGTTCAGCTGCGTTTTTCAAAATTAAATCAAGTTCTTCCTCCATTGTCAAATTTTTTTGATTTTCAACTATTATTAATTCTTGGTCTTGCGAAGCTTCCGTTGATTCATTATTATCTTCTTTTTGGTAAAATCTTTTTAATGATTGTGTGGCTAAGTCGAGGACTCGTGGACTCGTCGAGTATTAGAGTCGAGTCCCGAATCCGAGTAACTACCTAAATACTCGACGAGTCCGAGTCGAATCGAGTACAGAAACCCTAACTGTAGATGAGCAGTCTTCAGAAACAAGTTCCAAGTGAACTGAATGACTCTTATATCGAACCTCAAGAATTTTACTCCCATTTCTAGAGATGGTTTTTCAAGAATCCATACGTCGATGATGATGTTGCAGTCAAATTTTTGGGTGATCAAAATTCGGAATAATGAACAAAACATTTTTAAGTGTCATTATTATTTGTGTTAAATATTAATCTCTGTATGATTTCTTCACAGTCGCTTAGCGGCGATTTTTATCCTAAATATTTATTGCCAAACATCCCAATTTTCATCCCTTTTTTTTCGTGGTATTTTCAAAGTTTTTTTATGTAGGTACAGAATGGTCATAACAATATGGAACCTTCCAAGTAATTTTTTTCAAAAAAAATTCTCATCTTTTTCGTAGCAGACAAGTTTGCCATTTTTCTTTATTAAAGCTAAGCCGGTTTCAAAGTGTAACACCTGTATTGGTTAAATACCCAGTAAGAAATACCTTTAGCACTATTGTTGAATATTTCAAAAAAATATGAAGAAAAGTACTGACAAAAAACCTGACACTTAAAAGAACTGGATTTTTAAAATATCCAACAATAGCACTAAAGGAATTTATTACTATGTATTTTAACCAATACAGGTAATAAACCTTCAAATCCATGCCTACGGCTTTAAGTCTACATGATATTTAAAATTGGTAAATATTGCTTTCTAATAAAAGTAATTAAACAAATATATGGCCTTTTGTTAAGCTTCGACAGGGAGGTAAATTCTCCTTTCACTTGAAACGTTAGGAAGGTATTTGTATGCATAGTAATAACCAAAGTGACGACACAATAAAATTGAATAATACGGGTTTTCTCATATTTCAGAATTATACGAGTATCTAATAATGCATATTGGGCGAGTCTAGTGGCGCCATCTATCGGAATTGAAATTAATCGCTCTTTGCCATATTACATTAAAATGCTACTTTTTTTTACATAGCTTCAAAACTTGATATTCAGTTACAATAAATATACTTTAATTTATATGTACTGTGTAATATTTCAAGTATATTTAACTTTTGATTGCGTGAATTATGTAAAATAAAGAAGAAATTGAAGCTTCCCAACTTTACTTTGTTAATTACGTCGTTTTCCCAGTGATTAAATATTAGATTATATCACACGATCTGGCCACAGAATCTCGTGTTTAACCACATATTATGGTGATCAATAGAGTCAAAATATCATTTTGAAACTATGCATAAACTGTTCTTGAAATTCTAAACAACACTGTTTACCCCGAAGTTGTCCATTAATCAAATATTTTATTCTAAGGTTTAGATGTTGGGACAATTTTTGTTGTTAATTTTTTTTCTTTTATTTTTAATAATAGTTTAAGTTTATTTGGTTCTCTTACGTATTATGTTGATGAGGTAATGTTTTTTATTGCGTGGATAATTTAACTAGGGTTGAGCAGACATCCCTGTCTTCCGGGGACAGTTCCTGGATGACAGGACCTGTCTACAAGAATTAGTTCCTGGATATAATAATGGCAATATTATTATAAAAAATTTTGATCTGTAATGCAAGCGACTGAACACTAAATCTAGAATTTTATGATGAAAGTTCTCACTTGACAGCCATGAAGCCAGGTACGTCAGGTCAATTCTACAAAGTGAATTTTCAAAAATCTAGGAATCTTTCTTAAACTGATTTCCCTAAATTTAACTGAATAAAAAAATAATATTAAATAAATTTCTGTCGTTATAAAATAGTTGTCTTCGATAAGAATATTTATTCGGTGGGAGGGAGTTAAGTGTGGAACCCAAATCTATCCTTCGGAGGTAAGATCAGATTCAAATAGTTGCCTCCGATATTTTTTGGGCATTTCTTATACGATTACGGAACGAAAATTTGTTGTTTAGCGATATGATGTAGTTAAAAATGTTATCTGCAATGAAATTATATTTTTTGGGGGGCTTTCTTTGATTGCGCTACGAAAGTTTGCTGTTTAACGATATGTTCGTGCTAGGTTGGGTTGTTTTACCTCTGAGCGGCACTTTTTTGCACACCATGGGCTAAATGGCCAGGTCACAAGGACCCCGAAGGCTCAGAGGAGGTTGGGGGAGGGGACCCACTGGAACAGCTGTTGGGAGACAGATGGTAGCCTCCAGTCAAGGCCATCCAGCGTGTTCTTTAACGTGCACAGGGTATGGCTCTCCCAAACACGGCTTAACGACCCATCCGACGGACGGCGTCCTTTCCAAGTCCATCGGTGTCTCCTATTGACCGTGGGCAAGGCGGGGAATTTTGCGGAGATAAATCTCAACGCTGACCCAGCTGGGACTCGAACCTGGGAACTACAGATTACGAGCCTGGCGCGCTACCTGTTCGTGCTAGAAGATGCTTGGCATTCTTAAGTGTTTAAATGACGTTAGATGTTTAGCGATATGCGTAGTTAAGAATAAATGCCCTATATCAGAAGCGTACTGATAGTCCTCGTAATCCCCGCGAGGCGGGGAATCCCCACAGTTAGAGGGGCCCTTGCAAAAAAGTTCAAAATTTATTGTGGAACTTGATATACAACTATTTAAAAGAAAGTCCAGGATTTTTTTTTTTTCTGTAGCATTGAAAGAATAATAACACACCGCGAAAAATGTTCACCTTTTCCCTATTAGAAATTCCGTTCCTTGCTTCTTACGGGCCATAATCATTTCCTCAAAGACTGAGCTTGGCCGTGAACTTCGTTAACATAAGACCATGTCATTCCTGGGTGACGTCATTTTTTCCGTTCTTCTAGAGATTTCTCGTAATAAATCCAACCTTCTGTTTAACTCTTAAGACGAGAAATATTTCCATATTTCCCTATTTCCTTATTATTCTCTCTATTCTTTTTTCTGCTCATATTATTTTTAGGTCGTTTTCAGAAGAAACGAGCTAATGGTAAAAAAGCTCGTCTGTCTGCCAGAAGACGAGCTTTTTTAGTTTTTAGAGAAAAATTGAAAATTCCTTTTGGATTGGATAGGCATTGATAAACAATGATAATGCGCATTTTTAGAATCTCCCAGAAGCTTTATTGCTTCCTCTGACGGTGGAAATTTTTATTTTGAGAGATTAATGTACAATTCCTTTTGACTTAAATAAGTACTAGCGAACGTATAAAATAGATATTACCCTCATTCTAGGTGACTTCAATGCCAAAGTTGGTACTGACTCTGATTTTTCGGGAGGAGTGATAGCCCCTTTTGATATTGGTAGCTGCAATGGCAATGGACAACGTCTCCTACAGGTAAGTAAACTTAATTGTTTGAGAATAACTAACACTTATTAGAAACACCGCGACTTACATAAGCACATCTGCATAAGAATATGGCAGATTATGTATTAATTAATAGCAAATGGGTTAGTTCTGTTAGGAATACCAGTTCATATAGGGGAGTTCAAATTGGATCTGACCCATCACCTTGTAAAAAGTGTCTTCCAACTTAAACTTAATAAGTGTGCTAAAGTTAAAAAATTTACTTTTAATTCTGAAGCTCTGAAAGATCCAGTTATAACTGAAGCTTACCATGATAGATTACTTCATTATGACAGTCATGATTTGCTTACTACTGAAATTGAGGAAGAATGAGACCGTTTTGAACAGGCTTTTTTGGAAACTAACAGTACTCTTTTAGGGAAAAAAAGAGCAGAGGAGCAGAATTATTTGAGTGAAAAGCCACTTTAGGTTATTTCAAAAAGAAAGAACTGCAGGAATGTCCTTAATCAATACCGTACTAGTCCTAATAGAAAGCATTACAGAGAGCTTAGTAAACGTGTAAAGGATCAATTAGCTGCTGATAAGAATCTTTGGCTTGATAGCTTGGCTGACAAAGCAGAGGAAGCAGTTAGACAGCACAACAGCAGAGAACTGTACCAGATAGTCAATGTTTTGTGTGGTAGAAAACGGACAGGTCTACAGGGATTGAAGGATAAACAACGTAAGGTTATGGAAGGTGAGGATTCTGTCATTGCTAGGTGGGTTGAACATTTTAGTGATGTTCTAAACAATGTTAAGTTTTATTCCCATTGTTTGTAATGGTGATAGACGCATTACTAGCTTTAATGTTGGCCCTATAACACAGTCTGAAGTTATTTTGGCTATTTTTAAACTTATATAGGGTTATCAGCCTACTTTCTGTTCCATATAAAGTTCTTTGCATGATTGTATTTAATAGAATTAAGAATCTGGTTGACAATCAATTTCGTGATGAACAATCTGAATTCCGAAGTGGTAAGGGATGTGTAAATCAAATGTTTTCACTTATGCAGAATCTTGAGAAATGTTTAGAGTTTCAGAAATCTTTGGTTGCTATTTTTGTTGATTTCGAAAAGGCTTTCGATTCTGTTGATCGTCATAATTTGTGGTTGATTGTAAGGTCGTATGGCATACCAGACAAGTTAGTTAACATAACGAAAGCACTGATAACACTGAGTCGTGTGTGAGAGTTGGTAAGACTTGTAGCAATTGATTCATCATTGCTTCTGGTGTTCGACAACGGTTCATTTTGTCTCCTTTTCTCTTTAGTATGGTTATTCTTTGTGTTTTGCGAAATTCACTTCAGGAAAGATTTTGGCCTTAAATGGTCTGGAGATACGAAAATTTTTGATCTAGATTTCATTTAGGTTATGCTGATGATTTAGCATTTTTGGCAAAAGATGTTGATGAGATGAATTCTTTCATTCAGCTGTTTGATAAGAATGGTAGTAAGAGTAGGTTTGGTTATAAACAGAGAGAAAACTAAAGTGGTGTAAATTGGTTAGGCAGGTTGTGGTTCAGTTCATCTCAATGGTTGCAGTCTTGATCACGTGTCTGGGGTTAATTATCTTGGGAACTATGTAAAAGATACTGGTGATATGCGGCATGAGATTAACAGACGAATATTGATTGCTGCCGGGACATTTAAGAATCTATGAAGAGTGTGAAGAAATAGGCGTATACACTTAAAGACTAAAATTAGACTGTAAAATAATTTTGTTCTCTCTAGGGTTATTTATGGTAGTAAAACTTGGACGCTTTGTAAACAAGATAACATGAAACTAGATGCTTTTGATTCCAGATGCTTACGCAGTATCTTGGGCATTAGGTGGTTCAATTTTGTAACTAATGATGAGGTTGGGCAAAGGAGTTTGCAACCTCCTTTAAGCAGCATATTGTGCAGAGAGAGACTCCGCTGGTTTGGCCATGTTGCCCATATGGATAATTATAAATTAGTGAATAGGGTTATGAACAGTGTGCCTAAAGGCCTCAGAAAGAGGGGGAGACCTAGGATGTGGTGCGTAGACAACGTCAAACAGGAACTTGTTAGAATTGGTGTGCAGTGGCCACATGCAGCAGATGTAGCTCAGGATAGACTTGCTTGGAGAACTAAATTGCGCGTTCAAGTTCGACCTCCGCAGTCCATGGCTACTTGAGGATGATAATGTATATGAAAAAAGCATTTATCATTAAATTCTTTTTGGCGTATACTCCTTGTATTATGCCTTCAATATAGACCAAAATGCAAGTTTTATGCCATATTCTGCACAACTTAGTTGAATATTTTTGATTTATTTATTATGTTGTATGTTTAGTATAAGTGTTCTATATAGGAGTGAATTAGAAACATCATTTTTATGTTTAGTGAGAAAATTTTCTCCCTATTCATCAGTAACCGATAGGGGGCGGGTGATTATGTAAAAATGCCACGTATCATTACGTTACATCAAAGACAGAATTGCGGCCGTTGTGCCTCGAACTGCCTACGAAAATTTAGAAACATATTCGTAAAGAATGGATATGTACAGTTTAATGTTAACATTTTAATTAAATGTCCTGAAAAATTCATACTGTTGAATTAATAGTGCTATCGTCCCTCCTCTTTAACTTTTGACTATAGTCATTAGTTTCATTATAATTTCAATTTGAAATAAATAGGGACTTTTAGGTCCAATAGAGGGAGTGAGTCATCACTGGGGATGAGGAGCGGTCTACAGTCAATCATAAGCCCCCCCCCCCTCCCCTCTTGGGTTATGAGGGAGACGTATGTGGTTTATGCATTGCTGGCTGAGGGGCAGTTTCACCCCACATTAGGATTAGAGGGTAAAATACATTTTTCGGCTCTTCAAATTGTTATATGTTTGACTAATTATGTAAAGAGTCACATAAGCATTGCTAAATTATGGATGTTAACTTATGCCTTTGAGGAGGATGACGTTAACTGATGAAATACTGCAATGAGATGTGGGGAATAGGGTTTATGAACATTGGAATAACTAGATCCTGTTAATTTGAGTGATAATTGAGATAGATGAAGCCCGATATTAAGCATGACATGCAGTTTAGTGAGACCCCCTTGTAGCTAAAGAGGGGAGATGGACATCGTGAACTACCGTTTTTTAAACAAATGAGTCGAGTTAAAGAATTAATGACTAAGTTTTGTTATGTTGTGGTATAACTTGCCAGTTATTTTATGTTTTCCTTCATTATCTAGTTTGTTCAGTACGTTCACTTGGGAACGATATATGTATTACCATAGGGAGCCGCAAACATACTATACTAGTGGTGACCAACAATGTTGGACGGATTCTCGTATAGGGCACTAATAATTCCAGATTCCATTTTCAATTATCAAAACTTTATGTATAACACTAATTAACGGATTGACGACGGTTGGGGTTGGATGTCGGGATTTGGAAATTGACGACCTGTTATGGGGTCGGGGTTTGGGGAGTTAATTTTAATTTAGACGAAACGCTGGTTTTACATTGGGATTATTGGACTGAGCAGTTTACTAGGGAATTGGTCACTGAGGGACCACGCCAATGATAGTTGGAGGCTTGACTGACCTTCCTTAGGGTTGGGGATGTTCCTTGATAGAGGGTGAGTTGATGATTGGGGTACGGGTTTTAAAGGATGGACGCGATTCTACAGCCTTTGTTGTAGAAGAGAGTAGACTAAGTATTATAATACTATTCATTTTATGATTGTTGGTTTTTTTTTTTACGTGTTTGACTGTGTGTCCCCTTTTTGTTGATGGGGACTGAAGACTTTGTGTTCTGTTTTCTTGATAAAGAAATCATTGGTCATCCTATTTTCTTGATCAGATCAAGAAAATACGATAAATCATGTTTTTAGTTTTAAATTTAACGGATTCTTGGCTTCAGCGTTAGTTTTCATTATTGATAAAACTGATTTAGATGAAAGAAAATATCTAAAATCATGCTTTGCGGTAACGCTGAAACGTTTCATTATTGGATGAGTTAGAAAAGGTTAGTTACGTAGTTAGGTAGTTAGTTTGGTCAGACGGAAATATAGGAAGAAAAGTTCTGGATGGTACTTCGTTTACACCAATATTACCCCATTCCATGGGGCGGCGGGGGGGGGGGGGGGGGCTCAGTCGGTAGCGCGCCAGGCTCGTAATTCCAGTTACCAGGTTCGAGTCCCAGCTGGGTCAGCGTTGAGATTTATCTTCGCAGAATTCCCCGCTCTGTCCACGGTCAGTAGGGGACACCGATGGGCTTGGAAAGGCCGCCGTCCGTCGGATGGGACGTTAAGCCGTGGCCCGTGTGCGGGAGAGCCATACCCTGTGCACGTTAAAGAACACGCTGGATGGCCTTGACTGGAGGCTACCATCTGTCTCCCAACAGCTGTTCCAGTGGGTCCCCTCCTCCAACCTTCTCTGAGCCTTCGGGGTCCATGTGATCTGGCCATTTAGCCCATGGTTTGCAAAAAAGTGCCACTCAGAGGTAAAACAACTCAACCCCATTCCATTTTTTCCGG
Source organism: Ryuthela nishihirai (assembly GCA_038380435.1). Lineage (NCBI taxonomy): Eukaryota > Metazoa > Arthropoda > Arachnida > Araneae > Heptathelidae > Ryuthela > Ryuthela nishihirai. Next base: position 74,457,888 of record JAWZYU010000010.1, read on the forward strand.
TCCAGGTCACATTATTTTCCGTGATGCGAAAAATCATGTGAGCATTTAATTTGAAATCCTCATCAGAAAACTCCATGAGTAGGTGATGAATGCATTCTGATTAATTCCTGCAATTATTGCCGTTTCCAGATCACAGAAATTCGTATATCTGTGATATTAAAAGAGACCGCCTAGTGCAGGTCTCAGCACATTTAAAAAAACAATCTTACATCTTAAGAAAACAATATAGGAGGCATTTATTGGTTCAGTTTCAATTTGTTTTGCATAGTAGAAATTTTTAATTTATTACCAAACATTCTGTCATCTTAACGACTGATGTAAATATAACAAAAACTCATCGAACACAAACAAAAATACCGATTGTTAAAATTTCTTTAAAAATAAATACAATGAAATTTTAGAAAAAAATAAAAAACCGCATAAAATTTAGAACATCTAAATAACCGTAATGTTGCCAAACAATGGATCACAGTGGATATTATCAATTTAATGAAGCGTAAAGATGAGGCTTGGATTAAATATAAAAATTACACAAAAAGTGATAGGTATGAAAATGAGTATAAAAATTTCCGCAATTTAGTTACAGCGAAAATCAGAAATCAAAAACAAACGATAAAAAAATGGTATGAGAAAAACATGGAAATTAATCCATCAAGCACTAGAGAATAAAAAAAAGATCTATTGACGAAACTATCATTAAGAACATGCCTAAAAGTTTAACACCTTCTCAAATTGCAAATAAATTTAACAGTGAATATTGCTCGTTAATTTTACACATAAGAGAAATCAATCAAGAACCTGATGTTGAATTTGAAACAATAACACTACAAACAAAAACTCAATTTATATACCTCCTGCAAACAGGACAGATATTGTGAATATAATCAAAACTTTAAATGAGGACAAATCCCCTGTATATGACAATATACAAATTAAACACATTAAAAACTGTGTCGAGGTATTTGCTGATGTCATAAAAGAAATGGTTAACGAAAGAATTTCAACTGGAACAATACCAACTGAGCTTAAAACGGCAATTCTGCTACCAATATTCAAAGGACGAACAAAGTTAATTATAATTAATCATAGGCCCATTGCTATTTTATCTTCTGTACATAAAATATTGGAAAAATATGTTTACAATACTTTATATAAATTTCTTAATAAACATAACATTCTCAGTGAAAATCAATATGGGTTTCAAAAGGGGAAAGTACCGACTAACGAAATTTACTGATTTAGCCTACATGGCACTAAATAGAGGTGAGAGGGCGGTTGCAGTGTTTTTATACTTACAGAAAGCCTTTGACACTTTGGATCATGACATTCTTCTACAGAAATTAGAAAAGTATGGAATTAGAGGAACTGCATTACACTGGTTTCAAAGCTACTTATCAAATAGATTTACGGTAACTAAAATTAACAACACCTACAGCGAAAAGTGTCAAGTTAAATTCGTAGTTCCTCAAGGATCTATTTTAGACCGCTTTTATTTCTGATTTACATAAACGACCTAATAAAATTAAAACTAAATGGTACCATGATTTTATATGCCGATGAAATAGTTTTATTTAACATAAACAAATTGGAAGAAGATGCGGTTAAACATATACAAAAAGACTTTAATATTATTAAACGATGGTTAAACTCAAATAAACTGCATCTAAATAGCAATAAAACCAAATGAATGACTTTTCATTCACCTGGTTTCAAAATTAGCAATAACTTAATTATTAAAACACACAAATTAAGCTGCAGGAAAAAGGGACCCATTTCTGAGCTAGATAAGTGTGGATGCATAAAAATTGACAGAGTACATACAATAAAATATTTAGGATTACATCTCGACAGTGCCCTCAGATGGAACGTTCATACTGAGAAAATCTGCAGCACATTAAGGCTTTGTGCTTTGAAATGAAATAAATTACGATATATTATGGAGACCAACACATGCATTATGTTTTATAAAGCAATCTGTGAGTCCCTCTTAAATTATGCCATAACGATGCATGGTACAACCAACTTAACAAATATTAGAAAAATAGAACGCATTCAATCCTCAATAGCTAAAAATATTTTACCAATTAAAGACCGCACACATCTAATTACAGCCCAAGATAGATTTATTTACTTGGATATTTTACTTTACCAGAGCCTATATAAATATAGCATAGTTATACGTGATGTTTTCGACAACACACTTAAAAATAAAGTCCAGCATGATAAAAACACAAGATTTAAAGAAAAAAATTATTTTCAATACCGAATTTTACAAATAACTATGGAAAGTGCACAAGCGGCTACAAAATTCCATATATTTTCAATCAATTACCAAGGGAACTGCTGGCAGTAAATTCGTTCAGAGAAATAAAACACGAATTAAACAGATTTTTGTTAAAAAAAATAGATAATATTAACACTTACTGACACATTTAGATAAATAGATAAATAGATAATATTAACACTTACTGACAAATTGTGTGGTGCTGAATGGAAAGATAAAAATCCCAATGTCATTTTGAAATATTCTAAATGAAAAGAGGTAAAAAATTTTTTATTTCATTCATGCTTCCAGTACAAAGATTGTTAAAATAAATGTTGAATTCTGCCTCACGGCTCACAAAATTATCATACATAACGTCTTCAACCAGTCATGGCACAACACTGAAACACGAAGAAGAAACAATAGTCTTCCGCCCAAAGGGGCATACACACAGAACATAAAACAAAATCTTCAGTCCCAAAATGTATTCAATCAGGGACGCACAATCAAACACGTAATTAATAACGACGTAGAGTCATACACAGAACTTCAACCCCTTGGGGCACACACAAAAACACGAAGTCTTCAGTCCCCATCAACAAAAAGGGGACACACAGTCAAACACGTAAAAAAAAAACCAACAATCATAAAATGAATAGTATTATAATACTTAGTCTACTCTCTTCTACAACAAAGGCTGTAGAATCGCGTCCATCCTTTAAAACCCGTACCCCAATCATCAACTCACCCTCTATCAAGGAACATCCCCAACCCTAAGGAAGGTCAGTCAAGCCTCCAACTATCATTGGCGTGGTCCCTCAGTGACCAATTCCCTAGTAAACTGCTCAGTCCAATAATCCCAATGTAAAACCAGCGTTTCGTCTAAATTAAAATTAACTCCCCAAACCCCGACCCCATAACAGGTCGTCAATTTCCAAATCCCGACATCCAACCCCAACCGTCGTCAATCCGTTAATTAGTGTTATACATAAAGTTTTGATAATTGAAAATGGAATCTGGAATTATTAGTGCCCTATACGAGAATCCGTCCAACATTGTTGGTCACCACTAGTATAGTATGTTTGCGGCTCCCTATGGTAATACATATATCGTTCCCAAGTGAACGTACTGAACAAACTAGATAATGAAGGAAAACATAAAATAACTGGCAAGTTATACCACAACATAACAAAACTTAGTCATTAATTCTTTAACTCGACTCATTTGTTTAAAAAACGGTAGTTCACGATGTCCATCTCCCCTCTTTAGCTACAAGGGGGTCTCACTAAACTGCATGTCATGCTTAATATCGGGCTTCATCTATCTCAATTATCACTCAAATTAACAGGATCTAGTTATTCCAATGTTCATAAACCCTATTCCCCACATCTCATTGCAGTATTTCATCAGTTAACGTCATCCTCCTCAAAGGCATAAGTTAACATCCATAATTTAGCAATGCTTATGTGACTCTTTACATAATTAGTCAAACATATAACAATTTGAAGAGCCGAAAAATGTATTTTACCCTCTAATCCTAATGTGGGGTGAAACGGCCCCTCAGCCAGCAATGCATAAACCACATACGTCTCCCTCATAACCCAAGAGGAGAGGGGGGGGGGGGCTTATGATTGACTGTAGACCGCTCCTCATCCCCAGTGATGACTCACTCCCTCTATTGGACCTAAAAGTCCCTATTTATTTCAAATTGAAATTATAATTAAACTAATGACTATAGTCAAAAGTTAAAGAGGGGGGACGATAGCACTATTAATTCAACAGTATGAATTTTTCAGGACATTTAATTAAAATGTTAACATTAAACTGTACATATCCATTCTTTACGAATATGTTTCTAAATTTTCGTAGGCAGTTCGAGGCACAACGGCCGCAATTCTGTCTTTGATGTAACGTAATGATACGTGGCATTTTTACATAATCACCCACCCCCTATCGGCTACTGATGAATAGGGAGAAAATTTTCTCACTAAACATAAAAATGATGTTTCTAATTCACTCCTATATAGAACACTTATACTAAACATACAACATAATAAATAAATCAAAAATATTCAACTAAGTTGTGCAGAATATGGCATAAAACTTGCATTTTGGTCTATATTGAAGGCATAATACAAGGAGTATACGCCAAAAAGAATTTAATGATAAATGCTTTTTTCATATACATTATCATCCTCAAGTAGCCATGGACTACGGAGGTCGAACTTGAACGCGCAATTTAGTTCTCCAAGCAAGTCTATCCTGAGCTACATCTGCTGCATGTGGCCACTGCACACCAATTCTAACAAGTTCCTGTTTGACGTTGTCTACGCACCACATCCTAAGTCTCCCCCTCTTTCTGAGGCCTTTAGGCACACTGTTCATAACCCTATTCACTAATTTATAATTATCCATATGGGCAACATGGCCAAACCAGCGGAGTCTCTCTCTGCACAATATGCTGCTTAAAGGAGGTTGCAAACTCCTTTGCCCAACCTCATCATTAGTTACAAAATTGAACCACCTAATGCCCAAGATACTGTGTAAGCATCTGGAATCAAAAGCATCTAGTTTCATGTTATCTTGTTTACAAAGCGTCCAAGTTTTACTACCATAAATAACCCTAGAGAGAACAAAATTATGTTACAGTCTAATTTTAGTCTTTAAGTGTATACGCCTATTTCTTCACACTCTTCATAGATTCTTAAATGTCCCGGCAGCAATCAATATTCGTCTGTTAATCTCATGCCGCATATCACCAGTATCTTTTACATAGTTCCCAAGATAATTAACCCCAGACACGTGATCAAGACTGCAACCATTGAGATGAACTGAACCACAACCTGCCTAATCAATTTACACCACTTTAGTTTTCTCTCTGTTTATAACCAAACCTACTCTTACTACCATTCTTATCAAACAGCTGAATGAAAGAATTCATCTCATCAACATCTTTTGCCAAAAATGCTAAATCATCAGCATAACCTAAATGAAATCTAGATCAAAAATTTTCGTATCTCCAGACCATTTAAGGCCAAAATCTTTCCTGAAGTGAATTTCGCAAAACACAAAGAATAACCAAACTAAAGAGAAAAGGAGACAAAATGAACCGTTGTCGAACACCAGAAGCAATGATGAATCAATTGCTACAAGTCTTACCAACTCTCACACACGACTCAGTGTTATCAGTGCTTTCGTTATGTTAACTAACTTGTCTGGTATGCCATACGACCTTACAATCAACCACAAATTATGACGATCAACAGAATCGAAAGCCTTTTCGAAATCAACAAAAATAGCAACCAAAGATTTCTGAAACTCTAAACATTTCTCAAGATTCTGCATAAGTGAAAACATTTGATTTACACATCCCTTACCACTTCGGAATTCAGATTGTTCGTCACGAAATTGATTGTCAACCAGATTCTTAATTCTATTAAATACAATCATGCAAAGAACTTTATATGGAACAGAAAGTAGGCTGATAACCCTATATAAGTTTAAAAATAGCCAAAATAACTTCAGACTGTGTTATAGGGCCAACATTAAAGCTAGTAATGCATCTATCACCATTACAAACAATGGGAATAAAACTTAACATTGTTTAGAACATCACTAAAATGTTCAACCCACCTAGCAATGACAGAATCCTCACCTTCCATAACCTTACGTTGTTTATCCTTCAATCCCTGTAGACCTGTCCGTTTTCTACCACACAAAACATTGACTATCTGGTACAGTTCTCTGCTGTTGTGCTGTCTAACTGCTTCCTCTGCTTTGTCAGCCAAGCTATCAAGCCAAAGATTCTTATCAGCAGCTAATTGATCCTTTACACGTTTACTAAGCTCTCTGTAATGCTTTCTATTAGGACTAGTACGGTATTGATTAAGGACATTCCTGCAGTTCTTTCTTTTTGAAATAACCTAAAGTGGCTTTTCACTCAAATAATTCTGCTCCTCTGCTCTTTTTTTCCCTAAAAGAGTACTGTTAGTTTCCAAAAAAGCCTGTTCAAAACGGTCTCATTCTTCCTCAATTTCAGTAGTAAGCAAATCATGACTGTCATAATGAAGTAATCTATCATGGTAAGCTTCAGTTATAACTGGGTCTTTCAGAGCTTCAGAATTAAAAGTAAATTTTTTAACTTTAGCACACTTATTAAGTTTAAGTTGCAAGACACTTTTAACAAGGTGATGGTCAGATCCAATTTGAACTCCCCTATATGAACTGGTATTCCTAACAGAACTAACCCATTTGCTATTAATTAATACATAATCTGCCATATTCTTATGCAGATGTGCTTATGTAAGTCGCGGTGTTTCTAATAAGTGTTAGTTATTCTCAAACAATTAAGTTTACTTACCTGTAGGAGACGTTGTCCATTGCCATTGCAGCTACCAATATCAAAAGGGGCTATCACTCCTCCCGAAAAATCAGAGTCAGTACCAACTTTGGCATTGAAGTCACCTAGAATGAGGGTAATATCTATTTTATACGTTCGCTAGTACTTATTTAAGTCAAAAGGAATTGTACATTAATCTCTCAAAATAAAAATTTCCACCGTCAGAGGAAGCAATAAAGCTTCTGGGAGATTCTAAAAATGCGCATTATCATTGTTTATCAATGCCTATCCAATCCAAAAGGAATTTTCAATTTTTCTCTAAAAACTAAAAAAGCTCGTCTTCTGGCAGACAGACGAGCTTTTTTTACCATTAGCTCGTTTCTTCTGAAAACGACCTAAAAATAATATGAGCAGAAAAAAGAATAGAGAGAATAATAAGGAAATAGGGAAATATGGAAATATTTCTCGTCTTAAGAGTTAAACAGAAGGTTGGATTTATTACGAGAAATCTCTAGTAGAACGGAAAAAATGACGTCACCCAGGAATGACATGGTCTTATGTTAACGAAGTTCACGGCCAAGCTCAGTCTTTGAGGAAATGATTATGGCCCGTAAGAAGCAAGGAACGGAATTTCTAATAGGGAAAAGGTGAAGATTTTTCGCGGTGTGTTATTATTCTTTCAATGCTACAGAAAAAAAAAAAATCCTGGACTTTCTTTTAAATAGTTGTATATCAAGTTCCACAATAAATTTTGAACTTTTTTGCAAGGGCCCCTCTAACTGTGGGGATTCCCCGCCTCGCGGGGATTACGGGGACTATCAGTACGCTTCTGATATAGGGCATTTATTCTTAACTACGCATATCGCTAAACATCTAACGTCATTTAAACACTTAAGAATGCCAAGCATCTTCTAGCACGAACAGGTAGCGCGCCAGGCTCGTAATCTGTAGTTCCCAGGTTCGAGTCCCAGCTGGGTCAGCGTTGAGATTTATCTCCGCAAAATTCCCCGCCTTGCCCACGGTCAGTAGGGGACACCGATGGACTTGGAAAGGACGCCGTCCGTCGGATGGGTCGTTAAGCCGTGTTTGGGAGAGCCATACCCTGTGCACGTTAAAGAACACGCTGGATGGCCTTGACTGGAGGCTACCATCTGTCTCCCAACAGCTGTTCCAGTGGGACCCCTCCCCCAACCTCCTCTGAGCCTTCGGGGTCCTTGTGACCTGGCCATTTAGCCCATGGTGTGCAAAAAAGTGCCGCTCAGAGGTAAAACAACCCAACCTAGCACGAACATATCGTTAAACAGCAAACTTTCGTAGCGCAATCAAAGAAAGCCCCCCAAAAAATATAATTTCATTGCAGATAACATTTTTAACTACATCATATCGCTAAACAACAAATTTTTGTTCCGTAATCGTATAAGAAATGCCCAAAAAATATCGGAGGCAACTATTTGAATCTGATCTTACCTCCGAAGGATAGATTTGGGTTCCACACTTAACTCCCTCCCACCGAATAAATATTCTTATCGAAGACAACTATTTTATAACGACAGAAATTTATTTAATATTATTTTTTTATTCAGTTAAATTTAGGGAAATCAGTTTAAGAAAGATTCCTAGATTTTTGAAAATTCACTTTGTAGAATTGACCTGACGTACCCTGGCTTCATGGCTGTCAAGTGAGAACTTTCATCATAAAATTCTAGATTTAGTGTTCAGTCGCTTGCATTACAGATCAAAATTTTTTATAATAATATTGCCATTATTATATCCAGGAACTAATTCTTGTAGACAGGTCCTGTCATCCAGGAACTGTCCCCGGAAGACAGGGATGTCTGCTCAACCCTAGTTAAATTATCCACGCAATAAAAAACATTACCTCATCAACATAATACGTAAGAGAACCAAATAAACTTAAACTATTATTAAAAATAAAAGAAAAAAAAATTAACACCAAAAATTGTCCCAACATCTAAACCTTAGAATAAAATATTTGATTAATGGACAACTTCGGGGTAAACAATGTTGTTTAGAATTTCAAGAACAGTTTATGCATAGTTTCAAAATGATATTTTGACTCTATTGATCACCATAATATGTGGTTAAACACGAGATCCTGTGGCCAGATCGTGTGATATAATCTAATATTTATTCACTGGGAAAACGACGTAATTAACAAAGTAAAGTTGGGAAGCTTCAATTTCTTCTTTATTTTACATAATTCACGCAATCAAAAGTTAAATATACTTGAAATATTACACAGTACATATAAATTAAAGTATATTTATTGTAACTGAATATCAAGTTTTGAAGCTATGTAAAAAAAAGTAGCATTTTAATGTAATATGGCAAAGAGCGATTAATTTCAATTCCGATAGATGGCGCCACTAGACTCGCCCAATATGCATTATTAGATACTCGTATAATTCTGAAATATGAGAAAACCCGTATTATTCAATTTTATTGTGTCGTCACTTTGGTTATTACTATGCATACAAATACCTTCCTAACGTTTCAAGTGAAAGGAGAATTTACCTCCCTGTCGAAGCTTAACAAAAGGCCATATATTTGTTTAATTACTTTTATTAGAAAGCAATATTTACCAATTTTAAATATCATGTAGACTTAAAGCCGTAGGCATGGATTTGAAGGTTTATTACCTGTATTGGTTAAAATACATAGTAATAAATTCCTTTAGTGCTATTGTTGGATATTTTAAAAATCCAGTTCTTTTAAGTGTCAGGTTTTTTGTCAGTACTTTTCTTCATATTTTTTTGAAATATTCAACAATAGTGCTAAAGGTATTTCTTACTGGGTATTTAACCAATACAGGTGTTACACTTTGAAACCGGCTTAGCTTTAATAAAGAAAAATGGCAAACTTGTCTGCTACGAAAAAGATGAGAATTTTTTTTGAAAAAAATTACTTGGAAGGTTCCATATTGTTATGACCATTCTGTACCTACATAAAAAAACTTTGAAAATACCACGAAAAAAAGGGATGAAAATTGGGATGTAATCTTTAAATAAATATTGCAAACGATCTATTTTTGCTAGAAACTTAAATTTTTGGTCATAGAGTGTAATGATTAAGTGGTTTATCCTAATAGTAATGATTTGTCCCCTTAGTGAAATGCAATTATTCTGCTTTAAGAGATTAATGAAAAACTTTTTTGCACATTACAGGCACTAATAAAATATTAATAGTTTATTTTCTCAATTATACAATAGTTCGAATTTTCACTGTCAAAGGGTACTGAAAGTAAAATAACTAGAAGAACGCACATCGCCTCTGGTGAATATGGAAATCTCGTTTTCAAAGAGAATGAAGTTCTTCCTTTGCCTACTTTTTTAACCTTAAAAGTTTTATTATGGATGTTCATGTGGTTTTTTTACCTACATTATCAAGCAACTGCTTGCATAGAGGTCTGACAGTTTCCTGTCACACCTTTATGCAAGCAGTTGCTTGAGGGGTTATTTATTTTTTAATGCATGGTGGGGGAAATGCACATAGTAGTATTTATTAGTAATTATAAAACAAAAAAAGTATTTGTCTTTCAGTTCTTAAATTTAAAAGGTTGCCTTTCTCTCGTTCCTATGAAAATAGTGGGTAGATCATTGCTGTCAGTGGAATTTCTACCATAACAGAACTCTACACGCCGAAATTTCTACCTTGAACAGATCACTTGAAACATTCGTTAAACGTTTTGCAGTTTTGACATTTTTGATTTTTGAATTTTTTTCGCAGGTTTTGACTCTAATGATATAAATTAAAACTACCTTTGAAAATGCGAATTACATTTCATTAGTAAACAACTAAAAACGAGATTTACAATTATCTTTTAAAACAAAATCGTTCCGTTTCTTACCTACATTGGGCTTAGGGTCAACTCATTGTAATCAATGGAATTTTCAAGACTGTCACATTAAACGACCAAAAATTTGAAATTTTTAGCATAACTACATCGTTTGCAATATTCGTTTAAAATTTCTGGATTTTTCGATTTTTTTCCACCTTTTTGAAATTTAAAATATAAGAACTATCTATATGGTAGGACATTCTCGATTTTTTATCTATATGGTAGGTCCTTTTTGATTTTTTTCGCAGGTTTTAGTACCTGCAATCGTAATTTAAGAACGTTAGAAGGCGCAATTATAGCTTTTGGGAAATTCGCAAAATGCAAATTGTAATATTTCATCGATACCTGTCCAACCCAAAAGGAATTTTTTAATTTATCTCTATGAACGACTTTTCTGTTAAAACAACAAAAAAATTAGTTGCATTCACCTCCCCCGCTGGGTCTAAAGGGTCAAGTGATTGCTGCCAATGGTAACTTCTTAACCTTCACATTTCACCACCAAACTTTCAAACTTCTAAGATAATTATATCGTTTGTAATATTCATTTGATATTTTGGGATTTTCAAAATTTTCCACCGTTAGAGGGCGCAGTTATAACTGTTGGGAAATTCGAAAAATGCAAATCGTAATATATCATTAATACTCTCTAACACAAAAAGAATTTTTTATTTATCTGTATAAACAAAAAAGTTTGATATCTACAGACGGGACAGACAACAAAGTGAAATTATAACTTTTGCTTTTAAAGAAAAAAAGATATAAAATTTACTTTTCCTTTCTTAGCCGTTTTCTAAAGTGCTCCCAATCATGAACACTGAAATCTGTATCAAATATTGCCCTACCCTTTTCTGGAATCCATAAGTACCGTGCAATACCATTCAGCTATGCATGCTAAACATTCCGAGCGACGACAAAACATGGCGTTCAATTTTGAAATGGCCAACCTCTACCTATATAGGGATTCTAGTCCTACCTTATAGATCGTTTTTATATTTTAAATTCTAATATTATTACTGGTGATATCCTGTGTTAATCCTTATACTATTGTTTATCTATAAATATATTTCATTTAGAAAGAAAATTATTTGTCTTCATTATCAAATATAATAGTGCTAATTAATACAAATAATTTTCCCCTGAACAAAATATATTTGTAGGTAAATATGAATTAGTATAAAGATGAGCATAGAGTCCACCAGTATAATATTAGAATCAAAAATATAAGATGTGTGTACATGGTAGGACTATTTAAACTGACGTCATAAATTTCGTGCTGTGGCTTTCTGTTATAGGAATTTTTGGCTGAATGCAGGTGCCTAAAAATTTTGTCTCTTCTGAGAAATGTTCCTATTGACACCCATGCACGTGGTCTCACCTTGAAACTGAGCTGTCGGTGATATATTCACTTTAACAAGTAAGAATATTGATACAAAACCAGCATTAACTTCGAGAAATCATAGTTGTAGATATTGCAAATAACATTATCTTTCAACCTGATTGTGTACTGCCCAAATATAATTGTTAAACCTTTTAAATATAAAGAAAATATAACTTACTGCTTTGTCTAATAACTTCTACCCATTTTGATAGAGTGCTTCGTTCGACAGGAACCGATGAAATTTACCTCTTTTAATATCAAATATTCCTATTCTGGGCAACATATAGCGATGTAACATATTAACATGTTTAAAATCGAAGAAATTTTAAAAACTATTTTTTTTTATTTGGGACATATAGGACAGAGAAGAATCCTAGAAGCTACTCCTAGCTTAATACAGGCCTTCTCATACAAGGACATGCCCTACTAAGACCGAAGTCACTGCTGACCACTCCCTAGTTAGAGCTAACACAACACACAAGTTTGCCTTGCTGGAACAGTCGCTAGCTGCCTAACCACTATGCCAGTTAAGGCTTTAAAAATCATAAATAACGAAAAGATTGTTGCTCTGAATCAGAACACAGATGAAAATTTATGCAGACAACATGGTTTGTTATCAAGTGTTTGTGCTTCCCTCTTGCGGATTTTTTTGCATCGGAATGCCTTGAGAAAATTCGAATTGTTGGTTATGCTCTTATGTTCACAGTTAGAGAGTAGTAAATGGCAGTAATTAATCTGCCAGCGATTACCCTTTCCCGTAGGAATATCATGGTAAATACGTTTGCTTCTAGCAAGCCCCCTTTTGGATTTTCAACTTGAAATTTGGCGCTGCAACCCGGACCTCAATCAGAAACACTGAAAATTTGAAACATCTAGACAGTGGTTCTCCGAGAGTGTGTCGCGAGATTTGGATGATTTTTCCGAAAAAATGAAATTTATAAACCATTTTGTTGCTATTTTTTGCAGTTGATTCTTCGTTTAATTTTTTTCCGTTTAATCAAAAATTTACCGATATTAAATCATATTGTTAAAATCAAGATTAACACAAAACATGCTCTTAACATGTACGGCGTAAGCACCAACCTCAATACACGTCAGAACTTGAACGGAAGAGATCTGCGTTTGCAAAGACTGCACAGAAATGGCTATTATTGAAGGCAAATTTGCGCATGCGCGAGTCTCCCGTAACTTTTCCAACTTAAATGTTTAGTGTGCCGTGTGTATTCATGGCGAAAATGAGTGTTCCGTGAGCAAAAAGGTTTGAGAATCGTTGGGCTACTCGACGAATAATGCGGCCACAATCTTTTATTATTGTAAACTCATATACGTAACAAGTACTGCATTACAAAAGAGTAATTAATTCATCATACCTTTGTTGTTGTGATCAATGACGCAATAACGTATATTTCTTATATAAAGACGGAAGTCAATGACTCTGAAGTCAATGAAGCGAACTTCGCCCAAGATATCTGAAGTATTTTGGCTTTTGCCTGTGCCATATCCAACAATATGATTTTTAAATAACTCCTCTAGATAACGCTTCAGGCAAAGGTAGTAAGATATTTAATTCGTTCAAGGTCATCTGCAGGAAGGTAATAAAAATATCATCTTGATATTTTGTCGATATTATTAAAAACTGTTCCGAAGAAACAACTTCAGAGCTCGAAAATCAATCTCTTTTCAATAACTCCGTGATTATATAGCTATGCAAATTAAACGATGCAAAATTCAATATCTCCTAGCCTGAATTAACAAATGAATATTGAAAATTTAGTAGTAAATATGGTAACATTATTTCAAATATTTTTGGCGATATAAGTGTCTTCTAAACGCATAGGAATCGATTCTTTTAAACCTTTATCCTAGTGACAGATCATATTCGATATTTGTTTTTGATAATTCATACGATTCTGACTGTGCACAAGCTTCGTAGGGGAAAATGTTTCTTCGGAGCAAACTTTTAATAGATATGCTAGTGCTTCAATTATGAAAATATTGGAGAAGTGCCATCTGGATTCAAGAAGGGTTATTTATTTTCTATGAGACTTGGGAGCCTTGGGAAAGATTATCTCCTAACGAAAGGACAGAAAGGTTATACGGAATCCTTTAGGATTCCAAGTAACCTTTCTTCACTATTACACGATTAGAACATATTTAAAAAGTGAAAAAGTAATTTTTTAATAGTAAACGCGTATTAGTGAAAAAATAGGTTTATATAAGGTTCAAATGGAATTGCGACAAACCCAGAGTGTACTGAAATTGGAGCAAAATGTTTACCATATTAATATTTATAAAAATGCTTATTATATAAATTTTTATAAATGTTTGAATTACATTATATAAATACTTGAAAACTGATTTCAAGACGCGTTAAGTGTTCGTACATTCTATAGAGAGGAGTGTGGATGGTAGAGTTGGTGTGTTGGAGGTGGCGGAGGAACTGTCGGAATTAGGGAGAGTAAACCGTATCGGAAGGCGTTGGATGGGAGGTTATAATTGGGGTTACCAAATTTCAATAACGAAATGGCTTGATTCTTGATCAAGAAATCAATGGTCATCCTATTTTCTTGATCAGATCAAGAAAATACGATAAATCATGTTTTTAGTTTTAAATTTAACGGATTCTTGGCTTCAGAATTAGTTTTCATTATTGATAAAACTGATTTAGATGAATGAAAATATCTAAAATCATGCTTTGCGGTAACGCTAAAACGTTTCATTATTGGATGAGTTAGAAAAGGTTAGTTACGTAGTTAGGTAGTTAGTTTGGTCAGTCGGAAATATAGGAAGAAAAGTTCTGGATGGTACTTCGTTTACACCAATATTACCCCATTCCATGGGGCGGGGGTGGCTCAGTCGGTAGCGCGCCAGGCTCGTAATTCCAGTTACCAGGTTCGAGTCCCAGCTGGGTCAGCGTTGAGATTTATCTTCGCAGAATTCCCCGCTCTGCCCACGGTCAGTAGGGGACACCGATGGGCTTGGAAAGGCCGCCGTCCGTCGGATGGGACGTTAAACCGTGGCCCCGTGTGCGGGAGAGCCATACCCTGTGCACGTTAAAGAACACGCTGGATGGCCTTGACTGGAGGCTACCATCTGTCTCCCAACAGCTGTTCCAGTGGGTCCCCTCCCCCAACCTTCTCTGAGCCTTCGGGGTCCATGTGATCTGGCCATTTAGCCCATGGTTTGCAAAAAAGTGCCACTCAGAGGTAAAACAACCCAACCCCATTCCATTTTTTCCGGTCCAGGTCACATTATTTTCCCGTGATGCGAAAAATCATGTGAGCATTTAATTTGAAATCCTCATCAGAAAACTCCATGAGTAGGTGATGAATGCATTCTGATTAATTCCTGCAATTATTGCCGTTTCCAGATCACAGAAATTCGTATATCTGTGATATTAAAAGAGACTGCCTAGTGGAGGTCTGAGCACATTTAAAAAAAACAATCTTACATCTTAAGAAAACAATATAGGAGGCATTGATTGGTTCAGTTTCAATTTGTTTTGCATAGTAGAAATTTTTAATTTTTTTCCAAATATTCTGTATCAGTTACTTTTAACCAAAATGTTAGCATTAAACTAGGTTTATCCATTCTTTACGAATATGTTTCTAAATTTTCGTAGGGCAGTTCGAGGCACAACGGCCGCAATTCTGTCTTTGATGTAACGTAATGATACGTGGCATTTTTACATAATCCCCTGCCCCCTATCGGCTACTGATGAAAAGGGAAAAAAATTTCTCACCAAACATAGAAATGACGTTTCTAATTTGCTCCTATAGAGAAAATTAATACTAAATATATAATATAATATATCAATCAAAAATATTCAACTAAGTTGTGCAGAATATGGCATAAAACTTGCATTTTGGTCTATATTGAAGGCATAATACAAGGAGTATACACGAAAAAGAATTTAATGATAAATGCTTATTTCATCATCATCATCATCATCATTATCAACCTCAAGTAGCCATGGGCTACGGAGGTCGAACTTGAACGAGCAAATTAATCCTCCAAGCATATCTGCCCTGAGCTATATCTGCTACATCTGGCCACTGCACACCAATTCTAACAAGTTCCTGTTTGACGTTGTCTACGCACCACATCCTAGGTCCATCTCCCCCCGCTCTTTCTGAGGCCTTTAGGCACACTGTTCATAACCCTATTCGCCAATCTATAATTATCCATACGGGCAACATGGCCAAACCAACTGAGTCTCTCCCTGCACAATATGCTGCTTAAAGGAGGTTGCAGACTCCTTTGCCTAACCTCATCATTAGTTACAAAGTTGAACCACCTAATGCCCAAGATACTGCGTAAGCATCTAGTTTACTAGAAACAAATCTTTGGAATTTGCTTTAAAATAAATATTAAAATAAACATAAAAACAAAATAAAAATATTAAATTTTCTATTGGGTAAGCCTGCGAAAGGATTTCCCATATAAGCATGTAACGTATGATATTTCGCAGTTGGTATTTTGGAAAGCATCAGAGAGACATGGAAGCTCTCGCTTGGTTTCGAAGAAGATGAATTCTCTTCTTCTTGGACTTCCCTTGTTTCAGGTGTTTCTAGATTTGCCAATTTCTGCAATGTACCAGGTTGACACCGCTTGGCGATCGGTATTGATGCCTTGTGTTTCTCGGATTCGCAACGTATAGGGTTCCGGTACCGCTCCGTTTCATTTTCCAGATTCTGTGCGCCTACAGCCGAGGGATCGCTAACTCATCATTCAAGAACTCACCGCGATTTCCAATTCTCGAAAATACCTGTTCGTTTGTTTTCCCTGAGAGTCATGGATGGTTGGATCGTGGAATCTAGATGTGCTTCGCTATTTCCAATATTCGAAATCGTTCGGGGGAAACTCCTCGTTTGGGAGCTTCCAAAGGGATGGCGAACCCATCATTCTAGATTTAGCTGCGATTTTCTAATTCACGAAATCATCCGTTCGTTTGTTTTCCTTGAAACCCAGGGATTAGTGGATCCAGTAGTCTAGAGGAGAAGCTTTCTCTGTTGGCGATGGTGTTGCAATGGACTGGCTGGCGTCGAGAAGGACACCAGGAGCTCACCATGGCTTGAGTCCAGTTTCCGCAGGACATCTCTCCTGAATCAGGGTATGCACCATGACTACTGCATATCTGCATTGCTGTGTAAGCGCAACGTCGCTTAATCATCTGTGACAAATTCCAATTGCTCAGATAAACATTATGTGATTAAAAGGGATGTCAAATATTGTTTTTAGTTTCACAGGTGGGGATAAATAAACAAAAATAATAAAAAAGATCTTTACTGTTATAATATACATGGTGATTCAAAAAGATGGACACAATTTCAATTGGTTATATTTCCTGAACTATACGTTTTATTTGAATTATGCAAATTACATTTGAAAGAAGATGTTGTAAAGTTTCGAATACTAGCACTAGAACCCTCTTGCGGCGCATAGCAGCGTCAGTTGTAAGCAAGATGGCTACTATGCAACAACAGATTTTTTGCATTCGTGAGTTCAGTAAAAGTGAGTCTGCGACTGCGGTGCAGCGTGCATTTCGTCGTAAGTTTAACATTGAACCTCCAACGAGGAAGAGCATTTGTCGTTGGAATAAACAATTTGATGAAACTGGCTCTCTGTGTAAGTGTAAAGGTTCTCTGTGTAAAGGTCGAAGGAGAACGTGGAGCGCATTCGAGTGAGTTTTGAGCGTAGCCCAATGAAGTCAACCCGTAGAGCGAGTAGAGAACTTGGACTACCGCATC
The DNA here is from genome assembly GCA_038380435.1 of Ryuthela nishihirai. Taxonomy (NCBI): domain Eukaryota; kingdom Metazoa; phylum Arthropoda; class Arachnida; order Araneae; family Heptathelidae; genus Ryuthela; species Ryuthela nishihirai. The sequence continues at coordinate 74,475,477 of JAWZYU010000010.1, forward strand.
TATAAACTTTTATGTGTGTATAATCAAATGTAATTTACAGAATTCAAATAAAACCTATAGTTCAGGTAATATAACCAATTGAAATTGTGTCCATCTTTTTGAATCACCCTGTATATAAAATATATTATTACAATATTATAATTTCTAGTATGGCGTATAAAACTGACAGATTCCTGTTAGACTTCTGTGGCAAGCAGCTGCTTGAGGGGGTATTTATTTTTTTTACCTAATGAGAGTGCCAAAATCTTTCCTGCAATGAATTTCGCATAACACAAACAATAAGAATCTTAAGAATCTATTTTTAAGATTCTGACATAATAATTTGGTTCTTTCTAGAATTAGTTATGGTAGGGAAACTTGGACACTTTGTAAACAAGATAACAAGAAACTAGATGCTTTTGATTCTAGATGCTTACGCAGTATCTTGGGCATTAGGTGATTCAACTTTGAAACTAAATATGAAGTGTGGCAAAGGAGTCGGCAACCTTCTTTAAGTAGCATAATGTGCAGAGAGAGACTCCGTTGGTTTGGCCATGTTGCCCATATGGATAATTATAGATTGACGAACAGGGTTATTAACAGTGTGCCTAAAAGCCTCAGAAAGAGGGGGAGACCTAGGATGCGGTGGGCAGACAATGTCAAACAGGACCTTACTAGAATTGGTGTGCAGTGGCCAGATGAAGCTCAGGGCAGACATTTGGAGAATTAAATTGTACAGTCTGGTTGGAGCTCCGTAGCTCATGGCTGCTTGATGATGATGATGATGATGGGGTTATCCTGCTAAGGTAAAATCGCAAGTCATCTTCAACATCCAACCTGTTCCTATATTTATTTCTTAAAGCACTTAAAGATGAAAACCAGTTTCAGATAAATAAATTGTGAAAAGTAACAAATATTTGACTGCAATTCTTGGCAAAGTTGGATATACCTTCTCCACTCCAAAAACTAATCAATGGCTTTTTGGAATGAATGCTTTTTAAACTATTGTCACAAGATATCTGAATCAACTCCTCTTTATTGGACGATGGAAGCTTACAATTTTCCAAATCAAATGTGAAGGGGTCTCGAATCCATTCTTGCGTTTCATCTGGGGGTGGAAAATGCTGCCTTACAAGGGGTTTTAAGAGTGCTTAAATGAACGATTATTTGTTGTCTGATGTCTTCAAAATCTGCAATCGTTTGCTCACTTTCTTTAAGAAATGAATCAAGTCGCTGAAATTGATTACAGCTGTTCTTTTTAATTCCATTTTTCCAGAGAGAATTTTTTTTATCATGGCCTCTGTTTTCTTCTCAACGTAGAACACATCAACGTTGTCTCCTTGCAATGATAAGTTCAAAATATTCATTTTTTCAAAAATATCAGCAAATATACTAACCGTAGAAGCCATTCTAAGTCTTTTAGTCTCAAAGAAAGTCGAAACTCGTGGTCTATGAAAAAAAAATGGCGTACTTCATTGTGGAGTTCAAACGGCAAAGAACATTTCCTCGTGACAACCAACGTACTTGTGTGAAGCAGCAATCTCTTATGAACGCTACCCATTTCTTCACACTTAATTGAAAAAAGTCGAGACCTCAATGGTCGGGTTTTGATGAAATTAACCATTTGTTCTATTTCGTACAGAACTCTTTTCATATCATCAGAGAGAAATTTAGCGATCAGCCTTCACGGTGAAGACAACATTGAGTGAACTTACATTCTGGTGCAACTTGTTTTATACGACCTTTTAGTCCTATGACATAACCATCCATTGTTTTTGCTTCGTCAGTACGTACAGAAATACAATTTTTTCATTCAAGGCTGCTTTCGACAAAAAATGAATCAATCATATTAAAAATATCCTCACCCGTAGTAGAAGTTTTGAGAGGCTTACAAAATAAAATATCTTCAAATATTGCATCCTGGAATTTTCCACGCACAAAAACAAGTAATTGAGCTGGCCCAGCTACGTCTGTCGACTTATCCTCTTCTAAGGCAAACCACGGGCTACATTGAATAGCTTGAATGGATTGGATTGTTTTATCTCTGAGCGGCCCTTTTTTGCCGCTCAGATCATGGGCTAAATGGCCAGGCCACAAGGACCCCGAAGGCTCAGAGAAGGTTGGGGGAGGGGACCCACTGGAACAGCTGTTGGGAGACAGATGGTAGCCTCCCGTCAAGGCCATATAGCGTGTTCTTTAACGTGCACAGGGTATGGCTCTCCCGCACACGGGGCCACGGCTTAACGTCCCATCCGACGGACGGTGGCCTTTTCAAGCCCATCGGTGTCCCCTACTGACCGTGGGCAGGGCGGGGAAATTTTGCGGAGATAAATCTCAACGCTGACCCAGCTGGGACTCGAACCTGGGAACTACAGATTACGAGCCTGGCGCGCTACCGACTGAGCCACCCCCGCCCCGAACAGCTTGAATGAGTTGGTCCTTAATATTACAAGCCATATCTTTAATTCTCCTGGAAACTGTGTCGTTTAACAAAGGAACGGTTCTGACAAGGTTTTCCTCCTTTTGACCAAACATTCAAGAAGCTATTTCTTCCACTGCTGGAAGAATGAGTGATTCGCCTACTGTGTGACCGGCTTTGGCAATTTGAAGGCTTACTTTGTAAGACGTTTTAAGTGCATTTTCTTCTATACCAGAAAAATGCTTAATTACGGTTTTTCTACTACTCAAATCTTCCAAAAGACGTCCAAAATAGCTTAAGGAATTATTTTTTAAATGTTCATGTTTTGTTTCAAAGTGTCGCCGTAAAAGAGACGGTTTCATAGAATTTTGTGACAGGACTTCAAAGGAAACAACACACTGTGGATTTGGTTCTACTAAATTTCCTGTCCATGTAAAGCCAAATTGTAAATGATATTTATGTTTCTTAAATTTTTAATCACTTGATTGTTTAACATTTAACGTTCTTTTAGTTACTGCTTAACCCACTTTTTTACTCACATGGGATGATGACGTAGTCGTAGATGTAGAAGCAATCGGCTCCGACTCCACGTTACTTTTCTTCTTAATTATCCATTTATCCATGTTTCAAGGCACTTTAGAAACACGTTCATTTAACTTCACAGTAAACTGAAGACTAAAAACAACTTTAAGCACACAGGAAGTGAAAAAAATCACAACAAATACAAAGAGCAGTAAGAAGGCACATTCACTCACTTTGAATGGATGTTTTGACTGGGCGATCAACGGTTCGGGTAGGTTCGGCTCTCAGGTAGGGAAGAGAGGACTGACAAACGTGTACAGACATGAACTACAGCGCCGCGCTTCGTCACTCAGTTCTCAGAAATTAATCAGTAGCAGTGTTGCCAATTTAGCGACTTTGTTACTAGATCTAGCGACTTTTGAGCTCTCACGGCGTACCCCAAAAAATTTTACCGCGCACCTCATGTTGAGAACCCCTACCCTAAGCACTTTAAAGAACATGGATGGCCATGACGGAAAGCTTCCATCTGTCTCCTAATAACTATTGAGAAGATCCCCTTTTCCAACCTTCTCTCAGTGCCCTTGTGACCTGGCCATTTACCGATGAAATTGGTAATACCTCTCTCCGTCAAATGGGACGTTAAGTCGTGGCCCCCTTGTGCGGGAGAGCCATAACTGTGCACGTTAAAGAACACACTGGATTGGTTTTGACGAGAGGCTACCATCTGTCTCCCAACAGCTGTTCCAGTGGGTCCCCTCCCCCCAGCCTTCTCTGAGTCCTCGGGTCCTTGTGACCTGGCTATTTAATCCACTGTGTGCAAAAAAGTCGTCGCTCAGAGGTAAAACAACCCAACCTGGCCATTTAACCCATTGTACGCAAAAAAGTGATACTCTGAGGTAAACCAACTCTCGAAATTTATATGAACTCTATAATGAGCTGTATTTAGTTTTTGCATACTAAAATAGCTAAAAGTTGTTCAAATGATTTAAAAAATATTTATTTTAGAAATAAATTCCCGTTTGCTAAATCCAAATGGATAAATATGATCAGTCTGAGCCTTTGGAGTATTATTAAGCATTAGTTTCGTAGGTGAGTGTCTATAATAGCTAAAAATATTATTCCGTTTCATTTGCAAAAAAATTATAAAACTTCCACAGATAGATTAAAATTTTGAAACCTTTTATCCTACAGCAATTTATATAAATATAATGTAATAATTAAAAAAATTTTGACGAAACTTACAAACAAAAAATTCAACATAACAAAAATATAAGACTTCAAAACCAAGGTTATTACAAATTTCCGAAATAATTACGGGAAACATAACTCCGAATATCAAGTACCACTTATATTTAATGCTATTCCAAAAGAATTACTGAATATAGATTCTTTTAGAAGACTTAAAATGGAATTAAAAGATTATTTGGTATTTTCTATTTAGCTGATTATTTTGTGGATTTATTTTACCATTTTTGTGGTTGAATGACCTATGTACGTTTATTCATTTTCCTGCAGATAAGCTATTTAGCTTTGCGGGTCAAATGGTAAATGTATTTGTATTCTTTACTCTTATGAATAAAAAATATATTCTAAAAAAAAAAACGGAAGGAAACTGAGAAATACTCAGTTACTAAGATACAATACTTCTGCTAAAGGATGAAATGCTTCAATCAAGATTGATTCCTACTCCGTTAAAGAGCCCGGCCATGAAATTGACTCTACAACTTTTTTTTTTCTGTACACGTTATTGTTATAAAAACAATACTTTTAATAACTGAATCCATAGCTGTTTAATGATTACTATTATTTTGTTTTTAAAAGTTGTTAAAGTGTTTAAAAACGGGGAGGCTATGTTATTTGTCACTAGGTCACAGGAAGTACCCAGGATTTAATTTTCGAGAGGAAGGGGTCCGAGAATAACACTTGAGTAAGTTTTCCCAATTAATGAAATATTCCATCGGACACGAAAGCTTAAACAGATATTTCATATGGAATAAGATTTTATAGCTTTTAAATCTATTTTTACTTTTGGGACATAAGCTATGGGCTAATGTTATACAACGGCACCTGTTTCGGATTCGAAAACAAGTAGAAAAGTTTGCGATTTCGTAAATGATGACTGAATTTCCCGAGAGGAGACCAGAACCGCCACCTACCCCCCCCCCCCCCCGCCCCCCGGGAACGTTAAATCCAAGTGTGTGTGTTTTTTTTATTTGGCGATAATTACAAGATTAAAATTTACGATTACAACTATTCTCTATGGAATTAAAAAACAAACATATTAACGAATAAAAGTTCGAGTGAGAGTTATGTCACCCGTATCTGAGTTAATTGCTATCCCTGCTCTATTTCTATCCACAACAAAAGGAATAATCTGTTTCAGGAATTAACAGAATCAAGTTTTGTTTCGTCTCAGGCCTCAACTCATTAGGTGACCTGAATAAATAATATACTCGACTGCAATTTGCATACTATTTATTTTAACAGCGAGAGAAAAGGAAACTCCTCTTTTGTCTGATTCTAAGCTGAGCAAAATGCTCAGGAATTAAACAGCACTGGTTCGCCTCTTGTAGCAATTAAAGATGCATTCCTTTAAAGTTCTTTGGAGGAGGCGCGGGCTCGTTTCCCTAAGCATGTTTCGTGGCTAATTAGGAAATGCTTGAACGCAACATGACGGCTCGAGAAAGCATCCCGCTTTGCGGAGAAACAAACGTGGGAATAAAACATTCATTAATACACACCTCGCTCTGGTCACAAGAAGAAATTCTTTATTCTCTCTGCTGAAAGAGTGGGAGAAAGAAAGCTCGGAGGCAGCTCAAAAGCAGCTTTTGTTTAAATTAATGAAGTCGTTTTAAAATGTCATTTTCTGAAGAGTTCTTAAACTGAGAGAATGAACTTCTCCATAAATGATGGTAATTGCAAAAGAACGATCTTGCCTTTTCAGGTGCTTTAGAGAAAAAGTGAGAAAAATGAAGATCTCAATAAATATGAAATGAAAATAATGATAATTAAAAGAATACTCGTCATTCACGGTTGGGGTTTTTACTGTAAGGGCCACTTCTTTTTACACGCAATTTGTTAAATGAACAGGTCACAAGGACCCTGAGGGCTCAGAGATTAGGAAAAGGGGATCCTCGGGCAATGTTGCGAGATACCCTTCCTTCAAAGCTTCCCTTCAAGGTTTCCCTTCTCATAGCCTTCCTTCAAAGCTTCCCTTCAAGGTTTCCCTTCTCAGAGCCTTCCTTCAAAGCCTCCCTTCAAGGTTTCCCTTCTCATAGCCTACCTTCAAAGCCTCCCTTCTCAGAGCCTTCCTTCAAAGCCTCCCTTCAAGGTTTCCCTTCTCATAGCCTACCTTCAAAGTCTCCCTTCTCAGAGCCTTCCTTCAAAGCCTCCCTTCAAGGTTTCCCTTCTCATAGCCTACCTTCAAAGCCTCCCTTCTCAGAGCCTTCCTTCAAAGCCTCCCTTCAAGGTTTCCCTTCTCATAGCCTACCTTCAAAGCCTCCCTTCTCAGAGCCTTCCTTCAAAGCCTCCCTTCAAAGTTTCCCTTCTCATAGCCTACCTTCAAAGCCTCCCTTCTCAGAGCCTTCCTTCAAAGCCTCTCTTCAAGATTTCCCTTCTCATAGCCTACCTTCAAAGTCTCCCTTCTCAGAGCCTTCCTTCAAAGCCTCCCTTCAAAGTTTCCCTTCTCATAGCCTACCTTCAAAGCCTCCCTTCTCAGAGCCTTCCTTCAAAGCCTCCCTTCAAGGTTTCCCTTCTCATAGCCTACCTTCAAAGCCTCCCTTCTCAGAGCCTTCCTTCAAAGCCTCCCTTCAAGGTTTCCCTTCTCATAGCCTACCTTCAAAGCCTCCCTTCTCAGAGCCTTCCTTCAAAGCCTCCCTTCAAAGTTTCCCTTCTCATAGCCTACCTTCAAAGTCTCCCTTCTCAGAGCCTTCCTTCAAAGCCTCCCTTCAAAGTTTCCCTTCTCATAGCCTACCTTCAAAGCCTCCCTTCTCAGAGCCTTCCTTCAAAGCCTCCCTTCAAGGTTTCCCTTCTCATAGCCTACCTTCAAAGCCTCCCTTCTCAGAGCCTTCCTTCAAAGCCTCCCTTCAAGGTTTCCCTTCTCATAGCCTACCTTCAAAGCCTCCCTTCTCAGAGCCTTCCTTCAAAGCCTCCCTTCAAGGTTTCCCTTCTCATAGCCTACCTTCAAAGCCACCCTTCTCAGAGCCTTCCTTCAAAGCCTCCCTTCAAGGTTTCCCTTCTCATAGCCTACCTTCAAAGTCTCCCTTCTCAGAGCCTTCCTTCAAAGCCTCCCTTCAAGGTTTCCCTTCTCATAGCCTACCTTCAAAGCCTCCCTTCTCAGAGCCTTCCTTCAAAGCCTCCCTTCAAGGTTTCCCTTCTCATAGCCTACCTTCAAAGTCTCCCTTCTCAGAGCCTTCCTTCAAAGCCTCCCTTCAAGGTTTCCCTTCTCATAGCCTACCTTCAAAGCCTCCCTTCTCAGAGCCTTCCTTCAAAGCCTCCCTTCAAGGTTTCCCTTCTCATAGCCTACCTTCAAAGCCTCCCTTCTCAGAGCCTTCCTTCAAAGCCTCCCTTCAAAGTTTCCCTTCTCATAGCCTACCTTCAAAGCCTCCCTTCTCAGAGCCTTCCTTCAAAGCCTCTCTTCAAGATTTCCCTTCTCATAGCCTACCTTCAAAGTCTCCCTTCTCAGAGCCTTCCTTCAAAGCCTCCCTTCAAAGTTTCCCTTCTCATAGCCTACCTTCAAAGCCTCCCTTCTCAGAGCCTTCCTTCAAAGCCTCCCTTCAAGGTTTCCCTTCTCATAGCCTACCTTCAAAGCCTCCCTTCTCAGAGCCTTCCTTCAAAGCCTCCCTTCAAGGTTTCCCTTCTCATAGCCTACCTTCAAAGCCTCCCTTCTCAGAGCCTTCCTTCAAAGCCTCCCTTCAAAGTTTCCCTTCTCATAGCCTACCTTCAAAGCCTCCCTTCTCAGAGCCTTCCTTCAAAGCCTCCCTTCAAGGTTTCCCTTCTCATAGCCTACCTTCAAAGCCTCCCTTCTCAGAGCCTTCCTTCAAAGCCTCCCTTCAAGGTTTCCCTTCTCATAGCCTACCTTCAAAGTCTCCCTTCTCAGAGCCTTCCTTCAAAGCCTCCCTTCAAGGTTTCCCTTCTCATAGCCTACCTTCAAAGCCTCCCTTCTCAGAGCCTTCCTTCAAAGCCTCCCTTCAAGGTTTCCCTTCTCATAGCCTACCTTCAAAGCCTCCCTTCTCAGAGCCTTCCTTCAAAGCCTCCCTTCAAAGTTTCCCTTCTCATAGCCTACCTTCAAAGCCTCCCTTCTCAGAGCCTTCCTTCAAAGCCTCCCTTCAAGGTTTCCCTTCTCATAGCCTACCTTCAAAGCCTCCCTTCTCAGAGCCTTCCTTCAAAGCCTCCCTTCAAAGTTTCCCTTCTCATAGCCTACCTTCAAAGCCTCCCTTCTCAGAGCCTTCCTTCAAAGCCTCTCTTCAAGATTTCCCTTCTCATAGCCTACCTTCAAAGTCTCCCTTCTCAGAGCCTTCCTTCAAAGCCTCCCTTCAAAGTTTCCCTTCTCATAGCCTACCTTCAAAGCCTCCCTTCTCAGAGCCTTCCTTCAAAGCCTCCCTTCAAGGTTTCCCTTCTCATAGCCTACCTTCAAAGCCTCCCTTCTCAGAGCCTTCCTTCAAAGCCTCCCTTCAAGGTTTCCCTTCTCATAGCCTACCTTCAAAGCCTCCCTTCTCAGAGCCTTCCTTCAAAGCCTCCCTTCAAAGTTTCCCTTCTCATAGCCTACCTTCAAAGCCTCCCTTCTCAGAGCCTTCCTTCAAAGCCTCCCTTCAAGGTTTCCCTTCTCATAGCCTACCTTCAAAGCCTCCCTTCTCAGAGCCTTCCTTCAAAGCCTCCCTTCAAGGTTTCCCTTCTCATAGCCTACCTTCAAAGTCTCCCTTCTCAGAGCCTTCCTTCAAAGCCTCCCTTCAAGGTTTCCCTTCTCATAGCCTACCTTCAAAGCCTCCCTTCTCAGAGCCTTCCTTCAAAGCCTCCCTTCAAGGTTTCCCTTCTCATAGCCTACCTTCAAAGCCTCCCTTCTCAGAGCCTTCCTTCAAGGCTTCCTTTCTCATAGCCCTCCCTTTAAGGCTATCCAAAATGTTCGTTCACATGCACAGGCTATGGCTCTCCTGCACACGGGGCCATGGCTCTACGTCTCATCCGACCGACGGTAACTTTTCTAAATCCATCAGTGTCTCCTTTCGTACTGAGGGCAGGGCGAGGAATTTTGCAGAGATAAATTTTAATTCTGGAGCAATTGGAACTCGAATCTGGGAACTTCAGATTACGAACCTGGAGCGCTATCGACTGACCCCCCTCCCCCCCACACACGCGCAGCTGGGAGATCGTTGTTTGATTTTAACAATAAATGAAATAGACTGCTACGAATTAAACAAGCCTATTTAATGGCGATGCAAAAAAAAACATTTAGTCGCATGAGCCAATACTCAGCAAGGGCATGATCACTGAGACATTCGATTCAAGCATCCATTTCTCACTTAAATTATCATTATCAGAACGAAGTCAAACCCGAAATAAAAAGTTACATGCTAGCTCAGGTCTTCGAAATGGCCAAAAGTCTAATTGAAATTTAGTTAACTTTTTCGCTTAATTTAATCTGTTATATTGTTTTACATTTCATAAACATTTTTAGAACTTTATTTCAAGAACTTTATTTCAGTGATTTTTAACCTCCTCACAGTGATGTTGTCAGTGAACATGAAGACAGAGTTAACAATACCTTGGGATTTAATTGGGCTCTAAATTTAAAGCTGCTACAAAGTCATATTTCACGAAATAAGAATTTTTTTTAACAAAGTTTCGCGGATATGCTAATAGGGAAAAAAGCAGCAAAGGAACGTCTGGCTTATCAGTTCACTTTTATCGAACAATGTTAATCTGGAATCATGAAAAAAATATGACTTTCGAATTTTCCTATTTAGTTTTATTGTTGCCGAAAGTTAAACTATGTGGAGTTTTTATTTTCGCCTAAAACTGAATTAATTCGTTTTCTTCAGAGGCGGACATTTCTGTATAAATTAAAGATTTGTTTTCCTTCTGAGCTGCACTTTTGTGCACCGTCGGTGGCTCAGTAAGTAGCGCACTAGACTCGTAATCTGCAGTTTCCAGTTCGAATCCTATCTGGGCCAGCGTTGAGATTTATCTGCGCAAAATTGTCAAAACCCTGCTCTCGGTGAGAAAGGGAACACCGATGGGTTTGGAAAGGCCGCCATTCGTCTGATAGAACGTTCAGTCGTGGGCCAGTGTGCGGGAGAGCCATACCCTGTGCACATTAAAGAACACACTGGATTGGCCTTGACGGGAGGCCACCATCCCTCTCCTAACAACTGTCCAGTGGGTCCCCAACCTTCTCTGAGTCCTCGGTGTCCTTGTAATTTGGCCATTTAGCTCATTGTGTGCAAAAAAAAAGTATCGCTCAGAGGTAAAACAATCCAACTCTGAAATTGAACAACGTCGTACAGAGTACTTAAAAATTCGCTAGATACCCTTAACGGAAGACTTTCTTCTGTCTGCTAAAAAGAGCACTTCTGCACGACGTTTCCTCCCAAGTACTTAGTAATCTGTAGTTCCCAGGTTCGAGTCCCAGCTGGGTCAGCTTTGAGATTTATCTCCGCAAGATTCCCCGCCCTGCCCAAGGTCAGTAGGGGACACCGATGGGCTTGGAAAGGCCGCCGTCCGTCGGATGGGACGTTAAGCCGTGGCCCCGTGTGCGGGAGAGAGCCATACCCTGTGCACGTTAAAGAACACGCTGGATGGCCTTGACGGAAAAGGGGTTCTGTCTCCCAACAGCTGTTCCAGTGGGTCCCCTCCCCCAACCTTCTCTGAGCCTTCGGGTTCCATGTGACCTGCCCATTTAGCATATGGTGTGCAAAAAAGTGCCGCTCAGAGGTAAAACAACCCAACCCAAGTACTTAGACTCATGATTAAACACAATGGCCAGGTAGGAAATGTCAAGGGAAGAAACCTCGAGATTCCTTTCTGTGGGGTTGGCTCAGTCGGTAGAGCACCAAGCCCCATTACCTTGTTCGAGTCCCAACTGTGCCGACATTAAAAATTTTCTCCGCTATCGCCCTTCCTACCTTCGTTAAGAGGAAAGGACACCGAAGAGATTGGAAAGGCTGCCGTCCATTCGATCGGACGTTTAGCCGTGGACCCATGCCCAGGAGAATCACATCCTTTGCAGGTCAAAGAACACCCTGGATGGCCTTGACGAGATGATTTCGCCTCTCTCCTAACTTGTCTTACTTCCCGTTACAAATTCCCAGTCTTTGTAATCCTTGTGACCTAGTCATTTAGCCCATTATGTGCACAAAACTGCTGCTCAGAGGGGAAACAATTCGACCATTCCTACAAACGGACCACGGCGTAACATCCTATCTGAATGCCCCTTTTCCCTAGGGGCGGGGGTGGCTCAGTCAGTAGCGCGCCAGGCTCGTAATCTGCAGTTCCCAGGTTCGAGTCCCAGCTGGGTCAGCGTTGAGATTTATCTCCTCAAAACTCCCCGCCCTACCCACGGTCAGTAGGGGACACAGATGGGCTTGGAAAGGCCGCCGTCCGTCGGATGGGACGTTAAGCCGTGGCCCCGTGTGTGGAAGAGCCATACCCTGCGCACGTTAAAGAACACGCTGGATAGCCTTGACGGGAGGCTACCATCTGTCTCCCAACAGCTGTTCCAGTGGGTCCCCTCCCCCAACCTTCTCTGATCCTTCGGGGTCCTTGTGACCTGGCAATTAAGCCCATTGTGTGCAAAAAAGTGCCGCACAGAGGTAAAACAACCCAACCCCTTTTCCCACTGAGTGAAAAACAGAGTCATTATAAGCTATACGTCGCTTCACATACAGAAAAGAGCGGCAAGTCTCCCTCAAAGAATTTCTTGTCCAAACGTGGCTCATTATATTTAACCACGAAAACCAATGAAAAACAGGATTCGACGCCTGAAAATGCATCAACTGTCTCTATGCTGGTCGCCATAACTCTTCACATAAAAGGACAAGGAACTTAGAAATTTGGCAGAAGATTAAGAGTACCATGAAATTATGCAGTCAAAATATTAACTCGATAGGTTGAATAACGAAACTCGGTGTTTTGAATGACACATCTTTCTCCTCGGTTCTCAGCTCCTTCGTTCCCAATTTTCTAATCGCGAAAACCACCAGCGGTTGCCAAACCCGTAACACTCTCAACAGATACGAAGCATCCTATTGCAGGTATGAACCTGAATTTTTCACCCAATATGAAAAACAGTGACAGGGGGGGGGGGGGGGACCCGCATTACGAAATTTGGTACCATTCGGTCAAGTATCTCGGATTTGGGTTGGGTTGTTTTACCTCTGAGCGGCACTTTTTTGCACACCATGGGTTAAATGGCCAGGTCACATGGACCCCGAAGGCTCAGAGAAGGTTGGGGGAGGGGACCCACTGGAATAGCTGTTGGGAGACAGATGGTAGCCTCCCATCAAGGCCATCCAGCGTGTTCTTTAACGTGCACAGGGTATGGCTCTCCCGCACACGGGCCTTTCCAAGCCCATCGGTGTCCCCTACTGACCGTGGGCAGGACGGGGAATTTTGCGGAGATAAATCTCAACGCTGACCCAGCTGGGACTCGAACCTGGGAACTACAGATTACGAGCCTGGCGCGCTACCGACTGACCCACCCCCGCCCCAAGTACCTCGGAACTGCGGGGAACCAAATCTGTCGAAACGGAAACAAAACTTAAGATAATTTGCTTAGAAATGAAGCAATGGGCTATGAGAGCGCGCGCCTGATGTCAGCAACGACCCTTGAACAATTGCATTAATCTACTATAACTGTTTATATGTAACATGGATATTGAATGTTTCTGAGTTTCACATTTCTGGATTACTAGAAATTTTTTGTTTTGAATTGTTTTCGTTTTTTTTGTGTATTATTCAATGTGACGACTGATGTTTTCAATTGAAATTGTTTCTATATTGAGATCTCACGAACGAGCCTGCTCTTGTGAGACCACAAAAGTTTTTGTATACTGTAAAACATTATCTGAAATAAAAATTATCTATCTATCTATCTATGCTGGGCAAATTTTTTGCACACATTGGGCTAAATGGCCAGGCCACAAGGACCCAAGGACTCAGAGAAAATTGGGGGGACTCACTGGACAGCTGTTGGGAGACGATGGCAATCTCCCGTGAAGGCCATCCATCATGTTCTTTAACGTGCACATGGTATGGCTCTCTTGCACACGGTGCCACGGCTTAACGTTCCATCCGACGGACGGCAGCGTTTCCAAGCCTATCGATGTCCTTCTGACCGAGGGCAAGGCGGGGAATTTTGCGGAGATAAATCTCAACGCTGGCCCAAGTGGGACTAGCGGTGGTGGAGGAAAAGCTTTATTGCTGCTTTGCACCCAATGGATTTATGATCAACGTGGAGAGAGAATTTTCTGAAACAGACCAATCTGATGCTCTTTCATTGTTCATTAGCATAAAAATAGAAACCATTGTGTTTCGGTCTCTCCTAAAAAGAGAATTCTGTAGATATTCTATTTTTTTTTTCTTTTAATATATTTCGTCGTGATATTCATCATTGTGATCGACATTGGAATGTTTCAATTCGGCAATATTTCCCCTACTGTTTGTTTCTTTCCCATTTGTTTTGCGTGAAGAATCATATACCAGAATAATAACTGCTGTGCCTCGAGACTGCATCATCACCTATTCATGTTAAGAGAATTTTCAACAGTTCCATTTTGCCAATTCTCTCATCTGTGGGGGGGCGGGGGTGGCTCAGTCGGTAGCGCGCCAGGCTCGTAATCTGCAGTTCCCAGGTTCGAGTCCAGGGTGGGTCAGCATTGAGATTTATCTCTGCAAAACTCCCAGCCCTGTCTATGGTCAGTAGGGGGATACCACTGGGCTTGGAAAGGCCGCTGTCCGTCAGATGGGATGTTAAGTCGTGACCTGTTTCTGGGAGAGCCATACCCTGTGCACGTTAAAGAACACGCTGGATAGCCTAGACGGGAGGCTACCATCTGTCTCCCAACAGCTGTTCCAGTGGGTCCCCTCCCCCAACCTTCTCTGAGCCTTCGGGGTCCATGTGACCTGGCCATTTAGCCCATGTTGTGCAAAAAAGTGCCGCTCAGAGGTAAAACAACCCAACGTTAAAGAACACGCTGGATAGCCTAGACGGGAGGCTACCATCTGTCTCCCAACAGCTGTTCCAGTTGGTCCCCTCCCCCAACCTTCTCTGAGCCTTCGGGGTCCATGTGACCTGGCCATTTAGCCCATGTTGTGCAAAAAAGTGCCGCTCAGAGGTAAAACAACCCAACGTTAAAGAACACGCTGGATGGCCTTGACGGGAGAGTACCATCTGTCTCCCAACAGCTGTTCCAGTGGGTCCCCTCCCCCAACCTTCTCTGAGCCTTCGGGGTCCATGTGACCTGGCCATTTAGCCCATGTTGTGCAAAAAAGTGCCGCTCAGAGGTAAAACAACCCAACGTTAAAGAACACGCTGGATAGCCTAGACGGGAGGCTACCATCTGTCTCCCAACAGCTGTTCCAGTTGGTCCCCTCCCCCAACCTTCTCTGAGCCTTCGGGGTCCATGTGACCTGGCCATTTAGCCCATGTTGTGCAAAAAAGTGCCGCTCAGAGGTAAAACAACCCAACGTTAAAGAACACGCTGGATGGCCTTGACGGGAGAGTACCATCTGTCTCCCAACAGCTGTTCCAGTGGGTCCCCTCCCCCAACCTTCTCTGAGCCTTCGGGGTCCATGTGACCTGGCCATTTAGCCCATGTTGTGCAAAAAAGTGCCGCTCAGAGGTAAAACAACCCAACGTTAAAGAACACGCTGGATGGCCTTGACGGGAGAGTACCATCTGTCTCCCAACAGCTGTTCTAGTGGGTCCCCTCCCCCAACCTTCTCTGAGCCTTCGGGGTCCATGTGACCTGGCCATTTAGCCCATGGTGTGCAAAAAAGTGCCGCTCAGAGGTAAAACAACCCAACCCAATAACTCTCATCTGTGAACAGAAAATACATCACTCTAACTTTCTCACTAGTTTCCCCTGAAATTCCGTGGATTTCTTTTAAGAATACACATTAACCCTTTTACCCTAATATGTGAGTGCAGTTCTCATCGTGAATCATACTTCACGTGTTTTGACCATTTTTCCTCTCTCTCTCTTCTTCCCTTAATGTTTACTCAATGCATTAAAGTGCCAGTTATTGATTCGAGGAGTGATGTTCCTTCTTTCGGAACATTTGAATTTCTTTCGGAATGCATCAGAGAGATCTCGTGGGAGGTTTTTATGCTCCTCAGCATCTGCCGAATTCCGCATCACCTGATCTGCTTTCGAAATGTCTAGCAGGATGTTTTCCCGCACTTCTCTGCTACAAAGTGAGCGCTGCGTTGCAAGCGCGCCTTTCGTTGTGTCGAGCGAAGTGTACTCAGCCTCAAAATATCGAAAGAGCCAGGGGGCGTTGCAAGCTGGATGCTTCGGAGACAAAAGCATCAAGCTCAGTCGGAAACTCCCTGTGATACGTAATGCTCTCGAGGAAATACCAAGCAACAGAGATCAGTTTTCTGGAAGAAGTCAATGCGTCTCTCTGCATTTCAAACATTTCATTCATATGCAAATATTGTAACTTTATCCAAAAGATCAAGAAGCTTTATTTCTTTGGGGCGGGGTTGGCTCAGTCAGTAGCACGCCAGGCTCGTAATCTGCGGTTCCCAGGTTCGAGTCCCAGCTGGGTCAGCGTTGAGATTTATCTCCGCAAAACTCCCCGCCCTGCCCACGGTCAGTAGGGGACACCGATGGGCTTGGAATGGCCGCCGTACGTCGGATGGGAAGTTAAACCGTGGTTCCGTGTGCAGGAGAGCCATACATTGTGCACGTTAAAGAACATGCTGGATGGCTTTGACGGGAGGCTACCATCTGTCTCCCAACAGCCGTTCCAGTGGGTCCTCTCCCCCAACCTTCTCTGAGCATTTGAGGTCCTTGTGACCTGGCCATTTCGCCCATGGTGTACAAAAAAAGTGCCGCTCAAAGGTAAAACAACCCAACCCTTCATTTCTTTGAAAATAATGAAATCTACACACTTTTTTTTTTTAATCCTTACCTTTCCCCCACAGAATAAGCATTTTCAGAGTTCAGTGTATTTTTTATGCTTATATTCTATTACTTCCCTTTTTTTTTTAGTTCGTTTTCAGAAACGAAACTAATTAGATTTTCTGAATCATCCGCTAGTTCGAATTTCCACCGTTACAGAGGTACTAAATTTCCGAAAATGACAAATTTCATCATTCTGTTTGAAAAGGAAAAAATCCATTCCTCCAGAGGAGATATTCCTTTGTACAGTCGCTCAAAAAAGTATCCGAACACTATGGTTGATTACAGAATTCAGGAAAAATATCTGGAGCGTGTACAGCAACTGTACACGCTCCAGTTACCGTTCACAGCAAACTGGAGCGTGTGCATTACTGCACACGCTCCAGTTTGCTGTGAACGGTAACTGCACACGCTCAATATTTCCTTGAGTGAGCCCACACGATCTAGTATCAAAATAATATGACCACCTACAGTCGCTCAAAAAAGTATCCGAACACCATGGTTGATTACAGAAGATGATTACAGAGTTGATTACAGAGATAATTGATTACGCAACCTTCGTGTCACGTGACACGAAGGTTGCCAGATCACTAATTTCTAAAAAAATCGTTGCCAGATATTTTTTCTGAATTCTGTAATCAACCATGGTGTTCGGATACTTTTTTGAGCGACTGTACTCCGTTTCACACAAAGAATGGAGTGGCAAGTCTCCCTCAAAGAGTTTTTTGTCCAACCGTGGCTTATTACGCCTAACCACGAAAGCCAATGAGGAGCAAGATTCTTCGCCCGAAAATGTATCAATCCTCAACTCCTTAGGGACCTTCTACGGCAAGGGTTTGACATCTATAATAACAAAAGATGTCTGTGGTCGCCAAAACTCTTCACATAAAGGGGCTAGGAACCTCGAATATTGGCAGAAGACTAAGAATACCGTGAGAATGTACAATGCAAAATATAAACCCGATAGGTTGAATAAGTTATTAAAAAAAATGGCTATTTACGATAAAAAAAAGTCTTTTCATTATTCCGTTCTCCATTCGTAGCTTCTGTTCATTCGCAAATTCTAATCGAGAAAGCCACCAGCCGTTCCCAGATCCTTCATATTCCCAAAGATATTATTATATTAAAAGATTCCATTGCAGGTAAAGAACTTGCAGATGAAATTTGGAACCACTGAATCAAGAGGGGCGGGGGTGGCTCAGTCGGTAGCGCGCCAGGCTCGTAATCTGTAGTTCCCAGGTTCGAGTCCCAGCTGGGTCAGCGTTGAGATTTATCTCCGCAAAATTTCCCGCCCTGCCCACGGTCAGTAGGGGACACCGATGGGCTTGGAAAGGCCGCCGTCCGTCGGATGGGACGTTAAGCCATGGCCCCGTGTGCCGGAGAACCATACCCTGTGCACGTTAAAGAACACGCAGGATGGCCTTGACGGGAGGCTACCATCTGTCTCCCAACAGCTGCTCCAGTGGGTCCCCTCCCCCAACCATCTCTGAGCCTTCGGGGTCCTTGTGACCTGGCCATTTAGCCCATGGTGTGCAAAAAAGTGCCGCTCAGAGGTAAAACAACCCAACCCTGAATCAAGCATTTCGGGAATACAGGGAATCAAAATCTATCGAAATGGAAATAACACTTTCGATAAACTGCGTAGAGATGACCTAGCAACACTTGTCTAAACACTGGTTCTAAAACAAAATTATCACGTTGCTGATTCCATTAAATAATCTATCTGATGCATGGGTGGCCAACCTGTGGCCATTGGCGTCCGCAGAAGGGTCAGCGACAGTATTACCTCCCCCCCCCACCCCACTGTAAATGCGATTTTTTTTTTGAAAAGTTGTAACAAAAGTAGAGGATCAATAAAAAAATAAACACCTCCCCAAGCAGCTGCCTGTCACAGAGATCTGACAATAGCCTGTCAGTTTACACGCTTTAAGATATGAGGAAGGAAGAATGACAACACAAACATCCATGCCTTATCCGAGGCTCGAACCCAGATCCCTTTGATCCAAAACATTATCTAAAAAAAATAGCAATGGCGCTCTTTGAGATATTACCTTCAAAGCCAAGAATTTGGGTTGGGTTGTTTTACCTCTGAGCGGCACTTTTTTGCACATCATGGGCTAAGTGGCCAGGTCACAAGGACCCCGAAGACTCAGAGAAGGTTGGGGGAGGGACTCACTGGAACGGATGTTGGGAGACAGATGGTAGCCCCCCCCCCCCGTCAAGGCCATCCAGTGTGTTCTTTAACGTGCACAGGATATGGCTCTCCCTCACACGGAACCACGGCTTAAAGTCCCATCCGACGGACGGCGGCCTTCCCAAGCCCATCGGAGTCCCCTACTGATCGTGGGCAGGGCGGGGAATTTTGCGGGGATAAATCTGAACGCTGACCCAGCTGGGACTCGAACCTGGGAACTACAGATTACGAGCCTGGCGCGCTGCCGACTGAGCCACCCCAAGAATTCGAAGAGAAGGAGCAGCAGATATATCTGAACAGTTAACGAAAGGCTCCCAACTTTTTGGTCAGTTCTCAATCACGATTTCAACTTCGATATGTTTGCGATCTGGCCATTTAGGCCTATAGTGAGAAAAAAAAATATTTTCTCCGTTATTGAAAGAACAAAATCCATTAGACACAACATTTTAATTCGTAGCTGCTGAAATTAATGTTGCATTTCTGTGGCGTGAGGGGCTGGTATAATGATCGATGATTCCGCTCGAAGAAATCGATTTCATTTAAATTTCGCTCATCTAACGCTTAATTAATTACGCATTTAAATAATTACGCGAAATTAGTCTAATTTTATTCATAATTACTCCAGAAGGTCTTCATTGATTTCATTTTTATTATTGGCCTAGGATCAGTGAACTAAATCTTTCCAAAGAAAAGGAACTCGAAGAATTCAATAAAAAAATATTTAAGAGTAACAGTAAGCTTCAACGTTTAGACTTGTTCCTCATCTGTAACAAGATTATTCCTTTCTCATGACTGCATTCTTACACAGTTCCCAGGTTCGAGTCCCAGCTGGGTCAGCATTGAGATTTATCTCCGCAAAATTCCCCACCCTGCCCACTGTCTGTAGGGGACACCGATGGGCTTGGAAAGGCAGCCGTCCGTCTGATGGGACGTTAAGCCGTGCCCTCGTGTGCGGGAGAACCATACCCTGTGCACGTTAAAGAACACGCTGGATGGCCTTAACGGGAGGCCACCACCTGTCTCCCAACAGCTGTTCCAGTGGGTCCTCTCCCCCAACCTTCTCTAAGCCTTCGGGGTCCTTGTGACCTGGCCATTTAGTCCATGGTGTGCAAAAAAACGCCACTCAGGGGTAAAACAACCCAACCCATTTTAAAACCATGAATATAATCTATCATACTTAAAAGTTAAAAAAGAAATGTGCTTGTGTTGGAATGTGTAATTTTATGCTACTTTTACTTATTCCCCCCCACTTTGTTACCAAAATCCCGAGGAGGCTCATGGTTGCATCTGAACCAGTTTAATATTTAATTTTGTTCATAACCTTTATAATCACTTGATCTTATTTTCAATTAATTAACTTTATGTCACACATACACATGTAGAGAATACACTTTTAATTGCTTTAGTTCTGTTCAGAAAATTAATTTTAAATTATATTCAGCAGTTCATTTCAGAATTTCTATTCTCTTCAAACATTTTGTTGCTTCAAACATTTACGGAAATAACATTCTAAATCTTAATTGATTTAAGGAAGCATATTTCCTACATCTCTCTTTCGAAAATATTGCAATTTATTTTGTAATATTTTTAAAATTCTTTGTCCAAGCTTTTTGCTTTCAGATTTTTTATTTTTTTTTTACAAATTCACCTTTTTAATAAAAGCGAAGCAAACCGTATCTCGATTTTTAATGACTTTCTTACAATTGCGATATTGATAGAAACGATGAAAAAGTCCGCAAAAAATTCTCACACCAGTGAACCAAACATCTTCATTTAAAATTAACGTCTGTTGTGGTTCACTTTAATTTTCTTAGGTTTAGAAGAAAAACGTGGATTCTAAATAAGCATGGAATCATTATAAGAACACTTACTGTTACTTTTCTTTAAATTGCAATCTTATTCCTACATTTGCGTGAAGCACTTGGCTTATTTTTTGCTTCTGCAATTTTCACCACGTAATAAATGCATTCTCTTGCTTTATTAAACTCTGTCTTCTTACAAATATCATAATTTTTTTCTCCTTCTTAAATTGCAATTTTTTTTTTCATCCATAAACTTCATGTTTGCGCCCAGCTTCCTGTTTTGGCTTACGGAATCGTCATTGAGTTTGGATGTAGGTGGCTAACAACGCATTTTATTGTCAGAACTGAAATGCTTTTAATCCTCCGCTATGAACTATAACGGAACTTGCCTGCTGTTGCTCATTAAAGCAATCCAAGTGGAACCCATTTGCACTTCTCTTTAATACTCTGAGAGGTGAGAAGATGAGGAAGTCAAAGTTTTTCTTAAAGATGTCTTAGTTCTAGCAGGAACACTTCCATTAGAACTAGTAATAGAACAAGAAGCAGCTCTCCTCGTACGGTGATGAGAAGATTATAATATAGGAGGCGGTCTAAAATTCAAGAAGGAATCAGAAGACAGAAAACTTTGTAGCCAGTTATGTTGTATTTAATTGAAATTGTATTATGTATTTGTTTATTTTTTGTAAAGGGTACCAGAGTGTACCCTATCTGTATATACTTGTATATATGTTATCAGTTTAAATAAAGAGAAAGATGTAAAAGAAAAATGGTTTCCTTCGAGCGAACCAGGGGGGTCGCGAAGGGCCAAAATCTTAGAGTAGCTTCTTTTAGCCTGTAGTGCCGTTTTTTGGCGGGGCAGGCATTCACTTAAGTTAGAGAGAGTCTTAAAGATATCTTTAGGACGAAAAATATTGCGTCCATAAACTATTCTTCTAACTCTTCTCTCTCATGGTTTGGAAGTTTTCTGCACACCATTGAATTTCACTTGGCGCTAATATTTTACAATAGAACTTTTCTTATCGCATTAATAAGTAAACAAACACTAGGACTCAACAGCAAAGGGAGAATTCTCCTTAATGCTCTGAACTCAATGAAACTTTGACCAACGAAATCGACAAAAATAATTTTTGTGACTATTGATCTAAGGTTGGTTGGTTGTTTTACCTCTGAGCGGCACTTTTTTTTACACAATGGGCTAAATTGCCAGGTCACAAGGACCCCAAGTCTCAGAGAAGGTTGGGGGAGGGGATTCACTGGAACAGCTGTTGGGAGACAGATGGTAGCCTCCCATCAAAGCCATCCAGCATGTTCTTTAACGTGCACAATGTATGGCTCTCCTGCACACGGGGCCACGGTTTAACGTCCCATCCGACGGACGGCTGCCTTTCCAAGCCCATCGGTGTTCCCTACTGACCTTGGGCAGGGCGGGGAGTTTTGCGGAGATAAATCTCAACGCTGACCCAGCTGGGACTCCAACCTGGGAACCGCAGATTACGAGCCTGGCGTGCTACCGACTGAGCGAACCCCACTGACCTAAGGGACCTGGGTTCGAGCCTCAGGTAAGGCATGAATGTTCACGTTTTTCTGCTGAATTCTCGCCATTCTCACAGACCTACTCTGGCATATAAACTGACAGCCTCCTGTAGCAAGCGGTTACTTGAGGGGGTATTTATTTACTTACTGATCAAACGGTTTTTTTATAAATTCAAATTTTCCTATTTAAGATGCAGAAATTTCCATAAGAATATAGTGCATTTCATATCCTCTCCTATGTTATAATTATTAAGCCAATCTGTAGAGATAAAAAGTTTTGAAATTTTCGCTATCTGGAGGTTTAAATTGATCATAATTTAACATGGAAACTGGATAAAAAAAACACCTTTTTGATAAACTAATATTAATGCTAAAAGGAATTTACTGCTCGAACGTATGTACCGTAATATATGTTATACGTAAAATACATATGTATTTTACGTATAACATATATTACGGTACATACGTATATTACGGTTTTTCAGTATAGTAATTTAAGGCTTGGGAGGTATTTATATTAAAACTTAGAAAAATATTGTTTTCTGTCTTCAAAACAAAATAACCTTGTAACAAAGGCTAAAAATATATTTTTCAAATCGTTTTAAACTTCTAAGTTTGGCACATTTCCCCTTAAACGTCTATAACATTCTTAATTTTACCTACCAAAACCATTAAATGGCGATTCTAGATGAATTATAAGTGAATTTAGTGGTGAAAGATATTAAATTCCGATTCTACAAAAAAGAAATTATAGGTAAACACTTATTTTCTTGGACAAAATATTTTTAATTCATTACCGTTAAATATTAGAAATGAATCCAATTTCCTATCAATTTAAGTGTCCATTTAAAGATATAGTAAAAAAAACGGTTTCATATTACTAATATTAAAATCAGTTAAAATTGTCTTTTATTAATGAACATTCTTTTATTAATAAACTGTATCAATATTTTTACTGTTGCTTTCATGATAAAATTTATTTATGAAAGAAAAAAAGCTGCGAGTATTCAAGTTTTTTTTTTTAAAGCTATTCCCTTTCATAAATGGAGACAACCCAGAAGCTATATTAGGCTTGTTCTGGTTTCTCATACAACATACAAACACTTGAACAAGAACATGTCCCGCTGGTCTTGTAGTCAGGTACGTTAACCACTGGAGAGAGGGTGGCTCAGTCGGTAGTGCGCCCGGCTCGTAATCTGCAGTTCCCAGATTCGAGTCCCAGCTGAGTCGGGCGGGGGTGGCTCAGTCTGTAGCGCGCCAGGCTCGTAATCTGTAGTTCCCAGGTTCGAGTCCCAGCTGGGTCAGCGTTGAGATTTATCTCCGCAAAATTCCCCGCCCTGCCCACGGTCAGTAGGGGACACCGATGGGCTTGGAAAGGCCGCCGTCCGTCGGATGAGACGTTAAGCCGTGGTCCGTGTGCGGGAGAGCCATACCTTGTGCACGTTAAAGAACACGCTGGACGGCCTTGACGGGAGTCTGTCTCCCAACAGCTGTTCCAGTGGGTCCCCTCCCCCAATCTTCTCTGAGCCTTCGGGGTCCATGTGACCTGGCCATTTAGCCCATGTGTGCAAAAAAGTGCCGCTCAGAGGTAAAACAACCCAACAACCCAACCTAGATGGAAGATAGGATTAAATCAGTTGGGCTTTTGTTATTAATCCTTTCCTTCTCTGTGTCGGATCACCTTATCCCTCTATTCACATAGTTGAGTAAATGTAACCAGTTTCATTTTACACGATTATAGACTCGGTTTTGCACGGTGAAGATTAAATTTTTTTTATATGTTTTCCGTGGCCGAGCGGTTAGCGCGCTTGGCTATTGATCAAAGGGATCTGGGTTCGAGTTCCGGATAAGGCATGAATGTTTTTGTCATTTTCCTATTCCGATCCCACCAACCTCACAGACCTTCTACTATGGCATATAAACTTACAGGCTCCTCTCCATGGCAAGCAGCTGCTTGAGGGGACATTTATACATATTTTTATTTATCTTGATGTAATGCATATTGTGAAGTAGCAGCGGAAGAGCATCAAGGGAGATTATTAGACTGTCATTCCAAAGTAAATATCAATTAAATGGTTTTAATTGATATCATTTTCAAGAATAAATAGGTAACAGTAAATTCCTCTTATTATTATTTATTCCACGCCGAGGAGTTGCAGTAAATCCAATGTACAGACTATTTCAGACATTAAATGTTAAAGTGGCTTGATGCTCCAGTACATTTGGGAAATAAGAAATATCAGTGATAGTAGAAAAATAAAAACATGCGTACAGACATTCAATAACTATTTGATACATAAATAAAACGACAAGAAACTGCACAGACGAAGACAAACATATGATACGAAAAGGAGGAATACCTAAGGAAAATAAAAATTAAAAGCAACAGAGTAATATTAGATGATTGAATAGGGGAAAAAAGATTGCTAATAATCGAGGAAAATGGGTTGGGTTGTTTTACCTCTGAGCGGCACGTTTTTGCACACCATGGGCTAAATGGCCAGGTCACATGGACCCCGAAGGCTCAGAGAAGGTTGGGGGAGAGGACCCACTGGAACAGCTGTTGGGAGACAGATGGTAGCCTCCCGTCAAGGTCATCCAGCGTGTTCTTTAACGTGCACAGGGTATGGCTCTCCCGCACACGTGACCCAGCTGAGTCAACGTTGAGCTTTATCTCCCCAAAACTCCACGTCCTGCCCACGGTCAGTAGGGGACATAGATGAGCTTTGAAAGGCCGCCGTCCGTTGGATGGGAAGTTAAGCCGTAGCGCCGTGTGCGGGAGAGCCACACCCAGTGCACGTTAAGAATACGTTGGATGGCCTTGACAGGAGGCTACAATCTCCCAACAGCTGTTCCAGTGGGTCCCCTCCCCCTTCGGGGTCCATGTGACCTGACCATTTAGCCCATGGTGTGCAAAAAAAGTGCCGCTCAGAAGTAAAACAACCCAACCCTTGAGTTACAAACAGAACTTCTCATGCAAACTTGCGTACTCTTTGCTCATTAGCATAAATGTAAAAATATATGCAAATGAATAATGAATTTAAGCAATAATTAATTATAATTTATTATTTCAATTTGCATTTCATACAGTTTAAGTTTATACATTTATTTCAATTGCACAATTCGTATAATGCATTTTTTACATTTCTTAAATAAACTACAAGATAAATTTATATTTCAAAATATTCAATTTAGAATTTCGAATAACAACCATATAAAAGGCATCAAATTCGCCTTATGATTTACAATTTTGCAAAAAGATTTAGTAATTTCGTTGAAATGCTACTTTATTTCTATGTGAAAATTTTAAATTCTACAATTTATAATGTCTATCTATTTATAAACAGTGCAAATATCTATTACATCTATTATAACTGTAAAAAACAGTTATTTCTAAATATCTTCTTTGTGTGGGAGGTGCGTTTTTTTATCTGTGTTGAAACCATTGCAGTAAATTTAAATTTAAATAATTGGATGCATAGAACGAATGAGAAAGCTTGCAAACAAATCTAAAATTTGCTAATTAGAAAGCTACGGGTACTACAAGTGTTAAAATATTTTAAAAAATAATCCGAGATTGCAGATTTATGAAACGTTTGCGAGAGATCCATGATCATCTGGGCATTTACAAGTAGTTCAATTCTTTACTTGTAAAACTATTCTTAGCCAGAAGATTTAAAGTCAATTGAAAGTGCGAGACTGTATATTAAAAAAGGTTGATGAATCAGAATACCAGTAAAGCTTTTTTAAAAACTGGAAAAAGTACTGTACTTAAAAATATTAATTCAGAAAAAAAATTATTACTAATGCCGTGAAATAGTAGTTATACCTTTATTATTCCTTCCAGAGGAGAGGATTTAATCTGGAAGAGGATTATAATTTATTCCTTCTGAATTTCTAATTCCTATCATTGTGATAATTTTTAATAAACTATATATTTGTTATGAAGAAATTAATACTTCTACTATTTTCTTTCTCAAAATATTTGATTGCGTATCCGCCAACTTGTCTTCATTCATACTGTCATCTCTTATATTCCAAAGTTCGTCTCATTAATAAACACCTGTGTTTTCAAATATTATCATGTTGCCATATCATGCTTTAGCGCCATTTCTTAAGTTTCCAAATAATTGCAGACATTGTTTTACCGTCTCACACTTATTTCTCTCTGACATAATAACGCCTGACTTAAAAATCATTTTCAAAAAAGGTTGCTCCCGATATACATAGAAATTTCAATATTAATCTGGCGTACTAAGTATTTAGGACCGAATTTCGATACAAAGTTCTTCTCCATTCAATTTTATATAGGCATTTTAATTGAGTCATTTTCAGCAGGATCTATCTGGATCAGCAAACTATTTGGTTAATACATTTGTCCATTTTTAATAACCTCAGCAATATAAAAACTTAAATCATTTCTTCATATGACCGAGAGTTTCATAACCCTCAAAATATGGAAGTAAAATGAACTTTTTTTTGTCCATCATTAACTTTATTTCTGTTTGGAATATATTTTGTTTCTTTATTTTCAACACCGTAAAGCACGTGTATCCTTATATGGGGCAGATGAAATAGAATGCACTCCCTTGATCCTATAGTTTTCCTTTACAGGTCACCTCTGTGCTTATAAATACTTACCTTGTTGAATAGAAGTTTATTTCACTTCGAGATATAAACATTCCGTTGCCTGCAGAATTACACGAGGTTCACTTAACGATTAACATGCAAACGTCATCACTTTAGTAAAAAAAAATCGAGATAAGTCATTCAAATTCTTCACTTACAGTCGAGATAAAAACTCTGCATTCATTTGAAAAAGACTACTACTTACTCTATCACAAACACACACTACAGAGACAAATACGTACAAAAATTGTTCTTGGCAAACTCATTAACTACATTCCAAGGAAGAGATTTCACATCCTCAAGAAGTAGTTCATCATCACCACATCCACATTTGTGTTAGGAAAGTTTTTACAATTGGTCCAGAAAACCTTTGAACTTTTACCTCATCACTCTGAAAGCTCATAATTAACCTCTTGTAGCATCTGTTGCTTCTTGTAGCATATTGTTGCTTCACGAACTTAAGATACGACGGATTGGTCCTCGATTTCGATCTTGAAATGCTGTTGGGAAAACGATTTTCAAACCTTGACCGTAAATCGCTATCAGCACGAATGGCAAAATAACAGTTTAAGCACACGAACATCATCAAATGGAAAGCATCCTGGAACTAACTGCAGATATAATATTTAGATAATATCTGGATCTTTTTAGTCCAAATTGCTGAACAACTATTGTGCAGCCTTATCATTTTCTCTTTGAATCAGCTGTCTCTTAAAGCGAAAGAGAGAGTCAGAAGGATACTTTATGATTCGCCCTTAGCGATGGAGCCATGATGCCACACACTGGATGTAACCGCCACAGAGAGAACGAAAGCAGAGGTGAAAGGCCGAGCCAAGAAAGTAGCTCGATTGCAAGCATCCTCGAAGCAGCTCTGTAGACAGCCGCTGACGTAGCGATCGTCGAAGTAGAATCCTCCGCAGTGACTCATCCTCACGATCTCTGTGTCGATGGTGAGAGTGCCGCTGTCGAGAGCACAACCACGGACCACCATTGATTGCCCCGAATCCTCTGGATACAACAGAGAAAAGAAAACATCAACTGACAGAGATGACGCAAAATATTTACGTGCAAATAAGGAAGTCATAAGCAAGAATAGCAAAACTTTTCAATTCAATTTTTATTCAACCTAGATATGTATCATACAAAATTATGATGAAATATACCCAGCTAAAGTAACTGAATACTTGAGAGCTAGTTATGATAAAAATACAAATGCAAAAAATTAACATGGCAACAGTTGGTAATTGAACCAATCTATGATGTAGACAGTCAAAAAAATTAGTTTTACATACAGTAATCATTAGTTGTTTATAATATATTCACAAAGAGATATAAATATTTTGAAGTAATTTTCTTCATTGTTTCTGGAATACTGCTATATAGTTTAGGTCCAATATAATTTACATTACGAGTAATAGCTTTCTTTGATATGCGTGGTATTTGCAATTTAAATGATGAGTCTCTAAATGGTATATATGTCTGTCGAACCTGAAACAGATTTAAATTGAAATGGACATATTCAATAACTTTTAAAATGTAAAGTTGAGGCACAATCAGTAACACCAATTCCTTAAATATAGGACGAGATTCAGAGAAGCGACCTTTATTGCCAATGATTCTAACAATAAATTTTTGCAGAATCCAAAGCCTGTTTAAATTTGTTTTTGCAGCTCCTCCCCGCTCTTTTATTGCATATTGTAGCTGACTATATACACAACAAGTAAAATATAACATTTTTAAACTTGTTTTATCCAGAAAGAATTTAAATGTATAAAATTTTGCTATAAGAGGTTTTATCAACCGTATAATCAGTGCGATACTTCCATGCAAGGCTTTTATCAATAATCACTCCTAGATATTTAATTTGATCAACCATCGTAAGACGTTCGCAACTGCAATTGAGGATGTCGTAACAGTCCTTACAATGAGAAACCACTCCAGAGTCACTGCTACCATCAGCTGATGCATTCAACAGGAATTTTATGTAGCATGTTTTAGCCTTATTTAAACTTAATTTATTCAACGTTAGCCGTTGGTAGATATGATGAATATCTCTGGTTGCTGTTTGGTATAATTGCTCATAGGTTTTACTTTTGTATCACAAAACAATATCATCAGCGTAAGAAATAATTTATGCCTCAAAATATTTATCAAATATGTCGTTTACATATAATATAAATAGAGGTCCCAGTACAGAACCTTGTAGTACACCTATATTGATATTTTTCATAGAACTATATATATCATTTATCCTAACCATTTGTGAACGATTTTCCAAGTAGGGTTTTAGCCATGTAAAATTGGTATCTCTGATTCCATATTTATAAAGCTTAGTCAGCAATATTTCATGATTTATCAAATCAAAAGCCTTTGATAAATCCAAAAAAATTGCTCGTGTTTTAAAATCGTTATCCAAAGACCACATTAATGAATTTATTAAATCTAAAAAAGCACCTTCTGTGCTTTTTTTCTGCTGAAATCCATATTGGTTCTTTGCTATTATGTTAAACTTTAATAAAATATTGTTCAACGTGATAAAAAAAAACTTTTCCAGTATTTTTGACATTATCGGAAATAAAGCAATAGGTCGATAATTTTCTATAAGGGTTTTGTTTCATTTTTTGTAAATAGGAACTATTATTGAACATTTTAAGGCATTTGGGAAAATACCAGAAGATAAAGACATATTAAACAAGTAGCACAATGTTATTCGTATCGATGGATATATTGTTTTAAAATTATCCACGTTTATGTCATCCAAGCCAACCGAATAAGTCCTTTTCAAATTTTTTATACTATGCTGTCTAATTCTTCCAACGAAACTGCTATCAGACCCATTGAATTGCCTTGGGAAATGAATATTCTGTCTTTTAACCTAAGAATTTCAGGTACTACGAAATCCGATTCCAAACTACCAGTTTCATATTTCAGTAGCTATGTTTATAAAATAATCATTGAATGCATTAACTATTTCAGTGGAACTATCTGTAAAATATACCATTTTGTTATTTAAGCTCATTTTAAAACAGATGATTTTGATTTTTTTTCCTACTATTTGTATTAATTACTTAATTTATAATATCCCTTTTTTTGTGTTATTTCCAGCATATACCAGTTTTTCTTGAAACTATGAATTTTTAGCTTTCGATATTATACTATTTAAGGAGTTCCTGTAGCTTTTATAGTAGTTAGCATCAATTCTGTTTTTCCCCATAATCTATGTAAATGATTTCGGTACTGTATTAACTTCTGTGGTTATCCATGGTTCAGGTGGTGTAATATTTACTACTCAGACAATCTCTCCATCTGTAAGAGGCGGGCATTTAACTCGAAACCTGAATTCCCACACTGAAGACTTCTCTGAGCCTTCGGGGTCCATGTGACCTAGGTTCTTTCGTTATAACTATATATCTCTTGTAGATAGATACCCGACACTTTTGTGAATTTAATAACAGATTGGATTGTTTTACCTCTGAGCGGCACTTTTTTGCACACCATGGGCTAAATGGCCAGGCCACAAGGACCCCGAAGGCTCAGAGAAGGTTGGGGGAGGGGACCCACTGGAACAGCTGTTGGGAGACAGATGGTAGCCTCCCGTCAAGGCCATCCAGCGTGTTCTTTAACGTGCACAGGGTATGTCTCTCCCGCACACGGGGCCACGGCTTAACGTCCCATCCGACGGACGGCGGCCTTTCCAAGCCCCATCGGTGTCCCCTACTAACCGTGGGCAGGGCGGGAAATTTTGCGGAAATAAATCTCAACGCTGACCCAGCTAGGACTCGAACCTGGGAACTACAGATTACGAGCCTGGCGCGTTACCGACTGAGCCACCCCCGCCCCGAATTTAATAACAGACTTCGCATGTTCACTGCATTAAGAAAGGACCCGGATACAAATCGAAAGATCATAGTATAATAACATATATGTTTAAAACCAGGATTATGAAGTGTATTTTTCATTAGTAAAAGTGCCTTTATGGTTTTGGAAATCATGAACGCAGTAATTTTCAATCTTGGGGTCGTAGCGGGATTCTGGTGGTCGCGGTGGAATGGCTTACGAAATGTTCAGATACTGCAGCTTGGCAGAGCCTCGGTTGGCACAAAATTCTACCCCCCAAAGAGTAGTAAACGTCCATTAATGTTTATAAATAGAATCGGGTTATAATTACAGTTTTCAAAACTTGACATAAAAGATACTTTAGATCGACCCCGTGTTACAGTGCCTGATATTAAGTTGTTTAATAATAGCTCGTGCTGAAAGGCAATACTGGTTAGTAACATAGGAAGCCGGAGGAAAAAATTGTGACGATCACATTGAAATGAACTAGTCGAATTTTCAAAAAAATGACGATTATGGAGAATTGTCGCTAAGATTTCAAAAACATGTTTTTGAAACAGAAACTGCCATTGCTGCGTTCCATTTTATTTTGGTTGTTGGGACAGTAAATGTTCGTTTTATGTCCCATGTGAGGACATAGTTTTTGACATATCGACGACTGAACAATTTTTTAACTGAGGGACAATGACAACATATATGACAGAACAAGCGACCATGCCACACCCGGGACGCTCATACCCAGATCTGCGCAGTCGCAGCGCCAACGCAATACCACTAGACCAGGGGTGGGCAAATAGCAGCCCGCGGGCCACATTCGGCCCGCTAAGAGTTTTTTGTGGCCCGCCAAGACAGTCGGAAAAATCCGCCTTGAACCGAGATTTCCTTCCCGTGCGCTACCGAAGATTCTTCTCGTATTTTCCACTAGGCCGTCCTAGTGGAAAATACGAGAAGAATCTTCGGTCGCGCAGTGTCTTCGGTCGCGAAAGTGTCGCACAGTGTAGATACGAAAACAATTGCCCACCCCTGCACTAGACCATAGAAGCGGCCTAAACTTTTTGTCGTGGTATGGTATTCATATAACTTATATGTGTATAGGTAAGCGAGCCGATCCTCTGTCGCGCGGGATCCCGGTAGGAAGATAATTCTTGGACCAATCGTTTCCAAATTATGCGTAGATTGAGCCTTTGTTTTCAGATTTTCAAAAAGGTTGATACGTTTCAGACCAGAAAGGATTTTTTCTATTCCGGAATACTGCGGAATATGAACCGATTTTTTGGGTTTTTTTTTTTTTTGTGGCTCAGTCGGTAGCGCGCAAGGCTCGTAATCTGTAGTTTCCAGGTTCGAGTCCCAGCTGAGTAAGCGTCGCGATTTATCTCCGGAAAACTCCCCGCCCTGCCCACGGTCAGCAGGAGACACCGATGGGCTTGGAAAGGCCGCCGTCCATCGGACGGGACGTTAAGCCGTGACCCTGTATGCAGGAGAGCCATACCCTGTGCATGTTAAAGAACACGCTGGATGGCCTTGACGGCCATTTGTCTCCTAACAGCTGTTCCAGTGGATCCCCTCCTCCAACATTCTCTGAGCCTTCGGGATCCATGTGACCTGGCCATTTATCCCATGGTGTTCAAAAAAGTGGCGCTCAGAGGTAAAACAACCCAACCCAAAATTCTCTGAGCCTTCGGGATCCATGTGACCTGGCCATTTATCCCGTGATGTGTAGAAAAGTGGCGCTCAGAAGTAAAACAACTCAACCCAACGATGTTTTTTTTTTTCGGGGCAAACTCAGGGGGCAATTACTTATTGATGTAACGCTTGGCAGAGTTCCCACGAGACTCACAATAGAAGTGAGTCTCATGGATCTGGATATAAATAAGGATATGTAATAAGAATATTACGTACCATAGACTCCCGACAATTTAATGCATGCCGTGGCAGGGAAGAGCCCGTCTCTTTGTTTCCTTCCAGCCCAACAAGGAGTTTCCAGAATATCGACAGTGTAGTTGTTGTGAAAGGGATCTTCACAAGGAGGATTGTCTCCGGCCAGGGACACACATTTGAAGCAATCCAGAGCGAAACAACCTAGAAAGACGGAAGCAGAAGTAAGTTCTTCAGAATTTCCAAATCCTGTTAACTATAGATATCGTGAATCAAATTTAATTAGGACTTGATTTGTATTTTCTCTTTTTCTATTAAAGGAGTTTCAGAGTCTTGTGGGAGCGGAGGTGACTCAGTCGGTAGTGCGCCAGGCTCGTAATCTGCAGTTCCCAGGTTAGAGTCCCAGCTGGGGCAGCGTTGAGATAACAAAACTCCCCGCCCTGCCCACTGTCAGTAGGGGACACCGATGGGCTTGGAAAGGCCGCCAGCCGTCGGATGGGACGTTAAACCGTGGTTCCGTGTGCGGGAGAGCCATATCCTGTTCTGCATTAAGGAGCATGCTGGATAGCCTTGACGGAAGGCTACCATCTATCTCCCAACAGCTGTTCCAGTGGGTCCCCTCCCCCAACCTTCTCTGAGCCTTCGGGGTCCATGTGTGCAAAAAAGTGCTGCTCAGAGGTAAAACAACCCAATGTTAAAGAACATGCTGGATGACCTTGACGGGAGGCTACGATCTGTCTCCCAACAGCTGTTCCAGTGGGTCCCCTCCTCCAAACCTTCGCTGAGCCTTCGGGGTCCATGTGACCTGGCCATTTAGCCCATGGTGTGCAAAAAACTGCCGCTCTGTAAACAAGATAACAGGAAACTAGATGCTTTTGATTCCAGATGCTTACGCAGTATCTTGGGCATTAGGTGGTTCAACTTTGTAACTAATAATGAGGTTAGGCAAAGGAGTTTGCAACCTCCTTTAAGCAGCATATTGTGCAGAGAGAGACTCCGTTGGTTTGGCCATGTTGCCCTTATGGATAATTATAGATTGGCGAATAGGGTTATGAACAGTGTGCCTAGAGGCCTCAGAAGGAGGGGGAGACCTAGGATGCGGTGGGCAGACAATGTCAAACAGGACCTTGCTAGAATTGGTGTGCAGTGGCCAGATGCAGCAAATGTAGCTCAGGACAGACATGCTTGGAGAACTAAATTGCACGGTCTGGTTGGACCTCCGTAGCCCATGGCTACTTGAGGATGATGATGATGAAATGAAGAAGAATCTCTTTACACGAAAAATGAATTTTGTACGAAATTCTTCTCTTGACAGAATCATTTTTTTTTAAAACCTGAACAAAGAGGAGTGTTCCATTTTTTAAGGAAGTGATATGAGGGGGGGAGAGGTTAAATTGACAACGCTGCATAGCACTAGTTGATCATCGAGGTCGGGAGAGGGGGGGGGGGCTGTCACAACAATTAAGAGGAGCGTGTAAGAAATTTCTCACCACAACCACACAGGGGAACAGTGATGGGGAAAGGCTACCTGATAAAAAGCTTAAATTGCACAAGAAAATCTAACTTTTTTTAGCAACGACTTTTTTTTCCTATTCAATTTATTTATCAGCTGATGGAATTTTGAACGTTTTGCATCGGCCTCTTAATTACGAAATAAATTTCATACAATTCTTAGAAAGTTCATGAAATACACTTCTTGAACTTTGAAAGCATTTGATAATTTAAACAAATGGTACCGTCCCGTGGCCTAGTGGTTAGCGCGCTTGGCTACTGATCTAAGGGACCTGGGTTCGAGCCCCGGGTAAGGATGGACGTATGTGTCGTTTTTCTGCTGAGGTCCTGCCATCCTCTTAGACCTTCTACTTTGGCATATAAACTGACAGGCTCCTGTCAGACCTCTGTGGCAAGCAGCTGCTTGAGGGGGTATTTATTATTTTATTTATTTCAAATGGTATTCGGATTTCATGAATAATTGAAAAAAAAAATTAAACTGGTCACTTTGGAAATAGAATATCAGTTATATTTTCAGTTTCGGCCGAAGAATTGTCTATCTTCTTACCGCAAGTAAACATTATGCAAATGAAGATTAATTCACTGATAGCTGGATTCGACTCTTTAAAAAACTGCTGAAGAAACATTTCCGTTATGAAAAGCAGTGGCTTTCGTCTTTTATATTCACGAGTAGAGAACGTGTTTCGAGCCAACTCAAAAAACTTCGGGCGACTACTAACATTTCTTCCGACCACTGTGAAAAAAAACATTCCTGTCTCTTGTGGTGTAATAAACTGAATGTACAAGCTATCTCTTACGGAGTATTTAAGATTCAAACTGTATCGCTCAAAATGTGATTAATGTTACCTCAAGTAAAAAAACGAAAGCGCAACTGCGATTTATTATTTTGTACAATTTAAATCTCCAGTATATCCCGTGGCCGAGTGGTTAGCGCGCTTGGCTACTGATCTACGGGACCTGGGTTCAAGCCCCGGGTAAGGCATGGATGTTCGTGTTGTTTTTCTGCTGAGGTCCTGCCATCCTCTCAGACCTTCTACTATGGCATATAAACTGACAGGCTCCTGTCAGACCTCTGTGGCAAGCAGCTGCTTGAGGGGGTATTTATTTTTATTTTTATTTATATTTCTCCTCTGATAAGTTTGCGAGGACGCCGGAACGACGGACCTGGAGCCGGATGAAGTTGGCGAGCGGCCAGAGATGTTTGTCGATGTCTTTTAGACGCACAGCGAAATTGTCTATCTGCTGTCATTTGCTGGACTCGGGTTGTATTGAACTCACTAAACGTGTTATTCTCTCGCAATCGTAAGAAAGGGAACGGTTTAGCGTTGTTAACTCTCTAAACCTTTTTGGCGTCTTAAAACAAAACCATTGCTTACAACAGAATTGGCCTCACAGCAAACTGGAGCGTGTTCAATTACTGCTCGCAAGCCACTACGTTGTTATGAAAGCTCCTTTGTAGGTAACGATTTAGTTTCAACACGCCAGAAAGTTCACGAATGCTAATAACGCTAAACCGTTTTCTGTGTGGCCATATTCCAAGTTTTGCTTTTGTCTTAGAGTGGTTCATCATTTACTCTCTTATTAGTAGCGAAAGGAAACAAAAACACGTAAAAGTCTTTCGCGTAAAGACAATGTTTTCGGAGAAAGGAGAAATCTGAAACATCCTCTCGGCTCGTTAATTCGCTTTTATTTCGCCTTGTAAGAAAAACAAACGATTCCTCATCAAGAAAGGAAGCGATTTGTATTCTCCTAGATGGAAGGTAGCGCGCCAGACTCGTAATCTGTAGTTCCCAGGTTCGAGTCCCAGCTGGGTCAGCGTTGAGATTTATCTCCGCAAAAATTCCCCGCCCTGCCCACGGTCAGTAGGGGACACCGATGGGCATGGAAAGGCCGCCGTCCGTCGGATGGGACGTTAAGACGTGGCCCCGTGTGCGGGAGAGCCATACTCTGTGCACGTTAAAGAACACGCTGGATGGCCTTGACGGGAGGCTACCATCTGTCTCCCAACAGCTATTACAGTGGGTCCCCTCCCCAACCTTCTCTGAGCCTTCGAGGTCCATGTGACCTGGCCATTTAGCCCATGGTGTGCAAAAAAAGTGCCGCTCAGAGGTAAAACAACCCAACGTTAAAGAACACGCTGGATGGCCTTGACGGGAGGCTACCATCTGTCTCCCAACAGCTGCTCCAGTGGGTCCCCTCCCCCAATCTTCTCTGAGCCTTCGGGGTCCATGTGACCTGGTCATTTAGCCCACGGTGTGCAAAAAAGTGCCGCTCAGAGATAAAACAACCCAACAACCCAACCTAGATGGAAGATAGGATTGAATCAGTTGGGCTTTTGTTATTAATCCTTTCCTTCTCTGTGTCGGATCACCTTATCCCTCTATTCACATAGTTGAGTAAATGCAACCAGTTTCATTTTACACGATTATAGACTCGGTTTTGCACGGTGAAGATTAAATTTTCTTTTATATGTTTTCCGTGGCCGAGCGGTTAGCGCGCTTGGCACGGCGATCAAAGGGATCTGGGTTTGAGTTCCGGATAAGGCATGAATGTTCGTGTCATTTTTCTATTCCGGTCCCACCAACCTCACAGACCTTCTACTATGGCGTATAAACTTACAGGCTCCTCCATGGCAAGCAGCTGCTTGAGGGGACATTTATACATATTTTTATTTATCTTGATGTAATGCATGTTGTGAAGTAGCAGTGGAAGAGCATCAAGGGAGATTATTAGACTGTCATTCCAAAGTAATTATCAATTAAATGGTTTTAATTGATATCATTTTCAATAATGAATCAATAAATAAAAATAAATACCCCCTCAAGCAGCTGCTTGCCACAGAGGTCTGACAGGAGCCTGTCAGTTTATATGCCCTAGTAGAAGGTCTGTGAGGATGGCAGGACCTCAGCAGAAAAACGACACAAACAACCATGCCTTACCCGGGGCTCGAACCCAGGTCTCTTAGATCAGTAGCCAAGCGCGCTAACCACTAGGTAACCCGGGGCTCGAACCTAGGTCCCTTAGATCAGTAGCCAAGCGCGCTAACCACTAGGTAACAGTAAATTCCTCTTATTATTATTTATTCCACGCCGAGGAGTTGCAGTAAATCCAATGTACAGGTTATTTCAGACATTAAATGTTAAAGTGGCTTGATGCTCCAGTACATTTGGGAAATAAGAAATATCAGTGATAGTAGAAAAATAAAAGCATGCGTACAGACATTGAATAACTATTTGATACATAAATAAAACGACAAGAAGCTGCACAGACGAAGACAAACATATGATACGAAAAGGAGGAATACCTAAGGAAAATAAAAATTAAAAGCAACAGAGAGTAAGTAATATTAGATGATTGAATAGGGAAAAAAAGATTGCTAATAATCGAGGAAAATGGGTTGGGTTGTTTTACCTCTGAGCGGCACTTTTTTGCACACCATGGGCTAAATGGCCAGGTCACATGGACCCCGAAGGCTCAGAGAAGGTTGGGGGAGAGGACCCACTGGAACAGCTGTTGGGAGACAAATGGTAGCCTCCCGTTAAGGCCATCCAGCGTGTTCTTTAACGTGCACAGGGTATGGCTCTCCCGCACACGGGGTCACGGCTTAACGTCCCATCCGACAGACGGCGGCCTTTCCAAGGTGTCCCCTACTGACCGTGGGTAGGGCGGGGAATTTTGCGGAGATAAATCTCAACGCTGACCCAGCTGGGACTCGAACCTGGGAACTGCAGATTACGAGCCTGGCGCGCTACCGACTGAGCCACCCCGCCCCAATCGAGGAAAAAAGCAAAGATGGGGAATAAGAGGTAAGGAGATTGTGTAGTTCAAACATTTCAATAATCTAATAGGAGTGCAGTAATAAAGTTTTTGAATTTTGTTTTAGAATTTAAAGAAGTGATATCGCTAGGTAAAATCGTCATCTGTAACAAGTTCTTTTTTTATTCTTCCGCTAAAATTATATTCGTACCATTTTGATGCTATTTGTTTCGTGACATCGTAATGAAATGAAAGCCTGCTTTAAATCAGCAGTGAGATCTCACTTTTAGAGACTGAAATTTTCAGACTAATAAAAACATTGTTTATCCAATTTTAACAAGCGTAACTTTGTAAACCATTATATAGACTAAATACAGATGATTCGTAAGTCCACTGGTTCATAAAATATCGTATACTAATTTTGCATAATAGAGCACTAAGTGTTGGTACAAAAGCTTAATTTCTAATTGATATTCAGTTCATAAATAGCCTTCTATCCAAATTTCGATCCAAATTCTTCGATCGAATCCTTCGATCCAAATTTCGTCTTCAAATTCGGTAATGCACAGTCGCTCAAAAAATATCCGAACACTATGGTTGATTACAGAATTCAGAAAAAATAGCTGGCAACGATTTTTTTAGAAATTAGTGATCTGGCAACCTTCGTGTCACGTGATTACAGAATTCAGGAAAAATATCTGGAGCGTGTACAGCAACTGTACACGCTCTAGTTACCGTTCACAGCAAACTGGAGCGTGTGCAGTTACTGCACACGCTCCAGATTGCTGTGAACGGTAACTGGTCCGCTCAATATTTCCGTGAGTGAGCCCACACGATCTAGTATCAAAATAATATGATCACCTACAGTCGCTCAAAAAAGTATCCGAACACTATGGTTGATTACAGAATTCAGAAAAAATACCTGGTAACGATTTTTTTAGAAATTAGTGATCTAGCAACCTTCGTGTCACGTGACACGAAGGTTGCCAGATCACCAATTTCTAAAAAAATCGTTGCAAGATATTTTGTTTGAATTCTGTAATCAACCATAGTGTTCGGATATTTTTTTCAGCGACTGTACATCTAGATTTAACGATGAGTATTTACCGTGATCAAAAAGAAAAGTGCAAGAAATTAAGTTTATCTGAATTAGTACAAATCAAGTGCAAAAATAATATCATTAATGCTTATTACTGCTGAACTGAAATTTGAGATAAATATGTAAGCATAAAATTTTTGCTGTACGTCTTATACAGAAGAAAGTTTTTTTTTCGATTTTCACGGTGATTTACCGGAACCTATCGTGTAAATCGAGAAGGGTTGTATATTTTCCAAATATCCTACAAAATCGATTTTAAATTCAGTAACTGTGCAAGTTTTTTGCTCCTCTACAAGGACAAAAAATTATTCTCTACCGAAAGAGTTTTCTAATGATTCTACTGAAAGAGAATCTTTCAGTAGAATCATTCTCTCTCTTTGATATAGTATATTCCCTCCAAATACGTATAAGCGACGGTCCGTAAATTCATATTTTTTTCAAGCAAGCAATAGGGTTGGTTCTATAAATCGACGTTATGTGCACATCACTGACGATATGTCCACGGAAACAAAAGACACGCTTTCCTTACAATTTAGGATAACGGAACGAAAAAGTTCAATATTTCTCAATGGCTTAGTGGTTAGCGCGCTTGGCTACTGATTGGGTTGTTTTACCTCTGAGCGGCACTTTTTTGCACACCATGGGCTAAATGGCCAGGTCACATGGACCCCGAAGGCTCAGAGAAGGTATGGGGAGGGGACCCACTGGAACAGCTGTTGGGAGACAGATGGTACCCTCCCGTTAAGGCCATCCAGCGTGTTCTTTAACGTGCACAGGGTATGGCTCTCCCGCACACGGGGCCATGGCTTAACGTCTCATCCGACGGACGGCGGCCTTTCGAAGCCCATCGGTGTCCCCTACTGACCGTGGGCAAGGCGGGGAAATTTTGCGGAGATAAATCTCAACGCTGACCCAGCTGGGACTCGAACCTGGGAACTACAGATTACAAGCCTGGCGCGTTACCGACTGAGCCACCCCCGACCCTACTTGGCTACTGAACTAAGGGGCCTGGGTTCGAGCCCCGGAATCAAGGCATGGATGTAGGTGTCGTTTTTCTGCTGAGGTCCTGCCATCCTCACAGACCTTCGACTATGGCATATAAACTGACAGGCTCCTGTCAGACCTCTGTGGCAAGCAGCTACTTGAGGGGGTATTTAATTTTTTTTATTTTAAAATATAAAACTATTGGCATGAATGTCTTGGTATTATCATAACTAATTATCATCAGAGTGACGTACCAGTTCATTACCAGCGTTTCTTTCGGAAAGTGTTTGTCCAAATTCTGCCACATCACTGGTGCACATTTAAAAATACATCGTGGGTGGCTTTAACAAAAATAGTCCCATCAACTCCTAAAAAAATCCCTTCTCCGTGATGTTGGATTAGTTGGCAGTGTGCCAGGTTCGTAACGTGATGTTCCACTGTGATTTCGTTGAAATTTTCTCTGCCGACCTCTACTCTCGGATCATCAGTGAGAAGCACATCGATGAGCTTGAAAACGTTGCCGTCCGTGAGATAGGGGTTACGACGTGGCCCATGTTCAGAAGTGCAATTCATGTGCACTTTCAAAAACACATTTAATAACCTTGAAGGCAGATTCATCTGTTCCTTAACAGCTATCCAGAGGATCTCAGTCTCCTACCCAGTTCTGAACCATTGGGATCCTTATCACCTGCCTATCAACAAGAATGCCAATCGGAGGTAAAATAACCCAATTCCTCAAAGATATTTTTCCCAACTCTGAATGTTCCGATTCCTATGATCCAATCATTTAGGCCCATTTTATAATGAAATAATATTGCTTTGAGAGCAACGACACAAAATTCTAATC
This sequence comes from Ryuthela nishihirai, assembly GCA_038380435.1. Classification (NCBI taxonomy): domain Eukaryota; kingdom Metazoa; phylum Arthropoda; class Arachnida; order Araneae; family Heptathelidae; genus Ryuthela; species Ryuthela nishihirai. The sequence goes on from JAWZYU010000010.1 coordinate 74,515,589, forward strand.
ACCGTATTATCCGTTTCCAATTCATTTTAATCGATCCAGATCATATCTGATGTTTTGTCCCAAATGCAAAAGCCATTCTTTCCAGAATCAAGCTTGTTTTCCCTCTCTTTCCCGAAACCTTTTAAAAACTCATCTGTTTTTCGTTTGCGTGTTATATCGAAAAAAAAATATTTTTCTGTTCTGCTTGAGCAGAAAGGCACATTAAAAACGAAACAGTGAAAACCGACTGATCCGGAAACTTCTCTTTTATCCGAACGAATTGAGCGCGCTCTTCGTAACAAATCTTCACCTTGGACCTCCGCCAGCCGATCGGACATTTTTCATTCTCCGTAAATTTCTGGAAATCGACGGAGCGAATCAGTTGCAGCGGCGGCGTCCTTACGGGGTTCACTTTCTGGCTTGTCAACCGACCAGATGAGTTGTTCGATACCAAAGGTGGCAGAGATGAAATTTCGAATGGTTTCACTATTTCCTTTGGGAAAGATTACCGAGGAAGAAACTAAAAACGAAAGGTTTGTCGACCTCTGGAGTAAAAAAGAAACTGCAGGAAAAGTAATAACAAAAAAAAAGAGTCTCTGATGGCGTGGAGATTTGGCGATTCCTTCTTTCTGCTTTATCTTTCTTGCACAGTTCATCTCTGTCTGCAAACTGTCTTCAGAATCTCTTCTCCCAACAGTTTAAATCTCTTTGGTAAGCCTTGTCTTGCTCGGAATCTTCTTTTTAACTTTGGGCTTTGTTAGATCGATTGCGATTGTGAAAAAACGTTTTATTTCTTTTGCACCAGATGAAAACAGAATAAAATGCGCAGAAAAATCGCTCTCATTCAGTTTCTTATTTCCGATTAACTGACGACTAAATGACGACGGAAAGAAACTATTCTAAACGTGTCTCGAAGTTTAGATAACTGCCACCATTGAGGTAAACTGTTTTTACGTATTGGTGATTAGCTCTTAGAATGTCAGTTGGCCTACTGAGTTATTCATATTCATTGAAATCAATGACAGAAATCAGTTCTAACATTGTTCAACTTAATATATAACAGGTTGAGTTGAGTTGTTTTACCTCTGAGCGGCACTTTTTTGCACACCATGGGCTAAATGGCCAGGTCACATGGACCCCGAAGGCTCAGAGAAGGTTGGGGGAGGGGACCCACTGGAACAGCTGTTGGGAGACAGATGGTAGCCTCCCGTCAAGGCCATCCAGCGTGTTCTTTAACGTGCACAGGGTATGGCTCTCCCGCACACGGGGCCACGGCTTAAAGTCCCATCCGACGGACGGCGGCCTTTCCAAGTCCATCGGTGTCCCCTACTGACCGTGGGCTGGGCGGGGAATTTTCCGGAGATAAATCTCAACGCTGACAAAGCTGGGATTCGAACCTGGGAACTACAGATTACAAGCCTGGCGCGCTACCGACTGAGCGCTACCGACTGAGCCACCCCCGCCCCTTATATAACAGGTACTTCCATCTTATTTATAAATGTGGTGGCAAAATCTATGCAAAATCAGTTTCGACAGGAAACTCTTGTATTCATTCCAATTCAAAACCGAGTTTGAACTCGTGTTTTACTATATATAACTTCCTTTTTAACGGTTAACGGAGAGAATTGTTTTGAAACTCTGCAGATTGCTTCACCTAGGATGCCACAAAGTATCCCATCATCCCTCGCTACACGATGTATACAGCGTTATACCATCCACAACACCCCTCCTAATTTTATAACTCGTAGCGCTTGAAACGAACCACTCCGTCTTGTGACATAACTTATTTATATACTTCCAGATGGCGGCACTTGTCACATGTCAAATGCATATTTGAAACTTTATGGTGGAGAAAAACGGAAAGCCGATCGAGTGATCCAGGTCATGGAGGTAGGAAGATAAGGAGACGCCCTAACGCGCTTTCCCTGTCCAAGGAAAATGATGCTCACGCAGCAGAGCGGTAGCCATGTTGTTGCATTCAAAACAAACCGTCTGCCGCTGCAATCAAGCCTACTTTTCACGTGCTATACTCGGCTTTAGCCGTCCCGTGGCCGAGTGGTTAGCACACTTGGCTACTGATCTAAGGGACCTGGGTTCGAGCCCCGGATTAGGCATGGATGTGTGTGTCGTTTTTCTGCTGAGGTCCTGCCATCCTCTCAGATCTCCTACTGTGGCATATAAACTGACAGGCTCCTGTCAGACCTCTGTGGCAAGCAGCTGCTTGAGGGGGTATTTATTTATTTTTTATTTTTATACTCGGCTTTACTGTGCGTTATATACGGGAAGATTAGTTTTTTACGACTAAGAGAAAGCCCATTTAAGCTATTTGGAATTTATATTACTTTTTTTAATGCAGTTAATATTTCCATACCGAATTACTGTATAGCAAAACTATTTATGTATTTCGTTGAATACGACAATAACAAACAATTACAAGACTTTAAAAGTTTATTTATACTGCACTGATAACAGTAGAAAACATTTTGTGGTTAAAACATAAAAGTTATGTGCAATGGCAACATTTAAACCGTAAAAGATCACATTTGTAAGATTCAGAAAATAGCTATTTTATGTTTAAAAAAAATTCTGATTCCACAAAAATAAAAAAAATTTGCTTAACAAAACTAAATAAAGCCAATAGTATAAGAAGTAAAAAAGAACTAAAAATATATATTTATACAAAAAAAAAACGCCCCAGATGGTGGCTCGAACCCACCAGCTCTATGTTTGTACCCTCAGCTTCACATCTCTCCCCAATCTCATGCTCATTCTCCTCCCTCAACCAGAGTTAACAATCAATACAAAATACACAATTATTACAATCTCTCAAAAAAAATCTCATAAGGATTGAAATACATCCTTCCTCAGCAACAAAGGAAAATTTCCAAAATAATATCTGAAAAAACTATATGAAAAAAAAGCAACTAAAAATTTTACTAAGCAAAAATAATAAAAAATTAAAAAAATATAAGAAAAAAATTTATATCCACAGGGTGAAGGGAATATAATATCCATTTAAAAAAAAATGGAAACGTTCCAGACAGTGGCTTGAACCCGACATCTCAGTGCCTGACTCCTCAGTCTCTCATACCTATCTTCATGTACGCCTAACCTACCCCTCAACCAAAGTAAAAATAAAATAACTACAAGCAATAAACTCGCTCTATTTGAAATCCATACAGAATTAAATAAATTCAGTGTTCACCTTAAAAGGGACAATTAGAACCCTATCAGAAGAATTAACGAAAAGGAGAAAAGCATTACACTCTCCTCTCTTAACTAAAATTATTTAAACAATTTGAAAAATTTTCACCCTAACTAATGATCGCTGTCACTCACCTATGACAATTTACACCATATACATTAAATTAATCTAAAAAGGAATTCAAAAATATAAGACTCCAATCGAAGAAAAAAAGGGGGCATTTAAACAAAACCCTTAAATGCTATCCAAATTTAAAAAAAAGAAAGATTATATTTCTCACCTTATGAAAATCATCATCATCATCATCATCATCATCCTCAAGCAGCCATGGGCTACGGAGGTCCAACCAGACCGCGAAGTTTAATTCTCCAAGCATATCTGTCCTGAGCTACATATGCTGCATCCGGCCACTGTACACCAATTCTAACAAGGTCCTGTTTGACATTGTCGGCCCACCGCATCCTAGGTCTCCCCCTCCTTCTGAGGCCTCTAGGCACACTGTTCATAACCTTATTCGCCAATCTATAACTATCCATACGGGCAACATGGCCAAACCAGCGGAGTCTCTCTCTGCACAATATGCTGCTTAAAGGAGGTTGCAGACTCCTTTGCCTAACCTCATCATTAGTTACAAAGTTAAACCACCTAATACCCAAGATACTGCGTAAGCATCTAGAATCAAAAGCATCTAGTTTCCTGTTATCTTGCTTACACAGCGTCCAAGTTTCACTACCATAACTAACCCTAGAAAGAACCAAACTATTATACAGTCTAATTTTAGTCTTAAGGTGTATACGCCTATTTCTCCACAATCTCCATAGATTCTTAAAAGTCCCGGCAGCAATACCTATTCGTCTGTTAATCTCATGCCGCACATCACCAGTATCAGTTACGCAGCTCCCAAGGTAATTAAACTGTGACACCTGCTCAAGACTGCAACCATTCGGATTAACTGAATCACAACCTGCCTGACCAATTTTCATCACTTTAGTTTTCTCTCTGTTTATAACCAAACCTACTCTACTGCCAGTCTCATCAACAGCTCGAATGAAAGAGTTCATCTCATCAACATCATTTGCCAAAAGGGCTAAATCATCAGCATAATCTAAATCAGAAATTTTCGTATCTCCAGCCCATTTAAGGCCAAAATCTTTCCCTCGAAGTGAATTTCGCATAACATAATCAACAACCAAACTAAAGAGAAAAGGAGACAAAATGCACCCTTGTCGAACACCAGAAGTAATGCTAAACCAATTGCTACAAGACTTACCAACTCTCACACATGACTCAGTGTTATTATAGAGAGCTTTCATTATGTTAACTAACTTGTCTGGTATACCATATGATCTCACAATCAACCACAAATTATGACGATCAACAGAGTCGAAAGCCTTTTTGAAATCAACAAAGCTAGCAACCAAAGGTTTCTGAAACTCGAAACATTTCTCAAGAATCTGCCTAAGTGAAAATATCTGATCTACACATCCCCTACCATTTCTGAATCCACATTGCTCATCACGCAATTGCCTGTCAACCAGATTCTTAATTCTATTAAGCACAATCATGGAAAGAACTTTACCTGGAACGGAGAGTAGGCTGATACCCCTATAGTTATCACAAGAACTGCGATCACCTTTTTTGAAAATAGGGATAATAATAGCTCTGGTAAAATCTTTAGGAACAATGCCTTTATCGTAAAAGTTATTCAAAATTTCAGTCATCCAAATGGTAACTGAAACATTCCCAGCTCTAAGCATTTCCGTAGTAATTTCATCTACCCCTGGGGATTTATGAAGTTTAAGTTTAGAAATAGCCAAACTAACTTCAGATTGTGTTATAGGGCCAACATTAAAGCCAACAATGCATCTATCATCATTGCAAACAATGGGAGTAGAACTAACCACATTGTTTAGAACATCACTGAAATGCTCAGCCCACCTAGCCATGACAGAATCCTCACCTTCTATAACCTTGCCTTGTTTATCCTTCAATCCTCGTATATCGTTTTCTACCACACAAAACATTAACTATCTGGTACAGCTCTCTGCTGTTGTGCTGTCTAACTGCTTCCTCAGCTTTGTCAGCAAGGCCATCAAGCCAAAGATTCTTATCAGTAGCTAACTGACCCTTCACACGTTTATTAAGCTCTCTGTAATCTTTTCTATTAGGACTAGTAGGGTACTGATTAAGGACATTCCTGCAGTTCCTTCTTTCTGAAATAAGCTCAAGTGCCTTATCACTTAAATAATTCTGCCTCCTCTGCTCCTTTTTCCCTAAAAGAGTACTGTTAGTTTCCAAAAAAGCCTGTTTAAAATGGTCCCATTCTTCCTCAACTTCAGTATTAAGCAAACCATGATTGTCATAATGACTAAGTAACCTATCATGGTAAGCTTTAGCTATAACTGGGTCTTTCAGAGCTTCAGTATTAAAGGTAAATTTTTTAACCCTAGCACAACACTTTTTAAGTTTAAGTTGCAAGACACTTTTAACAAGGTAATGGTCAGATCCAATTTCAGCTCCCCTATATGCCCTGGTATTTCTAACAGAACTAGCCCATTTGCTGTTAATTAATATATAATCAATCATATTCTTATGCAGCCCATCAGGTGAAACCCATGTGTGTTTATGTATGTCGCGGTGTTTGTAATATGTGTTAGTTATTCTGAAACCATTTAGTTTACTTACCTGTAGGAGACGTTGCCCATTGCCATTGCAGCTTCCAATACCAAAAGGGCCTATTACTCCTCCCCAAAGGTCAGAGTCGGTACCAACTTTGGCATTGAAGTCGCCAAGAACAAGGGTAATATCTCCTTTCTTGACAGAATTCAAAATATCCTGAAGTTGTCTGTAAAACCTAACCTTCTCATCCTCATCAGAATCCTCAGTGGGGGCATAACAGCAGATAACATTCAAGTCTTTAATGCTTGTCTGAAATTTTGCTGTAAGAAACCTTTCATTTATGCACTCATATCCTAGAAGAGCATCACTAGCATGTCTGCTGAGCAGCAGACCCACGCCTTGGTGATGCTTTCCATCCTCCCTCCCTGTAAAGAGAAATTTAAAGTTATTTTTAAGTATCTCACCTTTACCTGTCCATCTGGTCTCTTGCAAGCCTAGAATATCTAGGTTATAGCGCTGGAATTGCTGCATGAGGACATCAAGAGAATAATCTCTATGTAATGTCCTCACGTTCCACGTTACTGCAGAGAGAAAATGATTAGTAGGATTTTTAAAGAAATTAGGTTTATTTAGATTGGTAGGGCCAACAATATCAAACAGCCCCCTGATCGCAGGCATGGGGCAAAGACCTGTTCCTCCTCTGCTAAAGGCTGAAGTCACCGATGCTGGTAGGAACATCAGGCACCACCTTTTCAAGTGGACTTTTTCAAGAACCATATGGCCTGCCTGAGACACATTACTCCAGTTTAGGCTTGACGATGCCCAACTAGCTAAGTAAGGTTCAGGTACCTGCGATGGCCTCTGATTAGGATTATCCACCAGCTGATATAAGGTATCCCATGCCTCTGTTCACTTAGAGCTGGCAACCCAGAAGCAAACAGAAAACACAGCGGCAGACTCTCCCTCAACAGAGGGAGACACCAGTGCAGCAAGTCCAAGATCCATAATCAAGCTCAAATCCATAAACAAGTCCAGTCAAGTAGGTATAAATGGTCAGCACCAGGACCCTGTGAAGTTGACCACTCCTCAGCAGGGTTTAAAAAATAGAAAAAAGTGGCCATAGATGACCAGATCAGTAGGCCATACTGAACTGGCAGCCCTCCCCTTCCGTTCCCTTCCAAAAAAGAATATCTCTTTTGAAAGGTACTAACGGCCTGCACCACGAGAAGGCGGGGTCGGACATTAGGTGCTAGACCTGGCCGGTTCTGTGCATCATCACTGGGGACTGGTACACAGCTCTCCTTCCAGTTTACGCCTAGCTACCATTTACTAGCCAATACTTTATTGTAATACTTTATTGTAATTTACTTTTCCCTTCTTACACTGAACTTATTAAATCATGAAGAGAGAGGAATTTAAACACTGAAACATTTAAACAAAATAATATCTAATACTTCCACCTAAAATAAAATAAAAAACAAAAAAGAAACTCCTTGATATTTTAATCACCTCTATTTAAAAGTATGTAAATTCATCATCCATTAAATAAATACACACTAATATCCAATTACAGCCAACAAAGTTTTTAACTGAGAAAGCCTGCAGAAGGAATTCTCAAATAAGTGTAACGTAAAATCAATCAATCAATCAATATAAGAAGTACATCTTCATATTTATCACTGAGTACAATTCGAAGAAAATAAAAAAAAAATCTGGTGAAGAATCGATGTTTGTAAAAAAAAAATCTGGTGAAGAATCGATGTTTGTAACTCGAAATAAAACCGATTTCATAGCGGCGTAATTTCAACACGAAGTTGCTTGTATCATTATATAATTATTTAAACTTTTATAAAAATGACAAACTTACCGATGAAAGATAATTCCTGGTATCTTTTTTAAAGGGCGATTCGTGCAGCCGTAAGCTGAACAGGCTGCCATAATACAAATGTCGAAAAAAATTAAATTTTTATAGCGCAACGCTTCGTTACTCATCTATACTACTGATCAATGTTTTGAATAGAACAACATGGCTGCTGCGCAGTCGCCGAAGCATCATTTTCGAGTGCTTAGGACTCCTCCTCTAATCTTCCTACCTCCATGATCCAGGTGGAGCTGAATCGACAAGTGTTTATGGGATATAAAACAACTCTAATTCTCTGTCATTTAGCCTCGAGATTGTTTTAAAAAATCTTATTTAAATAGCAGAACAGTGGTATTTGCTTAACTGCGAAGACGTTTACGGAACTTTCAGTCTATAGCCTCCTCAGATGGCGTGTCATAGAGCGTTCCGTACATACGGACTTTTTGGCTTTTATTAAGATAGAGCCATAACTGTACGATTGGATTGTTTTACCTCTGAGCGGCACTTTATTGCACACCATGGGCTAAATGGCCAGGTCACAAGGACCCCGAAGGCTCAGAGAAGGTTGGGGGAGGGGACCCACTGGAACAGCTGTTGGGAGACAGATGGTAGCCTCCCGTCAAGGCCATCCAGAGTGTTCTTTAACGTGCACAGGGTATGGCTCTCCCGCACACGGGGTCACGGCTTAACGTCCCATCCGACGGACGGCGGTCTATTCCAAGCCCATCGGTGTCCCCTACTGACCGTGGGCAGGGCGGGGAAATTTTGCGGAGATAAATCTCAACGCTGACCCAGCTGGGACTCGAACCTGGGAACTACAGATTACGAGTCTGGCGCGCTACCGACTGAGCCACCCGCGCCCCAACTGTACGATATTAAGTTTGCTGAATAGTTGGGTTTCTTTACTGTGGTGACACTTTTGTACACACAATGGGCTAAATGATAACAAAGATCAGAGCTACGGGAGAAGATATTTTATAAAACTTAAGTACGGTTTCTCTCAAGAGCACTTTTGTTCACATAATGAGCTAAATCGCTAAGTCACAAGAACTCCCAAGGAATCGGGGCTGGGTAAGAAAAGGGATCCACTTAACAGCTATTAGGAAACAGATGGAAGTTCCTGTCAAGGCCAACAGTCGTTTTCTTTAATAAGCACAGGGTATGGTACAGTCGCTCAAAAAAGTATCCGAACGCCATGGTTGATTACAGAATTCAGAAAAAATATCTGGCAACGATTTTTTTTAGAAATTAGTGATCTGGCAACGAATCGTGACACGAAGGTTGCCAGATCACTAATTTCTTTAAAAAATCGTTGCCAGATATTTTTTCTGAATTCTGTAATCAACCATAGTGTTCGGATTTATTTTAATATATATAATGCCTATGAATATATAGTGCAATGAATATGGAGCGTGTGCAGTTACCGTTCACAGCAAACTGGAGCGGTTGCGGTTAATGTTCACAGCATATTGGATCGTGTGAGCTCACAAAAACCTGGATCGTGTGGGCCCACTCACAGAAATATTGAGCGTGTGCAGTTACCGTTCACAGCAAACTGGAGCGGTTGCGGTTAATGTTCACAGCACATTGGATCATGTGAGCTCACAAAAACCTGGATCGTGTGGACCCACTCACAGAAATATTGAGCGTGTGCAGTTACCATTCACAGCAAACTGGAGCGTGTGCAGTAACTGCACACGCTCCAGTTTGCTGTGAACGGTAACTAGACCAACGTGGTGAACGGTAACTGGAGCGTGTACAGTTGCTGTACACGCTCCAGATATTTTTTCTGAATTCCGTAATCAACCATGGCGTTCAGATATTTTTTCTGAATTCCGTAATCAACCATGGCGTTCAGATATTTTTTTGAGCGACTGTACAAGGTCTCCGTTTAACGTTCTGTCAATGGATGGTGATCTTTTCAAGCGCATCGATATTCCCTTTCTCATTGAGGGTCCAACAGAGCTAAGGAGCACTGAATTCAAGCATAGTGAGAATTCGAGCATGGGTCCATCAAGGGTGCATGGAAACCTTTTCAACCTTTCAGTTAACTCTTTTCTGTTAACAGAAACCAAAACGATGTTGTTGTTTTCATTCAAATTGAATATAAAAGTGAAATCTGAAGCTGTGCAGTAGGTAGACAGGAGACTCGTAGCAAGAACATCCTCGCTTCGAGTCCCAACTTTGCTACTTTACATAATTTTCCCGCGTGGCTTTTCCTTATCTCTATATAAATAAAAGGTTCCCAATGCTTGAAATGATTCCGTCCATTTGATGGGACGTTCAAGTTTTGGCTTCGGTGGATGCGAGTCACATCTTATGATGTTAAAAACACTCTGGATGATTTAACAGAGGACGTTCTACTGCATCATACACTAACAATTTTAGGGGGGTGGGATGGGCATTACTAAACTCCTTTCTGAGTCTTGGGGTTCTTGTGAACTGCCTCCAAATTATATACATTTTCAGGAATAAAATAAACTTACTTTCTTACTCGAAAGGTTGAAAAATGTTATTCTTTTGTGTTATCAGAAATCTTTAAATAAGGTAGTTTCCTTTGTTAAAACTTATTTAATAACTTAATTCTTTTTATATGTCTTTTTTTTCCCATTAACGATGGCCCAAAAGGAAAGAGTCGAAGTTAAACCCCATTTCGAAAGTCTTAGAAATTCTTTTATTTTCCAAAGGAATTTTCTGGTCGCGCTACTGCTCACGACTAGAATTTTTTCAAACCCTTAATCTTCTCAGCTTGAAGGAAAGAAACAATCTCGAAATTTTGATCTTCTGCTTTCACTTACTAAAAAAATTAAAATTATGGAAAGTAGAAATAATAAAATATACATAGAATACAAAATTATAAAAAGTAAAATACTAACACGCGCAAAGTTCATGGAATCTGTGTACTTTGAAGCAGTCTACTAGCACGTGAAGCACTTAAGAACTTTTCATTCAAACGAAAACTCTCATAGCAGGAAAAGCATCTACAATAGAATGTCCTGAATTTCTGATGAATAACTTATTAAGAGTTTCATCATTCCATAGAATTGCTCGGAATGGATCCATTTAGCAATTCCATATTTTGTTGCGAGGGATTCACCTTAACAAAGCAATTGGTCAAGTCCCATAATCACAAAATTATTTACCTCAACGTAGCAGTCTACTCTCAGTTTTACAAATTTCTTAAGCTCACCCATAAAGGAGGTGACGTTTCTTAAACTCACCCTCCATTAGCGGTTTCACACATCGTCGGTTGTTCCTGGACGAAACACAGGGGCGGGGTGGCTCAGTCGGTAGCGCGCCAGGCTCGTAATCTGTACCTCCCAGGTTCGAGTCCCAGCTGGGTCAGCGTTGAGATTTATCTCCTCAAAATTTCCCCGCCCTTCCCACGGTCAGTAGGGGACACCGATGGGCTTGGAAAGGCCGCCGTCCGTCGGATGGGACGTTAAGCCGTGGCCCCGTGTGCGGGAGAGCCATACCCTGTGCACGTTAAAGAACACGCTGGATGGCCTTGACGGGAGGCTACCATCTGTCTCCCAACAGGTGTTCCAGTGAGTCCCCTCCCCCAACCTTCTCTGAGCATTCGGGGTCCATGTGACCTGGCCATTTAACCCATGGTGTGCAAAAAAGTGCCGCTCAGAGGTAAAACAATCCAATCCTGGACGAAACAATCTAATGATAATCCCACACGTTACATATGCAAGGAAGTCGTCCATTAACTTTTACACAAGCTACAAATACTCATCTCGACAAAGCGGTCCACTGGCAATTCCACAAACTCAAATGAAGCGCCCCTGAAAACTTATCATTCTCCAGAAGACTCACATGACGAAACAATGCCACTGGTAACTCCAGATTCTCCAAACACCGCATCTCATTTCAGTAGAAAAAGACTCACCTGAGACTGCGCAATTCAGCAGAACCAGCCAAAAGAATCTCTGTATTGGTATTGGTACACCTGACGTCATCTTCTAAGTGACGTCAATGCACACTGTCACCTGGATTGGCCCGTGATTTTCTGTGATATTAGCTGACGGAGAAAGCAAACAAAAAAATCAGTGTTATGAAACTTAATAAGGGTTAAACTAAAAGTGTATACGAAATATATTTCATTTAACTTTGAAACAATTACTGAATAGGGTAAAATATGTTACGTAATTCTTGAGACGTTTAAAAAAAATAGTTATTGTTTTCAGTTTATCGTCTCCCTGTCGATCTACACATATTAATGTTTTGTGTGTAGAGATGGGGCGGGGGTGGCTCAGTCGGTAGAGCGCCAGGATCGTAATCTGTAGTTCCCAGGTTCGAGTCCCAGCTGGGTCAGTGTTGAGATTTATCTCCACAAAATTCCCTGCCCACGGTCAATAGGGGACACCGATGGGCTTGAAAAGGCCGCCATCCGTCGGATGGGACGTTAAGCGGTGGCCCCGTGTGCGGGAGAGCCATACCCTGTGCACGTTAAAGAACACACTGGATGGCCTTGATGGGAGGCTACCATCTGTCTCCCAACAGCTGTTCCAGTGGGTCCCCTCCCCCAACCTTCTCTGAGCCTTCGGGGTCCATGTGACCTGGCTATTTAGCCCATGGTGTGCAAAAAAGTGCCGCTCAGAGGCAAAACAACCCAACCGTGTGTAGAGATAGTAAAATTTTTTTATTGAGTTGGACAGGTATTAATTAAATATTATGATTCAGATTTTTTTAATCTTCCGGTAGTTTTAATTTCCATAGTCGGCTGGTGCTGAATTCAGAAAATTGCAAAACGTTAAACAAATATTGCAAACGATCTATTTATGATATAAATTCAAAATTTCGTTGTTAAGCAGTGATATGTCCCTTTAGCCCCAGGAGGAGGAAGAGAGTGTGTGTTTATCTTAAAACTAAGCATAAATGTTTAGTTTTAAGATATAAATTAAGAATTCTTTCTGTGTGTTATGGGTGCAACTAAAATTGCCATTTGCATTACTATTGATCATCGCAAAATTCCTCGCCTTGCCCACGGTCAGTAGGGGACACCGATGGGCTTGGAAAGGCCGCCGTCCGTGCGGATGGGACGTTAAGCCGTGGCCCGTGTGCGGGAGAGCCATACCCTGAGCACGTTAATAACACGCTGGATGGCCTTGACGGGAGGCTACCATCTGTCTCCCAACAGCTGTTCCAGTGGGTCCCCTCCCCCAACCGTCTCTGAGCCTTCGGGGTCCATGTGACCTGGCCATTTAGCCCATGGTGTGCAAAAAAGTGCCGCTCAGAGGTAAAACAACCCAACTATTGATCATACTTTACACACGTTAAAGAACACGATGGATGGCCTTGACAGAAGACTACCATCTGTCTTCCCCGAAAACTCATCTGTCACAGCTCAATGATTTAATGAGTGATTGTTTTCACTTAATGATTGAAATATTTTCCTTGATGAGAATCCGGGTTCGAATCTTCAAGAAAGTCTGGATGTAAAGATACGTTATGCTGCATTTGATGGCGCTCATTGAGTTCTTCACCGCCCTGGAGTCTTCTATCTTGTAACATCATCAATAACTATCATTACAGTACTGTGCGAATTAGTTGGGACAAGCGAAGGAACGCTAAGTCCTTCCGCTGCAGAGTCTAAACTGCTGCAAATCTAAACTTGTTCGTAATCTTCTGCTGCAAGTCTAAACTTGCGCGTGTCCCCTGCAATGGACTTGCAGCAGAGCGATATCTGAAAGTCTAGAATTGTCTGTTGTGTTACTCTGCTATTATTTACACTTCCACTTTAGTCGGAATTGATATTTCATAGGCTGAGGACGTGATTATATAAGTAGTTCACAATTTTCATTGCAAACTTTTTTTATTAAATACATCATGGACATCATGCCTCGTAAAGGAGCTAAAATAATCGCTTTAGGCGAAAACACTTCACTTACTGCTAGGCAGATAGCAAAAGCAGTTGGCGTCGGGAAATCCAGCGTTTCACGGATCATAAAGCTGCATAAGGAGACAGGGTACGTGGACACGTCCCGTAAAGGACATTGTGGAAGAAAAAGAAAAACCACCCCTAGAGATGATAGTTAATTCGAAGAATTAGTATCATAGACCCGAAGAAGACCAGTGGAGACATCAAAAAGGAGATAGCGTCTCATGGGGTTAATATAGATGCTTCCACCGTACGTCGTTGCCTTCTGGAGTGTGGCCGCCGGGCTCAACGTCCCTCCAAAAATCAGCTTTTGACACCCGCTATGAAGCAAAAAAGGCTATCCTGGGCAAAGAAACATCGAGACTGGACTGTGGAGAATTGGGAAAAAGTGATATTTTCCGACGAAACCCACTTTGGGGTGCATGGCTATAGGTTAAATTTCGTCCGCCGCTCGCCTGGAGAATCTCTTCGATCCGGCCACATCCAGTAATCCCCCAAACACAAACCCAAGGTCATATTTTGGAGATGTTTCACAGCTTCCGGGCCACAGACGCTTCACCCCATTGAAGGAATGATGGACAGCAAAAAGTACATAGGCGTTCTGGAGGCGAAAATGGTCCCAACAGTGCAGAAGCTATTTCCTAACGGTGATGGGGTATTTCAACAGGATCTGGCTCCATGCCACAATTCTAAGCTTGCTAAGAGCTTCTTTACCCAGCAACATTTGAAGGTATTGGAGTGGCCAGGAAATTCACCCGATCTAAACCCCATTGAAAATTTGTGGGCCATTATTAAAGCGCGCATATCCTAAGATGGATTGCACGACGAAAACCAAAATGATAGAAAGTGTCATGAAAGTGTGGTACCACGACCCTGAAGTGAAGGAGATGTGTGGAAAGCTAGTGGCATCAATGCTTGAGAGGGTGGAAGAAGTAATTAAAGCTAAGGGGGGTCACATTCACTATTAACTACACTATTAAACAAATAAATATTTTAGTTGTGTCTTTGTTGCTGCATTTTCCTATTGTCCCAACTAATTTGCACACTACTGTAAATGAGTTTCAGCATTAATATGGATCAACTTTCAAACATATATAAGTCGACTGCAGTTCAGAAACTTATAAAATTGTTGAAAAAGTGTTTCCCTGCACTTCAATTTCTACATATATATATTTAACTATAATTCTTTCGTTCCGCTTCAGAAACCCTCTTTTTTCCCATAGATTCAGAACTTGTAGTAAAAGTTTCAGTTTTTCACAATGACTGACGATACATTTCATTTGGAAAGCAATTAGAAGAAAAGTATTGAATCCATAAAACATTTATATTTCTTTATATATGCACGCTTCAACAATAGATAATTCATGAAAAAACACAGCGACGTAGTGAAAATAACCTTAGTAAATTATTTCTAATTATTTTTGAATATAAATATGAAGGTGATAGCTTTGCAATCCGCTCTCATCCAACAGCTTCTTCAGGTTCCATGAGAGCAATTGCTCTCAGTTGGAGAAACACTATTCAAAGCGACATTCTGTACTGTTCACCTGTTGCTATAGCAACCTACATTTTGATTTCAGTTGGAGAAACACTATTCAAAGCGACATTCTGTACTGTTCACCTGTTGCTATAGCAACCTACATTTTGATTTCAGTTGGAGAAACACTATTCAAAGCGACATTCTGTACTGTTCACCTGTTGCTATAGCAACCTACATTTTGATTTCAGTTGGAGAAACACTATTCAAAGCGACATTCTGTACTGTTCACCTGTTGCTATAGCAACCTACATTTTGATTTCAGTTGGAGAAACACTATTCAAAGCGACATTCTGTACTGTTCACCTGTTGCTATAGCAACCTACATTTTGATTTCAGTTGGAGAAACACTATTCAAAGCGACATTCTGTACTGTTCACCTGTTGCTATAGCAACCTACATTTTGATTTTACTAAGATGTAAGTAACCATGACGAGCAAGGTTCGGTTTATCGGATACCAGTCTAAAGAATTTAATTTATTCTAGATCAGTCTATTATTTTCAGTCTTACATTCGAAAAGACGTCAACTGTTCAGATCATTTCAAAATCTTTTGGCTTTGAAATAAATTCTATTCTCGAAATAGAGAAAGAGAAGATGGAGAAAGACGTTGAAGAGGATGAAAAGTGAACTATTAAGCATCTTCCATGCTCAGGATGAGGAAGAGAATTTTCTTTGCTGCACCACCAGTCATAAAATTCTTTCCTCCACAACAGAATCTCCATCAGTCATCTCTCGACAGCGTTACAAATAGCTCAGCAGAGTTATTATGAGCCGACACCTTTCCACTGCCAAAAGAGGCTGCGTGGCCTTCTCCCATCCCACCTCGCAGCCCCATTCTGTCGTTCACAACAACGGGCAGCTTCCCGTCGCGTGGACATCATTCTTTTGGAGTTTCCCGGTGATGTACGACTTTTGAGGTTCTTAAAAGCGTCTGCTATTTGCAGCCAATTTGATTCCTGATGCCACCTTCTTGACTTCCAAAATCGCTCTTTCTTTCCTTAATACGCTTTATTTTTATATGTTAGATTTGAAACTTTGAGTGGCAACAGTTCCAAGGCACAGATTTTCGTGATGGAGACAAATTTACTTTTGAGATTGTTGCGAAATTATTAAAATCAATATTTGAACTAAAGGATAATATATTTTTCAGAAAATAATTCAAATACGACTTCTAAAGATTTTAGACTTATTGAGAGGTAAAAAAAAGAAACGCATTCTTCCACTTATAGAACATTTGAACCAGGGCTAACTCAAATGATGGCCAAAGAACGTTTTTGATCCGTTAATGTGCAAACTGGGTCATTCAAAATCACGAGCATATCCAGGTGGACTGCTAGAAAAATAAATAATATTTATTTATTTTCACAAAAAAAATGTTAATGGGCAGTTTTACCTCTGAGAAGCATTTTTGCACAAAGTTTAAGCACAAAACACAGTTTAAGAAGCTAAACGGACACTAAGAAAGACCAAATGGCTCAGAGATGAACGTGAAGGAAGTAGGCTAGTCAGCTGTTAGTAAACAAACGGAAGCCTCTGTCAAGGCCATCCACTGCGTTCTTTATTCTGCATAAAATGTAGTTCTTTAACCAGAAGGCCATGGTTTAGCGCCCCCTGCCCAATTTAGGGATGAATAGTGTGGGTTCAGAAGTGGTAGAGACTGCATAGACTAAATCTTTGCGCTTCTATAAATACTTGAAAAATGTTTAGAATTTCAAAAATCTATGGCTACTTGCTTTGTAGATTTGAAGAAGGTTTTTATTCTGTTGACCGCTCTAATTTGTGGTTAATTGTGAGATTGCATGACATTCCTGATTAGTTAATTAACATAATGATGGCTCTATGAGAGTGGGTATGGCTTACAGCGATTGGTTTTAGCATTGCTATTTCCCATGGCCGAGTGGCTAGCGCGCTTGGCTATTGATCTAAAGGACCTGGGTTCGAACAGAGTTCGGTTAACAGAGAACGGTGAACAGAGAACAGGTTCGAACAGAGCCGGGTTACCCGGCTTAACCCTGAAAGGGTTAAGCCGGGTAAAGGGTTAAGCCGGGTAAGGCATGGCTGCTTGTGTCGTTTTTCTGCTGAGGTCCTGCCATCCTCACAGACTTTCTACTATGGCATATAAACTGACAGGCTCCTGTCACACCTCTGTGGCAAGCAGCTGCTTGAGAGGGTATTTATTTATTTTTTTTTTTATTTTGTATTACTACTTGGCTTTCCTGTTAATTTGTTATTGATTGCATTACGAGAAATTCCTTGGAAGGCAAACACTAAGACTTTATATATGGTCTAGGGATATGAAAACATCTGACTTAGATTATGGTGATAATTTGTCCCTTTTGCAAAAAGATGTTGAACATATGAAATCTTCTATGAAAGCTGTTAGCGAGACTGGCAATAAGATAGCTTTAGTAATGAACAGAGAGAATGAAAGGGATGAAAACTGGCAAGGTGGAAGATTCTCCAGTATATTTGAATGGATGCGCGCTGTTAACCCTTTCACGACTAAGGGAAACATTTTTCCCATTTTAAAATTGGTGATTGTCGTATTTAATTATAACCTTATCTGCATTTTTTATACAGAATGTCAAAATAGAACGTATGCCGAACGCAATTACGTAAACGGGAACGTTTAGAAAACAAAAACAGAACTGTCAGGACGCATAATATATGTACTATGTGCAATGTCCATCTTTGCCTCACTACCAAAAGAAATTGCTTCGCAGAATATCATAATTAGCACATCATTTTGTATAGTAATTTTATTTCATAATTTTGTATTATTTTAGTTAACATTTTGTTCTAATAAACCAATAAATAAAAGACATTGCATAATAAGCCTAAATATAATTTGTGTTACCTTTATAGTCCATTGGGAAAAATATTTCCCATAAAATTCCAAAAAACTACACATTGTTATGTATTTTTCTTATGATTTTTATTTATTTTACGTCTAAACAAACTAAAATAAACAGTTACATACTAATATTTACTCTTAGAAACCTTATGGTCCTGAAAGGGTTAAGCAAGTCTCATTTTATTGAGAGTTGGGATACTTATTCAGGTAATGTACAACATAAGATAAACAGGAGATTGGCATTGTTGCTGGGATCTTTAAGGACTTCTAGAGATTATGGGAAAAGATGCGAGTTGGATGTGATGGATAAATTTTGGTTGTTGAATTGATTAACTAATGACGAGTGAGCGATTGACTTTATAACAACTCCTACTGTAGCAAAAGCCTCTAAAAACTTAAACTTGCGAAATCCAAAAACGAAAAATGGAATCCCTACTCTTCAAAATTTACTCTCGTGAAAACAACCTCCAATTTGCGACAAAAATTTACCTCAGATATTTTCCCATGACTCATTAAATGATCATTATTGACACAATGTAAGATTAAGGAATAACTGATATATTATACGTAGACAGGAAAATGAAGTAATTAAAATACATTCAGTCTTGAATTTGAAAAAAACTGACTACAGAATTTAGAACTTAAACGTGCATATAATAATGCATATCTTTCCCAAAAATAATGAAAAATTAATGACATAAACATTTATAAATATTACCATTATTTAACATGAACCTTTAATAATTTATATTTTAATACAAGAGAACTGAAGAAACCTTATCTGCTATAACACTACCAAACATATTGCTTTGGTGCACCACGTGTGGCAATTTCTAGAAAGGAAGGCTGATTAAGAAATCCATACTTTAATAGACGTCATCTGCTGCTTATAATTTTGCAAGTCTTTTCTTTCATTGCTTCCAAAAGTAAATGCATCGAGTGAGCAAAGTATGCTAATCGTAACCCCAAGAGAAACATCGCAAACCAAATATCTGCGTCTCTTAAAGCAGTTTTGAGCGAGGGTTCTTCTTTGGAGTCGTTTCACAGTGTATCTTTTTATTCTTCCACATTTTTTTTCCTTCAAAAAATGCAGAGTGAACAATGTTCTCTACCATTTTCCTACATGTTCTGGAAGAGTTCAGCCCTCACTGCATTTGCCGGTCTTTTTCTGAGAATCAGAATGCAGATTCCCCCGTTCTGTATACGTTACGAAAGGCATTATTCGGCGTCAGCCGCAGCTAAAACGTTTTCGTCGGGCTCCTCTCTCTAATGTGGGTCATCAACACATCTGCCGCGCTTCGCCGCCCCAGCCCAGCCAACAGAACGGCGGCCAGAAACGAAAGCTCTAATGCGAGTGATATCGGAATTCCGTGTGTTCTCGCGCCTCGATACCTGCTTCCGTTCTCTATAATTAATCAGCTCTGTATTACAGAAAGCAGCCAGCTTCTGCTCCGTTACGACACTATGAGGCTTTTGCTAGTAAATAATGTCCATCGGAAATGAAGGGTAAAAAGATGCAAAGTGACCGTAGAGAAATTGTTAAGTATTGTAGAAGGCGACATTGGGCAATGGGCGTTTCAGAATCTGGAACAATTTAAAATTAAGGTCATTAAATCTTTTTCACCTTGGAGAATGAATAGACAGGATGGGGTGTTTTACCTCTGAGTGGTGGGGGAGTTGGGGGGGGGGTCAGTCGGTAGCAGCCCAGGCTCGTATTCTGCAGTTCTAAGGTTCGGGTCCCGCCTGAGCCAGCGTTGAGGTTTATCTCCGATAAACTCCCTGCCCTCGTTCAGAAAGGACACCGATTGGCTTGGAAAGGACGCCGTCCGTCGGATAGGTTGTTAAGTTGTAGTCCAGTGTGCAAGGAGAGTACCTTATGCATGTTAAAGAACACGCTGCACGGACTTGATAGGAGGCTACCATCTGTCTTCCAACAGCTGTCCAGTGGGTCCCCTCCCCCAACCTTCTCTGAGACTTCGGGGTCTTTGTGACCTGGCCATTTAGCTCATTGTGTGCAAAAAAAATGCTGCTCAGAGGTAAAACAATCCATTCCAAATCCTCTGAGCGTCACTTTTTGCATCCATTGGATTAAATGGCCAAGTCACAAGGATTCCAAGGGATCAGAGAAGGCTGGGGAAGAGGATCCAAATCAGCCAAAAGAGATGGAAGTCTCCTGTCAAGACCATCCAGAGTTTAACATGCAGAGGGTATGTTCTCTTGCACAGGAGGGAGTCACGACTTAACATCCCATCCGACGGATAGAGACCGTTCTACGTCCATTGCTTTTCAGCTAATCTCTATCCTGCCATTTTATTTTTAATGAATAAAATCTGAAATTTAATTACGTACTTTATTAATTCATTGGAAAGGAAATGAAAATGATTAGTGGTTTAATATAATCGACTACCTGTCATTTCAGATTATTTGATGAACAAAGTCTGCATTTCCCTGAGCAGCTGTTTCCTCTGTCGAAAGCTGATCAGGCTCGAAATCTGCAGTTCCCAGGTTAGATTCTCGTTTGTGACATCCCTCCCCCCTCCACTCTGCCATTTACTATATACAGTAGGTGATTCTTTTGCTGGCTTTAGGAGGAATTATTGAAGAACAGATTCCTTCTGATATTTACACCAGCACCTTCGGAGCAGCGGCAGTCAACAGATTGCTTGTGACCTATGTCGTCAGTTCAACATCTCCCCTCCCATTTCCCACCCCACTGAAAGCAGCCTATGTAGACATCTCATCTCCTTCCTAAATAACATCTTCGTATCCTTGCATCCTCGTGTCTCATCATTTCCCGACTTCCTGCTCCTTAGCGAAGATAACAGGGAAACTGATGATCTTTCATCTCCATCCACAACACACATGCATTTAGTTCTGATCGATCATCCCTGCGATGAATTCATATCACATCCAAGAGTCCTACATCTCTCTTCGCGTAGGCTTCAGCCAACAATCTCGGAGGGGAAAATCTCCCAGAGCGATGTTTACAGCTTCCACTGATCCCGTTCACATCGTTGGTTGAACCGAAACCGTTCAGGGCCTTCCAGTCTCTGTAATGATGACGGAGAAAGTTTAACCTGACTCATAAATCTCTATTTGCCCAAGCTCCAACTTGGTCCTTCCCAACTCATTATGAGTCGCGTTATGTGTTTTCAACTTCGCTAGTTGGCGGCAGCAACTTTTCGCAACTTCTGAAATTTGCTCGTTTCGTTATTAAATGAACATGACGCTGATGTCGCCATTTCCGAAGCAAAGGATTCACTTGCGGCGTGGAGGATGCAGACGCCAATTTACTAAACGTGACCTCTTTAAAGTAATGAAGCGGTCGTCATAGTGATGGGAAGGTCATTGAAATGTGAAATCCTTTATTTAATGCTTTGAGTGAAAAAAAGATTCTTAAACAATATACAGAAGCAATCGACAGATGATTTGAGAAAAGTATTTTGAATGAACTTTTGAACTTTGAGCAGAACATTCGATGTTAATGGATTGTTTTATCTCTGGGAGGAACTTTTTTTGCAAGCTAGGGGCCAAATCGCCGGATCACACTCTTCTCGAACTTTTTTGAACCCGTGGGGTCTTTGTGACCTGTCGCTTTAGCACATTATGTCCAAAAAATAGAAACTCTAGAAGATAAAAATCATCATTTGCGTTTTTCTTTTCTGCTACATGTTATAATTATTATATTTACTCTAAGCTTTATCTATCTGTTTGTCTATTATTAGTCTGCCTGGGTATTATCTTATATCATTTCTTTATTTTAATCTTAGGTCGAGCGGTGTGTTGTTTGATAATGGACAGAAGCAATGTAACTGTAAAGCATTGATATTTTTGCTGTCTTTCGCTTCGTGTCCCCTTCCTCGGGCAAAATTCCCCGCCCTGCCCACGGTCAGTAGGGGACACCGATGGGCTTGAAAAGGCCGCCGGCCTTCGGATGGGACGTAAAGCCGTTGCCCCGTGTGTGGGAGAGCCATACCCTGTGCACGTTAAAGAACACGCTGGATGGCCTTGACGGGAGGCTACCATCTGTATCCCAACAGCTGTTCCAGTGGGTCCCCTCCCCCAACCTTCTCTGAGCCTTCGGGGTCCATGTGACCTGGCCATTTAGCCCATGGTGTGCAAAAAAGTGCCGCTCAGAGGTAAAACAACCCAACCTCTTCCTCCGCTCATTGCATCGACCGACAGGCTCGCATCAGATCACGTGGCAAGTGACTGCCCGAGGATAACTTTTCCCAATCTTATTTGTGGTACAAGAATATCCTAAAGATCTGGCAATTCAGTTTGGTGTGCTGCGACTTCATCAAAAAAAGTTTCAATTCTTAAAATATACGAATGTTAGACTAAACATGTGAATATCTTAAACAAACATCAATTTAGTGTATTGTTATGCAGGGCAGTCATAAACGGCTCTTTTGTCTTCAGTCGGATTAGAGACATACGGAGTAAGGATCTTCTACAACACCAAGGGGCAGAAAAATTCAGAAGAACAATTGTCGACATTGAGCAGACGCGGTCGCCTTATACATCGCCTCGTAAGGCGAGTTTGCGAGAGCATTCGCTTCAGGTGCACATCTTCCGTTGCAAACGCTCGCTCTACGTGAAGACAGCTGCGCGCGTCGATTGTTTATTTCTCTCTCTCCTCCATCTTCCGGTCGTTCATTGCTGCGCACGTGATGTTTCGTGTCGGGGAAATGGAAATGACGTTGGGCCACGGCCCATTGCACGTGGGCGCAGTGGCCATGCAAGGAGCGAGAGGCGCAAGGAGCGAGAGCGTTTCGCCATCTGGACTCGGGGATTGTCTGCAGCAACTCTATCTCGCGACATTTTCTCGTCCCAAGTTCAGTTCATGGTCCTTGCACGCAGCAGAAATGGAGGTGGAAACACAAACTGAGCAAATCCCAAACGAGTCATCCAAACTACGAAGAAAAATCTCAACCTACTTAGCTGTCAGATTACAATTTTTTTTTGTAAAATTCTGGAAATTATTCAAGTAAAGTGTTCAGAATAGCCTCACGAATATTTTTGCTGGGAAGTAATATTCTCGCCGTTTCATGGCCGAGTGGTTAGCGCGCTTGGCTACTGATCTAAGAGACCTGGGTTCGAGTCCCAGGTAAGACATGGCTGTTCGAGTCCCATTAAGACATGTCTTTCTGCTGAGGTCCTGCCATCCTCTCAGACCTTTAACTTTGCCATATAAACTGACAGGCTCCTGTCAGACCTCTGTGGCAAGCAGCTGCTTGAGGGGGTATTTTTTTAGTAATAATCTAAATGTTCAGCTTACAAGGACCAGAGAAGTTTCTGCCGGTCTGAGGATTGGTATCAGATCCACTGGATATCGCTTTCAAGAACAATTGGAATTTCTCGACAAGTCGTTTGAATTGTTTTCCTCGTTCGACGCTTTTGGGCTCTAAAATCAGGTTAGAAGGTTAGAAGCACACCAAAGTATTTAAGGAAAGAAAGTTGGGTTGTTTTACCTCTGAGAGGCACTTTTCTGCACACATTGGGTTAAATGGCCAGGTCACAAGGACCCCGAAAACCCATTGAAAGTTGGGGAAGGGATTCACTGGACAGATTTTCTATTATATGTAATAATAATAATGTTAGGAGACAGATGGAAGCCTCCCATCAAGGCCATCCTGCGCGTTCTTTAACGTGCACAGGGTATGGTTCTCGGGAACACGGGGCCACTGCTTAACGTCCCATTAGACGGACGGCGTCCTTTCCAAGCCCATCGGACTCCTACTGACATCGGTGTCCCCTACTGACCGTGGGCATAGCGGGAAGCCACGGAGATAAATCTCAAAGCTGGCCTAGCTGAAACTCGAACCTAGGAACCTGCAGATTATGAGCCTGGCGCGCTACCGACTGAGCCATCCCCGCCCCCAAGAAAGGAAAGAAACTTTAATTTTTTTTTCTAATGCTCTTTGCATTCGCTGTCGATTTTAATCGGCTCTTAAGCTTTTAATACATTTCATGGAATAAATTTTTACCAACACAGATACCCAATATTTTTGAAGAAAACTATCAATTTCTCTGAAGGCAGATGTCATACCACAGTTTCTACTTAGAGAAGTTTATCAGCTGAAATTCATTGTTCTCGCAATAAAAGCCCCAATGCATAAAGGCCTCCAGATATGAAACTTTAAAATTTATTAGATATTAAAATGAGACGGGAATCTTAACTGCATTTGAAAAACCAAGTGCACGTGAAACTTTCATGATTGCTTCTTCAATCTTAGAACTTCGCTTTTGGAATTAGCCTGAAAACAAAACTAAAAAAAATAAGCCTGAGATAAAAGATCCTATTTAAAGTGATCTTTGAAAAGCAATTTCCGTTTTGATTTATTGCCTCTCAAAGGCAATTTTTTGGATTCGCCTTTGGAGCTCAATCTTTAACTCCATTTGATGCAATGGAGAGAGAGGAGAGCAGAGCAGAGAGTTAATTTCCACTTGTGAAGAAAAGAGGAGTGGCCGAGCCTCTGCCTCTTAGACAAATGAAGACCAGATGTACTCGTTGAGTGGATATTAATTGAAAGGTAGAAAGATAAATGGACACTCTGATGTTTAAGAGGCATTAGCTGCAGAATTCGTTGCATCGTTAATAAAGCGATGTAATATCGACCAAGATGATTAAACATTACTATGTTGTTCAGAGCAGAGAAGCTCAGTTAAGATGTGCTTTATTGGGGTTGTTCAAACATTTGGAGGAATGGTATCCTATTACAAAGCATGATTCTATGCCATCGGCTGTTGACACTGAAGTTGAAATCTGATTTCATACACTTCTTTAAAAATGAAGACTGGATTTATCGATTATCGAAAACCAAACTAAATTACTAAATTTCTTCTTAATTATGTGGTTAATATTGTGTTGAGGTCAGGGAGTTTATAAAGTTGTCAAACTGTTGTCAAGAGATGCGTCAACTTATAAATGTTAAATACCACTATGTATATGTGATATACTACTACAAATGTGTATTTTAATATATATGATGTAGAGAGCAGGCTCTTAGAGGGTTAGGTTGCGTTGCTGAATTTTCCCACGAATAGCAAATCCACTATTCTCAAGCCTAAAGTCTTCTCAGAGAATAAAGGTTCGATGCATAGTAATGAGGGGGCGGCGGTGGCTCAGTCGGTAGCGCGCCAGGCTCGTAATCTGTAATTCCCAGGTTCGAGTCCCAGCTGGGTCAGCGTTGAGATTTATCTCCGCAAAATTCCCCGCCCTGCCGGTCAGTAGGGGACACCGATGGGCTTGGAAAGGCCGCCGTCCGTCGGATGGGACGTTAAGCCGTGGCCCCGTGTGCGGGAGAGCCATACCCTGTGCACGTTAAAGAACACGCTGGATGGCCTTGACGGGAGGCTACCATCTGTCTCCCAACAGCTGTTCCAGTGGGTCCCCTCCCCCAACCTTCTCTGAGCCTTCGGGGTCCATGTGACCTGGCCATTTAGCCCATGGTGTGTAAAAAAGTGCCGCTCAGAGGTAAAACAACCCAACCCATAGTAATGATACAAAAGGGGAAATCTCCAGAAAAAATAGGAAATTTTCTAGGCTTTTTCTCCCTCAAAATGCAAATTATTTTGCAGGCTTCTTACCCCCCAGAAAGTTAAGCCCTCGCGCCCTTCATCCCTCACGAAAATGCCGTTCCTCTCATTACTACAGAGACCCTCTACATAGTGAATGTTTGTTTCAACTTATTATTCTTCTGCACTCAAATCGTTGCCTGTTTTAATTCGTTAAGCGACGTCCAAGCTGTACGTCGCTTTCAAGAACATATCTCGTACATTACAGATATTGAAATAATATGATAATGAAGTTACAACACGAATAATTGTGATTCTGTTATACCCAAAGTAAGTAGGTGAATGATATTTTCATTAAAGGGTATCACTTAGCCATCAACTGAGAACGTCAGATTTATAATGCAGAGAGCTGTGCTGCATTTTCAGATAATTAACCTCAAAGTTCTCCTTGATTTCCTTGGAAATAAACTACAAGTTACACATAAAGGTTTGAGAATCTTTTTACTAAACACCTATATTAAACAGAGTTGTAATTTAGCGATTCATTACCTTCTTAAACGAACACATATTCAGACGCTGAAGCCTTGCAAATTTTGTCTTTTCTGGAGGCCGAGAAGAGCATCTCAGTGATGGAGACTGTAGGAGGAGAGAAGCCATTCAAGCTCTGAGACAACCTAAGGACAAGTTTCTGTTTCCCAAACCCTCAATTGCAGGATAAAGCGTGACTTGTTAATGAGCACTTCCTGTCTGGCTGTACACGGAAGGGCTCGACAGCTAACACGATAATGCATCCGAACTGCCACCTTCTGGCTCGTGAACTTTTTTTTTTTGTTTCTTCGATTCGTGTCGTTCGAAACTTATCGGCAAAGGAGAAAATCGAGGGCGGGAAGCCAATTGCAGGGAGAGAAATTTTAATCTCAACTCTGCTGCTGAAACATTTATCAGCGAAAATGAGAAACGCACTTTTGCATCGAAAGAGTCTGCGCTGTTGCTTTAGAGGTTGGGTTGGGTTGTTTTACCTCTGAGCGGCACTTTTTTGCACACCATGGGCTAAATGGCCAGGTCACAAGGACCCCGAAGGCTCAGAGAAGGTTGGGGGAGGGGACCCACTGGAACAGATGTTGGGAGACAGATGGTAGTCTCCCGTCAAGGCCATCCAGCGTGTTCTTTAAGGTGCACAGAGTATGGCTCTCCCGCACATGGGGCCACGGCTTAACGTCCCATCCGACGGACGGCGGCCTTTCCAAGCCCATCGGTGCTTTAGAGGAGAAATGAAGATGAGACACGAATTGTTCTTGTCGAGCTCATTCGGCAAATTAAGGTTTGGAAGAGTTACAAGGAAAAGAGCATTTTTGTTTTCAAAATCGGGCTTCATGGTTCAGTATTATGTGGCATTTGTAGCTTGAAGTAATTAGAATGCAAGAATGAAGTGATAAAGGAAGACTTAGTTTTTAATTCAATTTGGAATGACCGCATATCCCACATTGAGAACCCCTAATTTAAAGGGGTTCTCGCGAGGAGTACAATTCAAGTTTACGACTACAATCTGAGTGGAAAAACGTTATGAAGTTAAAAGACGAAGAAAACAATTGCCTCCTATGGCGGCTCATAATTTAACGACCATTGACTGGAATCATTTTATGAATTTTTATGTTACCGAGTAAAGCATAAATTATGCCGTTAGCCATAAATAGTCGCGGGCACAGGTCAAAGGTGAAAATTTAAAGGAAAAAATTCACGTGACATTTCTATAATAAGTTTTATATTTCCCAACCAATTGATTGGGGGATACCTCCACGATCATAATCGGAAGTTGCCAGGTTTATGTCTCATCTTTGCCAGCTTTGAGATTTATCGCCGCAAACCCTCGCCCTTCTTTCAGTGAGATAGGGTGCCCTGATGGGGCATGGAGAGGTCGCCGTCCCTCCCAATGGAACATAGAGCCGGGGCACTGTATAAGCAAGACAACCATAACCTGTGCTTGTTAAAGAACACGCTGAATGGCTTTCACGTGGAGGCTACCCAACTATCTCCTAAAACTTGTCCAGTGGGATCCCCCTCCCGCTTCAGCTCCCTCACACCTTGGGTTCTTGTGACCCTAACCATTTAACCCATTGTGCGCACAAAGATGCCGCTCAGGGGTAAAGCAACCTACTCGTTCGTTTATTTTTCTGTTCCTTTTTTAAGCATACAAATACTTTATTTTTATTTTAATGTTACGTTACAGGTTTCCCACATTTTCCGAGGCCATATTTTTCTGCCTCTGTCTCGATATGTGAGTATCCTTGATGTATACTCAGCCTAGACCAAACAATTGATAATTTCCATGTCAACTCCACTGAAACAGCAAATTCAATACTTCAAATTTTAAATAAGCTTTTAATGGGAAATGTGACTGAAAATCATTAAGGGCCTACGTTAAATGTATCTAAATCTTGAATTTCAAAAATATCCAGTCTGTCTAAAAATCTCTGGAAGCTGCAATACATAATAGCGGCATTTCCAGTAAAATATAAAAAACTAATGAATATTGAAAGAATTATTTACAGAAACTTCTAAAATGTACACTTATTATAAATATGATTTGATATAATAATTATTAAGTTTTAGTTAACTCCTGAGATAATTTCTTGTGCCTTTCATAGTTTTCTTTAAATATTCAACCTTCTACAATTCTTTAAATTAGGGGTTCTCAACGTGGGGTATGCGGTCAAATTTTTTAGGGTACGCCGTGAGAGCTCAAAAGTCGCTAGATCTAGTAACAAGTCCATTTAACTGATTACCCAGTAAAATGTTTATAACATTATAAGATTTGTTAAATTGTTTATGTCATTTTTTGTGTTTATCGATATGTGTAATTCATGAATACAAAATTTAATGTGTGTATATATATATGTTTTATTTTATTCCCATTGTTATACTATAACTATAGTTTTATCTATCTATACAAGGGGTACGCCAGTTACATACACATTTCCAGGGGGTACGTGAAGCATAAAAGGTTGAGAACCACTGATATATATGTTTTATTTTATTCCCATTGTTATACTATAACTATAGTTTTATCTATCTATACAAGGGGTACGCCAGTTACATACACATTTCCAGGAGGTACGTGAAGCATAAAAGGTTGAGAACCATTGATATATATGTTTTATTTTATTCAAATTGTTATACTATAACTATAGTTTTATCTATCTATACAAGAGGTACGCCCGTTTCATACACATTTCCAGGGGTTACGTGAAACATAAAAGGTTGAGAACCACTGATATATATATATGTTTTATTTTACTCTCCTTGTCATTGTTATGTTTTATTCCAAATGCCATTGTTATACTGCAACTATAGTTTTTTCTATCTATACAAGGGGTACGCCAGTTACATACACATTTCCAGGGGGGTACGTGAAGCATAAAAGGTTGAGAACCACTGATATAAATGCTTTATTTTATTTCCATGGTTATACTATAACTATAGTTTTATCTATCTATATAAGGGGTACGCCAGTTAAATACACATTTCCAGGGGGGTACGCAAAGCATAGAAGGTTGAGAACCACTGATATATATGTTTTATTTCATTCCCATTGTTATACTATAGCTATAGTGTTATCTATCTATACAAGGGGTACGCCAGTTACATACACATTTCCATGAGGTACGTGAAGCATAAAAGGTTGAGAACCACTGATATATATGTTTTATTTTATTCCCATTGTTATACTATAACTATAGTTTTATCTATCTATACAAGGGGTACGCCAGTTACATACACATTTCCAGGGGGTACGTGAAGCATGAAAGGTTGAGAACCACTGATATATATGTTTTATTTTATTCCCATTGTTATGCTATAACTATAGTTTTATCTATCTATATAAGGGGTACGCCAGTTACATACACATTTCCAGGAGGTACGTGAGGCATAAAAGGTTGAGAACCACTGATATATATGTTTTATTTTATTCTCATTGTTATGCTATAACTATAGTTTTATCTATCTATATAAGGGGTACGCCAGTTACATACACATTTCCAGGGGGGTACGTGAAGCATAAAAGGTTGAGAACCACTGATATATATGTTTTATTTCATTCCCATTGTTATACTATAACTATAGATTTATCTATCTATATAAGGGGTACGCCAGTTACATACACATTTCCAGGGGGTACGTGAAGCATAAAAGGTTGAGAACCACTGATATATATGTTTTATTTTATTCCCATTGTTATACTATAACTATAGTTTTATCTATCTATACAAGGGGTACGCCAGTTACATACACATTTCCAGGAGGTACGTGAAGCATAAAAGGTTGAGAACCACTGATATATATGTTTTATTTCATTCCCATTGTTATACTATAACTATAGTTTTATCTATCTATACAAGAGGTACGCTAGTTACATACACATTTCCAGGAGGTACGTGAAGCATAAAAGGTTGAAAACCACTGATATATATGTTTTATTTCATTCCCATTGTTATACTATAACTATAGTTTTATCTATCTATACAAGAGGTACGCCAGTTACATAAACATTTCCAGGGGGTACGTGAAGCATAAAAGGTTGAGAACCACTGATATATATGTTTTATTTCATTCCCATTGTTATACTATAACTATAGTTTTATCTATCTATACAAGGGGTACGCCAGTTACATACACATTTCCAGGAGGTACGTGAAGCATAAAAGGTTGAGAACCACTGATATATATGTTTTATTTCATTCCCATTGTTATACTATAACTATAGTTTTATCTATCTATACAAGAGGTACGCCAGTTACATACACATTTCCAGGGGGTACGTGAAGCATAAAAGGTTGAGAACCACTGATATATATGTTTTATTTCATTCCCATTGTTATACTATAACTATAATTTTATCTATCTATACAAGGGGTACGCCAGTTACATACACATTTCCAGGGGGTACGTGAAGCATAAAAGGTTGAGAACCACTGATATATATGTTTTATTTCATTCCCATTGTTATACTATAACTATAGTTTTATCTATCTATACAAGGGGTACGCCAGTTACATACACATTTCCAGGAGGTACGTGAAGCATAAAAGGCTGAGAACCACTGATATATATGTTTTATTTCATTCCCATTGTTATACTATAACTATAGTTTTATCTATCTATATAAGGGGTACGCCAGTTACATACAGATTTCCAGGGGGTACGTGAAGCATAAAAGGTTGAGAACCACTGATATATATGTTTTATTTTATTCCCATTGTTATACTATAACTATAGTTTTATCTATCTATACAAGGGGTACGCCAGTTACATACACATTTCCAGGAGGTACGTGAAGCATAAAAGTTTGAGAACCACTGATATATATGTTTTATTTCATTCCCATTGTTATACTATAACTATAGTTTTATCTATCTATACAAGAGGTACGCCAGTTACATACACATTTCCAGGAGGTACGTGAAGCATAAAAGGTTGAGAACCACTGATATATATGTTTTATTTCATTCCCATTGTTATACTATAACTATAGTTTTATCTATCTATACAAGAGGTACGCCAGTTACATACACATTTCCAGGGGGTACGTGAAGCATAAAAGGTTGAGAACCACTGATATATATGTTTTATTTCATTCCCATTGTTATACTATAACTATAGTTTTATCTATCTATGCAAGGGGTACGCCAGTTACATACACATTTCCAGGGGGTACGTGAAGCATAAAAGGTTGAGAACCACTGATATATATGTTTTATTTCATTCCCATTGTTATACTATAACTATAGTTTTATCTATCTATACAAGAGGTACGCCAGTTACATACACATTTCCAGGAGGTACGTGAAGCATAAAAGGTTGAGAACCACTGATATATATGTTTTATTTATTCCCATTGTTATACTATAACTATAGTTTTATCTATCTATGCAAAGGGTACGCCAGTTACATACACATTTCCAGGGGGTACGTGAAGCATAAAAGGTTGAGAACCACTGATATATATGTTTATGCAAAGGGTACGCCAGTTACTACACATTTCCAGGGGGTACGTGAAGCATAAAAGGTTGAGAACCACTGATATATATGTTTTATTTTATTCCCATTGTTATACTATAACTATAGTTTTATCTATCTATACAAGGGGTACACCAGTTACCTACACATTTCCAGGGGATACGTGAAGCATAAAAGGTTGAGAACCATAGCTTTAAATGCTGGACGAATATCGTTGGAAATCAAGATTTTGATAATTTGATTGTAACCTTTATCTGAAGTCACTGTTTCCCATTAAATCTTATTTGGAAAACATTTATCTTATGAACACGATTTTTTTAATGTACTTACCTTATGTTTTTCAGAAGTTAAAGATTATCGATTTTGACTTTCAACTGTCATAACACGGAAATTCTCTGGTTTTTTATATTGTTTCATGGCAATTGGATAATTATTTTCTTTAAAAAATAAATTGGATAATTGTAATCTTTAAAAATAAATTGTACGATTACATTTTTTTACAGAGATGCATCAGTTTATATTTTTTGTGTAATGCTTTTAAGATGACAGATGAGAAAATCTTCTTGTATATTAAATTGAAACATATGTAGAAAATTCCTTATGGAATTTTTCATGGTCTGTCGAAAACTTAATTTTCTGTGCCCATATATAGGCAATGAAAAACCTATGAAAAGCTCTGAAATCGGCTAAAGACTTAAAAAATATCACGTCATTGAACATTAAAACGAAATGCTTCACTTATTTTAAACAATATTTAAGAATAATTAAATAAAGGTTCTTTGACATCTAGAAACGTTTCCAAAATTTAATCTTGATTTCGTGAGACTCAGTGCATATTCTGAAACGGTCATGTTCAAAATATAATCGATAAACACAAGCTTCTTGCAAATATCTAAAATATCTTTTACTGCATTCAAGCCATTTTGCATACAAAGCACACTCTAATTTTATTGCAGATTTTTGCTTTTCCGTAGAAGTTCGGCAATGCACTACGACTCTTAAGTCGAATCACTCTGCTCAAAGTGAATAACAATCAATGAAATAAAACACTGCCTCGTTCGAAAAAAAATGCCATATGTGAATTTCCATTTTGTTGATGTCCTGGAAAGGTTATTCTGAGATTGCAGAACGAGCCAGAGCTTCTTTGTGCATCAGTTTCTTAGCAACGGATCTCTTTGTGAAGAAGTGTGGGTTTCAGAGCAAAAGTCCTTTCTCAGCATAAAAGAAACGAAGTTTCCAGTCAGACTAGGTCTTGCCACCTCCTGTGCAAACTGGAAAAGATAAAATCAACGAAATGTCTGCTCTGAGCATTCGTATCGTCTTCGGTGCTGCTTTGTATGCAAATATGATTTACTCTCTCTCTCTCCCTTCAACGATCTATCTCTCTCTCCGAGATGAGGCCCATTACTCTCGTGGAAGATAGATTTCGTGTTACAAACCTGGTTGACTTCTCCCCACTTTGTTCATTTTTCAGAAAAGGATGAGTTGATCGTGTAAGCTACGCAAAGGATGATCTTTTTAACAATGAAGCTAAAATCTCTTCCTAGATTAGCAATGACCTAAATCTCTTCTTAATGTACAGGATGCAGCATATAAACAGAAGTAAATATCTCCAAATATTAAACCAAATCTATATTAGATATAGCATTGAAGCCACTGTCCTTTTATTGATTGTGGATTTTGTTGATTGCGTTGATTTGTTGATGTGGAGGTTGAAGCAAAGGGGGCCATAGTCTCCACTTGGAGAATTTTAATAACCAGAGAAAATAATAAACGTATGTGCATACGTGTGTAGCGCATATATTTTAAAGGAATATTTTTAGAAAACACTAGAAAGGAATGAAAAACCATTTCCTTTTTGCCTGATATAATTTCAAAAATTAATAATCCTAGAACAGTCTTTGATGCATTGAGGTTCAATGCAAACGATTGTCCATCCATCTCGCCTGAACTCTAATTTTTTATATCAGGCGAAACTTCGACATTTCCATCATTGATATTGATTGCGCACTAACTCAAAGGTTTCCATTCAGAATCGGCATTTTTTGCTTAAAGAGGCATTCGTCTTACCTATGAGTGTATGCAGTAGAACAAATAGAGTCAACCATTGAGATTGAAAATTCATTATGATTATGAAGATTTCTCTCCACAGAGAGTAAAAATCATAAAAAATTAAAAGAGAATAAAAAAAAAAGAAAAACTAAAATGTTTGACTGAAAGGAATTAAGTTCTGCTTCGAGTGATGACTCATGACCTCCTGATAACATGCCACGTGCTCTGACCACTGAGCTATTGAGAGCTGAATCTTTTTTTCCCTAAATTGTCACTGCGAGTGCAGTCCCCCCCCCCCTGCACCTCGTCGGTTCGTATCTCACTGGAGAGCCCCCTCGAGGCAAAACTTAATTTTTGTCAGCAAACGTTTACAGGAATGTTACCTGTGATTTTTCTCTGCTAATAAAATAATTGATTTTTTTATGCCACTGGTTCCTATTGAAGGATATCTCTAAGCCATAGATTCCCAACGGGGGCGATACCGCCCCCCAGTGGGCGCTGGAGTCTTCCATGGGGGCGGTAGCGGATCCAGAGGCAAATGGGGGGCGTTGAGGCAGTCAAGAGGGGCGGTCAAATAAATAAATAAATTTAATGGAATTTCCTGTGACAACCTTTTTATCTCTTCTATTCTGTGGTGTCTTCCTGGTGATTCTGGTCATCCACTACCTCATCCGTCATGTACAGTTTTTCAACTGCAGCTTGGACAATAAGTTCCCTGCTACCACCTACTAGCGTACTGGTACGTCTGAAGTCGACTGAGATGCTCTCAAAAGTTCTCTTCAAGATCACAGAGTGTATATAAGCTTCAATATGTTTTCCCACTCCAAGTCGCTTTGAGTATGCTTTATGGTACGTAGTTACAATACCATTCCACGTCAGAACATAAGGTATAATATTAACATTACACTTGTGAATTAGGCTCAACTCATTAGCCAGCAGATCATACTTCCTCTTCTTTTCAACCTCTACTCTCTGCAGGTTATCCTGAGATGTTATTCCTACTTCAATAATTGTAATCTCATTCAATACCTTAGCATGCACTACTATATCAGGCTTATTATGTTGGACATGTGTGTCCGTCCTGATAGGCAAATCAACCTTGATGCAATAATAATATAATAATAATAAATTTATTATATTTAATATTTTTTTATAATTTTTTTAATATAATAAAATACTTTGAAATTACCTGTTTTCATGAATAAATATTTTATCTAGCTATTAGGTATACTTATACCTAATTTGTTTTAGTTTAGAATAGATTGACTGTGACAAGTCCTTGCAAGTTGGTAGGCAAACACGCGGTTCATGCAATTTAACATGTTTCGACAAGAATATGGGAGCTTGAAATGACTTGTTTACGGAGCAAGTGCGCCGGCATCGCAAATATACAAGTTAATGCGTGCACAAAATCAAATCTATAAAAGCGATAGCTCTAGGAATGTTTTATTATTTTTATGTGCTTCGCCGTGATAAATAGTCGTGAGTGATAAGTGTTAGAAGTCATTATAAACATTATTTTTATAAATCTGTTGAGAAGTTAATTTGTATTTGAAAATGTCTGAATCTACATCTAAAAAGAAATGCCGGCAGTACAGTATTGAATATTTGAAATATGGATTTACGTACTCTCCTACAAACCAATCATTACCTATGTGTTTAATTTGCCGAAAAGTTTTTTCAAATGAAGCTATGAAACCTTCTAGGCTACAAGTGCATTTAAATAAAATGCATGCTGATAAGAAGAACAAAGATTTATCCTATTTTAAAGAACTGGAAAAGCAATATTTAAAACAGCCAACTATGTCAAACCTTTTTGCATCGTCTTCTAAACAAGAAGATGATGGACTACGAGCCTCATATAACGTTTCATTGTTAATCGTAAAAGCAGGAAAACCACACACAATTGGCGAGGAATTAATTTTGCTGGCAGTCAAAGAGATATTAAAAACTGTTCTTCATCATAAGACACTGTCAGATATCATCAAAAAAATTCCTCTCAGTAATAATTCAGTGCAAAGAAGAATAGATGAAATGGTAAAAGACGTTGAAATATCATTATGTGATTACTTAAAGACTTGCAAATTTTCCATTCAACTCGATGAATCAACTCTACCAAATAACGAAGCTCTACTCTTATCATACGTACGATTTATAAAAGAAGAAAAAATTCATGAAGAGTTATTATTTGCTAAAAATTTGGAATCTAATACAAAGGGAGAATCTCTATTTAATACCATGCAAAAGTTTTTTCAAGAGAAAGAAATTCCTATTTGCAATATTTTGTCTGCTGCTACTGATGGTGCTCCAGCAATGACAGGGCGTCATAAGGGTTTCATAGCGCATTTGAAACAAGCAGTACCAAATGTACTCGCTGTACATTGTATTATTCATCGTCAGCATTTGGTTGCAAAAAATTTGAATGAACGTCTGCATACGTCGCTCCATTACGTTATTAAAGCAATCAATAAGATTAGAAGCAATTCATTGAATGACCGATTATTTGGTAAGCTTTGTAATGAAAATGATGAAGATTACAATCGCTTGCTACTGCGCACAGAGGTACGTTGGCTCTCTAAAGGTGTTTGTCTGAATCGTTTTTTCAATCTATTTGACTCAGTACTGGACTTTCTTGAAGACAGAGACGAAAAATTGCGCGAAAACCTGATTACGTCAAAAAACGACATCGCTTATTTGACAGACCTGTTTAAAATATTTAATCAAGTTAATTTACAATTGCAAGGTGATGAGTTGAATTTAATTAAAACAAAAAACGTCATAGCTGCTTTTGCGGGAAAACTTCTTCTATTCAAACGAAATCTAGGTAGAGGTGAATACAACCATTTTCCCACATTATCAGCAGTCTCTGCAAAACCGGAAGATTTACTTACTTACTGCCAACACTTGGAAGTTCTTCATGTTGATTTTACGGAGCGTTTCCAAGATATTTTAAACATGAATATACCGAGTTGGGTTTTAGATCCTTTCGCAAACACAGATAGTGAAGAATCATCAAATTTGGAAGAGGAACTCTTAGAACTCACGACTAACGAAGGACTCAAAGTAAAATTCAAACATGGATACCAAGAGTTCTGGCTTCAAAAATCAATACCAGTTCTCTACCCTTGATTGTGGGTAATAGTACAAAAGTTTTTAATCGCATTTCCTTCGTCCTATATGGCTGAGCGTGGATTCAGTGCAGTAGCTAATTTACTGTCAAAGAAGAGGAACAGACTACACATCACTGAACGTGGCGATCTGCGATTGATGTTAACGAAATTGGAACCCGACATTAACAAATTGTTAACACTCCACCAGCCTTAACCATCTCATTAAATTATTGTGTTATTAATTAATTAATTATTAATTTATTATTAATTTTGTGTTTATCTCATTATTTTTTATTTCTTATTGATTCTGTGTTTATTTTTAAAATTTTAATAAACAATTTTATTGTACATTTGGTTGTCATTTTATTAATTTCTGCTTTATGATTTTTAATAGATAAATAAACAGATAAATTAGGTACAGATAATATGCAACAATATTTTAATATTTCATATAAAATTAACTATTATGGACTAGGGGGGCGTTGAAATTTTTGTTCTCTTCTAAAGGGGGCGATGGTCCAGAAAAGGTTGGGAATCACTGCTCTAAGCGAAGGAAATAACCTCGATGATGAAGATTTCTCTCCACAGAGAGCCATTGGCCATTGAGGAACGATGTCTCAGCAATGATTGCCAGCAGCCGAATCGCCATTGGGACAAGGTACCTGGATTCCGTTTTTCACTCGGAACCATTTCCCATGGTCAGAAAAAGGAACTGTTGCTCTTGGATAGGCGGTCGTTCATCCGTCTTATGAAAAATTAAGTCATGATCCTGTGGGTGGTAGCGATCCATACTTTATGCATTGTGCCGAATGCCTCTGACAAGATTCTTATCAGCTCTTAACAGATGCCTAGCGAGTTCCCTTCCAAAATACGTTCTGGACATTGGGTGTTGTACTAAAATCAAATATTTATCCCATTGCGAAACAAAATGGTCTTTCAAAGGCGAAACAGTGTTAAGTGAGACATCCTAGCAGTGATATATACGAATTTCATTTACTTTTCAAGAATTTATTTCAAATGCCTCAAAAACGAAGGTTACACTCCAATGGAAATCGAGTACCTCCCACTCCGCCTTGTTTTTTAGATACGGGCCTGCTCAATTTTATTCTGAAATTTTGGAATGTTGCTAAGATCTTTCGGAAGCTGGTTTTGATCTCTTCCTTCTTCAAACTCCTTCTCAATGGTTTTTGCAGTTTTCTTCCCACCCATTTGAG
This sequence comes from Ryuthela nishihirai, assembly GCA_038380435.1. Classification (NCBI taxonomy): domain Eukaryota; kingdom Metazoa; phylum Arthropoda; class Arachnida; order Araneae; family Heptathelidae; genus Ryuthela; species Ryuthela nishihirai. The sequence continues at coordinate 74,553,445 of JAWZYU010000010.1, forward strand.
ACCGATGTCTGTGAGGGCTGATGTCTATGAGGCTGATGTCTATGAGGGCTGATGTCTATGAGGCTGATGTCTATGAGGCTGATGTCTATGAGGGCTGATGTCTATGAGGCTGATGTCTATGAGGCTGATGTCTATGAGGCTGATGTCTATGAGGGCTGATGTCTATGAGGCTGATGTCTATGAGGCTGATGTCTATGAGGGCTGATGTCTATGAGGGCTGAAGTCTGAGGGCTGATGTCTATGCGGTGTCTTCTGATGATGTTACTCAAAATTGTTAACAATGGATGTTGGAGGTTTGCTGAGTTATCACATAAATAAGTCTGTGGCATATCATCAAGTCCAATTCTAGTCTTCTCCAAATTAGTATGCATATATTGAGTTTTGTCAGCCATTTTTTCATATCACAGATTAAAAGAGCCTCGCAGTCCTATAGTGAACTCAATCATCTTTGCGGCCTTTCCAATGAGCGGATATTAGAGATTATGTAGGTAGATCACACTGGTGAATTGTAGAATCATACTAATGGCTGATCGCGAAAATTATTACAGCATACCTTTCATAAATACCGAATGATTAATCAGAGCTTGAGCAGTCAAAAGATCAGAATCAGACATTTCGCCTTTCATTTCTTGTTTTCTTTTGGCTCTCTTAACTAATTCCCTCTCTTGTTTGCTTTTCCCCTCAAGAAGAAAAGAAAGAGCAAACCAAGATCGTTTCTAAGAAATGTGTTTCAGTTCTGATTGACACTCTCACCTCCTTCCTTGGAACTCTCTGAAGTAACACCGAGAGACATCGCGACAGTTCTTGGCAGCGAAGAGTCATTTTTCAATCATTAGTAGCACTTGCGAGACAGCGAACTGCGTAAGTCACCACTAACCTGACACGTTTCCTTCCTCCTCTGACAAAACCTTAATTTGATTCCTCGTCCTTCGAATGGCAATCCCGTCGCCCCTTGATGATAACGCCTGGTCTCGCAGAAGTGCCAACTGAAGTCGAGCCTCTCGGAGCTCTGCATTATCTGGGGCAGTGACGCTTGTTCGTGTCTTTTTTAAACGTTTTGTTTTATCTTCTGACAGAGAGGAGAATTTCACTTCGTTTCTTGTGGTCAAAGGCGAGGAAAAGCAAAACAAAAGATGTGACGTTCCACTTCGATGCGTGGCGGGAATTGCAGAAGAATTGTCTTTATTTTCATCATTTACCAAACAATGGATCTTTTTCTCATCTTAAAGGATTGTTTTATTACATATCATAATAATCTACTATATTGTCGCTCAAAAAAGTATCCAAACACTACGGTTGATTACAAAATTCAGAAAAAATATCTGGCAACGATTTTTTTAGAAATTAGTGATCTGGCAACCTTCGTGTCACGTGAATACAGAATTCAGGAAAAATATCTGGAGCGTGTACAGCAACTGTACACGCTCCAGTTTGCTGTGAACGGTAACTGCACACGCTCAATATTTCTGTGAGTGAGCCCACACGATCCAGGTTTTTGTGAGCTCACACGATCCAATGTGCTGTGAACATTAACCGCAACCGCTCCAGTGTGCTGTGAACGGTAACTGCACACGCTCAATATTTCTGTGCGTGGGCCCACACGATCCAGGTCTTTGTGAACTCACATGATTCAATGTGCTGTGAACATTAACCGCAACCGCTCCAGTTTGCTGTGAACGGTAACTGCACACGCTCAATATTTCTGTAAGTGAGCCCACACGATCCAGGTCTTTGTGAACTCACATGATTCAATGTGCTGTGAACACTAACCGCAACCGCTCCAGTTTGCTGTGAACGGTAACTGCACACGCTCAATATCTCTGTGAGTGGGCCCACACGATCCAGGTCTTTGTGAGCTCACACGATTCAATGTGCTGTGAACATTAACCTCAACCGCTCCAGTTTGCTGTAAACGGTAACTGCACACGCTCCATATTCATTGCATTATATATTCATACGCATTATATATATTCAAAAAAATCCGAAGACTATGGTTGATTACAGAATTCAGAAAAAATATCTGGCAACGATTTTTGACCTTCGTCACGTGACACGAAGGTTGCCAGATCACTAATTTCTAAAAAAGCCGTTGCCAGATATTTCTCCTGAATTCTGTAATCAACCATAGTGTTCGGATACTTTTTTGAGTGACTGTACATTTTAAAGATTTTCCGTTTCATTAAGAACTCTTAAAAGGTTAGAGTAAGGGCCGCCAAATTCAGTTTGCAGTTTTCTCTTATTATAACATAAAGTAAGGTAAAGTTTGTTTCTGCCAGAAGTGTGAGATGTTCCCAGAATTAAATAAAGTGGTTCTTAGATTATATAATTCTTTAGATGTGAATCTGAGTAATGAAACCTCCTAGGCAACATTTAACCGAGAATTAAAACTGTACTTACTCAATATGTTTGAAATTGAGTGCTTTGTCACATTTCATTAGCATCATTCTCTTTCGCTGTATTTTAATATTAGTGTAATTTTTTTCAGTTTTCAGTTGCTTCAGTGTATTTTATTTAATAGCAAAGGAACATATAAACGTAATTTCTCTTTCAGTGTGTGTATGTTAATGACACGCAACTTGAATATTTATATAAGTTAAGAACATGAATTATATATTATACTTGTTCCATGAAACTTGAGGGGGGGCGGGGGGGGGCTCATTCGGTAGCGCGCCAGGCTCGTAATCTGTAGTTCCCAGGTTCGAGTCCCAGCTGGGTGAGCATTGAGATTTATCTCCGCAAAATTCCCCGCCCTGCCCACGGTAGGTAGGGGACACCGATGGGCTTGGAAAGGCCGCCGTCCGTCGGATGGGACGTTAAGCCGTGGCCCCGTATGCGGGAGAGCCATACCCTGTGCACGTTAAAGAACACGCTGGATGGCCTTGACGGGAGGATACCATCTGTCTCCCAACAGCTGTTCCAGTGGGTCCCCTCCCCCACCTTCTCTGAGCCTTGGGGTCCATGTGACCTGGCCATTTAGCCGACGGTGTGCAAAAAAGTGCCGCTCAGAGGTAAAATCAACCCAACCCATGAAACTTGAACGGATCGGTTGACCTCTTGGTTCCAACTAGAAAGAAGATATTTGCATTTTTTTTTATGTGTGTGCTTTTTATGTACTTTCCTGTACTTTATTCTAGTTGAATAAAGGTATTATTATTATGAAAACTAAAGAGAAAAGAGATTTAACGCAAAATCAAATCCAGTCCAACAAAATATGGTCTAGTGCTTTGTTTTGGGATAAGTAAATCAATGTTTAAGGCATGAAAATCAGAGAAAATTTCATATTCGAAAACAAATTAATTGCAGTTCAGTAATAAATTATCTTAGAAAAACGTTTTTTTGACAAGAAACGTTTGAAATAATTAGTTTAAAAGAAATTGGTTGTCCTAAGTGGGATTCGAACCCACGTCTCTTAGAAGAATGCCAGGCGTCATAACCGCTAGATCCACTGACTTCCACAAAGAGACAATCTCGTAATCTGTAGTTCCCAGGTTCGAGTCCCAGCTAGGTCAGCGTTGAGATTTATCTCCGCAAAATTCCCAACCCTGCCCACGGTCAGTAGGGGACACCGATGAGCTTGGAAATGCCGCCGTCCGTCGGATGGGACGTTAAGCCGTGGCCTCGTGTGCGGGAGAGCCATACCCTGTGCACGTTAAAGAACACGCTGGATGGCCTTGACGGGAGGCTACCATCTGTCTCCCAACAGCTGTTCCAGTGGGTCCCCTCCCCCAACCTTTTCTGAACCTTCGGGGTCCATGTGACCTGGCCATGTAGCCCATGGTGTGCAAAAAAGTGCCGCTCAGAGGAAAAACAACCCAACGTTAAAGAACACGCTGGATGGCCTTGACGGGAGGCTACCATCTGTCTCCCAACAGCTGTTCCAGTGGGTCCCCTCCCCCAACCTTCTCTGAGCCTTGGGGTCCATGTGACCTGGCCATTTAGTCCATGGTGTGCAAAAAAGTGCCGCTCAGAGGTAAAACAAGCCAACCCTTAAAGTATCCCTAATAAATCTTTTAATCTCCATTAGTGTTCCATTAATATAACATTAAACATGGTATAATGCATTTAATATAGTTTAAATGACGCCGTAAAATATAGCCGTTTTAATATAGTTAAATGACGCCGATAATTTTAATGAGAGGCAAGGATGCCTTGCTCTCCTTGCCCGTCCCCCCTAAAAAATGCATGAAATATCCCACACATGAGCTATTTCACGCATTCTTCAAGAAATATCTTTAAAGATCTCTAAAAGAGAAAATATTATAGTGCAATGGAATCGCCATATCTCCCCTCCCGTCTTTACTTTTTTCTAGATTCTCGCCTGAGTGATTTTTTTAATTATACTGATTTATATTCCTGAATTTAAGATAATATTTGACATGTGCAACTTTACTAACTTGGTTAAGTTAATGACTAGATCATTCATTTTCCGTTTCGAGGCATGGCTCTTCTCAAACGTTTGACATTTTAATTCCTACTTTCAGAAACTTAATGCGACCCATTACTATGTTTCGAAGTTTCATGCGACTCACTTTTGCGAAAGGTTGGTGACTCCTAAGATAGAGAATGGGAAGTAAAATTGTAATCACCTATTCAAGAGAGCCATCACTTACATCAGTGTTTTTCAAACATTCCGCCAAATACACTGGTTTCCATAAATTAAGGAAAATCCCTATGTTAAGTCAATGGGAAGCTAACGTCAAAGCTCTCTAACTTCTAAAATAAGTTTTTTGTTTTGAAAAATGTGATTGCAGATAAAGATCTCAATCAAATAAATCAATATCTCGATTTTCAACAATATTCGTTCAGTATTTAATGAGTTATGGAAATTGACTACAGAAGTTAATTAAAACTTAGTAATAAGTAATGTGTCAAAGTGTTTAATAAATCTGTATTTTAGAACTTTGTGTAAAGAATTCTTTCACTATTCTTCAATATTGTATAAGTTTTCTTAAGACTGGTCTTCCTGTTGTTAAATATTCAAACTTCCATAACTCATTAAATACTGAACGAATATTGTTGAAAATCGAGATATTGATTTATTTGATTGAGATCTTTATCTGAAATTACATTTTTCTAAACAAAAAAACTTATTTTAGAAGTTATAGAGCTTTGACGTTAGCTTCCCATTGACTTAACATAGGAATTTTCCTTAATATATGGAAACCAGTGTATTTTATCTTGGCATTAAAAAGAACTTTAAATTTCGCGAATATTTCAGAAAAATGTCACAGCTATTTAAAACAACATATATCTCTTGTAATATTGAAAAATATGAAGTTGATTACATCATAAAACCTTTTTGTTAAAGTGATAATAAAACATATCAATCTTACTGTCGTGCGATCTTTTTCATTATTTACTAGGAGTCCCATCAACTTGAAAAGAAGATAGAAAAAAAACTACCTTTGATTCTAAACAAACAGGCTGGATAGTTTTGATGGAGGCTTTTAACAAAATTTTAGAAAGTGCTTTAATAGAGCAGGTGGACTGGTTCAGTCGGTAGCGCTCCAGGTTCGCAATCTTCACTTCCCAGGTTCGAGTCCCACCTGTAGCAGCATCGAGATTCATCTCCGCAAACCCCCCCCCCCCCACACACACACACACACACTACCCTCGGTCAGGAAGAGGACGCCGATGGACTTGGAAAGATCCCCATCAGTCGATGGGATGTTAAGCCGTGGCCCCATGTGCAGAAGAGCCATACCCTCTGCACACTAAAGAACACCATGGATGACTTTTATGAAAAGCTACCACCTGTCTACTAATAGCAGCCCAGTGGGTCTCCTTAACCTTCTTTGAGACTTGGGGTCCTTGTGATCTCGACTACTGTGTGCAAAAGAAAGTGCCGCTCAGAGATAATAACGACCCAACTTTAATCCAGCTGTCCTCAGTTCTTGTGTTTTCCTCAAAAGCAGAACAACAACTGAAAAAAAGAATCAGATAAAAGCCTTAGAAATAAAAAAAATATATTATTGCCTTTTACTCATCGCAATACGAATAACAAATTTCAAACACGATTTGCATCTTTAAGTAGTCACTGAAATTGAATAACTATGAACTAATGTTACGAAACACAAAAATGAAATTGCTACCTTTTCTTTTTCTCGTTAAAGCCATTCGCTAAGACCTTTAAAAAGTGCAAGAGGAAAAGGAAACGAAAATAGACTAGACATCAATTAAAAAGAAATCCGCTCTGAAAATGAAATCAATTCTCTCTTTTCCTTTTCGCAGTGGAATTTAACCTCTCTAATTTCCTTAAAGGTGATCCAGCTGGAGGAATTGGAGAAGACGCTTCCAATTGACTCTTACTGAGAGTGGCAATTCTCTCTTGATACCCTCGCGCTCACTAAGCACACTAATGGAATTGAAAACGGAGCCAGAAATCAAGAGTGCTTCCACTCTGAGGACGTGTGTCCATCAGACGCCAAGAGCACTTCCAGAAGAGGGATGGAGGAGCAGGGATTGCTCTCGGATCTTTGCTCACACGGGTATCGACTGCAATGCTCTTTTTTTTTACACGACTGGAAAAATAAAAGGACGAACATTCCTCCGATATTGAATTTAATTTGTGAGGAGGCATTTAACACAAAGAAACACGATGTCACGTTTCAGGCGATATTTCAATATGAGTAACTACACCAAGAGGTAACTAATTAACTGAATGTGGTGAAGAAACCAACTGCTGTGCGCGAACAAATGACGTGGCAGGGCAACACCCTCGAATCAGCTATTCCAGCTGGACGACAAGCAAAAAGAATGATCCAGTCTTCCTAGTGATACAGATTTAGTATTGATCTCACTTCAGCGAAATTTGGAACATCACAGGTTTCCACATTATCTGCTGGTAATGTTTCAAATCTTCTTCTGTACATGCTTGTTCTTTGAAACTTTGAATCCTTTTCTTTTTTCATCTCAACTTTCGTTGATGGTCGTTCTCGACATTTTGTGATTTCCTATTTTCTTAAAACTTGGAAGACTACTCAACTAAATTTCCAAGAGGGCCTATTTGGTTTTAAATTGATCTTTTCGGAATTCAGTCATATCTTATTTAGAACAGAGAAAATATTTCAGTCTCTAAAGATACATGCTTTGAGAAAAGTTATTCACCACTCACTTGTGCATCGGTAGCGCGCCAGGCTCGTAATCTGTAATTCACAGGTTCGAGTCCCAGCTGGGTCAGCGTTGAGATTTATCTCCGCAAAATTCCCCGCCCTGCCCACGGTCAGTAGGGGACACCGATGGGCTTGAAAAGGCCGCCGTTCGTCGGATGGGACGATAAACCGTGGCCCCGTGTGCGGGAGAGTCATACCTTGTGCACGTTAAAGAACACGCTGGATGGCCTTGACGGGAGGCTACCATCTGTCTCCCAACAGCTGTTCCAGTGGGTCCCCTCCCCCAACCTTCTCTGAGCCTTCGGGGTCCTTGTGACCTGGCCATTTAGCCCATGGTGTGCAAAAAAGTGCCGCTCAGAGGTAAAACAACCCAACCCAACTCACTTGTGCAAATGGTAAGACGCATTTAGAAATTGCATAACTTTGAAAAAACGATTTTCGTGGTAAAATGTCACTGAAGATTGAGATCTTCATTCTCATCTCTATAAATTTTGATTTTCATCTGTTTATTAATAGAAGTTATCTCCAGTTTAATATTTTTCTATAAAAATCTTATTTTAAAAGTTTGGGAACTTTGGATTTTTTCTTTCCATCAGTTGGGTTGTTTTACCTCTGAATTACACTTTTTTTGCCCACAATGAGCTACATGTCTAGTCACAAGGACCCCAAAGGTTCAAATAATGTTGGAGGGAGGGAACCCACTGGACAGCTGTTCGGAGACAGACGATACCTTGCGTGAAATTCATCCAGTGCATTCTTTAGCATATAAAGGATACCACTCTTCTGCACCTGGATCCATGGCTTATCGTTCCATCTAAGAGAAGGCGGCTTTTGGAAGCTCATAGGTGTCCCCTTTGTAACCGAAGATAGAAGGAGAATTAGATGAGATAAATCTAGAACAGTTGGGAGTCGAACAAGAGAATTTCAAGTTATGAGCCTGGCGCGCTACCGACTGCGATATCCTTGCCCCTCTTTCCACTAGTACAGTGTCTCGCAAACTGTGTGCCGCGAGAGATTCCAAGTGTGCCGCGAGAGATTTTCAAATTGACACTAGATATTCGAAAGATTTCATTTTGACTTGACTTGTGTTATCGACGTGCTTTAATAAAAATCTTTCAGATTTTATCAACTGGGATCTTGTAAGTATTTATCAAGCTTTTTCCAAATTTTGGTATTAATTTTTTGATTATTTCAAGCCATAGAATGGACAAATATTTAAAACAAACACCGAGTTATGAATTAAAGAACGAGAGCAAATCTTCAAGTAAAACCAGGCTGATGACTTCAACAAAGCGCAAATATAATGACGATTATATAGAGTTTGCTTTTATTCTTTTTTAGGTGTGCCGCGGAAAAAAAATTACATTCAGTGGGCCGCAGAAAAAAATTAGATTCAGAGTGCCGCAGAGTAAAAAAAGTTTGCGAGACACTGCACTAGTATAACTTGCGAGTGATACATAACGTTCCAAGTACATATATAAATTATCCACTCTCAATAAGTAAAAGAAAAGTCACTCATTGGAAGTATCCCAAAAATCTGAAAAATATAAAGACATAAATCACATTACTTTATCCTAAATGTGTTCTATATTTTTTACCAATAAATATTCGTAGAATTCCCGCGCCGATGCAGAATTTATCAAAACCTAGATCTATGTTTGAACTTTTATCCCAATCAAATAAAAATCCTATTTCAAACTGTTTGTCCTCCTGGTTCCTAAAAGCAATTATGATTTACATTTGGACCTTCCAATAAAGTGGTCAAATTGTCTCAAAAACATTTAAATCCAAATGAGTAAAAAGAATTACGTTTAAAAAGTCTGGCTCAGCAATAAGAGTAATCCTCACAATCCTAGAGCAAACATTAAATGGACATTCCTCTTCACACAAAAATGCTATTGGGAAAAAATCTCTAATTGCTTAAAAGCCTTACTTTTCTCAGAGCAAATTCCGCGATATATTCATTCTGAGGTCAGAAGACACTAAAAACAAGAAACTCCAGCAGAATAGGAGTTATTTTCCGTCAACCTTATTTTTTTTATCCTCAATCTGCGGCCACTGTTTGACCTTGAGTCTTAACCCGTTGCCAAGATAGCGACTTCCATTGTGACTACGCTTCATTGGATCATCTCCATGGTGACCTCTTCCTTCTCCCCGGGCTCCTCATGAGCTCAGTTACGACAGAGAGATGCTTTTGGGAGAATTCTTTCTTTCCATAAACCGCTGCCATTCTCAAAAATAGTTGCCCTGGAAAGAGAGATTTCTTCTCTTCGCTCTCTCTTCCCTCGGCCATTCCTTCGTGACACGTGACGTGATCGTCGTGTCCCTCGAGCGAAGGATTTCTCTCTATCTCTCTCTCCCACACTCAGGCAGAGTTCCTTCTATTCAGTTGCTGCCTGATAGAAAGAAAAACAAACAGAAAAATTGCTTGTTTTCTTCAAGCAATTCTTTTTTCGTCATTTTTTCTTGCCTATTCTTCGACGGCATAGATGAAATAAAAACAAAAAAAACAGAATCCTAATTTCCTTCTGCATTTTCCAAAGCGAACTGTTGTCATCCGTCCGTTGTCTCTACACCTTTAACTTTTTTTTTGGAGATAAATAAAAAAATATATATTTTTGGATTGGATAAGTGCCGACGAAATATCAGGATTTGCATTTTTCGAATCTACTAACAGTTTCAACTTCCACCGTTAAAAGCAGCTAAAGTTGGAAAATTGCAAAATTTTAAATGACTGTTGTAAACCATCTGCTCATGCTAAAAATTTTATATTCAGATGGACGAGTATGGTGATCAAGAGTTTTTTATTGGCGGAAGTTATCCCCCCCCCCCCATCCATATGAGAGGTTGGTCAAAGCAACTTTTTTTTTGTTTTAAGAGATAGTGGAAAATTATCTTGTGGATTTGAGAGGTACAAATGAAATATTACCATTTGCCTCTTCCCAATCCTACTCATCTCCTTAAAATTCCCCACCCTGCCCACGGTCAGTAGGGACACCGATGGGCTTGGAAAGACCGCCGTCCGTCGGATGGGACGTTAAGCCGTGGCGCCGTGTGCGGGAGAGCACGTTAAAGAACACTCTGGATGGCTTTGACTGGAGGCTACCATATGTCTCCCAACAGCTGTTCCAGTGGTCCCCCTCCCCCAACCTTCTATGAGCCTTCGGGGTCCTTGTGACCTGGCCATTTGGTGTGCAAAAAAGTGCAGCTCAGAGGTAAAACAACCCAACCAGAATCATACTCATTCATTAGTTCGAAAATCTACTCTTTCAGGGTGGAAACGACGGAAAATGCAAATTCCATTTACTTTGAATATGAGCATTCTATATTCGCCAGAGAGGATATGTATTTTTTTTTAGATTTTTTTTAGAATAACGGGCTCTTCTTGTTGGAGGGGAGGCAGCCCACTCCATACAAAAAAAAACCCCTCTAAGTTTAATTTCCGTTTCAGCATTACAGGTGATGCTTTTATGTAATATTGTTATTATTTTTAATAAAATGCTAACGAAGTTTTCATCATTAACAGCACTCAAGTGGCCCACTCTAAAGCAATGAACGATTTCTGCTAGTGCAAGCTATTACTTTGTAGACTCTAAGAGAAGAAAAAACAGGATTCGTAAAGAGAGGAGCGAAGAAGAGAGGGTGTAAGACAAAGAAGTATGTCATCCTAAAAAAACAGTGAGATGTACGAGTTGTGATATCAGTAAATATTAATTATGTCAACTGATTTTAATAGTACGTTAGAGTAGATTGTGCTTATAATGAATCCAGGTTTTGTCTCTGATTATTACAGTTGCTCAAAAAAGTATCCGAACACTATGGTTGATTAGAGAATTCAGAAAAAATATCTGGCAACGATTTTTTTTAGAAATTAGGGATCTGGAAACCCTTATGTCACGTGACACGAAGGTTGCCAGATCACTAATTTCTAAAAAAAATCGTTGCCAGATATTTTTTCTGAATTCTCTAATCAACCATAGTGTTCGGATACTTTTTTGAGCGACTGTAGGTGGTCATATTATTTTGATACTAGATTGTAGACTCTAAGAGAAGAAAAAACAGGATTCGTTTTTAAAAAACAGGATCGTGTGGGCTCAATCACGGAAATATTGAGCGTGTGCAGTTACCGTTCACAGCAAACTGGAGCGTGTGCAGTTACTGCCCACGCTCCAGTTTGCTGTGAAGGTAACTGGAGCGTTTACAATTGCTGTACACGTTCCAGATATTTTTTCTGAATTCTGTAATCAACCATAGTGTTCGGATTTTTTTTGAGCGACTGTAGGTGGTCATATTATTTTATACTAGATCGTGTGGGCTCACTCACGGAAATATTGAGCGTGTGCAGTTACCGTTCACAACAAACTGGAGCGTGTGCAGTAACTGCACACGCTCCAGTTTGCTGTGAACGGTAACTGGAGCGTGTACAGTTGCTGTACACGCTCCAGATTTTTTACCTGAATTCTGTAATCACGTGACACGAAGGTTGCCAGATCACTAATTTCTAAAAAAATCGTTGCCAGATAGTTTTTCTGAATTCTGTAATCAACCATAGTGTTCGGATACTTTTTTGAGCGACTGTACATATGACTTATCTAGTTCTTGATCCGTCCATCCACTTCTTGGTTCCGGCCTTTTTTTTTGTAAACTCTCTTAGCGCTAAATTACCTGTTAATCCATAAAATTAAACTAATGACTTAAAACTTTAAAAAAAATTAATAAATTTTAAAAGTTCACGTGGAATTTAACCCTTTTGGGAGAATCTGGTGGCAAAGTAAAAGGGTTTCCCAGACGTCCTTTAATTTAAAAAACACTGGAAATGACTAAAACACAGTTTTTCAAAAGTTGTTAGTGTTATTAACGAATTCAATTAAGAAGAGCTGGAAAATATAATTTTGCAGTGAAAAAGATTTAGATTTTCTGTATTTCTATTTTAAATCAGAAATATCTGTTTTATTCAATTTAAATTTTTCATTGATCAATATCAATTTATTTTCGAAGTAAATCAACCGTTAATTAACAGTTGGTACAAAGACACATGATCGAGTGTTAATTTATTAATTTTACATTTGAACTAAAATTTAATCGTAACTTAAACTTTTAATATCAAAGTTTTTTTTCTCATTGTAAACAGGATTATTAACAACAAAAACGACTTAAGGTGAACTTCTATTCACGCATTATGAATTTTGTTAACTTTATTTTGATTTTATAAAGTGAGTTGTTTCGGATATCGATTGCGTTGTTAGATAAATAAAAAAAAAAGGAATATATGTAAATGCGATTGTAAAAACTTCCAGACTTTCGAACAAAGAATAATAAATTTTTAATAAAGGACATGCTAGAAATCTCAAAACATCATTTCGCAAGCAAAAATATTAAAAAACTGAACCATCGTCGAAATGCGAAACACGTTTTTCTGACATTTAAAAGAAAGGGAAAGAAAAAAGTGGAATTCTTTGGGAAACAATTGCGCGAGGTAAACTCTCCGTTTCTAAAAATCTCATGCAATGTAAATGTAAAAAGTCCGGTGACGCTGGAGCATTATCAAGCATCGCTTGCTGACGGGGGATTCCGAAGAGAAGAAGAATTTCTGTAATGAATTCATAGTGGCTGGAATTAAATTCACATCTGAATGAAACGGACGCGGCTCGCTCGGCAACGACCAAAAGGAGATTACCTTCACAATGAAGACTTCACAGAAGAAGAAACGGTGATGGCAATGAGCTGGGAGATGCACGTTCCGAAGCAAAATTGATTGGCAAAGGGAAACAAACGTCATTGTGTATTTAAAATGTTACTGAAAAGATGATGACGAAAGCAGGGTAAAAAAAATGAAGGGATTTGCTAATGTTTCTTACATAATTTCTTAAGACTTCGTTATTTTTGCGCTCTCCTGTGAGTCGAAGGTAATTTTGAAGATCGTAAAATGCAAAGAACGAAGAGGATTTTAGAGTGATGAATACAAGAGAGTACAGTCGCTCAAAAATGTATCCGAACACTATGGTTGATCACAGAATTCAGAAAAAATATCTGGCAACGATTTCTTTTAGAAATTAGTGATCTGGCAACCTTCGTGTCACGTGTCACGAAGGTTGCCAGATCACTAATTTCTAAAAAAAATCGTTGCCAGGTATTTTTTCTGAATTCAGTAGTCAACCATAATGTTCGGATACTTTTTTTTGAGCGACTGTAGGTGGTCATATTATTTTGATACTAGATCGTGTGGGCTCACTCACGGAAATATTGAGCGTGTGCAGTTACTGCACACGCTCCACTTTGCTGTGAACGTAACTGGAGCGTGTACAGTTGCTGTACACGCTCCAGATATTTTTTCTGAATTCTGTAATCACGTGACACGAAGGTTGCCAGATCACTAATTTCTAAAAGAATCGTTGCCAGATATTTTTTTCTGAATTCAGTAGTCAACCATAGTGCTCGGATACTTTTTTGAACGACTGTACGAATTTAAATTTGAAAGGATGCATTCATGAAAATTAAAAGAAATAAAGAAGTTTCTGAGAATTAAAAAAGAGAAAAAAAGGATGTGAAAAATGATTTGTTGCGAATAAAAAGAAGCCAAGTGACAAAAAGAGTTTGAAAAAAAAAAGGTTGATTCCTTTAATTCCTTTAAAATATGGAAGAATGCAGTAGATCGAATTACTAAATGTAGATAATGAACCTCATTCATATAGAAATACGAAATGTTCACTGATGTGGAATTTTCGCATTTATCCAACAGGAAACCAGAAACAAAGAATACGAGATGTGGCAAGAAAGGAGATTGCATGTATAGCTCACGTGATACCCCTCACCAAGCAAACGGATTCAACACTTATTAAGGCTGGCTATTTCTTCTTTGGATGTAACAACCGATCGCATGTTGGAATCGGGTGAAGAGTATCTGCGTTATGCCTGTTTCTGTAATAGCTCTTGCTGGACAATTTGGGATCGAAATCAGAGTGTTCGCCAACGAATGTGTTCATCACGACACAAAGAATTCCAATTACAACGTTCCTTCTCATTCGGCATTATCAGTGAAGCAATTTCTGGTCCAAAACCAAATCACAATGATCGAACAGCTAACGTTTGAAAGCGGTTCGTTTTGGCGTACGACAGAGCACCTGAAAAGCATCCCGGAAGAGAATTTCCAATAATGTTTAGAAGCATAAAAGACGAGAATGGAGAAGTGTCATTAAGGGCAGATGGTGAGTGCTTTGATGCGGACAACTTTTGAGTTAAGTAATTTTTCTATAATAAAAGTTTTATCGACTTAACTTCGTTTCTTGTTTGACACACTTTGTATATCATTTATTTAACAGATCATTGCTAATACAGCAGAAATTCTTCTCACTTTGTATATCATTTATTTAACAGATCATTGCTAATACAGCAGAAATTCTTCTCACTTTGTATATCATTTATTTAACAGATCATTGCTAATACAGCAGAAATTCTTCTCACTTTGTATATCATTTATTTAACAGATCATTGCTAATACAGCAGAAATTCTTCTCACTTTTGTATAGAAAGAATTATAACACTAAAACTGTGGAAGTTACCTGTATATTTCTTGTATTTTTTTTTTCATTATAAAAAATAATCTAGAACGCTACATATATTTTTGTTTTAAAAAAATGAAGAAAAACCAAGCGTACAAAAACACTTTCAGAATTAAAATCATTCAGCCACATATTTAAGGCACTAGCTGAATCTCTGTTTGCAGACTGTGAAATCCCAAACATCTGCAATTGGGTCCAAAGGGAAAATAATTTCCCATCCGATGCGTATCATCACGAGAGAATAATACAAGCTTGGTGAAAGCTCGATGTTACTCCATGTATTGAATGGATAAAAAAATTGCTTCAGCTCTTATGTGTTTGCATAGTTTATTGCTGCTTTTTTATGAATACCTACCCTAGAGTAAGAAAGTTCCTTGAGAACTTAAATTCTTGTTCATTTCATCTGTAATCTACCATCGAACATATGGAGCAGAAAATGGCCATCAATATCAAAACATATTGCGTGGAACAGATGTTCCACACTATCCGGAGAAACACTTCTTTCTTCTTCTTCCAGGTTTAATGATCAGAATCAAATGAAGCGTTCACTTCTTTTTAGAATCTTGTTCAAAGGAGCATGTCGCATTATGCGTTGGCATATCATTACGTATCGGGGACTCGTAGGCTGTGTTCAGTGAACAAAAATAGTGAATCTTTTAAGTAAAATCCTTTTAAGTTAAATTAGGCTTGAGTGCAGTTGATTTCAAGCAATGAAATAGCAATATATGACAGATGGTAAAGTCTAAATAAGAAAATAGTGATTTACATAAATTAAGGAAAACTCAGAAAAATTATGACAAACAAAAAACCATATGAAGGATTTTAATGAAATTTGATGTAAATATGAATTACAATTCTAGTTTCAGAATGGTATAAAATATTTTATACTAGAAACATTTTTCGTTAAAAAAATAACACTTATAGGAACTTGTCCAAAAATGAGGTGTCAGAATGCAGTGGGCAAAGTTCTTTAATTAGAAGTGTGGTCATCACTTACATCAATGAAGGCACGACAGCGATGTTCCATGATGTTTATGATGTGAATCAGCTCAGTAGGAAGTAACGACCATTGTTCCTTTAAAGCAGTAATAAGCTCCCCCTTTGTTTCAGGTGGCAGGTTGAGGATCTCTAGAGCATCCCACACATGCTCAATCGGATTTAGGTCGGGGGATCGAGCTGGCCACTCCATGTGAATAATGGTCTCCTCTTGAAGGTATTGCTCCACTAGTCGAGTTCTGTGTGGACGAGTGTTATCGTCTTGTAAGATGATGTTTCACCTATTGCACCAACGTAAAGACGTACATAAGGATCCAGGATGTCATCTCAATACCTTTGAGCATTGAGGCTCCCACTCGTCAACACACGAGTCGTCTCTACGTCCACCTAAGGAAATGCGACTCCAAACACACACGCTACCTCCGCCGTAACTGTCTCTGAAGAATGTTACTGGGATGATAGCGGGTACCTCGTTCTCTCCATATCAGACAATGTCCAGAATTACTCTGCAAGCAATATCTGGACTCATCTGTGAAGAGTACGGACCTGCCATATCCAGTTAACATGCTTGCGTGCCCAATTCAACCGCTCTCTCCTGTGATGTGACGTGAGGAGTATACAAATTACTGGCCTTCCAGAGTACAGACCTCCCTCATGAAGCCTTCTACGCACAGTAGAAGTTGATGCAACCCTCCCAGTGACTGCTGCAAGAGAGGATCGTAGCGGAGAGGGAGTAGACGTCCTGCTCCTTTGTGCTCTTAATCGCAGATATCGGTCTTGTACAGCGGTTGCAACTCTAGCCCTTCCTTGGCTAAACCTCTGAGACGTGGAATCATTACTAAGAAATTGATTCCACAGTCTATAGACCACAGAAGGATTCACATTCAGTCATCGTGCCACGTCTGACTGACTTTGGTCTGCTTCGAGCCAACCAATAGCTCTCCACCGCAGTTCATTTGACAAATGATGTCTCGAGGTCATTCGTAAAAAATGGCTATTTCAAATTTCTTTACTCACATTTACAACACAAAATAACAATCCACTCCAAAACACCCGTTTTTATGCCGCTACCCGATTACTCAAATTGACGCAACCGAGACTAATTTGCATACGATATGCTCACTTGACATTACTGGTTACATGAACAAGTTTGGTGAGGATTTTTTAGCGCACAATATTTTGGCGAATTATCGCGATTTTTCTCATTTTTCATTTATTTATGGAAACCAGTGTATATCTGATATTTGAAGAGAAAGCAGATTTATGGTTGGGGTTATCAATAGGTGGAGCTATTAATAAAACTGAAAATAAGAC
Source organism: Ryuthela nishihirai (assembly GCA_038380435.1). Lineage (NCBI taxonomy): Eukaryota > Metazoa > Arthropoda > Arachnida > Araneae > Heptathelidae > Ryuthela > Ryuthela nishihirai. The sequence continues at coordinate 74,570,426 of JAWZYU010000010.1, forward strand.
TTGGTTTAAACTCTGCACCTAATGCAACTGATGATACGATGCCATTATGAATACCTGACTATTTTAGAATACTAAATGCCGGAACAATTCCAAAGGAATCATCTAGACAGGATCACGTTTCCCTTTGATAATATGTTATGGAAATTAATATATCGTTTGAACAGATCATGACCCCAAATCCTTGAAAAACAAATTAGATGTGAGGCTTGAAAGGATGATGTTGATAGAGAAAAATTTAGTTATTTTGACTGGAATACATTTAAATAATAACGTACAATCTATTACTGTTATTTCACATGCCTTTAATGTGAAATAACACTAAGTTATTTCGGATACTTTCCATTATTTTTGCTAATAATCATTCATCCCTTCCACTTTTACCTTTTTAAACAGGAATTGCTGAAAACGATATTTAGCTGCGTTCTTTCTCTTTGTGCCTCTCTCTGAGTTCAGACTTTCTCCATTAACTCTCGTCACACATGGGATGTGGACCCGTATGCCGGAGAATCGCATTCTTTCTCTTTGTGCCTCTCTCTGAGTTCAGACTTTCTCCATTAACTCTCGTCACACATGGGATGTGGACCCGTATGCCGGAGAATCGCATTCTTTCTCTTTGTGCCTCTCTCTCGAGTTCAGACTTTCTTCATTAACTCTCGTCACACATGGGATGTGGACCCGTATGCCGGAGAATCGCATTCTTTCTCTTTGTGCCTCTCTCTGAGTTCAGACTTTCTCCATTAACTCTCGTCACACATGGGATGTGGACCCGTATGCCGGAGAATCGCATTCTTTCTCTTTGTGCCTCTCTCTGAGTTCAGACTTTCTCCATTAACTCTCGTCACACATGGGATGTGGACCCGTATGCCAGAGAGTCGCATTCTTTCTCTTTGTGCCTCTCTCTCGAGTTCAGACTTTCTCCATTAACTCTCGTCACACATGGGATGTGGACCCGTATGCCAGAGAGTCGCATTCTTTCTCTTTGTGCCTCTCTCTGAGTTCAGACTTTCTCCATTAACTCTCGTCACACATGGGATGTGGACCCGTATGCCGGAGAATCGCATTCTTTCTCTTTGTGCCTCTCTCTGAGTTCAGACTTTCTCCATTAACTCTCGTCACACATGGGATGTGGACCCGTATGCCGGAGAATCGCATTCTTTCTCTTTGTGCCTCTCTCTGAGTTCAGACTTTCTCCATTAACTCTCGTCACACATGGGATGTGGACCCGTATGCCGGAGAGTCGCATTCTTTCTCTTTGTGCCTCTCTCTCGAGTTCAGACTTTCTCCATTAACTCTCGTCACACATGGGATGTGGACCCGTATGCCGGAGAATCGCATTCTTTCTCTTTGTGCCTCTCTCTGAGTTCAGACTTTCTCCATTAACTCTCGTCACACATGGGATGTGGACCCGTATGCCGGAGAATCGCATTCTTTCTCTTTGTGCCTCTCTCTGAGTTCAGACTTTCTCCATTAACTCTCGTCACACATGGGATGTGGACCCGTATGCCGGAGAATCGCATTCTTTCTCTTTGTGCCTCTCTCTGAGTTCAGACTTTCTCCATTAACTCTCGTCACACATGGGATGTGGACCCGTATGCCGGAGAGTCGCATTCTTTCTCTTTGTGCCTCTCTCTGAGTTCAGACTTTCTCCATTAACTCTCGTCACACATGGGATGTGAACCCGTATGCCGGAGAGTCGCACCTCTGCGAGTTAAAATACGTGTTGGGATGGCCAATAACGAAAGGCAGCCATCTCTCTCTTAAGCATCTATCTGGTGGGATCCCCTACCCAGCTGGGAATTTCAAGTCCTTCTGACCTTGCCACTTAGACCACTATTTCTTATTATTTTCTTGCCACTTAGACCACTATTTCAAGTCCTTCTGACCTTGCCACTTAGACCACTATTTCTTATTATTTTCTTGCCACTTAGACCACTATTTCAAGTCCTTCTGACCTTGCCACTTAGACCATCGTGTGCAACCCTCAAGGGTAAAACAGCGCAGCACAATTTTCTCTCTCATTTCAATTCATGAGGTTTAAGCTAAATTGGATTGATTTTCGATTGTACAGTCGCTCAAAAAAGTATCCGAACACTATGGTTGATTACAGAATTCCGGAAAAATATCTGGAGCGTGTATAGCAACTGTACACACTCCAGTTACCGTTCACAATAAACTGCAGTGCACAAAAGTGCAGTTACTGCACACGCTCCAGTTTGCTGTGAACGGTAACTGCACACGCTCAATATTTCCGGGAGTGAGCCCACACGATCTAGTATCAAAATAATATGACCACCTACAGTCGCTCAAAAAAGTATCCGAACACTATTGTTGATTACAAAATTCAGAAAAAATATCTGGCAACGATTTTTTTTAGAAATTAGTGATCTGGCAACCTTCGTGTCACGTGACACGAAGTTGCCAGATCACTAATTTCTGGAAAAAAAAATCGTTGCCAGATATTTTTTTCTGAATTCTGTGATCAACCATAGAGTTCGGATACTTTTTTGAGCGACTGTACAGAGACTTCATTACTACTCATCGTTTAAAGCAAATACTGTTTTATACCGAGACTATTCCGTCTCAAGTGGATCTAAAGAAACACGGAGATTGTCTTCATGCTTTGTTTTGCTCCCACATCTCCTATTAGTTAATAGGTTGCCTGTCGATTCTGTGAGAAATCCGAAGCAATTTCTTCAGATGATATGCTCTTTTTTCGACGCTCATGGAGGCGCTGTGATGGAACCGAAAGAGAAAAAAGTTGGGTTGTTTTACCTCTGAGCGGCACTTTTTTGCACACCATGTGCTAAATGGCCAGGTCACATGGACCCCGAAGGCTTAGAGAAGGTTGGGGGAGGGGACTCACTGGAATACCTGTTGGGAGACAGATGGTAGCCTCCCGTCAAGGCCATCCAGTGTGTTCTTTAACGTTGGTTTCTTTTACCTCTCAGCGACACTTTTTTTGCACACCATGGGCTAAATGGCCAGGTCACATGGACCCCGAAGGCTCAGAGAAGGTTGGGGGAGGGGACCCACTGGAACAGCTGTTGGGAGACAGATGGTAGCCTCCCGTCAAGGCCATCCAGCATGTTCTTTAACGTTGGCTTGCTTTATCTCTGAGCGGCACTTTTTTGCACACCGTGGGCTAAATGGCCAGGTCACATGGACCCCGAAGGCTCAGAGAAGGTTGGGGGAGGGGACCCACTGGAACAGCTGTTGGGAGACAGATGGTAGCCTCCCGTCAAGGCCATCCAGCGTGTTCTTTAACGTTGGGTTGTTTTACCTCTGAGCGGCACTTTTTTGCACAACATGTGCTAAATGGCCAGGTCACATGGACCCCGAAGGCTCAGAGAAGGTTGGGGGAGGGGACCCACAGGAACAGCTATTGGGAGGCAGATGGTAGCCTCCCGTCAAGGCCATCCAGCGTATTCTTTAACGTGCACAGCGTATGGCTCTCCCGCGCACGGGGCCACGGCTTAACGTCCCATCCGACGGACGGCGGCCTTTCTAAGTCCATCAGTGTCCCCTACTGACCGTGGGCTGGACGGGGAATTTTGCGGAGATAAATCTCAACGCTGACTCAGCTGGGACTCGAACCTGGGAACTACAGATTACGAGCCTGGCGCGCTACCGGCTGAGCCACCCCCGCCCCTATTTACTTTTGGTCTCTAAGGACTTGCCTACTACATTTGACAACGTTTCTGAGATATACGAGAGAAAAAAGTCGCGAGAAATGATGAGCTGCCAACTGAAACATTCTTTAGCTGACATCCGATATTTTTCAGAGCTTTATTATCTTGTTAGAACAGCAATAGCACGAGACCCATTTTCTTCAGAAGAACCCTTTACGACACAAACAAAAGCCAATTCACGAAGGTCAGAGTCGATATTAGGAAACCACTTTATCTCCAGCCAATATGAGTTAAAAGATGTAGAAACTTGGACAACTGAGAGGTCTTTATCTTTTCTTCATCTGTTCTTTACTAATCGTCTGTCCCTTCTATTTTCTTACAATTTTTTACAATTAAATAAATTTAGAAAGTTCGTTAAATCTAACCTCATTTCAGTGGTTGGGTTGGGTTGTTTTACCTCTGAGCGGCACTTTTTTGCACACCATGGGCTAAATGGCCAGGTCACATGGACCCCGAAGGCTCAGAGAAGGTTGGGGGAGGGGACCCACTGGAACAGCTGTTGGGAGACAGATGGTAGCCTCCCGTCAAGGCAATCCTACGTGTTCTTTAACGTTGGGTTGTTTTACCTCTGAGCGGCACTTTTTTACACACCATGGGCTAAATGGCCAGGTCACATGGACCCCGAAGGCTCAGAGAAGGTTGGGGGAGGGGACCCACTGGAACAGCTGTTGGGAGACAGATGGTAGCCTCCCGTCAAGGCCATCCAGCGTGTTCTTTAACGTTGGGTTGTTTTACCTCTGAGCGGCACTTTTTTACACACCATGGGCTAAATGGCCAGGTCACATGGACCCCGAAGGCTCAGAGAAGGTTGGGGGAGGAGACCCACTGGAACAGCTGTTGGGAGACAGATGGTAGCCTCCCGTCAAGGCCATCCAGCGTGTTCTTTAACGTGCACAGGGTATGGCTCTCCCGCACACGGGGCCACGGCTTAACGTCCCATCCGACGGACGGCGGCCTTTCCAAGTCCTTCGGTGTCCCCTACTGACCGCGGACAGGGAGGGGAATTTTGCGGAGATAAATCCTCATTTCAGTGTTACAGCTATGTATTCAAGGACACAAAGTTAGTATTGAGATGAAAAAAAGTTTGTTTTAGAATTAGAAACTTTACTATAACGCAAAAGATATGGGCATGTTAATCATAAAAGAGTTCGAATTAATTAAGATTGGGTCCAAGAAACTTAAAAGTTAACGAAAAGTAGAAAAAAAGACATGAAATAAGTCAATAAAGCCTGATCAGTGTTTCCAGAAGTCGAAACAGTAGTTTAAAAAAGGAAAGAAAATAGACGTAAAAATCAAAATTTATTTTTAATAATCGAATTAATAGAAATTTCTGCACTAAACATTATTTTTGCCAAGTTTTAGCTAAACTACTTTTAGCAAGGAAATTTCTGCACATTTAAATGCTTTTAGCGCAGGTTCATTACGAAATGTGAATCAGAAATTCTTTAAATCTCTCACAAGGTTTTATAATCAGGGCTCAAAACACATTCTCTTCCGATCTGACCATCACATGCACAGAAGGATAAGATTCATCTTCTCTCACTATCTGGAAATAGTATTTTTCATAATAGGTCCTTCAGCATTGGTCAATTCGTAGTAATAGCCTAATTCTGAATCCTCGTTATATATGCAAGCTGTAAAATCTGCAAAGGATGCTCCGCTTTAACGAATTAAACAGGAGATTCTCAATTGAAATAACAAGCAGCGCAAAACACTTAGCAGTAATTAAAGGAAAGGAAACTCAGAGACAAACTATTAAACTGAAGAATTAAAAATAATAATAATAATCCCAGTCACTCGCTGCAGCTGCAAGGTGTTGTTGAAAAGATCAGCTAAGAATGTTGATCTCCTCTTTAGAGTTTTGTACTTTTCATCTGTTGGGATTGTTTATCATTGAGAAAATTTCTCGGGAATGCAACCAATTAAACGAAACTAGAGAACAACACCATTAAGAGAGATAAATGATCTCACACATTTGGATGAAATAAAACGTTAAGAATGAAAGAATGCAAAGACAGCTGGGAGACCTCATTTCCATTTCGACTTTGCAGATGTTAAGAGAATGCTAAGAAATGTCTAATCTACTTTTACACCTGTGAAATGTTTCCCGCACAGATTCTTTAGTGTTCTCAAGCATCCCTGAGTATTTATACTTTCAGCAGATCTTTACTGTACTCTTAGATTCACTAAAGGTGTTTTTTTTTTTTGCATTCTCTCTTCTCAGTTTACCCATATTCAATTAAAAAATTAAGCCAGTCTTAGGTTGGTGAAGAAAATTTTCAAATACAGGTTTCCATTCAACTTGCATACTTCTCATGGTTATCTCAATTACACTTAGGTTAAATAGCTAATTGTTAAATTCTTTGATAACTTTGATAATGTATTAAAATAGAGACGATTGATTTTGTCCAGCTTTTAGCAGGGAAGTAAAATTGTCAAGGTGAATGGCAATGGAGCTGAGAATTTATAAATAAGTCCCTAATTTTGAAGAGTTAACCAGAAGAAAGAAACTTGATAGCAACACCCACCACCTATCTATGGGGAACGACTCTTCCCATCAAATGGTAAGATTTAGAATCAACCTTATCGAGAACTCATTCCTAAAATAAAGAAGAGACTTCATTTGGATTTGAAACACTCTGGATAAAGGCCACACACACTCTCCGTTTGACTTCCACTTCAACTCAACAAGTTCGAATTTAATCCAGAAGTGTTAACTTAGCATCCACCGCCATCCCCTTCTAATTGCTAGGAGCTGTGATTTGGTTATCGAATAAAGCATCCCCCTGGTACAGAAAAACTTCGAGTAACACGTATTTTAAACCTCTACAACTTATCGAATAAATTTTCTCTTTGTTTCGATCCATCCCTCTCATTTATCACACTACGTTTTTTCAAGGAAAAATTACATATCTTATCGTCTGGCATTTCGTTACTTTTCATACTTCGCAATCTTGAGAAGATGTTAAAAGAATCACTTCTTTGGTTTCATGTAACTCGTTCATCTTCATCATCATTTTACATACCCAATGTCCTCCCTCTATTCGAATTCCAATCACACCGTGATCGATTCCCCCGACATCTTTCTCAGCTGTCTCAGGAACGACGAAAGAAAGTTCCCAATTCGTTCCATTAGGTACTTCAGTTTGATGAAATTTTTAAAGTTTAATGAATTCTCCCATTACTGTAATCCTTGTCTATTAAGTTAATATCTTCCCCCATCTCGAATGGATGTGATGAGGAATGGAGGCTCTTCTTTAAAGCACGTAACGACCCGAAGGCCTTCAGTGGTGCTGGCACGCGAGAATAGAATGACGCCCGTACATCGGTCTTCACTGCACCTCACGTTGGTGCTGCGGAGAAACCCACACTAAGAAATTGGTGGAGTCCGTCTCTCTGTGCAAAATCTCATCAACAGAATTCTACCAAGAAACAAATACAAATTGAGAAAAACTTTATTATCGCTTCGTATAACATCTGCTATTTCATAAAAGCCACGATTTTGTATGACATTAGATCATGACACTTTACGTCGACACTTTCTGCATCCGTTTCAGGCGGGGGTGGCTCAGTCGGTAGCGCGCCAGGCTCGTAATCTGTAGTTCCCAGATTCGAGTCCCAGCTGGGTCAGCGTTGAGATTTATCTCCGCAAAATTCCCCGCCCTACCCACGGTCAGTAGGGGACACCGATGGGCTTGAAAAGGCCGCCGTCCGTCGGATGGGACGTTAAGCCGGGGCCCCGTGTGCGGGAGAGCCATACCCTGTGCACGTTAAAGAACACGCTGGATGGCCTTGACGGGAGGCTACCATCTGTCTCCCAACAGCTGTTCCAGTGGGTCCCCTCCCCCAACCTTCTCTGAGCCTTCGGGGTCCATGTGACCTGACCATTTAGCACATGGTGTGCAAAAAAGTGCCGCTCAGAGGTAAAACAACCCAACCCAGCATCCGTTTCATGACGTCGTGTAATTTAAGTGATTTTTGCTCGACATTGTTAAATAACAAATGACGATCCTCGATTAATATATTAACCGCATATTACACAGAAAAGCAAACTGCATAATTCATTGGACAGTCATTACGTGATGCATGGATCTTATAATGAACTCGACACCAAATTCAGCCAAAAATAGTGAACAGATGAAAAACTTTACGACACTAAAATCATAATGGTATCATCATAATGGTATCAGTCCTCACTAAAAAATTCGAAAAAGAATAAAAAGGCACAAAAACCTCTGACAAAAGAAGAAACAAAAAAAGGAAAAGAAATAATTCAAAAAATATTTTTTTTATCTTATACAATTACGTAATCAACCTTATGAAGCAGCATCACAAGTACGGCTTTCAGAAAACATCAAGATTCCTCAGACAGCCACTTTCGTACAGTCGCTCAAAAAATATCCGAACACTATAGTTGATTACAGAATTCAGAAAAAATATCTGGAAACGATGCGATAATTACCTTATGGGCGTTTGCTTAGAATCCCTCGTCAAGTTTATCTACTAAAATGATTTGCGTCGCTTGTTTACACCAATAAAAACTTTTTGCCAGTTGAATTGCGGGATTTTCCGTTTAAGCGAAGATATGATTTGTTTAAGATTTTCGGGAAGATTTTAATTTTGCAGCGCCATTCATTTATGACAGCTCGACTCTTAATTGCCCTCTGTTCAGAGATACGAAGTTCAGAATCCCGAATGAAACATAATTCGCGTCGATTCCTCAAATTGTAAAAACTGCTGAGACCCTTTTATTTCGGTTGAGAGTTTCTTGGCATTTTAAAGCTTCAATCTTCTTTGAGAATTGAGGTCTTCCCATGATCTCCAACCTTTGGAAGGGTAATCCCCCATTGAGCAAAGTAAGTTCTTTTCCATAAAAACTTCTACCTAATGCAAATAGGTAAAGGTTGTTTAAAAATAAAAATAAATACCCCCTCAAGCAGCTGCTTGCCACAGAGGTCTGACAGGAGCCTGTCAATTTATATGCCAGAGTTGAAGGTCTGAGAGGAAGGCAGGACCTCAGCAGAAAAACAACACGAACATCCATGCCTTACCCGGGTTGAACCCAGGTCCCGTAGATCAGTAGCCAAGCGCGCTAACCACTCGGCCACGGGACGGCTAGAATTAGTTAAATAATTTGTGAACAATTCTCATTTCATTACAAATCACATCTGTGAGTTAAGCATTTCATTCAAAATGGCACAATTTTATGATTAGACTTCTTGTCATTTCCTTAACTTTGAGACCCTTCGAGTCCCAGCTGCACCAATATGGAGATTTTCTCCTAATCCCTACTCTACCTTTGGTGAGGAAAGGAACGTCACGTGTTTCTTAAGGTAGACGTACATCAGATAGGAAGTTAAGCTGTGGTTCCGTGTGGAAGCATCACCGTGTGCATGGCAAAGAACATGCTGGATGTCTTTGAAAGAAGGCTTCCATCTCTGCGTCCATCTTCCATCTGCCTCCATCTGGCGACATGGAGTTAATATCACATGTACTAAAGTTCGAAATTTCCAAATCACTGGGTCGCTAGTGGTGGACAGATCTTGTGGCACCTGAGAAGTCCAGATTTGATACCATTGGACTTCATTTTCAGGGAAAAAACATTAAAAATGTCTTTTCAAGTAGCAACACGAGAAGACATCCCATTTGCATTAACATTCCATTGGCCAAGACAAAAAGAAATATCATTCTTTCGTCTACAGAGCAGATAGGGGTTGGAATCACTTTCCAAGTGACGTTGCTGCTTTCGCCTAAGTTACCGAGTTTCAGCAGAAAATTGAAAATGGACTTGGCACCATTTTCCTTCAATACTTTCTCATATCGATCTAAATCTCATAATGAAATTTATTGCTATAAATGTTAACTATTGCAGTCTTTTACTTTGCATTTTTTTGTTTTTTAATCAACATGGAAAGAATAAAAGTGTTACACACCATCTGACTTTTATGTGTATTCAGTTGTAAGGAAGAAAAATATTATTGTACCAAATAATTCGTATTTTACAGCATTTAAAGGAAAGAATCACTGCAGCTGTTGAACGTGTTACACCAGACGTACTGAGCCGAATAGGGAAGGTAAAATATCACACCAATGGCAACCATATTAAAGCCTATTAAACACAAAACTTTGAGATTTTCTTAACATTTTGTACACAGTATTGCTTTTGTAATGCCGTCCCATGGCCGAGTGGTTAGCGCGCTTTGCTACTGATCCTAAGGGACCTGGGTTCGAGCCCCGGGTAAGGCATGGCTGTTGTGTCGTTTTTCTGCTGAGGTCCTGCCATCCTCTTGGATCTTCTACTTTGGCATATAAACTGACAGGTTCCTGTCAGACCTCTGTGGCAAGCAACTGCTTGAGGGGGTATTTATTTTTTTATCTTTATTGCTTTTGTTAATTATTTAATGAAGTATAGCACTTAAAATATGGTCATTCTTTTAAAATGCCCTAATTCTTATTTTAATGCCTAATTTTAAATTGCCTTAATTTTAAAATGCCCTCTTCTTTTAAATGTGCTAATTAGACTAACCTCTAGAAATGGCAGATATCAGAATACACTCTTAGCTAAACACCTGGAACCAGCAAAATGCACTTCATTAACCATCCCGTACGTGTAAGCCACACTTTTTAAATCTTTTATCTCCCGCCTGCGGAGAAATACGAGCAAATTATTTGTTTCATTCAGCGTCACGAGTTTTTGTCCCATCTGTTATTTGCTCCTCATTTTTCATTCGGGCGACATTGCCTGGAAATGCTCTCAGGCGAACAGAATCGGCGTTTTTGCGAAAACCGATTCTTTCATCAGAAAATTGATCTCTCCCTTTAACTGTCAAAGCTGCCACAAGGCAACGGAAGAGAGCCTCCCCCCCCCCCCAACACAAACACACCCTGTGGGTTTCAACGATAAATGTTGTCGCTCTTTTTTCCCCAAATATTGGACATCGGTTTTAAAAGGTTTTGCTCGCTACAAAGCGAAACTTCAACATATGCCAGCAATAATTACAGGATGTGAACGTGTCAGTGCACCGCTGAAAATCAATTTTATTTGGAATAGATGTCAGTTACGGCGCCGTGATGATAGAGAAGTGGCCATCTAAGAGAAAATCATGACCCTGCATCATCACGATACAAAGGCTCGAGCAGAAACAAATCACTCGACCATTCCTTTCCCTGTCGTTTACGTGACATGATATGCAAACTGGCGGGAAACAAACGGAATGCGTCTTTGCCGTGATTCCAGTCTTGGCCAACTTGTTTTGATTTTTTTGTTCTGGTTGAAGAGACGGTCCCAGTTCTAGGTCGTTGATTCCGATTGAAACACGGGGAAAAGAAAGGGTTAAGCTCTGCACGAAAAGACTAAAAAAAATGGAATTACTAGTAGCAGATTCTTTTTCTTTTCTTCGATGGAAGTATAAATTGAGTTGATTTATTGTCAATAAAAAGCATCAACTATATCTAACTATAAATTTTTACTTATTTTAAACTTCACGAAAAAGAATATACACTGTCCTATTAAAATATTAGAGTTGTTGTTTACCGGCACTTTTTTGCACACCATGGACTAAATAGTCAAGTCGCAAGGACCTTGAGGGTTCGGAGAAAGTTAAGGGGAGGGGACCCACTCGACAACAGTTAGGATACAGATAGAAGCTACTAGTCAAAGGCATCCAGCGTATTCTTTAACGTGCATTGGCTATGGCTCTCCTGTACAGTCGCTCAAAAAATATCCGAACACTATGGTTGATTACAGAATTCAGAAAAACTATCTGGAACGTGTACAGCAACTGTACACGGTAACTGCACACGCTTAATATTTCTGTGAGTGAGCCCACACGATCTAGTATCAAAATAATATGACCACCTACAGTCGCTCAAAAAAATATCCGAACACTATGGTTGATTACAGAATTCAGGAAAAATATCTGGCAACGATTTTTTTAGAAATTAGTGATCTGGCAACCTTCGTGTCACGTGACATAAGGGTCATGTCACATGACCATAGCTTAACGTCTCATCCGACGGACGCCTACCTTTCCAAGCCTATCGGTGTCCTCTTACTTACCGATGACTGTGTGAAGGTTAGCTCAATGCTAGGAACAGTTGGGTCTCTAGCTGGGAACCGCAGATTACGAGCCTGGCGCACTGGCGACTAAACCAATCCCACCCCCACACCCGAAAGAATTAATTAATAAGTAAAAAAATAGCATTAGAGAACTTACGTTTTATGTCAGTGCAAATCTAACTATCTAACTTTGAAGCTCTATAACTTTTAAAATATGCATTTAATGGAAAAATGTGACCAAAGATAAATTAAAGATTATAATCAAATCTTTTTAAATCTAGATTTTTCAACAATATTCGTTGAGTTTTTAATGAATTGTGAAAGCTGGACTATTTAACACATTATCTTGTTTTATAAAAAAAAACATTCATGTCTAAGGTTGAAATAGTCGTTACACGAGCTTCTAAAATGCACGCTTATTTTAATAAACGGTTTGAAATAATATTAATAATTTAAATAATATTTCAATACTAATAATTTAAGTTTCAATTAATTTCGGAGGTAAATTCTTAGGACTCATTTCTCTTGTGAAATATTCTAGTTTCGATATTTAAATATTGAACAAATATTGTTCAAAATCGAGATTTAAATGGATTTGATTATTATCTTTAATTTGTCTTCCGTCACATTTTTGTGTTTAAAAAAAAAATACCCCTCAAGCAGCTGCTTGCCACAGAGGTCTGACAGGAGCCTGTCAGTTTATATGCCACAGTAGGTCTGAGAGGATGGCAGGACCTCAGCAGAAAAACGACACCTACCGGGGGCTCGAACCCAGGTATCAGTAGCCAAGCGCGCTAACCACTACATATTTTAAAAGTCATACAACTTCGAAATTAGATTACCATTATTGATATCACAGATGATTTTCTAATATTTTGGTTGCGCAGCGCATATAGTCTATATAACAATGTAATAGTTTCACATTTTCTAAAGAAAAAGTTTCCACTTAACCTAAAAGATCATTGATATTTAAAAATTAAAGATTTTGAAAGCTGTAGGAAACAAAGACTCCCAATACGACAGTTCTTTACCAGTAATGCTGAAGATTCTAATGAATATCTGAAAACGCCTGCTCCATGAAGGGGGGGGGCGGGGGTGGCTCAGTCGGTAGCGCGCCAGGCTCGTAATCTGTAGTTCCCAGGTTCGAGTCCCAGCTGGGTCAGCGTTGAGATTTATCTCCGCAAAATTCCCCGTCCTGCCCACGGTCAGTAGGGGATGCCGATGGGCTTGGAAAGGCCGCCGTCCGTCGGATGGGACATTAAGCCGTGGCCCCGTGTGCGGGAGAGAGCCATACCCTGTGCACGTTAAAGAACATGCTGGATGGCCTTGACGGGAGGCTACCATCTGTCTCCCAACAGCTGTTCCAGTGGGTCCCCTCCCCCAACCTTCTCTGAGCCTTCGGAGTCCATGTGACCTGGCCATTTAGCCCATGGTGTGCAAAAAAGTGCCGCTCAGAGGTAAAACACCCAACCCAACCCTGTTCCATGAAATGCTGTCGAGAAATCATTTGGTGTTAGTTCCAAGCATGCCAATCGTAATCTGATGTTTTCCCATTTAAACAAGAAGAACGCATTAGCTCACAGCTCTTCTAGTAATTAGCACGTGTCATTGAGACTTTGACACAAACGCATGTTCCCCTCCCCGTCCTTTCTGTTGGTGGTGATGTCCAGCTTCTAATGGCAGAAACAACGTCCAGCTCTCCACGTGACTCCCCCCTCTCTCCCCTTTCCCCACCCGGATCAGCTTCCCGCAGCTAGGTTTCGAGAGTCAGAAGCCCACGTGATGGGAGATCCATTATTGAAGACCGACTGCCCACGTGCGTGCATGAACTCGAGTGTTCTATTGCCTCTATCAAGATGGAGCAGAGCTGGCCAAGTTGGATAATGCCTTCTTGTTGCTGGCTACTGCTATGACAACGCCATTAGATGCTTCTAACTAGGCCATAAGCATTGGTCGAAGACAATAATAACCGTGGACCAGGTAAAAATGGGCTTTTTTGCCTCCTTTACGTGGAGCTTTGCTGCCACAAGATGGAGCACGAAGGAGTCGAATGAAACGGTTACGAACAAAAAAAAAACAGCAAATAAATTGGGATGTTTTCAAAATAGAAACTTAATTGCTAGTTAAAAAGTTTATGATACGTAGAAATAAATTGTTGTGTTGTATTTCTTTTTCGTAACTTATTGAGTACTGAAATTTTATGCTTTCTCTTTAATTAAAGGTAGATTTTTTTCTTATAAAATATTCTACAATTTCTTTGCTAGCAAATTAATTAAAAATGCCATTAATGCTTTGAATGGCACATCTTTCTGTTTGAACTAGGGTAAGTGAGGTATTATTTACAAAAATGTATTATTACAAAAACAATGATGCTCCTTTGATGTATGTTTTAAAAATTATTAACAGTTGTTTTCATCTAAACAGAATATTCATTAGCTTACCTTTTATCCAATGTCGAGGCTTCTTTAATAGTTTGTTGTTAGATTTCTTTTAAGTCGTGTCCTGCAGAGGTTATTAAATTCCTTCAGAATTACATTTTAATTCGTTTTTTTTTTTAACATTCTTTGAAAGCCGTGTTCGTCTCTTGATTTATCCTTCGCAAAGTGTCACTGGTGAAAAAGGTTTAAGTTTTTTTTATGAATCAAATTATTCCACTTGCATTTGTTTAACTTTTCACGAAATATCATTTTCATACTTTTTTTTAACAAACCCTCACTATTTGCTTTATTATAAGTGAAAAGTTTCGGCACTTCGAGTGTGGATAAATTATCCACACTCGGATAATTTATTTATCATCACTTTTGCTTTCTTAAGTAATAAAGCAAATGCTGATTTCCAAAAGCTTTCACAAATCCATTAATGCGAAACATACTAATTTATGCCATTCGAATAAAATTGTAGGGGATATCGTCAGTAACTTATAATTAGAACTTTTCAAACGAAACCTTCTAAAATCCTGATGTTTCCTTTTAATGCAAATGATTATTATATTAAGAAATAAACGTTGTCATTGCTGTGGACGAGAAACTATAGCTCTTGAATTCGAGAAATATTGGTTTGGATTGTTTTACTCCTGAGCTACACTTTTGTGCACAAAATGATGTAAGGGGTTAAATCACAAGGATCCCAAAGCTCAGAGCAGGAAAGGAGAAATGGATACACTGAACAGCTGTTAAGAGACAGGTTGGAAGATTTCCATCCAAGTCATTCAGCCTCTTCTTTAACGTGCATAGATTCTGGCTCTCCTGCACATTATTATAATATACATTAGATAACTATTATAATATACATTAGATAATTATTATAATATACATTAGATAATTATTATAATATACATTAGATAATTATTATAATATACATTATATAATTATTAAAATATACATTAGATAATTATTATAATATACATTAGATAATTATTATAATATACATTAGATAATTATTATAATATACATTAGATAATTATTATAAAATACATTAGATAATTATTATAATATACATTATATAATTATTATAATATACATTAGATAATTATTATAATATACATTAGATAATTATTATAATATACATTAGATAATTATTATAAAATACATTAGATAATTATTATAATATACATTATATAATTATTAAAATATACATTAGATAATTATTATATATACATTAGATAATTATTATAATATACATTAGATAATTATTATAATATACATTAGATAATTATTAAAATATACATTAGATAATTATTATATATACATAAGATAATTATTATAATATATATTAGATAATTATTATATATACATTAGATAATTATTATAATATACATTAGGTAATTATTATAATATACATTAGATAATTATTATAATATACATTATATAATTATTAAAATATACATTAGATAATTATAATATATACATTAGATAATTATTATAATATACATTACATAATTATTATCTAATGTATATTATAATTAATAATATATATATATATAATAATATATATTAAATTATTATAATATAGTTAGATAATTATTATAATATACATTAGATAATTATTACTTAAGCGCAATGCAGGCGTAATATTTTCAGGGGTACAAGAAGAAATTATTAACTTTTTAGAATTTGGAGGAGTCACTGATATGCAAATTTGTTTCCTCAGCATTGTAAACACGAACTTATTTCCCTACTTCAGTTAATTCACGATACGCTCAAATTAACTCTTCTATATAACAACCCAACACTAGAGTTTAGAACAATTGTAAAGAAAATAAAATGGAAACACATATTTCGAATATTTTCTTCAGCTCTTCACGAAGAGCATAACGATCTCATTTGAATAGAAAAGCTCTCAGGTCAGAAAATAGTAGATTGCCTGTAATTATTTAAAAATATTAGGACAAATTGTCTGCAAAAAAAGCAGCAGCTTTTTACAATGTCTTTTATGCCTAAAAGAGAAATTTCTATTGGTATGAGTTTTGGGCAATGGTACAATTATTAGCAGGTGAAAAACCTACCTAATGGTTGAAAATGACGAAGGAGAACAATTCTATCTATTCAAAAATATTTAAGCGTATTTGTCACGATAAATACAGTTGCTCAAAAAAGTATCCGAACGCTATGGTTGATTACAGAATTCAGAAAAAATATCTGGCAACGATTTTTTTTAGAAATTAGTGATCTGGCAACCTTCGTGTCACGTGATTACAGAATTCAGGAAAAATATCTGGAGCGTGTACAGCAACTGTACACGCTCCAGTTACCGTTCACAGCAAACTGAAGCGTGTGCAGTTACTGCACACGCTCCAGTTTGCTGTGAACGGTAACTGCACACGCTCAATATTTCCGTGAGTGAGCCCACACGATCTAGTATCAAAATAATATGACCACCTACAGTCGCTCAAAAAAGTATCCGAACGCTATGGTTGATTACAGAATTCAGAAAAAATATCTGGCAACGATTTCTTTAGAAATTAGTGATCTGGCAACCTTCGTGTCACGTAACACGTAACACGTAACACGAAGGTTGCCAGATCACTAATTTCTAAAGAAATCGTTGCCAGATATTTTTTCTGAATTCTGTAATCAACCATAGCGTTCGGATACTTTTTTGAGCGACTGTACCCTCTATACATGTCTAAGCTTTTACCATCCTTTGTTCATATATATTAAAATGCCAGCGACATGGACACTAATCCTCTGGGGTCTAAACCTTCCAAAGGTCTCTCCCCCCCAACCCCCCGGATGCATCCGCAACAGAGGAATCTGTCAATGGCTTGAGACAGACTTCTGCTCGTCGCGTCGTCTCTTTCGCGAAGATAGGCCTTCTTCTTCTTTACGTTACAAGAAAAATGGGATGTCCTTATTCAGGCTTTCCTAACGAGGATGGGCCCGGACTCACTTCTCTTTTAATGCTGTTTTGTCCTCTCAGCCGAGAATAGACCTGGCTTATGAATTGGAATATTCTTTGTCTTCTTTGGAATGTGGGAGCCAACCACTAAAAAATTCTGTGATGATGATTCTGTGTGATTCTGTGTGATGATTCTGTGTGATGATGATTCTGTAATGAAAAATTCTGTGATGAAAGGTGGCGAACCATCTTTTACCCAGGTTTAAAGGCGGCTCTTATTAAATTAAGATTTTAGTATCAGGATAATATTGAGACCATGTTTTCAAATCTGCTGCGTTATTTTTTGATTTCGTGGTGACAGGGATGAGGGATGACAGATCAAAATATCGAGTCTCCAATTGGTATCTTTCGTCTAAGAAGAATCGACTTCAGATATTATAATCATGTATAGATGTAGAGAGATTTTTAACCTATGTAGACAATGTTTGCCTTACCGTTAACTTCACCTAATGTAATCCTATCTTTGCACAGCTTATAATGAGAGAATTCTTATTAAAGTCCTATTCTCTTATGTGTTTCAAACTAAAACGAGTTAAAAAAAATCCAAATCGAAATCAAAACTCTTGTCCATAGCGAAATAATAATCCTCATCATCAAATGGGAAAATCCACTAATATTAGTGGGAAAGAGCTCAATTCGAATTGCATGTTTAAGGAGTCATCATGAGGAGTATTAAATCCGTCGCATCAATGAGACTCAAATTGTATCTCTTCTGTATCACCCTGGGCAGGTGCATCAAGTCATCCCAATTTGATCCTCGTCATGTGACAGAGCCATGATTAACAGATCAAAGGGAGAACACCTCGATACTTCAATGAAAGCTCAGCTCAAAATCTCACGTCAATTTAATCTGCTCACATGAAGCATGATCAAGACTTAACGCTGATTAATTTCCACTTATCCTACACGTTGTGGCAATATGGGACAAATGCGGGTTTCTGTTGTTGTTCCGTTGACTCTGTGTCTAAAAGCATTACTCTGAAAAGCAATACTTTCTCTAAAAGCATTACTTTCTTCTGAATTCTGTAATCAACCATGTGTTCGGATATTTTTTTGAGCGACTGTAGGTGGTCATATTATTTTGATACTAGATCGTGTGGGCTCACTCACGGAAATATTGAGCGTGTGCAGTTACCGTTCACAGCAAACTGGAGCGTGTGCAGTTACTGCAGTAACTGCACACGCTCTTGCCTGACACGAAGTTGCCAGATCACTAATTTCTAAAAAAATCGTTCCCAGATATTTTTTCTGAATTCTGTTATGAACCATAAAAAAAAATAAAAATAAATACCCCCTCAAGCAGCTGCTTGCCACAGAGGTCTGACAGGAGCCTGTCAGTTTATATGCCACAGTAGAAGATCTGAGAGGATGGCAGGACCTCAGCAGAAAAACAACACGAACATCCATGCCTTACCCGGGGCTCAAACCCAGGTCCCGTAGATCAGTAGCCCAGCGCGCTAACCCACTAGGCCACGGAACGGCACACCATAGTGTTCGGATACTTTTTTGAGCGACTGTAAAGTCTACGATTCTCCCCTGTTCTATGTGTTAGAAATGAAATGCCGGATATACAATGTAAGGAATAAAAAAAAAAGAAAAAGATGACGAAGGATCGGGGATTAAGTCATTCGATAAGTGCCCCAAGCTCGTAATCTGACATTCTCAAGTTCTAGTCCCTACCGTGCCTGCGGTGGGATTTTCTTTGCTAACTGTCCCTTTGCCTTTGAGGAGAAACGGGGCAGTGATGGGCCTGAGAAAGGTCGCAGTCTGTCGAATGGGTTGGGTTGGATTGTTTTACCTCTGAGCGGCACTGTTTTGCACACCATGGGCTAAATGGTCAGGTCACATGGACCCCGAAGGCTCAGAGAAGGTTGGGGGAGGGGATCCACTGGAACATCTGTTGGGAGACAGATGGTAGCCTCCCGTCAAAGCCATCCAGTGTGCTCTTTAACGTCACAGGGTATGGCTCTCCCGCACACGGGGCCACGGCTTAACGTCCCATCCGACGGACGGCGGCCTTTCCAAGCCCATCGGTGTCCCCTACTGACCGTGGGCAGGGCGGGGAATTTTGCGGAGATTAATCTCAACGCGGACCCAGCTGGGACTCGAACCTGGGAAGTACAGATTACGAGCCTGGCGCGCTACCGACTGAGCCACCCCCGCCCCAGAGAGAAGGAGAGCCATATCCTGTGCCCATTGAATCATATGGATGATCTCGATGACAAGCTTTCATTTGTCTTCTAACAGCTGTCAAGTGAACAACCCAACCTGATAATAAAATCAAAAACTTACCGTTTCAGACAGTGAGAGATTTGATGACAAAATAAGAAATTTACCTTCACAAAAGAGAGAGGGCTTGATAACTAAATCAGAAATTTGACTTCACTGCCAATGAAAACTTTAACTTGACAACGAAATCAGAAGTTTGCTTTTACGAGCAGTGAGAGACCTGAGGACAAAATCACGTTTATTTTCAATGGCAAGGGCCTGAAATGATTGGATTCGAACCAGAATTTCAGGTTACGAGATAGCTATTCTACCATCTGATTCCTCCTGCGACTCCTAAGGATGATCGATTCCGGGTGTTATATCTCCCGAAGTCTATTCAAGAAAACAGGAAAGTCGGCAAGGCTTCCCAAAATGGTTAACGAAAACAATCATTCTTTCAGGGCCTGCAGCTCCACGTGAGACTTCGTCCTCGCTTTCTTTTGTTGCATCTATCATTCTGCTCCCTTTTCGTGCAGACAAAGGAGGATGGACGTAAGCTTTCTACATTAGCCAAGCATTTCATTCCACGCAAACACGTCACAAAGGACTTTGTCACTCAAACACTTAGTGCGCATGTCTCGGGCTAGATAAATCATCTATAGTAATATAAAACTTCTTCTCTGGCAGCCCATTTGACACGACGATATTGACAAGAGTCTGTCTCGATAATACACTTCAAAGAATTTTTGTCAGAAAGTCGAGACTTCAGCAGAAAGACAACAGAATTTGGGTTGGGTTGTTTTACCTCTGAGCGGCAGTATTTTTGCGCACAATGAGCTAAATCACAAAATCGTCATGGACTCGGAGAAGGTTAGGGGAAGGGAAACCACTGGGCAGTCACTCAAATAAATATCCGAACACAATGGTTGATTAGAGAATTCAGAAAAAGTATCTGGCAACGATTTTTTTTAGAAATTAGTGATCTGGCAACCTTCGTGTCACGTGACACGAAGGTTGCCAGATCACTAATTTCTAAAAAAATCGTTGCCAGATAGTTTTTCTGAATTCTGTAATCAACCTTAGTGTTCGGATACTTTTTTGAGCGACTGTAGGTGGTCATATTATTTTGATACTAGATCATGTGGGCTCACTCACGGAAATATTGAGCGTGTGCAGTTACCGTTCACAGCAAACTGGAGCGTGTGCAGTAACTGCACACGCTTCAGTTTGCTGTGAACGGTAACTGGAGCGTGTACAGTTGCTGTACACGCTCCAGATATTTTTCCTGAATTCTGTAATCACGTGACACGAAGGTTGTCAGATCACTAATTTCTAAAAAAATCATTGCCAGATACTTTTTCTGAATTCTGCAATCAATCATACTGTTCGGATACTTTTTTGAGCGACTGTACAGCAGTTAGGAGACAGATGGTACCTCCCGTCAAGGCCATCCAGAGTATTCTTTAAGAAGCATAGTATATGGCTCTCCCACTTACTGGGCTACGTTTTATGTCTCATCCTAGGAACGGAAGCCTTTTCAAGCCCATCGGGGTCCCCTATTGACCGAGGGCAAAGTGGGAAACAAAGACAACAGAAATGAGCCATCCATGACTTTCCTAGGATTCGAACCCATAACTCTTCGCTTTGCAGCCAGGCACGCTAACCGCTCGGACATTGGATTCAATTTACAAATACCATGCACTAATCAAAAACCTCCCGGTGACCAAACAGTTAGCACTCTTGGCTACTAATCTAAGGAACCTTAGTTCGATCCTTGATAAGGCATCGGGGGGCGGGGGGGGCTCAGTCGGTAGCCCGCCAGGCTCGTAATCTGTAGTTCCCAGGTTCGAGTCCCAGCTGGGTCAGCGTTGAGATTTATCTCCACAAAATTCCCCGCCCTGCCCACGGTCAGTAGGGGACACCGATGGGCTTGGAAAGGTCGCTGTCGGTCGGATGGGACGTTAAGCCGTGGCCCCGTGTGCGGGAGAGCCATACCCTGTGCACGTTAAAGAACACGCTGGATGGCCTTGACGGGAGGCTACCATCTGTCTCCCAACAGCTGTTCCAGTGGGTCCCCTCCCCCAACCTTCTCTGAGCCTTCGGGGTCCATGTGACCTGGCCATTTAGCCCATGGTGTGCAAAAAAGTGCCGCTCAGAGATGAAACAACCCAACCCATTGATAAGGCATCGGTGTTTCTGCTGAGATCTTGCCTTCCTCACAGACCCTATCTATGGCGTCCTGTGAGATCTCTGTGACAAGCAGCTGCTTGAACAGTAATTTATATTTTTATAACTGGTAAAAATAATTAAAAATAATGCATGATTTTTTATTAGTGTAAACCCACATTTAAACCTTCGTAACTTTTTTTAACAGAAAAATGTTAGTGATAATAAACTGCAGGTTTTATGTATCAAGTCTACCTCAGCCTTCTGATTTAGCAACATTCGTTCCGTACTCAGAGTTATAAAAGATGGAAAACTTTTGGAGCAATGTTATCAAAGACTTTATCTCCAAAGTGAATTTAAACACGAATAATAATTGATAAATCAAACCACTTCCTATAATAACATGTTTTAAGATAGTTGAGTTTTTACATTTTAAAGATTATATTATTATTATTTAATTTACATTAAGTTTCGCAATTTTTCAAAGCAGATTTTTGGAACCAATTACGCCTTTGCTGTGATTTTATCCGATTTTGATACAATTAATGATGATTCATTTCTTAGCTAGGGGGGAGGGAATACAACGCTCCGTCACCAAATTTTCTTGCTCAAACAATCGCACCCTATTTCAGAATATTCCAACCTCGCAAAATGTTCAAATATTGAACATTTGTTGATATTTTTTGTAAGTCAAACTTCACATCGATTTAATCTTGTTTCCTAATTTTTATCCTGTGATATTTTCACATAATTACGTTCTTGTCTCATAAAACATATATTTAAGAAATGATAATATTTGATTTTAAAATGAAAATATGGAACTGATGACTTCGGATTTAGGAGGGGGGAATAAAGGGGGCCTTGTCCTCCCCCCTCTTGTGAATGGTAGTAAGGCTAATGCAGAAAAAATATTATTCGACTTATGTATATTTCATGCATTTTTCAAGAAATTTATTAAATATCTCTAAAACGGTGGGTAAAATGTCATGCTGCAATGAAATTCCACTCTTTCCCCTCTATACTTTTTTTTTTCCTGCTCGAGCGAGTCACTTTCCCCCACCCCCCATACACAAACACATAACACTTATTTTAGCTAAATCCGTGGCTGACTCTGTGCTATATATAGTAATTTGCAATTTCTTTTTATTCTGTCGAAATCTCTATTCAAAGAGTTTAAATGCCATGTAAATACTGAATAGACCTTTGATAGTCTTTCGGATTTCATCATCATGGCAGTTCGAAATTTAATCATCACTTCAAAGGAATTATATCTCGATAGAAAGTTGCTCTAATTTCTTACTAGAGCCTAAGGTCCTAACAAGTGATCGTTAATCAACTATTCACTAGGAGGATGGGGATTCAATGAGCATCTGCGCCCAGAATGTTAGCAAATGCAAATTTTGGCAATAAACTGAAAGCGCCTTTCGAACCGCGTTAGATTTCTCGAGATTTGCGATCCTTCGAGTAATTATTCAACTTACAGGCGACGGCTGCAACAACAGAGAGAAATTTCGGCTCTCTCAATAAGCTTCTAATTATCTCTGTGTGTCTTGTTAAATCCTATTTAATAGGTATTAGTCGAAATGCTTCCGTTATTGAATTTCCATTTGCCACTTCAAGAACAGTTCTGCACTATATTACAGAATCTAGCCTATTGAAATTATTTCTATTATCTAGTTTAACTTATCGGGCCAGGTGTGGTCCAGTGGTAAGTGAATCGGCTTCAAGAAGAAAATAGATTTCGCCACTGAAGGAGACGCTTCCAAAGGGAGGAATATAACCTTTTAAGATTTTCTGAAGAAGAAGGGCGAAGGGGGGTTATTTTACGATTTCAATGGCGGAGGAAATGTTACTTCATTATTTCTAAAGAAATGGAAAGCTAAAAGTAATTTTACAATCTTGGGGAAGAAGGGAAGAGTTGTGTTGGGTTGTTTTACCTCTGAGCGGCACTTTTTTGCACACCATGGGCTAAATGGCCAGGTCACATGGATCCTGAAGGCTCAGAGAAGGTGGGGGGAGGGGACCCACTGGAACAGCTGTTGGGAGACAGATGGTAGCCTCCCGTCAAGGCCTTTAACGTGCACAGGGTATGGCTCTCCCGCACACGGGGCCACGGCTTAAAATCCCATCCGACGGACGGTGGCCTTTCCAAGCCCATCGGTGCTTGGTCCTCGAACCCAGGTCCTTACTCGGTCACTAGCTAAGAGAAACCAGGTCCTTACTCGGTCACCAGCTAAGAAATGAATCATCATTAATGATGATTCATTTCTTAGCCGTGAACGTGATAATTAGTAATAGCGTAACGTAATAAGAATTGACCGTGACCGTGACCACCTACTGACCGTGGGCAGGGCGGGAGAAGGGAAGGTTATTTTTTCCAGTGTTTAGGGCAAAGGGTTGTTTTACGATTCATGGAAAGAGGAAATGTTACTTTATTTTTTCCATAGAAGGGGAGAGGGGAGGGCAGAAATTATATTTTCAAAGACGTAGGGAATATTATTTCATTATTTCCAAAGAAGGGAAATGCAAAATGTTATTTTCCAATTTCAGTGAAGGAATGAATGTTATTTCATTATTTCAAGCGCTTGAAAGGAAAGAATTATTTTATTATTTCAGGGAAGAAAGAGGTTTATTTAATTATTTACAAAAGGAGGAGAGGGCAAAGAAATCAATTTTAGGGAAGGAGGGAATGTAGTTTTTTTTTTTTCGTTCCAAAGGAAGGGAAGGTAAAAAATTATTTCATGATTTCAGGAATGGGGGAATGTTATTATATTATCTCTAACTGACAGACCTCTGTGGCAAGCAGCTGCTTGAGGGATTATTTATTTTTATTTATTTAGAATGAGGGCAAAGAGTTATTCTACGATTTCAGAGAAGAAGGGAATGTTATTTATCATTTCCAAAGGCGGGCTATTTTGTGATTTCAGGAATTAAGGCAATGTAATTATATTACTTCCACAAAGGAAAGAGAATCAAAATTCAAAAAACCGACCTATATGTTCCGGAAAGGATGGGAGAAAATGTTAGCTGATATTTGTAACATAATTTGAATATCGCACTCTTCGGAAGTAGCCGTCCCGTGACCGAATGGTTAACATGTTTGGCTACTAATCTAAGGGACCTGGGTTCGAGCCTCTAGTAAGACATGGATGCTTGTTTTGTTTTTCTGCTGGGATCTCACCATTCTCTCAGACCTTCTACTGCGGTGTATAAACCGAGAGGCTCTGGTCAGACCTCTGTAACAAGCAGCTGCTTGAGGGGGTATTTATTTATTTTTTATTTACTATTCGGAAGTAAGAGTAACTGATGCATATAAGCAGTTGGTACTGAGAGGTAAGTTGTACTTCTGCGTAAACAATATTTCGAATAATGGCAACAAAATCTGAGCAACTTTTTACATGGCGCTGACTTTGATCAGATTGTTAAATAAAATTGAATAATAAAAGAATTTACCTTTAATTTTTAAAAAAAAGTTTATTTTAAAGTTATACAACTTTGAAGTTAGCTTCCCATTGACATAGAGTCGGCGATAGACATTAAAATATGCAGAAATGCTTATATGCTTATTATGCTTCTGGAAGATCTGTGTTCGAATCCCACTCAGTACGAAACCAAATTTTTTCAGCAAATTATTTCAAGTGTTACTTTACTTCATCTCGTTAAAAGATAACTCTTCCCCTAAATCCTTCCATCACATATACACTCTAAAAACTGGGGGCGGGGGTGGCTCAATCGGTAGCGCGCCAGGCTAGTAATCTGTGGTTCCCAGGTTCGAGTCCCAGCTGGGTCAGCGTTGAGATTTATCTCCGCAAAATTCCCCGCCCTGCCCACGGTCAGTAGGGGACACCGATGGGCTTGGAAAGGCCGCCGTCCGTCGGATGGGACGTTAAGCCGTGGCCCCGTGTGTGGGAGAGCCATACCCTGTGCGCGTTAAAGAACACGCTGGATGGCCTTGAGGGGAGGCTACCATCTGTTTTCCAACAGCTATTCCAGTGGGTCCCCTCCCCCAACCTTCTCTGAGCCTTCGGGGTCCATGTGACTTGGCCATTTAGCCCACGGTGTGCAAAAAAGTGCCGCTCAGAGGTAAAACAACCCAACTCTAAAAACTGAAATATACTCTTCTCTTTTTTCAGCTCCTGGGAAAAATAGTGTTCAGGAAATATTTTTCGATTGCAAAATTTGAGCCTCTTTTCAGTAATAAGAATCCAGAAGCAAATCTTCCGTCGAAAACGGGTCGCATTTATTTGTTTCGACGAGCTTATGATAGGTTTAAATCGATGGGACCGAAATCTGCATTTACGTCAGAAATCGAAGTTTCAAATCAAGAACCATAGAAAGGATTTGTAATCTTTGAAATATGTGTTTCGATGTTTACCGACGCAGAGATCCAAGCGTAAGACCATTACATTTATCTGGAAGTCCATCTTTCAAGGATGTTGGACGCTTCTTTCGGGGAAAGGAATCGCGTTGGAGCGCAAGGAACTTTCCTTTTCTTCTTGGCACTGAGCAAGAGCAAAGAGCGCAAAATCGTCTCCCATTGTGAGCAGCGACAGATAAGAAGGAGGCAGGCTTCACTTTTGTCGTAGAGCCGAGTCGCGGAAGTTGGCCACTTCCTTCCTGTTCGACGTCGAGAAATGGACTGCTCCATCATCGCCAGAGAGATTCTGTCGGACGAAGGGAGGAATTATGGGAAGTATGCCTCGAGCTGAACAAGATCGAGTCTGCCGATACAAATGAATTGGATTGCTTCAAGCGATTAGATTCGCCTGCACGATCGACAGCGAAAGGCGCGAAAAAACATCGAACCAATTTTGCATCTCAGAAAGCGTTTCCTCTTCGCTTTTTTTTTAAGCGATTCGCCCCGAGGACGATCTCTTATTAACTTCGTTATTTGTGGATCTTTTTTTTTAGTACTCATGCCGGGAAAAAAACTTTGAAGCTCTTTATAGCTTATATTGTCTGTGACTAGAACTAAATCACAAAATTTTGTTTTTAAAATCTCTATTTTCAGGAAATGCAATACCGTTGAGGGGATAATTAATTATTAAAAGAACTTTCTAGTCAAAATACGATCATGGAAATATTTTCAGAACAAAGACAACTGGCATTTCATTTATTTTTGTGGCACAATCCTAGTGTTAATAAAAGATTATTTAAGTCTTCTTTAAAAAATCTACTTTTTTTTTACTTTAATCTGCATATCGATTCATAGTCTTAAAAGTGCAGGTGACAACCCGAGTTCAAAGAAGCTATGCCCATCAACCCTAAACATCACTGATACTATTTAACGTACTTTCCCTTTTAATGATTTAAAATAGAAAATTGCTAGATTCTCTTACTTTATAGTGTTATTCTGAAGAAACCTTTTTAATCGATGACGTCCATTTTTCCACAGAGCTTTATGCATTCCCACTTTAAGCCACTTTATGCATTCCTTAGACAAAAATAGAAATTAAGCACAAAAGCAGTCTCTGACCCAAAAGACTGGCCGACCTGTATTTTTAACTTAAAAAAGCATAGTACAAAAAAAAATTAATGTAAAACATTGCTAACCGAGTCTGCTACTAAACAAAATAGTAATCATATCGTAATAATTTTTTATATCTTGTTTCGGCAAATAATTTCACATTTATATTTATCTATTTTTCATTATATTTTTTATATTGATTGTCAGGTAATTATGCATAATGTTTACAAATGATAAATGAAAAATAATCAAAAAAACACTTTAAAGTTTTGAATTTTAAATGAGCCCCTCTCCCCCCCTTACCTCTTCTGGATCACAGTCCCGGTGCTGCCTGCATCACAACCTATTGCTCCTTAACTCTGAAATGATCCGTCACGATATATAACATTCATTTTCATGCCCTTTGGTGTAACTTGCAATACAAAAATTAATTACACCAGTTTCATTAAAAAAAATATTTTCTGTCCAACAAAAATGATAAAAATATGAAGCTCCTAGAACGTATGATCCAGGATAACCTAGTTTACAGAATGATGTTACGGATTTTTCCATTTAGTTCAAGACCTAATTTTAAGCAAATAAGTAATATTGATCAGGTGACTTCATGAACTGCTACTAAGAGTATGGGACAATTTTCATAAACGGTTAAATTTTATGAGTGTTCATTTGATCCAAGTGGTGGTTCCAAGATTAATAAAATTCTCAACGTAATTAAATTCTATCTCCACATTTCGCCGTCATTTCCTACGACATTCCCTAAAGACCTTAAATCATCAGTATATTTCTTCGCTAGTTTCTTCTGAGTGACATTTGCTTCAGGTTTGTTTTAATGCATCTTTTTTCATCGTCATGATCCAATTAATTTTCTTCACCCTTTTACCCACTACCCTGAAATCATCTTCAGGACAACCCTTCTCCCAACGGCAGATGCCCCTCTATATTTTCTGTAGGCAAAATCATTCAGACCAACCCATTCTCACAACTGTCAACATTAACACTGAAATTATAATGTTCATTTCCATGCTATTAGTGTAGGGAGCCCCAGAGAGGTGGCTAATTTCACCAAGAGCTAATATTAACTTGAACATGAATTTCTATGAACCACTTTAGTACAAAAAAGTTAGTGTATGCAATTACCGATTAAATTACTCAGAAAGTCACAATTATGGCATCCTGCAAGAGTGCGATACAATTTCTACAAACCGTTAAATTTTTGGGTGACCATAATAATGACGTTGTCTTTAGAACATTTTGGAAAATTTTCCTTTTTTTTCCTCATTCAATGTATACGGATTTCATTTCAATCATATGTGGAGCAGTATCTCTTGCAGCACTCCAACGTACCAACCCTTCAGAAGGTAGAGTTGGGTTGGGTTGTTTTACCTCTGAGCGGCACTTTTTTGCACACCATGGGCTAAATGGCCAGGTCACATGGGCCCCGAAGGCTCAGAGAAGGTTGGGGAAGGGGACCCATTGGAACAGCTGTTGGGAGACAGATGGTAGCCTCCAGTCAAGGCCATCCAGCGTGTTCTTTAACGTGCACAGGGTATGGCTCTCCCGCACACGGGGCCACGGCTTAACGTCCCATCCGACGGACGGCGGCCTTTCCAAGCCCATCAGTGTCCCCTACTGACCGTGGGCAGGGCGGGGAATTTTTGCGGAGATAAATCTCAACGCTGACCCAGCTGGGACTCGAACCTGGGAACTACAGATTACGAGCCTGGCGCGCTACCGACTGAGCCACCCCAGCCCCCAGAAGGTAGAGTCTTGTATAGCCTGTGTTGTTTTACAGCTGGGTGGCATTTCCATGCTTACAGTGTCAAAAACACCCGAATGTTCAGAGCTGTATAGCAGGAGGTGATCCACAGGATAGCTGTTAAGAGAAAGATGGAAGCCCCGTCAAGGCCATCCAGTTGCTTTAACATCATTTCACAAGTGCAGAGGATATGGCTTTCCAATCCCATAGGTGCTCTCTTTCCCACCGAGGGCAGAGAGGGTTAGCAGAGAAAATCTTAATGCGGGAATAGTGAGAATTCGAAACTGCCTCTCCCGACGGGGATAATCTCCTCCCTATTGTCAGGCAGCAGATGTTTTTATATAGTGCTTCTCATAACGGGTATTGCTAGGGACCTCTAGAACAAACCTAGTCAAATTCGTTAGTACGTCATTCGAATATTTTCCTACAAATTTGATGATATCTTTTTGCTTGTAAATAGGCTACAAATGCTGGGTTTCAGTTCTTGTGGATATCATTTAATAACGATAGCAAATTCTTGTCCATTGATATTGATCTTTCGAGTGTCTGATATTTTTCCAAGAGAGAAAAAGTTTCTCGCAAACGTGAATACTGATGTATACATATTTGGAATAAAAATGAATCATTTCTGGAAATCGACCTGCAGATAAATAAAAATAAAAACTTGGTATAAAAAATTGGTACAAATTAACGGCAGAAAAATGTACTATTAAGAATTACAAAAACCCAGTAATTCGAAAGATTTTAAAACAAAAATGAAAATAACAAGCCGTAGGCCCGAAGGACTATTGATATATAATACTTATTTCCTTGTGGGTCATCAAAAGGGCTTCAAGCCCCCAGTTTGATATACCTGCTGTCGAAGTTCTGTAAAGAAGAATTCGATAACAATTATTTTGGGTTACCTCTGAGTGGTACGGTTTTGCAATGGCAGGTCTTAAGCAATGCTAAATGTCAGGTCACAAGGACTCCAAAGGTTGGGGGAAGGTGACCCACTGGACAGTTGTTGGGAGATAAATGGTAGCCCCCTGTCAAGTCCATCCAGCTTCTTCTTCAACGTGCACAAAGTACGTCTCTCTCGCACACGGAGCCACGTCTTAATGTCCCATCCAATGGACAACGGCCTTTTCCAAGCCCATCGGTATCCCCTACCGACTGTGGGCAAGGCGGAGTTTTGGGGAGGGTAAGCCCAGATGGTACTCGAACCTGGGGACTGCAGATTACGAGCTTGGCGCGCTACCGACTGAGCCACCCCTCCGATAATGGTAAATAGCTTCTTTATATTATTTTTGTTCATTTTTTCAGTGTGCTGGTTTTACTTACTTATGTTTGTCTAGATCAATGTCTTCCAAACTTTTTTTTATCACGCACCCTTATAATAGCAATAGAAAAAAAAATAACATGCACTCTAATATGTATGAAGATCTATATATATTTATTTTATATATTAAGTATGCAATTAAACTAAAATAAGATGAAAATAAATATGAAAATATAATTTTATGAGAACAGTGTAACTGAAGATGTTTAGAATTTTTGAAAATCTTGATTTGACTTTACACCTTCTAATAGAGCGATTCGAAAGTCCGATTCGAAGTGTTGCCAGTTTTAAGTGTGCCCCGACATCTTTATGAAACTAAACAGTCTCGCGTACGTAAAATGACCGCGAAATTAAAATATATTAGCAAATATTTATTTTTTATTTTCCTCCAAAATTTTGTATGCAAATTTAAAATCTCTAAAATAATCATAAACCAGAATCACTAAATTTTCTTCGCCCATCCCCAGGGATCGGCCAAGGACTCCATAAGTGTGATAGCACCGTACTTTGGAAACAACTGGTCTAGATAATATCAGCTGTTCAATTGCATAACACGGCATTTAATCAGCATACATACTAACTTCAAAAACAGTAGCATAATCTAACTTGTGGTTTTTGGTTCAGAACCAGGATGCGAAAAATATTCTCTCCCTCAAAATAAAAAAAAGGATTGTGCAGGGTAAACACAGACAAAGAATTGCGCGACTTCAGAAAGTTGGAGAACCGTTAGTTTAGAAATCACTGACTTTTGTACTTCATTTAGTATTTTATTCGAAAATGAAATCTTGTAACTGAATCTTTAACGTTATTACATATAGAACTAAAGAGATCAACTTTTGATGTTGTGAAAATATCTCTTAACAGCTCGAAGACTCTTTGTGTATGTCCTTTCTTTCCGAAACCAGCCACTACTCAGCTTTATTTTCTTAGTATGTCTTTATCAATCTACTGTTTTACTTCAACTTTCTGTTTTCATTAGAGGACTGTGATGAAAACTGAAATTTCAACTCGCGATCAGGCAAATATTTGTCACGTCAATTTTTTTCGCCGTAGGCAAGACTTTCTCTTCACTTCGCGTGAGCTTGAGACATGGAAATGCAGACGCAAAGAGGATTTGAAGGCGATGCAAATGAAATTCTGTCACGAACAGCTTAGGAGCGAGTGAGGAAGCTTCACAAAACCCATCACGACACACGAAGGAATGTTTTCTGTTTCACTTTAGAGTGCCGCCTCGTAGGCAAGCTATTCTCAAGATACAGAAGATTCGAGAACGAGGCCTTTAAATCTGCAACTAAATCTAAAATTAATCAAATTTGAATGAAGACTGAATTTGAGAGAGAGCTCGTTCGAAAAATGCACCTATGGAGTCGTAAAGATTCTTCTTTTAGCATATTTAGTTTTTCACATTTCTTTTTTCGTATTTGAAAGCTTCAAGTAGTTTTAAGCAATCTTGCTAAGGAGTAAACTGCGCGAATGTCTGGAAACATTTTTCTTAGACATTCGCGCAATTTAAATTTTACAAAGCATCAGAACATTGAGTTACATTATTCAACGCTTTGATGCTTTATAACATTGAGGACGTGGGAGCAGCGCACCACAACTGCAAAAATGTTAGATCAGCATACGATAAAGCAACATCATATTTACTAAGTTTATTTAGGGCACATTAAATATTGAAATGCGTATTTAGGGTGAAATTAGTACTCTAGTTTAATTCTTCTGTACCAGATGCTACTTAATGAATAAATATTGAATCGATGAAGAGAGACTGCATTGGTCGGAAAAACATTTTTCTAGATGAACGGATCACTTTTTTTCATTATAATATGCGCCGGCAAGAACATTTCCAAGGGGTAGATCGCCCTTTATAATATTCATAGCGGGGAGAAATGCGAATGGTCGTCGTTTCTTTTTTTAAATAATAAATGAATTTTTATTTTCTCATAATAATGTTACTCAACAATTTACAGTTATCCCATAAAGTTACCTTTGTTTGTCTGCAGGAAATATAACAGTTACAATATTTATTTAGGCTAAATTCTGCTGAGGTCCTGCCATCCTCTCAGATCTTTACTTTGGCATATAAACTGACAGGTTCCTGTCAGGCCTCTGTGGCAAGCAGCTGCTTGAGGGGGTATTATTATTATTATTATAAATTTTTGAGGGAAAAAAAGAAGATACAAAAATAAACGTCAAATTAAACAAAGGATAGTCGAATCATCTGGTTACATAACTCACTAAGCCAGAAAGCAAATAATTCTGTATGATATTAAACTTTTGTGACACATATCTATATACAGAAATGAAATGATTAACAGTTGACAAACTATAATATTTAAAACTAATTCGAAAGCGATTTAAAAACAGCACTATTAAGTGATATCTTCCTTAAAAAACAGTTTTAATTTTCTTTTCA
This sequence comes from Ryuthela nishihirai, assembly GCA_038380435.1. NCBI lineage: Eukaryota > Metazoa > Arthropoda > Arachnida > Araneae > Heptathelidae > Ryuthela > Ryuthela nishihirai. Next base: position 74,602,905 of record JAWZYU010000010.1, read on the forward strand.
ATGTCGAAAATTTGCAAATGCTTAGTATATCTCTAAGTAACGAATTATAGACAAAAGGTATTTTGCAGTCACTTACAGATTTTCCATAATTATTTTTGATCATTGGTAATTTAAAAAAGTAATCTTTTTTTTTTAATCTGGTTTCTTTCTTATGGTTTATTTTATTCTTAAAAGTATCATCAAAGAAAATTTTGAATATTATATTTATATAAATTTGAATATTCTATTTAAATCTCTCCCGTTTTGTCAATAAATGAGCATTTTCATTGTCACCTATTATAACTTTTGCTATTGCTGATTGCAATTTTAAAATTTGATTTATATTTGTTTTATTTGCAGCTCCGTGTATAGTGATTCCATAGTTTAATATAGATTTTTACACAATCGAGTTGAAAAATTTTCGAAAGATGGGGGGGAGGCCAAAAGACTTGATTTCCAATGTAATATAACATTTCCCCTTTCGTTTTGAGGGTTTTTAAAGAATTTCTAGAAAAATGAATGAAATCTAATTTTAATAATTTTTGCTTTTTTTTATCCCTATTCACATTCTTAAATTCCTGTTAGTGCCAGGGCTGGATCTAGAAGGGGGAACAAGGGGGTCATTGTGCTGTCTGACCACCGGAAAATATCAAATTCTTTTTGAATTGAATGGGCTAAAAATATTATGCTTCGCATTTTCCGAATCTTCTAATGATTTCAGCTTCCTCTTACAAGGGAAAAAAAAATAATGGATTCCTAAATACGGAAAATTGACAAAATTTGTGCAAATATTGTAAACGATATATTCATCATAGAAGTTTGAAATTTAGTACTAAAGTGTACTTACTAGTCATGGAGTTACATTGAGTGTTTAGTTTTAAGAGAAAATGAAAAATTCTTTCTTGGTTGCAATTTCCATATCTTCCACTAGTTTTAATTTCCATCGACAGAGGGGGGAAATTTTTTAAATGTTCGTTTCATATTCACCAGAAATGTTGCCATTTCCAGTTACAAATTTAATTTTCATAAAACTCGCGAGTTCTGTCAGAATTTAATTAATTGTAACTTGCATCAAACTTCTTTTACGAGCATCTCGTATCAGATATTCATTTACTGTCATTATACAGCCTAAGCGTATAAATTGCATTAAAAACATGCAAATACTTCTATAGATCAACATTTCTACCTCCACCAGATGAGAAATATAGTTTGCTGATGTTTTAGCCTTCAGCAGCAGTTTTGCTACACAAAGAGCAAATTGGTAAGTTATCTGCTGGAGAACAGTTAGGTAGGGTGAGCAGATTTAGACAGAGATCCGGGAACTTTTGAAAATTTAGTTTGTAATGCCTTATTAAAATGATTGATTAGATGTTTTTGGAAAACGGGGACGTCTGATCACCCTAGTTTGATAGTTCACAATTTAAGACTTTCATTATAGAATTTCTATTTTCCGTCACTTACATTACCGACGAAATTTTTTGTTGCCACTTTTCCATTATTAAAAAATCTGCTATGTTGTACAGTTAATTTAATATATAAAATATCTAAAAATCAATTCTGGGTACCTACCTATCCGGGGGCGTTTATTTGTCGGGGACAACTTTTGATCCAGAGACTGTCCCCGGAAAACGTGGATGTTTGGTCACCCTACCATTAGGGCAAACAGACGCCTACACCTAAGGTCGTATACACTTTTTAAAGTACAGAGACAATAACGATATCGAGAAAAAAAAATTTTTCAGTGTGAAAATTTATAAGCTTTATATTATTTAGCATTTAGTACGGATTTTTTTTTTTTCAAAAATATTACTACCGTCACCTTTTACAAGAATGAATGCGATGCTACTTTTTAACATATCGCTTTATTATTTATTGGCATATGAACAGCACTAAAATAAATATATATTAATAATCAAAATATGCCTGCTATTGTTTTTATGCGAACCCATCCTTAAATGTTTCTCATTTCATTAGTATATAACAATACCACTGTAACAAAAGTTAGGCTATAGAGGAGTCTGCTTCTGGTATAAAGCTAGAAGGGAAGCATGAACCATGGTATGTTTTTTACAAAAAATTGCTTAAAAATTGACTATTAAACTTCTTTTAAGATATTTGTAATACGTTTAGAAATATTACAAATTTATTCCTAAATATCTATTGTGATATTGTAGTTTTGATATTAGTATCAATTTCCTTTAGTGGCGCAGACAAACCATGTGGTTGTTGAGTTCACTCATATTTTTCTATATTGTAAATTGTATGTGATGATGAAATAATATTGACTGATTAAAAAAATTATATATATATACAGAATCTATGTAAAAAAAATCAAATTGTGTTTAATAATTATTTGAGAATTTTTTTTCGCGTCTTCTATTTCATTATAACAAAATCTTTTTTCTTCTTTGCATTTTATGTTTTTTAGTTAAGTTATTTTGTGGTAAACATAAATATTTCAGTTATTAGTCCATAGAATCCCTAATAATCATTGAGAGAGGAGGCGTAATTCAGAATTTTTGCCTTGGTTGTGAATACCCCTTTCCGACACTGGTATACAGGGTATAATTCTCGTGCATTCAACGTCCTATCCAATGGATGAGCGACCTTTTCAACTACTTACGGTTTCTTTTTATCCATCGAAGTCATGTTCAATATCAATACTAGTATAGTACCGTTCGAATTTGAGGACATCAGATTACAAGCAGAGATTTTTGACGTGCTCCTATGAAATGTAATATTAATAATATGTATATGGAATGAATATGCTATGTTGAAGAAACTAGCAGTATAGCAAAACATGTTTTAGCAGATAAATATTTGGTAAAAAGAATTTTCGATTCACAGACCTTCTACTATGGCATATAAACTGACAGGTTCCTGTCAGACCTCTGTGGCAAACAGCTGCTTGAGGGGGTATTTATATTATTTTTTAAGAGTACTTTGGCATGAAAAACATTCGTATTTTGACATCGGATGCTTTCGTCGAAATAAACTTTTGTATCTGTTCTCACAAAATGATCATAAATGATGGGATAATCCATTAAATTATTATTTGGGTGTTTATCATGTTCAATAAGTGATTCACAATAAATTGTACGTTCAATCATTACGTTTACTACTTACGTAACTAATGATCCATCTTCATTTGAGGATGCCAGCTTACGTTTCTTTGCTTGTAGACTCCATGTAGCCACAGTTTTAGCATCACAACAAACTTTTAAGTCTCATTAACGTTGCGTCACACTGTACGCGCAGCACGTGGATCTAATGAACACCTGCACTTCTCGTGTGTGTCAACCACGATGTGAGGTTATCTGTTCTCTCAGGAATCCCCTCTCCTTCGGAGGCAGAAGCAGCGCCATCTTCTGGCTCAACACAATGGAAGTGTTAGCATCTTTTCCACAAGAACGATCAATTGGACGATTTTTTTAGATCACTTTTCTAACTTTTTAGATATCAGATATTTTCAAATATTGAAATTTAAATATTAACTTTTTATCCAATGCCTACAAAAAAAAACTAAAGACGCATAATTTTGTAGATGAAACTTTTATTTGAAATCAATATTACGAATTAATTTATCAATGTAACTTTTAATCGATAAAGCCATTAGCTTATTTAAAAAACCGATCTACTCTTTCACTGTGTCGTCTATTTATCTGTACACATTCAACATAACTTTATCTCCGACATAAAAAAAAAAGCTACTATTGTCACTAACTAAAGTGATTTGTTTGTGACAATATCCTGCGTTTTGTACAGGCTAATTATTAACCTGTACAAAACGCTAAAATTATAAACGCGGGGAAACTTCTCTTAAAGTAAAAACAATTTTTTTACAAGCCATAGAAATTGACATTATCCCGATGGAGTCAAAACTCGCATCCTTTCAGTTAAATGTATGGTGCTTTTACCATATGAAGGTGTACGATAAATGTTCTATAAAGGGTGAACTTTCACATTTTTGCAAAGACGCAGCTATATCAGGGGGGCCCCGGTTTCCGACAAAAAAAAAACTCGATTTAGATTTCTTATTCCGTGGATAGTTCTTACTTAACACTTAAAATAGTTTATAGTCTTAGTTCCCTGGAACTTCTACATTGAGGGTATTACATATCGTCTTCAGTGGACGTCATTAACGGTGACTCCAATGGTTTTGAGTCACTTTGGTCTCTCACAAACAACACAGGCCTCATACTCGTGTTTACACGTGGCATCCAACGCAAAAATGATGTGTAAAATAAAACTGTTCTTATTTTACATAATTACTCAAGAACTATTATTATTAAAAGGACTTGCTTCAATGAAGGCACAAGTGCCCGACAAGCTGCAAAGCCTGAGTTCTATCTTAACTATATCGTGAATAATTTTCGATCTAATCAACAAAAGAATCCTCTTCTATGTTCATTGCTCAGTGTCATTGGAGATCGTTGTTTCTACTGCAGAAAATTTTTGTATCTTTGTAGCAAGTTTCACTGTTATTAAGGAACTTTTTTGTTCAGTAATATTTCCCACTTTAAGTAAAACAATTATACTATTATTTGCAGCAGAGATGGGGAAAATTACTCAAATATCTGTTTCAAATCAAAGATCATGGGTTCGAAATTTCGGGAGCATTCAGTTGCCAACCATCTATTTATAATAGACTTTACTAACATTCTGAAAGGGTAAGTCATGTCCTCTTTGCCCCCCCCCCCCCCGATCCGGCCCGTGTACTGCTCTATCACAATATTAGAAAATTTCATATTATGTCAATTGGAATCTAATTTTTTCAAGATAAAAAATATTTAGGTTGTGTATTCATTGATGAGCGCAGTTGCAAATACAACAATCATGCCATACATCATACCATAACTAAGAATTCCAGAAAATTAAACGAAAAATTGGTAAATTTATTGAAAATACACATGAATATCTTTTTTTACATTAATAAATAAATATGCAGCAGTAAACAAATGTAAAAAAAAATATTAAATTTTTGGCACACCTGTATTTTTTATCACATTAATTTTTTCATTTTTTCTTGGGGGAGGGCTATTTTCCATATTGCCCCCTCCCCCTTGTCAACGACCACGCTACAGCAAGTTATTCTGCTAACTGGGCCTAAAATAGCATTTTAAAATATACTAGCCCCAGAGACATTTCTCGTCACCCAATGCCACTGTGAGGAAGAGAGATACAAATATTTAATGCAACATGGGGTGGCCGGGGGAGATTTGGGGATCGGCAGTCAAGTACCTAGGATATTATAGAGTTGGGGGTCAAAATCTGTTTGAGATAAAACCCTACAACACTATATGTGGCCATATTTGAAAGACTCCTAGGTCACGTGCACTATCACTGATGGATGCTCACACAACTGATACTTGGGCAGGTACTGGCACAGACAACTCCGTTATATGAAGGGTGGATCTGGGGGGGGGGGGGGGGGGGTGACTAGGCCATCCCCACCTTGAGAATGTAAATAATTGTAACACTATTGTTGTTTTAAAATATTAACATGCACTTATATTACATATTTTTCAAAAAATTTTCTAAAGATTGCTAAGATGAAAGTAAACCTTCTATTCCAACTCTCCATTCAGTCACTTGATCTTCCCCTTTATTTTTTTCTAGATAACACTTGTAAAGGTTATAATATATATACACACTGAGAGATCAGTAGTGGATTAAGGTATCTGAAGGCCTCTAGTGTAAAACTTTTGAGCCCCCTCCCCAACAACTGTGGGTGGGAGTGGCTCAGTCTGTAGAGCACCAGGTTCATAATTTGTATTTCCAAAGTTCGAGTCAAACTGTGCCTCCATTGAGAATATTCTCCACTAACTCTAGTCTGCCTTCTATGAGAAAGGGGACACCATTAGGCTTGGAAATGCCGCCACATCATTATACTGTGACTCCATGTGTGGGAAAGCCATACCCTGTGCAAGTTAAAGAACATGCTGGATGGCCTTGCCAAAAAGTTGCAATCTGTATTTAATAGCAGTCCAGTAAGTCCCCTTACCCCAACCTTCTCTGAGCCCTTGTGACTTGGCCATTTAGCTCATTATGTGCAAAAAAGTACCTCAAACATAAAACAACCCAACCCCCAATTGTCTGGAAGTGTTGGTTGGTTAGGTTTTAATGGCACATCAGCAACTGAAGCTATAATGCACCAAACACAAAAAATCCTAAAAGGCGAGTAACAATCATCCAAAATTTAAAAACACCAAAATCACAAGAAAAAAAAGTTGCGAAAGTGTAGAGCAACAGTAATCAAATATATAAACAACAAAGAAAGTGTAGAAATAAAATGAAAAACAATGATATAAATACGAAATTTAGGAGTAAGGGTTGATACTCAATGTTACAAATGGAAAAAAATGTGCGCCACAGATAAAGTACAGACATGCATAAATATAAAAATTTATTATATATACCTAAGCATACAGAAAAATAAATAAAATATATTTGTTCTTTGTAGTGTGTTTAACAAAAATCACATTATATATATATTAACCAGAATAAATACATAAGATGTGTATATAAGTTGATTATATTGATTAGATAATATTTTACTAACTAAAATATGAAAAAAAAATCGAGTTTTGAAGCCCCCAGAAATGTTGAGACCCTTACACGAGTGCCTCACACCTATGCATAATCTGCCATCACGAGTGATCATTGAATTATGACATCCCCACCCTATGTTGTCAATGGAATGGGATTCAAAGCTCTATAACTTTTAAAATAAGCATTTTATGGGAAAATGCGACTAAAGATAAATTTAAGATATCAATCAACTATATCTAAATATCGATTATCAACAATATTTCTTAAATGTTTAAAGAGTTGTGGAAGTATGAAATTTAACAACAACAATGCTACCCTTTTCAAGACATGCTATATAACAATAAGCATAAAGTGTAGATACTACATAAATGAGCACTATGAAGCCTGTAAATGGTAGCTAGGCGTAAACTGGAAGGAGAGCTGTGTACCAATCCCTAGTGATGATGCACAGAACCGGCCAGGTCTAGCACCTAATGTCCGACCCCGCCTTCTCGTGGTGCAGGCCGTTAGTACCTTTCAAAAGAGATACTCTCTTTTGGAAGGGAACGGAAGGGGAGGGCTGCCAGTTCAGTATGGCCTGCTGATCTGGTCATCTACGGCCACTTTTTTCTTTTTTTTTCAACCCTGCTGAGGAGTGGTCAACTTCACAGGGTCCTGGTGCTGACCATTTATACCTACTAGACTGGACTTGTTTATGGATTTGAGCTTGATTATGGATCCTGGACTTGCTGCACTGGTGGGCCTCTGTTGAGGGAGAGTCTGCCGCTGTTTTCTGTTTGCTTCTGGGTTGCCAGCTCTAAGTGAACAGAGGCATGGGATACCTTATATCAGCTGGTGGATAATCCTAATCAGAGGCCATCGCAGGTACCTGAACCTTACTTTGCTAGTTGGGCATCGTCAAGCCTAAACTGGAGTAATGCGTCTCAGGCAGGCCATGTGGCTCTTGAAAAAGTCCACTTGAAAAGGTGGTGCCTGAAGTTCCTACCAGCATCGGTGACTTCAGCCTTTAGCGGAGGAGGAACGGGTCTTTGCCCCATGCCTGCGATCAGGGGGCTGTTTGATATTGTTGGCCCTACCAATCTCAATAAACCTAATTTCTTTCAAAATCCTACTAATCATTTTCTTTCTGCAGGAACGTGGAACGTGAGGACATTACATAGAGATTATTCTCTTGATGTCCTCATGCAGGAATTCCAGCGCTATAACCTAGATATTCTTGGCTTGCAAGAGACCAGATGGACAGGTAAAGGTGAGATACTTAAAAATAGCTTTAAATTTCTCTTTACAGGGAGGGAGGATGGAAAGCATCACCAAGGCGTGGGTCTGCTGCTCAGCAGACATGCTAGTGATGCTCTTCTAGGATATGAGTGCATTAATGAAAGGTTTCTTACAGCAAAATTTCAGACAAGCATTAAAAACTTGAATGTTATCTGCTGTTATGCCCCCACTGAGGATGCTGATGAGGATGAGAAGGATAGGTTTTACGGACAACTTCAGGACATTTTGAATTCTGTCAAGAAAGGAGATATTACCCTTGTTCTTGGTGACTTCAATGCCAAAGTTGGTACCGACTCTGACCTTTGGGGAGGAGTAATAGGTCCTTTTGGTATTGGTAGCTGCAATGGCAATGGGCAACGTCTCCTACAGGTAAGTAAACTCAATGGTTTCAGAATAACTAACACATATTACAAACACCGTGACATACATAAATACACATGGGTTTCACCTGATGGGCTGCATAGGAATATGATTGATTATATATTAATTAACAGCAAATGGGCTAGTTCTGTTAGAAATACCAGGGCATATAGGGGAGCTGAAATTGGATCTGACCATTACCTTGTTAAAAGTGTCTTGCAACTTAAACTTAAAAAGTGTTGTGCTAGAGTTAAAAAATTTACCTTTAATACTGAAGCTCTGAATGACCCAGTTATAGCTAAAGCTTACCATGATAGGTTACTTAGTCATTATGACGGTCATGGTTTGCTTAATACCGAAGTTGAGGAAGAATGGGGCCATTTTAAACAGGCTTTTTTGGAAACTAACAGTACTCTTTTAGGAAAAAAGGAGCAGAGGAGGCAGAATTATTTAAGTGACAAGGCAATTGAGCTTATTTCAGAAAGAAGGAATTGCAGGAATGTCCTTAATCAGTACCCTACTAGTCCTAATAGAAAAGATTACAGAGAGCTTAATAAACGTGTAAAGGATCAGTTAGCTACTGATAAAAATCTTTGGCTTGATAGCTTGGCTGACAAAGCTGAGGAAGCGGTTAGGCAGCACAACAGCAGAGAGCTGTACCAGATAGTTAATGTTTTATGTGGTAGAAAACGGACAGGCATACAGGGATTGAAGGATAAACAAGGTAAGGTTATAGAAGGTGAGGATTCTCTCATGGCTAGGTGGGCTGAGCATTTCAGTGATGTTCTAAACAATGTGGTTAGTTCTACTCCCATTGTTTGTAATGATGATAGATGCATTGGCAGCTTTAATGTTGGCCCTATAACACAATCTGAAGTTAGTTTGGCTATCTCTAAACTGAAACTTCATAAATCCCCAGGGGTAGATGAAATTAGTACAGAAATGCTCAGAGCTGGGAATGTTTTGGTTATCACTTGGATGACTGAAATTTTGAATAACTTTTATGATAAAGGCATGGTTCCTAAAGATTTTACTAGAGCTATTATTATCCCTATTTTCAAAAAAGGTGATCGCAGTTCTTGTGATAACTATAGGGGTATCAGCCTACTCTCTGTTCCAGGTAAAGTTCTTTCCATGATTGTGCTTAATAGAATTAAGAATCTGGTTGACAGGCAATTGCGTGATGAGCAATGTGGATTCAGAAGTGGTAGGGGATGTGTAGATCAGATATTTTCACTCAGGCAGATTCTTGAGAAATGTTTAGAGTTTCAGAAACCTTTGGTTGCTAGCTTTGTTGATTTCAAAAAGGCTTTCGACTCTGTTGATCGTCATAATTTGTGGTTGATTGTGAGATCATATGGTATACCAGACAAGTTAGTTAACATAATGAAAGCTCTCTATAATAACACTGAGTCATGTGTGAGAGTTGGTAAGTCTTGTAGCAATTGGTTTAGCATTACTTCTGGTGTTCGACAAGGGTGCATTTTGTCTCCTTTTCTCTTTAGTTTGGTTGTTGATTATGTTATGCGAAATTCACTTCAAGGGAAAGCTTTTGGCCTTAAATGGGCTGGAGATACGAAAATTTCTGATTTAGATTATGCTGATGATTTAGCCCTTTTGGCAAATGATGTTGATGAGATGAACTCTTTCATTCGAACTGTTGATGAGACTGGGAGTACAGTAGGTTTGGTTATAAACAGAGAGAAAACTAAAGTGATGAAAATTGGTCAGGCAGGTTGTGATTCAGTTAATCTGAATGGTTGCAGTCTTGAGCAGGTGTCACAGTTTAATTATCTTGGGAGCTATGTAACTGATACTGGTGATGTGCGGCATGAGATTAACAGACGAATAGGTATTGCTGCCGGGACTTTTAAGAATCTATGGAGATTGTGGAGAAATAGGCGTATACACCTAAAGACTAAAATTAGACTGTATAATAGTTTGGTTCTTTCTAGGGTTAGTTATGGTAGTGAAACTTGGACGCTGTGTAAACAAGATAACAGGAAACTAGATGCTTTTGATTCTAGATGCTTACGCAGTATCTTGGGTATTAGGTGGTTTAACTTTGTAACTAATGATGAGGTTAGGCAAAGGAGTCTGCAACCTCCTTTAAGCAGCATATTGTGCAGAGAGAGACTCCGCTGGTTTGGCCATGTTGCCCGTATGGATAATTATAGATTGGCGAATAGGGTTATGAACAGTGTGCCTAGAGGCTTCAGAAGGAGGGGGAGACCTAGGATGCGGTGGGCAGACAATGTCAAACAGGACCTTGTTAGAATTGGTGTGCAGTGGCCGGATGCAGCAGATGTGGCTCAGGACAGATATGCTTGGAGAAGTAAACTGCGTGGTCTGGTTGGACCTCCGTAGCCCATGGCTGCTTGAGGATGATGATGATGATGATGATGATGAACACTGTAAAACTAAACCTCATGGGTATCAAGACAGACAAAATCAGAACAATGCCAAATTTGCCATTAGTATAGGTTCTGGCAAATAATTATTCTTTCATTCAATATTTTTTGATAAATTTCTTAGAACACATTGCTGCTCTGAAATACTTATACTTCGATACCTGTTTTAAATGCTAAAATATTGTTGAAACTCGAAATTTAGATAGATTTGATTGAGATCATTAAGTTATCCAGAGCCACATGTTTTCATAAAACCCATATTTTAGAAGTTAGAGATCTTTTAAATTAACTTCCCATGGACAGCATGGGGGGAGGGGGTAACAATTAAATAATCACTCATTGCATATATTTTGAAGTTTTTATCAAACCTTGAATTTTCAACGTGCTTACCCACAGAAACCGAATTTGAGAAGCAGAAAACGTATACTAAATAGTTTAGAGTGAAATTTCTGTTGAATTCTCATGGTGTTGATTTCCAAAACAGATAGTTAAAATGCACTACAGTGCCTTCTAAGGTGATAATACTGAATAAAATTTTGCCTTCAACCAAAATGATCTATTCTAAAATAAATGCTGAAACAAAATTTAATTTACTAATAAAAGTGCTTGGACAAGTATGTCATTTTTTAATGATGGAAGTTAGTTCTAGTCTATAGTGTCATTTTGGATTAACTAGAATGACTTCTGAGTTCAAAATTATTTTCAATCAAACTGTGAAACTAAAAAAATAAAATTGAATGTTCTTGTCTTATTTTATTGCTGGGGCACTACAAAATATTAGGTTTCATCAACATCAGCTTTTGAATGATCAAGAGAATACTCCAACTGGCTTCCAAAACCAAGACTAAAATTAATATTACAAGAAATCTCAGCAGGCACAATGGCTTCAGCACATTCTAAGTCAGATATATCAGGATTTCTCTTTTCAGAATTATTTTCTGTGAAACTTTGTAGTGCTAAATCGTTCTTACTCTTGGATGAACTACTGTAGAGTTTAGAACCTCCTGGTTTAGTAAAACACAATTCAGATCTGGCTTCAGATACTTGTTGCTTCTGAAACAAATTGTCATCACGTTTCAAATATATTTGGTTTACTTACTGTATCGTTTAAAGAAATGGTAATCTCTTTATCAAGATTCTGCCCTGGTCTAAACAACGACTCTGAATCAAAAAGTTCATTTTTATGTGAATTCAGAGAACTGTTGAACTTTTGAGGAGAGCATGACACAGTATCATACACCAGCATATCAGGATATTTTAAGCTGATATTAATATCTTGTACCGTATCCCTAGGGTCATTACTTATATTTGAATAACTGGAGTGCAATGACTCGTTTACGAAACAAGAATTCATGGGTGCATTTATGGCAATATTCTCTGCTGATGCAAAATGAGAGGCCTCGGAATCATATTGTTTTAAGTTAGATTTATAATCTGAAGGCTGTGATGAAGAACTACACAACACTGATTCACAGGATGATGGCAGTCTTGTTAAGAAGAAATCAGATGTCACATTATACTTTCTCTTAAACATAGGATCTGTAAGACACAATTAATGAACATTAGTTTTAAAAGAAATAAAAATAAAAATAAAAAATAGCAGAAAAGCAACATTACGAAATACTAGAATATGAATTAACTATACCTTTTTTCAGTAAATGCATAATAGTGATATAACAAAAGAGTAAAGAAAATAGAGTTATATAAATAAAATAAGAATAAAAGTGAACTACTACTTTTTTTTTTTGGCAATTCAAACTTCCAAAGCAGACATGAATTTAGAATTGGCTACATGAGATATGATGAATTTCATGATGGTCAGTGTGTAAGAATTTTAATATACTGCAGGCAACAAATTAAAAAAACTCTCCTCAGGCAGCTGGTTACTGTGTTCATCTAACAAAATGCTATATAACAATAAACCTACAGTGTATAATAATACATAAATAAGCATTATAAACATTATAAAGAGAAATCTCATGGGTTTCAAAACAGACAAAACCAGAACAATGCCAAATGTGCCACTAGTATAAGTTCTGGCAAATGCATCATAGTAGAATGCCCATGAAGAAAAAGACAGCTTAGTCTAACAGAAGCTGGAATGTGTCAGGCAGAATCCAAGTATGACTTGCTTAATCCACATCACTACTGGTATGTCTCAGAAACTAGCGGTCACATATATACATACAAAATCTTAAATGCAGTTATGGGCTACAGAGGTCCAAATAGATGTGCAATTTTGCTCTCTAAACCCGTCTGTCCTGAGCTACAGCTGCTGCATTTCACCACTGTAGGCCAATTCTAGCAAGGTCTGTTTGACACTATCTGCCATCACATCTGAGGTCTCCCCCTTTTCCTGCAGCCTTAGATGTACTGTTCATAATCCTATTCACCAATCTGTAACTATGCATATGAACAGCATGGCCAAACCAACATAGTCTCTCTTTGAACAATATGCTTCTCAAAGGAGGTTGCAAACTCCTTATTCTAACCTCATCATTACTTACCAAGAAAAACCACCTAATGCCCAAGATACTGTGCAAGCATCTAGAATCAAAGGCATGTTTCCTGTTATCCTGCTTACAAAGTACCTATGTTTCATTAATTTTAGAAAGAACTAAACTATTATAAATCCTAATTTTAGTCTTTAAGTGTATTCGCCTATTTCTCCACACTCTTCAAAGATTCTTAAAGGTCCCAGCAGCAATCCTTATTCTTCTCTTTATCTCATGGTGCACATTACCAGTATCTGCTAAACAGCTCCCAAGATCATTAAACTGAGACACTTGTTCAAGAGTGCAACTGTTCAGAGCAACTGAAGCACCATCTGCGTGACCAATTTTCATCCCTTTAGTTTTCTCTCTGTTTGTTACCAAACAACTCTTACCAGTCTCAGCAACAGCCCCAATGAAAGAATTCATCTCATCAGCATTATTAGCCAACAAGCCCAAATCACCTGCAAAATTTAAATCAGAAATTTTGAAATCTCTAGACCATGGTTCTCAACCTTTTATGCTTCACGTACCCCCTGGAAATGTATATGTAACTGGCGTACCCCTTGTATAGATAGATAAAACTATAGTTATAGTATAACAATGGTTATTTTTACTTTGTTACTAGATCTAGCAACTTTTGAGCTCACACAGCATACCCCAAAACATTTTACTGCATATCCCACGTTGAGAACCCTTACTCTAGACCATTTAAGACCAAAATCTTTTCCTTGCAAAGAATTCCACATAACATAATCAATAACAAAACCAAAGAGAAAAAGGGACAAAATGCACCCTTGTCAACTGTACTAGCAATGCTAAACCAATTGCTACAAGCTTTCCTAACTTCCATATGATCCAGTGTTATTATAGAGAGCTTTCATTATGCTAATTTGTCAGTTATTCCATACAATCTAACGTCAACCAAACGGATGACAACAAATGTCATGTATTACATACGATCTAATGATGAAAAAAACAGCAACCACAAATTATGCTAATCAAGAGAGTCAGAAGCCTTTTTGAAATCTATAAAACTACTAACCATAGATTCCTGAAACTAAACATTTCTCAGCAATCTGCCTAAGTGAAAATATTTTATCTATACCTCCCCTACCACTTCTGAATCCACACTGTTCATCATGCAGTTGTCCATCAACCAAATTCTTAATTTCAGTAAGCACAATAATGCAAAGAACTTTACTTGGAACAGAAAGTAAGCTGATACACCTATAGTTATCACAAGAACTGTAATCACCTTTTTTTTTAAAGCAGGAATAATTAGATCTCTGCTAAAATGTTTGGGGACAATGTCTTTATTATAAAATATATTCAAAATTTCCATTGTCCATGTGATTAACAGAAACATTCCCAGCTCTAAGCATTTCAGTAGTAATTTCATCTACCCCTGGGGATTTATGCACTCTTAATTTAGAGATAACCAAAGTAACTTCAGAATTTGATATATGGCCAATTAAAGCCAGTAATGCATCTATCCTCATTACAAACAATAGGAGCAGAACTAACTATCTCATCTTCAACAATCTTACCATTTTCATCCTTCAATCCCTGTGTACTGTCTGTAACTTACACACAAAACATTAACTATCTGGTACAACTCCCAGCTATCATGATGTTTAGCTGCTTCCTCTGCTTTGCCAGCCAAGCTATCAAGCCAAAGATTCTTATCAGATATTAACTGATCCTTCTTATCAGCTATTAACTGATCCTTTACACATTTATTAAGCTCTTTGTAATGCTTTCTGTTAGGACTAGTAGGGTGTAAATTCATATTAATCCTGCACTTCCTTCTTTCAGAAATAAGTTTATCCAAAACAGTCTTATTAGTTTCAAGAAAAGCCCATTTAAACTGATTCCATTCTTTCTCAACTTCAGCAGTAAGCAAACCCCAACTGTCATAATGAATAAGGAACCATTCATGATATGCTTTGGCTATATCTGGATCTTTCAGAGTTTCGTTGTTAATGAAACTCTGCAAAAAAGTTGTTTAAGAAATATTGTGCTAAGGAGTTTCATTGTTAATGAAACTAGCACAATATTTCTTAAACTTTAGTTCAAGACACTTTTGACCAGGTAATGATAATATCAGCTACTCTATATGATCTGGTATTTCTAACCAAACTAGCCATTTACTGTTAATTAATATGTAATAGATCATATTCCTATACAACCCATCAGGTGAAACACATTTATAAATGTATTGGTGTTTACATCAAAGAGTCAAAACATTATGACCACCTCCTAATATAATGTTGGTCCTCCACTTACCGCCAAAACAGCTCTTATCCAGCGAGGCATGAACGTTACAAGATTTCTAAAGATGTCTTGTGGTATCTGTTACCAATACATTATCAGCAGATCCTTAAACTCTTATAAGTTACGTGGTTCAGCCGCCACAGATCGGATATGCTGTTCTAACACAAACCACAAATGCTCGAATGGATTGATGTCTGGGGAATCTGGAAGCCAGGGCAATACCTGGAAGTCTTCCTCGTGTTCTGCAAACCATTCTCGAATAATGCGGGCAGTGTGGCATGGAATAATTCAAGACTAGAAGATTAGATAGATTCTACTAGAAAGGTATACAGTTGCCATGAAAGGATGTACCAGATCTGCAATTATGTTTAGGCAGGTGGTAGACGTCATAGTTTCCTGCACATGAATGACTGGACCCAGTTCCCAGCAGAACATTGCCCAAAGCATTCCACTTTGTCCACAGGCTTGTTTTTGTCTCATGGTGCATCCTGGTGCCAACACTTCACCAGGTAAAAGACGAACATGTACCCAGCTGTCCACATGGTGCAACAAGAAATGAGATTCATCAGACCAGACAACCATCTTCCAATCATTCAAGGTCCAGTTTTGATGCTCGCATGCCCATTGTAGGCGTTTTTGACTGTGAACCGGGGTTAGCATGGGCACTCAGCTACACAGCTCCATTTTCAGCAGGGTTCAATGTACTGTGCTGTGACACATTACTCCTATCACCAGCATTAAAATTACAGGTGTGTTGTTCTACAGTATCTCTTATGTTGGCTCGTACCATATGGGGTAGCCTTTGCTCATCTCTAGAATTGATGAGCCATATTCAGCTCATACCTTGCTGGCAGTTCATAGTTTTTTCCTCCTCGGACCACTTTTTGAAGGTACTAACCATAGCTGACTGTGAGCAACCCACAAGCCTTGCCATCTCGGAAATGCTCTGACACAGACATCTGGCCATTAAAATTTGGCCTTTGTCAAACTCACTTAAGTCCGCTGCCTTTCCCATCTGAAGAAAAAGAAAAACACTGATTAACAGAGTTCAGTATCAGGTGTTATTTACACTGTTTCATGACCTTCACACATTCCATCGTTTACCTGCAGTTGATTTGCATAAAGATGCACTGGTTATAATGTTTTAGCTCTTAAGTGTATAGAATGTTAGTTATTCTCAAACCATTAAGTTTACTTATCTGTAGGAGACATTCCCCATTGCTATTGGAACTAACAATGCCAAAGTGACCTAACACTCCTGTTAGGTCACTTTGGCATTGCTGTCCTGACCAAAGGTCAGAGTCAGTACCAACTTTAGCATTGAAGTCACTTAGCACAAAAGAAATACCCCTTTTTGACAGAATTCAA
Source organism: Ryuthela nishihirai (assembly GCA_038380435.1). Taxonomy (NCBI): domain Eukaryota; kingdom Metazoa; phylum Arthropoda; class Arachnida; order Araneae; family Heptathelidae; genus Ryuthela; species Ryuthela nishihirai. Next base: position 74,619,622 of record JAWZYU010000010.1, read on the forward strand.
AATATCCTGAAGTTGTCTATGAAATGTATCTTTCTCGTTCTCCTTAGAGTCTTCTGGTTCCTTGTGGCAACCTACAAGCAAACGGAAAACAGCAGCAGATTCTCCCTCAACAGAGGCCCAAGTGTTGCAAGTCCAGGATCCATAATCAAGTTCAGTGCCATAAACCAGTCCAGTCTAGTGGGTATAAATGGTCAGCAACATGACCCTGTGAAGTTGACCACTCTTCAGCAGGGAAGAAAAAGAAAAAAGGGCCATAGATGACCAGATAAGTAGGTTACACTGATCTGGTAGCAGTCCCCTTCTATTCACATACAAAAGAGAATATCTCTTTTGAAAGGTACTAACAGCCTGTACCACGAGAAGGAGGTGGTGGGGCATTAGGTGCTAGGCCTGGCAAATTCTGTGCATCATCATCAGGGATTGTTACACAGCTATCCTTCCAGTGTATGTCTAGTTACCATCTACAGACCCTTACAGGTAAAGCACAACCATATATCCAAAATTCCTTACACACAACATGCTTCCCACTCAATAGCAGTAGTAGTAATATAAAATAAATTTTGCTGACATATATATTACATGAATAAAAAACATCAAAAGTACTCATTGCTCTTGAAACAAATCATTATCACATACTTTAAATGTATTTACTTTAGTTATTGTATCGTTTAAAAAAAAGTTATTCCTTGATTGAGATTCTGACCTGTTCTGCTGTTTTGCATGTGAACACCTTCAGAGTAGAGTTAGCACAAGTCCAAAGCAGTGATACTTGTATGCATGAATTATTGGAATAGACCCACATTGGGCAGTGCAAATACTACAACATATTCCATTCACAGACCATGGGTGGTACAGATATGCTCTATAGACACATCCTGAAATATTGATGGTTATTATATTCTTTTTTCCCAGTAGTAGATATTAATTCATAAGAATATTTCATGAGAAAAATGGTTCAGTTATAAGATCACTGACACATTATTTCCCTTTATGTTTATATATGATGAAATGCTCAGTAAGTATAAGCTGGAATTCAGTTGGTGAGCCAATATTATTTCTGTATTCTCAAACTTAAGAATATATTTACCATTATTATATTTCTGGACATACAATTGCCAATTTTTGGTACTTTAGTCCCTTTTATGTTACATCTTTAAAAATGTTTCTATAGTTTTTTTTATCTATTCTGCTGTTTTGCTTGTGAACACCTTCAGAGTAGAATTAGCATAAGTCCGAAGCAACGATACTTGTATGCATGCATTATTAGAATAGAACCCATGAACATTTTTAGAACTCACAGTTAAGGGTTTGTAAGGTCATGACAACCTCTAGTTGTCTTTTATGCTTTACATCTCTGGCTTTAAACACTCTACCATTTAGATGCTTTTCTCCCTATCAATTTTACCGGGGTGGGGGTGGCTCAGTCGGTAGCGCGCCAGGCTTGCAATCTGTAGTTCAAGGTTCGAGTCCCAACTGGGTCAGCGTTGAGATTTATCTCCGCAAAATTCCCTGCCCTGCCCACAGTCAGTAGGGGACACCGGAGGGCTTGGAAAGGCTGCCGTCCATCTGATGGGACGTTAAGCCGTGACCCCGTGTGTGGGAGAGCCATACCCTGTGCACGTTAAAGAACACGCTGGATGGCCTTGACGGGAGGCTACCATCTGTCTCCCAACAGCTGTTCCAATGGGTCCCCTCCCCCAACCTTCTCTGAGCCTTCAGGGTCCATGTGACCTGGCTATTTAGCCCATGGTGTGCAAAAAAGTACCGCTCAGAGATAAAACAACCCAACCCTATCAATTTTAATCATTTGAAGGATCCATGCTCCCAGATGATGAATATATCATCCTGTAATGGAAGTAGAGAAGACACCTGCTGCAACTACTTCAATATTTTAACAGTGTCTTACCATCTGTTAACTTTATTCATGGATGAGAAATCTAGAAAACTAACCCACCATGATATACTTATAACAAGAAATCCATATACTTATATACAACCATATGCAGAAAACTAATCAGGCCATCTGTGTACAATTTTGCATATAGTAGTAATCATAACCATATCAAACATTAATTAATAGATTCTGAAAAAAATTCACCATTGCCACGGCGGGAATCGAACCCACATCTCTCCAGATTCATGCCAGAGCGCACTACCATTGCACCACATGTCAGACAACGAACTCTTTCATAATATGACCTTATAAATCTTCTTCCTGACACGTGATTGAGACAGCGCCATCTATACTCAAGAGAACTGAAAAAGTGCATCTCCATCAGGAGAGATGCGGGTCCGATTCCCACTGTGGTGGCAATGAATTTTTTTCAGAATCTATTAATTAATGTTTGCTGTCTATCTTAACAGAGAATACTGTGCATTCGCTTTGGATTGATTTTTAACATAACCTACCTTATGAATTACATTTTGTTCAAGGATGATGTTTAATTTGCCTTTGATGGTATCAATAAGAAATTTGCACACTTAGCAACTACCTTACAAGATATTCACAATGGAGTTGAACATCATTTTCAGCATATTTTTGCAAATGTATGGCCTTTAGTTAAAAGCTTCTGAAAAAAATTCATCACCGACATGGCGGGAATCGAACCCGCAACTCTCTAGATTCATGCCAGAGCGCACTACCATTACACCACACATCGGCCAAGGAAATTTTTCAGAATAAGACCTTATAAATTTTCACTGAGACGTGGCTGACACAGCGCCATCTATACTCAAGGGGATGCAACTTTTTCCAGTCGTTGCTACTGAATTTTAGATGTTAATGAGGTCGATAATGCTCAAGTATATATATGATTAAAAATCGATCTATAGTAAATATACAGATTACCTGTAGAGATAGACTTCAAACATTAGTTAAAAGCTTCTGAAAAAAATTCATCGCCGATCGCCATGTCATTGATTAATTTTTTTCAGAAGCTTTTAATTAATGTTTGAAGTCTATCTCTACAGGTAATCTGTGTATTTACTATGTATGGATTTTATTTCTAAAAAGGACATTTAAGATTCATCTTATAGAAATTTTCTGGTGAATGCATTACCACTTCTGTTAAACATTGTTCCTTTTCAAACAAGGTGTGGTTACAATACAGCACCTCAGCATTTGCCAGACAGGTTGCAGAGTATTTGAATGAAAATCATAGGGGAAAATGGATAGGATGAGACAGACATGTTGCATGGCCAGCTGATCCACCAGAGCTGACTTCATTTGGGTTGAATAAAGTCTGAAGTGTACCACAGTGTATGCAGGAAACAACCTAGAACACACTGGACTTAAAGGAGTAATTCCTAGAGAATATAAAGCTACTATTTCAATTGGACACAATATGTAAATGTTAAAAAAGGTCATCCATATTTTTTGTGATGTAGGTTCAACAAAGTGATGAGAAGGCTGTCTGTTAAAAACAAAATATCTCCAAATTGTAAGAAATAAAGATGCTCAAGTACTTCTATTTACCACAGTTAAAAACAATGATTACAACAATATTACTACTGTTATCTGAGATATCAATTATGTTACCGATTATTATACTATGTAACTAAAGCATTTAAATAATTTTTAAACAGTTTTTTATTTTCAATAATTTTACATTTCTCTTTTGCAAATGCATCATACAACATTTTATATTAAATCTCTGTAGCATATTTTGTTTACTTTTTAAAACAAAACTTTAAAATACCTTTTGCAAATTGCTTCTGCTTAATGCAAATATTTCTGTATGCTCGCAAGACCTGTTTACCATCATCAGAAAGGCCTAACAGAGCAGCATGTTTGGTGCTGGCTAAAGCAGGAATTGAAGCAGGACACATGTTGTAAAACCTAAATAGGAATAATAAAAAAAATTATCAGTAAGATAAAATAGAAGACATAGTTGAAATTATAGGAAATATTCTCATTCCAAATTATTATATAATGAAAAATAATGAAAGAAACTCAACTTATTTAGTATTTACTAATAAATTACCACTTTGAATTCGATTCAAATTTTCATAGGAAAAATTGTCTTGAGCCGGGTGAGATACAAACCCACGACCTCCTGATAACATGTCAGGTGTTCTGGGCCACTGAGCTACCAGCTGCCAATTAAGATCTCCTCTAATTAATGCTATGTACTATTATTTCTGTTTTCAAAAAAATTGAAGCTTCGTGTGTTGTACAAAAATGATGGATATAATTGTCTTTGGCCTTTCCTTTCAGATTCTGTCAACATTTACAATCAATGTGGAACCCTGGAATGGTTCATTGACAAGACTGTGTAGTGACTATTATTTTGATTTTTGACTACAAACCTTTTTCACTGGTGGGCTTCAGTTGAAAAAAAAATGTTTTATGTTTACCATGTTTTGTGATTGCTTTCTTGATAACCGTACAGATATGCACATTAAAAAAAAATACCCCCTCAAGCAGCTGCTTGCCACAGAGGTCTGACAGGAGCCTGTCAGTTTATATGCCATAGTCGAAGGTCTGAGAGGATGGCAAGACCTCAGCAGAAAAACAACACGCACAACCATGCCTTACCCGGGGCTCGAACCCATGTCCCTTACTTTATATTAACTGACAGTTAATCCTGATCAGAAACCATCACAAGTACCTAACCCTTGAAACTAGTTTTAGCACAATAGATCCTAAACTGGTGTAATGTGTCTTGGACCTAGCTGGCTGGTGCATGAAAAAGCCTGAAGGTTTTTTGATAGTACATTGGTTTTCTAAGTTCTTATAAGTACATGGCTTCCAGAAAATATGGAACAGGTTTGTCCCATACCTGAATCAGGGGACTTCTTGGAATGTGAGAACCCTAAGTAGAGACTATTCTCTTGGATGTCCTCACACATGAATTATAGTGGAATAACCTAGACCAGTGGTTCTCAACCTTTTATACTTCATGTACCCCCTGGAAATGCATATGTAACTGGGGTACCCCTTGTATAGATATATAAAACTATAGTTATAATATAATAATGGGAATAAAATAAAACATATATATATATCTAGTGACTTTTGAGCTCTCACAGCTTAACCCAAAAAATTTTACCACATACCCCATGTTTAGAACCCCTAACCTAGACAATCAAGGATTGAAAAATGCCAGATTATGCAAAGGCCAGATACTCAAAATAATTTTACATTTCTCTTTTCACAATGCCATGATAGTAAACATCTGCAAGGTATAGTTTTGCTTCTCAGCAGAAATGACGGTATGCTCTTCCATGACATGATAACATTAATAAATGGTTTCTTACAGATAAATTTAATACAGAGATTAAAGGCGTGTTATCTGGTACAATGTCCCTACTGAGTATTCCAATGATAATGAAAAAGTTTCATGAAAAAAATTCATAATATTTTGAATTCTACGAAAACCAGGAAATATCCCTCTTGTGCTAGGTGACTTCAGTGCCAAAGTCAGTAGTTTTTGACCATTGGTCAGAGTGGTGGGGTCCTTTTGGCACTGGTAGTTGTAACAGTACTAGGAAACATCTCCTATAGGTAACTTAATGGTTTGAGAACAGCTAACACTTACTACAAATACTGGGATATTTATAAACTCACATGCATTTCACCTGATAGTTTGCACATGGATATTATTGAGTACACATTAATTAACAGTAAATGGGCTAGCTCTGTTAAAATTTGTTTTGGTTGTTTTAACTCTGAACAGCATGTTTTGCATATAAAACTGGCTAAATTGCCAAGTCACAAGGACCAAGGGCTCAAAGAAGGTTGGGGGAAGGGGACTCACTGGACAGCTTTTAGGAGACAGATGTTACCCTTCCATCAAGGCCATCATCATGTTCTCGAACACCCATAAGGTGTGGTTCTAGCACACACGGGGACATGCTTAAAGTCCCATCCAACAGATGGAGGCCTTTCTAAGCCCATCAGTGTCCCCTTTCTGACTGAGGACAGAGGGCTGGGAATTGCAGATTTCAAGACTGGCATGATGGCCCCCCCCCCCCCCTGCACCATTCTGTTAGTACACCAGATCCTGTGCAGCAACTGAATTCGATCCAACAATTACCTTATTCAAATACACAATTAAAAAGACTTTCTTCCTTAGAAAATAATTAAAATATCTTAAAATTCTTTGTCATTCAGCAATAAAATTAGTAAGTTTATCCTACAAGACATTTGCATATTAAAAAGTTTATAGGAGCAAACTCGGGAAGCTTTTTGGAGCAATGGCAATGCACTGTCTTCAGTGAAGTGACACTAGGTGATGTTAAGGCTGTTAACATCATCATAGTATCATTCCTAACATCACCACACAGTGTCACTTCACTGAAGATGGAGTGCTATCCTTCCTCCAAAAAGTTTCTGAGTTTGCTCCTAAAAACTTTTAACATGCAAATAGTTTGAAGGAGAAACTTACTAATTTTATTGCTCAATGACAGAGAACTTTAAGTTATTTTAAATACCTTATTAAAAGTATCTTATGAATAAGGCCAGTGCTAAGATTAAAAGAACTATCTTCAACAATAAAGCTCTGAAAGACCCTCAGATAATCAAAGTTTCATATAACAGGTTACTTAGTCATTATAACAATCTTGGTTTGTTTACAACTGAGGATGAGGTGCAATAAGACCATTTTAAACAGACTGTTCTTGAAACCAACAGCACTAAAATGAAGCATAGGAGACAGAATCATTTGAGTGATAAAGGTTGGGTTGTTTAACCTCTGAGTACACAATGTGGGTGATAAAGATTTGCATATTATTTTCGAAGAATGGAGTACAGGGCTCACCCAACAAATGTTAATAGACTGCATTACAGATAGCTTAATAACTGTGTACATGATCTGTTGAAAGTTAATATAAAGTAAATTTGGTTTCATAGCCTGGCTGCAAAGAACTAGATATTAAAACAGAGAGTTTTATAGATATAAATGTTTTGTATAGATAAAAACAATTGCATATACCAAATGAAAGAAAATAATGGCATGGTTATTGAAGGTAAGATTTCTATCATGGCTAGGTGGGGAGCACAGTTGTTCTGAACAATATGGCTAATTCTGCTCCCATTGTTCAATTAAAATAAATATATTATTGACTTTAATATTGGTCCTTATTTCCTAATCTACTTTGGTTATACAAATGTTAAAAAGAACAAGTCACTGAAAAATACTAAAATAATAAATTACCCCTTAAGCAACAAGTTCTTTGCATGATTGCACTTAATAGAATTAAGAATCTGGCTAATAGAAAATTGCATGATGAGCAGTGTTGATTCAGAAGTGGTAGGGGATGTATAGATCAGATTTTTTCACTTAGGCAGATTCTTGGTAAATGTTTAGAGTTCCAAAACCTATGGTTATTAGCTTTGTTGATTTCAAAAAGACTTTTGATTCTGTTGATCATCATAATTTGTGGTAGATCATATGACCTATCAGACAAGTTAGTTAACATAATGAAAGCTCTCTATAATAACCCTGAATCATGTGTGACAGTGCTTATAGCAATTAGTTTAGCATTGCTTCTGGTGTTCAACAAGGGTGCATTTTGTCTCCTTTTCTCTTTAGTTTGGCTATTGATTATGTTATGCAAAATTCACTGCAATTGAGTCCCTTTTAGAAAATGATGTTGATGAGATGAGCTCTTTTATTCGAGATGTCGATGAGACTGGTAGTAGAGTAGATTTGGTGGCAGAAAACTAAAGTTATGAAAACTGGTCTGGCAGACTGTGGTTCAGTTAATTTGAATAGTTCTCCTCTTGAGTAGGCGTCTCAGTTTAATTATCTTGGGAGCTATATAACAGATGCTGGTGATATGCAGTATGAGATTAATAGATGAATACGGATTGCTGCTGGGTCTTTTAAGAATCCCATGGAGAGCATGGAGAAATAGGTGTATACTATTAAAGACTAAAATTAGATTGTAAAATAGTTTAGTTCTCTCTAAGATTAGTTACGGTAGTGAAACTTGGATACTTTGTAAACAAGACAACAGGAAATTTGATGTTTTTGATTCTAGATGCTTATACCGTATCTTAGGCATTAGGTGGTTCAACTTTGTAACTAATGATGAAGTTAGGAAAACGAGTCGGCAACCTCCTTTAAGCAGCATATTGTGGAGAGAGAAACTCCGTTGGTTTAGCCATGTTGCCCGTATGGATAATTATAGATTGGCAAATAGGGTTATGAACAGTGTGTCTAAAGGCCTCAGAAAGAGGGGGATACCTAGGATGTGGTGAGCAGAGAATATCAAACAGGACCTTGTTAGAATTGGTGTACAGTGGTCAGATGCAGCAGATGTAGCTCAGAACAGATATGCTTGGAGAACTAAATTGCACAATCTGGTTGGATCTCCATAGCCCATGGCTACTTGAGGATGATGACGATAAGCAGCTGCTTGCCACAGAGGTCTGACAGGAAAGCAAGATCTCAGCAGAAAGACAACACAAATAATCATGCCTTACCTAGGGCTCAAATCTAGGTCTCTTTGATTAGTAGTCAAGCATGCTAACCACTAGGCCACTAGGAAAACAAGTCACTTTAATTAGATGAAAATAGTACCAAAATGCTTAGTTCTGGGATTGATTATGTTGTCACATGGCTTTCAGTGGTGTTGAATATTTTCAATTGAAATGGGGGTTGTTCCTAAAGATTTTAATAGTTATTATTATCCCTACTTTCAAGTAAGGCAATTGAAGTTTATATGATAATTACAGGAACATCAATCTACTCATATCCCAGGTGAAATTATTTTACCTAGGATATATAGAGTTACGAACAACATACTGAAGGCCATCAACAAAGTAGAAACACAGAATGCAGAGGGTGCATGTCAAACAGGGCCTCATCAAAATTGGCCTGCAGTGCCAAATAGAACAGCAGTAGTTTAGGAGAGACATGTTTGGAGACCATAATCATAGTTGGACTTCTATAGCCCATGGCTACTTCAGGGTTATGTATTTAATCACATATGGTCTTTTTACATAATTTCTTTTTAAATAATCAATAGAAGGCAGCACAAGCTAAGAATTTCATTACATTAACATATAACATAAGTACAATTCAATAATTAACAAATCACATATTAATAGCAGAAATCTTTGCTTTTTAAATCTGTGTACTCTGCATTATGATGTTGTCATTGGCATGTTTGATTTAGACTTGGTCTTTTTTCTTACATTTTGTGGTCATGTATTTTACCCTAATTTCAAATAAAATTTTCAATAATTCATCAGTCAGTGCAACTGCTTTTTCTTAGTTTTTTTTGCATGCAATAGATGCAAAGATTAAACCAGATTAATTTTATGAGTAGGTTACAATTTGTTCAATTAGTAAAACTGTAAATGTTCCATTTAACACTATTTTATAATAAAGGATAATAAAAAACATTACACGTTTGCTTGTAAATTTATGCCTGTGTGGAGAATGGATGGTTCAATACTGTTGTGGTTTAATAGAAGCTGAGTGATCATTTCAACCATGATTCACCAAATTCTGTAATGTGAACATACCCTGAAGAAATAATGAACACTTCATAGTCAATAAAAGATAAATAACAATTATTCATGAAAAACATCTGTCTCCTCACATACACACAGCCATCACTGGCACCTAAATAAAAATGGGATTTATCACTGAAGAAGACACAATGACTCTCATCCCCAGAACTTCTCTCTCTGCATCACTGCATGTGTGTATGGTGATGGGATGGAGTCAGAAGAAGACAAGTCAAGGTACAGCACGTATACAGGCCCAAGTCTTGTAGTCATCATCAGATTGTGCTGGCAGATATGGGAACAGGCAAGGGTCAATTTATGGTGCTAGTAATCTGCTGTACCATCACAGTTCTGTTGTAGTAACTTTTCACTGAATCTGAGAGTCCACCAGCTCTGAAGTTCGCCTACAGGCACTTGTACCTAGCCACCACGTTAAGGAGCGTTCTATCATCCACTGTCACCAGTGGTGGACTGGCCAGGGTATCAGCTTGCCTGATAGCAAGTGGGCCTTGTGGGCCCCTGATGAAGTGGACCCCCTTAAACATTAGACAATGCTAAAAATAATAGTCTTATAGTTGTGAGTCGGCCCACTTTGTCTCCTGGCAACCAATATTTTTAGACCCAGTCCGCCACTGACTGTCACCAACAGCATCTACAAGTTTGTGCATCACAATCTATGTGTCACAATTTGCCGACTGGACAATACAGCTTCTGCCATTCCAATAATCTGGCCCCTTTCAAAGTCCATGAGGTGAATATAACATCATCTTTGGCAACATAGGGGCATGGCTACTTCACAGAGGTCTACCCCACACACTTCTGTTTGCTAGTAATCATTTACACCACTTTAATAGTGTCTGATACAACACATGGACTACTGGTTGTGTTTTTGCACCTTTCAGTATCATATGCAAATCTGTAACATAGGTTTTGACTGTTTTTGGATATTCTTTCCTGGTAGACAATTTTTATGGATGGCAGTGTATTACATAAAATAGTAATATTTATAATCATAATTTCCAAATATCGTAATCAATACTTAATAAATATGTGCCATCTTGTACTGTAATCAAGCATGTATTGGAGAAAGAGAAACTAAGTCACCACCCTTAAATCTGCGAATTCTCTAAAATTAGAATATGATAAAACTATTCATAGTAGAGTGACCAGGTTTACAGATGAAAATCCTGGGACATTTTAAAATTCAGCTGTGAGCTGTCAACTATGGTGACCAGACATTCTGTTTTCCAAGGATATCTGATCTTTGTAGTTTGACAGCTCGCAATTGACGAATTCATTTTAAAATTCTAGCCTCAATGTTTCAATCACTTTTATTACTGACTAAATTTTTTTTATAAGTATTTCCACTACTATTCTATTAGTAAAAGATCTGATCGTGCTGTAGAGTTACTTACAAATTTAAAATAATATATGAAAAAAATTCCAGGCTATTCATTCAGGGACTTCCTTGAAAAAAGGGATGTCTGGTCACCCTAATTCACAGTCACTGTTCAGAGGTTTGGGGAAAACACCATGCTTATGGAAATTCAGCAAAAGAAAATTTAAGCAGTTGTTTTTAAGGTTATAGAAAATGGGTATGGTCTACCCCTTATTTTTTAATCTGCAAGAATTAAAGAATAAATGAAATAAGACACTAATCAGCAAAGATAAAATTATCACTAAATTTGTAAAATTTTTATTTTCTGAGCTACCAGCACAGATAATGTTGTTTTGAACATGGCATATTACTTTTTATGGTTAAAAGAGAACCAATTTTCTACATAAACTGCTTCGAATATGTATATGTAAAAAAAGACCCCACACACATACACACCTACCACCCCGACAACAGAAAATATATCGAGCACGCTCAATATACGATTTTTTTTCTACGTTATCCAAAAAATAAAACCTTAAACATCTCCCCTCGCTAATAAACATCCTGCATATGCTCCTGACTGTCATATATTCCTCATAAAAATTCATATCATCTTAAACTGCACTTATTCTTAAAACAGTCGTCTCTATTCGGCTACAGAAAGTTGAATACATTTGTTTCAAGACAAAATCATGCACTTGTTACACTACTTCATGAAAGGGTCAAAGTACGAAACTCGATTTGGTGGGCAATTTTATCTGTGTATTCCACAATTTAATGGAAATTGAAACTTATCCAATCTAATTATATTTAAAATCCGGCTTTTACAGAACACATACATATAATTCTAAAAAACTGTGAATGTTTTTCTTTATTAATAAGCATGCTATAAATATCAATATACTTACCAAAACTTATAACAACACAAACAACTAAAGTTTACATAAATTCATTTTTCTCATCTGATCACATTGCTATGATAATGATTGCTTGGAACAATGCTGCCATCTGGTAGCTACACAAATATATCGTCTGCATGAAATACTGCCATCTGGTGGCAAGTAATGAGACGTATGCTTAAAGTGCAAATATTTTACAGAAATGCTTCCAATTTTGCTTTCTGAAAATAATTTATATATCTTTCTCAAAGATATTCAAAAGAAAATTTCCCATTTCAATCAACAATTGCATTTTTACGAAAACAGTTATTACATAAATAATTGTTGTAATTATAGTGTTCCACGCTCAGTGAATATAGTGACAGCCCTCAGCAATGAACACAGAGAAACAGGAGTTACTTGCAAATATTACATTTGTTATTACCAATAGTAGATTTTGAAAAAGTTTTCACTACCAGTAGGAACTGAAAACAAAAACTAATTTGTTCGGTGTTTTTTACGAAAACGAAATATTTTGTTTTCGTAAAAAAAAATCTGGTAACGGTTTAAAAAAACGGTCGAAACCAGTCGAAAGAGCACATATATTTTTTTATTTTTATATCCCCTCAAGGTGCTGCTTGCCACAGAAGTCTGACAGGAACCTGTCAGTTTATACGCCATATTAGAAGGTCTGTGAGGATAGCAGGACCTCAGTAGAAAAGTACCAGAAACATCCATGCCTTACCCAGAACTCGAACCCAGGTCCCTTAGTGTCCAAATTACTCGGCGCTGTTGAAACGTCGAAAGAGCACAGATATATGCAACTTTAGATGAATACTCATTTTATTATGATACGTAAACAGAGCATTATGTTTATTCTCTTTGTACATTAAACAACACCCTGGATGGACTTGACAGGAGGCTTCCATCTGTCTCCTAACAGCTGTTCAGTGTATCCCTTTCTCCAACCTTTTCAGAATCCTAGGGGTCTTTGTAATCTGGCTATTTAGCCCATTGTGGGCAAAAAAATGTCGCTTCGAGGTAAAACAACCCAACCCTTTGTGCTCTGGGAGCTTAATATAAATTTCAGTATTATTTGCTTCACTGGAAGCGTAATAATATATCTTGCAGTTCAATGTTCTGCTGAAGTCCTGCCATCCTCACAGATCTTCTACTATGGCATATAAACTGACAGGTTTCTGTCAGACCTCTGTGGCAAGCAGCTGCTTGAGGGGGTATTTATTTTATTTTTTTACAATGTTACGATTCTCCTTCACAAAATATTTTCGTCGCCCGATATTTTAAATGCAAGACTCACATTTTTGAACAAACATAATAACAAGACAAAATTATTCGATCTTTTTAAATTATCTGAAATATTTCTATCTTTGTCTCGTTGATTCAAAACCTTTTCGATTTCATCATCCGCGGATATAAGAGATACAGATTCCGATGACATTTCTCTCTGGGTATTTTCATGATTCAGACCTTTCAAAATATGGCAGGGATGGCTAATTAGAAACAAGCTTTCTTGACGGTTTCTGTTTCAGCTTCTATTAATTCAACTTTGAATCGAGGATCCAGGAAAAAGTAATATTTTATTAAATGCTAAATAGCTATTAAAACCGATAACCGAAGTTATTTATTCCGTTTTTAATTTGAATGAGAAAAAATATACTTTGTTTTCCGTTTCCGTTCCCATAGAAATTTCGGTTAATATCTTTTTTTTGTTATACGTTTCGGTTTTATTTTTAGTCTTTAGTTAATATTTTTGCAATTTTAAAATGCAACACCGAGATGGAATCTCCATCCTTGTATGTTAGCAGAATTCCTTTAAACATAACTTTTGTATACGTTACAATATAGGCAACGATCTAGAATAAAATTTACTATAATCAACGACCTAGAATAAAATTCCAGATCGTTGATTTTAGTAGCTATTGGAAAATTAGAAGTTCTCCAATATCTCCATTTGCCCAAAAAAAAATGTTTTTGCAGCAAACGTCTCAATTTGTTTACGTGGAAACTCGCAACACCATTACAAAATGCCTCCATTGAAAATCTTTCCCCACAGGTCAGAGAATGTGGAAAATATGCGACTGTATTAGTCTCTGCCTTTATGATACCTATTAGTTTAAGTGTTTCTTATTTTGTTACACTTCATTTAATAATTGAAAATTGTTCAATTGTGGCTGATTTCGTAATAAGTGTCGATATAATACTAGGAAGCATATACCGAATAGCCAAAGCATTATGACCACCTGCCTAATATAATGTTGGTCCTCCACTTACCGCCAAAATAGCTCTTATCCAGCGAGGCATGAACGTTACAAGATTTCTAAAGATGTCTTGTGGTATCTGTTACCAATACATTATCAGCAGATCCTTAAACTCTTATAAGTTACGTGGTTCAGCCGCCACAGATCGGATATGCTGTTCTAACACAAACCACAAATGCTCGAATGGATTGATGTCTGGGGAATCTGGAAGCCAGGGCAATACCTGGAAGTCTTCCTCGTGTTCTGCAAACCATTCTCGAATAATGCGGGCAGTGTGGCATGGAATAATTCAAGACTAGAAGATTAGATAGATTCTACTAGAAAGGTATACAGTTGCCATGAAAGGATGTACCAGATCTGCAATTATGTTTAGGCAGGTGGTAGACGTCATAGTTTCCTGCACATGAATGACTGGACCCAGTTCCCAGCAGAACATTGCCCAAAGCATTCCACTTTGTCCACAGGCTTGTTTTTGTCTCATGGTGCATCCTGGTGCCAACACTTCACCAGGTAAAAGACGAACATGTACCCAGCTGTCCACATGGTGCAACAAGAAATGAGATTCATCAGACCAGACAACCATCTTCCAATCATTCAAGGTCCAGTTTTGATGCTCGCATGCCCATTGTAGGCGTTTTTGACTGTGAACCGGGGTTAGCATGGGCACTCAGCTACACAGCTCCATCGACTACACAGCATCTTACAGACCATACAGCCACTCGACTACACAACTCCCAACACAAGGTTAAAATTAGCGTACCTCTTAGAGGGCAAAATGTAAGATATATTTCGATACACCTATTAGCATATCTACAAAGACGGTTTTGGGAGTTCGAACTTTTCAAATTTTCCAAAACTCTCAGGATTTCACAACTAACATTTCCTGAAAAAATGCACATAATTTTCGTTTTCGAGCATAAGCAACTTTAAACTACCAAGCCGATTTCTACGTAGCGCATCGTGTCCTGGAAAGTCAAAAATCTTCTCCGTTCCAAAATCCAGGATACGCCACTGGTCCATAAAAAATTACAGACTATACGATAAGTACAACACATTTATTAGCTACAGTACTTACAATAACAGTATAATACAATATTGGCCTTTCATTAAAGCCTCGCACTAGATAACGATCTACGGCTGACTACCTCTCCTAGCCACACACAAATCCTGGCCGAAAATCACTGGCTCGGCTGGGATATCCCCCAAGCCGAATTCTTATCCTGGTCGGGGCGTGACCTCTGACCTGCAGTGCGCTCTAAAACAGAAGGACCCAGGAACAAAGTCTTTTCTTCGCTCCTTACACCTTGTCCCAGGGTGTAACCCTGTCCTTGTCCGGTACCTTGTCCCAGACACCTTGTCCACACCTGGGACAAGGTGCTACGGACTGAGCAATTTATTTCCGGTAGCGCGCTTGGCTACTGATCTAAGGGACCTGGGTTCGAGCCCCGGATAAGGCATGGATGTATGTGTCGTTTTTCTCCTGAGGTCCTGCCATCCTCTCAGACCTTCTACTATGGCATATAAACTGACAGGCTCCTGTTAGACCTCTGTGGCAAGCAGCTGCTTAAGGAGGTATTTATTTTTTATTTTATATTTTTCCGTACACAAATTATTTTAAAAGTTAGGGAGCTGAGCTCTGCAAACTGCGACGGAACGGCGAAGGACCTGGGACGGCGAAGGACCTGGGACGAGGTGCCAGGCACCTTGTCCCAGGTGAAGAAAACCCGGAACGGAACGGCGAAGGACCTGGGTCCAGAAAAACCTGGGACAAGGTGCCAGGCACCTTGTCCCAGGTTTTTCGCTCGTAGCACCTTGTCCCAGGATGGTCACGAGAGTCTTTACCACGTAAAAGACCAATAGACATCGATCCAAGGATGTTAGACCCGATGTCCGACAATGAGCGATTGATGGCCCTTGAGCACCTTCACATCGGTCCGAATGCCCTTCAACCTTCGCTTCGGGTGGGGGGAACGAACTCGCATCATCTGACCGTTACAAAGTTTTAAAAAGTTCTTAAAAATTTAAACCGGCTATGCTTCCTCTTCTGGAAATAAGTCAAAACTGCAAGTTACTATCACTCTATGGTTGGTATCTGAAAATTTATCACTTATTTGTACGCTGCATAGACGTCATTCACGAGAAAGCAAGGAGAGCATCGCCTTCTAGAATCTCTGAATATATTTTAATTATATTAATTCATAAGCTGTGAACTGCGTAACCTGTTTGGTTCTCCCACCTCCCACTCACTTTCCACAAACACAAACCAGAATACCATTGTGATGCATGCATTGAAAAAGCACAGGAACTCCTCCTCTGGAATTGTTGAAGACATTTTTATTTCTTCACATTTTGAAAAGGGAATATGTTATTCAAGCCTCAAGGGGGGAGATGCTAACTTATAACTCTATATTCCTCCCTACTTCATCAAGCCACATCTATTACCACAGCTTTAGAATATTTTTATCACATTGGATAATAAAATTTGGCAGTGTTAAACAAAGAATGTAATGGAATTAGCCATTTTCACCAGTATAGTTTCTCGTAGCAATTTGCATAACCTGAAGTGATCTCTGAGTAGTAAACCTCTAACTGCTGGCAGTGCGGAGGGCGTGCTATGCGTGCAGAAGTGCTCGATAGCGTGCAGGGAACACTTATAGGTTAGTATTATTTTTGAGCTTTGTGTAATCGTTACGCCCCGAGATGATTCTCATTGTGTAACTTCTCCATTTTATCAAATTCAGAGCAAAACTTTTTGTTTAACTTAGGTTTATAAGCAAACCATTTGTTAACAATTCGTAATAATAATAATGTAAAACTAGAGCAAGGGATCCTAACCATTTTTTTTCAGGTTCCACATCTCTTGCTGTGATGCATGAAAGTCCTCCCCCCCCCCCTCTCAATCTAGGTTTCCTTGCTTGATTTATTTTTTGAATAAAATGAATGGGAGAAAATATTCCTCTCATCCCGCCCACCGTTTCTGAGGAGGGCGGGCACTTCAGGTTAAGAACCTTTTGAACTTCCGTTTTAACAATTAAAAGAGTGTTTTGAGATTTAATGCACTCCACATATTTTTTTTAGCCTTTTCCGTATCAAGACGACTTAAAAAAAATATGGCTCCTAATTGCAGTATGCTCTGGTTAGTGGGAATAAACATTCAAATGTTGCGTTTCATTTTCGCCAATTTCAATTGCAAATAAGTATTCTCCGAAGTAGTAAAGGACCCATAGCATTGTGATGTCGGATCGTTTTCATTGTGCTAGATAGACATTATCTAAAAGTAAAATCTTTCCACTTAAGTGGTGCGGGGGTTTGATCAGTCAGCGGGGAGCAAGGTTCGTAATCTGCAGTTTCCATATTCGAGTCTCAACAGCGTCAATATTGAGATTTATTTCCCCTAAACCCCCCACCCTGAACACTATGAGAAGGGGGACATTACTGGGCTTGGAAAGGCCTTTATTCATCTGATGGGGGGGGGGGGGGATCCTCAGGAGGCTATGCCGTCGCCTCCTGAGGAGAACCGTACCCTCTGCACGCCTCGACTTCCATCTCTATCCTAAATGCTTCGCCCTGCCCTCGGTCAATAAGTAACACCATGGGCTTGGAAAGGCCGACGTCCGTCGGATGGGACGTTAATGATGGATGTAAAAGTCTGATGGGACGCTATACCATGTGCACGTTGAAGAATACGCTGGATGGCCTTGACGGGAGGCTGCTATCTATATACCAACCGCTGTCCAGTGGGTCCCCTCCCCTAATCTTCTATGAGCCCTCGTAGTCCTTGTGGCCTGGCCATTTTGCTTACTGTGTGCAAAAAAGTGCTGCTCGGAGATAAAACGCAACCGATGTTAATTCCGAAATTCTATTCGTATCTACAGTGGTGTACACAAAATTCCAATGAGTGAGGAAAGCTTAACACTTTTTTTTATTATCGTTAGTCTGATTTTTAGGGACTCTTGGATGTTATTCAATCACGCAAGGTGGGGGGAGGGGGATAAAGACCCTCTTGAGTTCACTACTGGATGACTCTGTTAAAACCATGAAGGAATATTAATTCTGAAATTAGCATCAGTGGCATGTCAAAAGGGTCTCTGCACACTTCACCCCTTTCCTGGGGGCGGGGGTGGCTCAGTCGGTAGCGCGCCAGGCTCGTAATCTGTAGTTCCCAGTTTCGAGTCCCAGCTGGGTCAGCGTTGAGATTTATCTCCGCAAAATTCCCCGCCCTGCCCACGGTCAGTAGGGGACACCGATGGGCTTGGAAAGGCCGCCGTCCGTCGGATGGGACGTTAAGCCGTGGCCCCGTGTGCGGGAGAGCCATACCCTGTGCACGTTAAAGAACACGCTGGATGGCCTTGACGGGAGGCTACCATCTGTCTCCCAACAGCTGTTCCAGTGGGTACCCTCCACCAACCTTCTCTGAGCCTTCGGGGTCCATGTGACCTGGCCATTTAGCCCATGGTGTGGAAAAAAGTGCCGCTCAGAGGTAAAACAACCCAACAACCCCTTTCCTAATGATCTTAAATTGTCTTATGAAGTCCGGATTCTCTGCCCCCTCCCCCCCGGTACATCCCTGACACCATGTATCAAGTGTTTTTCTTAGTAAGTGCACTATATTACAAAAAAATGTTCGGGACTTTCAGGTTCGGCTGCAGTTTGCAGAGCTCAGCTCCCTAACTTTTAAAATAATTTGTGTACGGAAAAATATACCAGAAATAAATTGATCACTCTTTAAATTTTGTAGGGGCGGGGGTGGCTCAGTCCGTAGCATGCCAGGCTCGTAATTTGCAGTTCCCAGGTTCGATCCCAAGCTGGGATAGAGTAGATTTATTTCCGCAAAACTCCCCACCCTGCCGTCGATCAGTAGAGGCCGCCAAAAGGACGTTAAGCCATGGCCGCGGGTGTGGGAGAGCCCTCGGAGTCCTTGTGACCTGGCCATTTAGCCCATTGTTGAAAAAAAAGTGCCTCTCAGACGTAAAATAACACAAAATGAGTTGTTTTATCTCTGAGCAGTTCCGGACCCTATGTACAGGATGTTCCGGAATCCACGGTACCATCCGACGGACAGCGGCCATTCTAAGCCCATCGGTGTCCATTTTCTGACCTAGGGCGAGGAGGGGGGGGGGGGGTTGAGGATTTAGCGGAAATAAATCTCAACACTTGGTACTCGGTTGGATACAGTTGGAACTCGAACTTTGGAGCTGCAGATTGAGCCTGGCACCTATTGAACCAGCCATCCCCCTTGCCTGTCGAAGAATGCTCTGGATCACCTTAATAGGAAGCTTCAGTCTTCTCTTAATTGTTCATACTAGTGGTTAATAACTAATAGTAATAAGTGGATTCCCTTTTCCAGTGGGCGGGGGTGGCTCAGTCGGTAGCGCGCCAGGCTCGTTATCTGTAGTTCCCAAGTTCAAGGTGCGGGGGTGGCTCAGTCGGTAGCGTGCCAGGCTCGTAATCTGTAGCTCCCAGGTTCGAGTCCCAGCTGGGTCAGCGTTGAGATTTATCTCTGCAAAATTCCCCGCCCTGCCCACGGTCAGTAGGGTACACCGAAGGGCTTGGAAAGGCCGCCGCCCGTCGGATGGGACGTTAAGCCGTGGCCCCGTGTGCGGGAGAGTCATACCCTGTGCACGTTAAAGAACACGCTGGATGGCCTTGACGGGAGGCTACCATCTGTTTCCCAACAGCTGTTCCAGTGGGTCCCCTCCCTCAACCTTCTCTTAGCCTTCGGGGTCCATGTGACCTCGCCATGGTGTGCAAAAAAGTGTCGCTCAGAGGTAAAACAACCCAACCCAACCCAGGTTCAAGTCAATGTTGAGATTTATCTCTGTAAAATTCCCTGCCCACGGTCATTAGGGGACACCGATGGACTTGGAAGGTCCGCCGCCCGTCGGATGGGACGTTAAGCCGTGGCTCCGTATGCGGGAGAGTAATACCCTGTGCACGTTAAAGAACACACTGGATTGCCTTGACGGGAGGCTACCATCTGTCTTCCAACAGCTATTACAGTGGGTCCCCCCAACCTTCTCTGAGCCTTCGGGGTCCATGTGATCTGGTCATTTAGCCCAAGGTGTTTAAAAAAAAGTGCCACTCAGAGGTAAAACAACCCAACAACCCTTCTCCAGTCTTCTCTGAGCCATTTAGCTCATTATGCGCAAAAAAAGTGCCTGCTGAGATAAAAGAACCCAAAGTTACATAAGTTTTGACACTATTACCAGATCTGCGTTTTAAAAGAATAAGAAAGGCTTAATTTCAGGTAGTTAGTTTGTTGTAAATTTTGATTCCTTTTCCACTATCCTTCCATCCTCAGAATGTGTCGGAGAAAAAGAAAAACCTTCATAACTTATAACTGAGTTTTTATTTCAAACCAATTCCCCGCCTTGCCCACGGTCAGTAGGGGAACCGATGGGCTTGGAAAGGCCGCCGTCCGTCGGATGGGACGTTAAGCCGTTGCCCGTGTACGGGAGAGTCATACCCTGTGCACGTTAAAGAACACGCTGGATGGCCTTGACGGGAGGCTACCATCTGTCTCCCAACAGCTGTTCCAGTGGGTCCCCTCCCCCAACTTTTCTGAGCCTTCGGGATCCATGTGACCTGGCCATTTAGCCCATGGTGTGCAAAAATGTGCCGCTCAGAGGTAAAACAACCCAACTTTTTACATGGCAAAGAGCACAGTGTTACGATAATAGTTAATTACAAGTGTTGATATAAGCTCCCCATTATTCTTCCTTCAACTTCAAAGATGCCGCCGTCCATCGATCGTACATTTAACCGTTGCACTGTGGCCGCGTGTTCAGGAGTGGTATTGGCTCAGTCGGTAGAGCGCCAGGCTTGTAAATCTGCATTTTCCACGTTCGAGTATCAACTGTGCCTACATCGAGAATTTTCTTCCTTAACACCCCCCCCCCCCCCCCTCTGCAATCGATCAGAAAGGGCACACCGATGTGCTTAAAAAAGACGGCCGTCTGCCGAATGAGACATTAAACCGTGGCCGAGAAGCCCTGTGTACATTAAAGAACAGCTGGATGGCCTTGACAGGAGGCTACCATTTGTATCCGAACAAGCAGAGTTTCACATAACTTTTAAAGACTTGGTAAACCCTTGTGGTCCTTGTAATCTGGCAATTTAGCCCGTTATGTGCCAAAAAGTGTAGCTCAGGTGTCAAAATAACCCACCATTTGCTAATCAAGGTTTCTGGCACCAACTTATCAGGGAGATAAAATGATTATTTTCCTAAAGGGATCCCCTTAACAGTTTGAGAGGGCGGGGGGGGGGGAGCATTCAATGATAAAATCATCGAAGCTGTCATTGGTAAATGCACTTCTGTTTTAAGAATTTTGCTTTAGATCTGTGTTATAATGATCAGCATTTAAAATTTCTTTATTGAAACAGTTTAATGTATATACTTCCGTTTTTCTTGGCAGGAGTGGTTTGAAGCTTTTGGCAAAATATCCATTACATGAATATTTAAAGGTAGAAAGCAACGGAGAAGCACCAAATTGTAGAGATGATGTTGGCTGAAAATATTCCATCTGGCACTGTGACAGAACAAAAAGGGGTGCCTATTCCACGTGATTCGCACGTTTCCGATGATCTTCATGTGACAGAAAAGGAACGAAGTTTATATTGCAGTTATTCGGACGGTGAAGATGGGAATACCTCGTCAGATCAGGATTCCTTAGATGAAGCTGTGACACTGACCGGAATGGATTGCATTGTAGAATATTCAGAGGAATGCTATGAATCTTATCCCACAGTCTCTGGCAGTCCTGCTTTTATTCCAGACATTGACGGTTTAATGAAATCCATCCACTTGCTTGATCCTTACGAGCACGAATATTCCAACATTGAGATCGTTGTTGTGCCTCCTGGACTTTACGAGTCCACCGAGAATTTTGAAAGTTCGTGCACTGAAACACGAGACGATTGTGTTACAGATAACCGAACAGTAATTTATGATACTGACTTAATGTCTTTCGAAATGTCGGATGAGCTTGAAACAGACTTTGCCAAGTTCAAAGAAGCAGAGAATGCAGAAAGTCGTGCCTCGATCCCAATTGATCCAACTTTTGCAGAAGAATCAAAACCAAATTCCACACTGGAGAATGCCGATCCCCAAAACATGGAAACTGACGAAATTCACTGCGCTGTTGAGAACGCAGAGTCAAAAGACAACGGAAATGCAGCGAATAACGTAAGTCCACATCCAAATCCCGCTCAGGAAATGGATGGTTGGTGTGATTTATCTGATTGCCAGAATTTAATAATTCCGTCCTTTCCCACTGATTCGTCATTACCTATAAATAATTTTAGTAATGCCAGCGACCCAAGCTTAAAGGAACATTTCGTTCCAAAAGTGGACTGTTTTCCGAACTCAAAACTGTCTCCTGATCCGCACAATTCCGATTTAGATTGCACCAATGCCCCAATTAATAATTCAATTTATGATGAAAAAACGCTCGAAGCGGCATTTGACGATAATATAGCCATGATCTGGGAAAATTCCAATGCTACATTGCAACAAAGTAAATATAATAAAACCAAGGAGTCTCCTTTAATCTCTGCATTTTCTGGCTTATTCAGACACCGCAGTAGCTGGCAGCCGACAACGAGACTGAGCTCGCGGAGTAGAAACTCGTACGATAAAGTATGGTCTGTGACCCCGAAAGATAGGAAGGTATGGAACTGTAGAGCGATAGGTGATCCTTGTGGCTGCCCTCCGTGTTTCGGGTATAATGTTTCTCCTGCGGTATTTGGGGATCCCTTTCACATATCGTGGCGAGACTGCAAAGAAACGTCCATCCATCTCCGTTGCTATGACAATGTCTCGGAAAACGACGACGAACTTGATGTGGGAACTAACCCCGTTTGCTTCGAATGCAACGAAAAAGTAGAAGATGTGCTTTTCCCCGACGAGCTAGAAAACCCTTTCGCTTCTGAACTTCCAGGAAAAGACGATGGCGACGAATTTCTCGACGAAAAAGAAAAATTCCTCTGGTACAAAAGGTGCATGAAAGAAATGGTGTCCGATATCTTCGTATTGGCATCGGTTTTTTGCCAGAAGGAAATCGAGACTGGTAGCCTAGATCATTCGGATCCACCTTATGAAGTAAGTATGCACCTATTTTCTAATTCAACAGAAAATGTATTATTTAGTCACAGAGCTGGAATAAAGAGTGGTCTTGCCTCATTCACCCTCTCCCCCCTTGAGAATAGTAATAACGGAAAAGAGGCGAAGACATTTTAACGTATATTCAGCAAGAGGTTTTTAAATACTACTGAAGCAGAGGTAAAATTTATATTGATATTGGAAGGACTGCTCGCCTGGCCCTTGTCCCACCCCACTTCGTGTGCGGGAGAGCCATACCCTGTGCACGTTAAAGAACACACTTGATGGCCTTGACGGGTTGGGTTGTTTTACCTCTGAGCGGCACTTTTTTGCACACCATGGGCTAAATGGCCAGGTCACATGGACCCCGAAGGCTCAGAGAAGGTTGGAGGAGGGGACCCACTGGAACAGCTGTTGGGAGACAGATGGTAGCCTCCCGTCAAGGCCATCCAGCGTGTTCTTTAACGTGCACAGGGTGTCTCTCCCGCACACGGGGCCACGGCTTAACGTCCCATCCGACGGACGGCGGCCTTTCCAAGCCCATCGGTGTCCCCTACTGCAGGGAACACCGACAGGCATCGGTGTCCCCTACTTGGGCAGGGCGGGGAATTTTGCGGAGATAAATCTCAACGCTGACCCAGCTGGGACTCGAACCTGGGAACTACAGATTACGAGCCTGGCGCGCTACCGACTGAGCATCTCCGCTCCGGCCTTGATGGGAGGCTACCATCTGTCTCCCAACAGCTGTTCCAGTGGGTCCTTTCCCCCAACCTTCTCTGAGCCTTCGTGGTCCATGTGACTTGGTCATTTAGCCCATGGTGTGCAAAAAATTGCCGCTCAGAGGTAAAACAACCCAAATTTTTTTCTATGTTGGAGCCTTGTTAGAAGCAGAGACAACTTTAATTAGTATTTTTTATCCATTTTATATAGTAAAGGATGCTTAACGGAGAAGCTGAGACTAATTCGAATCCCAGATAAGGCACAGGCGTTTTCTTCCTCTTGTAATCTTCATGTTGAGGTCTCTTTCCTCACATATCGAGAGGGTAGGCTCAGTCGGTAGGGGGCCAGGCTCGTAATCTGCAAGTATCTGGTTCGAATCTCACCTGTGCCAAATATTGAGATTTACTCCGCTAAGCCCGATCTTTCCCTCGGGCAAAGTGGGCACACGTGGGTTTGGAAAAGCCGGCATTCATCAGATAGGAAGCAATGACTCCTAAGTACAGGAGATGTAAAGACTGCCGTCCATCGGATGGGACGTTAAGCTGTGGCCGCGTGGGCGGGAGAGAGTCATATCCTGTGCACGTTAAAGAACACGCTGGATAGCCTTGAGGGAGGTTACCGTATGTCTCCAAAAGCTATTCCAGTGGGTCCCCTCCCCAAACTTCTGAGCCTTCGGGTTTCTTGTGACCTGGCCATTTAGCTAACTCTATGTAAAAAAAAAAGTGCCGCTCAGAAGTAAAACTACCCAAGTAGAAGAGAGCCATACCTTTGCACTTTAAGGAACACGCTGGATGGCCTTCACGAGAGGCTTCCGTCTTTCTCATAATAGGTGTCCAGTGGACCTCCTTTCCCAACCTTCTCTGACCCCTCGAAGTCTTGGAACTATCTTGTAACATACTGACAATGTGTTCTTAGATGTCCTACTAAAATGGCCTGACTCAGTAGTTATTTGAAACGAATGCTACGTGTATTGAACCAATAATTTGTTTGGATAAAATGTTTCAGAATTTGTTTTTTTTTTTAGAGATTTATGCCAGTGTATTTATCTACCTCCAAAAGCTAGGTGTATTTTTCTGCATAACTTCCAGTTTTTTTGTTTGCCAAAGGAAAAAACCATCCTATTCAGCAAATTGCCAAGCATAAATAATACTTGCTGGTTTGAATTGTTTATGAAACGTTGGATTTTAATAATCACGTTAGAACCTTTTTACTCAATGTATTACTATTTTCCAATTTATGTTAATCCGCAGTTATACATACGTGCTTTTGCAATACTCAAAATAAAGGAGTCAGTTCGAAATGATGGGCGGGGGTGGCTCAGTCGGTAGCGCGCCAGGCTCGTAATCTGTAGTTCCCAGGTTCGAGTCTCGGCTGGGTCAGCGTTGAGATTTATCTCCGCAAAACTCCCCGCCCTGCCCACGGTCAGTAGGGGACACCGATGGGCTTGGAAAGGCCACCGTCCGTCGGATGGGACGTTAAGCCGTGGCCCCGTGTGCGGGAGAGCCATACCCTGTGCACGTTAAAGAACATGCTGGATGGCCTTTACGGGAGGCTACCATCTGTCTCCCAACAGCTGTTCCAATGGGTCCCCTCCCCCAACCTTCTCTGAGCCTTCGGGGTCCTTGTGACCTGGACATTTAGCCCATGGTGTACAAAAAAGTGCAGCTCAGAGGTAAAACAACTCAACCCGGTTCGAAATGATAGTCTCCACATTAGCAATCCAATTTATGACTCATACTCTTAGTGACCATTTTGAATTTGCTAAATTAGTTTTTTTGGCAACTGTTTCAGGAGGATCAACTCTATTTGCCTTATCTGATGCCAGTGCAGAAAAACCGCTATCCGGATTCGGTTAGCGAATATCATCTTCCTTTTCCCCAAACTGACTACAGGATCCAGCGTGACGAAGGTAAGTCCTCCGAGTGAAATGATCATTACGACTGCGGACATAATTTTTTGCATGGGCATATACCCTGACCAGAGAGCGATTAAGAGCATGCAATCTCGAGTGAAGAGCAGTTCGGATATTCTTGATCAATTAAAATTTCTTTATCGTGCACCTTGAAGCATAATTCAATGACTGAATAAGAATATTAATAACCTGAATGGAGGCGAGGAGAAATAGTAAATCACTAAAGTGGAGGAGAAAATAGATATTGCCCTATTTTAAAAGATTTTTTTCGTAAAAAATAACGTTCAGGTTCTGATCCAGTTAATAATCCTTATTCCATTTTTTCTAGAACCTGGCCAGAGTATATGTTTCGTGAATCTTTTTAAGTTTGATTTGTTGGTGTTTTTCCCCATTCACTTCACCTCTCTTGAAAAAATCCTATCTTTAAAGGCTTGAAAAACTTTTAAAAAAAGTTGATCACCTTCTCATTGCTTACATAGCGTTATGCGTAACTTTTTACCTATGCGAAAATTTTCGAACTGGTGAAAAGTTTCCCCCCTCCTTAAATCTACTGGCCTGGATAAAGGAATCTTTTTTGATCAGGACTGTATAAATGTCCGAAAACCAAATCGGCCAATAAGACAAGTTGCTCGGGAGAATGTTTGTTTGAAAAATGGGGTAAAAAAAGTGCGCTCTCTCAAAAGAAATAAAACACGAAAATATGATCGTGTAACGATGAAACTGTCTTTCGTCATAGCCCATATGAGAGAATCGGGGGTGGCTCAGTCGGTAGTGCGTTCGGCTCGTAATCTGCAGTTCCCAGGTTCGAGTCCCACCTGCACCAGCGTTGAGATTTATGTCAGCCCTCGGGCAGTAGGAGACACGATGGGCTTGGAAAGGCCGAGATCTGTCGGGACGTTAAGCCTTGGCCCTGTGTGGAGGAGAGGAACACCCCGTGCACGTTAAAGAACACTCCGGATGGCCTTGATGGGAGGCTACCATCTGTCTCCCAACAGCTGTTCCAGTGGGTCCCCTTCCCCCCAACCTTGTCTGAGACATCGGGGTACTTTTGACCTGGATCATTGGGGCGGGGGTGGCTCAGTCGGTAGCGCGCCAGTCTCGTAATCTGAAGTTCCCAGGTTCGAGTCCCAGCTGGGTTAGCGTTGAGATTTATCTCCGCAAAATTCCCCGCCCTGCCCACGGTCAGTAGGGGACACCGAAGGGCTTGGAAAGGCCGCCGTCCGTCGGATGGGATGTTAAACCGTGACCCTGTGTACGGGAGAGCCATACCCTGTGCACGTTAAAGAACACGCTGGATGGCCTTGACGGGAGGCTACCATCAGTCTCCCAACAGCTGTTCCAGTGGGTCCCCTCCCCCAACCTTCTCTGAGCCTTCGGGGTCCTTGTGACCTGGCCATTTAGCCCATGGTGTGAAAAAAAGTGCCACTCAGAGGTAAAACAACCCAACCCTGCCCTCGGTCAGCAGAGGACCCAATGGGCTTGGAAAGGCTGCCGTCCGTCGGATGGGACATTGAGCCGTGGCTATGGCCTGCTGGAAATGCTATTGCAGTGACCAGAGTCATACACACTGGATGTCCTTAATGGGAGACTGTCTCCTGACAGCTATTCCAGTGGATCCCCTCCTCCAACCTTCTCTGAACTCTTGGAGTCCTTGTGACTTACACGTTTAGCCCGTTGTGTGCAAAAAAAAAATGCCGCTCAGAGGTAAAACAACCCAACGTCACTATCAAAGTATTGTTTCTGTGATTTAATCCAACCTTTGGTAGCTGATTTTTCTAATGCTGCATATAATATTCATGGTCTTTCTGTTCTTAATTCTAGATTGCGGCCTGAAGTATCAACCCCACGTTTCAACGTTGCCATCGTATCTTCCCGATTCCTGCACAAGTTGGATTCAGGATTGCATGGAATCAGACTACGACAGCAATTTAAAAGAGTCTGGCATTTTTTCTTTCAGCTCGTACGATAATTTAAAACTCGGGCAAGAGTCCTCCAACACAGATCCTAATTCGATACTTGCTGAACTTGCAGATTCTGCTGACTCCTTTGTTGGAAACTCCCATGCTAGGAGTGATCTGGCAGACAGCAATCCTAATCATCATAGTAATACTATCATTGCTGGAAATGACTGTGGCAGAACTTGCGAAACAAATTCGGGTTGGAACCATTCTGTTCACAGAACAGAATATATAGACAAAGAGTTCGTAGATCTTTCTATACATGTCCTTTCTGGAATCAATGCCAATGATGATGCTACTGAAGACGCCATCGAAAGCGACTGTACGAGTGACGTAAATCACTTCACCGTGCCATCTCTCGATCCTTATTACAATATCAGCGCTTTCTTGGTGAAGCGCAATACATTAGAAGAATCTTACCCACATTATTTCTACAAATTTCAAGGAGACGAATACTTCGATTCACCAGAGAACTATTCGCCTTCTAACGACTACGCCTACTCGGATCTTGGCAACACTAAAATTATTGGCGCATCGTCCGTGGAAACTCGTAATTTGAATCCAGATTTCGGTGGTGAATCTGTCACTACCAATAGCCAAGGGAGGACGTCGCCTTGTCCCAGCAGAACCTCGTCCGTTGACAGCAGCACTTGGTACAGTGCTGAAACAGCTTCCCTCTGCCTTAGCCAAAATTCCACTGATAGTATTTGGTGCTCTGCTGATTCCGATTGTGGGTATCAAGAAGCTGCCGCTTGTCCTTTAGAAACGACTGACTTCGCAGCGGAGGAACAGGAAAAGGATTACTGGACGCCACTTCCCGTATGCCCATCGTCCACTCAAGATTACGCTCCGAAATGGACGTATGTGAAACGTAAGTTCTTGCTGAAAATATTAAGTGAATTATCTTGTTTTCAATTTTAGATTCCCGTGCATTTATGAAATATTTCAGTTAGAAAGGCTCAAATTCATTTTTATATTTTTGAATACGTGATCAGTCTAAAACAAAATTAGAATCGGCAATCAATAACAATTTTAAAAAAACAAAACTAAAATTGAGATTCAATTCAAAATCGAAGGGAAAAATAATACAATAAACAATTTTTTTATCTGGTAACCAATAGGCAAATATGTCTGTCCAGGTTTCAAAGATTTGTAAAAACATTTTTGGCAACAGCTATCGAGTTTAAAAATTTTGATATTTTAACAATTTTACATAAAACTGTAAGAGAAAAGAGCTGGCTTAATTTACCCACAAAAAATTTGTCTTTTTCAATATCAAATATATTTAATGATTTATTGGTATCTTTTTAAACACAAATTATTTTTCATCGAATTTTTATGTCTAATCCTTTTCGACATTTCTTATGTTGAAATTTAGGGAATTAAATAATTTAGGAGCAAACAGGAAATTTCCCTACAAAATATTTTGTAGGAAAATTCCCTATATTCGAGAATTCAGACATTTCATATTTTGTATACAATTAGGTTTTAAGAAAAGGAATAAGTGTTCAATGCAAGAAAAATTGCATATTTCCAGAAAAATGTTTTGACTCATTCGTTAAATTTGTTGCAAGATTTCTTAAACTCTTAGCAATCTTAGAATGAACACTGTTGAGTTTTACAAGGTACAGTCGCTCAAAAAAGTATCCGAACACTATGGTTGATTACAGAATTCAGAAAAAAATATCTGGAACGTGTACAGCAACTGTACACGCTCCAGTTACCGTGAACGGTAACTGCACACGCTCAATATTTCTGTGAGTGGGCCCACACGATCCAGATTTTTGTGAGCTCAACGATCCAATGTGCTGTGAACATTAACTGCAACCGCTCCAGTTTGCTGTGAACGGTGACTGCACACGCTCCATATTCATTGCACTATATATTCATAGGCATTATATATATTAAAATCCGAACACTATGGTTGATTACAGAATTCAGAAAAAAATCGTTGCCAGATATATTTTCTGAATTCTGTAATCAACCATAGTGTTCGTATACTTGTTTGAGCGACTGTACTCTATAATCTCCGCCCCAACTACTTAAATCATAATGAATCGTTTGCAAAATTGATTTTAGGTAAATATGAACCTAAATAACTTTAACTAGCATTAAGTCTTAACTGGCATAGTATTATGGGAGCTAGCGACTATTACAGCAAGGCAAACTTTGTTAACTCTAACTGAGGCAGTGCTCAGCAGTGTCTTAGGTCATGTCCGTGTATGGGAAGGCCTGTAAAAGTTATGAGTATCTTCTAGGATTCTTCTATCTTATATGTCGCAAATCACAAAAAGTTCTGTTACGTTCAAAACTTTTCTATTAGCCCTGCTTTGAACCAATACAGAAGGGCGGGGGGTGGCTCAGTCGGTAGCGCGCCAGTCTCGTAATCTGCAGTTCCCAGGTTCGAGTCCCAGCTGGGTCAGCGTTGAGATTTATCTCAGCAAAATTTCCCCCGCCCTGCCCACAGTCAGTAGGGGACACCGACGGGCTTGGAAAGGCCGCCGTCCGTTGGATCGGACGTTAAGCAGTAGCCCGTGTGCGGGAGAGCCATATCCTGTGCACGTTAAAGAACACGCTGGATGGCCTTGACGGGAGGCTACCATCTGTCTCCCAACAGCTGTTCTAGTGGGTCCCCTCCCCCAACCTTCTCTGAGCCTTCGGGGTCCTTGTGGCCTGGCCATTTAGCCCATGGTGTGCAAAAAAGTGCAGCTCAGAGGTAAAACAACTCAACCCGGTTCGAAATGATAGTCTCCACATTAGCAATCCAATTTATGACTCATACTCTTAGTGACCATTTTGAATTTGCTAAATTAGTTTTTTTACGCTCAGAGGTAAAAACAATCCAATCAGTTTTCCTAAAAACGTTTTTCACCGCAGCTCTTGCTTGGATAGCAACATGTGGATAGGTTACATGAGTAATCAAATTTCCTCAAAAGGTCAAAGTTGATTTGGAAATAGTGAAGTTTAGTATTTCTCAAATAATTATATTTTTGGTAGGATTAGAACATATTTTGCTTAAGCATGACTCGGTTCTGTCTGTTAAGAATCGCCAGCCATTTTTTCCTCTTAAGGAAGGATTTTGACTCCCTCAGAGAGACTGTGGAGGAAGAATGCAACTTTTTAAGAGAATTTTTTCGTTTTGTAGGTACTAATGAAATATTGCTATTTTCATTTTCCCAATCAGCGATTGGATCGGGGAGAGAAGTGGTTCAGTCGGTAGCGCGTCAGGCTCTAATCTGCAGTTCCCTGGTTCGAGTCTCACCTGGGCCAACGTTGATATTTATCTCCGTAAAACCTCCCATACTCAGTCAGTAGGGGACACCGATGTGCTTGGGACGTTAAGCCGTGGTTCCGTGTGCACGTTAAGAACAAGCTTGACAGGTAGCTACTGTTCCCTAACAGCGGTCAGTTGGTAGCCCCCCCCCCCCAGTCCTCTGAGCCCTTGGGGGCCCTTGACTTTAAATTCCATTGTGTGCCACTCGGAGAAAACAACTCACTACTCATGTTCGAATTTCCACTGACAGGAACGGTCATCAATCTCATTTCTGGAGGGGGGTCTTTAGGGACATACGAAGGCTTTTGTAGTGAAAGTGTCATAAAGGATTTTGTACTCTAGAAATATATCCTTACATTTACCTTCATATTTAGTACTGAAGTCGTTAGGGGTTGCCTTCTTGGAAAAGAAATGGCTGGCTGTTGAAATGAAAAAAAATGAAACACTTGCAGGTCTGGAAGGTAGCCATGGCCTCCGTGGCCCCCTCCTTATCACCGCCACTGTATTAGAGGGTACTAAATGTAGGAAATAAACTCCAAAGGCTCCTTCTAAAGATGGAATAAATGGAAATTGTCAAAATTTCAACCGACTATTGCAAATCACCTATTTACGATAAATTTGAATTTTTGGTGGTAGTTATGATCAAAAGATTTTACACTGACAGCAATAATTTGTCTCCTTACCCCCCAGGGGGACACCTTTTAGAAATAGATGAAAAACTCTTTATGGTGCTAATAAAATATTATTGCATTTTCCCAATCACCCATTAATTTAAATTTTACTGTTAGCAAGGTGCTAAAGACAGGAAATAAAAAAAACTTTAAACACGAGCATCCTTTATTTGCCAGAGGAGATATCCTTCTAGTTTTTCCCCCCAGTTGATCATACTTTGAGCTTCGTCTTCCTTTTCAGGCCGACCCCATCATGAGAGAAAAAAGTTTGACACTAGAAATGAAAGAAACAAATGGGATCACGAGATGAACAATAATCAACCTTACCTCTTTCACTGGACAAACGAAGGGCTACAGTAAGTTAAGATTTTTTCTCTTTTACACTTTGAAATGGATAAATTTTTAAGTATTATTCATACCTATAGCCATCCCATGGCCGAGTGGTTAGCGTGCTTGGTTACAGATCAAAGGGACCTGGTTCGAGTCCAGGTAAGGCATGGACATTTGTGTTGTCTTTCTGCTGATGTCTCGCCTTCCTCGCAGATCTTCTCTATGACGTATC
Source organism: Ryuthela nishihirai (assembly GCA_038380435.1). Classification (NCBI taxonomy): domain Eukaryota; kingdom Metazoa; phylum Arthropoda; class Arachnida; order Araneae; family Heptathelidae; genus Ryuthela; species Ryuthela nishihirai. Next base: position 74,651,817 of record JAWZYU010000010.1, read on the forward strand.
AGACTGGCAAGCAGCTGCTTAAGGAGTTTTTTGTTAAAAAAGTACTTATTAAGAAATGAGTATAAAAACAAGCAAAGAAACGGTTAAATGCGTAGAATTATGAAAGATTTATTACTAGGGATTTGGAATAACCTATTCTGTATTCATTGTAATCAGCTTTATAAATTTGTACACATCGAAAAATAATTCTAATAGTTATCTTTAAAATATATTCGTAACCTTCCTTTACAACGGGCGGGGGTGGCTCAGTCAGTAGCGCGCCAGGCTCGTAATCTGTAGTTCCCAGGTTCGAGTCCCAGCTGAGTCAGCGTTGAGATTTATCTCCGCAAAATTCTCCGCCCTGCCCACGGTCAGTAGGGGACACCGATGGGCTTGGAAAGGCCGCCGTCCGTCGGATGGGACGTTAAGCCGTGGCCCCGTGTGCGGGAGAGACATACCTTGTGCACGTTAAAGAACACGCTGGATGGCCTTGACGGGAGGCTACCATCTGTCTCCCAACAGCTGTTCTAGTGGGTCCCCTCCCCCAACCTTCTCTGAGCCTTCGGGGTCCATGTGACCTAGCCATTTTAGCCCATGGTGTGCGAAAAAGTGCCTCTCAGAGGTAAAACAACCCAACCCTGTCAATTCGACCCATTGTGTGCAACAAAAAAGCCTCTCAAAGGTAAAGCACTCCATTCTTCAAGAATATTGCAATAGTTTCTTACAATTGCAAAACTAAATTAGCTGTCATAGATGGCAACGAAAATTCATGAAAATTACGCCCTTCCCATCTTAAACATTTTATGACGCAAAAAGTGATTCCTTATTAAGGAAGGAGAAAGAGCGTTTTCCGACAATTTTCAATTTGGCAATTTAAGCAGGCGTAAAGCAACTGAAAGTTTAAAAATTCTCTTGTGCAAATTATTTAAAGTAATCATTTGTAGCTTATTGAATTTTCTTTTTTAACGATATTTAAATCGATAATAAAAAATGTAGATGTTTACTCGTTTTAACACTCTTTAAAAATGTGGATATTTACTCGCTAAGGAAAAGATATTTTCTTAGTTACCATTGTGGTGTGTAATATTCGATAGATCTTTTCAGGGATGAGGAAAAAAAGCAGCATAAATTCAAAGAAATCGTTGACACTAGATTTCAATCCTGGTTATTCCGTAACAAACACGCTAACCTCTCAATCATTGGAATTTCTTAATTTCGAAACCTTTTCTCCGTGTTAAATATCGAGTAGAAGGATTTTTTCCCCTTTTTCTTCTAATTCCATCTAATATACCCTTGCAATCAAAATTCCTTCCCAAAGCTTGTTTACTGAATCTTTCCTTTCAGGGACAATTACACAAATCAAGCCCTGCCAGCTCCAATGAATTCTTTCTTGCTGGACTCCGAAGCCGATTTTCCAACCCTGGAGCAATCCAAGTCTTTCAAGTAAGTTCATTCTCGTACACCTCGCTCTGATGCCATTTCACCATTTTAATATATTTTTGAATGATATTGCGAGTTTTTTTTTAAAGATATGAAGTATTCAGAGAGTTAATTACAAAATCTTCATTAAAATATGAGCAGTTATGATTCATCCTTCTGTATTATCTCTTAACTGATTGATATTCTTTCGAAATCCTACAATTTTGTTGCTGCAGGAGAACTCGTGCATACCTAAGTATACATAGGTTACAGAGATCAGATTAGACTGCAATTCAGATCTCCATGCATATATCCATTCACTGAGCTGTTGCATTTGGCCACTACAGGCCAGTTCGAGCAAGGCCCTCTGAAGACGTCCACTAACCGCATTCTAGGTCCTCCCTTTTTCTGATGAGATGGAGCGGGGGTGGCTCAGTCGGTAACGCGCCAGGCTCGTAATCTGTAGTTCCCAGGTTCGAGTCTCAGCTGGGTCAGCGTTGAGATTTATCTCCGCAAAATTCCCCGCCTTGCCCACGATCAGTAGGAAACACCGATGGGCTTGGAAAGGCCACCGTCCGTCGGATGGGACGTTAAGCCGCGGCCCCGTGTGCGGGAGAGCCATACCCTGCGCACGTTAAAGAACACGCTGGATGGCCTTGACGGGAGGCTACCATCTGCCTCCCAACAGCTGTTCCAGTGGGTCGCCTCCCCCAACCTTCTCTGAGCCTTCAGGTCCATGTAACCTGGCCATTTAGCCCATGGTGTGCAAAAAAGTGCCGCTCAGAGGTAAAACAACACAACAACAACAACAACATATATCCATTCACTGAGCTGATGCATTTGGCCACTACAGGCCAGTTCGAGCAAGACCCTCTGAAGACGTCCACTAACCGCATTCTAGGTCCTCCCTTTTTCTGATCTTTTGAACCCACGCCCATAACTGTTCGCTATTTTATAGTTCTAAATGTGAGTAGCATAGCTATAACAATGTAGTCTCTCCCTACACAGAGGCATTGACTTGGTGGATGCCCCTGTCCAAGTCTACCATGCTCGAAAATAGCAGAGCTCTTGGTCTGGACATATTATGAACAAGCTCTTTGGCACAGTTTGACAACAGACTTGATACCAATCATGTTTTTGCAGGATTCACAAGGAAGAAGTTGAACTTGCTCAGCTCTGCATAGATCGTTCTTATACTACACAATAGTGTTTTCTACAGGCAGACAACGAACTTAAGCGAGTTTTGTGACACCGTTTTAAACGTTAAATATATTTTCATCGAATGTGTAGCTTTAATTGTGAGCGTCGTATTTTAGTTAAGCTTTCCGTCCAACACCCTTCACATTCAGAGGGCTTTTATCTGATGGCTCGTTTCAAATTTTTTTTAATGTATATTTTGATTGTTTTACCTGTTATGATAGGGGCGGGAGTGGCTCAGTCGGTAGCGCGCCAGGCTCCTAATCTGTACTTCCCAGGTTCGAGTCCCAGCTGGGTCAGCGTTGAGAATTTTCTCCGCAAAATTCCCCCCTGCCCACAGTCAGTAGGGGACACCGATGAGTTTGACAAAGGTCGACGTCCGTCGGCTGGGACGTTAAGCCGTGGCTCCGTGTGCGGGAGGGCCTATACCCTGTGCACGTTAAAGAACATGCTGATTTGCCTTGACGGGAGGCTTGACGGGACCATCTTTCATCCAACAGCTGTTCCAGTGGATCTCCTCCCTCAACTTTCTCTGAGCCTTTGGGGTCCTTGTGACCTGGCCATTTAGCCCATGGTGTGCAAAAAAGTGCCGCTCAGAGGTAAAACAACCCAACCCTGTTATATTTAGACGTCGCTTTTTTATTACGTGGGTCTTATATACTCGTTGTTTATTTTGGCATTTTCGTTTTTGCCCATTATTGTTGCTATGTACCCTTTGTATTTTATATCTTTTGCCCTTTGATTTTAACTTTGGTCGTAAGATTCCATCATTTTTATCTTTTTGTTCTTTACGCCAATGCTTCGTACAGTGGTGGTGCCTGGACCAGTGTTGTTCTGCGAGCCATCGGTCACCAGTCCACAGCGAGATTGCAAGTAACTTTTTCATAAGCATAACATCGATATGCCATAGCGTCGCAGTTCGTACTTGCCAACATTCTAAGATGCTGTCATGCCGGAAAGTATCGTGCACATAGACATACTTTGTTTCTTGAGGTAGCATGTGACCAGAAGCTCCAGGGGCATGCAAGCCAACTGATTTCGGAAGCAGCTTCCTGTCAGTTCGCACATCAAAAACTTTAAAGAGCACTGCTTGACCCCTTGTTTGAAAGTCAGTAGGGAACACCGATGGGCTTGGAAAGGCCACCGTCCGTCGGATGGGACGTTAAGCCGCGGCCCCGTGTGCGGGAGAGCCATACCCTGCGCACGTTAAAGAACACGCTGGATGGCCTTGACGGGAGGCTACCATCTGCCTCCCAACAGCTGTTAAAGTGGGTCGCCTCCCCCAACCTTCTCTGAGCCTTCAGGTCCATGTAACCTGGCCATTTAGCCCATGGTGTGCAAAAAAGTGCCGCTCAGAGGTAAAACAACACAACAACAACAACATATATCCATTCACTGAGCTGATGCATTTGGCCACTACAGGCCAGTTCGAGCAAGACCCTCTGAAGACGTCCACTAACCGCATTCTAGGTCCTCCCTTTTTCTGATCTTTTGAACCCACGCCCATAACTGTTCGCTATTTTATAGTTCTAAATGTGAGTAGCATAGCTATAACAATGTAGTCTCTCCCTACACAGAGGCATTGACTTGGTGGATGCCCCTGTCCAAGTCTACCATGCTCGAAAATAGCAGAGCTCTTGGTCTGGACATATTATGAACAAGCTCTTTGGCACAGTTTGACAACAGACTTGATACCAATCATGTTCTTGCAGGATTCACAAGGAAGAAGTTGAACTTGCTCAGCTCTGCATAGATCGTTCTTATACTACACAATAGTGTTTTCTACAGGCAGACAACGAACTTAAGCGAGTTTTGTGACACCGTTTTAAACGTTAAATATATTTTCATCGAATGTGTAGCTTTAATTGTGAGCGTCGTATTTTAGTTAAGCTTTCCGTCCAACACCCTTCACATTCAGAGGTCTTTTATCTGATGGCTCGTTTCAAATTTTTTTTAATGGATATTTTGATTGTTTTTAGCGCGCTTGGCTACTGATCTACGGGACCTGGGTTCGAGCCCCGGGTAAGGCATGGCTGTTTGTGTCGTTTTTCTGCTGAGGTCCTGCCATCCTCTCAGACCTTCTACTGTGGCATATAAACTGACAGGCTCCTGTCAGACCTCTGTGGCAAGCAGCTGCTTGAGGGGGTATTTATTTATTATTTATTTATTACCTGTTATGATAGGGGCGGGAGTGGCTCAGTCGGTATCGCGCCAGGCTCCTAATCTGTACTTCCCAGGTTCGAGTCCCAGCTGGGTCAGCGTTGAGAATTTTCTCCGCAAAATTCCCCCCTGCCCACGGTCAGTAGGGGACACCGATGAGTTTGACAAAGGTCGACGTCCGTCGGCTGGGACGTTAAGCCGTGGCTCCGTGTGCGGGAGAGCCTATACCCTGTGCACGTTAAAGAACATGCTGATTTGCCTTGACGGGAGGCTTGACGGGACCATCTTTCATCCAACAGCTGTTCCAGTGGATCTCCTCCCTCAACTTTCTCTGAGCCTTTGGGGTCCTTGTGACCTAGCCATTTAGCCCATGGTGTGCAAAAAAGTGCCGCTCAGAGGTAAAACAACCCAACCCTGTTATATTTAGACGTCGCTTTTTTATTACGTGGGTCTTATATACTCTTTGTTTATTTTGGTATTTTCGTTTTTGCCCATTATTGTTGCTATGTACCCTTTGTATTTTATATCTTTTGCCCTTTGATTTTAACTTTGGTCGTAAGATTCCATCATTTTTATCTTTTTGTTCTTTACGCCAATGCTTCGTACAGTGGTGGTGCCTGGACCAGTGTTGTTCTGCGAGCCATCGGTCACCAGTCCACAGCGAGATTGCAAGAAACTTTTTCATAAGCATAACATCGATATGCCATAGCGTCGCAGTTCGTACTTTCCAACATTCTAAGATGCTGTCATGCCGGAAAGTATCGTGCACATAGACATACTTTGTTTCTTGAGGTAGCATGTGACCAGAAGCTCCAGGGGCATGCAAGCCAACTGATTTCGGAAGCAGCTTCCTGTCAGTTCGCACATCAAAAACTTTAAAGAGCACTGCTTGACCCCTTGTTTGAAAGTCAGTAGGGAACACCGATGGGCTTGGAAAGGTCACCTCCGTCAGATGGGATGTTAAGCAGTGGCCCCATGTGCGCCATACCCTGGGCATGTTAAAAACACGCTGGATGGCCTTGACTGATGCTACCATCTGGGTCCCTCCCAAAACCTTCTCCGAGCCTTTGGGATCTTTGTGACCTGGCCATTTAGCTCATTGTATGCCAAAAAAAAGCCGCTCAGTGGTAAAACAATAATGGCTCCTTATTTGGTACAAAATGGCCTTCGTTCCCTTACGGATATAGCCCCAACCAGCCTCTCCTTACACAAGTTGCTATTCAAAAGAGGCTTTTGACTACTTCACTTTCGTATCGGCAAGGCTTCAATTAATTCCAAAGGTTCAGGTACCTGCGATGTCTTCTGATCAAGATCATCTTCCAACAGATATAAAAATATCGTATCCGTTTCAGTTGGGACAGGCGGTTCACAAAGAGAAAACACAATGACAGATTCTCCTTTAGAGGCCCAGGAGTTGAATAAGTTCGTGGTGTGCAACTGGAAGCATAGCCAGTCCACTTGGTTTCGATGGTTACCACTTGTGAAGTTCCTAAGCAGGGGTGAAAAACAAGAATGGCCACAGAACTTCAAATGAGCAAGCCAAATTGATCTGGCAGCTCTCCCCTTTCCACTTCAAGAAAAGAATCTCTCTAAAAGGTACTAGAAAATGTTTTTAATATGTATGTCCATCCTTTTAAAGTTCACCTAATGTTATTCGGGGCAATGTTAAAGTACTGTTTATACCAGGCCTGGGCAAACTACAGCCCGCCATGGGGCGGGGGTGGCTCAGTCGGTAGCGCGCCAGGCTCGTAATCTGTAATTCCCAGGTTCGAGTCCCAGCTGGGTCAGCGTTGAGATTTATCTCCGCAAAAATTCCCCCGCCCTGCCCACAGTCAGTAGGGGACACCGATGGGCTTGGAAAGGCCGCCGTCCGTCGGATGGGACGTTAAGCCGTGGCTCCGTGTCCGGGAGACCAATACCCTGTGCACGTTAAAGAACACGCTGGATGGCCTTGACGGGAGGCTACCATCTGTCTCCCAACAGCTGTTCCAGTGGGTCCCCTCCCCCAACCTTCTCTGAGCCTTCGGGGGTCCATGTGACCTGGCCATTTAGCCCATGGTGTGCAAAAAAGTGCCGCTCAGAGGTAAAACAACCCAACCCAACAGCCCGCCATCTTTTTGTGCAGCCCGAAAGCTAATGACAAACGAGTCCAATTGGTTCAACTTCGGAGAACAAATTTTCCTTAAAATAATTAATTTTAATAAAATCATATTGTTTCACTTCAGATTTTTCTTTTCATTGGTGCCTTTTTTCCCATTTCAATGCGACCCTTCAGCTAAAACTTTTGCCCAGAACTAATGTATACAATAATTGTTATTAATATTATAATTTTTCGAACAAATTCTGCTCTCAAAATATACAATACTTGTATTAACTACTAAAATTGCTTCTGTAGTGTTTTTTTCCCTTCTAAATCATTAAAATGAAACTTTTCCTCTGATTAGGAATGCTTCGAAGAAAATCCATGTTCCTCCATGATGCATGGAAGAAAGGAATTAGATCTGTCTAAATCCACTAGAGGACAGAAAGAGGAAAAAGATGTGATGCCGCATCATTATTGGCCCTTTCAGGTGACAAGATGAGATTCGTCAGTGTTGTACAACGTTGTTTCAAAACGAATCCAGTTTTGCCGAGAACTTGGAATGGTTGAGATAGCAACTGCACGTGATCCCTTCCACAAATGACCCCAGGAGCGACTTTGGGGTGGAAGAGAGCTTCAAAATTGTTTTTGACTTTAAGATGACTTTTCATTTCCAGGTGGTTCTGAAACTTTTAAAAAAATTTGTTATCGACCATTTTGCATTTTTAGCATACGAATGTTTTAGTTTTACGATGTGATAGAAAATAATCTTAACAGATCGAATTTTAACTTCGATGCAAGCAATTGCAACGACTATATAAGATACAGATGCTATTTTTATATGGCTTTAAAACCGTAAATTACACTTCGAATTATACCTCAATTATATTTAATTTTAAATGCTATTTTAGGCTTATCTTTTAATGATAACGAGCTTTAATAAAAGTTTATTCGCTATTAGAATAGTTTTAAGTGCATTCCTTTTCATGAGTCATTGTTATCGTCAGGTCAAGACCTACAAAGGGGGGAAGAAAAACAATCGATCTAAAAAAATGTAAAAGTGGGTCAAGAGACTGGATTTCTAATTCAGTATAGCATCTCCCCCTTAGTATTATAGGTCTTTAAAGAAAATTTAAATCCTCCCTTCAAAATTTACTCCAACATTTTCAAAATGCAATAAATTCTCGATTATCCTGTACTAAAGTATCCGGAATTCTCATGCGACCGACATAAATTTTAAATTGAAAAATCCGCCATCCCGTGGCACAGTGGTTAGCGTGCTTGGTAACTGATCAAAATGGGGCGGGGGTGGCTCAGTCGGTAGCGCGCCAGGCTCGTAAGCTGTAGTTCCCAGGTTCGAGTCCTAGCTGGGTCAGCGTTGAGATTTATCTCCGCAAAATTCCCCGCCCTGCCCACGGTCAGTAGGGGATACCGATGAGCTTGGAAAGGCCGCCGTCCGTCGGATGGGACGTTAAGCCGTGACCCCGTATGCGGGAGTCATACCCTGTGCACGTTAAAGAACACGCTGGATGGCCTTGACGGGAGGCTACCATCTGCCTCCCACTAGCTGTTCCAGTGGGGCCCCTCCCCCAACATTCTCTAAGACTTCGGGTCCTTGTGACCTGGCCATTTAGCCCATTGTGTGCAAAAAAGTGCAGCTTAGAGGTAAAACAACCCAACCAACTGATCAAAGGGACCTGGATTCGAGTGCCGGGAAGGCATGGATGTGGGTTTCTCTACTGAGGTTACGCCATCTTCGCAGACCTGTTATGCAGTGGCGGACTGGGCCAGGGTGTCAGCTTGCACGATGGCAAGTGGGCCCCTGATGAAGTGGGGCCCCCTTAAACATTAGACAATGTTAAAAATGATAGCCTTATAGTTGTGGGTGGGCCCCCTTTGTCTCGTGGTAACCAATATTTTTAGACCCAGTGCGCCACTGCTGTTATGCCATATAAACTGACATCATCATCATCATCATCCTCAAGCAGCCATGGGCTACGGAGGTCCAACCAGACCACGCAGTTTACTTCTCCAAGCATATCTGTCCTGAGCTACATCTGCTGCATCCTGCCACTGCACACCAATTCTAACAAGGTCCTGTTTGACATTGTCAGCCCACCGCATCCTAGGTCTCCCCCTCCTTCTGAAGCCTCTAGGTACACTGTTCATAACCCTATTCGCCAATCTATAATTATCCATACGGGCAACATGGCCAAACCAGCGGAGTCTCTCTCTGCACAATATGCTGCTTAAAGGAGGTTGCAGACTCCTTTGCCTAACCTCATCATTAGTTAAAAAGTTAAACCACCTAATACCTAAGATACTGCGTAAGCATCTAGAATCAAAAGCATCTAGTTTCCTGTTATCTTGCTTACACAGCGTCCAAGTTTCACTACCATAACTAACCCTAGAAAGAACCAAACTATTATACAGTCTAATTTTAGTCTGTGGAGAAATAGGCGTATACACCTAAAATCTCCATAGATTCTTAAAAGTCCCGGCAGCAATACCTATTCGTCTGTTAATCTCATGCCGCACATCACCAGTATCAGTTACATAGCTCCCAAGATAATTAAACTGTGACACCTGCTCAAGACTGCAACCATTCAGATTAACTGAATCACAGACTGCCTGACCAATTTTCATCACTTTAGTTTTCTCTCTGTTTATAACCAAACCTACTGTACTCCCAGTCTCATCAACAGCTCGAATGAAAGAGTTCATCTCATCAACATCATTTGCCAAAAGGGCTAAATCATCAGCATAATCTAAATCAGAAATTTTCGTATCTCCAGCCCATTTAAGGCCAAAAGCTTTCCCTTGAAGTGAATTTCGCATAACATAATCAACAACCAAACTAAAGAGAAAAGGAGACAAAATGCACCCTTGCCGAACACCAGAAGTAATGCTAAACCAATTGCTACAAGTCTTACCAACTCTCACACACGACTCAGTGTTATTATAGAGAGCTTTCATTATGTTAACTAACTTGTCTGGTATACCATATGATCTCACAATCAACCACAAATTATGACGATCAACAGAGTCGAAAGCCTTTTTGAAATCAACAAAGCTAGCAACCAAAGGTTTCTGAAACTAAACATTTCTCAAGAATCTGCCTAAGTGAAAATATCTGATCCACACATCCCCTACCACTTCTGAATCCACATTGCTCATCACGCAATTGCCTGTCAACCAGATTCTTAATTCTATTTAGCACAATCATGGAAAGAACTTTACCTGGAACAGAGAGTAGGCTGATACCCCTATAGTTATCACAAGAACTGCGATCACCTTTTTTGAAAATAGGGATAATAATAGCTCTGGTAAAATCTTTAGGAACCATGCCTTTATCATAAAAGTTATTCAAAATTTCAGTCATCCAAGTGATAACCGAAACATTCCCAGCTCTGAGCATTTCTGTAGTAATTTCATCAACCCCTGGGGATTTATGAAGTTTCAGTTTAGAGATAGCCAAACTAACTTCAGATTGTGTTATAGGGCCAACATTAAAGCTGCCAATGCATCTATCATCATTACAAACAATAGGAGTAGACCTAACCACATTGTTTAGAACATCACTGAAATGCTCAGCCCACCTAGCCATGAGAGAATCCTCACCTTCTATAACCTTGTTTATCCTTCAATCCCTGTGTGCCTGTCCGTTTTCTACCACATAAAACATTAACTATCTGGTACAGCTCTCTGCTGTTGTGCTGCCTAACCGCTTCCTCAGCTTTGTCAGCCAAGCTATCAAGCCAAAGATTTTTATCAGTAGCTAACTGATCCTTTACACGTTTATTAAGCTCTCTGTAATCTTTTCTATTAGGACTAGTAGGGTACTGATTAAGGACATTCCTGCAATTCCTTCTTTCTGAAATAAGCTCAATTGCCTTGTCACTTAAATAATTCTGCCTCCTCTGCTCCTTTTTCCCTAAAAGAGTACTGTTAGTTTCCAAAAAAGCCTGTTTAAAATGGCCCCATTCTTCCTCAACTTCAGTAGTAAGCAAACCATGACCGTCATAATGACTAAGTAACTTATCATGGTAAGCTTTAGCTATAACTGGGTCTTTCAGAGCTTCAGTATTAAAGGTAAATTTTTTAACTCTAGCACAACACTTTTTAAGTTTAAGTTGCAAGACACTTTTAACAAGGTAATGGTCAGATCCAATTTCAGCTCCCCTATATGCCCTGGTATTTCTAACAGAACTAGCCCATTTGCTGTTAATTAATATATAATCAATCATATTCCTATGCAGCCCATCAGGTGAAACCCATGTGTATTTATGTATGTCGCGGTGTTTGTAATATGTGTTAGTTATTCTGAAACCATTTAGTTTACTTACCTGTAGGAGAAGTTGCCCATTGCCATTGCAGCTACCAATACCAAAAGGACATATTACTCCTCCCCAAAGGTCAGAGTCGGTATCAACTTTGGCATTGAAGTCACCAAGAACAAGGGTAATATCTCCTTTCTTGACAGAATTCAAAATGTCCTGAAGTTGTCCGTAAAACCTATCCTTCTCATCCTCATCAGCATCCTCAGTGGGGGCATAACAGCAGATAACATTCAAGTCTTTGACGCTTGTCTGAAATTTTGCTGTAAGAAACCTTTCATTAATGCACTCATATCCTAGAAGAGCATCACTAGCATGTCTGCTGAGCAGCAGACCCACGCCTTGGTGATGCTTTCCATCCTCCCTCCCTGTAAAGAGAAATTTAAAGTTATTTTTAAGTATCTCACCTTTACCTGTCCATCTGGTCTCTTGCAAGCCTAGAATATCTAGGTTATAGCGCTGGAATTCCTGCATGAGGACATCAAGAGAATAATCTCTATGTAATGTCCTCACGTTCCATGTTCCTGCAGAAAGAAAATGATTAGTAGGATTTTTAAAGAAATTAGGTTTATTGAGATTGGTAGGGCCAACAATATCAAACAGCCCCCTGATCGCAGGCATGGGCCAAAGACCCATTCCTCCTCTGCTAAAGGCTGAAGTCACCGATGCTGGTAGGAACTTCAGGCACCACCTTTTCAAGTGGACTTTTTCAAGAGCCACATGGCCTGCCTGAGACGCATTACTCCAGTTTAGGCTTGACGATGCCCAACTAGCTAAGTAAGGTTCAGGTACCTGCGATGGCCTCTGATTAGGATTATCCACCAGCTGATATAAGGTATCCCATGCCTCTGTTCACTTAGAGCTGGCAACCCAGAAGCAAACAGAAAACACAGCGGCAGACTCTCCCTCAACAGAGGCCCACCAGTGCAGCAAGTCCAGGATCCATAATCAAGCTCAAATCCATAAACAAGTCCAGTCTAGTAGGTATAAATGGTCAGCACCAGGACCCTGTGAAGTTGACCACTCCTCAGCAGGGTTGAAAAAAAAGAAAAAAGTGGCCGTAGATGACCAGATCAGCAGGCCATACTGAACTGGCAGCCCTCCCCTTCCGTTCCCTTCCAAAAGAGAGTATCTCTTTTGAAAGGTACTAACGGCCTGCACCACGAGAAGGCGGGGTCGGACATTAGGTGCTAGACCTGGCCGGTTCTGTGCATCATCACTAGGGATTGGTACACAGCTCTCCTTCCAGTTTACGCCTAGCTACCATTTACAGGCCTTATAAGTTCCTATCAAAACCACTGTGGCAAACAGAGGGATAGTACAAAATTCACTCGAAAATTCAACTAAGTTTTTAGCCAAATATTGCTGCTTCGGTAATTCCTCAATATTACACGAATATTCTTTGATATAAAAGATATGGAACCTATTATGATCCTAATTTTTTAACCAATCCTTTTAATTCCAAAGATTCGGCCAATAGATGGCGCCTCCGGTCAAGGCTCTTCCCTTTGTCGGTCAATCCATTTGGTGCAAATTGTTTTACTAAAGCGAATATGCTGGATATTCAGGGGGGGGGAACTAAATTACCACTGTACATGAGTAGCTTGAATAAAAAATTACTTTTTCTATATATGCCCTAAAATGGAGAAAGATGTCGCTGAATTCGTATTCACTTCAAAGAAAGGGCGCCAATTTACAATCTCAACAAGATTGCCGGTGACCTATCTTCCTATGACAGGAAGTCAGGTGGCTGAGCGAGCCAGGCTCGTGTTCCCAGGTTCTAGTCACGACTGGGCTGCTAAAGTTAAAATAACCTTCTGAAGTGAATAATAATTCAGTGACTGATCACACCATTATTAGATTTATTTTCTGCATTTTAGGGCGTATATAGGAAGGCAGTTTTTTTTCAATTTACATTTTTCTATCTACTATGGCATATAAACTGACAGTCTCCTGTCAGGCCTCTGTGGCAAGCAGCTGCTTGATGGGTATTTTAGAAACTGACTCAAACACTGACTACATTATTCATGTTGAATTGCCCGAGAATGATGGCCTAATTTTTAATAGCTTAAATTATCTTTTAAACAGGGGCGGGGGTGGCTCAGTAGGTAGCGCGCCAGGCTCGTAATCTGCAGTTCCCAGGTTCGAGTCCCAGCTGGGTCAGCGTTGAGATTTATCTCCGCAAAATTCCTCGCCCTGCCTACGGTCAGTAGGGGACACCGATGGGCTTGGAAAGGCCGCCGTCCGTCGGATGGGACGTTAAGCGTGGCCCCGTGTGCGGGAGAGCCATACCCTGAGCACGTTAAAGAGCACGCTGGATGGCCTTGACGGGAGGCTACCATCTGTCTCCCAACAGCTGTTTCGGTGGGTCCCCTCCCCCAACCTTCTCTGAGCCTTTGGGGTCCATGTGACTTGGCCATTTAGCCCATGGTGTGCAAAAATAGTGCCGCCCGAGATCTTCCCAGGGCGCGTGGATCTTTAATTCCTCCGAACTTTGCAACTTAGAGTCGTCATCGGCAAGGATCAAGAGAAATCCCGCTACATTTCTAAGCTCCGTAGATTTGGTTTTATTGAAACTTATTCGAAATCTAGCTGTTCACGAAATCGGTGACATTATGGATGCGCGAAGTTTCAGTTGCTCCAAAAACAATTCATAGGCAAAAGTTAGCCTTATTTTATCGACGTCATTATCCTCTTGGTATAAACTATTTCATTACATTTGGGTTGGGTTGTTTTACCTCTGAGCTGCACTTTTTTTACACAATTGGCTAAATGGCCAGGTCACAAGGACCCCGAAGTCTTAGAGAAGGTTGGGGGAGGGGACCCACTGGAACAACTATTGGGAGACAGATGGTAGCCTCTCGTCAAGGACATCCAGCGTGTTCTTTATCGTGCAGAGGATATGGCTCTCCCGCACACGGGGCCACGGCTTAACGTCCCATCCGACGGACGGCGGCCTTTCCAAGCCCATCGGTGTCCCCTACTGACCGTGGGCACGGCGGGGAATTTTGTGGAGATAAATCTCAACGCTGACCCAGCTGGGACTCGAACCTGGGAACTACAGATTACGAGCCTGGCGCGCAACCGACTGAGCCACCCCCGCCCCCTCGTCGGTGATAACAAAGAAAATTTAGCGTCATGGCAGTACTCGCGAGCATTAAGAAAGTAGAGCACTGCGGTGGCTCGCGAGTGATTGTTTGCGAATGCCTCATCTAGGAAAGCTATCGAAGCGTCAACTGCACAGTCTCGTAGTCTCCCCACTGTTTCCTCAGTTACCACTCTAGTAGCTACGCACACTGATAAAGGTGGTAAAGCTTTTCATATCTGAATATAACCAGTTTAAAAGTTGTTTCTTGCGTGATAAATGGCATCCAACTCGAAACTTGAAAAAGCAAGATATTATCTCGACTAATTAAAGAACCATTTTTCGTCACCTTTTGCTAAATTTGCATAGTTTAGAAAATGTTTGCTCGAGATCCAAAGGGTAAAAGAAACAATTGATCGAGGTTGGAACGAAATCAAAAATCTTCCATCTCTTGACTTTTGAAGTTAACTACAAAGAACGGCGCCAGGCTCGTAATCTGTAGTTCCCAGGTTCGAGTCCCAGCTGGGTCAGCGTTGAGAATTATCTCCGCAAAATTCCCCGCCCTGCACACCGATGGGCTTGGAAAGGCCGCCGTCCGTCGGATGGAACGTTAAGCCGTGGCTCCGTGTGCGAGAAAGCCATACCCTGTGCACGTTAAAGAACACGCTGGATGGCCTTGACGGGAGACTACCACCTGTCTCCCAACAGCTGTTCCAGTGGGTCCCCTCCCCCAACCTTCTCTGAGCCTTTCGGGGTCCATGTGACCTGGCCATTTAGCCCATGGTGTGCAAAAAAGTGCCGCTCAGAGGAAAAACAACCCCAACTCAACAAAGAACGGACTACTAGAAACGAATTGCTTTTAAGGAATTTCATCAGCACATGAAATCTAAAATCCAACTCCCTTTCTCCCTCTCTTTGGGTTATTCAGATCGTTGATACTTGAAAGCGATCAGTAGCGAGTGTGCCTCGCAAGAGAAACAGGAAGTGTGCCCTACCAATTGGCTGCCCGTAATCGCTGCCAGTTATTGCCCGCCTTGGACCAACCGTAGGAGCGCCCTGTCCACAATCTTAAATTCTTGAGCCGGATGTTGGCAATTGCCAATCTTTAAGACGACGCAAGTTGACGCCTTTGCTCCATCTAGTCGGCCACTGACAAGATGGGGATAAAAACATCTCGTGGGCTCAAATCTGAGGAGGAGAGAGGCGATGATCATCTTCTTGTTACTCAGACTTCTCTGGGATTCTTCTCCAGTTGCCCTGATTAGGACCGAATTGCCTGAAGGACAAAAAAAAGTCGGAGAATTCTTTCATCTTAATCTTGTCTGTGGTTCTTTAAGAGCTCCATTGTGTCTCTGGGTTTCTGGGTAAGTCTCAATGACCGGGTCTCGCACTTACGTTTTAGGCAATCTCTCTCCTAGTTCGAAGGCTAGAAGTCTTGAATTACGCATATAAAGAGCTCATAACTTTTAACCTTGGAGCTGTTCTCAACTGTTGTCGCAAATTCAGTGAGTTGGTAGGATTGCTTTTATCAACTGTATTCCGCTTCGTTCACACCCGTTGCTATCTTAACATGAAAATTGAAATGTAAGAGATCAAAACTTCAAGCTATATTTTCTGTTATGCATTAAAACTTTTAGCCATTGAATTCTCAATACTTGCGGAGATTGGCGTCCTTCGTGGCTATTTTGGCGCTTTTTCTAAAGTTCTTTCCCATTAAAATAATAGCTACCCTAGTTCGAAACGAAAGAAAATTTTTCTGTGGAGAGTCTCTTTTTTTTAATAATTGAATCTTTATTCTCTCATCATAAAGTTAAAAGACGATTTTCAGTTTCCCCACAAAGCTACACAGCTTGTCTGCGGGAAACATAATACAGCAGTTACAATATTTATTTAAATCTGTAATATGAAAAAGAAAATTAAAAATAATAAGTAAAACTAAAGGACAGAAAAATTATCTGTTTACCAAGCTTATGAAGTCAAAATGCTATTAAATATCGTTATTAATTAATAATCGTTGGTTTCCTGGATAATATTGTCGCTTATCGTAAACCATGATTTTGATATCCAGTTTAACACTAAAATGAAAAAAAAAATTTTGAACTGGCAAATATCAGCAATTTTCGCATTTCCTTAACTTTCAGCAGGTTAAGAAAAGCATTTAGTGCATGAAAAGAGCGGAGGTGGGGGTTGCGGAACAACAGATGGGCGGAAATGCGTTATTTTGGAATCTTTTGACGTCAACCACTGTCTGGTGCGTGCCACGTGTCTCGTAGAAAGCGATCGCCTGCCACGAAAATCGACCACGAGGGTGTCTCGTAAATTTCGCAGACACATCCCAGATTGGCGCGAACGGGATGCTCTCTGCTCCACTTCCTGTGTTGTTGCGTCACTTCCGCCCGAAACTGACAATTTGCTTCTGGTTTTAGGTCATTTTCGTCAAGTCATGAGAAACGCGGCTTAAAGATAGCTCATCTCTTTCAAAAAATGGGAACTCAAACGGATATTTACTCAATTCTCAAACCAGAAAAATAACTGGCAATGTGTTTTCCCTTCGAAGATTTTGGAGAATAAGACGAAGAACTGGAAGAAGCACGATGCCCATATTTGGCGTCAACGGAGGATCTTAATCCTTTGATGACTACGCGAGTAGAGAGACCCTTTGTGACACGCGGAGTATGATCGCAACTTGACATTCCTTCATATTCTCATAAATACGATCGATTGCCTGCATAGTAACGTGGATGCTTCTGGCATCTTATTCTGAAAAGGGAAGGGATGCATGGTTCCATCCCCCCCCCCACTAGATCCGGCTCTGTGTGAAATATATTTTTTTCTCTACCATACACCCCTACTCTATGCTGAGCAGAGAGAGTGGACAATTGGAGAACATAACTTGTAAAGGGTTGGGTTGTTTTACCTCTGAGCGCCACTTTTTTGCACACCATGGGCTAAATGGCCAGGTCACATGGACCCCGAAGGCTCAGAGAAGGTTGGGGGAGGGGACCCACTGGAACAGCTGTTGGGAGACAGATGGTAGCCTCCCGTCAAGGCCATCCAGCGTGTTCTTTAACGTGCACAGGGTATGGCTCTCCCACACGCGGGGCCACGGCTTAACGTCCCATCCGACGGACGGCGGCCTTTTCAAGCCCATCGGTGTCCCCTACTTCTAAAGGGATCGCTGTGATTTTGCTCATTCAAAAAATAATGAAATAGTTCGTGATCCTTAGATTTAAGTTCCCTCTATTTTTTATCTGTTTCTGGACATTATTAGGTGTATATTTCCACGAAACATCCTTTTTTAGCCTCCTTGGGCCCACACTCACTAATACAGGCGCATTCCATCTTTGGCTCACTAAGTCTGAAACGGAACCATGAATGCTAAATGATAAAATATCTGGCAGTATTAATTTCTGCAGGGCTCGTGCAGTATGGCCTAAATGAGTAAATAGACAGGGAGAGGAGGTTAAGAAGAGGCTTTTCTAACTTGGTGTCGATGCCACCCACTGAGAGAACATGGTGGCTTCTTTCTTTCTCTCCATCAAGAGTTATTGATGAAATCGAATCATCAGATAAATGTTGCCCGAGAGTGAGGGGCACAGACGGTAAATGATTGTAAAAACTAAAACGGTAAAATGACTGTTAAAATGGTATCACGAAACTCGCACTTAGGTTCATCTCTTTCCGATAAAGAAATGAATGTTGAATAAACGAATGATCTAAGCGGAGCCGAGAAAGTATAACTTCCTCTTTGCGATTCCTGTGGAAACATGACTGCCATGATTTGACTGTAAGTTTGATCTCGAAAAGTTGGTAATCTCTGTTCTGACTAAAATTGCTGCCACTGTGCCCAGAGCTCGAATGAAACACTGATCAAAATTCAGATAGGGAACCGACAGTACAGATTCGGACAGGGGGTGGCTGACGTGGCATCAGCATCTGCGAAGTTATTGACCCTGATCCCGACAGGATCAGGCACCCAACAAAAGAGAATGGCTGTTGTGGCTGACAGACGATGGAGCTGCTGAGGGATCTTGGAGAGAACAGGATAAAAGCTGATGCCTCACGGAGATCAGAGCCTGTAGGAGCTAAGAGAGTCGGTGAAGAGAACACACCAACGACGATGCTTAGTCGCCACGTGATCCAAGGCGAGGCTGATAGCCTGCATTGCAATGAAGATGGAACACTTGTAGGATATGGTCAGCAATGATAGTATCACAGCAGACTATAGCCGATCCCACTGATGTGCCGGACTTCGAGCCATCTGTGAAGACAGGTAAGAAGTCCGGGTGCTCAGCACTGTGGCTGGAGAAAAGTTGCTAGACCATGCAGTCAGGTGTAAAGGCCTCGTTTCACAAAGTGAAAACGATATACAGGAAGGGGAAACAGCAAACCGCGGTGAAAGTGGCTCGGCTGTGGACTCGGTAACGCTATCGAGTGTTGAGGTCTTTGAGGTAGCGTCAGATACACAAACCAAAAGGACGAATGGCAGTCGGAAGATTTTGGTAAAGTACTTCCCACTGAGGACTGAAAACGTAGTCCCAAGTGGGATGCTCCGGCACAGATGGCAACTTAAATGCCTACTACAGGGAGCCAAATGATAAATACGCTTAATTATTAAACGTCTAGTAGTTTAAAAAACTTCCTCATTAACATAAAATCCTTAATAGTATATTAATACAAAATTGCCCTCATATCGCAGGGTAGGTGATATACATATGCTCTGTAACCTCGATTCTACAGATAGTATCCAACATCCCCGAGCCAAGTTAGTTTCGTCGGCATTTGTTTAGTTAAATTTATTGTTCAAACCACAGTGCGTTTTCTATATATAATATACTATATCCAACAAATTATATGACTTTTATATACGACAGATAAATCCCAAACTTTCCGTCTTCATGTAGACCTGCTTTTTCTGTTTGCTCTCGATTGATGTCCGAGATATTGGTTTTGTGACTTTTTACAAACAATTGGCAATTTTGTTCCTCTAACTGTTTTGCTTCTTAATAAATAATAGAATTTTTGTGTTTAAAAAAATCTGAAAGAAAAGTGGAGAGATAAGGAAACTTACCTCGCTTAGTATTAGGGACCAATTATAATAAATATAATTAAGACGTTAGAAGCTGATTTATCTGTTGCTAATACCGGTAATGAATTTCAAGTTGCTAAACAAACCGCGTCTGATATAAAGAAAAGTAAAAGCAAGGTAAAAATAATTCTCTCTTAAAGTTGATGTTGTTGTTCTTGAAAGCGGAGAAAGTGTTGCTTATGGGAAGATTAAATACTTGGCATTACCTTCGTGTCACGTGACACGAAGGTTGCCAGATCACTAATTTCTAAAAAAAAATCGTTGCCATATATTTTTTCTGAATTCTGTAATCAACCATAGTGTTCGGATACTTTTTTGAGCGACTGTAGGTGGTCATATTATTTAGATACTAGATCGTGTGGGCTCACTCACGGAAATATTGATCGTGTGCAGTTACCGTTCACAGCACATTGGATCGTGTGAGCTCACAAAAACCTGGATCGTGTGGGCCCACTCACAGAAATATTGAGCGTGTGCAGTTACCGTTCACAGCACACTGGAGCGTGTGCAGTAACTGCACACGCTCCAGTCTGCTGTGAACGGTAACTGGAGCGTGTACAGTTGCTGTACCCGCTCCAGATATTTTTCCTGAATTCTGTAATCACATGACACGAAGGTTGCCAGATCACTAATTTCTAAAAAAAATTGTTGCCAGATATTTTTTCTGAATTCTGTAATCAACTATAGTGTTCGGATACTTTTTTGAGCGACTGTAGGTGGTCATATTATTTTGATACTAGATCGTGTGGGCTCACTCACGGAAATATTGACCGTGTGCAGTTACCGTTCACAGCACATTGGATCGTGTGGGGCCACTCACAGAAATATTGAGCGTGTGCAGTTACCGTTCACAGCACACTGGAGCGTGTGCAGTAACTGCACACGCTCCAGTTTGCTGTGAACGGTAACTGGAGCGTGTACAGTTGCTGTACACGCTCCAGATATTTTTCCTGAATTCTGTAATCACATGACACGAAGGTTGCCAGATCACTAATTTCTAAAACAAATTGTTGCCAGATATTTTTTCTGAATTCTGTAATCAACCATAGTGTTCGGATACTTTTTTGAGCGACTGTAGGTGGTCATATTATTTTGATACTAGGTCGTGTGGGCTCACTCACGGAAATATTGAGCGTGTACAGTTACCGTTCACAGCACATTGGATCGTGTGAGTTCACAAAAACCTGGATCGTGTGGGCCCACTCACAGAAATATTGAGCGTGTGCAGTTACCTACAAGCGTTCACAGCACACTGGAGTGTGTGCAGTAACTACACACGCTGCAGTTTGCTGTGAACGAATTCATTACAGTTCTCCGTTCTCTCTCACTTGCTACAATGAACATTTTTATATTATTAAGAGATTATTTAAATTAGATTCTACAACTTTTCTCAGTCTGGGAAATTGTTTTGAATATTGTAATATAAACACATGCCGTCCCGTGGCCGAGTGGTTAGCACGCTTGGCTACTGATCTAAGGGACCTGGGTTCGAGCTCCGGATTAGGCACGGATGTGTGTGTCGTTTTTCTGCTGAGGTCCTGCCATCCTCTCAGATCTCCTACTGTGGCATATAAACTTACAGGCCCCTGTCAGACCTCTGTGGCAAGCAGCTGCTTGAGGGGGTATTTATTGTGTAATGTCAACATGATAGAATTGTATTGTAACAGATCACAGCTTTTGACTGTTCTTGTATTAAGGTCTATTCAGATCGTTGCCAGATATTTTTTGAATTCTGTAATCAACCATAGTGTTCGGATACTTTTTTGAGCGACTGTAGGTGGTCATATTATTTTGATACCAGATATAGTGGCATATAAACTTACAGGCCCCTGTCAGACCTCTGTGGCAAGCAGGGTCTTACAATTTTTTTTTTTTTTTTTTTGAGGGACTGTACACAGAGAAAAGCAAATGGCTACATCGTTTATATTCGGATGATACAAATGCACAGACCAAGCAACACAATGTGCATCGCGCAGCAGGAAAAGGCTAATAATAACAATTTTTTTATTATTCTTTCTGTTAGTTTAATAATTCTATGAAACTGACATCCCTCAATCACAGAATGTTTTTCTAAGTAACTGTAATTTGTCAGTAGATGCTAATCATCTACTGACAACAATGCAGATATGCATTAGCGATGCACCTGATTCGGAAACTGGACTCAAGCAACGGTGAGCTCCTGGTGTCCTTCTCGACGCCAGCCAGTCTCTTGCAACACTATCGCCAACAGAGAAAGCTTCTCCTCTAGACTCCTGGATCCACTAATCCCTGGGTTTCAAGGAAAACAAACGAAAGGATGATTTCGTAAATTAGAAAATCGCAGCTAAATCTAGAATGATGGGTTCGCCATCCCTTTGGAAGCTCCCAAACGAGGAGCTCCCCCGAACGATTTCGAATCGTTCGAAATAGCGAAGCACATCTAGATTCCACAATCCAACCATCCATGACTCTCAGTGAAAACAAACGAACAGGTAATTTCGAGAATTGGAAATCGCGGTGAGATCTTGAATGATGAGTTAGCGATCCATCGGCTGTCAGCGCACAGAATCTGGAAAATGAAACGGAGCGGTACCGGAACCCTACACGTTGCGAATCCGAGAAACACAAGGCATCAATACTGATCACCAAGGGGTGTCAACCTACCGATCACCAAGCGGTGTCAATCTGGTGCATTGCAAATTGGCACTTCTAGAAACACCCTGACACAACGGAAGTCCAAAAAGAAGAGACTTCCATGTCTATCTAAAAATACCAACTGAGAAATTTCATTGGAACTACCCTTATAAATAGCTTTACTCCGCAACAATAATACTCCTACAACAATCAGCTACACAGAGAATAATTGTTGTGATCAAGAATGGATTTCACAACGTCGTTCTCTATTGTTGTTTCCATTGTAGGCATGACCTAGTATCAGAAAAGTTTGAAGCTACTACCCGAAAGGAAAACGGACTGAATAAATTTATAAGGAATGTTTATTTCATCTGTATGATGTTAAATCTGAATATTTGAATAAATTTCTAAGATATAAGAAACTATTATTTTGTATCGAAGCTTTAAAGAAGTCAGTGTCTGGGGAAAAAAAAGTCTGAAGAATTTTAGATTAATAAAAACTGTACATTCCATTTCATGGCCCCTTTACCACAAGGGGTCGCTCACTGTAAGGATTGTTATCTAGGTTAAAAAAGTTGCTGTCGAAATATAAAAATGTTAGCTGGAAGTATGATGATTTCATTTTGCTTGACCCGTTGATAAACACTGCTGTTGCGTAATATTTTGAGCATTCAACAGAGAGGTCTTTAAAGGGGGCGGGAACTAACAGTCACTAATACTTCTTCCGAAATCAACATTTACAGATAAAGGTACAAGAATGTCTTGCATATGGCCTCTTCTGTTTTGGTAGTCTCTGTAAACAGCTATGGGACGTATTAGGTTAAAGCTTTA
The DNA here is from genome assembly GCA_038380435.1 of Ryuthela nishihirai. Taxonomy (NCBI): domain Eukaryota; kingdom Metazoa; phylum Arthropoda; class Arachnida; order Araneae; family Heptathelidae; genus Ryuthela; species Ryuthela nishihirai. The sequence continues at coordinate 74,674,607 of JAWZYU010000010.1, forward strand.
TACTGAACAAATGAAAATAGGTTTCTTCTGCATCAGAATTAATGCAGTAGGTTTCACTACTAAGCAGAACATTAACTACAAGTTATGAATTCGCTTTTTTCCTTCCCTTCTTTTTTCGTAATCTTGTTGTGCTTGTTTATATTTCAACGAATTGCATATTAGCAGAATTTGGAGACAACCTGGGAAATGGTGGAAATGGCTGAGAAATGGTGGAAATGGCTGAGAAATGGTCACCTGAGGCGAGAATGAGTCTGAACTGGCCTCATTCACATCGGCAATGACGCCAAATAATTTCGAAATTTCTTTTCTCGTCGCATTTCTTTCGTTTGGTGAGCGTGGTTTATTTTTCTATGGGTTGGTTTACCTCTGAGCGGCAAGTAGTATCGTCCCAACATACCGTTACCCCTTTGCACACTGCTTTCCCCCTATGACGTCACAGGCCACGCCCCCTTATTAATATTCATAATTAGTAATTCATAATTGAAAACCCGTCTTTCCCCCTCACTTTAACCCGTGGCGCCACCTGGTGGCAATGAAGAGTACTAATTTCCCAAAAAACCTATTCTAGCTCTAATTTCCCGATTTTTGATTCCCCCTTTATAAAAAAATTCCTCCCCCTATTTAAAGAAAACCATGGCGCCATCTGTTGGCAGTGAGATGCACTATTTCCCCCCCCCCCCCCGAAAAAAAAACCCTTATTTTAACTCTAATTCTTCGATTTTTGATATCCACCCCTTATTAAAAAATACTCCCCTTATTAAAAAAAAACCTGGCGCCATCAGGTGCCTACGAGGAAGACTATTTTCGGAAAAACCCTTATTTTAACTCTAATTTCCCGATTTTTCACACCCGTCTATATTTTAAGCTCTACCTATATTTTAAGCCCTCCCTTACCAACGATCGGCTGAAGCAAGCCTCAGAATAATTGCACAGAAAGGGATGATACAGGTCTCAATTGTAGAAGCAACTCCTCACATAAAATCAACTTCCAAAGTTGTATTCTTATTAATTAAAAACCGCAATCCCCTTCTATTAAAAATTTAATCGGTAACGTCCAATGAGCATTTTAGTACATCTCCTGTATTTAAAAACTCCCTCGGTTTCTATCCCTTTACAAGACCACTAAACTCTTTTTGAATGGTGATACTCTGAATATTTAATGCGGGTCTCAATTGTAAAACGTTCGTTAAGAGAAAATCAACTCCTAAAGCTGTATTTACTCCTTAGTAATTAAACATCAAAATTCCCTTACCTTTATTAAAACTTCACCAAGCTCTTTTGGTATTCGTTTTGTCAACCCGTTGATCAATTCCTTAGTAATTAAAACCCTTTCTATTAAAAGTTACCTCTATTAAAAACCGTTTGCTATTCATTTTGCCAAGACTTCAAAATGATTCCCTTATAATTAAAATTCCCTTTTATTAAAACTCACCGCTATTAAACTCCTTCGGTATTCATTTTTCCAAATAAACTAATCAACTCCCTAGTAATTAAACACTCATCGAAATTCCCTCACCTTTATTAAAAATCATCCCACGGTCGAAATAAATCAGTTTTCTGCAGACACGTTTAATCGAAAAAAAAAAAATCCTTCCCTCGACAGCGTGATTCGAACCGGCTACCTCTGCGTTAATTTTGCTAAAAAGCCTCATCGGTGATGGAATTCGTGATCTGTGAATTTTGCGATCTTCACTAGTAAAAGGACAGAGAGTAATAACTGTCCTGCATAAAATAAAAAATCCTATTGGGTAAAAAAATTAATAAAAGAAATAAAAATCTGATTTTATTCGTCATGATGAAAAATATTGAGGGGTAATAGGATCGACATAATAGACCCGTGTTCGGATCTTCACCCCGGACCACGTTTTACCGACGGATGGTTAAGTCCTGTGAAATTAAAAAATTCCAAAAGGGGAACCACAAGGGTTTTATTTACGGATCAATATTGGATCTGTCCTGCTTCCACATCAGGTGCGATGTCTTACAACATGAAAACCCACTCCAGCTTTGACCAGTGTTTAAGCACTCGAAATTTTTACAAGTCCAGAGGCAGTTCTCTGCACACCCAATTCTACCCTTTATGATAGGTCAGTGTTTCAATGTACCCAATGTAGACTTTTGAAATGACGCATCCTAAACCTCCAAGTGCCAAGCTAGTTAAAATTAACCTCCATCGGGTTGGTGCCGGCAGATATCTGTGTTTCCCCATAGTAACGCTATTCCGAAGAAAAATCAGTTAAAACAGTTTTAAAAGACGTCTCTTCCGCCGTTTGCGTGCGAACTTATGCCCCATCACGCTGATGAAATTTTATTACGTGTTGCGACGTTAGTATACGCTTGTTCGCTTTACAAGGTCAGCTGTCTTTCATAGGGTAAAAAATAACTTTTTTGTACGAGGTAGAATGTTATAGAAAGTACGTTGCGGATACCCTCACGTAAAAAATTTTAGTTCCATCATGAATGCATGTTAATGGAGTAGGGAACATTAGTTTTAACAAATACTACAACTGTAAAAATAATACATTGTCTCACTCGAGCGTGCCCTCTCAACTTACATGTGCTAATCAATTGAAATTTTATTTGCAATGGGACTGATAGTCAAAATTTAGCAAATACTACAACTATAAAAAATAATACATTGTCTCACTCGAGCGTACACTCTCAACTTACATGCGCTAATTCACTGAAATTTTATTTGCAACTGGACTGATAGTCAAAATTTAGCAAATACTACAACTATAAAAATTATACATTGCCTCACTCGAGCGTACCCTCACAACTTACCTGCACTAATTCACTGAAATTCTATTTGCAACGGGACTGAGAGTCAAAATTTAGCAAATACTACAAATATAAAAATTAATACATTGCCTCACTCGAGCGTACCCTCACAACTACCTGCACTAATTCATTGAAATTTTATTTGCAACGGGACTGATAGTCAAAATTTAGCAAATACTACAACTATAAAAAATAATACATTGTCTCACTCGAGGTACACTCTCAACTTACATGTGCTAATTCACTGAAATTTTATTTGCAACTGGACTGATAGTCAAAATTTAGCAAATACTACAACTATAAAGAATAATACATTGCCTCACTCGAGGGTACCCTCACAACTTACCTGCACTAATTCATTGAAATTTTATTTGCAACGGGACTGATAGTCAAAATTTAGCAAATACTACAACTATAAAAAATAATACATTGCCTCACTCGAGCATACCCTCACAACTTACCTGCACTAATTCACTGAAATTTTATTTGCAACGGGACTGATAGTCAAAATTCAGCAAATACTACAACTATAAAAAATAATACATTGTCTCACTCGAGCGTACACTCTCAACTTATCTGCACTAATTCATTGAAATTTTATTTGCAACGGGACTGATAGTCAAAATTTAGCAAATACCACAACTATAAAAAATAATACATTGCCTCACTCGAGCGTACCCTCACAACTTACCTGCACTAATTCACTGAAATTTTATTTGCAACGGGACTGATAGTCAAAATTTAGCAAATACTACAACTATAAAAAATAATACATTGTCTCACTCGAGCGTATACTCTCAACGTACATGGGCTAATTCACTGAAATTTTATTTGCAATTGGACTGATAGTCAAAATTTAGCAAATACTACAACTATAAAAATTATACATTGCCTCACTCGAGCGTACCCTCACAACTTACCTGTACTAATTCACTGAAATTTTATTTGCAACGGGACTGATAGTCAAAATTTAGCAAATACTACAACTATAAAAAATAATACATTGTCTCACTCGAGCGTACACTCTCAACTTACCTGCACTAATTCACTGAAATTTTATTTGCAACGGGACTGATAGTCAAAATTTAGCAAATACTACAACTGTAAAAAATAATACATTGCCTCACTCGATCGTACGCTCACAACTTACCTGCACTAATTCACTGAAATTTTATTTGCAACGGGACTGATAGTCAAAATTTAGCAAATACTACAACTATAAAAAATAATACATTGTCTCACTCGAGCGTACACTCTCAACTTATCTGCACTAATTCATTGAAATTTTATTTGCAACGGGACTGATAGTCAAAATTTAGCAAATACTACAACTATAAAAAATAATACATTGTCTCACTCGAGCGTACACTCTCAACTTACATGCGCTAATTCACTGAAATTTTATTTGCAACTGGACTGATAGTCAAAATTTAGCAAATACTACAACTATAAAAATTATACATTGCCTCACTCGAGCGTACCCTCACAACTTACCTGCACTAATTCATTGAAATTTTATTTGCAACGGGACTGATAGTCAAAATTTAGCAAATACTACAACTATAAAAAATAATACATTTTCTCACTCGAGGTACACTCTCAACTTACATGCGCTAATTCACTGAAATTTTATTTGCAACTGGACTGATAGTCAAAATTTAGCAAATACTACAACTATAAAAAATAATACATTGCCTCACTCGAGGGTACCCTCACAACTTACCTGCACTAACTCATTGAAATTTTATTTGCAATGGGACTGATAGTCAAAATTTAGCAAATACTACAACTATAAAAAATAATACATTGCCTCACTCGAGCGTACCCTCACAACTTACCTGCACTAATTCACTGAAATTTTATTTGCAACGGGACTGATAGTCAAAATTTAGCAAATACTACAACTATAAAAAATAATACATTGACTCACTCGAGCGTACACTCTCAACTTATCTGCACTAATTCATTGAAATTTTATTTGCAACGGGACTGATAGTCAAAATTCAGGAAATACTACAACTATAAAAAATAATACATTATCTCACTCGAGCGTACACTCTCAATTTACATGCGCTAATTCACTGAAATTTTATTTGCAACTGGACTGATAGTCAAAATTTAGCAAATACTACAACTATAAAAATTATACATTGCCTCACTCGAGCGTACCTTCACAACTTACCTGCACTAATTCACTGAAATTTTATTTGCAACGGGGCTGATAGTCAAAATCTAGCAAATACTAGAACTATAAAAAATAATACATTGTCTCACTCCAGCGTACACTCTCAACTTACCTGCACTAATTCACTGAAATTTTATTTGCAACGGGACTGATAGTCAAAATTTAGCAAATACTACAACTATAAAAAATAATACATTTTCTCACTCGAGGTACACTCTCAACTTACATGCGCTAATTCACTGAAATTTTATTTGCAACTGGACTGATAGTCAAAATTTAGCAAATACTACAACTGTAAAAATTATACATTGCCTCACTCGAGCGTACCTTCACAACTTACCTGCATTAATTCACTGAAATTTTATTTGCAACGGGATTGATAGTCAAAATTTAGCAAATACTACAACTATAAAAAATAATACATTGTCTCACTCGAGCATACACTCTCAACTTATCTGCACTAATTCATTGAAATTTTATTTGCAACGGGACTGATAGTCAAAATTTAGCAAATACTACAACTATAAAAAATAATACATTGTCTCACTCGAGCGTACACTCTCAACTTACATGCGCTAATTCACTGAAATTTTATTTGCAACTGGACTGATAGTCAAAATTTAGCAAATACTACAACTATAAAAATTATACATTGCCTCACTCGAGCGTACCCTCACAACTTACCTGCACTAATTCATTGAAATTTTATTTGCAACGGGACTGATAGTCAAAATTTAGCAAATACTACAACTATAAAAAATAATACATTTTCTCACTCGAGGTACACTCTCAACTTACATGCGCTAATTCACTGAAATTTTATTTGCAAGTGGACTGATAGTCAAAATTTAGCAAATACTACAACTATAAAAAATAATACATTGCCTCACTCGAGGGTACCCTCACAACTTACCTGCACAAACTCATTGAAATTTTATTTGCAATGGGACTGATAGTCAAAATTTAGCAAATACTACAACTATAAAAAATAATACATTGCCTCACTCGAGCGTACCCTCACAACTTACCTGCACTAATTCACTGAAATTTTATTTGCAACGGGACTGATAGTCAAAATTTAGCAAATACTACAACTATAAAAAATAATACATTGACTCACTCGAGCGTACACTCTCAACTTATCTGCACTAATTCATTGAAATTTTATTTGCAACGGGACTGATAGTCAAAATTCAGGAAATACTACAACTATAAAAAATAATACATTATCTCACTCGAGCGTACACTCTCAATTTACATGCGCTAATTCACTGAAATTTTATTTGCAACTGGACTGATAGTCAAAATTTAGCAAATACTACAACTATAAAAATTATACATTGCCTCACTCGAGCGTACCTTCACAACTTACCTGCACTAATTCACTGAAATTTTATTTGCAACGGGACTGATAGTCAAAATCTAGCAAATACTAGAACTATAAAAAATAATACATTGTCTCACTCCAGCGTACACTCTCAACTTACCTGCACTAATTCACTGAAATTTTATTTGCAACGGGACTGATAGTCAAAATTTAGCAAATACTACAACTATAAAAAATAATACATTGTCTCACTCGAGCGTACACTCTCAACTTACATGCGCTAATTCACTGAAATTTTATTTGCAACTGGACTGATAGTCAAAATTTAGCAAATACTACAACTATAAAAATTATACATTGCCTCACTCGAGCGTACCCTCACAACTTACCTGCACTAATTCATTGAAATTTTATTTGCAACGGGACTGATAGTCAAAATTTAGCAAATACTACAACTATAAAAAATAATACATTTTCTCACTCGAGGTACACTCTCAACTTACATGCGCTAATTCACTGAAATTTTATTTGCAACTGGACTTATAGTCAAAATTTAGCAAATACTACAACTGTAAAAATTATACATTGCCTCACTCGAGCGTACCTTCACAACTTACCTGCATTAATTCACTGAAATTTTATTTGCAACGGGATTGATAGTCAAAATTTAGCAAATACTACAACTATAAAAAATAATACATTGTCTCACTCGAGCATACACTCTCAACTTATCTGCACTAATTCATTGAAATTTTATTTGCAACGGGACTGATAGTCAAAATTTAGCAAATACTACAACTATAAAAAATAATACATTGTCTCACTCGAGCGTACACTCTCAACTTACATGCGCTAATTCACTGAAATTTTATTTCCAACTGGACTGATAGTCAAAATTTAGCAAATACTACAACTATAAAAATTATACATTGCCTCACTCGAGCGTACCCTCACAACTTACCTGCACTAATTCACTGAAATTTTATTTGCAACGGGACTGATAGTCAAAATTTAGCAAATACTACAACTATAAAAAATAATACATTGTCTCACTCGAGCGTACACTCTCAACTTACATGCGCTAATTCACTGAAATTTTATTTGCAACTGGACTGATAGTCAAAATTTAGCAAATACTACAACTATAAAAATTATACATTGCCTCACTCGAGCGTACCCTCACAACTTACCTGCACTAATTCATTGAAATTTTATTTGCAACGGGACTGATAGTCAAAATTTAGCAAATACTACAACTATAAAAAATAATACATTTTCTCACTCGAGGTACACTCTCAACTTACATGCGCTAATTCACTGAAATTTTATTTGCAAGTGGACTGATAGTCAAAATTTAGCAAATACTACAACTATAAAAAATAATACATTGCCTCACTCGAGGGTACCCTCACAACTTACCTGGACTAACTCATTGAAATTTTATTTGCAATGGGACTGATAGTCAAAATTTAGCAAATACTACAACTATAAAAAATAATACATTGCCTCACTCGAGCGTACCCTCACAACTTACCTGCACTAATTCACTGAAATTTTATTTGCAATGGGACTGATAGTCAAAATTTAGCAAATACTACAACTATAAAAAATAATACATTGTCTCACTCGAGCGTACACTCTCAACTTATCTGCACTAATTCATTGAAATTTTATTTGCAACGGGACTGAGAGTCAAAATTCAGCAAATACTACAACTATAAAAATAATACATTGTCTCACTCGAGCGTACACTCTCAACTTACATGCGCTAATTCACTGAAATTTTATTTGCAACTGGACTGATAGTCAAAATTTAGCAAATACTACAACTATAAAAATTATACATTGCCTCACTCGAGCGTACCTTCACAACTTACCTGCACTAATTCACTGAAATTTTATTTGCAACGGGACTGATAGTCAAAATTTAGCAAATACTAGAACTATAAAAAATAATACATTGTCTTACTCGAGCGTACACTCTCAACTTACCTGCACTAATTCATTGAAATTTTATTTGCAACGGGACTGATAGTCAAAATTTAGCAAATACTACAACTATAAAATATAATACATTGTCTCACTCGAGCGTACACTCTCAACTTACATGCGCTAATTCACTGAAATTTTATTTGCAACTGGACTGATAGTCAAAATTTAGCAAATACTACAATTATAAAAATTATACATTGCCTCACTCGAGCGTACCCTCACAACTTACCTGCACTAATTCATTGAAATTTTATTTGCAACGGGATTGATAGTCAAAATTTAGCAAATACTACAACTATAAAAAATAATACATTGTCTCACTCGAGCGTACACTCTCAACTTATCTGCACTAATTCATTGAAATTTTATTTGCAACGGGACTGATAGTCAAAATTTAGCAAATACTACAACTATAAAAAATAATACATTGTCTCACTTGAGCGTACACTCTCAACTTACATGCGCTAATTCACTGAAATTTTATTTGCAACTGGACTGATAGTCAAAATTTAACAAATACTACAACTATAAAAATTATACATTGCCTCACTCGAGCGTACCCTCACAACTTACCTGCACTAATTCATTGAAATTTTATTTGCAACGGGACTGATAGTCAAAATTTAGCAAATACTACAACTATAACAAATAATACATTTTCTCACTCGAGGTACACTCTCAACTTACATGCGCTAATTCACTGAAATTTTATTTGCAACTGGACTGATAGTCAAAATTTAGCAAATACTTCTTCGAACCTGGCTAACTATGCACTGACATATATGTTCTGATCGGGTCTGCAAATTCTGTACGTATGGTGATGTTATCACGTAGTGCTTACAAGAATACGACCTTCCCTCACTGTTACAAAACTTCCCACACTCATCGACATGTGGTCTACCGAAGCACCAGACGCCCCATAGCAACAAATGGCCCATCGGGTGACGTGCAAAGGTCACAGAACACACCACTAACACCGACCTATGGGGACAGCGCAGGGAACAGTCGCTTCGTCAAAAAACCTAATGAGAAAGTTAAATAATTACTGTTTCCTGTCGAAATACAGAAGGAATTAGTCTGCCGATAGACCACTTAAAAATAAGAATCTATGAAATTCAAAGGGAGATTGCTGTTTTCCATATTATTGCAATTAATACCGATACCTTGCAGATGGTTGCCCTTTAGGTTATGAAATATAACTGGAATCTTATTAGAACACTTATTATTGAGATGACATATATTATGGCCGACTCCTCGGAGAACTGCTAAATCTGTGACAGATACTATGAAATTGATATCTGTCGTGTTTACACAGATCCAGCCTTCATACCCGAAGATGACAAATATAATTGATGAACTACAATGAACCTTTTCGTGAGGCATATACGAGGGGGAATTTCAGTGAATCGTTTTAGCACGGGGAACAACAAGCATTTAGAATAAAAAATTGAGTTTGCTTCACTACAATCTCATAACTTAATTTTCAGATGCACTCCGCAGATTCGTAAAACGCTCATTATGTATGCATTCCCTCTCACAAGATAATTAAAGTTCAATCACTGATTCATCTTCCCTATCGGTATATTTACTTTCTAATAAATCAAACTTTAACGGCCAAAGTAGGTAAATCGCAAGCATCGTCAAATTATTACTGCTTACGTTGAAAATCTCACAATAGCCTGTTCAGTACTTTACCACAACCGATACAGCCACAAGTTACGATAACCAACATCTATCCCATAGACAGTAGGTTAGTTACTTCTAACAAAGTCAAGGTTTGAGCTCCGTAGTAAGACATGAATGTTACTGAACACCTATGTCGTGTGGAAGCCAACTGTTAAGACAGATAGTTGCATATTTTTTTTTAAAAGATACACCGAACTCACTCTTACATGCACGAACCTTCCATTTCCTAATGCATGAAAAGGAAAGTGATAACAGTCATTCTTTCACAATAAGTCAATGTTGACTGCATTAAATATGTTTCGAACGGAAGACAATCTGAATAGGTGCTTTTGTTTGTAAATTAAAAAATCTGAAAACTCACTGTTTATAGTATTTCCATGAAAAGTTGGGTCCCAGAATCGAGGTCTAGTGCTGCATTCACTGACTTCAACCGCCGATAAAACGTAAGCTCTCTCGGCAGTTATTCGAAGACACACGCTCTTTTCAGAGTTCCTGGTCCCCCCTACTACCTTTATATAAGCGCATGTGAAGGTGGCTAGCTGCAGACGCAAGTTTTTCGACAAAGATAGGGTGTTTCACTACAATCTAACACACGCATTTTCACATCTAAGAATCGGTTTAGTTAATTTTCCCTGCATATTTCTATACTAGTGTGGAATTTTTAGAACAAGTGGTACTATGTTCATGTGAAAGTGGTTCTGGCAAGCACACGTTTTTTGATAATGTTATGCATCCTGTTTTTAAAGAACACTGTCTATGGAGCATTACTCCTGTAAATTCCATAAGCATAATGCCTCGCGATTCTAAGAGTCCCTCCCCGAACCGATAGACAATACTTTGCATTTTTACAGGTCCTAAAGCATAAAGTCTTTCAAACTCAATCATCAAGACAATCAATATTGCAGAAGTAAGATTGAAAATGAAAGGGGAAGTGATAGGGAAGCGAAAGAAAAGCACCACACCCAGCATTCTCACAATAAAAGAAAACGTAAGCATTCATCATCTCAAAACAACTAAGACAGAGGGCGCCCTGTGCCAGCTTAAAAGACAAGAAGGCTGGTAACAATGGTTTAACCATTCATTTTTTAAGTATTAGGACATTCATGTTACAATTTCTTGCAACAACGTTCATAGCTAGTGAAGATACACGTCTGCAGCATTCACTCTTCTGTGTAAGCATGTGAATAATACATTTCAACAACATTCACTCTTCTGTGTAAGCATGTGAATATTACATTTTAGCTGTATGTGAATCAGTCACTTCAGAATACTGACACCCTTGTGAACTCACTGAAACGTGTCTCCTTCCTGCGTCTCTTCATATCTATATACTATTCTTACGATCACAAAAGATCGAACTTCGAAGGAAGATGAACACTGTAGCAGTTCAAAAATGATTTTCTGAGATTTTCTTTTCACCAACGCCATCTATCGGTACAGGAATCCTCAAAATTAATATTCAAACAACCATAACTAATATTCAACAACCAATATTCTAAACAACCAATGGAGTGAACTACAGTGAAATCCTCACACGGGACAAGGCACTCATGTTGAAAATAGGTGGTAAATCTTCGAGATCAATAGCTGAAGGTTGGCTAGAAGGTTGGGGAAGGAGACTGAGGTAGAAGGGTTGGACCAGTATTGCACCGATGGGTTAGACCAGTATTGCACCGATGGGTTGGACCAGTATTGCACCAGCGATGCTATTTCTTGGTGAATTACCCTTACTAGCAGAGTTGTAAGAGCTGATACAGCGTGAATGCAAATCGGTTCATACATATATCGTGTCTGCTTCATTTCTCTATTCTTTCGAACACAAATGTTACAATATTTCATGCAACAGTTAAGAAACAGTAAATAAGTGATTTTCAGCGTTTCACCAGCACCATCTATCGGGTAGAGAAATCCTCAAAACTAAGTAACAATACTAGAAAAATCACTGTCCATAACATTTATATTCATGTATTTCAAACCATTTTCTTGTTACGAGATATCTGACAGAAAACGTAAGCATTCATCACCCTAAAACAGATAAGACAGAGGGCGCTATATTCCGTCTTGAAAAACAGCAAAAGGTTTGTAACCATGGTTTAACTATTCATTTTTTAAGTATTAGGACGTTCATGTTAGAAATTCATGCAACAAAGCTCATAGCTAGTGAAGATACAAGCCTGCAACATTCACTCTTCTGTGTAAGCACGCGAATATTACATTTCAACAACATTCACTCTTCTGTGTAAGCATGTGAATATTACATTTTAGCTGTATGTGAATCAGCCACTTCAGAATACTGACACCCTTGCGAACTCACTGAAACGTGTCTCCTTCCTGCGTCTCTTCATATCTATATACTATTCTTACGAGCACAAAAGATCGAACTTTCGAAGGAAGATGAACACTGTAGCAGTTAAAAAGCGATTTTCTGAGATTTGAGCTTTTCACCAACGCCATCTATCGGTTTTCATGCAACAAACGTTCATGCATCAATTTCATACAACAACGTTCATAGCTAGTGAAGATACAAGTCTGCAACATTCACTCTTCTGTGTAAGCACGCGAATATTACATTTCAGCTGTATGTGAACCGAACATTCAGTTAAGAAGAATATTTAAAAACATCAGTGTGAACTCACGGATACATAAAAGTGTCTCCTTCTTGTGTCTCTTCATTTCTATATACTATTCTTACGAGTACAAAAGATAGAACTTACGAAGTAAGATGAAGGATGTATCAATTTGAAAAAACGATATTCTGAATTTTGGGCTTTTCACCAATGCCATCTAGTGGCAAATATGTTGACTATCCGATTCGAGTAAGACAACAGCTGTCTATGAATGCTTATTTATGTACGGTTTCTCTGATCTTATGCAAAGTATATTCATTTTTATGGGACGTATGGTGTATAATGTTATACATAAGTGTATGCATACATCCCTGCGATGGACTAAGTTTTTCTCCATATTGTGTCACACACTTGTTTTCGTTTCTGTATATGTGTTAATTGTATGTACGTGCGTGTGTGAGTGTGCTTTCATGTTTGTAACTATGAATCGTGTATGTGAGTGTGTGTGTGTTGTTCACATGCAAGAATAAACATATTGTCTTACAGACACTTGCTTACTACAGAAGAAGCTAACAATTTAAAACGAGACCTTTATGCAAAATATTTCAGCACAGATCTTAACTTCAATACGCATATTTCAGGAGGTGTGAGGATTTTTCTTCAACACTTTAGAATATTTTTTTTTAGCATGACTGTCTTACGTTACGTTTCCTGTCAGATGCCCCATAACGAGCAAAACGTGTGTGTTTTTGCTAATATAGAAGAGGACACACAACCGAGAATATTTTCAAACTTAGAATAACACGACATCCTGATGTGTTAAGAACGAAGTGGGGGGGGATACTAACAGTTGAACAGTTACAAACATGAAAGCACACTCACACACGCACGTACATACAATTAACACATATACAGAAACGAAAACAAGTGTGTGACACAATATGGAGAAAAACTTAGTCCATCACATGGATGTATGCATACACTTATGTATAACACTATACACCACACGTCCCATAAAAATGAATATACTTTGCATACGATCAGAGAAACCGTACATACATAATCATTCATAGACAGCTGTTGTCTTACTCGAATCGGATAGTCAACATATTTGCCACTAAATGGCACTGGTGAAAAGCCCAAAATTCAGAATATCGTTTTTTTAAACTGATACATGCTTCATCTTACTTCGAAAGTTCTATCTTTTGTACTCGTAAGAATAGTACATAGATATGAAGAGACACAAGAAGGAGGCACGTTTTATGTATCCGTGAGTTCACACTGATGTTTTTAAATATTATTCTCAACTGAATGTTCGGTTCACACTGATGTTTTTAAATATTATTCTCAACTGAATGTTCGGTTCACATACAGCTGAAATGTAATATTCGCGTGCTTACACAGAAGAGTGAATGTTGCAGGCTTGTATCTTCACTAGCTATGAACTTTGTTGCATGAATTTCTAACATGAACGTCCTAATACTTAAAAAATGAATGGTTAAACCATGGTTACAAACCTTTTGCTGTTTTTCAAGACGGAATATAGCGCCCTCTGTCTTATCTGTTTTAGGGTGATGAATGCTTACGTTTTCTGTCAGATATCTCGTAACAAGAAAATGGTTTGAAATACATGAATATAAATGTTATGGACAGTGATTTTTCTAGTATTGTTACTTAGTTTTGAGGATTTCTCTACCCGATAGATGGTGCTGGTGAAACGCTGAAAATCACTTATTTACTCTTTCTTAACTGTTGCATGAAATCTTTTAACATTTGTGTTCGAAAGAATAGAGATATGAAGAAGCAGACACTCCTTGTTTTGGCCAAGCTCCTGTGTTGTCAGAGTTTTTGGCGCCCAAGCGGCCATTTTGGCGGCCATCTTGGACTTGATTGTGCTTTCACTTTCAGATCTACATTTTGATGATGAATTCGGGGGCTTCCTCTTCAGAGGACTGTCGCTCCACGAAAGGTAAGGCGAGAAGCAAGAAGAAAACATCCAGTGATACTCCTAAAGGATTTCCAGCCAGTGATCCAACCCTGGCAAAGTCGTATGCACCAGCGCTGGGGGGTGAGGGAATCCGGTCAGTGGGTGTTATCCCCGATTCTCAGCCACCTAAAACAACTGAAAATGTAAATGTTACTGATAATTGTAATATGTCTATTGATTTTAACATAGTTAATGGTAATTTTGTTTCTGTTTCTGTATAATCCAACTATGAAAGTACTGGATACACAGTACCTGGTTACAACAGGAAAAAACAAATCCTCTAATGAAAGTGTCACTTCTGAGCTTTCAATTAATAGCTATGTTCCAGTTTTAGTGTATTCCAACCCCACCTCCAAGTTGAAGGATGTTAACCCTAATGTCTTGGCTGCAGAGATTGAGAGTATTGTAGGAAGTCATATAGAGCATAGATTCCCCCTTAAGGAAGAACTCTTGGTTAAAACAAGGTCTCAGAATTTAGCAGATAAACTTTTGGCCACTAAGTTCATTGCAGATGTTGCAGTAAAGGCCTCGTATCATTCCAGTTTTAAAAGTCCATAAGGTATTATAACTAATGTAGATAAATTTTACACTAATGATGCTATAAAACTTGCTCTTGATTCATTTAATGTTATCAATGTAAAACGCTTAACTTATACTGTAAAAAGTGATAAACATGGGTTCATAAGGAGAGATTCTACTAGTGTGGTATTACAGTTCAAATCTTTCCCTCTCCCAGAAAAGGTTAAGGTTGGTTTCTGTATACATAATGTAGAACTGTATATCCAACCGCCAGCACCATGCTTTAATTGTCAGAGACATGGTCACGTTAAACAAGTTTGCCATAGACAAGCAAGATGTAAATTTTGTGCGGATCACCACGACTCAAAAGAGTGCACCAGCGATAAGCCCCTTCTCTTCTGCAATTGCGGAGGCGAGCATGTGGCCACTTATGGGAAATGCCCTGCAAGGCAGAAGGTAATCCAACAGAAGAAAGAAAATTTAGACAGATCCTCTAGGTTTTCACCAGTTCCAGCTCCCAGGCAGCCCCCAAGAGAATCGGCATCCGCCAGTGTCTCTCAACCATTGCCAAAGAGGATAACTCCTGTCGCTACATCTGTTAAAAAGAGTAAACCATCAACCGTCACTCCTTCAAATTCACATGAACTGTCCTGAAAAAACTGACATGGTGTCTATTCAACTAGAAAAATTGTTATCACCCACCTCCACTCCTCTGAAGAAATTGCTCAGACCCAAGAGGAATAAAACTCCAACTTCGAAGGTTCCTTTCTCTTCAACGGAAGATGAGGTCCAAAACACGCCAGTCATCAGTGCACATTATTCTCCAAAATTCAGCGCAAGGAAAGCAAAGCAGAATTATCTGAATAGGAAAAATATAACTTCAAAAAAACCTGTAACCAGTGTCAGTAATAATGTGGTCATTACACCATTACTCATATTGTTAGAATTGTGTTTCCAGGTCCTCCAGAAGATGGTCCCCAAGAAAAAGAAGGGGCTGAAAGTGAATTTTCTTATGCACATGATCACCCTGGTGCTACAGCACTTTCATGTCTAGTTTTGTATGGACTTTCTGTCTACAGTGGAATTGCAGGTCTTTCTGTAATAAGAAATCTTTTCTGAAAAATCAACTTGATGGACATCTTCCACCTGTCATTGCATTACAGGAAGCGAGGATAAAATCCTCTTTTAAATTTTATCCATATGTATTGTATTTAGATGTTCATAATGTTAACGAACATAATTCTGTTTTGTTGGTAAAATATTCTGTTCCACAATGCCCTGTTAACATTCCAAAAGATTATGAATTTATGTCAGTCACTGGGGTGACTGTTAAGTGGTTAAATTATTATATTACTATTTTTAATATATATGTTCATCATACTGATCTACCTGATGTAGGCACACTGCTGGCTGATTTCGCCCAGGTGGATCAACTGGATTGCAATCCAAAGATTTACCTGGGCGATTTCAACTCCCATAACATTTTGTGGGGAGACTCGTTACTGACCACAGGGGTCACCTCTCTTGTGTTGCGATCTTAAGCAACCACGGCAATTCCCGATTCCGCCTATACGACACTACCAGTTATGAAAAGCCGTGCTATCTAGTGCCGGGGGCAAAGAATACGCCCTATAGGCGCACCTCAACCCCACCCTCACATGGCAGCAGTCCTATAGAAGGAAAGCTGACCACCGGAAGAAACTTAACTTTAATCTGTTCCCCGGTTAGCCATGAACAAGGATATATAGATCCAAGTTCGCTCAGCGTCCAAGGTGGAGTCTCTTAGTAAGGCCCAGACTTTTCACAGGGCTCTGGCCTACTAGAGGACCAAATCCGTTCTACCGAGCCCTCGAACTGCTCACCCAAAGCACCTGATAGGTGAGGTCTCGTACACCGTCACCGTCCAACCGGTCGGCAGCATCCTCAACATCGGTTGGTCTTGGCAATGTCCAACCGGTGCCGCCAAGCTGGTCGGCACAGCCTTCGACCGGGTTGCTGGACCCTAGGCCCCTCCACCACGACAAGGAGGGGACCACAGGGGTCAGCTTTTCGAGCAGGTATTTGATTCTTTGAATATCAGCCTCCTGAATGATAGCTCCCCCACTTTTAATAGACTCTTATCTTACACGGCCATTGATCTCACTGCCATTTCTCCCATTTTAATTCACTTATTTCAGTGGAAAGTGGGCGAGGATCAGTGGCTCAGCGGCCATTACCCTATCTTTTTAATTCCTTAAAAACTACTTCTTCTAAGTATTAAGATGCTTCCTTTACAAATTGGGAGACCTGTTCATCTCTGTGTTTAATCATTGATTTGAACCCCAGATTATAAAAATGTTTCTAAACGCTTAATTAGTTACACTATCAAGGCCACATATGTTAAAAAAAAACTATTAAAGGAGCGTTCACATATTCCCCTTCTATCAACCAGCAGTTAGCTGTTCTTAAAAAAGTTAAACACAAATTTAATAGATCGAGAAAACTCTCCGATGCTATAGAATTTCAGAAAACAAATGCAAAGCTTAGAAGACAATTATTCACTTTCACCAGGAGCAAATGGCACTCCTTTGTGCAGAATCTCAACCCAAGGGTTGACTCCAGAATAGTTTGGGCTCAGCTGAGGAGCCTTAAATTACTGACACTCCCTTTTCAGCCATGGCAGGCCTTCTTGATCAAAAATCAACTCTCTCCCAGGCAGGGGGGCTGAGGAATTTTTAAATAAATTTCCCCACCCCCTCACAATTTGTTAATTCTCCTTCTTATAATGCTTATATCCAAGTCTTGGTCAAGAGGTTCAATCCAGTTGCTCATTGTAGGGAACCTCAGATCAACCATCATTTTTCACTAGATGAAATCTCTCTTGCACTTAAATACATAAAGAAAAATACTACACCAGGTCCAGACAGGATCACATATAAACACATTAAGAATCTTCTTCCAAGTGTTCTTCTTACTCTTTTGAAACATTACAATTTTGTATGGAAAAATCACACTTTTCCAGAAGAATGGAGAGAAATGCATGTCCTCCCCCTTCTTAAACCTGGCAAACCTCCTTCAGAAATGGATTCTTACAGACCTATTTCACTTACCTCTTGTGTGCTGAAGGTCTTTGAAAGAATGATTCAAAATAGAATTAATTTTTACCTGGGAAAACGTGACATACTACATGAATGTCAGACAGGTTTCAGAAGACATCACTCCACTTTCGATAACATATGTGATCTCATCTCTTCAGCTGAAACTTCCTTTCATCAGAAAGGCTATTGTATTTGTGCTTTCAAAGATTTGAAAGCGGCTTTGATTCAATGTCTCACACTGGACTCTTGTTTAAAATTCTAAAATTGGATTAAATGGTCATATCTTTCACTTTCTGAAAAATTTCTTGTCCCAGAGGTTTGTCAAAGTCAAACTGGGAAACGAATTTTCCACTACCAAGTTACTGGAGTTCGGCACTCCTCAAGGATCAATTCTTTCTCCACTGCTGTTCAATATTATGCTTTCAGATCTACCATATTACATCCCTAAGGGAATAAAATTTTCTATTTTTGCAGATCATTTGTGCATCTGGATTACAGGAAATGACCTTACTTGCATTGTCATTAAATTACAAGAAGCATTAAATATCTTATTTGATTACACACAGCACTGGGACTTTTTAATCTCTACTGCAAAATTAGCTATTTTGCCTATCACAAGGAAAAAAATTCCTAATGATCAACCATTCCTGCATTCAAATAATCACCCTTTTCCTATTGTCTCTACCTATAGATTTCTTGGAATCACAATTGATAAAAAGTTAACATGGAGACCTCATATCTTGCAATTGAAGCAGAAATCCGCAAAATGGATCAACCTTGTTCAAACTCTTTCACACTATTCTAAGGGCTCTTCAGACAGAGTTCTAGCAACTTTTGCTAGAGCTTTTATTTCTGCAAGATTAGACTATGGACTTTGTGTCCTTAACACAGCTTCTAGGACAAATCTTAACGTTCTTGACTCCATCCAAAATAAGGTCAACAAATGTATGTTGGGACTTAAAAGGAGAACCCCAGTTTTAGCTGTTCAAGCTGAGGCAGGATGTCTCCCCATTTAAGTTAAAAAAAAATTGGTTTCTTTTTAAACGTTTTGTCAGACTCCATGCGGTTGCCGTTCTCATCCACATATTATTAGAATTCTTGATCACAGTAATTCTTCTCCCACAATCAATTTGATTAAATCTCATCCTTTTTTTTAATTCTGCCTTGCTTCTTAATACTTTCAATCCTAAACCTACACGCTTTTGGACAGATTTAATGGTCACATCTTTCTGGACAAGGCTCTGTCCAAAGTTTCCTTTGGATATTCCAAACTTTGGGAAAAAGGATAGGCATTCAAATCAGGAATTACTTAAATTTTCTCTGTCATTCCTTGACAAAATCTTGGAATCAGGGGGATACTAATGTGTTCACTGATTATTCCTTTGATAAGGTCAATCAATTAGTTGCTTCAACTTTTGTCATACCAAATCTTCACATTGAAAGACGACACAGACATTCTGTTGTCACTTGTAGTACATAAGCAGAAATTTCTGCAATTTATGAAGCTCTATTGTGGGCCTCTTCCTCAGCAACAAGTAAGGTAACATTGTCACAGATTCTAAATCTGCTATCAACTTCATTAAGTCCTCTCATTTTGACTGGTTTGACAGATTCTATCGTAATCAAATTGCAAGATTGAACCATAACCTCTTGGCAAAAGGCATTGGCTTGCAATTTATTTGGATTCCTTCACATGTGGGAATTGAGGGAAATGAAAGGGCAGATTCTCTGGCAAAGAAATCTGTTAGCCTTTCTGAACCAAACCATCATTCATACACTTCACTCTCTGTCTTTTTTAAGTCTGTGGAAAAATATACATTTTCACATTATAAAGATGTGTGGTCTGTTAAAGCTCACACGAAAAACTTCCATAGATACAACATTGACAAAATTTTTATTCTTTGCGCTTACACTTTCTTCCTAGAAGATTCCAATCTATGATTCATAGGCTCAGGACTGGAGAAGTGAATCTTAATCATTATTTATTCACTTCCAAACAAGTAGATTCTCCTAATTGTGATATTTGTAATGAAGAGGAAGACGTTGAACATTTCTCCATTCACATTGTCCATTCTTCTTCCAGCTTTTAGCTGTTCTTGTATTAAGGTCTATTCAGATCGTTGCCAGATATTTTTTTTTGAATTCTGTAATCCTGTTCGGATTTTTTTTGTGAGCGACTGTACACAGAGAAAAGCAAATGGCTACATCGTTTATATTCGGATGATACAAATGCACAGACCAAGCAACACAAAGTGCATCGCGCAGCAGGGAAAGGCTAATAACAACAATTTTTTTATTATTCTTTCTGTTAGTTTAACAATTCTATGAAACTGACATCCCTCAATCACCGAATGTTTTTCTAAGTAACTGTAATTAGTCAGTAGATGTTAATCATCTACTGGCAATGCAGATATGCAGTAGTGCATACCCGATTCAGTAGAGATGTCCTGAAGAAACTGGACTCAAGCCACGGTGAACTCCTGGTGTCCTTCTCGACGCCAATCCAGTTGCAACACCATCGCCAACAGAGAAAGCTTCTCCTCTAGACTCCTGGATCCACTAATCCCTAGGTTTCAAGGAAAACAAACGAAAGGATGATTTCGTAAATTAGAAAATCGCAGCTATATCTAGAATGGTGGGTTCGCCATCTCTTTGGAAGCTCCTAAACGAGGAGCTCCCCCGAAAGATTTCGAATATTGGAAATAGCGAAGCACATCTAGATTCCACAATCCAACCATCCATGACTCTCAGGGAAAATAAACGAACAGGTATTTTCGAGAATTGGAAATCGCGGTGAGATCTTGAATGATGAGTTAGCGATCCCTCGGCTTAGGCGCACAGAATCTGGAAAATGAAACGGAGCGGTACCGGAACCCTACACGTGACGAATCCGAGAAACACAAGGCATCAATACCGATCGCCAAGCGGTGCCAACCTGGTACATTGCAGAAATTGGCAAATCTAGAAACACCTGAAAGAACGGAAGTCCAAGAAGAAGAGAATTCATCTTCTTCGAAATCAAACGAGAGCTTCCATGTCTCTCTGATGCTTTCCAAAATACCAACTGAGAAATTTCATTGGAACTACCCTTATAAATAGCTTTAGTCCGCAACAATAATACTCCTACAACAATCAACTACACAGAGAATAATTGTTATGATCAAGAATGGATTTCACAACGTCGTTCTCTATTGTTGTTTCCATTGTATGCATGACCTAGTATCAGAGAAGTTTGAAGCTACTACCCGAAAGGAAAACGGACTGAATAAATTTATAAGGAATGTTTATTTCATCTGTATGATGTTAAATCTGAATATTTGAATAAATTTCTAGGATATAAGAAACTATTATTTTGTATCGAAGCTTTAAAGAAGTCAGTGTCTGGGAAAAAAAAAGTCTGAAGAATTTTAGATTAATAAAAACTGTACATTCCATTTCATGGCCCCTTTACCACAAGGGGTCACTCACTGTAAGGATTGTTATCTAGGTTAAAAAAGTTGCTGTCGAAATATAAAAATGTTAGCTGGAAGTATGATGATTTCATTTTGCTTGACCCGTTGATAAACACTGCTGTTGCGTAATATTTTGAGCATTCAACAGAGAGGTCTTTAAGGGGGGCGGGAACTAACAGTCACTAATACTTCTTCCGAAATCAACATTTACAGATAAAGGTACAAGAATGTCTTGCATATGGCCTCTTCTGTTTTGGTAGTCTCTGTAAACAGCTATGGGACGTATTAGGTTAAAGCTTTATACTGAACAAATGAAAATAGGTTTCTTCTGCATCAGAATTAATGCAGTAGGTTTCACTACTAAGCAGAACATTAACTACAAGTTATGAATTCGCTTTTTTCCTTCCCTTCTTTTTTCGTAATCTTGTTGTGCTTGTTTATATTTCAACGAATTGCATATTAGCAGAATTTGGAGACAACCTGGGAAATGGTGGAAACGGCTGAGAAATGGTCACCTGAGGCGAGAATGAGTCTGAACTGGCCTCATTCACATCGGCAATGACGCCAAATAATTTCGAAATTTCTTTTCTCGTCGCATTTCTTTCGTTTGGTGAGCGTGGTTTATTTTTCTATGGGTTGGTTTATCTCTGAGCGGCACTTTTCTGCAAACAATGGACTAAATGGCCAGGTCAAAAGGACCCCGAAAACCTCAGAGAAGGTTGGAGGAGGTAACCCACTGGAATAGCTATTGGCAGACAGACGACAAAGCCATACACCGTACTCTTTAACGTGCACAGAATGTGGCTATGCCGCATACATGGCACCATCCGAACTCTTAACGCCCCATCCAATAGGACGGCGGCCTTTCCAAGCCCATCAGTGTCCTCTACTGACCTTGGGCAGGGCGGGGAATTTTGCGGACATAAATCTCAACGCTGACCCATCTGGGACTCAAACCTCGTTGGTTGGGGTTCATGACGCATGAGCTACTGAGGCTATAATGTGCAAAACGAGGTGAAAAGAAGCTAAGTGACAAATACCCCCGAACCAAAGTTAAAATCAAATGCTGTAAAAGGCAAAACGCAAAACCAACATGATATATATATCAGAAACAACAATAAAGTCGTAAAACAACAAATATTTGTATATATACAGTATAGACAATGGATAAAACTAACCCAGGTGTAAATAGCCTGGGTCGACGGCGAATAAATAACAAATCTATAAAATCATAACCTGGTAATATAACCTGTATATTGTAAAAAAGCAAAAAATGGAGATAAAAAAGTGTTTTCAGATGTTGATCATAATTCTCAGAAAGTGTAAATATGAATAAATAATTTTTTGCTCATGCACCCATAATTTTCATGCTGCTGAAAACACACAAGCGACCTTCATTTCCTACTTTACTTTTAAATGTTCCAGTTTGGTTGTATGAAAACAGGTAAGCCTGTATTAATATAATGCTTTTATTTAACATCTAAATTATTAACGTTCAATTTTTCTGCTGCGTAATATTTTATTCAGACAGTTTCAGTCTGTGCTTAAATTTTATCAATTATAAATTTTACCAATTAACTCAAATGAATGTTTTAAACCTGGAATGGTGTCATTAGATGTTCTATAAAATTTCGCTTAAATCGTAAACGTTTATTGGGACTTAAATTGTCAAAAGCGACATTGCTTTGATGGATTTCTGGAGATTCACGTGGAGAACGAATCTCTCTCGTACAATTAACTGAATTAACGGAACTGAACAAAACGGGAAACTGCTTGATGATTTCCTACATCAATCAAATGATAGTAACGAAACTTGCAATGCTTAAATCTAAACAGTAAATTTTTTTCTCTGATAGAAAACTAATGATGCTTAAAATACCCAGACATATCCCACGACCTGAAAGGTTATGCTGGTTGTAAAACTTCTTTCTCCAAAGATGCCATATAAACACTTTGAGAAAATGGGCCAATCCCTCAAAAACGAACAAGCCTGCGTAAACCACGTGAGAAAGAAAAGATTCCCCCAGCTGGCACCGTTAATGAAGGTCGTGTTTCGACCAAGCTCCTCTGTTGTCAGAGTTTTTGGCGCCCAAGCGGCCATTTTGGCGGCCATCTTGGACTTGATTGTGCTTCACTTTCAGATCTACATTTTGATGATGAATTCGGGGGCTTCCTCTTCAGAGGACTGTCGCTCCACGAAAGGTAAGGCGAGAAGCAAGAAGAAAACATCTAGTGATACTCCTAAAGGATTTCCAGCCAGTGATCCAACCCTGGCAAAGTCGTATGCACAAACGCTGGGAGGTGAGGGAATGCGGTCAGTGGGTGTTATCCCCGATTCTCAGCCACCTAAAACAACTGAAAATGTAAATGTTACTGATAATTGTAATATGTCTATTGATTTTAACATAGTTAATGGTAATTTTGTTTCTGATTCTGTATAATCCAACTATGAAAGTACTGGATACACAGTACCTGCTTACAACAGGAAAAAACAAATCCTCTAATGAAAGTGTCACTTCTGAGCTTTCAATTAATAGCTATGTTCCAGTTTTAGTGTATTCCAACCCCACCTCCAAGTTGAAGGATGTTAACCCTAATGTCTTGGCTGCAGAGATTGAGAGTATTGTAGGAAGTCATATAGAGCATAGATTCCCTCTAAAGGAAGAACTCTTGGTTAAAACAAGGTCTCAGAGTTTAGCAGATAAACTTTTGGCCACTAAGATCATTGCAGATGTTGCAGTAAAGGCCTCGTATCATTCCAGTTTTAAAAGTCCATTTGGAATTATAACTAATGTAGATAAATTTTACACTAATGATGCTATAAAACTTGCTCTTGATTCATTTAATGTTATCAATGTAAAACGCTTAACTTATACTGTAAAAAGTGATAAACATGGGTTCATAAGGAGAGATTCTACTAGTGTGGTATTACAGTTCAAATCTTTCCCTCTCCCAGAAAAGGTTAAAGTTGGTTTCTGTATACATAATGTAGAACTGTATATCCAACCGCCAGCACCATGCTTTAATTGTCAGAGACATGGTCACGTCAAACAAGTTTGCCATAGACAAGCAAGATGTAAATTTTGTGCGGATCACCACGACTCAAAAGAGTGCACCAGGGATAAGCCCCCTCTCTTCTGCAATTGCGGAGGCGAGCATGTGGCCACTTATGGGAAATGCCCTGCAAGGCAGAAGGTAATCCAACAGAAGAAAGAAAATTTAGACAGATCCTCTAGGTTTTCACCAGTTCCAGCTCCCAGGCAGCCCCCAAGAGAATCGGCATCCGCCAGTGTCTCTCAACCATTGCCAAAGAGGATAACTCCTGTCGCTACATCTGTTAAAAAGAGTAAACCATCAACCGTCACTCCGTCAAATTCACATGAACTGTCCTGAAAAAACTGACATGGTGTCTATTCAACTAGAAAAATTGTTATCACCCACCTCCACTCCTCTGAAGAAATTGCTCAGACCCAAGAGGAATAAAACTCCAACTTCGAAGGTTCCTTTCTCTTCAACGGAAGATGAGGTCCAAAACACGCCAGTCATCAGTGCACATTATTCTCCAAAATTCAGCGCAAGGAAAGCAAAGCAGAATTATCTGAATAGGAAAAATATAACTTCAAAAAAACCTGTAACCAGTGTCAGTAATAATGTGGTCATTAAACCATTACTCATATTGTTAGAATTGTGTTTCCAGGTCCTCCAGAAGATGGTCCCCAAGAAAAAGAAGGGGCTGAAAGTGAATTTTCTTATGCACATGATCACCCTGGTGCTACAGCACTTTCATGTCTAGTTTTGTATGGATTTTCTGTCTACAGTGGAATTGCAGGTCTTTCTGTAATAAGAAATCTTTTCTGAAAAATCAACTTGATGGACATCTTCCACCTGTCATTGCATTACAGGAAGCGAGGATAAAATCCTCTTTTAAATTTTATCCATATGTATTGTATTTAGATGTTCCTAATGTTAACGAACATAATTCTGTTTTGTTGGTAAAATATTCTGTTCCACAATGCCCTGTTAACATTCCAAAAGATTATGAATATATGTCAGTCACTGGGGTGACTGTTAAGTGGTTAAATTATTATATTACTATTTTTAATATATATGTTCATCATACTGATCTACCTGATGTAGGCACACTGCTGGCTGATTTCGCCCAGGTGGATCAACTGGATTGCAATCCAAAGATTTACCTGGGCGATTTCAACTCCCATAACATTTTGTGGGGAGACTCAGTTACTGACCACAGGGGTCACCTCTCTTGTGTTGCGATCTTAAGCAACCACGGCAATTCCCGATTCCGCCTATACGACACTACCAGTTATGAAAAGCCGTGCTATCTAGTGCCGGGGGCAAAGAATACACGCTCTAGGCGCACTTCAACCCCACCCTCACATGGCAGCAGTCCTATAGAAGGAAAGCTGACCACCGGAAGAAACTTAACTTTAATCTGTTCCCCGGTTAGCCATGAACAAGGATATATAGATCCAAGTTCGCTCAGCGTCCAAGGTGGAGTCTCTTAGTAAGGCCCAGACTTTTCACAGGGCTCTGGCCTACTAGAGGACCAAATCCGTTCTACCGAGCCCTCGAACTGCTCACCCAAAGCACCTGATAGGTGAGGTCTCGTACACCGTCACCGTCCAACCGGTCGGCAGCATCCTCAACATCGGTTGGTCTTGGCAATGTCCAACCGGTGCCGCCAAGCTGGTCGGCACAGCCTTCGACCGGGTTGCTGGACCCTAGGCCCCTCCACCACGACAAGGAGGGGACCACAGGGGTCAGCTTTTCGAGCAGGTATTTGATTCTTTGAATATCAGCCTCCTGAATGATAGCTCCCCCACTTTTAATAGACTCTTATCTTACACGGCCATTGATCTCACTGCCATTTCTCCCATTTTAATTCACTTATTTCAGTGGAAAGTGGGCGAGGATCAGTGGCTCAGCGGCCATTACCCTATCTTTTTAATTCCTTAAAAACTACTTCTTCTAAGTATTAAGATGCTTCCTTTACAAATTGGGAGACCTGT
Organism: Ryuthela nishihirai; assembly: GCA_038380435.1. Lineage (NCBI taxonomy): Eukaryota > Metazoa > Arthropoda > Arachnida > Araneae > Heptathelidae > Ryuthela > Ryuthela nishihirai. The sequence goes on from JAWZYU010000010.1 coordinate 74,701,210, forward strand.
TCATCTCTGTGTTTAATCACTGATTTGAACCCCAGATTATAAAAATGTTTCTACATGCTTAATTAGTTACACTATCAAGGCCACATATGTTAAAAAAAAACTATTAAAGGAGCGTTCACATATTCCCCTTCTATCAACCAGCAGTTAGCTGTTCTTAAAAAAGTTAAACACAAATTTAATAGATCGAGAAAACTCTCCGATGCTATAGAATTTCAGAAAACAAATGCAAAGCTTAGAAGACAATTATTCCCTTTCCCCAGGAGGAAATGGCACTTCTTTGTGCAGAATCTCAACCCAAGGGTTGACTCCAGATTAGTTTGGGCTCAGCTGAGGAGCCTTAAATTACTGACACTTCCTTTTCAGCCATGGCGGGCCTTCTTGATCAAAAATCAACTCTCTCCCAGGCAGGGAGGCTGAGGAATTTTTAAATAAATTCCCCTCCCCACTAACAATTTGTTAATTCTCCTACTTATAATGGTTATATCCAAGTCTTGGTCAAGAGGTTCAATCCACTTGCTCATTGTAGGGAACCTCAGATCAACCATCATTTTTCACTAGATGAAATCTCTCTTGCACTTAAATACATTAAGAAAAATACTACACCAGGTCCAGACAGGATCACATATAAACACATTAAGAATCTTCCTCCAAGTGTTCTTCTTACTCTTTTGAACCATTACAATTTTGTATGGAAAAATCACACTTTTCCAGAAGAATGGAGAGAAATGCATGTCCTCCCCCTTCTTAAACCTGGCAAACCTCCTTCAGAAATGGATTCTTACAGACCTATTTCACTTACCTCTTGTGTGCTGAAGGTCTTTGAAAGAATGATTCAAAATAGAATTAATTTTTACCTGGGAAAACGTGACATACTACATGAATGTCAGACAGGTTTCATAAGACATCCCTCCACTTTAGATAACATATGTGAACTCATCTCTTCAGCTGAAACTTCCTTTCATCAGAAAGGCTATTGTATTTGTGCTTTCAAAGATTTGAAAGCGGCTTTGATTCAATGTCTCACGCTGGACTCTTGTTTAAAATTCTAAAATTGGATTAAATGGTCATATCTTTCACTTTCTGAAGAATTTCTTGTCCCAGAGGTTTGTCAAAGTCAAACTGGGAAACGAATTTTCCACTACCATGTTACTGGAGGTGGGCACTCCTCAAGGATCAATTCTTTCTCCACTGCTGTTCAATATTATGCTTTCAGACCTACCATATTACATCCCTAAGGGAATAAAATTTTCTATTTTTGCAGATGATTTGTGCATCTGGATTACAGGAAATGACCTTACTTACATTGTCATTAAACTACAAGAGGCATTAAATTTCTTATTTGATTACACACAGCACTGGGACTTTTTAATCTCTACTGCAAAATTAGCTATTTTGCCTATCACAAGGAAAAAAATTCCTAATGATCAACCATTCCTGCATTCAAATAATCACCCTTTTCCTATTGTCTCTACCTATAGATTTCTTGGAATCACAATTGATAAAAAGTTAGCATGGAGACCTCATATCTTGCAATTGAAGCAGAAATCCACAAAATGGATCAACCTTATTCAAACTCTTTCACACTATTCTAAGGGCTCTTCAGACAGAGTTCTAGCAACTTTTGCTAGAGCTTTTATTTCTGCAAGATTAGGCTATGGACTTTGTGTCCTTAACACAGCTTCTAGGACAAATCTTAACGTTCTTGACTCCATCCAAAATAAGGTCAACAATTGTATGTTGGGACTTAAAAGGAGAACCCCAGTTTTAGCTGTTCAAGCTGAGGCAGGATGCCTCCCCATTGCAGTTAAAAAAAATTGGTTTCTTTTTAAAAAGTTTTGTCAGACTCCATGCGGTTGCCGTTCTCATCCATATATTATTAGAATTCTTGATCACAGTAATTCTTCTCCCACAATCAATTTGATTAAATCTCATCATTTTTTTTAATTCTGCCTTGCTTCTTAATACTTTCAATCCTAAACCTACACGCTTTTGGACAAGGCTCTGTCCAAAGTTTCCTTTGGATATTCCAAACTTTCGGAAAAAGGATAGGCATTCAAATCAGGAATTACTTAAATTTTCTCTGTCATTCCTTGACAAAATCTTGGAATCAGGGGGATACTAATGTGTTCACTGATGGTTCCTTTGATAAGGTCAATCAATTAGTTGCTTCAACTTTTGTCATACCAAATCTTCACATTGAAAGACGACACAGACATTCTGTTGTCACTTGTAGTACATAAGCAGAAATTTCTCTAAATTATGAAGCTCTATTGTGGGCCTCTTCCTCAGCAACTATTAAGGTAACATTATCACAGATTCTAAATCTGCTATCAACTTCATTAAGTCCTCTCATTTTGACTGGTTTGACAGATTCTATCGTTATCAAATTGCAAGATTGAACCATTACCTCTTGGCATAAGGCATTGTCTAGCAATTTATTTGGATTCCTTCACATGTGGGAATTGAGGGAAATGAAAGGGCAGATTCTCTGGCAAAGAAATATCTTAGCCTTTCTGAACCAAACCATCATTCATACACTTCATTCTCTGTCTGTTTCAAGTCTCTGGAAAAATATACATTTTCACATTATAAAGATGTGTGGTCTGTTAAAGCTCACACGAAAAACTTCCATAGATACAACATTGACAAGAATTTTTACCCTTTGCGCTTACACTTTCTTCCTAGAAGATTCCAATCTATGATTCATAGGCTCAGGACTGGCGAAGTGAATCTTAATTATTATTTATTCACCTCCAAACAAGTAGATTCTCCTAATTGTGATATTTGTAATGAAGAGGAAGACGTTGAACATTTTCTCTTGCATTGCATTAAGCATGATTTGGAAAGATCAATTCTTTTTCAATTTCTTAAAATTCATTACACTCCTCCATTCACATTGTCCATTCTTCTTTCCCCCCCCCCCTCCTTCAAATATTTTCAAAGCTCATTTTTCAGCATTAGCTGATTTCTTCTCCTCTTCTGGATGGCTTTTGTGAATTGGTTTCTGGGTTGTTTTGCCTTCTTTACCATATTTCAATTAACCTTCCGTTTTTATTGGCTTCGAATTCATTACAGTTCTCCATTCTCTCTCACTTGCTACAATGAACATTTTTATATTATTAAGAGATTATTTAAATTAGATTCTACAACTTTTCTCAGTCTGGGAAATTGTAATGTAAACACTGCTAATTTTTGTAATGTCAACATGATAGAATTGTATTGTAACAGATCACAGCTTTTAGCTGTTCTTGTATTAAGGTCTATTCAGATCGTTGCCAGATATTTTTTTGAATTCTGTAATCCTGTTCGGATTTTTTTTTTTGAGCGACTGTACACAGAGAAAAGCAAATGGCTACATCGTTTATATTCGGATGATACAAATGCACAGACCAAGCAACACAATGTGCATCGCGCAGCAGGGAAAGGCTAATAACAACAATTTTTTTATTATTCTTTCTGTTAGTTTAACAGTTCTATGAAACTGACATCCCTCTATCACAGAATGTTTTTCTAAGTAACTGTAATTTGTCAGTAGATGTTAATCATCTACTGGCAATGCAAATATGCAGTAGTGCATACCCGATTCAGGAGAGATGTCCTGAAGAAACTGGACTCAAGCCACGGTGAACTCCTGGTGTCCTTCTCGACGCCAATCCAGTTGCAACACCATCGCCAACAGAGAAAGCTTCTCCTCTAGACTCCTGGATCCACTAATCCCTAGGTTTCAAGGAAAACAAACGAACGGATGATTTCGCAAATTAGAAAATCGCAGCTATATCTAGAATGATGGGTTCGCCATCTCTTTGGAAGCTCCCAAACGAGGAGCTCCCCCGAACGATTTCGAATATTGGAAATAGCGAAGCACATCTAGATTCCACAATCCAACCATCCATGACTCTCAGGGAAAATAAACGAACAGGTATTTTCGAGAATTGGAAATCGCGGTGAGATCTTGAATGATGAGTAAGCGATCCCTCGGCTTAGGCGCACAGAATCTGAATGAAACGGAGCGGTACCGGAACCCTACACGTGGCGAATCCGAGAAACACAAGGCATCAATACCGATCGCCAAGCGGTGCCAACCTGGTGCATTGCAGAAATTGGCAAATCTAGAAACACCTGAAAGAACGGAAGTCCAAGAAGAAGAGAATTCATCTTCTTCGAAATCAAACGAGAGCTTCCATGTCTCTCTGATGCTTTCCAAAATACCAACTCAGAAATTTTATTGGAACTACCCTTATAAATAGCTTTAGTCCGCAACAATAATACTCCTACAACAATCAACTACACAGAGAATAATTGTTATGATCAAGAATGGATTTCACAACGTCGTTCTCTATTGTTGTTTCCATTGTATGCATGACCTAGTATCAGAGAAGTTTGAAGCTACTACCCGAAAGGAAAACGGACTGAATAAATTTATAAGGAATGTTTATTTCATCTGTATGATGTTAAATCTGAATATTTGAATAAATTTCTAGGATATAAGAAACTATTATTTTATATCGAAGCTTTAAAGAAGTCAGTGTCTGGGAAAAAAAAAGTCTGAAGAATTTTAGATTAATAAAAACTGTACATTCCATTTCATGGCCCCTTTACCACAAGGGGTCGCTCACTGTAAGGATTGTTATCTAGGTTAAAAAAGTTGCTGTCGAAATATAAAAATGTTAGCTGGAAGTATGATGATTTCATTTTGCTTGACCCGTTGATAAACACTGCTGTTGCGTAATATTTTGAGCATTCAACAGAGAGGTCTTTAAGGGGGGCGGGAACTAACAGTCACTAATACTTCTTCCGAAATCAACATTTACAGATAAAGGTACAAGAATGTCTTGCATATGGCCTCTTCTGTTTTGGTAGTCTCTGTAAACAGCTATGGGACGTATTAGATTAAAGCTTTATACTGAACAAATGAAAATAGGTTTCTTCTGCATCAGAATTAATGCAGTAGGTTTCACTACTAAGCAGAACATTAACTACAAGTTATGAATTCGCTTTTTTCCTTCCCTTCTTTTTTCGTAATCTTGTTGTGCTTGTTTATATTTCAACGAATTGCATATTAGCAGAATTTGGAGACAACCTGGGAAATGGTGGAAACGGCTGAGAAATGGTCACCTGAGGCGAGAATGAGTCTGAACTGGCCTCATTCACATCGGCAATGACGCCAAATAATTTCGAAATTTCTTTTCTCGTCGCATTTCTTTCGTTTGGTGAGCGTGGTTTATTTTTCTATGGGTTGGTTTATCTCTGAGCGGCACTTTTCTGCAAACAATGGACTAAATGGCCAGGTCAAAAGGACCCCGAAAACCTCAGAGAAGGTTGGAGGAGGTAACCCACTGGAATAGCTATTGGCAGACAGACGACAAAGCCATACACCGTACTCTTTAACGTGCACAGAATGTGGCTATGCCGCATACATGGCACCATCCGAACTCTTAACGCCCCATCCAATAGGACGGCGGCCTTTCCAAGCCCATCAGTGTCCTCTACTGACCTTGGGCAGGGCGGGGAATTTTGCGGACATAAATCTCAACGCTGACCCATCTGGGACTCAAACCTCGTTGGTTGGGGTTCATGACGCATGAGCTACTGAGGCTATAATGTGCAAAACGAGGTGAAAAGAAGCTAAGTGACAAATACCCCCGAACCAAAGTTAAAATCAAATGCTGTAAAAGGCAAAACGCAAAACCAACATGATATATATATCAGAAACAACAATAAAGTCGTAAAACAACAAATATTTGTATATATACAGTATAGACAATGGATAAAACTAACCCAGGTGTAAATAGCCTGGGTCGACGGCGAATAAATAACAAATCTATAAAATCATAACCTGGTAATATAACCTGTATATTGTAAAAAAGCAAAAAATGGAGATAAAAAAGTGTTTTCAGATGTTGATCATAATTCTCAGAAAGTGTAAATATGAATAAATAATTTTTTGCTCATGCACCCATAATTTTCATGCTGCTGAAAACACACAGGCGACCTTCATTTCCTACTTTACTTTTAAATGTTCCAGTTTGGTTGTATGAAAACAGGTAAGCCTGTATTAATATAATGCATTTATTTAACATCTAAATTATTAACGTTCAATTTTTCTGCTGCGTAATATTTTATTCAGACAGTTTCAGTCTGTGCTTAAATTTTATCAATTATAAATTTTACCAATTAACTCAAATGAATGTTTTAAACCTGGAATGGTGTCATTAGATGTTCTATAAAATTTCGCTTAAATCGTAAACGTTTATTGGGACTTAAATTGTCAAAAGCGACATTGCTTTGATGGATTTCTGGAGATTCACGTGGAGAACGAATCTCTCTCGTACAATTAACTGAATTAACGGAACTGAACAAAACGGGAAACTGCTTGATGATTTCCTACATCAATCAAATGATAGTAACAAAACTTGCAATGCTTAAATCTAAACAGTAAATTTTTTTCTCTGATAGAAAACTAATGATGCTTAAAATACCCAGACATATCCCACGACCTGAAAGGTTATGCTGGTTGTAAAACTTCTTTCTCCAAAGATGCCATATAAACACTTTGAGAAAATAGGCCAATCCCTCAAAAACGAACAAGCCTGCGTAAACCACGTGAGAAAGAAAAGATTCCCCCTGCTGGCACCGTTAATGAAGGTCGTGTTTCGACCAAGCTCCTCTGTTGTCAGAGTTTTTGGCGCCCAAGCGGCCATCTTGGACTTGATTGTGCTTTCACTTTCAGATCTACATTTTGATGATGAATTCGGGGGCTTCCTCTTCAGAGGACTGTCGCTCCACGAAAGATAAGGCGAGAAGCAAGAAGAAAACATCCAGTGATACTCCTAAAGGATTTCCAGCCAGTGATCCAACCCTGGCAAAGTCGTATGCACAAGCGCTGGGGGGTGAGGGAATCCGGTCAGTGGGTGTTATCCCCGATTCTCAGCCACCTAAAACAACTGAAAATGTAAATGTTACTGATAATTGTAATATGTCTATTGATTTTAACGTAGTTAATGGTAATTTTGTTTCTGATTCTGTATAATCCAACTATGAAAGTACTGGATACACAGTACCTGGTTACAACAGGAAAAAACAAATCCTCTAATGAAAGTGTCACTTCTGAGCTTTCAATTAATAGCTTTGTTCCAGTTTTAGTATATTCCAACCCCACCTCCAAGTTGAAGGATGTTAACCCTAATGTCTTGGCTGCAGAGATTGAGAGTATTGTAGGAAGTCATATAGATCATAGATTCCCTCTAAAGGAAGAACTCTTGGTTAAAACAAGGTCTCAGAGTTTAGCAGATAAACTTTTGGCCACTAAGTTCATTGCAGATGTTGCAGTAAAGGCCTCGTATCATTCCAGTTTTAAAAGTCCATAAGGTATTATAACTAATGTAGATAAATTTTACACTAATGATGCTATAAAACTTGCTCTTGATTCATTTAATGTTATCAATGTAAAACGCTTAACTTATACTGTAAAAAGTGATAAACATGGGTTCATAAGGAGAGATTCTACTAGTGTGGTATTACAGTTCAAATCTTTCCCTCTCCCAGAAAAGGTTAAGGTTGGTTTCTGTATACATAATGTAGAACTGTATATCCAACCGCCAGCACCATGCTTTAATTGTCAGAGACATGGTCACGTCAAACAAGTTTGCCATAGACAAGCAAGATGTAAATTTTGTGCGGATCACCACGACCCAAAAGAGTGCACCAGCGATAAGCCCCTTCTCTTCTGCAATTGCGGAGGCGAGCATGTGGCCACTTATGGGAAATGCCCTGCAAGGCAGAAGGTAATCCAACAGAAGAAAGAAAATTTAGACAGATCCTCTAGGTTTTCACCAGTTCCAGCTCCCAGGCAGCCCCCAAGAGAATCGGCATCCGCCAGTGTCTCTCAACCATTGCCAAAGAGGATAACTCCTGTCGCTACATCTGTTAAAAAGAGTAAACCATCAACCGTCACTCCTTCAAATTCACATGAACTGTCCTCTACCGACAATGAGAAAAAACTGCCATGGTGTCTATTCAACTAGAAAAATTGTTTCCTCTCCCTGGCTAGCTCCACTCCTCTGAAGAAATTGCTCAGACCCAAGAGGAATAAAACTCCAACTTCGAAGGTTCCTTTCTCTTCAACGGAAGATGAGGTCCAAAACACGCCAGTCATCAGTGCACATTATTCTCCAAAATTCAGCACAAGGAAAGCAAAGCAGAATTATCTGAATAGGAAAAATATAACTTCAAAAAAACCTGTAACCAGTGTCAGTAATAATGTGGTCATTAAACCATTACTCATATTGTTAGAACTGTGTTTCCAGGTCCTCCAGAAGATGCTCCCCAAGGAAAAGAAGGGGCTGGAAGGGGCATGATCACCCTGGTGCTACAGCACTTTCATTTCTAGTTTTCTATGGACTTTCTGTCTACATGGAATTGCAGGTCTTTTTGTAATAAGAAATCTTTTCTGAAAAATCAACTAGGTGGACATCTTCCACCTGTCATTGCATTACAGGAAGCGAGGATAAAATCCTCTTTTAAATTTTATCCATATGTATTGTATTTAGATGTTCCTAATGTTAACGAACATAATTCTGTTTTGTTGGTAAAAAATTCTGTTCCACAATTCCCTGTTAACATTCCAAAAGATTATGAATATATGTCAGTGACTGGGGTGACTGTTAAGTGGTTAAATTATTATATTACTATTTTTAATATATATGTTCATCATACTGATCTGCCTGATGTAGGCACACTGCTGGCTGATTTCGCCCAGGTGGATCAATTGGATTGCAATCCAAAGATTTACCTGGGCGATTTCAACTCCCATAACATTTTGTGGGGAGACTCAGTTACTGACCACAGGGGTCAGCTGTTCGAGAAGGTATTTGATTCTTTGAATATCAGCCTCCTGAATGATAGCTCCCCCACTTTTAATAGACTCCTATCTTACACGGCCATTGATCTCACTGCTATTTCTCTCATTTTAATCCACTTATTTCAGTGGAAAGTGGGCGAGGATCAGTGGCTCAGCGACCATTACCCTATCTTTTTAAATTCCTTAAAAACTACTTCTTCTAAGTATTCAGATGCTTCCTTTACAAATTGGGAGACCTGTTCATCTCTGTGTTTAAACACTGATTTGAACTCCCCAGATTATAAAAAATTTTCTAAACGTTTACTTAATTCCACTATCAAGGCCACTTATGTTAAAAAAATCTATTAAAGGAGCGTTCAGATATTCCCCTTCTATCAACCAGCAGTTAGCTGTTCTTAAAAAAGTTAAACACAAATTTAATAGATCAAGAAAACTCTCCGATGTTATAGAATTTCAGAAAACAAATGCAAAGCTTAGAAGACAATTATTCCCTTTCCCCAGGAGGAAATGGCACTTCTTTGTGCAGAATCTCAACCCAAGGGTTGACTCCAGATTAGTTTGGGCTCAGCTGAGGAGCCTTAAATTACTGACACTTCCTTTTCAGCCATGGCGGGCCTTCTTGATCAAAAATCAACTCTCTCCCAGGCAGGGAGGCTGAGGAATTTTTAAATAAATTCCCCTCCCCCCTAACAATTTGTTAATTCTCCTACTTATAATGCTTATATCCAAGTCTTGGTCAAGAGGTTCAATCCACTTGCTCATTGTAGGGAACCTCAGATCAACCATCATTTTTCACTAGATGAAATCTCTCTTGCACTTAAATGCATTAAGAAAAATATTACACCAGGTCCAGACAGGATCACATATAAACATATTAAGAGTCTTCCTCCAAGTGTTCTTCTTACTTTTTTGAAACATTACAATTTTGTATGGAAAAATCACACTTTTCCAGAAGAATGGAGAGAAATGCATGTCCTCCCCATTCTTAAACCTGGCAAACCTCCTTCAGAAATGGATTCTTATAGACCTATTTCACTTACCTCTTGTGTGCTGAAGGTCTTTGAAAGAATGATTCAAAATAGAATTAATTTTTACCTGGGAAAACATGGCATTCTACATGAATGTCAGAGAGGTTTCAGAAGACATCACTCCACTTTAGATAACATACGTGATCTCATCTCTTCAGTTGAAACTTCCTTTCATCAGAAAGGCTATTGCATTTGTGCTTTCAAAGATTTGAAAGCGGCTTTGATTCAATGTCACCCACTGGACTCTTGTTTAAAATTCTAAATTTGGATTAAATGGTCACATCTTTCACTTTCTGAAGAATTTCTTGTCCCAGATGTTTGTCAAAGTCAAACTGGGAAACGAATTTTCCACTACCAAGTTACTGGAGTTCGGCACTCCTCAAGGATCAATTCTTTCTCCACTGCTGTTCAATATTATGCTTTCAGACCTACCATATTACATCCCTAAGGGAATAAAATTTTCTACTTTTGCAGATGATTTGTGCATCTGGATTACAGGAAATGACCTTACTTACATTGTCATTAAACTACAAGAGGCATTAAATTTCTTATTTGATTACACACAGCACTGGGGTTTTTAATCTCCACTGCAAAATCAGCTATTTTGCCTATCACAAGGAAAAAAATTTCCTAATGATCAACCATTGCTGCATTTAAATAATCACCCTCTTCCTATTGTCTCTACCTATAGATTTCTTGGAATCACAATTGATAAAAAGTTAACATGGAGACCTCATATCTTGCAATTGAAGCAGAAATCCACAAAATGGATCAACCTTATTCAAACTCTTTCACACTATTCTAAGGACTCTTCAGACAAAGTTCTAGCAACTTTTGCTAGAGCTTTTATTTCTGCAAGATTAGATTATGGACTTTGTGTCCTTAACACAGCTTCTAGGACAAATCTTAACGTTCTTGACTCCATCCAAAATAAGGCCAACAAATGTATGTTGGGACATAAAAGAAGAACCCCAGTTTTAGCTGTTCAAGCTGAGGCAGGATGCCTCCCCATTGCAGTTAAAAAAAATTGGTTTCTTTTTAAACGTTTTGTTAGACTCCATGCAGTTGCCGTTCTCATCCATATATTATTAGAATTCTTGATCACAGTGATTCTTCTCCCACAATCAATTTGATTAAATCTTATCCTTTTTTTTTAATTCTGCCTTGCTTCTTAATACTTTCAATCCTAAACCTACACCCTTTTGGACAAGACTCTGTTCAAAGTTTCATTTGGATATTCCAAACATTGGGAAAAAGGATAGGCATTCAAATCAGGAATTACTTAAATTTTCTCTGTCATTCCTTAACAAAATCTTGGAATCAGGGGGATACTAATGTGTTCACTGATGGTTCCTTTGATAAGGTCAATCAATTAGTTGTTTCAACTTTTGTCATACCAAATCTTCACATTGAAAGACGACACAGACATTCTGTTGTCACTTGTAGTACATAAGCAGAAATTTCTGCAATTTATGAAGCTCTATTGTGGGCCTCTTCCTCAGCAACAAGTAAGGTAACATTATCACAGATTCTAAATCTGCTATCAACTTCATTAAGTCCTCTCATTTTGACTGGTTTGACAGATTCTATCGTTATCAAATTGCAAGATTGAGCCATTACCTCTTGGCATAAGGCATTGTGTCTAGCAATTTATTTGGATCCCTTCACATGTGGGAATTGAGGGAAATGAAAGGGCAGATTCTCTGGCAAATAAATCTCTTAGCCTTTCTGAACCAAACCATCATTCATACACTTCATTCTCTGTCTGTTTCAAGTCTCTGGAAAAATATACATTTTCGCATTATAAAGATGTGTGGTCTGTTAAAGCTCACACGAAAAACTTCCATAGATACAACATTGACAAGAATTTTTACCCTTTGCACTTCCACTTTCTTCCTAGAAGATTCCAATCTATGATTCATAGGCTCAGGACTGGCGAAGTGAATCTTAATTATTATTTATTCACCTCCAAACAAGTAGATTCTCCTAATTGTGATATTTGTAATGAAGAGGAAGACGTTGAACATTTTCTCTTGCATTGCATTAAGAATGATTTGGAAAGATCAATTCTTTTTCAATTTCTTAAAATTCATTACACTCCTCCATTCACATTGTCCATCCTTCTTCCCCCCCCCCCCCTGAAATATTTTCAAAGTTCATTTTTCAGCATTAGCTGATTTCTTCTCCTCTTCTGGAAGGCTTTTGTGAATTGGTTTCTGGGTTGTTTTGCCTTCTTTACCATATTTCAATTAACCTTCCTTTTTTATTGGCTTCGAATTCATTACAGTTCTCCATTCTCTCTCACTTGCTACAATGAACATTTTTATATTATTAAGAGATTATTTAAATTCGATTCTACAACTTTTCTCAGTCTGGGAAATTGTTTTGAATATTGTAATGTAAACACTGCTAATTTTTGTAATGTCAACATGGTAGAATTGTATTGTAACAGATCACAGCTTTTAGCTGTTCTTGTATTATGGTCTATTATGACTTTATTGTAATTTTTCTCTTTTTGAAGTGATCTCAGGGCACACTGTTTAAAGTGGTTTTGATATTACACCCTTTTTGGAAAGACCGAATGGTTTTTTGAGGGATTAAATGTAATTGATTTGTTTTTAAGATTGGATTCTTGTTTTAACACCATTAGCATTGAAGACTTTTCGTCCTTCAGTTTTAAATAATTAGCAATCACTTTAAAATATTTCCTCTAGAAAATGTTTATTTATGATGTTCTTAAATGTTATTAGTAATTTTGATAAGAATTCTTGGATATTTCTGTCATTTATTTAGAAATTCATCCGAATTTCTTATGCTCTCTCTGAACATCAAAGATCGCAGCTTTACTTCCGGTTGTCCGGGCTCGATCAATGATAATTCGCCGATTCTCGAATTTTCATTGGTCGGTAGCCTCTGCGCCGGATGTTAACATGAGATCTGTTTGTTTCGTAGTGCCATGTTTTTTATCTTTTTCGAACTTTGTTTTACCTCAAAAAAGTGTCAGATTATGATTTTATCCTAGGAAAGGGCTCCAGGGAAGAGTTACTTTTGCAGACTTTAGGTATTTATAATCTTTTTTTTTCTTTCCATTGTATTTTTAACTGTAATAATTTAAGCTGGCTGACTTCGGGGTTACCTTTCATGACTGTTTTCTATCGCTCCCCAGTGTCATGGCTCGTATGAATAGACCCTTATCATTAGAGATCTTACAATAGCGCCAAGAATTTTTCCCATTTTGTTGGTTGGTTGGTTGGTGAGAGAGAAATACTTGCGCTACGGATGGCACATGATGGATGAAATGCTTAACAATCGGAGAGAACGGTTTGTTGTAAAAACTGGGCGACTACAGCATAAGCACATCCTACCTCCATAGAATTATCTGCAGATGCGATATCGCTAATATAGAATCTGATATTGAAGATATAGAATCCCTCTCAGAGTAAAACTGAGAAGTCTTCTTTCTGTATAAACACTTTACCGCCAAACATTACTGAAATTCATTTTCATCTGCAACACACAATACAGAGAAGATTACACTGGGCAACACACGAAAAGGATTTGAAATGAAAATAGCCAATCTTTACTAATTTCGAGGTGCTGTACACGAAGATGACAATAAAATTTCTCGATTGGCTCTTGTTTAGGAGAGACAGAGATGGTCATGTATAAACGCCCAGTCCACTTTGAGCACATAGGTAATCATTCCGCAATTCTGTATTTTAAGGGGCGGGGGTGGCTCAGTCGGTAGCGCGTCAGGCTCGTAATCTGTAGTTCCCAGGTTCGAGTCCCAGCTGGGTCAGCGTTGAGATTTATCTCCGCAAAATTCCCCGTCCTGCCCACGGTCAGTAGGGGACACCGATGGGCTTGGAAAGACCGCCGTCCGTCGGATGGGACGTTAAGCCGTGGTCCCGTGTGCGAGAGAGCAATACCCTGTGCTCGTTAAAGAACACGCTGGATGGCCTTGACGGGAGGCTACCATCTGTCTCCCAACAGCTATTCCAGTAGGTCCCCTCCCCAACCTTCTCTGAGCCTTCGGGGTCCATGTGACCTGGCATTTAGCCCATTGTGTGCAAAAAAGTGCCGCTCAGAGGTAAAACAACCCAACCCTGTATTTTAAACTCCAGATTGCAACATATTGCGTTGTATTGCATCAATCCGCCATTCATCCTCTCAGACCTTCTACTTTGGCATATAAACTGACAGGCTCCTGTCAGATCTCTGTGGCAAGCAGCTGCTTGAGGGGTATTTATTTTATTTACCTTTGCTGGATATTCCCAAACGTTAGAATCAAATCACTTTGGTAAGTGAAATGGCAAACTATTATATCACTTTTATACAGAAAGTTACAGTTTATTGATATTTAACGGATTTCGGAGACAATATCGTTTATCCAGAGCAGAGAACAAGTTACTAGTTCCTTTTTTTTTTGTTGAAATACACCCTTCTTCTGGGGTCGGAAGATCAAGGAAAATATTTAAATATTTTATGTGATAATACAGGACGCTTGATAGATATAATTCAGATGGACATTTCTTTTTTCCGAAGGTTCTTGAGGACTGACTGCATAGGAAACCCAATCTTCTTCATTTGCTCTTGTATGTTTTGGAAGGCAGCTGGAAGAAGAGTCTGTCAATACGCAACGTGACTTGAGTGCCATCTTTGCTGTTATGATCCGCCGACAGATGCGCTCTCCAGCGACAAAAGAGCTCTTTATGTCTCAAGGAAAGCGAGGTTGGGCTTCTAAAGCCGTAGCTCCCTTGACCTGACATGCCAGTTATCCACTCTAAGCAGTCTCTTGGGCAGTAAATATTTGCTTTAAACCATCGTTTTCTGATAGGAGCCACGTGTTGCTCACGAACAGCAAGTGCTTTTCTTTTCTCGAAGGGGTGTGCTTGGTTACTTGAATAAAGGGATCTGGGTTCGAATCCTAAATAAAGCATATAGATTTGCATTTTCATTCTGCTGATATCTAGACTCCCTCTGAATTTTTGCTATTGTCACAGAGCAATGCAAATTACTCTGTGAAAATTTGCTACAATAAGACCCTCCTTGGGGGGCGGGGGGGGGGCTCAGTCGGTAGCGCGCCAGGCTCATAATCTGTAGTTCCCAGATTCGAGTCCCAGCTGGGTCAGCGTTGAGATTTATCTCCGTAAAACTCCCCGCCCTGCCCACGGTCAGTAGGGAACACCGATGGGCTTGGAAAGGCCGCCGTCTATCGGATGGGACGTTAAGCCGTGGCCCCGTGTGCGTGAGAGCCATAACCTGTCCACGTTAAAGAACACGCTGGATGGCCTTGACGGGAGGTTACCATCTGTCTCCCAACAGCTCTTCCAGTGGGTCACCTCCCCCAACCTTCTCTGAGCCTTCGGGGTCATTGTGATCTGGCCATTTAGCCCATGGTGTGCAAAAAAGGTGCCGCTCAGAGGTAAAACAACCCAACAACCCTTCTTGGAAAGTGGATTCAGTTGGGCTGAGTTGTTTTATTTCTGAGCGGCATTTTCCCACACTGGCCAAAACGATCCAAGTTTGCGGAACTCTATATGTGATGGGACAGCCTCCACGTCAAAGCCATTCAGAGAGTTCTTTAGAGATTCGAAGGATATGGTTGTCCTGCACACGGAACCATGGCTTAACGTCCCCAGATTATAAAGACCCATTGTTTTCACGTGTAAGGCTAGAAGAAAAGTGAATATATATTGATTATAGATTTATTTATCCCAAACGACCACTGAATATTTCTGGAAGTTAAGATTTACACAGTTATCATTTACATAATTAATCAAGTCAACAGATTAAAAAAAAATTGACATCAACAAAATAAAAATTGAAAAAATAATACTCTTAAAATACGGTAATTTAAATCAGTACACCTCTTGTAGAATTCACTCGTCTTTTAGGGGTGGGGGTGCCTCAGCCGCTAAGTCGTCAGGCATGTAATCTGCAGTTCCCAGGTTCGAGTCCCACCTGGAGCAGCGTTGAGATTTTTCTCCACTAAATTTCTCTCTCAGCTCACGTTCAGTAGAAGACACCGATGGGTTTAAAAAGGCCGCCACCCACCGTCCGTCGGATGGGACGTAAAGCCGTGGCCCCGTGTCTGGGAGAACCATAACCTGTGCATGTTAAAGAACACGCTGGATGGCTTTGAAGAGAAGCTTCCATCTGTCTCCTAACAGCTATTCCAGTGGGACCACTCCCCCAACCTTCTCTGAGCCTTCGGGATTCTTGTGACCTGGCCATTTAACCCATTGTGTGCAAAAAAAAGTGCTGCTCAGAGGCAAAACAGCCCAACTTATAAATAAAGGTAGTAACGTACACAACCGTATATTTAAATAAATTCTTCTTCAAGCAGCTGCTTGCCACGCAGGTACGACAGCAGTTTGTCAGTATAATGTGCCTTAGAAGAAGATCTGGGAGGAAGGATCCGAGACCAATAGACAAGAAGATAAGAAACATCCATGTCTTATGAGGTGGTCGAATCCCTTTAATCGGCAGCCAAGCACGCTGACCACTTGGTCACCATGACAGTTACCTTTTATATTGAACTATAAATAATTCTTGTTTCGTTAAAAGCCACGTGATCGAATACGATCTCTTCAAGTTTCTTAGCAATGGGTTCAAACTCAGAAGTCTTTGAATGGCAGATAAAATGTGAAATTTAAAATTTCAGTTTTTTTAGCAATATATTATGTAAAGTTGTATATCTCATACATTTGTTTAGAATAAATATATCGACCTACAAAGCTTCTATTAGATACCATTAGCTCCTACTTTTAAGAATATATGAGGGACTATCCATTGCAAATCAGCAATTTTTAAATAATTATTTTTCCGTTAAAATTAATAGCTTTGAATTTCATTTCATGCATAGCGGACCTTATCATCGAGTTGATGTTGTCCCATGCTCGCAATCTGCAGTTTCCAGGTTCGACTCCAAACTGTGTCTGCATTGAGAATTTACTCCAATAACTAATAAAAGGGGCACCACTGCGTTTGAGAATACCGCCGTCCGTCGTTAAGCCGTGGCTCCGTGTCCAGGAGAGTCATACCCTGTGCACTTTAAAGAACACTCTGGATAGCCTCGAGTGAAGCCTTCCTCCTGTCTCCTAACAGCTGTTCTTACCCAACCTCCTATGAGCCTTGGGGACCTTTTCGTGACCTAGCCATTTAGCCCTTTGTGTCAAAAATGTACCGCTCAGAGGCAAAATGATGCAACACCCAACGACAATGTTTCAGAGAAGGAATAATGAAAGTTTATTCTTCTTATCTCTAATTGGGATGGGTTGTTTTACCTCTGAGCGGCACTTTTTGCACACCATGGGCTAAATGGCCAGGTCACATGGACCCCGAAGACTCAGAGAAGGTTGGAGGAGGGGACCCACTGGAACAGCTGTTGGGAGACAGATGGTAGCCTCCCGTCAAGGCCATCCAGCGTGTTCTTTAACGTTGGGTTGTTTTACCTCTGAGCGGCACTTTTTGCACACCATGGGCTAAATGGCCAGATCACATCGTCCCCGAAGGCTCAGAGAAGGTTTGGGGAGGGGACCCACTTTAACAGCTGTTGGGAGACAGATGGTAGCCTCCCGTCAAGGCCATCCAGCGTGTTCTTTAACGTGCACAGGGTATGGTCTCATCACCACGGATTAACGTACCGTCCGACGGGCGGCGACCTGGGAAAATCCAAGCCCATCGGTGTCCCCTACTTACCGTGGGCAGGGCGGGGAATTATTACGGAGATAAATCGCTGGGACTCTAACCTGGGAACTACAGATTACGAGCCTGGCGCTGCCGACTGAGTCACCCCCGCCCCACTTATCTCTAGTAAATGAGAACAAGTTTAGATTTTGGTGGACTCCACAAAATTATTTTCCTAGTTACTCCACCTAAAGTACTTATTCTGAGTTTGTTTAAGCGTCTCTCCCATCCATTTAATCTTCAGTGAACATTGCTGAAGGCTGATCACCCAGAATAAGAACTCACCCGGTAATATTTTGTCAAAATACCAGCGAAGTCGTCTGGCTACTGTAACAACGATATGCTGCAATGGTACTTGCAAAACAACGCGAAAGTAAAATTGCACTCGATACAATCAGATTTTCTGGTTATAAACCTTCCCTTGGCTATGAAATGTTTAGGACTCATTTTAAGGTGCAAATCAATGCGAAAGATTTTAAGGGGTTGCACGAAGTAAAAGGAGCCGGTTCCAGTCTAATATAAGACATGGATCTTTTCATGCGCTGTCTTTCTGCTGAAGTTTCGTCTTCCTCGCAGACCTTTTGTACAGTGGCTCAAAAAAGTATCCGAACAGTATGATTGATTACAGAATTCAGAAAAAATATCTGGCAACGATTTTTTTAGAAATTAGTGATCTGGCAACCTTCGTGTCACGTGATTATAGAATTCAGGAAAAATATCTGGAGCGTGTACAGCAACTGTACACGCTCCAGTTACCGTTCACAGCAAACCTTCGTGTCACATGACACGAAGTTGCCAAATCACTAATTTCTAAAAAAATCGTTGCCAGATATTTTTTCTGAATTCTGTAATCAACCATAGTGTTCGGATATTTTTTTTGAGCGACTGTAGGTGGTCATATTATTTTGATACTAGATCGTGTGGGCTCACTCACGGAAATATTGAGCGTGTGTAGTTACCGTTCACAGCAAACTGGAGCGTGTGCAGTTACTGCACACGCTCCAGTTTGTTGTGAACGGTAACTGGAGCGTGTACAGTTGCTGTACACGCTCCAGATATTTTTCCTGAATTCTGTAATCACGTGACACGAAGTTGCCAGATCACTAATTTCTAAAAAAATCGTTGCCAGATATTTTTTCTGGATTCTGTAATCAACCATAGTGTTCGGATACTTTTTTGAGCGACTGTATCACAAATTGCAGTAATTGGTTCCTGTCGATTTCTGTGTCAAGCAGATGATTGAGGGATATTTTTTTTACACTGCCTCATAAAAGTCTGCTGCTGAAACAGTAGTTTAAGCTTTATCTTTTATTCTTAGTCTTGATGTCTGCTATATCCAGGTTGTAATAAAATTTGCCGCCTCAATCCTGCATATTCAAAAAAATCCTTCAGTGATTTATAAAAAAAATTATATATATTAAAGAAAAATTTTTAGATCATGAAATATTTCTAATTCAATTAAATATTAAAAATATAGTTAATAGCAAATTGATTACATGATGCTAGAATAATTAGTGATTTATTACATGTTTAAAAAAAACGAAGAAATTATGCTAAAAAAATGTCGATGACACCCATAGATGGCAGCACCATAATTTCCGCAGTTGAGCAAATAGAAATGCTTCAACTTCCGATATCCTTCCTGTTGCTTATTAAAAGTGCGAGATAACGTAAAAGCTTCTTAAAGCTTATAGAGAGACCATATACGAAAGCACAACATCTATATAGCGTTATGATTCGAATGTCTACTGTGTGTCTCTGTGCTTGTTATGGTGGTGTCATGGTGTAAGTTGTGTGCTTCATAGAGTTTACATTTGCTGTACGAATGATGTGTTGTGTGCTTCATAGAGTTTACATTTGCTGTACGAATGATGTGTTGTGTGCTTCATAGAGTTTACATTTGCTGTACGAGTGATGTGTTGTGTGCTTCATAGAGTTTACATTTGCTGTACGAGTGATGTGTTGTGTGCTTCATAGAGTTTACATTTGCTGTACGAGTGATGTGTTGTGTGCTTCATAGAGTTTACATTTGCTGTACGAGTGATGTGTTGTGTGCTTCATAGAGTTTACATTTGCTGTACGAGTGATGTGTTGTGTGCTTCATAGAGTTTACATTTGCTGTACGAGTGATGTGTTGTGTGCTTCATAGAGTTTACATTTGCTGTACGAGTGATGTGTTGTGTGCTTCATAGAGTTTACATTTGCTGTACGAGTGATGTGTTGTGTGCTTCATAGAGTTTACATTTGCTGTACGAGTGATGTGTTGTGTGCTTCATAGAGTTTACATTTGCTGTACGAGTGATGTGTTGTGTGCTTCATAGAGTTTACATTTGCTGTACGAGTGATGTGTTGTGTGCTTCATAGAGTTTACATTTGCTGTACGAGTGATGTGTTGTGTGCTTCATAGAGTTTACATTTGCTGTACGAGTGATGTGTTGTGTGCTTCATAGAGTTTACATTTGCTGTACGAGTGATGTGTTGTGTGCTTCATAGAGTTTACATTTGCTGTACGAGTGATGTGTTAGGTGCTTTGGACAGAATCACAAAGATATGGCGTGTGGCACTGAGCTGAGGGTAATGCAAGTTTATCATGATGAGATGTACAAGATTTATGAAAGATGGATCTTTTGATATGGATGCGCGTCTCATAGAGCTGAGCGTCTATCTCTGTTGGCGCGTTTCGTCTGCTCAGGAGCATGTATAACAGGTGTGTCAAAAAAGGCACGTGACTACGTCAATAAAATTTATGTTACTGAAAAATTAGGGAAATCAAAGTACTTACCGTTGGATTATGATTATATTACATTGTTATTTAGATGTATGCAAGTCTCTCTACCCGCAGAAGAATTGACAGACACATTTTTTTAGAGAATCTGAGCAAAACTAAAAATTTTCAAAAAAAAAGGTTAATTTTTTTACAGGCCAAATATTGAAAGACAAGTTCTGAAATTTAAGAATATATAAAATGCTTTTGATGAAAAAATTTTTGTTTTTGATTTGAGGACTTTTAAGAAAATTTGATCATCAGTTAAGAGCAGATGGACATATCTTGTTCATTCTGGCAGAGAAGATTAAAAAACATCATCATCATCATCATCCTCAAGCAGCCATGGGCTACGGAGGTCCAACCAGACCGTGCAATTTAGTTCTCCAAGCAAGTCTATCCTGAGCTACATCTACTGCATCTGGCCACTGCACACCAATTCTAACAAGGTCCTGTTTGACATTGTCTGCCCACCGCATCCTAGGTCTCCCCTTCTTTCTGAGGCGTTTAGGCACACTGTTCATAACCCTATTCGCCAATCTAAATTATTCATACGGGCAACATGGCCAAACCAACGGAGTCTCTCTCTGCACAATATGCTGCTTAAAGGAGGTTGCAAACTCCTTTGCCTAATCTCATCATTAGTTACAAAGTTAAACCACCTAATGCCCAAGATACTGCGTAAGCATCTGGAATCAAAAGCATCTAGTTTCCTGTTATCTTGTTTACAAAGTGTCCAAGTTTCGCTACCATAACTAACCCTAGAAAGAACCAAACTATTATACAGTCTAATTTTAGTCTTTAGGTGTATACGCCTATTTCTCCACACTCTCCATAGGTTCTTAAAAGTCCCGGCAGCAATCCCTATTCGTCTGTTAATCTCATGCCGCACATCACCATTATCTGTTATATAGCTCCCAAGATAATTAAACTGTGACACCTGCTCAAGACTGCAACCATTCAGATTAACTGAATCACAGCCTGCCTGACCAATTTTCATCACTTTAGTTTTCTCTCTGTTTATAACCAAACCTACTCTACTACCAGTCTCATCAACAGCTTGAATGAAAGAGTTCATCTCATCAACATCATTTGCCAAAAGGGCTAAATCATCAGCATAATCTAAATCAGAAATTTTCTTATCTCCAGCTAATTTAAGGCCAAAATCTTTCCCTTGAAGTGAATTTCGCATAACATAATCAATAACCAAGCTAAAGAGAAAAGGAGACAAGATGCACCCTTGTCGAACACCAGAAGTAATGCTAAACCAATTGCTACAAGCCTTACCAACTCTCACACACGACTCAGTGTTATTATAGAGAGCTTTCATTATGTTAACTAACTTGTCTGGTATACCATATGATCTCACAATCAACCACAAATTATGACGATCAACAGAGTCGAAAGCCTTTTTGAAATCAACAAAGCTAGCAACCAAAGGTTTCTGAAACTCTAAACATTTCTCAAGAATCTGCCTAAGTGAAAATATCTGATCCACACATCCCCTACCACTTCTGAATCCACATTGCTCATCATGCAATTGACTGTCAACCAGATTCTTAATTCTATTAAGCACAATCATGGAAAGAACTTTTCCTGGAACAGAGAGTAGGCTGATACCCCTATAGTTATCACAAGAACTGCGATCACCTTTTTTGAAAATAGGGATAACAATAGCTCTGGTAAAATCCTTAGGAACCATGCCTTTATCATAAAAGATATTCAGAATTTCAATCATCCAAGTGGTAACCGAAACATTCCCAGCTCTAAGCATTTCCGTAGTAATTTCATCTACCCCTGGGGATTTATGAAGTTTAAGTTTAGAAACAGCCAAAATAACTTCAGATTGTGTTATAGGGCCAACATTAAAGCCACCAATGCATCTATCATCATTGCAAACAATGGGAGTAGAACTAACTACATTGTTTAGAACATCACTGAAATGCTCAGCCCACCTAGCCATGACAGAATCCTCCCCTTCTATAACCTTACCTTGTTTATCCTTCAATCCTTGTATGCCTGTCCGTTTTCTACCACACAAAACATTAACTATCTGGTACAGCTCTCTGCTGTTGTGCTGTCCAACTGCTTCCTCGGCTTTGTCAGCCAAACCATCAAGCCAAAGATTCTTATCAGCAGCTAACTGATCCTTTACAAGTTTATTAAGGTCTCTGTAATGCTTTCTATTAGGACTAGTAGGGTATTGATTAAGGGCCTTCCTGCAGTTCTTTCTTTCCGAAATAAGCTCAAGTGCCTTATCACTCAGATAATTTTGCCTCTTCTGCTCCTTTTTTCCTAAAAGAGTACTGTTAGTGTCCAAAAAAGCCTGTTTAAAATGATCCCATTCTTCCTCAACTTCAGTAGTAAGCAAACCATGACTGTCATAATGACTAAGTAACCTATCATGGTAAGCTTTGGCTATAACTGAATCTTTCAGAGCTTCAGTATTAAAAGTAAATTTTTTAACCCTAGCACAACACTTTTTAAGTTTAAGTTGCAACTTTTAACAAGGTAATGGTCAGATCCAATTTCAGCTCCCCTATATGCCCTGGTATTCCTAACAGAACTAGCCCATTTGCTGTTTATTAATATGTAATCAATCATATTCTTATGCAGCCCATCAGGTGAAACCCATGTGTACTTATGTATGTCGCGGTGTTTGTAATAAGTGTTAGTTATTCTGAATCTATTGAGTTTATTTACCTGTAGGAGACGTTGCCCATAACAGAATTAAATTACTCTTCAAGTAGCTGGCTGCCACAGAGGTCTTAAGAAGAGCCTCTCAGTATAACTGTCTATAAAGAAGATCTGTAAAGTAGCAGAGACAACATTTTAAGAAAGAAACATCCATGTCATCTCCAGGGCTCGAACCTAGGTCCTTTTGATCTGTAGTCGAACACGCTAACCATTCGGAACAAGGACAGTGCACGTGTGTAAAGTCATCCGTTGAGGTTCCATGCTTCTTGTTCTTCTAAAACAAGATTATTTAAATTACCCCGAAAAAGAACCCTGTTATTTCTTAAATAGAATGTGCGAAAAAGAAAAAAAAAAGGATATCAAAATAAGCGAGGGTTTGCGAATTCGAGTAAGTGAGGAATGATTCGATCAACGTCGGCTTGGACAGGTTTCGGTTGGTGATTTCGCTGATTTTTTTTCTTGCAGGCGACGAAACAGAACTGTACGAGGAGGATCTTTATGGAGAGGTGGCGGGAAACTGTGTGATGGCGGAGGATGAGGATCGCGCTCTTCTTAAAGAACATGGTGCTTCTTGTTGCGCTGAAGACTTTGCTGACCTTATGCGGAACCCATTTCCCTTCTCGATCATTTCTCCTTCTAATTTCTCCTTTGGGTTGGGTTGTTTTACCTCTGAGCGGCACTTTTTTGCACACCATGGCCTAAATGGCCAGGTCATAAGGACCCCCAAGGCTCAGAGAAGGTTGGGGGAGGGGACCCACTGGAACAGCTGTTGGGAAACAGATGGTTGCCTCCCGTTAAGGCCATCCAGCGTGTTCTTTAACGTGCACAGGGTATGGCTGTCCCGCACACGGGGCCACGGCTTAACGTCCCATCCGACGGACGGCGGCCTTTCCAAGCCCATCGGTGTCCCCTACTGACCGTGGGCAGGGCGGGGAATTTTGCGGAGATAAATCTCAACGCTGCCTAATTTCTCCTCTTCCGTAGGTTGGGTTGTGGGTTGTTTTACCTCTGAGCGGCACTTTTTTGCACATCATGGCTAAATGGACAGGTCACAAAGTTCCCGAAGGCTCAGAGAAGGTTGGGGGAGGGGACCCACTGAAACATCTGTTGGGAGACAGATGGTAGCCTCCCGTCAAGGCTATCCAGCATGCTCTTTAATGCAGAACAGGTTACGCTCTCCCGCACAAAGGGCCACGGCTTAACGTCCCATCCGACGGACGGCGGCCTTTTCAAGCCCATCGGTGTCTTCTACTCACCGTGGGCAGGGCGGTGAGTTTTGAGGAGAAGATCTGTAAAGTAGCAGAGACCACATTATAAGAAAGAAACATCCTCAAAAGAATCTCAACGCTGACCCAGCTGCGATTGGAACTTGGGAATTGCAGATTACAATCCCGGCACACTACAGACAGAGAGGACTCCCGTCCTAGGGTTATAGTGGAGTGTTAGTTCACACTTTCAGTTTCTGTGTCTTCCAGGCAGTGCTAGAAATGGAGACAATATTTTGGACTGGCCTCCTGATATTAAAATAATACGCGATACTTTAGAAGTAAGATTGGATACACCACAGCGAAATCATCCAAGACTTATTTAAGACCCGAACCCTGGTTCCTTTCAAACACAATTATAATATCCATGACATCTATAAGATATCTAAGATGACAATAGGATAACCATTAGCTATATATGATATCTTTTGGACATATTCAGAATATTGTGGTTATGTGGGTTGTTACATAGCCAGCACTCTAACAACTCGGGTATACTGTAAAAATGCACGGGAGATGCGTCCCCGTTCAGTTTTTTTTTTTTTTCTTTATAGGTATACACCAGTTCGAGTCAACAATTTGAGATTAATTTAAAATATTTAAGATCGTCTGTGGGCAACTGAAAATTCTTCCTGTAAAATTATTAACTTAAAAATGGTCGGTCTTAATTTAGCAGAGGAATAGCATCAGTAACAGACCAAGCGAGACCGAAAATGGGCAGCCGTTTTTTTTTTTCGATTTGGCTGATGGGACAGTGTTCAATGTTCAATGTAGAAGCCAATGTTAGATTTATGTCTCAATGTGAAATCATCGATTTTTATAACATGTTTAGAAGTAAACAATTTTTTACTGAGGGACAATCACAACATAAATTGCAGAACAAACGACCATGCCATATTCGGGACTCGGACCCAAACCTCGGCAAGGGGTACGCCAGCGACATACACATTTCCAGCGGGTACGTGAAGCATAAAAGGTTGAGAACCACTGATATATATGTTTTATATTATTCCCATTGTTATACTTTAACTATAGTTTTATCTATCTATACAAGGGGTACGCCAGTTACATACACATTTCCAGGGGGTAAGTGAAGCATAAAAAGTTGAGAACCACATATATATATATTTTATTTTATTCCCATTGTTATACTTTAACTATAGTTTTATCTATCTATACAAGGGGTACGCCAGTTCGATACACATTTCCAGAGGGTACGTGAAGCATAAAAGTTTGAGAACCACATATACATATATGTTTTATTTTATTCCCATTGTTACACTATAATTATAGTTTTATCTATCTCTACAAGGGGTACGCCAGTTTCATACACATTTCCAGGGGGTGCGTGAAGCATAGAAGGTTGAGAACCACATCTATATATATATATGTTTTATTTTATTCCCATTGTTATATTATAACTATACTTTTATCTATCTATACAAGGGGTACACCAGTTACATACACATTTTCAGGGGGTACGTGAACCATGTTGAGAATTACTGATATATAAGTTTTATTTCCATTGTTATACTATAAGTACACTTTTACCTATCTCTACAAGGGGTACGCCAGTTACATACACATTTCCAAGGGGTACGAGAAGCATAAAAGTTTGAGAACCACTGATATATATGTTTAATTTTATTCCCATTGTTATAATATAACTATAGTTTTTTCTATCTATACAAGGGGTACACCAGTTACATACACATTTCCAGAGAGTACGTGAAGCATAAAAGGTTGAGAACCACTGATATATATGTTTTATTTTATTCCCATTGTTATACTATAACTATAGTTTTATCTTTCTATACAAGGGGTACACCAGTTACATACACATTTAAAGGGGGTATCCGAAGCATAAAAGGTTGAGAACCACATATATATATGTTTTATTTTATTCCCATTGTTATACTCTAACTATAGTTTTATCTATCTATACAAGGGGTACGCCAGTTACATACACATTTCCAGGGGGTGTACGTGAAGCATAAAAGGTTGAGAACCACTGATATATATGTTTAATTTTATTCCCATTGTTATAATATAACTATAGTTTTTTCTATCTATACAAGGGGTACACCAGTTACATACACATTTCCAGAGAGTACGTGAAGCATAAAAGGTTGAGAACCACTGATATATATGTTTTATTTTATTCCCATTGTTATACTATAACTATAGTTTTATCTTTCTATACAAGGGGTACACCAGTTACATACACATTTAAAGGGGGTATCCGAAGCATAAAAGGTTGAGAACCACATATATATATGTTTTATTTTATTCCCATTGTTATACTCTAACTATAGTTTTATCTATCTATACAAGGGGTACGCCAGTTACATACACATTTCCAGGGGGTGTACGTGAAGCATAAAAGGTTGAGAACCACTGATATATATGTTTTATTTTATTCCCATTGTTATACTATAACTATGGTTTTATCTATCTATACAAGGGGTACGCCAGTTACATACACATTTCCAGGGGGTATGTGAAGCATAAAAGGTTGAGAACCACTGATATATATGTTTTATTTTATTCCCATTCTTATACTATAACTATAGTTTTATCTATCTCTACAAGGGGTACGCCAGTTACATACACATTTCCAGGGGGTAGGTGAAGCATAAAAGGTTGAGAACCACATATATATATATATGTTTTATTTTATTCCCATTGTTATACTATAACTATGGTTTTATCTATCTATACAAGGGGTACGCCAGTTACATACACATTTCCAGGGGGTATGTGAAGCATAAAAGGTTGAGAACCACTGATATATATGTTTTATTTTATTCCCATTCTTATACTATAACTATAGTTTTATCTATCTATACAAGGGGTACGCCAGTTACATACACATTTCCAGGGGGTAGGTGAAGCATAAAAGGTTGAGAACCACATATATATATATATGTTTTATTTTATTCCCATTGTTATACTATAACTATGGTTTTATCTATCTATACAAGGGGTACGCCAGTTACATATACATTTCCAGGGGGTAGGTGAAGCATAAAAGGTTGGGAACCCTGATATATATGTTTTATTTTATTCCCATTGTTATACTATAACTATAGTTTTATCTATCTATACAAGGAGTACGCAGTTACATACATATTTCTAGGGGGTACGTGAAGCATAAAAGTTTGAGAACCAGTGGGCCAAATAATCAGGTGAAACTCCGAGTTAAATAAAATAAATACCCCCTCAAGTAGCTTCTTGCCACAGAGGTCTGAACAGGAGCCTGTCAGTTTATATGCTATAGTAGAATGTCTGAGAGGATGGCAGGACCTCAGCAGGAAAACGACACGCACATCCATGCCTTATCCGGTGCTCGAACCCAGGTCCCGTAGATCAGTAGCCAAGCGCGCTAACCACTCGGCCACGAGACGGCTGGCTCAGAGTTAGGTTGGGGAAATTCTTTAAGTTGCACGGGGCATGGCTCTGTTGCATATGGATCCACGACTTAATGTCCCATCCGGTGGATGACCGACTTTCCAAAACCATCTGTCTTCTTCTTTGAGGTTCCTTATATATATATATGTTATCGCTAAAGCTCGAAAGCCGTTAATGTGCACATTACCTAGCTAATCTGCAGATTAACTGATTTGCTCCGTTAACGTGCGGAATCAAGAGTTTTCCGCATTTTACCTAGGTAATGTGCACATTAACGGCTTCCGTATCGTTAAAGTTCAAAAGTTTGTTTCTCTCATAGTGGTGAATCTCTTGAATATGAATCTTCGTGTCACGTGATTCACTCGTCCGCATTATAAAAAACGCCCCTGATGAGCGGAGGCCAAGTGAGAACGAATCGGTAAAGTGATTCATTCTTGATAACGAATCACTAAAATGATTCGTTCTCACTTGGCCTGCTCATTTTGGGGCCGTTTTTTATAATTCGTACGACTGATTCATGTTGACAGAGGGATGACCCTGGTTTCAACTCTACTCTCGGACACTAGATAAATAACATTATGTAAATTTAAGCGTACAGAAACGTTCCTGTTGTTCCAGCAAAGATCTTATTTTCACTTTAACGAGTGCCTAGTAGGTAATCTGCAGATTACCTAGGTAATTTGAGAAATGAAACAATTTTCCGCACGTTAACGGATCACCCTAGTTAATCTGCACAATACCTAGATAATCTGTAGAATAACTGATTTCTGCACTTTAGCGGTAACATATAGACAAAATAAACTAGTGTATCACTCAAATAACATTTTTTTTAGTTTTGTGCTAAAATATAAAAGGTTTTTGTTTTTTGCCAGCAGAATCTCATATTGCTTCTGAGTAAGGAAAAGGCGAGCCTTTTAAACTCGGGGGCTTTATGTAGGTGCCAGGCTCTTCTGAGCGCGGTCCTCGTTATTACGAACCACACAACGAAAAAGCAGAAAGGTGAAATGGAAACAGAGACGTCGCTATTAATAGCTCTCGGTCATTAACCATAATTAATTCCTTATTCGATTAATATTTTGAAATGTAGATTTTATTTTGATAATTAATAAACTCCATTGACTCAATGTGACTTGTGGAAAGGAAGTGACAATTTCTAAAAACTGCGCTGAGAATGGAACCTGTGAAGTGTCAACGTTGATTAGTTAAGAAAATCGTTTTTAGAATGTAAATATCAGAAAATTACAAAAGAGCGAATGGCTTCATCTCAGCAATATCCTGGCCAATGATGTGAAGGGGAGCCAAAGCCATCCCTGATGCCTCGGAGCAGAGCTCTCTTCTCCCAAGTGCATTAATGAGTTGCCTGTCCCATCTCATTCCGTTCTCTGGGGGGCGGGAGGGGGGCTCAGTCAGTAGCGCGCCAGGCTCGTAATCTGTAGTTCCCAGGTTCGAGTCCCAACTGGGTCAGCGTTGAGATTTATCTCCGCAAAATTCCCCGCCCTGCCCACGGTCAGTAGGGGACACCGATGGGCTTGGAAAGGCCGCCGTCCGTCGGATGGGACGTTAAGCCGTGGTCCCGTGTGCGGGAGAGACATACCATGTGCACGTTAAAGAACACGCTGGATGGCCTTGACGGGAGGCTACCATCTGTTTCCTAACAGCTGTTCCAGTGGGTCCCCTCCCCCAACCTTCTCTGAGCCTTCAGGGTCCATGTGACCTGGCCATTTAGCCCATGGTGTGCAAAAAAGTGCCGCTCGGAGGTAAAACAACCCAACCCAAATCCGTTCTTTGGTCGAAGAAACGCGCTTCGCATGTCACACGCAGATATCACGTGACGTCCCTGAGCGCGGTCCAGACGCGCCTGCCGCGCTCGCTCTTTCTCGTCTGCCACGATATCAAGGTCGTGGCGGTCAGCGGCGAGCAAGGCGCCGTGGCTTAGTTGGTTAAAGCGCCTGTCTAGTAAACAGGAGATCATGGGTTCGAATCCCATCGGTGCCTTGAGTTGTTTTTTGCAATTCCATGTTCTCTCTTTACAACGAGGAAAAAGTCCATCTCCTCCGTGAGCATGGGAAATTTTTTTATCCTCTTTTGAAAACGAAAAAACACCTAGAATTAGTTCAATTTTAAATGCATGTTCCGCGGAATAATTAAGTAATTGAAAAACGCACATAATCCAAACAATGATAATTTTCTATCTGAAGTTCTGCATTTTTATTATTCGCTGAGGAATCGCGTTCTTCAGAAATTTCTATGTCGACGATTCAGAGGTTCTCGTCAAACTATTGCTGGATTTTTTTTTTCAATTCATAAATAACAAGAAAAATCATACTCTAATTAAATAATTATCGCTAAAACACGTTTTAAGCTATGATTGTGCACCGATGCATTTACTGTTACTACTAGTGATAGATTTGTAATCCAAGAGAGGCCAGAGTACTAAAAACTTCCCTTTTGTTTCTTAATATAATCATGATATCTCTGAGAACTAACCTCATTTTCATGTAAACATAAAAATAACAATAATTCATCATAAGTGAAATCTGATTTAAAATATATAAACAGTTTTATTAAATCTACTAAATTATGCATCTAGGGCAATTAAAAAAATTTTTCTGAAAAAAGTAATTAAAATTGCACTTCACAATAGTCCTAATTACTATTTTTTTTTAACATGGGCATTTTTTTATGAAGAACAGGTAACTTTACGAAAAATTATTTCTAATATCGTACTTGGCTGTTATATTTTCAAATTATTGCTAGTGGATTATCGCCTTTTATTTAAATAAAATTTAATAAAGTGACAGCTAATTAAAAATGCGCCTTTAAACTAAATAAAAATGCTCTCAAATCAGAATATTCTTTTTTCGTTAACTCGTTTTTCGTCATCTGTCACGCCGGTCCCTTTGATTGTCTGTACAGTCTCTCCAAAAAATATCCGAACACTATGGTTGATTGCAGAATTCAGAAAAAATATCTGGACCGTGTACAGCAACTGTACACGCTTTAGTGATCTCCATCCTTCGTGCCACGTGACACGAAGGTTGCCAGATCACTAATTTCTAAAAAAATCGGTGCCAGATATTTTTTCTGAATTCTGTAATCAACCATAGTGTTCGGATACTTCTTTGAGAGACTGTACAGCGGCGTACCCAGAAACTTTTAGGCGGGGGGGGGGATTGACGTATTTGAGTCTGATTTTCTGGGACTTGGAATATATATTACTCAAGCCCTCAGGAGGGGGGTTATAACCTACCTTTTTTTGTGTATTCCACTGTATGGGTAGCATTAAAAAATGTATAGTATGGCCGAGTGGTTAGCGCGCTTGGCTACTGATCTACGGGACCTGGGTTCGAGCCCCGGGTAAGGCATGGCTGTTTGTGTCGTTTTTCTGCTGAGGTCCTGCCATCCTCTCAGATCTTCTACTGTGGCATATAAACTGACAGATTCCTGTCAGACCTCTGTGGCAAGCAGCTGCTTGAGGGGGTATTTATTTTATTTATTTATGTATTGTTAACTATGCATTTATTACAGATATAAATTTAATACAAATACACGAAACTTAAAATTGAAAATTTTTAAAAAGGTTCTTCCTTTTTTAATTTGATCGTGAATAATCGAGGCATTACTTCATAGAAATGGGACTGAAATAGTACTTTAGAAGAAATTTAATTGTTAAGCAATACAAACTGTCAAAAAACATATAAATCGATTGAGTCAATTACAAAATAAGATAAAAGAGATAAGATAAATGAATTTTAAAAAGAGTCAACGGGGCTTCCTCACTGCTGGGTTTTTGGAGTCGTGGATCTGCCTTTAATCCGGTACTAATCAAAAGAAATCTCTTCTGACAAAAAAAAAAAGCTTAATGGTGTAATACTACAATAATCCATACATGTGAGGTGAATAATAAGTAATTCTGAATACCAAGAATTCTTTTGTATTCAGAAATCTCATTTGAAGTGAAGCTCATTTAAACAAGCTTTAACTGGAACCTATAGTGTTGGTTATCCTTGTAGGGTACAGTCGCACAAAAAAAGTATCCGAACACTATGGTTGATTATAGAATTCAGGAAAAATATCTGGCAACGTTTTTTTAGAAATTAGTGATCTGGCAACCTTCGTGTCACGTGATTACAGAATTCAGGAAAAATATCTGGAGCGTGTACAGCAACTGTACACGCTCCAGTTACCGAGCGTGTGCAGTAACTGCACACGCTCCAGTTTGCTGTGAACGGTAACTGCACACGCTCAATAATTCCGTGAATGAGCCCACACGATCTAGTATCAAAATAATATGACCACCTTCAGTCGCTCAAAAAAATATCCGAACACTATGGTTCATTACAGAATTCAACAAAAATATCTGGCAACGATTTTTTTAGAAATTAGTGATCTGGCAACCTTCGTGTCACTCCCAATAAGAGTAAAAGTATATTCAGTCAGATGTTCGCGTAAGCCGCCATCCCCCCCCACCCCAGGAAATGCAAATGCGAGGTCCTGTAGCAGACGTGGAAGAGCTAAAAGAATTGGATCCGACCTGTCGCCTTGGGGTGTAAGCTTGTGACCTAATGCAGAATGGGGCCGCGAACCAGGGAGCATTAGGTTACAAGCTTAGCACCCCAAGGCGACAGGTATTAATTATGCTTGTTCTAGCTACTTACTGAAGTAATATCTTCCTATGATTGAGTTTAGAAAGACCGCATGAGTCGGCTGGATTGGATTGTTTTCCAAACAATCCAATCCAGGCGACACTTTTTTGCACACCATGGGCTAAATGGCCAGGCCAGTGGACCCCGAAGGCTCAGAAGGTTGGGGGAGGGGACCCACTGGAACAGCAGATGGTAGCCTCTCGTCAAGGCCATCCAGCGTGTTCTTAACGTGCACAGGGTATGGCTCTCCCGCACACGGGGCCACGGCTTAACATCAGACGGCGGCCTTTCCAAGCCCGTCGGTGTCCCCTACTGACCGTGGGCAGGGCGGGGAAATTTTGCAGAGATAAATCTCAACGCTGACCCAGCTGGGAATCGAACCTGAGAACTACAGATTACGAGCCTGGCTCTCCCGCACACGGCGCCACGGCTTAACATCAGACGGCGGCCTTTCCAAGCCCATCGGTGTCCCCTACTGACCGTGGGCAGGGCGGGGAAATTTTGCGGAGATAAATCTCAACGCTGATCCAGCTGGGACTCGAACCTGAGAACTACAGATTACGAGCCTGGCTCTCCCGCACACGGGGCCACGGCTTAACGTCCCATCCAACGGACGGCGGCCTTTCCAAGCCCATCGGTGTCCCCTACTGACCGTGGGCAGGGCGGGGAAATTTTGCGGAGATAAATCTCAACGCTGACCCAGCTGGGACTCGAACCTGAGAACTACAGATTACGAGCCTGGCGCGCTACCGACTGAGCTACCCCCGCCCCCATATGAGTCGACTGAGACATTATCTCATGTACAGGAAAGCTTCATTAGGTGTGCATGCTAAGAACACACTGAATGATCTTGATCCGTGGAGGTTTCATCTATCTCCTCCTAACAGCTGCTCGTTTTTCCAGATTTCATCTACTTTATTCAGATTTATCCAGATGCAGATTGCAATCTATTACATAGCATAAGAAATATATAGAATAAACAGGAATATAAATGAAAATAAATAAATACCCCCTCAAGCAGCTGCTTGCCACAGAGGTCTGACAGGAGCCTGTCAGTTTATATGCCACAGTAGAAGATCTGAGAGGATGGCAGGACCTCAGCAGAAAAACGACACAAACAGCCATGCCTTACCCGGGGCTCGAACCCAGGTCTTGTTGATCAGTAGCCAAGCGCGCTAACCACTCGGCCACGGGACGGCAATAGGAATATAAAGAAGAAATACAAAACGTACAAACGAAACATGCTCTCGAGTTATACTCGTTTGGGGATTTAAAAGAAATATTTTCGTGATGTCTACTGACTTTTTACAAAATTAAGAATAATCAGTAAAGCACCCCACAGTACAAATAATTCCTAATATAATAATAATAAATATGGGGGCCATTGAAAAAAATTGAAGTACATTAAACTCATCTACAATCCCTGTCTAAGTCTGCCATTAAAATCGTTTAAAAATTATTTCCATTTTCAAACCATTTAGTAGAGCGTTGAAAATTTTAAATGTGATATATACGTATACGCAGTTTTATTGCGTATATGTTTTTCAGTAAAAATTTCGTAAAAATGCATCTCTTTGAAGTCTCTATTAATAATCTATTCTGTGATGATCTCGTATTATACACAGAAGCCCTAATTCTCTTTGCAAGTTTATTAAAAATTGAAACACTTATAATTTTTTTTATCTCCAAAAAACTTAGCTCCTTCAAACAATTTTCAGTGCTGTCTGGTTTCTTTAAATACACCGAATCGCATACTTTACCTAATTTCCAACAGTTTAATATATTTACTATAAGAAGACAATATCCCATACGTTAGATAAGACTTTATCCAAGCATTATATATTAATTTTAATAAGTTGGGTTGGGTTGTTTCACCTCTGAGCGGCACTTTTTTGCACACCATGGGCTAAATGGCCAGGTCACATGGACCCCGAAGGTTCAGAGAAGGTTGGAGGAGCGAACCCACAGGAACAGCTGTTGGGAGACAGATGGTAGTCTCCCGTCAAGGCCATCTAACGTGTTCTTTAACGTTGGATTGTTTTACCTGTGAGCGGCACTTTTTTGCACACCATGGGCTGAATGGCCAGGTCACATGGACCCGGAAGGCTTAGAGAATTTTGGGGGAGGGAACCCACTGGAACAGCTGCTGGGAGACAGATGGTAGTCTCCCGTCAAGGCCATCCAGCGTGTTCTTTAGCGTGCACAGGATATGGCTCTCCCGCACACGGGGCCACGGCTTAACGTCCCATCCGACGGACGGTGGCCTTTCCAAGCCCATCGGTGTCCCATACTGACCGTGGGCAGGGTGGGGTATTTTTGCGGAGATAAATCTCAACGCTGACCCAGCTGGGACTCAATTTTAATAGAGACAAATCCACAAAATGTTCTGTGGCTCGCCTTCCTCTACTCCAGTCCTTTAGGTCTTTGAAGGCCGATTGTCCCGACCATTAATCCCACTGTGTAAAAGAAATATCATTCAGCGAAATGTCCCACTGTCTCTCGTCAATGGCAAGTGATCATTCTACGATTAAGAACTGACGCCATACTTTTAAATAAATCAAAATTCTATTTAAATATAAGTGATACTCCAAAATGTTCAAAATGTAATTTAATTGAAAACTCCACTCACATCCTTTTAAACTGTGATAAATTTAAGTCTCAAAGAAATTTTTTTTTTTTAAATCTAGAAAGTATTGGAATAATGGATTATACCATCGACTTAATATTGAATTTTCCTGTTTTTTCTATTAAACTTAAAATTTTTCATTTCATGCTTGACTTCCTCCAAGAAACAAATATTTGGAACAAATTATAAATAGAAATTTAAATATAAATTAAATAAATAAAAAAAAAGAAAAAAGAAAGGAAAGAAAAGATGACAAAAAAAATAAAAATATATATATATCTATATAGAAAAAAAAAATACATATCCAAAAAAAAAAAAATAAAAAAAATAAAAAAAAAGAGTATTTTTTTAAAAAGGGGGTTTCTAAAATAAATTGAAATCTAAAAAAAATAAGATAAATATATATGTCCACAAAATCCTGAATGGGAAAGCCTGAGGAAGGACCTCCCAATTCCTGTGACGTTTTTCAATTCAATTCAATGGAAGTGAAGGCTTTTTCAAATGAAGAGTTTATTTCAAAAAATATTTTAATAATTTTATCGTTTCCAATAGACAGAACTAGGAGAGAATATAAGATGGAATTTTCTTCAAAGTTCCACCAAAAAGCATCCATTAGAATGTCACAATCTGGTTAGAGTGGAAAACTGAAAACTTCAGATAGCGAGTCTTGCACACTATCGGCTGAGCAATCCCCGTCCCATATTTGATTAATATGCATTAAAATTAAATTATTTGAGGATATGGCCGAGTGGTTAGCACGCTTGGCTATTGATCTAAGGGACCTGGGTTTGAGCCCCAGGTAAGGAATGGATGTTCATGTTTTTCTGCTGAGGTCCTGCCATCCTCTCAGACCTTCTACTATGGCATATAAACTGACAGGCTCCTGTCAGACCTCTGTGGCAAGCAGCTGCTTTGGCGGGGGTTAAAAGATATGATATGGGACAAATGATTAGGTATTTTGTTTCTTCTTTGGGATATCCTTGATCTTTGCCTTTGGAACAACTTGAAAGAAGTCACGTGATTTTATTCCAAAGCGTCGGCAGATATGAAATACTCATGCCTTCACTTTCGTAATTATACCAGATTGAAACAGATGAAGAAAATTCTAGACTGGAATAGTAGGTAGCTAGAACTAATTTCCTAAAGGAGGAGTAGGAACCAGTAATAGAGTGCTCATTTAAAGGAATCATTTCTTACAAATCCCACCCATAGATAAACCTGGTCCCCTGATCACAGTTATTCCTCCTTACCTGTTAAAGGTCACAGGTAGGCCTAACACATATCGACTAAATCAGCAGTCTTATTCCCCAACACTGAGAGAGTGAAACGAATGCATGAAAAGCAAAATATGGGCACATTGAGTGATCTTTTCCTTTTCCTTCCTCTTAAGCAAAGACTTAGCTGTGCATCCACTAAAGGATTACTTTCTAACATTTCCTTATGCACAGAGAGAGAAACAACATACTAAGGGCGAAACATGTGCACCTTCAAAAATAGCGGGATCGAATTGATCGGAAATTACGTGGATTAAATAATTCCAAGTTCAGAATTCCTCATGGCGAAGAAATTTAAATGGTTCGCCATTCTCTCTCTTAGTCCAGAGTGTTATTTCCTATTAGCTGCGTGGGGCGGGGGTGGCTCAGTCGGTAGCGCGCCAGGCTCGTAATCTGTAGTTCCCAGGTTCAAGTCCCAGCTGGGTCAGCGTTGAGATTTATCTCCGCAAAATTCTTCGCCCTGCCCACGGTCAGTAGGGGACACCGATGGGCTTGGAAAGGCCGCCGTCCGTCGGATGGGACGGTAAGCCGTGGCCCCGTGTGCGGGAGAGCCATACCCTGTGCACGTTAAAGAACACGCTGGATGGCCTTAACGGGAGGTTACCATCTGTCTCCCAACAGCTGTTCCAGTGGGTCCCCTCCCCCAACCTTCTCTGAGCCTTCGGGGTCCATGTGACCTGGTCATTTAGCCCATGGTGTGCAAAAAAGTGCCGCTCAGAGGTAAAACAATCCAATCCAATCCTATTAGCTGCTCTGTGTAACTAGTGAGTCATATTGTATTCAAACAGATAACATGCTATCAACAGTGAGGAAATAGTCCAAGTAAGAGTAGATTCATCCGCCGTCCCGTTTCGTCTCCATGGCGTCGGGAGCTCAAGAGATGCTCTTTCATAAATCAGTGGGCACCAGCTCCTCTCATTGCTTGGCGCTTTATTTAGAAAGAAGGAGGGCAGAAGTAACTGTCAGTGTTGCGAGAAAAGGGGGAGAGGAAAGGGGGGTCAATGCCCTACCCCATAACAAGACCTTAGATAATGAAGACGGCGATTTTTCTTTCTCTGCGTCAACAGTTAATGGATTCTGAGCACGGCTCTTTCTTCTTCATTGCTTGGCTGCAGAAATGGCACAGGTAGATAAAGATTTATTTGACGTTTAAGAGACAACTTACTGCTAATAATTAATAGCCGTCTTGATAAGTGTGGATGGCTCAGCAAAGTTCAAAGCCTCAAAAACTTGGAACTTTGCGAGTTTTGTAAATATAGGGTTGGGTTGTTTTACCTCTGAGCGGCACTTTTTTGCACACCATGGGCTAAATGGCCAGGTCACATGGACCCCGAAGGGTCAGAGAAGGTTGGGGGAAGGGACCCACTGGAACAGCTGTTGGGAGACAGATGGTAGCCTCCTGTCAAGGCCATCCAGCGTGTTCTTTAACGTGCACAGGGTATGGCTCTCTCCCGCACACGGGGCCACGGCTTAATGTCCCATCCGACGGACGGCGGCCTTTCCAAGCCCATCGGTGTCCCTTACTGACCGTGGGCAGGGCGGGGAAATTTTGCGGAGATAAATCTCAACGCTGACCCAGCTGGGACTCGAACCTGGGAACTACAGATTACGAGCCTGGCGCGCTACCGACTGAGCCACCCCCGCCCCTGTAAATATAGAGTAAGATCCGAATCGCAATAGCAAATCAACATTTCAAGTCACGATCTCGATTTTAGGCATCTTTTTACAGTTTGGTATAATTCTGTTGCATCCTTTTTTTTATGAACATTTATTTCGAAACTTTTGCATTTTATGTTTTAAATGTAGAATAGTTTCTAAACAAGACTTAACTAATTATCGTTTCCATAATGTCTAGAGCCATCCCATGGCCGGGTGGTTAGCGCGCTTGGCTACTGATCTAAGGTACCTGGGTTCGAGCCCCGGGTAAGGCATGGCTGTTTGTGTCGTTTTTCTGCTGAGGTCCTGCCATCCTCTCAGACCTTCTACTATGGCATATAAACTGACAGGTTCCTGTCAGACCTCTGTGGCAAGCAGCTGCTTGAGGGGGTATTATTTTTTTAATGTCTAGAATCCAGGGTCGCATTTCCATAAGGCACGTTAAACACTTGTCTACGAAAACCACATTAATTAGGATGCCCAAGTTCTAGTTTCACAATTTTCTATTCAAGTAAAAAAGCGTCCTTTTCAACCTTTAGGAGATTGAAAAATGCTTGGGAAGATTAACCGTTGAGGACACGGGCGTCGGCCATTTATTAATGAGCAAGTGTTCCGAACACAGCAGTCATGTATACATCACATCAAAATACAACTAAAGATGACCGAAAACAAAATGAAAAAATGGGAAACTCATTATTATAAAAATACACGAAATAAAAATGTAATGCAAGTATAAAAAATAGATGAAATGCTTCGAAAAAATAAAGCGTAAAAATTCAAGATTTTTTTTTTACAAAACACAACATTTTTGGTATTCTTGCATTATTAAGTATAAATAATTTTTCCAAGTATAAGTTAATTTTTCCAGGGGGGGGCGGCAAGCACTCCTCTCCTCCTCCCTCTCCTTCCGTCATCCATGTTTCAAGAACAGTTAAATGGCTTCTCTTTTCCAAAGAAGAAAAGGAAATTATTTTTTTCAGCTCGTTTCCAAACGAACTGTTGGGGCGGGGGTGGCTCAGTCGGTAGCGCGCCAGGCTCGTAATCTGTAGTTCCCAGGTTCGAGTCCCAGCTGGGTCAGCGTTGAGATTTATCTCCGCAAAAATTCCCCGCCCTGCCCACGGTCAGTAGGGGACACCGATGGGCTTGGAAAGTCCGCCGTCCGTCGGATGGGACGTTACGCCGTGGTCCCGTGTGTGGGAGAGCCATACCCTTTGCACGTTAAAGAACACGCTGGATGGCCTTGACGGGAGGCTACCATCTGTCTCCCAACAGCTGTTCCAGTGGGTCCCCTTCCCCCAACCTTCTCTGAGCCTTCGGGGTCCATGTGACCTGGCCATTTAGCCCATGGTGTGCAAAAAAAGTGCCGCTCAGAGGTAAAACAACCCAACCTTATCCGAGGCTCGAACCCTATGTGCCTTGATCAGTAACCAAACATGCCGCTAAAATTTCGCAAACTTCTCTCCGCTTCACCAAAGTTTTTTTAGTTGGAGTCAAAGAAAAGGAATGCCAATTGGAATGTACTACACGAAAATCTGTTGTCCTACTACATCTACCTTCCAATCAGATCACGACCCGGCCTGTCTTACTTCTGTACCTCCACCATTTAGGAAATGCCCACTTCCATTTCATGCCTTTCTGAGTTATCCGAACTCTCTTTAAATGGTACTTCACTAAAGCAACTCGAGGGATTTTCACCTCTGTGAGTGACAGACAACGGTCTGCTATCGCTTCATGGCTCTCCTCTGCAGTGACCGTGAAGGGCCTCGCCGCTGCAAGAAGTGATAATTTACAATTCTGGCAGGTTTCTGACTCATTAATAACTTTGTTTCCGGGCATCTGGCAGCGTCTGCTGAATTCCAGTAGCGCCATATTTTAGCCGTAATGCGGGCGGAAATGCGTTGTCCTTAAGGGGATCTTCACTTCGTCGCACTCTTTTAACACTTAAGTTGGGGACCATTATGTTTCCCTTTGATTTCTGAACACCTCGGAGCTCAAATTATGAGACAATTGGTGTACATAAAGGGCTGGGAGAAGTTCTTCATCTGGACGAGATGGGACACAATATTGTTTACATTTGTAATAAAAAATATATATATAAATACCCCCTCAAGCAGCTGCTTTGCCACAGAGGTCTGAGAGGAGCCTGTCAGTTTATATGCCAAAATAGAAGATCTGAGAGGATGGCGGGACCTCAGCAGAAAAACGACACATACATCCATGCCTTACCCGGGGCTCGAACCCAGGTCCCGTAGTTCAGTAGCCAAGCGCGCTAACCACTCGGCCATGGGACGGCTATTACATTTGTACAGTCGCTCAAAAAAGTATCCGAACACTATGGTTGATTATAGAATTCAGAAAAAATATCTGGGAACGATTTTTTTTAGAAATTAGTGATCTAGCAACCTTCGTGTCACGTGACAGTTCTGACGTGACACGTGACACGAAGGTTGTCAGATCACTAATCTCTAAAAAATATCGTTGTCAGATATTTTTTCTGAATTCTGTAATCAACCATAGCGTTCGGATATTTTTTTGAGCGACTGTAGATGGTCATATTATTTTGATACTAGATCATGTGGGCTCACTCACGGAAATATTGAGCGTGTGCAGTTACCGTTCACAGCAAACTGCAGCGTGTGCAGTAACTGCACACGCTCCAGTTTGCTGTGAACGGTAACTGGAGCGTGTACAGTTGCTGTACACGCTCCAGATATTTTTCCTGAATTCTGTAATCACGTGACACGAAGGTTGCCAGATCACTAATTTCTAAAAAAATCGCTGCTAGATATTTTTTCTGAATTCTGTAATCAACCCTAGCGTTCGAATATTTTTTTGAGCGACTGTATCAGTTAAATTCACAGATATATAGGCTTCACAGCGCCAATTACACTCCCCTATTGAAACATGCGAGAATTTCCATATTAAGGCAGCGGGACTGTCATTTCAAAGCTCTATAACTTCTAACAGTGTATTTAATGGAAAAATGTGATGGAAGATAAATTGAAAAAACAAAATCCAATCCATTTAAATTTCTATTTTCAACAATATTCGTTCAGTATTTAAAAAGTTACGGAAACTAGAATATTTAACAACAGCAGGGCCAGATTAGGGATAAGGGCTTCATGCCCCCTTTGAGAATGCTAGTAAGAGTAATGAAGACAAAACATTTTTTAAACTTGTGGATATTCCACACATTTTTGAAGAAAATTTTAAAAGCCTCTATAACGGATAGAGAGAAAATGTTATATTGCAATAAGAAATCCA
This sequence comes from Ryuthela nishihirai, assembly GCA_038380435.1. NCBI lineage: Eukaryota > Metazoa > Arthropoda > Arachnida > Araneae > Heptathelidae > Ryuthela > Ryuthela nishihirai. The sequence goes on from JAWZYU010000010.1 coordinate 74,742,393, forward strand.
GTCGCTCTTACACTGTTTTACTTTTTTTCTCGCTCGATCGGGGCGGGGGGGGCTCAGTCGGTAGCGCGCCAGGCTCGTAATCTGTAGTTCCCAGGTTCGAGTCTCAGCTGGGTCAGCGTTGAGATTTATCTCCGCAAAATACCCGCCCTGCCCACGGTCAGTAGGGGACACCGATGGGCTTGGAAAGGCCGCCGTCCGTCGGATGGGACTCGAGTCCCAGCTGGGTCAGCGTTGAGATATATCTCCGCAAAATTCCCCGCCCTGCCCACGGTCAGTAGGGGACACCGATGGGCTTGGAAAGGCCACCGTCCGTCGGATGGGACGGTAAGCCGTGGCCCCGTGTATGGGAGAGTCATACCCTGTGCACGTTAAAGAACACGCTGGATGGCCTTGACGGGAGGCTACCATCTGTCTCCCAACAGCTGTTCCAGTGGGTCCCCTCCCCCAACCTTCTCTGAGCCTTCGGGGTCCTTGTGACCTGGGCATTTAGCCCATGGTGTGCAAAAAAGTGCCGCTCAGAGGTAAAACAACCCAAAGACCATAAGCTGGAAATTAGCAAATATTTTGGTAGGACAGTGTAAATCGATATTTAAAGACCCTATATGGCTGGTAAGTATAAAAATAATTTATTTTCGATTTTTCTATACTTCTTATATCCAATCCTGCAACTTACTACAATTATGTGCCTTAAGCATTAAGGCACACGAATTGCAATATTTGATATAAAAAAGATAAAAATGAAAAATAAATTCTTATTTTTATGTTTAACAACCATATAGTGTCTAGAATATTAGTAAGTAAAATTAATTTGTTTTACCTATATTCAGAAAGAATGAGGTAATTTTTATTTTCAATAATGAACCCTTGAAGATATTTTCGAGCATTTTTCATATGTGCATATATAACAGACATACACGCAATGACCTCTATATTAGGAACAAACCTATGTTATGTTTAAAGGGAGTTCGATCTTATGTGTTTTAATAGAAAAATATGAGTGAAAAACTCTATTACATCCGAGTTTTTCAACAATATTCTTTCGGATTTAAGTACTTACGGAAACTGCAACCTCTAACAACAAATTTTCTTGTTCTGAAAATATTTAAATTTGAGGAAAATTGAAATAATCACTAAAACAAAATGTTAAAAAGTTTAATATAACGGTTACCATTTTCTTTTTGAATTACTTTAGATTTTTTTTCACTTGTTTTTAGGAAACATTTTACTTCTCCAAAATTTGTGTTATGGAAATTTTTTTTCTCTTAAAAACAGCTCAGTAAAGAAACTCAGTCCAAGTTAGGCGGACTATAGTCTCAGTCTCCAGCTATCTTTATTAATATTATTTTCCATCTTCCATCACAACGGAGTTTGGAAAGGCTTACTCTTACAAGCGACTCGGGTTTTAATAACAAAAATTTCTATTCCTCTGGATTCTTGCACACAACATCGAATCGCATAGATGTCATCTTGTCTTATCATCCATATAGATTTGATCGATTTATCAGAACCTTATTTCTTTTCTTAAAAAAGTTCGGTGTCATTCAAAATTTCAGTATATCAGTACCGCCAGAAAAGTCCTAATGTTTTTCCAGTTTAATTGTTTTCTCCCAAACTATACTATAAAAGGTCAGGGAATTCGTTATCTAAGCAGCTCTCGAAAGGGAATTTTGAACTAGAAGTACGGCAAAGTGCATCGATTCTACGTCTATAACCTCCCCCCCCCCCCTCCGAAAAAAGGGTTACCCGAAGTAGCACTCAGAAAAGCAGACCAAAGGGGAGGAGGATGGGTGTGCGTATTTTTTTTTTTTTTCATTTGCAGTGTTTAGCCCTTTTGGCAAATGATGTTGATGAGATGAACTCTTTATTCGAGCTGTTGATGAAACTAGTAGTAGAGTAGGTTTGATTATAAACAGAGAGAAACTAAAGTGATGAAAATTGGTCAGGCAGGCTGTGATTCAGTCAATCTGAATGGTTGCAGTCTTGAGCAGGTGTTACAGTTTAATTATCTTGGGAGCTATGTAACAGATAATGGTGATGTGCGGCATGAGATTAATAGACGAATAGGGATTGCTGCCGGGACTTTTAAGAATCTATGGAGAGTGTGGAGAAATAGGCGTATACACCTAAAGACTAAAATTAGACTGTATAATAGTTTGGTTCTTTCTAGGGTTAGTTATGGTAGTGAAACTTGGACACTTTGTAAACAAGATAACAGGAAACTAGATGCTTTTGATTCCAGATGCTTACGGAGTATCTTGGGTATTAGGTGGTTCAACTTTGTAAATAATGATGATGTTAGGCAAAGGAGTCGGCAACCTCCTTTAAGCAGCATATTGTGCAGAGAGAGACTCCGTTGGTTTGGCCATGTTGCCCGTATGAATAATTATAGATTGGCGAATAGGGTTATGAACAGTGTGCCTAAAGGCCTCAGAAAGAAGGGGAGACCTAGGATGCGGTGGGCAGACAATGTCAAACAGGACCTTGTTAGAATTGGTGTGCAGTGGCCGGATGCAGCAGATGTAGCTCAGGACAGACTTGCTTGGAGAACTAAATTGCACGTTCTGGTTGGACCTCCGTAGCCCATGGCTGCTTGAGATGATTCATCTGCCGTAGCCCAAACCTTTAACCTATACTCTTAAGTTCCCTCACAAAGTCTTACTCTTAAATTCTCTCACAAATAGGTTAAAATTTTTGAGATGATTTATCTTCCGCAGCCCATGGCTTGCATGATGATGATGAGTGTTTCAACAACTAGTTGGGGGTTTGTTTGTTTGTTTTTCATCTTCGGAACCAACCTTCTTATTGCATCTTACTCCATTTTCACCACTGGATACAATTCTCATTTGTTCAACCTTCTGAGCCCAGTTATAGAAAATATTTGTCTTCTGGTTGCGATATGTCTGACTTTAATGGATTTTCAAAAAACATAATTGTAGAAACTTTTTGACCTCGAACAACTGAAACAACATAATGATCGTCCTAATCCGATATTACCTTATAAGGACCTTGCTAAAATTTTAACCATCTCTATATCTTGAAACTGTTTAGCACCCCCCATTCTCCACAGCCCCTAGTTGTTCTGCTGCCATCTTTTCTCAAAAGCGTTCCTTTACACAACTCCTTTGGACAAATTTTTTTGACAGTGCTTAGAATTGGCTTTAGTTTATTCTTTAGTTTTGTATTGGAGACTTGTTTTCACAAACTTCTCTCAATGAATGAACTTTTCAAAAAATAACATTGAAAATTTCTAGATTACTTTTGGCACAATAAACGACTAATTTATCAGTTACTTTTGGGTAAAGTTTTCAGTTTTCATGCTGAAAAACCTTGAAAATTAATTCGGAAATCAAACTGAGTTCAGATATGAAATCTTGTCACTTCAAAAACGAAACCTTTTGCTACATCCAACTAACTATTCTCAAAGCATGGAAGATTTCTAGTCTCTTTATCAAAGTAGGAATAAAAATCCCAATCTAATGAGCCAGAGTCCCGACTTCGGATCCGCCTACAAACCAAGAAGGCTCCCTCGCACGAAGAATCTTCCTCCGTCCCGAGTGCGTACGGATCCCACATGAAGAGACCGCCACGATGCGCGAGCAAAAGAAGTCAGAAAAAATCTCCACCGCATCCTTTCGGCACGTGCAATGGATGGAGGGCAAGAGAGGACGGATTTGAAAGTCGGGAGGGCGGCAGTCGTCATTATTATGTATCGGACCCGACGGGTGGTTCATATTAAAAGGAGGCATAAATTTCGGAGTTTTTCTTCCAGTTCCTGTTACTCTTAGCCCTTAAAATAAAAGAACATGTCATCTGCATCCGGTGTTCCGATATACTGAGTCCGAGGGGAACAAACCGACTCTTGAAGGGATTATCCATAAAATGCGATAACTTATTGCGCTCTGCTTCGGGTTTTGAGATTTCGCTGTAACGGAACATCAGTGACATTCGTAGGCTCAGGGTTCGAATCATGTAAGAGTATGGGAAGCTCCAGATTTCCTTCTGATGTGGACTGATCCTTCTCAAACGTCATCACTTCATTCTCAAGCAGCAGAAGTCCGTGGGAAGAATCCTCTCAAAAAAAGAAATTGAACCATTAACACTCAAATCTAATTCGGATTGGTTTTTAAATCTCACAGCGATGTTCTAAACAGATCCAGATCAAAGGGATTGGGTTGGGTTGTTTTACCTCTGAGCGGCACTTTTTTGCACCCATGGGCTAAATGGCCAGGTCACATGGACCCCGAAGGCTCAGAGAAGGTTGGGGGAGGGGACCCACTGGAACAGCTGTTGGGAGACAGATGGTAACCTCCCGTCAAGGACACCCAGCGTGTTCTTTAACGTGCACAGGGTATGGCTCTCCTGCACACGGGGTCACGGCTTAACGTCCCATCCGACGGACCGCGGCCTTTCCAAGCCCATCGGTGTCCCCTACTGACCGTGGGCAGGGCGGGGAATTTTGCGGAGATCAAAGGGAAGATGATATTGATGCATAACACCTAAAACATGCCTTTTGTTTAATTAACAATATTTTTGAGTAATGTTAACAATACGATTGAAAGAAATTTATAAAATTCTTGTGAATAAATAAATTTGAACTAGTTGTTAACAATGAGGCCTATAAATAATCATTTTTGTCTATGTTGCTTATTTAAGTGTTAAGAGACTTACTAGTGATTTAAAAAACTTTGTTTAACTCAGAGGAGGGTGGGTCATATAAGGAATCACAAATTTAGACCCATCAAGTATGAAATATTTTTTCTAGGTCCTTTAATGTTGTGGAGTGACGATTTCGTAAATGATAAAATGATGGTTGTTTTAGGATTTTATTTTTATATATCATCCATCGTTACTTATCTTGCTATTTTCGTATAAGAATACGAGCCTTAAAGCAATATTCTTCATCGCAAAATAATTGCTTTCATTACATACACACATCCATACACACACACACACACATACCTGTGGAGACAAAACCAGAATGCGCAATTTAGTCAGAATGCAACAGTTGTAGCTCAGGACAGATGTTAATGGAGAACTTATTATTTATTATTATGGAGAACTTATTATTTATTATTATGGAGAACTTATTATTTATTATTATGGAGAACTTATTATTTATTATTATGGAGAACTTATTATTATTCACATCTGTCCTGAGCTACAACTGTTGCATTTGGTCATTACCGAGACCTGTTCTGACAAGTTCCTGTTTCACACTGTCCGTTTTTCTGGCCACCCCCGGTTCTGAGATCTTAAGCACCCTGGAGCGGGGGTGGCTCATTCGGTAGCGCGCCAGGCTCGTAATCTGCAGTTCCCAGGTTCGAGTCCCAGCTGGGTCAGCGTTGAGATTTATCTCCGAAAAATTCCCCGCCCTGCCCACGGTCAGTAGGGGACACCGATTGGCTTGGAAAGGCCGCCGTCCGTCGGATGGGACGTTAAGCCGTGGCCCCGTGTGTGGGAGAGCCATACCCTGTGCACGTTAAAGAACACGCTGGATGGCCTTGACGGGAGGCTACCATCTGTCTCCCAACAGCTCTTCTAGTGGGTCCCCTCCACCAACCTTCTCTGAGCCTTCGGGGTCCTTGTGACCTGGCCATTTAGCCCATGGTGTGCAAAAAAGTGCCGCTCAGAGGTAAAACAACCCAACAACCCGTATTCATCACCAAGTATACCTTCTTGTCCGTCTATCGACAGCTGTAATGAAAGGGTTCCACTCATGAACATTACTGGCCAACAGAGATATCAGCTAAGTCAGCTAAGTCAAATATTTTCAGATTTCATGGAAAGACCCTGTCTCTCCTTACAAAGCTTTTCTTTCTTTCTTCCTTTCTGTCCTTTTTTCAATTTGTAAACGGGCCCACAAAGCTACTAGATTATCTGTAGGTTATGAGAGAATGGGTTGGGTTGTTTTACCTCTGAGCGGCACTTTTTTGCACACCATGGGCTAAATGGCCAGACCACATGGACCCCAAAGGCTCAGAGAAGGTTGGGGGAGGGGACCCACTGGAACAGCTGTTGGGAGACAGATGGTAGCCTCACGTCAAGACCATCCAGCGTGTTCTTTGACGTGCACAGGGTATGGCTCTCCCGCACACGGGGCCACGGCTTAACGTCCCATCCGACGGACGGAGGCCTTTACAAGCCCATCGGTGTCCCCTACTGACCGTGGGCAGGGCGGGGAATTTTGCGGAGATAAATCTCAACGCTGATCCAGCTGGGACTCGGACCTGGGAACTACAGATTACGAGCCTGGCGCGCTACCGACTGAGCCACCCCCGCCCCTATGAGAGAATGACCAACCATGTCATCATAAGACTCGAACCAGGACACTAATTCTTGCAGTATTACCGCGAATCGACGCTATGCCATTGAACTACCAAGGCGGCATAACCTAATAGATAATCAAGCTAAAGAGGGAGTTAATTAGCATAATCTTGTTGCAATGATAAACTGCAGGTTCTTCCAATTCTCCCATTCACAGTTGTATCAGAATAATATGACCACCTACCATAGTTTGTGTATGGTAGGTGGTCATATTTTTCTGATACGACTGTGTATGTACAACTTAGTGTTGTTATAAAGACGGCTCAAAACTTTTCTTCGAGGAGAAGAATACAACGTATTTTGATGTTTACGTTTTTCGTATTCCGAAGAATACAGGGTGTGGTGCTAAGTGGGCCACACTCACACCACTTGTGTGTCTAAAACAATAATCAAATTTTTTGGCTCTTAAATAGAAAATTGTTGAAGAAATCCGAATTGGGTTTGAATTCTCATTTTGTTGGCTACTCCTTAATCACGTCATGGTAAGTGATTCCATTCTTTCATGCATTCTAAACTCTCTTCACTTAGTTTCAGTTTGGGTGCAACGAGAGAGTTGCATTTCACTCTCAGCTTAATCTCTTCGCATCTCTTTTAGCTGTAACTCTCCAAAGGAAAAACTCTCGTGGAAAGAGTTCCTCTTACTCGCTGTAGTTTTGACCCACTGACCTTGAAATGTGATCCGTGTTTCAAGAAAAAATGAAAAAAAAGTTCAACCCTCTCGTCCTTCAGAACAAGGGACATCCTTCAGACGATTCTTTCCCCCTCCCCTCGATAATTCTCTCGATTCATAAAATGTTTTTCAACTTCCGATGAAGAAATAAATGGAGACCTTTTTTCGGCCCAGTTTTCATTCCGACGTGCTTATTAAGTTGGATCTAAGCGAGCCCATGGGATTGGGACTTGAGATCCGATGGCACGTGTCAGCTTTCGCTGGAGCTTAGCAATGGAGGGGAGAGGTGTGTGTGTGGGGGGGGGCAAAGTAGCCCACAGCAGATGGTGACCCTTGTCAATGTCACAGTCAAACAGACAAAGATGTCACCCCAGATTCTGCGATTCATCTGATGGAAGAGGCAATGCAAATACATCCGTTGCTATCGGAGGCAATTTTAAATTTTCCGTTTCTTCCAGTTTTTGTTGTTAATTGGAGGCATCGCTTCTTATTCGTTGGGAATCACCTTCGAAGAGCATCATGGGTAGCAGCCATTTCAGCGTTTTATACACGTTCAGACGAAAGCATTGAAAATAAAGCAGTCGATGATTTAAATGAAACCATGAACTCTATAAAGTTTATCTTGCCTTTAAAATTAAAGAATTCCCACAGAATGATCCAAAGTGAAACAATAGATTCTATTCCATTCAGAAATTTGCGTCACTTTTACGTCAGTTTAGATTAACGAGTTGCATTTGTTCGAAATGTATCGCGTTCCTCATTTTGTTACTCACTTCTCAGATTTAGGGTAAAGGACTTCTGCAGCAGGATTTCCAGAGGAGAAGGATGCCCATTTTATGCATTGCCGGTTGTTGTTGTTGTTGTTTTACCTCTGAGCGGCACTTTTTTGCACACCATGGGCTAAATAACCAGAGTCACAAGATGGTCTCCTCCCATCAAGGCCATCCAGCGTGTTCTTTATGGCTCTCTAGCACACGGAGCCACGGCTTAACGTCCCATCCGACGGACGGCGGCCTTTCCAAGCCCATCGGTGTCCCCTACTGACCGTGGGCAGGGCGGGGAATTTTGCGGAGATAAATCTCAACGCTGACCCAGCTGGGACTCGAACCTGGGAACTACAGATTACGAGCCTGGAGCGCTACCGACTGAGCCACTCCCGCCCCATGCACTGCCGGAGCCCAACAATTCGACCAATGGTTGCATTTCTTGCACAGTGTTAGTATTCGGATCGATGCAGAATCTTTCCCTTCTTTATAAAGAAATTGCAAAAGGAAAGAAATACAGAGATGACCAGCGACAGATATATCTTTTTATCCCCACCGACAAGACGTTATGAACATGATTACAAAGTGACTGAAACTTTGAGTTCATTATCATGTTACCACTAATAAGGGGTTAATATGGTTATTGCTTACTACTGAGAATTTATGTGCATTTTGTGTTTCATTTACGTGCATTGTCATTCACAGCAAGCATCTTAAAGCCCCGTGATCATCAGAATGCAGTAAATAAGCAAAAATATATAGCAGAAGTGTCTTACACTAAATGGTAACATTTTTGAAACACTCTGTATAATAAAAAGAATTAAAGACAAATTAATACGTATGGAAATAAATTTAGGACATCTGAATTTAAAGATTCTTAAACTTGCTTTAGTTTCAGGGTTTAAGCTTCCTAGGATCACCCCCAACACACACCACTTAGCGTTCTGGCCGTCTCTTCTCAACTGAATACTTTAAATCGATTATTACCTCAATTTGAGCAAAGGGGTGACGCAATCCTTATTCCCCCGACTCCTGCTCTTTGTTCGCCACCACGTGACGAACCTTGACCCTCGTGCGATGCAAAAGGTCCCAACTGTCGAGTGTCGAAACGAACCCAAATTGTCGGAATGGAAATGTCCTTGTCATTTGGATGCCACATCCTTCCGAGAAAAATCACACCTCCGCCAAATGCTCTTCGTAAAAATCACGAGTGCAGAGTCCTGATGACGAATGATCCAGAGGAAAAGAAAAAATTTTGCTTCTCCGAAATGGAGCTTGAGCTTATGTGGTATGTACAGTCGCTCAAAAAAGTATCCGAACACTACTGTTGATTACAGAATTCAGAAAAAATATCTGGCAACGATTTTTTTAGAAATTAGTGATCTGGCAACCTTCGTGTTACGTGACACGAAGGTTGCCAGATCACTAATTTCTAAAAAAATCGTTGCCAGATATTTTTTCTGAATTCTGTAATCAACCATAATGTTTGGATACTTTTTTGAGCGACTGTAGGTGGTCATATTATTTTGATACTAGATCGTGTGGGCTCACTCACGGAAATATTGAGCGTGTGCAGTTACCGTTCACAGCAAACTGGAGGGTGTGCAGTAACTGCACACGCTCCAGTTTGCTGTGAACGGTAACTGGAGCGTGTACAGTTGCTGTACACGCTCCAGATATTTTTCCTGAATTCTGTAATCACGTGACACGAAGGTTGCCAGATCACTAATTTCTAAAAAAATCGTTGCCAGATATTTTTTCTGAATTCTGTAATCAACCATAGTGTTCGGATACTTTTTTGAGCGACTGTAGGTGGTCATATTATTTTGATACTAGATCGTGTGGGCTCACTCACGGAAATATTGAGCGTGTGCAGTTACCGTTCACAGCAAACTGGAGGGTGTGCAGTAACTGCACACCCTCCAGTTTGCTGTGAACGGTAACTGGATTGTGTACAGTTGCTGTACACGCTCCAGATATTTTTCCTGAATTCTATAATCACGTGACACGAAGGTTGCCAGATCACTAATTTCTAAAAAAATCGTTGCCAGACATTTCTTCCGAATTCTGTAATCAACCATAGTGTTCGGATACTCTTTTGGGCGACTGTACGAACAAATATTGTTTTCAGTGAAGAGTGTTCCGCCTTTTATTTACCAGAAAATTAAATTTCTTTGGCCAAATTTTAAGTTCTACGCGGCAAATTCTATAGAAAAAAAAAAGGCATCATGTTTAACGTAGAGAGAACCAAATAATATTTTTGTGCGTGGCGATTCAAATGAACTGGATTTCTTTTCATTCTGTCAATTGCACTGGATTAAAAACTTCATTATGAGAGTTCCTGTACTGATTCTAAGAAGCATAGATTTAAAAAAAAAGTCCCTTTTTCTCCTTTTCAAAAGTCCTGGTACATCGCAGTGCTGTCCCATGATTTGTAAAGGTCGTGATCCACATAAAGACGGCATATGGAATTTGGCCTGCTACATTTATTTTAAAATTGCTTTTATTTCCATGCTTCTGTGATTTCTTCGCCTTGACTAGAAAGCCTAGGCGCCTAACTAAAAAACTATTTTGCGTTCATAAAAGAGCCTATGAGTTTCATATTTGTATTTATTGCCGTCCCGTGGCCGAGTGGTTAGTGCGCTTGGCTACTAAGCTACGGGACCTGGGTTCGAGCCCCGGGTAAGGCATGGATGTTCGTGTTGTTTTTCTGCTGAGATCCTGCCATCTTCTCAGACCTTCTACTATGGCATATAAACTGACAGGCTCCTGTCAGACCTCTGTGGCAAGCAGCTGCTTGAGGGGGTATTTATTTTTTTTTTACAAAGGAAATTTTTCATTCGATTTTAATATTATTTAAGGTGACCCATACTAATGTGTTGATTTCGCTCAACACAGCAAATGGTGCTCTCAGCGATTGTCTTATTAGGAACACGCCGATTCCATATGAATAGCATCTTAAGCCATTTTCGTTTTGTAGAAAAAAATGTGACTTAAAATAAGGGTTTCAATCAAGTCTATAAAGCTCAGTTTTCTGCATATTCATTCAGTAATTAAACAGTTGTGAAGGTTGGAATAAAAAATTAAAAAAAATTAAAGGGATTCAAATAAAAGCGATAGCTGTCATAAAACTTCTCTAAAGTGTCTAACCTATTTTGAAGCGATTTCTGTAATGATTATTGGGATTTTCGCTAATTTAATGTTTTTTTGTTTTTCATGACAAACTAAGTAACTAGTAAACATTCCAGCATCGCAAATAATATTTTAAACATCAGATAAATGTTGTCGAAAAATGATATTTGGATAGATTTGATCGAAATCTTTATTTTCAGTTATATTTGATAATAAAAACATCTTTGAATAAGTTGGTGAATTTTGATTTTGATTCCCTATTGACATAGCATGGATCCGTTGCTAATAGAATGACATCTGAGTAGTTTATCACCGAACAACAAATTCTGACAAATTTCTTTCAAGGACTCTGAAGTTGTTTTTAAAAAGCTTCCTTCTTGAACAAAGGAATCCAATCCCTCTCTCTGGTATTGAAGTTGTCTTCAGGGACCGTACCACAAAGGAGGACTGAAAGTGGACACGGGCATCCGTCTGCCGATAAACATTAGGGGGCAACGTGTCAAAACATCGCCTTCTTCATCCCAAGAGCAAACCTATTTTGCATCCAACTTAGCCTGCTTGTCCTCTTCGCATCCTCCTTGTCGACGAAAGCAAACAGTCCATCAAGGGCGCCGAGGTGGACAATGAGCAATCATCCTTCACTAGCCCCGCCACCGCCGAGCGACTCACGTGGACTCTGCTCTTTGCACGAGTCTCAGCCAAGGAGTGTCTCAGCTTTTTGGCTGCGGGATGTTCCTGCACGTGAGGAAGACGGAGTGGGGAGGAGAACAAGAGATCTCACGGAAAGTTCATTCCTCATTTCTCAGAGCAATTCCTTTACTACAGTGTCTGTGCTTTCGATTCCGAATTTCATGCTAATTCAATAGTTGCATGAGTGGCAATTGGGGTGACCTTGAGACTGCGCAGTTGGATACATCTCCTAACTCCTAAGGGGCGGGGGTGGCTCAGTCGGTAGCGCGCCAGGCTCGTAATCTGTAGTTCCCAGGTTCGAGTCCCAGCTGGGTCAGCGTTGAGATTTATCTCCGCAAAATTTCCGCGTCCTGCCCACGGTCAGTAGGGGACACCGATGGGCTTGGAAAGGCCGCCGTCCGTCAGATGGGACGTTAAGCCGTGGCCCCGTGTGCGGGAGAGCCATACCCTGTGCACGTTAAAGAACACGCTGAATGGCCTTGACAGGAGGCTACCATCTGTCTCCCAACAACTGTTCCAGTGGGTCCCCTCCCCCAACCTTCTCTGAGCCTTCGGGGTCCTTGTGGCCTGGCCATTTAGCCCATGGTGTGCAAAAAAGTGCCGCTCAGAGGTAAAACAATCCAATCCAATCCTAACTCCTAGTTCGATGACCTCTCAGTGTATCTTTTATCAATGAGAACTGTCAAAGAGTCAATTGTGCACTTTCAGTCTCTCTAGTTGCCATTCGCATTAGACTATTACAAATCAACAAAGTAGGGATCCTCTAATGGTGTCCAGTAAAGGAAATTTGTGTTCTGCAGAGAAGTTGTGAAAAACAGAAAACAAAAGAATAGGCAAAATATGAAACACGCTATATAGATATAAATTGTATGGGATTGTCACCCTTTATCTCTGGCCGTTTTTCGTCTGCCTTTCTCTGGCCCACGAAAATGCCCGAAAAAATCTGCCGGCTTAAAAATCTAATTGAGTAGACCTGCAAAGAGAGTTTTTTTTTTTAATGTATGGCAGCTTTTGCGAATGAAATATAGGTTTACAGATGCTTTTGAATGCTAATTTGCCTTTGAGGCCTCTAAGAAGTGGGGCGGGGGTGGCTCAGTCGGTAGCGCGCCAGGCTCGTAATCTGTAGTTTCCAGGTTCGAGTCCCAGCTGGGTCAGCGTTGAGATTTATCTCCGCAAAATTCCCCGCCCTGCCCACGGTCAGTAGGGGACACCGATGGGCTTGTAAAGGCCGCCGTCTGTCGGATGGGACGTTAAGCCGTGGCCCCGTGTGCGGGAGAGCCATACCCTGTGCACGTTAAAGAACACGCTGGATGGCCTTGACGGGAGGCTACGATCTGTCTCCCAAGAGCTGTTCCAGTGGGTCCCCTCCCTCAACCTTCTCTGAGCCTTCGGGGTCCATGTGACCTGGCCATTTAGCGTATTTATTTTTTTATTTATATGCAAAAAAGTGCCGCTCAGAGGTAAAACAACCCAACAACCTCTAAGAAGTCATATACTCCACTGCACTAAGGTGAACAACATTTGTCATTAATGCACGCCTTAATGTCTGAGCAATTGTTGCTGTTAGGTTGCAAACCAGAGATATTTGAAAAGATGAATTATTCTCCCTAAATAAAGGAGTCCAATTCCTCTCTGTGACCTTTCAACGAAGGAGTGCATACATCCGTCTACCGATAAATATATTTGGGGCATTTCAGCCTCTTGCAACTTCTTCATTCAGAAACATTTCAGCGTCAATCGACCGAAGCTTCAAATGTTGTCGCTAAGAAAGTTTCGGGTGGAAATTCTCAAACTCTGCCAAAAAAAGAAACACACACTTTTTAGTCGAAGATAAACCTTGTTCTACCGAAGTCGAAATATTTTGTTCTCTGTAATCTCTCGGCGATGAAAAAGTGGCATATACAAACTCCCAAACAATTCGAGCTTATGAATCAATCAAAGGAACAGTAGTATTCAGTAATTTGACAGCTTTTTTTTAAAGATAATTAATGCGTTTTAGATATTAATATGATCCCACCTTAAAGTGCTATATTTTATTCAATAATTAAGTAGCTAAAGCAATTGTGTGTACAAAATGTTAGGAAATTCGGAAAGATTCGTTTTCTGTTCTTCAACAAACTTAAATATGGACGCCATCTCGGCTCGGCGTTTCTGGTGTAACGAAAGAGCTGAAGTGATTCTTTCCTCTAAATGCTGTAAATTAGTAATTTTTGCGGGAATAAGCGGTTTCTAATATATCTCCAAAACAAGAAGTCCAATAGTGTCAAATCTGGACTTCTCAGGGGCCACAAGATCGGTCTCCCTTCTAGCAGCAATCCAGCAATTTGGAAATTTGGTATTTTAAAACATAAACAGGTGATACTAGGGCTACCATGAGATATTAGAAATTAACATTAACACGATAATAACATAATTAGGTGGTTTATCCTAACAAAGTTCAATTATTGTTCAAATTAACTCCTGAGATAATCATGTTCAAACTTCTGGAAAATAATTCAAATGATTGGGAATATTCGCTGTTAAATATTCCAACTTTCGTCACTTTTTAAATACTGAACGAAAATAAACGAAAATCAGGATTTATAAATATTTGATTCAGAGTTTCAGATTGATAAGTTTGATGCAATGACTTCAACCTGGCCTAGCCATAAAATTTTACTTTAATAAAAAATTATGGAGCTTAAAATTTTGCTATCCACTGACATAAAGATTTTGATATAGCACAGGCATGGGCAACTCCAAAAGGGAGCCAATTTTTGAAAAAAGAAGAAAAATTATATCTTGATAATATACCTTGACATTGAACTAAAAATTGGGCTTTTATTTATATATTCAATAATTAAGTTATTTACATATTTCCCCGCCCCCCCAAACTTTAAAATTGATTTCTCCTCCACTTTTTAATGTTCCCATATCTTTGCCAAAATACTGAAAAAATTTTCACACCAAACGATCCGTTGCGTAACCGTGATATATGTAATTAAGATTCTATATTAGATAGCAAACTATTTATTTTTATTTTACTTATTTTCATGCATCAACTTTTTTGTTCCCATACAGTTGAAGTAATTAAGTCCAAATTACAGTCGAAGGCATATGTAAAACACATTCTGTATTATTCTGTTTGCCACAGAGTTTATTTGTCATTGTCATTAGCTCAGAACCCCCCACCCCCTCCTCATCAAAAAGTGCTTTCGAGGCTTATTTATTTCGGAAGATTAAAAAAGAAAAATAAACTTCAACCTCGGCTATCTGAATCCACAAACTTGATACTATTTCTGACTCTGCCTGTCATCCCAGCTGACGGCGTCCGTCTCCGTATGACATGAGGGATATCAGAATCCGCATCTTGCCAGCAATTCCGCCTACAAGAGACACCACCGCGCAGGGTAAATATACCGGAATGCTCCTCTTAAAAGGCTCCTCGCTGCGGTTTCATTAACTGGGAGACATTCACAATCGCTCACTTCATGTAGACAAAAAGGTGACGGATAAAGGAGGCTGACAATCGCTTCATCATCGAGCTCAGACGACTCATTAAAGAGGTTTTCGAGAGACATTTTGATTGCGCCCATTGCTTCCTGTCAACGAAGTTGATGCCGCTGAAATCTGATCATTCCTCTTTCTGGGAAATGCAAGAGCCGAAATGAAAAGGTAATGCTTTGAAACAAGTCACTGAAATCTATCTACTTTATAACCGAATGCTCGTAACTAACCCTCAAACTTTGTATGAATAGTACATTCGTTATGAAAAAAGTCTGCACACAGTTATCTTGATTTATGGTGTGAGAGGCAGACACGAGAGTTAGAAAGTTGTGTCCGGCGATTACTATGTGTAGCGATATTTGTACATAGTGTCTATAAGAGTCAGACTATATTGTTACGACAGAAGGAATCTGGCAACCGAAAGCAAAAAAGTTTCAGCCAACGAATAAGAACGTTGGGAGAATTTGGAGAAGAAGAGTGGAGCGTTAACGGTCGTTGTATTGTAACGGTCGGTGAGTTCGAAAATGGACGGTGAGCTGTTTTGAGACAGTGCGCGTAAGTATCAAGAAGTAACTTGATGTGTTGTGTATACGCGGAAGGATAAAAGTGGGATCTTTTATCGTTAAGTATCAAGAAGTAACTTGATGTGTTGTGTATACGCGGAAGTATAAAAGTGGGAACTTTTATGGCTAACTTCGAATGTCTACACGGACTGTCTTTTTGTTCGGCTAGTGTGTGAAAAGTTATTAGCACAGGACGAGAATTGGTTTACGAGTGAAGATCTTCGGGTGACCTGGTAAATCAAGTAAAAGGTAGTATTTAGTAAAATACACAGAGCTGATATTGTGTGCTCTACGCAGGAAGATTGATGACTTGTGCATGTTAATAGTTGATTTGTTAATAAGATACTTCATCCATATTTCCTTTGTAACAATTTACCTTGTATTGAATTTGGTTTTGAAATATAGCTTTTAATACTCACGCTCAGTGGCTATCCATTTTTGTAATCCGCAACATTTGGTGTCAGAAGCGGGATAATTTTTTGAATGCCGTTAACTAGAAGTATGGATGAATTAGTAAAGTTGATAAATAGTTTGAAAGTCGATATGGCTACGCAGATGACTGTTATGAAAGATATGAAAGCCGATATGACTACGCTGACGACTGATATGAAAGATATGAAAGCCGATATGACTACGCTGATGACTGATATGAAAGCCGATATGGCTACGCTGATGACTGATAGGAAAGCCGTTATTGCTACGCTGATGACTGATAGGAAAGCCGTTATTGCTACGCTGGTGACCGATATGAAAGCCGATATGGCTACGCAGATGACTGATATTAAAAGTGATCTAGCTGCCCAAAGCGATAAAATAGGTGACTTGAAAGCCGAAATGGCCGCACAAAATACTGAGATGAGAGATGAAGTGGCTCCTCAAGTTGGTAAGATTATTGATCAGTTCAAGGATAGTAAAACCGAACTCAATAGACAATTCAATAGTTTAAATGTTGAATTTGTCAGTGAAAAAGTTGATCTTGATAGTGTTAAGTTAGATTGTAAACATGGAAAAGAAAAAGAGAAAGGCAACGCATATAAAAATGTGGATCCGCTACTGGAAATCAAGAATCGTAGAGATAGCGCAGATAATGCCTTTGACCACGCAACTACTGGTGATGCATGGCAGAGTATCTATGTCGCTGGTGACATGTCTAGGAACTGTGAAGAACAATCACACAGATCAGAGAGCTGTGAGACTATACAGTACGCTTTGCACTTCAAAATACCTAGGTATACAAGTCTGGCAAGATCTGAAGAGAGATCCACACGAAAGGTATTCTATTCCTCGCCGTCAGCAAAATGTGTCATGGACAATTATCGCAAAGGCAGAGTAACGAGTGGTAATGAGGGGGAACGAAACAGAGTTTACGTTTCGCAGAGTGGTCCGAGTAAAGAAGAGGCGTCCATTCATCATAGAAACAAAGTGCCATTCGACGTTACTGGGGAAGTCGGAGAGATTTTTCCGAAACATATAGCCACACTCGAATCGTTTATAGAAAGTGGGGATTTAAGAAAGAAGAATTCCGAAGAATGGCTTAGAAGCGTAACAGGAGATGCTAGTAAAGGAGCTTCAGGCAGAGACAGTACTTCAAAGACTAACTTTCTGGATGAAACTAAGCCTCAGAGTTACGATCAGAGAGAAGTGAATCCCTCAGATAATTTCAACGTAGCCACGCTGAATTTCTTTTCTGAACAGTCAATGTGCAGATTTGGACATTATAACCATTTAGATTATAAGGATATAGAAAAGTTTTATCACGACTACAAGAGCTCTAAAGTGGACAATATCATGTTACAAAACTCGTCGCTGATCTCCAGAATGAACAATTTGGCAATCATAACTGATGTTTCCCTGGCTAATTACAATGAGAGCTCCAAGAAAGTGAATTCGGAAGAAACAGCAAATATGACCTCCTCGGGTCATGTGTTTTGCTGGAGACCCGAGTGGCGCCATCGGATGGTAGATAAAAACAGCACAGGAGGTGTCGGCAACAAAGTGAGTCTTGTCTTGGCTCCTGCACTTGCTGCTTTAGGTCTCAAGGTCCCTATGATCTCCGGTCGTGCTCTCCAATTGACGGGAGATACTCTGGACAAATTGGAATCCATCCCTGGCTTCACAGTCGACTGCACTAAAGATAAAATCGAGCAGATGATGGAAGACGTCGGATGCTGCATCGTAGGACAGACAGAGGAGCTGGTGCCAACAGATAAGGAGATTTACCGCTGCAAGGATCTGACGGCTACCGTAGATAGCGTTCCTCTAAGGAGATGCTCAATTGTGTCCAAAAAGCTGGCTGAAGGAGTGTGCGCTTTGGTTTATGATGTTGAATTCGGAAAAGGAGCTATTGATCTCATCAGTACAGAAGATGTTGCTGTTGATTTAGTTAAGAAAATGGTTGCAGCATCACAAGCTCGTGGAATGAAGAGTTTGAGTTGTTCAGCTGTTATCAGTAACATGGATTCACCTCTTGAAAACTCTGTTGACAACTCTCTGGAAGTGATGGAAGCTGTTCAGTGTTTCCTTGGTGACGGATCCTTGGAACTGCAAGAGCTCGTCGAAGAGTTAGGAGGAGAACTTCTGCGTTTGGTGAACATTGTGGATAATAGGGTAGATGAAGCATCACGTGTCCGTAAGGTTCTGCATAACGGCAATGCTTTGAACAAGTTTCGTAACATGTTAATAGAACAAAGAGTATCTGAAGATGTTGCAAGCTGGCTATGTGAAGGTAAAACAGAAAAAATATTGCTAGCAGCCCGACACATCACTGATTTCACTTATACAGGAGAAACAGGTAAGGTTGTCGGATTAGAAGCTGCAGTTCTAGCAAGAGTATGGAAGGAGGAGATGGACCGAAGCGCTAAAAAGAATGGAGCTGATATAATTGTGAAGCACCTTGGGGATCAAATTGAATCAGGTGAAATATGGCTGAAGGTTCATCACGACAGTTCTGAATTAAGTGAAAGTCAACTGACAAAAGGGTCAGACTGGAGGATGAAACTCCTCCCTAGATTTTATGTCACTAATGACTTTCATTCCTTGTTACTGTTGATAGAAGTAAAAATCAAAGAAGAAAACTTTCGACAAAGAAGAAAACTTTTTACAGGTTTTGCACGAAAACTCTTAGTCGATTCTTCTCCCTGCGGAGACATAAACGTGTTCACAAGGGCTATAGGCCTTACACGTATTATATTTGTGGACGAGGCTTCAGCCAGAAAAGAAATCTAAGTCATAATGAGATTCGCTTTCATTTTGACACAGACGTGGAATATCGCATTCATCGACGTCCAGCTACAAAGAGCAAGGTGGTTCACGTGGATCGTTTGACCCCGTTTCATCGAAGAACTGAAGAAACTTTGGAATCCAGAATTGTTCGGGACGAACAAGACCTAGGAAGGGGGCAGTGTTACGACAGAAGGAATCTGGCAACCGAAAGCAAAAAAGTTTCAGCCAACGAATAAGAACGTTGGGGGAATTTGGAGAAGAAGAGTGGAGCGTTAACGGTCGTTGTATTGTAACGGTCGTTGTGTTGTAACGGTCGGTGAGTTCGAAAATGGACGGTGAGCTGTTCTGAGACAGTGCGCGTAAGTATCAAGAAGTAACTTGATGTGTTGTGTATACGCGGAAGGATAAAAGTGGGATCTTTTATCGTTAAGTATCAAGAAGTAACTTGATGTGTTGTGTATACGCGGAAGTATAAAAGTGGGAACTTTTATGGCTAACTTCGAATGTCTACACGGACTGTCTTTTTGTTCGGCTAGTGTGTGAAAAGTTATTAGCACAGGACGAGAATTGGTTTACGAGTGAAGATCTTCGGGTGACCTGGTAAATCAAGTAAAAGGTAGTATTTAGTAAAATACACAGAGCTGATATTGTGTGCTCTACGCAGGAAGATTGATGACTTGTGCATGTTAATAGTTGATTTGTTAATAAGATACTTCATCCATATTTCCTTTGTAACAATTTACCTTGTATTGAATTTGGTTTTGAAATATAGCTTTTAATACTCACGCTCAGTGGCTATCCATTTTTGTAATCCGCAACAATATTCTGGATCACCTTAGCTTTCATCACCCAGAAAAGTACGAAGGACAATCACACTTTCGTCGCATCAAAACAGTGTATCTGTCACTCCTTCAGTTTGAAAACAATCATACTCGGCCCTCCTGTTATCTTACTAGTTTGGTTGGGTTGCTTTACCTCTGAGCAGCACTTTTTTTTGCACCCCATGGACTAAATGGCCAGGTCACAAGGACCCCGAAGGCTCAGAGAAGGTTGGGGAGGGGACCCACTGGAACAGCTGTTGGGAGACAGATGGTAGCCTCCCGTCAAGACCATCCAGCGTGTTCTTTAACGTGCACAGGGTATGGCTCTCGCGCACACGGGGCCACGGCTTAACGTCCCATCCGACGGACGGCGGCCTTTCCAAGCCCATCGGTGCCCCCTACTGACCGTGGGCAGGGCGGAGAATTTTGCGGAGATAAATCTCAACGCTGACCCAGCTGGGACTCGAACCTGGGAACTACGGATTACGAGCCTGGCGCGCTACCGACTGAGCCACCCCCGCCCCTACCTTGCTAGTATTTCCCACGAATTTCTTTGAAGTTGAATATATTTTGAGAAAGCTGCTTACTACTGAACTCTTCGTTGCCTTACCCCAGTGACTAATCCGAAAAATAACACTCAGGAGGCTTCTGAGCAGTGGACTTTTCATTTTCTGTGCGAAATGCTTGCGCTTTGGTCTGTAGACAAAGGATAGGACATGGTCATCAGTCACGTTTTGAACATTTCCCTAAAGCTATGTTTAATGTCCGAAAATATCGTTTTAAGTAATAAAGGCTTATGGCCAAAAATACTCTGATGCATTCCGCTAGATGGGAATGTCTTCAGCTGCATCATCCCAAGTCTATTCTGTCTCACCCTAAGCTTATACCATCACAAAAGGCCGAATAAACAGAGAATAAATACAATTTTAAATTGCTGTAAGGGATATTTGTTTCACTGAAATATACTTTCCAGTCTTTTGTGATGACATAAACATAGGATGAGATAGTAGAAGATATTTTCAGGTAGAAAAAAAAACGACTGGAGATTTCGATGATGAGATGAACCTGAGAAAATATCCGTCATCATTGGATGGAGGAGGAGGGATTGACACATGGCTTTAATAAAATTCTACAGAGATTAGTTTCAGTTCATTGGATGGAGTTTTAATTTTTGAAGATTACGTAGTGTTTCAGATTATTTAAACAATTTAAAGCGGCAAACAATAATTCAAAAATCTGTGAAAATTTCAGTCGTGGAGATCACAAGGTTTACACAGTTAAATATAAATGGGAATTACTGGGTAATGAAAAGGAATGCCTTCCCATAATCGTGGGTAACTGTATTTAAAAGAGCAAAATTTACTAGACGAATTTGCAAAATTGCTAAGACCTATTTTTCTGCAATACAGGATTTTTTTTTTCACAGTATGTTTTTTCACTTAATAATTAATCGTCAATAGGCCATTGAATAGATTTCTTTTACTTTCAAACATGCATCAGACCTCAAGCATTTGTAAAACTTCGACAGTTATTAAGCAGCTGATAAACGTGGATGCTGATGAAGTTTTTCGGATGAGGGAATGGATAGAACTTTTGCTATCCTCGACGGCTTTAGTTATAAATTCTTGTAAAAATTTCTTCTTCAGAAGCACTGTCTTGAAAATTTTCAAAGTTTCTTCAATGCTTATACCTAAAATCAAACAAAAGAATTAAGCCTAATTCCCTCTCTAAAAAATTGCTACAACTCCAATTGCTGAATAAATTCAGAATTAATCACTTTACTTCTTAACGTTCTTAAATATGCGAGCCATAAAATAGAGAATGCAACTGGCATGAGCACCCTGGTCTACAAAGAAAGTAAAATCAAGCCAACCTCTCGCTGTGTCTTCTATGAGAGGGGTGGCTCAGTCGGTAGCGCGCCAGGCTCGTAATCTGTAGTTCCCAGGTTCAAGTCCCAGCTGGGTCAGGGTTGAGATTTATCTCCGCAAAACTCCCCACCCTGCCCACGGTCAGTAGGGGACACCGATGGGCTTGGAAAGGCCGTCGTCCGTCGGATGGAACGTTAAGCCGTGGCCCCGTGTGCGCGATAGCCATACCCTGTGCACGTTAAAGAACACGCTGGATGGCCTTGACGGGAGGCTACCATCTGTCTCCCAACATCTGTTCCAGTGGGTCCCCTCCCCCAACCTTCTCTGATCCTTCGGGGTCCATGTGACCTGGCCATTTAGCCCATGGTGTGCAAAAAAGTGCCGCTCAGAGGTAAAACAACCCAACTTCTATGAGAGATGGACCACTGAGGCTTGGAAAGGACCACTGAAGCTTCCGTCGGATGGGTTATTAAGGGGGATGTTATTAAGCCGTGGTCCTATGGGCGGTAGATCTACCCCACTGCATGTTAAATAACACAATGGATGGCCGTGTTAAAAAGCTTCCAAATGTCTCCTAACAAACCTTCCATTGCATCCCCTTCGATATTTAGCTCTGAGTCGTTGTTATCCTTATTCCAATGGCATCCCAAGAACAGACAAAACAATTTCACTCCACAATCGATGGCGAAATCACACGAAAATTAAACTTTCTGCGCTGTCAGCAGCTGCAATGTGAAGGATGAGGAAATATTTCAGTGTTTGTAATGACCAATTAGCGGCAGCATCACTTCATTACGCTTCTGATGGAAGTCTTCAAAGTTTCAAATATATTTTAATCTGGTGACATTATCTGTATCATCAATCTGCTTGTTGACGCAGGCGCAGTTAAGAGAACGAGAACAAAAATGTCGTCAAGCTAACACTCTCGACGACAGACGACCGTGAAAATAATCATCTCGAAAACGCTCAAACCACAACAACTTTTCCAAGTTCTAAAGCCAACTTCTGAAGACATGGAAACTTGCGAAAATGACAAGTGGTCTTGATTTATAGTTAGCCACATGAAATAGTAGCTTGTAGATTTGGTGCTGGATGCAGGCCAACTTCGAAGCGTAAAAACATCGCTGGTGCAGGCTTTTTTTTCCCCCCTTCAGTACTGACGCGACAGTTTGTGTTTGGCAAGTCTGGTTGGGAAGATCGAGAGACAACTCCGCCCAAGGAAAACTTTATACTCCGAAATTGTTTCATAAGCCTTGATGGTTCATTGGCTACTAATAAAGGCAACTACGATGACTAAAGGGGACCTGAACCACACAAAAGAGGAAAGCGTTACTAAGGCCACATCAGAGAGCTATTCCGAACTGCATAGATCTAAGGATCAAAAATGCGGCCAAGCTTTGAAACAAAAAGATATGAAAGGGATTCGTCAAATAATATTCATATTTTTCCATCAGAATGAAATCCATATTTATTTCTGATAGACTATACATTTAGTACAATACAAACAACCTAAAAACATTCGCTTATCGTGGTTGTTATAGTTAATATTATACGAAATAATAAAAAAGAAAATTTAACTTATTTCTCCCAAATTAATTATAATCTAAAAATCCAAGCATTGATTGATTGTAAAAAAATATTAATATTCTCTCATTTTTCCAAATAAAAATAAATTTTTGTTTAAACACAAAGAAAACGCATTTACTGCAATGCGTACAAGAAAATGAAAAGTGTACAAGTAATATGTGTAAACATGAGTTTAAATTTTTTCCGTAGAACTATAAACATAAAATCAAAGTCGATTTTATGTCAAAGGTATAACTTTAATTTATTTTCTTAAAGATTAATATTCCACAAATATAATTTCGAAGATAAGTAGGAAAGAATTAAAAAAAATTCGGTACTAAATATAAACTGTGTTTATGAAAAGTGCTGATGAGGTTTCTGAAACGCTACAATAAATACTTAGTTAAATTTTTTGTTTCATTTAAATAGTTTAGAGGAAATCGTATATGTTAATATTATTTAAACATTAGCCACAAATTAATTTTTGGGAACCTCTTTTCTCTTTTGAAAGTCCTCCTCCTCCTCCTCTTATCGTAGCCACTGATTTTATGAAGAATATTTATTACTTTAGTTCATTACCTTTTAGATCAGAGGTTCCCAAACTTATTTGTCTACCGCCCCCTTTTCAGAAAAAAAAAATTACTCAGCGCCCCCCTCGAAATTTACCTTCTTTAAGCGAACGAACAGAAAGATGCAGTGACAAATTTGCGTTCTTTCATGTATCTACATTTCTACCTACGTCCTACAACATAGTAAAGAAAGGTGAAAGATTGAAGCTTGAAATTATGAAAATTATTTATTAAAATCAACCATAGTTAACATTCGCATTAACACGCGCATATTCCTGCCGATCCATGCTGGACTTCTCGACAATGCGCGACACGCTCGTCTGCCAACTGGAGCGTGTACAGCAACTGTACACGTTCCAGTTACCGTTCACAGTAAACTGGAGCGTGTGCAGTTACTGCACACGCTCCAGTTTGCTGTGAACGGTAACTGAACACGCTCAATATTTCCGTGAGTGAGCCAACACGATCTAGTATCAAAATAATATGACCACCTACAGTCGCTCAAAAAAGTATCCCAACAACATGGTTGATTACAGAATTCAGAAGAAATATCTGGCAACGATTATTTTAGAAATTGGTGATCTGGCAACCTTCGTGTCACGTGATTACAGAATTCAGGAAAAATATCTGGAGCGTGTACAGCAACTGTACACGCTCCAGTTATTGTTCACAGCAAACTGGAGCGTGTGCAGTAACTGCACACGCTCCAGTTTGCTATGAACGGTAACTGCACACGCTCAATATTTCCGTGAGTGAGCCCACACGATCTAGTATCAAAGCTTTGCGTTTATTTTAAGTCCTTTAATTTGTTTGATTCTATTTTTATTTTGACACAATATTATCACCAAGAGTTTTTTAAGGCTCTGAAGATGGCGATGCACATCTTTTTCTTTCAAAGCCAAGGAATATATGGCTTTCGTGATAGGTTCAATGTTTATCCATGGCTGCTACATTATGATGAGTTTATGAAAGTAAATCAAAGGAAGACGACTTCCTATGAGATAATTCGTTCAGCCATGGCCAGGCGACCTCTTTTTCCCACTCGTATTTGTCTTGGCTCCGTTTCTGGAGTGTCACGAGCCTGCATCAGCAGATACGCCTTCTTCCTCCGCCGAGGAGTGCCTTGGGAAATTTTAAGGATAAATCCTGGTGCGTGACAAGGTCATTGAACCCTGAACTACGACTATACGTTGATATCTCAACTTTAAATTATTTAACGAACTAGATGTACAGTCGCTCAAAAAAGTATCCGAACACTACAGTTATTACAGAATTCAGAAAAAATATCTGGCAATTAGTGATCTGGCAACCTTCGTGTCACGTGACACGAAGGTTGACAGATCACTAATTTCTAAAAAAATCGTTGCCAGATATTTTTTTCTGAATTCTGTGATCAACCATAGTGTTCGGATATTTTTTGAGCGACTGTAGGTGGTCATATTATTTTGATACTAGATCGTGTGGGCTCACTAACGGAAATATTGAGCGTGTGCAGTTACCGTTCACAGCAAACTGGAGCGTGTGCAGTAACTGCACACGCTCCAGTTTGCTGTGAACGGTAACTGGAGCGTATACAGTTACTGTACACGCTCCAGTATTTTTCCTGAATTCTGTAATCAACCATAGTGTTCGGATATTTTTTTTGAGCGACTGTACCTTTTTATAACTAATGTGTTGCTTAAGCAGTTTGGTACGTGCTAGTCTTAATGAAGTTTACTCGGTTTGGGTTGTTTTACTTCTGAGCGGTTTACCCTGTGCACGTTAAAGAACACGCTGGATGGTCTTGACGGAAGGCTATCATCTGCCTCCCAACAGCTGTTCCAGTGGGTCCCCTTCCCCAACCTTCTCTGAGCCTTCGGGGTCCATGTGACCTGGCCATTTGGCCCATGGTGTGCAAAAAAGTGCCTCTCAGAGGTAAAACAACCCAACAACCCAACTCCACAGGTATGTGTGTGTGTGTGTATGGATATATGTATGTAATGAAAGTAATTATTTTGTGATGAAGAATATTGCTTTAAGGCTCGTATTCTTATACGAAAATAGCAAGATAAGTAACGATGGATGATATATAAAAATAAAATCCTAAAACAACCACCATTTTATCATTTACGAAATCGTCACTCCACAACATTAAAGGACCTAGAAAAAATATTTCATACTTGATGGGTCTAAATTTGTGGTTCCTTATATGACCCACCCTCCTCTCTGAGTTAAATAAAGTTTTTTAAATCACTAGTAAGTCTCTTAACACTTAAATAAGCAACAGAGACAAAAATGATTATTGTTAACAACTATGGCCTCATTGTTAACAACTAGTTCAAATTTATTTATTCACAAGAATTTTATAAATTTCTTTCAATCGTATTGCTAACATTACTCAAAAATATTGTTAATTAAACCAAAGGCATGTTTTAGGTGTTATGCATCAATATCATCTTCCCTTTGATCTCCGCAAAATTCCCCGCCCTGCCCACGGTCAGTATGGGACACCGATGGGCTTGGAAAGGTCGCGGTCCGTCGGATGGGACGTTAAGCCGTGTCCCCGTGTGCGGGAGAGCCATACCCTGTGCACGTTAAAGAACACGTTGGATGGCCTTGACTGGAGGCTACCATCTGTCTCCCAACAGCTGTTCCAGTGGGTCTCCTCCCCCAACCTTCTCTGAGCCTTCGGGGTCCATGTGACCTGGCCATTTAGCCCATGGTGTGCAAAAAAGTGCCGCTCAGAGGTAAAACAACCCAACTTCATGCAATAATCAGCCAAAATAATCGCATTATAATAAACAAATAAGAGAATTTCTGAGACTTTGAATGTGACCCGAACAGAGTGGTCCACTTTCCACTTCGCTAAGGCAACTGCTTATAAGAGATAAGAAGTCTCCTTCAGTAAATCAATTATGCAATCAATTGCGTAAGAATCGACGTAACCCACTGAGAAATTCGAAGGTCTTTGACCCTATCGTTCATCTACAGAAGAAAGCACAAGAGTTGCTTTCATCTGCAGAGAATGTTCTGTGGCTGCCGGGGCGGGGGTGGCTCAGTCGGTAGCGCGCCAGGCTCGTAATCTGTAGTTCCCAGGTTCGAGTCCCAGCTGGGTCAGCGTTGAGATTTATCTCCGCAAAATTCCCCGCCCTGCCCACGGTCAGTAGGGGACACCGATGGGCTTGGAAAGGCCGCCGTCCGTCGGATGGGACGTTAAGCCGTGGGCCCGTATGCATGTTAAAGAACACGCTGGATGGCCTAGACGGGAGGCTACCATCTGTTTCCTAACAGCTGTTCCAGTGGGTCCCCTCCCCCAACCTTCTCTGAGCATTCGGGGTCCAATATGACCTGGCCATTTAGAACATGGTGTGCAAAAAAGTGCCGCTCAGAGGTAAAACAACCCAACCCAACGGCTGCCGAGTGGTTGTCCGCAGATTGCGTTTTAAAGCGATCTTCGAAGTTGGATTTCGCGGAGAGCTACGAGGATTGAGTTACGCCGTCGAGACTCGATGGCTCAGTGTCGTCCTCTCCGTCAGTTTCACCCTTTGCTGCCAGAGTGAAGGTCATCAGCCAGTGCCAAAATAAGTCTCTCCCCACCTGCCGCACGTATCCGTCGCGGAGCTCCGTTTCTGTCAGTTCCCTCTCGGCCCCTTTTAGAATCATTGCAGCCGAACATCTCTTTATGTGCCGGATAATAAATTTCACGTGCAATGTTTCTTTCATCATTATTACGTCTTACAGTCGCTTAAAAAAGTATCCGATCACTATGGTTGATTACAGAATTAAAAAAAAATGATCTCTCGTGACACGAAGGTTGCCAGATCACTAATTTCTAAAAAAATCGTTGCCAGATATTTTTTCTGATTTCTGTAATCAACCATAGTGTTTGGATTTATTTTAATATATATAATGCGTATGAATATACAGTGCAATGAATATGGAGCGTGTGCAGTTACCATTCACAGCAAACTGGAGCGGTTGCGGTTAATGTTCACAGCACATTGGATCGTGTGAGCTCACGAAAACCTGGATCGTGTGGGTCCACTCACAGAAATATTGAGCGTGTGCAGTTACCGTTCACAGCAAACTGGAGCGGTTGCGGTTAATGTTCACAGCACATTGGATCGTGTGAGCTCACGAAAACCTGGATCGTGTGGGCCCACTCACAGAAATATTGAGCGTGTGCAGTTACCGTTCACAGCAAACTGGAGCGGTTGCGGTTAATGTTCACAGCACATTGGATCGTGTGAGCTCACAAAAACCTGGATCGTGTGGCCCACTCACAGAAATATTGAGCGTGTGCAGTTACCGTTCACAGCAAACTGGAGCGGTTGCGGTTAATGTTCACAGCACATTGGATCGTGTGAGCTCACAAAAACCTGGATCGTGTGGCCCACTCACAGAAATATTGAGCGTGTGCAGTTACCGTTCACAGCAAACTGAAGCGGTTGCGGTTAATGTTCACAGCACATTGGATCGTGTAAGCTCACGAAAACCTGGATCGTGTGGGCCCACTCACAGAAATATTGAGCGTGTGCAGTTACCGTTCACAGCAAACTGGAGCGGTTGCGGTTAATGTTCACAGCACATTGGATCGTGTGAGCTCACGAAAACCTGGATCGTGTGGGTCCACTCGCAGAAATATTGAGCGTGTGCAGTTACCGTTCACGGCAAACTGGAGCGGTTGCGGTTAATGTTCACAGCACATTGTATCGTGTGAACTCACGAAAACCTGGATCGTGTGGGCCCACTCACAGAAATATTGAGCGTGTGCAGTTACCGTTCACAGCAAACTGGAGCGTGTGCAGTTACTGCACACGCTCCAGTTTGCTGTGAACGGTAACTGGAGCGTGTACAGTTGCTGTACACGTTCCAGATATTTTTTCTGAAGTTTGTAATCAACCATAGTGTTCGGATACTTTTTTAAGCGACTGTTCGGTGGAGTAACCTGATGTTCCAAGTTCGAGTCGCTAATGCGTTGAGATTTTTTCCGCTCTCCATCCTCGGTGAGAATAGGGACACTGAAACAGTTGGAAAATCCGCCATCCTTCGGATGGGAAGTTAATCCGCGGTCTCATGTGCAGGAGAGCCATACGTGAACGTTCAATAATACTCTGGATGAGAGTCTCCAATATGTCTCCTAACAGCTGATCTGCGGATCCTCTTTCTCTTATCCTTTGGAATCCTTGTGACCTGGACATTTAGCCCATTGTGTGCAAAAAAGTTGCTATCAGTGGTAAAGCAACCGAGGTGCATGAGGATGTCTCTCCTTAGAGTTCTGGCACTGTTTCATTGTTGCAATGTTTCTGTCTGAGAAAATTCTCTCCGGAAATTAAAATATTTTCTAGATAATTCTACTTCTTTCCCGTAGAATTGTGCTAAATGACAAGGTCACAAGGATCCCGAGACTCAGAGTAGAGTTGGATTTTCAAGCTTTTTTTTTGTTATACAATCTCTTTTCCTTTGGACTGGAATTACCAACATTGATTTACTTGCACTTTTCTCAGCTGTAACACGTGTTTTGTGAACTCTCCAGATTCTTTCACTTTGCTTTAAGATGGGAAAAGGAATATTTTTGAATTTCCAAAGATTTTCGCTGAACACTTTCACATTTCAGGAGAACTTAATGATCGTCCTTCGACTGCCAGTGATTTTGAATAACAGTTTCTGTTTCTCAGAGATCTTGATGACTCCTTTGAGATTTCCAGCAATTTAGTTTTCTGTTCCCTTGGGTTGGGTTGTTTTATATCTGAGCGGCACTTTTATGCACACCATGGGCTAAATGGCCAGGCCACTAGGACCCCGAAGGCTCAGAGAAGGTTGGGGGAGGGGACCCACTGGAACAGCTGTTGGGAGACAGATGGTAGCCTCCCGTCAAGGCCATCCAGCGTGTTCTTTAACATGCACAGGGTATGACTCTCCCGCACACGGGACCACGGCTTAACGTCCCATCCGACGGACGGCGGCCTTTCCAAGCCCATCGGTGTCCCCTACTGACCGTGGGCAAGGCGGGGAAATTTTGCGGAGATAAATCTCAACGCTGACCCAGCTGGGACTCGAACCTGGGAACTACAGATTACGAGCCTGGCGCGCTACCGACTGAGCCACCCCCGTCCCTTTTCTGTTCCCTTCTCCGTAGTTCAAAATGGAAAACTCTGAGCAGACTGAACCTGCGGCATTTGCCCCGACACTAAAGAGTAAGCAAATGCCGTTCA
Organism: Ryuthela nishihirai; assembly: GCA_038380435.1. Classification (NCBI taxonomy): domain Eukaryota; kingdom Metazoa; phylum Arthropoda; class Arachnida; order Araneae; family Heptathelidae; genus Ryuthela; species Ryuthela nishihirai. The sequence continues at coordinate 74,772,262 of JAWZYU010000010.1, forward strand.
ACCTCGCAACCACACTGATTTTGAAAACTAAACGATTTCTTTCATGAATCTCTACATTGGCAGTCGTCCAGGAGGTCGAGTGAGTAGCGCGCTTGGCTACGGATCAAAGGAGCCTGGGTTCGAGCCCTGGATAATGCATGGATGCTTCAAGTGTTGTCTTTCTGCTGAGGTCTGTATATAGTCTCATAGACCTTGTCTAAAGATTACCATAATGACAGGTTCCTGTCAGACCTCTGCAGCAAGCAGCTGCTAGAGAGGTAATTAAAAAAAAAACGTCAGTCATGTAGCCAGTTCGGTCAAAACAGTTCACAAAAGGTATTTTTAATCACCGGACGGAATGCTAACATAATTAACTTGAAATTTTAAATGATAGGAAATAAGTAACACACAAATATAAATTATCAGAAAATGAACATGCGCATTTAAAGAAAACTATCGAAATTTTTTTCTCTTTTTATTGTCCCTTAATAAAGTGATTTCCCCAGATTAACTTTTTGAGTCCTTAATAGAAATCAAAATATTTTTTCCTGCGTAAAAATAGTCAAAAACCAAATGGCCTACCGCCATTTCGTTCAGGATAACGGAGGCGGTATCCGCCTCCTTTATCGGTATCACAAATCAAATATTCCCACAAACTGTGAACGATACTGTAATATCCACAAACTGCACAACGGTGTGAAATGCCTTAGATGCATTTCACATCGTTGTACGTTAAATAAAAATGGCAATATAAAAATTATAAATGAAGCGGACCAGTTCTTATTAAATTGGGATAATACCAGTATAAATGGTATTTCATGAAAGACACTTCGCCAATTCTACTATGTTTCACAACTTAGGTTTTCCTGAAATACGGAGGGGCGGGGTTGGCTCAGTCGGTATCGCGCCAGGCTCGTAATCTGTGGTTCCCAGGTTCGAGTCCCAGCTGGGTCAGCGTTGAGATTTATCTCCGCAAAATTCCCCGCCCTGCCCACGGTCAGTAGGGGACACCGATGGGCTTTTAAAGGCCGCCGTCCGTCGAATGGGACGTTAAGACGTGGCCCCGTGTGCGGGAGAGCCATACCCTGTGCACTTTAAAAAACACGCTGGATGGCCTTGACGGGAGGCTACCATCTGTCTCCCAACAGCTGTTCCAGTGGGTCCCCTCCCCCAACCTTCTCTGAGCCTTCGGGATCCATGTGACCTGGCCATTTAGCCCATTGTGTGCAGAAAAGTGCCGCTCAGAGGTAAAACAACCCAACTTGAAATACGGTCTCGTTTTCAAAAGCACGCTGGCTTCGAGATGTTGAAAACTAAAAATGTAAGCTTATGCTGTTAACAAGTCAAGACTAAAAAAAAATCGCAATCGAAAAGTGAATTAAAGAAAAAACTTTCGCACCTAATTAAAAATCAAAACAAACTATAAATTATTTGTTAAAAGAAAACCTTGATAATATTGTTAAGGAAATGTTTCGTCCTTTCTAGTGCATTTACCTTTCGACAAGTTTAGTCCGCAGTAAGCATTGACCTCGGGTCAAATTTAGATGTAATCGGGGCGGAGGGTGAAGTAAGCAGCCGCTTCAAAGAGCCTGCCTCCTTTCATCATCGCTTTACCTGCTACTTTATCATGCTCGACTGGTTACCAAGGGCAACGGTCACCTCTCTCTCGCCTCACCCTGCAGCTGATCTGAAGATGCAGAGACCGAGGAGGTAAACATGTGGAGAGGATGGATGTCGGGAGGGTAAGGGGTGGGGGGACCGACATTTTATAATGTAAATAAGGCCCATGGGGTTGCAGGAAGAGCTCCAAAAGTGTTTCTGTTACCAGTTAAGTGACGGTGGTGACTGCACCCCCGCCTCGCCTACTTCATACCGGGGCCCTATCTCGACTGATGACTAACGACACGCTCGGAAGAAGAAGATGAAACTGAAATTTTGAAATTAGTGCACATAAACATGCTCCTTGACAGATGGCGCCTCTGCGGCGTTGAGATCGAATCGCACGCCCACTTCCCTTATTATAAACATTCGAAAGAAGTTGAACTGTGAGAATTTCGCTTTTCGAAACAGTTTTAGTCTTCACCATCATCTTCACTCTCTGAATTTTGTCTTAACATGGTTTCCGCCAAATTATAATCCAAATTTCTCATCATGTGGATTACCTACACTTTCATAGGAAAAAGAAAAAAATTATTTTTCGTTCGAAATCGAAAGAAATGGAATATGAGCAATAAAAGTTGAAAAGCAAACAAGTGAAACCGAAACAAAATAGGTTTGCGTTGTTCTTAAACAAAGGTTAACATTTCGTGATTCTGTTTTGGAATGGGTTGGGTTGTTTTACCTCTGAGGGCACTTTTTTGCACACCATGGGCTAAATGGCCAGGTCTCATGGACCCCGAAGGCTCAGAGAAGGTTGGGAGAGGGGACCCACTGGAACAGCTGTTGGGAGACAGATGGTAGCCTCCCGTCAAGGCCATCCAGCGTGTTTTTTAACGTGCACAGGGTATGGCTCTCGCGCACACGGGGCCACGGCTTAACGTCCCATCCGACGGACGGCGGCCTTTCCAAGCCCATCGGTGTCCCCTACTGACCGTGGGCAGGGCTGGGAATTTTGCGGAGATAAATCTCAACGCTGACCCAGCTGGGACTCGAACCTGGGAACTGCAGATTACGAGCCTGGCACGCTACCAACTGAGCCACCCCCGCCCCATGTTTTGGAATGAGTGCCAATCGAAGGTACTGAACTATGTTAGGAAAACTGACTGTTGATGTAATGGCTGAGTGGTTAGCGTGCTTGGTTAATCAAAGGGACCTGGGTTCGAGTCCCGGATAAGTTCTGAATGTTTCCTTTCTTCTTGTTCGCCTTCTTCCCCCATCCACTCTAGGGCGTATACTGATAGGTTCCTGTCACATCTCTGTGGCAAGTAGCTGCTTGAAGGATAATTTGGTTACTTGTTTGTTATGACATTGTATAAGTTGTTGGTGCTATAGAAATGGTTCATAAGGATTGTTACCTGAACTGCAAACTGTTGCCACACTCTTCATATTTCAAACGTTATCTTTCAAAAAAACCACAACCGTATCTCCATGTATATGCAACAACTTAATTGCTACAGCGATGAAATTAAAACGCTTAGCCAAAAATATTTACAGTTCTCTTTGTATCGGCACCAGAATTCCTGTTCATCCATGTTGTTCGGATACTTTTTTTAGCGACTGTAGGTGGTCATATTATTTTGATACTAGATCGTGTGGGCTCACTCACGGAAATATTGAGCGTGTGCAGTTACCGTTCACAGCAAACTGGAGCGTGTGCAGTAACTGCACACGCTCCAGTTTGCTATGAACGGTAAATGGAGCGTGTACAGTTGCTATACACGCTACAGATATTTTGCGAATGATTGAGAGTTATTGAGAATAATTTTAATAATTCACTGAATCAATGACTTGGCCCCTAAGAGGCAAAAGAGTCATTCCCTATAATGTATGTTGAATTACATTGTGGATGAGATTAAAACGAATCTGCCATTAACATACGCGGGATATTCGCTATGGATATATCGGAAGGAATGTACGTGACTTTAAGGCTCACCGATTATGTTTTTAACTGAACAATACGGGGTGGGGGTGGCTCAGTCGGTAACGCGCCAGGCTCGTAATCTATAGTTCCCAGATTCGAGTCCCAGCTGGGTCAGCGTTGAGATTTATCTCCGCAAAATTCCCCGTCCTGCCCAAGGTCAGTAGGGGACACCGATGGGCTTGGAAAGGCCATCGCAAAGGTCCGTCGGATGGGACGTTAAGCGGTTGTTTTACACGCCCCGTGTGCGGGAGAGCCATACCCTGTGAACGTTAAAGAACACGCTGGATGGCCTTGACGGGAGGCTACCATCTGTCTCCCAACAGCTGTTCCAATGGGTCCCCTCCCCCAACCTTCTCTGAGCCTTCGGGGTCCATGTGACCTGGCCATATAGCCCATGGTGTGCAAAAAAATGCCGCTCAGAGGTAAAACAACCCTTTAGAGAAGGTTGGGGGAGGGGACCCACTGGAACAGCTGTTGGGAGACAGATGGTAGCCTCCCGTCAAGGCCATCCAGCGTGTTCTTTAACGTGCACAGGGTATGGCTCTCCCGCACACGGGGCCACGACTTAACGCCCCATCCGACGGACGGCGGCCTTTCCAAGCCCATCGGTGTCCCCTACTGACCGTGGGCAGGGCGGGGAATTTTGCGGAGATAAATCTCAACGCTGACCCAGCTGGGACTCGAACCTGGGAACTACAGATTACGAGCCTGGCGCGCTACCGACTGAGCCACCCCCGCCCCACCGCGGTGAAAAAGCAACCTTTTAATTTCATATTAGTAGAAGTTTGTAAAGTTAAGAAATTTCTCCCAAAATGCTAAAGTTTAATGCAAAAAAAAAGAGAAAAATGTGTTCAAAACATCTGAAAAAAATTATCGCTGACGCGGCGGGAATCGAACCCGAAACTCTCCAGATGGCATTAATCTGGAGAGTTGAGGGTTCGATTCCCGCCGCGTCAGCGATAATTTTTTTCAGCTGTTTTAACTATGGTTGAAGTCTATTTCTACAGGTAATCTGTGAATTTAATTTAAATATGTGTTCGCTTCCTTCAAATGCAGGAACCAAAATACGAATAGGGAAAAATCTCATCATTAGGAAATTTAGCCAGTTATATCCGGGAGCATTCAGCATCACAATGCAAACTCTAATCATCGCTAATTCTCAATCTCCTTTTCATTATAATCTTAAAATTAGAGAGTCGTCCCTCTCACCCATAACCTTCAAAATGCCCTCATCAGTAACCCCGCATTGGAAGGAACGAATGTGAAAATCATTAAAGAAAAATTTAGGTGAGAAAATGGACCGAACGCAAATCCTTTGCTCACACTAATCCCCGAGCTTGGGGAAGTTGAGCTTCAGCGAGGTCATCTGGAGAGCATTACCGAGTCCAGGAACTGCGACAGGAGGTAGTCCCGACACCTCGTCGTCACCCACCGTAACTGGACCCTGCAACAAATCGACCGTAGTCGGGGTCACCCCTAAGGTCAGCCGTTAACGCCTGAGGGGTCAGGACCGATGAGAACTGTAACCAACACTCCTGGATCTCCCAAGAAAGAGACTGCCTCGCATCCAATGCAGCGCTTTTCTTATCTGCAACTTCCCACCAACGGTTGGCCAGAGTTAAATGTTTTGTTCTTCGCACGTTTTCGGTTCACTTAGAGCGAAGGTTTTTCTCTTAATGTTCTCCTCCTAATGAAGTTGCAAGTCGTGCCTTGGCTTCAACGAGGGACTCTTCCCGGAAGGACGGAAGATGAACAGAATCATCATTTCCCTTAACAGAACTACGACACTTTCTGTTTTTGTGTTAGCGCCGATTCATTCAGAAACTGAACTTTCAGGGTCACACGAGACTTGGGTTGGGTTGTTTTACCTCTGAGCGGCACTTTTTTGCACACCATGGGCTAAATGGCCAGGTCACATGGACCCCGAAAGATCAGAGAAGGTTGAGGGAGGGGACCCACTGGAACAGCTGTTGGGAGACAGATGGTAGCCTCCCGTCAAGGCCATCCAGCGTGTTCTTTAACGTGCACAGGGTATGGCTCTCCGCACACTGAGCCACGGCTTAACGTCCCATCCGACGGACGGCGCCTTTCTAAGCCCATCGGTGTCCCCTACTGACCGTGGGCAGGGCGGGGAATTTTGCGTAGATAAATCTCAACGCTGACCCAGCTGGGACTCGAACCTGGGAACTACAGATTACGAACCTGGCGAGCTACCGACTGAGCCACCCCCGCCCCCACGAGACTTGGACTTCAGCAGAAAATTTTCCACGATCGTTGGCTGGGTTCCTTTTCCTCTCTCCAAAGGGGGAAGTGGGAAGCAATGTTAATGACGTAATTTGATTACGATAATGATGAGTGTGCATGCATCGGAAGCGTCGCGTGGGGACTCCTCTTCCTTAGCTGTTGTCGACATTGGGCTTCACTGGGTGAAGTTTGTGAATAGTAGTACACAGTCAACCGCAGAAAACCTCGCCTTACTGTCTGTTGAAAAAAGGGAAACTGCTCAACCAAACGAGATTGGGTTGTTTTACCTCTGAGCGGCAGTTTTCTACATGTCTAAATATTCAGGTCACAATGGACACCAAGTGACTTGGATTTCATTTGTACAGTCGATCAAAAAAGTATCCGAACACTACGGTTGATTACAGAATTCAGAAAAAATATCTGGCAACGATTTTTTTAGAAATTAGTGATCTGGCAAATTGCGTGTCACGTGACACGAGGTTGCCAGATCACTAATTTCTAAAAAAAATAGTTGCACGATATTTCTTCTGAATTCTGTAATCAACCATGTTGTTGGGATACTTTTTTGAGCGACTGTAGGTGGTCATATTATTTTGATACTAGATCGTGTTGTTGGGTTGGGTTGTTTTACCTCTGAGCGGCACTTTTTTGCACACCATGGGCTAAATGGCCAGGTCACATGGACCCCGAAGGCTCAGAGAAGGTTGGGGGGAGGGGACCCACTGGAACAGCTGTTGGGAGACAGATGGTAGCCTCCCGTCAAGGCCATCCAGCGTGTTCTTTAACGTGCACAGGGTATGGCTCTCCCGCACACGGCGCCACGGCTTAACGTCCCATCCGACGGACGGCGGACTTTTCAAGCCCATCGGTGTCCCCTACTGACCGTGGGCAGGGCGGGGAATTTTGCGGAGATAAATCTCAACGCTGACCCAGCTGGGATTCGAACCTGGGAACTACTAGATCATGTGGGCTCACTCACGGAAATATTGAGCGTGTGCGTTACCGTTCACAGCAAACTGGAGCGTGTGCAGTAACTGCACACGCTCCAGTTTGCTGTGAACGGTAACTGGAGCGTGTACAGTGGCTGTACACGTTCCAGATATTTTTTCAGAATTCTGTAATCAAACATAGTGTTCGGATACTTCTTTGAGCGACAGTACTTGACCCTGGAGAACAAAGGTTCACTGAAAGCTGTTACGAGGCAGACTAAATCCCCCTTTCCAACCGTCTAGCACGTTCTCTTATATGGACACGGGCTCATGGCTTAACTTCCGTCCACAGTCGACTGCCAAGCCCAGCAGAGAAAGGGGATTAGCTGAAAAAAATATCAACTCATTTACGTGGACACGTGCAGAATCTAGGAATAGCAGGTGGCAACCTCTTTCTAACAGAATAGCGGAGATAAATCTCGATGCTGGCAAAATTGGGATTGGAATCGGGGTGCTACAGATTCCGAGTCTCTCAGGCTTCCGACTCAGTCAAGTAGGATGGCGACAAGTATTTGTAGACGCACGTGACGTGAGATTTCTGTAGGCTTGTCAGCAGATATTTTCTGGTGGTCACTAGCAATTCGCTATAGCAACAAAAAATAAATGAAGCGCTAAGCGTGTATGTACAGTCGCTCAAAAAAATATCCGAACACTATGGTTGATTACAGAATTCCGGAAAAATATCTGACAACGATTTTTGTAGAAATTACTGATCTGGCAACCTTCGTGTCACGTGATTACAGAATTCAGGAAAAATATCTGAAGCGTGTACAGCAACTGTACTCGCTCCAGTTACCGTTCACAGCAAACTGGAGCATGTGCAGTTACTGCACACGCTCCAGTTTGCTGTGAACGGTAACTGCACACGCTCAATATTTCTGTGAGTGGGCCCACACGATCTAGTATCAAAATCAAATATCGTCTTTCTGTGAGTGGGCCCACACGATCTAGTATCAAAATAATATGACCACCTACAGTCGCTCAAAAAAGTATCCGAACACCATGGTTGATTACAGAATTCAGAAAAAATATCTGGCAGCGATTTTTTTAGAAATTAGTGATCTGGCAACCTTCGTGTCACGTGACACGAGGTTTGCCAGATCACTAATTTCTAAAAAAATCGTTGCCATTTTTTTCTGAATTCTGTAATGGCCACATACGTTATTTTATTATCAAAAATAATTCTGCAGCTACGAATTTACTACCCGAACACTTCTTCTTTGCCGGAATCCTCACGTCTATACGGCTCAATGATAGTTTCGTACTTAACTTTCGCACTAACTCCGACGGTTACGGTTTCCCGCGCTTCCAAAACCAAATATTAAATTGCCATGTTTTAGGACATTTTTATCATTCCGATTTCGACAGACTCAGGTGTCGGCAGAGTTTTTCACCTGAGTCCACTTTTTTTACGAAAGCTTCCCTCATCCCGACAGCACCGAATGATGCGAACCAGCGTCGCGCCGTGGACAATCTGTTCCTGTGAATCTGCCACCCTCCGGTGCCGAGGTGTCACCGCCAACTATTGCCTTCACTAAATAAGCATTCACGACACTATCTGCAGAGCACACCTACAAACAGAGGGAATCCTTTCAACGCTGTCCGTCCCATTGTCGTCACCTGAATGAGGATGCGCCCCGCATCCTTCAGCTGCTGACCCTCACCTTCGCCCCATACCTTCAGTTGTGAGCAGGGGAAGTGAGTTTTTTCTCACCACCGACACTGACCCCTCCCTGCAGTGGCTCTAACCTGTCTTCCCATCGCTCCTAAACGTTTTCCTTTCACTCTCGCAGGACGAGATGAGGCGAGATTTCTCCACAGCCGATGCTCCACAAAGAGAACCGCTTCTCTCCCTCCCTTCCCCTTTGCCACCCCCACCCGTGCTTCTCCTCCCACTGCCCACATTGTTGAGAGAACGTGTCACGTGCATAAACGACACCCCGTCACTGCTGCTACGTAAATTGCAGAAGCAGATGACACAACAATCACGTTGGTTGACGGAGGTCAGTAGCCATTTGCATTCGTTCACCTTTCCCACAGTGGCGTCGCTAGGGTCTAAAATTTAGAGGGGGGGGGGGGGGGGTAACTCTGCGGTGGGCTAAGGATTTTTTCTTAAAACACAAATTTTATGTTTTGAGGATAACATCTCCCCACATACACCCTCTGTCCTAGTAAGAAATGTTTGTCCCGGCTTTCAAGTCAGAATAATAATAAAAAATACCCCCTCAATCAGCTGCGTGCCACAGAGGTCTGACAGGAGCCTATCAGTTTATATGCCACAGTAAAAGATCTGAAAGGATGGCAGGACCTCAGCAGAAAACAACACGAAGATCCATGCCTTACCCGAGGCTCGAGAGGTCCCGTAGATCAGTAGCCAAGCGCGCTAACCACTCGGCCACGGGACGGCTAAGTCAGAATAAGGACCTATGTATGGACTTTGGACGCTCAGTTGGGTAAGCTAGGTTGAGTCGCGAGTGACTATCTCCAGTCGCCAAATAGCAACCGACGATCTTCAGGTGGGGTTTACAGAATGGCAACTTCTACTCAAATATCCTCCGTTAAATCCTGAACCACTCTAACAGAGAAGTACGAAAACTTACCAAACCTGTATCGCAAACACATATAGAAAAAAGGAACTTTACTCAAAAAAAATAGATATAGAAAAAAGGAACTTGACTCTTTCTTTCATATAGAAAAAGGGAACTTTACTCTTTCTTTCAAGCGGCTTTCAGTTTTTAGTGCGAAAGTTTGTATTTAAATATTAGGAAACGAAAAATGAAGGTAAACTCTCTCAAGCAGCTGCTTGCCACAGAGGTCTGACAGGAGCCTGTCAGTTTAATACGGCATAGACAACAATCTGTGAGCGGGACTCAGCAGAAAGACAACACAAGCATCCATGCCTTACCGGGGCTCGAACCCAGTTCCTTTCATCGGGGGGAGGGGGGTGACTCAGTCGGTAGCGTGCCCCCCTAACAGCTGTCCAATGGGTCCCCTCCCCCCAGCTCTCTCAGAGCTCTCGGGGTTCTTGTAACCTAGCCATTTAGCCCATTGTGTGAAAAAAAGTGCCGCTCAGAGGTAAAACAACCCAACTCCTTTTGACCACTAGCCAAGCGCGCTAACCACTTGGCCATAACACGGCATATTTTAATATTAAAGTTAATGTTTACATAACACGCGACAATTATGAGCGTTCCAAAAATTCCGACGGACGTTTGATTTTCCCAGTTCTAAATCTTCACTGCGCCTGCGTGCAGATTTCCCCTGCTAATTGTCTTGTGGGGGGGGGGGGGGAACGAGGACGCTGATCAGCATCGAAAGGTCTGTTGTCCGTCGGAGATTTTCCTTTTGATCCTTAAACTGTTAAATGTCGCACATTAAGTGGGAAACCGGTCATCCGATCTTATATAACACGGTTTCCCACACTTCAGTTCACACGGTTTCCCACACTTCACCCGATGAAAGGAACTGGGTTCGAGCCCCGGTAACGCATGGATGCTTGTGTTGTCTTTCTGCTGAGTTCCCGCTCACAGATTCCTTTCCTCACAGATTGTATTAAACTGACAGGCTCCTGTCAGTTTAAAGTCTTAAAGTTACTTATAAATGTCTCATTACTGTAACTGACATCACAAGTAACGATTTGTCTCATTACTTGCAGAACAGCAAGAGGAACTGCTTCTGTGAGTATAGAATACTCACAGAAGCAGTTCCTCCGGCTGTTCTGCAAGAAATAAAAAGAACTGTTGAGTTTTCTACGGAGGATATACATGAGTTAAGAGATCAGCTTAAAGAGAAAGATGTAGTAATAAATCAACTATGTTCTGAGATTTGTTTGAAGTGCAATGAGCTTGAACAGTATCAGCGCAGAAACTCTCTCGGGATTTTTGGAGAGAAAGAAGTTGATACGCCTACTGATGACCTTGCCATTAAAATATTCAATGAAAAACTGAACGTTGACATTTCCGTAAATGTCATTGACCGCAGTCGTCGAGTGGGGATTGGTGGGAACGGCAAGCCCCGACCAATCATTGTAAAATTCTGTTCGTACCGGAAAAGAAATGCTGTGTTCCGTGCTAAAAGGAAACTTAAAGGAAGTGGAATCACTATTCATGAAGATCTAACGTCAGAAAGACTTAAAGAGCCTCATTCGGCTATTGAGAAATTTGGTCAGTGCAATGTTTGGACTCGAGATGGATCAATAGCGGTAAAAATGAAAAACGGTAACAAGCGCTTTATTAAATCAAAGAATGAGTTAAATGAACTTTAAAATTAGTTTAATTTTTTTTCTTTGTGTAGCTGTATATTTATATATATATATATTTACCCATGTTTATATATTGTGATGTAACGCACTTTACACAATCCTGTCTCTCTCAACTCCTATTATTGCTAAACTGCACATATTTTGTCGTTTTTAAAGTTAAAATTCTCCTACTAGAGTACTTTTACGATTTTTGAAACCCATTATCCTTTTATTTATCTATTCTTATTCTGTATTCGTTTTTCACTTATACATATTTATAACTTCATGTCACTATCTACCGCTAACTAAAATTTTCTTCTTAACTTATATCTAACTCTCTCAGATATAACCTTTTTCCCCAAGATCACTGTTGGTTAAACCTTTGCCATCTCAATATTCTTTCTATTAAATCTAAACATTCCTATCTACTGAGTTCTGATATTTTGAAATTTGATGTAATCGCTCTTACAGATACATGGCTCAATATCTCCCTTCCAAATGATCATTTTGAACTCGAAGGATATAAACTATTCCGCATCGACAGATCTAGTGGGACAGGAGGAGGACTTGCATTTTATGTGAGGAAAACTTTTAATGTCGGAGTAATGCCTATTCCTTCTTGCTCTTGTTTCGAAGGTCTGTGGGTCCATAATCTCCCCTATCAATAAACAAAACCCTGCTCTCATTATCGGCACACTTTACCCTCCTCCGAGCAGCAATATTGAAGATTTTTTTAATTCATTGTACTCAGTTCTTGAAAACTTCCCTTGTAACATTACTTCCATTCTTATGGGATATTTCAATATCGATGCTCTAAAACATTATGCTGCTTATTCCAAGCTAGAAATCTGCCTAAACACTTTCGGACATATTCGTTTAAACAAATTGCCTACTCGCATTACTGATCACAGTGAATCTCTCATTGATATGATTTTCTCCAATAGACCTTCATCACTTCACAAGCATACACTTACTCTCTTCGAAGACATTAGTGATCATTTTATTATTTGCACATCTGTATTGTATTATTCAGCTCGTGCACCTAAAATTTTAATTTCAAAAAGATCCTTTAAAAATTTCAACAAGAATGAGTCTTTTGAGTTTGCAAAATATTTCCCTTTCCACAAGAGTATTTCCGAATGCACAACTCCTACCTCAAAAGCACATCTCTCCTGTTTAATCAATTTTGCACTTGACACCTACGCTCCTTATAAAACTTTCAGAATTCGCCCTTCTCGAAAGCCTTGGATTACAAAAGAGCTTCTGAAAATGATCACATTAAAAAACAAACACTTCAAGAATGCTCTTAACCCTAATCACTCATACACATGGGAGAACTATAAAACTTTCCGTAATCTGGTCAACAGTAGTATTAAAAATGCCAAGGGTTTCTATTTTCTTAATATGTTTCTTATATTTCGAATTTTTCATTCTATTACTGGTAACTTAACAAACCAAACCAAAATTAATAAGATCGTTTACAATGACAGCTCCTTACATGATATTAAAGACATTGCTAATGTTTTGAACAATGTCTTCTGTAAATCCTGCACTTCTGCAGAAAATTATGCAAACGCAAATGAGTCATTCTCTTATACCAATAAATCATTTAATAATCTGGAAACTTTTAAATTCAAAAGTGCTACCGAAGTTTTTAACCTTATGAATTCACTAAAAAACACTCGCAATGTCGGACCAGATGGAAACCCTGTGTTTATTGTAAAAATTCTTTCCCAATTAATTTCTGCACCCCTTTGTGATCTAATTAATTTCTCAATTAACTCTAATGAATTCCCAGTTCCATGGAAAGAAGCCATCATCTCACCTATACCTAAAATTTCAAATCCTTCTAACCCTCTGGACTATCGACCTATTTCAGTTGCATGTGCTTTAAGCAAAATTTTAGAAAAAGCCGTCGAGAGACAATTATCGGCTTTTGTTGAAAAATTTACTTTCGTGCAGACAATTCTGGTTTAGAAAAAATCGATCAACTGAAACTCTCATGACACTTGAGACATGACACATTGAGACACTTCTTTCTTAATCAATATGGAGATTGGCTTTAGACAGCAAAGTGGAAACTGTTGTGGGTCTGGTTCTCACATCTCAAAGGTATTTGACATCTCAAAGGTATTTGATTCAGTTGAACACAAACTTATCTTGCAAAAACTCTGCTATAATTTTAATCTATCGCCCTCAGCTCTTTCCTGGTTTAAAAATTATCTCAACCACCGCGTAATCCGAACTAAATTAAGCACTAATGAGATCTCTACACCTCTTAAATTCAATCGGGGAGTACCTCAAGGAACCATTCTTAGCCCTCTTCTCTTTAAAATGGGGCGGGGGTGGCTCAGTCGGTAGCGCGCCAGACTCGTAATCTGTAGTTCCCAGGTTCGAGTCCCAGCTGGGTCAGCGTTGAGATTTATCTCCGCAAAAATTCCCCGCCCTGCCCACGGTCAGTAGGGGACACCGATGGGCTTGGAAAGGCCGCCGTCCGTCGGATGGGACGTTAAGCCGTGGCCCCGTGTGTGGGAGAGCCATACCCTGTGCACGTTAAAGAACACGCTGGATGGCCTTGACAGGAGGCTACTATCTGTCTCCCAACAGCTGTTCCAGTGGGTCCCCTCCCCCAACCTTCTCTGAGCCTTCGGGGTCCATGTGATCTGGCCATTTAACCCATGGTGTGCAAAAAAGTGCCGCTCAGAGGTAAAACAACCCAATCCTTCTCTTCAATCTTTTTGTTAATGATCTTTTAGAATCCTCCACCAACTACAATGTTTTTATGTATGCAGACAATTGTCTTCTTTCTTTTACATCTAGTTCTTTCACTTCTCTAAAACAAGAAATAAAAAACAATATTCATGATGTGTTTCATTGGTATACTAAAAATGGATTCCTATTAATATAAAAAAAAACAATATTGTTTTTCTTTCAACTTCAGATTCTCCCCCGCCTGACATAAACATTAAAATTAATAACACCGATATTACAGTTTCCACTTCCATGAAGTACTTAGGTATGACGATAGATAATAATCTTGACTTTGGAACCCACATTAATAAAACCGTCGCTTCAGCTTCTAAAAGAGCTTGTATATTGAGGTACATTCGAAACTAGATATCCTCCTATGACCCATTGTTCTGCAAAATTTACATCCGACCGAAACTCGAATATTGTGCCTCCACTCTTTTTGGTATTAATAAAAAGAACTCTTATAAATTAGAAAAAATTCAAAATGAAACTCTCAAAATCATCAGCAAAATCTATTTTAACAAACGAGAATGTCTAACACTTACTGATTACCCTTATTCACGACACTATTTATAACAAGTCTCATCCCCTTATTCGATTCTTACACCCAATATTCGATTACGACATCGCCACATCCTCTCGCTCTGATAATAAAATGTTTTCTACTCCCAAAATTTACAAAGCTAAGTACGGTGAAATTTCTTTTGCCTTTCAAGCAACCTGAACTTGGAACTCTCTACGGAGCGATATCACATCTTTCAATTCTAAAACGAAATTCAAAGACTATATTACTCCATTCCAATTAGAATATTGAAACTTTGACCAACAATATCTCCTCACCCCTATTCCCACTCCCCCATCTTTGCCCTTTGTCTGGATTATCCGCAATCTTTTTTCTTTTCCCTATTCATTCATTTAATATTACTCTCTGTTTCATTAAACCTTCCTTTTCTTCCCCCTAAGTTTTCCATGTTTTCTTTTATCATATTTCATATAATATGTTAGCCTTCGTCTGTGTAACTTGTCTTTTTGTTTATATGTATCAAATAATTATGCAATTCCTGTAAATATGTTTGTCGTTTTGTATTATCATCAATATTTCTTTTTAATTTCTGAAACGTACTGGGGCATCAAGCCACTTGAACGTTTAAACTAATATCCAAAATTACCTTGGCTTTACTGTAACCCCTTTCATGGAATAAATTATTATTATATTAACAATGTTAAATAATTTTATTTTCCAACAGTTGAATGCTACTATATTTTAGAAAGGACATAACGATGATATTTTGAAACATTTTATCATATAATACTAGTAATATATCTCAGTGAAAATTTGATCTAATATATATGTGATAGTCCCTTTGTTTGTTTCACTGTAGTTGCTTTATCTGTCGATGTTGCGCAGTCTCTTGTTGAATAGTTCAATAGATGGAATAATAGGAAGGCTAAACAACTTTTTTTTAGAAGTTTATACTTACTTATTTTTGTACACTAATCTTGAAGACGTATAAAATTAATTTTATACGCCGCCTCATAAACTCGTCGGTCATGTGACTGCCTTTGCTCCGCGAGGATTCACCGCGGCCCCATAATTGTGCTATAGTGGTGCTCGGTACTCTCGCTGCCGCTTCTTTCATGGGACTACATAAAGGTTGGGTTGTTTTACCTCTGAGCGGCACTGTTTTGCACACCATGGGCTAAATGGCCAGGTCACATGGACCCCGAAGGCTCAGAGAAGGTTGGGGAAGGGGACCCACTGGAACAGCTGTTGGGAGACAGATGGTAGTCTCCCGTTAAGGCCATCCAGTGTGTTCTTTAACGTGCACAGGGTATGGCTCTCCCGCACACGGACCACGGCTTAACGTCCCATCCGACGGACGGTGGCCTTTACCAAGCCCATCGGTGTCCCCTACTGACCGTGGGCAGGGCGGGAATTTTGCGGAGATAAATCTCAACGCTGACCCAGCTGGGACTCGAACCTGGGAACTACAGATTACGAGCCTGGCGCGCTACTGACTGAGCCACCCCCCGCCCCACTACGTAAAGATAAGGACTACATCAGTGAACAAACATTTTCTCGAAAGAATTTTTTCAGAAGCAAATTTGGATCACAAGAGTACTGCTGGCTTTCAAGTTAATTTTACTAAATTGGCAAGAAATATTTTAAAAGAGAAATCAAGCCTCTCATTATATTTTTAAATAAAATGTTTTTTTAATTAATGCATATAAAGCCCAGAGCTAGTCTAGTGGTTAATAATCGACTTAATAGTGGTTAATAATAAATCGACATGTAAAAAACAAGCCTTTATGTCCTCTCTTACTACCTCAAGGTCGGAGTGCTCACATATTTTGCAGTTGCAATGTGGCCCACGTTGCCGACCCCTGTTCTGTACTACACGATTCGAACTCAACACGACCTTACGTTAGGTTACCTTAGTTACGCTTTGTTATCTCCTATGCCGTCCCATGGCCGAGTGGTTAGCGCGCTTGGCTACTGATCTAAGGGGTTCGAGCCTGGATAAGGCATGGGTTCGAGCCCCGGGGTTCGAGCCCCGGGGTTCGAGCCCCGGATAAGGCATGGTTGTATGTGTTGTTTTTCTGTTGAGGTCCTGCCATCTTCCCAGATCTTCTACTTTGGCATATAAACTGACAGGCTCCTGTCAGACCAATGTGGCAGTTTGAGTCCCAGCTGGGTCAGCGTTGAGATTTATCTCCGCAAAATTCCCCGCCCTGCCCACGGTCAGTAGGGGACACCGATGGGCTTGGAAAGGCCGCCGTCCGTCGGATGGGACGTTAGCCTTGGTTCCGTGTGCGGGAGAGCCATACCCTGTGCACATTAAACAACACGCTGGATGGCCTTGACGAGAGGCTACCATCTGCTGTTCCAGTGGGTCCCCTTCCCCAACCTTCTCTGAGCCTTCGGGGTCCTTGTGGCCTGGCCATTTAGCCCATGGTGTGCAAAAAAGTGCCGCTCAGAGGTAAAACAACCCAACCCAAGGACACCAATGGGCTTGGAAAGGCCGCCGTCCGTCGGATGGGACGTTAAGCCGTGGTTCCGTGTGCGGGAGAGCCATACCCTGTGCACGTTAAACAACACGCTGGATGGCCTTGACGAGAGGCTACCATCTGCTGTTCCAGTGGGTCCCCTCCCCCAACCTTCTCTGAGCCTTCGGGGTCCTGGTGGCCTGGCCATTTAGCCCATGGTGTGCAAAAAAGTGCCGCCTGGATTGGATTGTTTGGAAAACAATCCAATCCAGCCGACTCATGCGGTCTTTCTAAACTCAATCATAGGAAGATATTACTTCAGTAAGTAGCTAGAACAAGCATAATTAATACCTGTCGCCTTGGGGTGCTAAGCTTGTAACCTAATGCTCCCTGGTTCCCGACCCCATTCTGCATTAGGTCACAAGCTTAGCACCCCAAGGCGACAGGTCGGATCCAATTCTTTTAGCTCTTCCACGTATGCTACAGGACCTAGCATTTGCATTTCCTGGGGTGGGGGGGATGGCGGCTTACGCGAACATCTGACTGAATATACTTTTACTCTTATTGGGAGTTTAGCTGTCTTCCCCTGCCTCTGGATACCGTGACAGTCTCCGTGATGCTAGGCTTCGGCGAATAGGGCGACACAAAAGACAGGCATTTAAATATTTATTTTTATTGCCAAAATAATAATTTATTTGTACAGTCGCTCAAAAAAGTATCCGAACACTGTAGTTGATTATAGAATTCAGAAAAAATATCTGGCAACGATTTTTTTAGAAAATAGTGATCTGGCAACTTCGTGTCACGTGGCGGTAGCGCGTCAGGCTCGTAATCTGTAGTTCCCAGGTTCGAGTCCCAGCTGGGTCAGCGTTGAGATTTATCTCCACAAAATTCCCCTCCCTGCTCACGGTCAGTAGGGGACACCGATGGGCTTGGAAAGGCCGCCGTCCGTCGGATGGGACGTTAAGCCTTGGCCCGTGTGCGGGAGAGCCATACTTTGTGCACGTTAAAGAACACGCTGGATGGCCTTGACGGGAGGCTACCATCTGTCTCCCAACAGCTGTTCCAGTGGGTCCCCTCCTCCAACCTTCTCTGAGCCTTCGGGGTCCATGTGACCTGGCCATTTAGCCCATGGTGTGCAAAAAAGTGCCGCTCAGAGGTAAAACAACCCAACCTCTGTGGCAAACAGCTGCTTCAGGGGGTATTTTTTTTATCTCCTATATCAGCTGTGTTTTGCGAAGCGAAATGCTTTAATTCGCATTTTTGAAAAAAATTTTTATCCGAGTCTTCCATATAAGTCAGGGAGCAATTCCATTTCCTACGTCATTTTTTCTCCATCGACACCAAAGTCTCATTCACTGAGCAGAGAATGACAAAGTGGCCATCAAGACAAACACAAACCCAGTGCTACCATCTAGTGCCCGAATGCATAATTAATGTATTTTTTTTTTATCTGTTTCATCCCATGACAAGTAAGGAGGAATTAAATAACTCCTCGCTTTAGAATAATCTGTAAAGGATTATGCTTTCTGTGCAATTAGTGAAGATTACTTGAAGAAATTACTTTACAGAATGCACGTAAAGGGAAATTGATATTTACGCAGACAGTAGGACTTCATTAGACGCAACATTTCAAAATGGCGAATTGAATCTTGATTTCAAACACAGGATTTCTATATATATTAAACCTCTATAAATATATATGTTTATTGTTGTATATAAAACTCGATTTCTCGCTAAGTCGAATGAATTCGATTTGTTCCAGTTTTATTCTCTACAATAAAAAAAATTCTCTCGAAGTATCGTGACTAGAGAGAAATCCTGCATCATAATCCTCATTATCATCTAATCAGTGGATTTGATTTAAAAACCAAATGGAGATAATCATCCCCATTCTGAAGTAATCATTTTAAGGAGCAAGAGGGGAGATGGGAAAAAAAAGAGCCCATATTAAAGATTTGTGAAGGGTAGGTGACGCAGTGCAGAGCCAGAGTTATCCCCTGCCTCCGAGAGCTATATAAAGTGCCCCTGTTTGCGTCACCAGCGCTCCCCCCCCCCCACCTCCTTTCTGCCTTTAAGAAGCGCCACATAGCGGTAGGTTCATGGTTTGGGGGGAAGGCCGTGTGAAAGAACTTGGATTCAATAAATACAATGGGGTGTGTTGTTGTCGGGCGCCTCCTCTCAGATGAGGGGAGATAATGGCACTCTTGTGGTGACACTGAAGCGCCCCCCAGTGGGCAGTTGTCAGGGAAGATTATAAGCTTGAAGGAGAGAAATTTTGCTTTTGCAGGCTCTATCTAAATAACTTACGATATGACATTCTCTGAGAGTTGAAAATTTCACATTTAAATGTCCAACTCTTGCGATGAGAAGAGGTTTTGTGTCAGCGGGGACAGATTTCTTCTGTTTTAAACGTGATTAAGATGAATCGTTACATAAACGTTTTCATCTTCTTTTAAAAAAATGTGGTACTGTTTCCGCTTTGTGATCTATCTGTCCTACTCTCCGTACTGTAGACATCCAACATTTCATGTTTTAAGCCCTCAACTAAAAATAATTCTACGTTGAATAGGTACTAATTAAGATGTTACATTTCGAATTTTCCGAATCTTCCTGCAGTTTGAATTTCTACCGCTAGAGGGATTTAAATTTTGCAAAATGACAACCTTTTTGTGTTTGAAAACGAGAATATCAAATTCACCAAGGTGATTGGACTATTTGGTTCCTTGGTGATATTTCCTACACTTTAAATCATGCTTTTAAAATATTGTCTCGTACACCTATGTTGCTCCATACATTATAATTTTTGTCGCACCGTGGCCGAGTGGTAAGGGTTGGGTTGGTTTACCTCTGAGCGGCACTTTTTTGCACACCATGGGCTAAATGGCCAGGTCACAAGGACCCCGAAAGCTCAGAGAAGGTTGGGGGAGGGGACCCACTGGAACAGCTGTTGGGAGACAGATGGTAGCCTCCCGTCAAGGCCATTAAGCGTGTTCTTTAACGTGCACAGGGTATGGCTCTCCCGCACACGGGGCCACGGCTTAACGTCCCATCCGACGGACGGCGGCCTTTCCAAGCCCATCGGTGTCCCCTACTGACCGTGGGCAGGGCGGGGAATTTTGCGGAGATAAATCTCAACGCTGACACCCAGCTGGGACTCGAACCTGGGAACTACAGATTAAGAGCCTGGCTCGCTACCGACTGAGCCCCCCCCCCCCCCCCGGTAAGACATGGATGTTTGTGTTGCTTTCCTGCTGAGGTCCCGCCATCCTAACAGACCTTCTACTATGGCGTATTAAACTGACAGACAGAGGTCCTGTCAGACCTCTGTGGCAAGCAGCTGCTTGAAGAGTTGTTTATTTTTTTTTATAATTATTGACATTGCTGTGGGGATCAATTAATAATTTACTACTGCTCGTAATATTCCACATTTTAGAAATTGTTTAATATTATTTTAGTACAGTCAAGAGTGAAATATTGATGAACCAAGCATTTCTCAACAGATATAAAAAAGTTGTTAGAGCAAAAAATGCGCTAAAAACTAGTAGGAGATTAACTTTGGTTTCTTGTCTAGTGTCTTTACAAATATTTCAATCAGTATTTAATCCAGGCAAGGCCATAATTACAGAGGTGTTGAGTGACGACGCATCCTCACGAACCACAGAATGTTTCAAAATTTGGTATGATTAGACACAATTGCATTGATGTTGTCAGCGTTCAAGGACTTCGCACAGGTCTGTTTAAATAGTTGTATCCAGGTATGTCTCGGATGGTATTCTGCTGCAACTGAAATTTGAAATTGCTCCGACACCCAAGTCTTTGATAGACTGAAATTAAAAGTAAAATGAAAAAAAAAAAAAGAAATTCAAAAATTTCAAAAAATTGAGAATAGTCGGAGTGAAAACGCTGATATCTTCCGATACGCAAAATTCATAGGTCTCTTATTTCTTAATCAACTGATCTACCGATCTTCTTCAAATATTCTGATGATTCTATATCACGATTTATTTGCATCGGGTGAGGAAATTTTGCTATTGTTCAGCGGCATGAAATTTTGAAATCAACGGCAGCAAATGAAATTTGAGTGGAATGAGCGAATTCCAAGTATACGAGAGTTGGACAGGCAGTAGTGCCGGGGTCATAACCATAAGTTCCAAGTTCGAATCATTACTCTGCCTAAGTTGAAATTTTATCTGCTAACCTTCGCTCCACCCTCAATAGGTCTTGGAAAGGTCACCCTCCGAGGTGGGACTTAAGTCGTGACCCCGAGTGCCCGTTGCACCCATACACAAAAGAAACTCGCTGGACATCCTTAATAGGAAGCTTGATTTTGTCTCCTAGCAATCTTTATCCAGATCGTTTTCCTTATCCGTTTCACCCCACCTAACTCTGAGTCCTTGGGGTCGTTGTGACCTTTTAGCCCATTGCGTAAACAAAAGTGCCGCTTATACCTGAACTAAACCCAACTCGAAGAGTATACTGTTTCCACGATGTCAATCAAGGGGCGAAACAAATCTGAAGCAAGTCCCTTCACTGCCCACACGTGCGATGGTCCTTCTTGTCTGCACATGAAAGACAAATGAGTTGAAGTGCCACTCTTAACATCGCTGTTGTCTGTCCATTTGTCTTCGGCTTAAATCCCAGCATGCGATTCATCTGCAGTCAAGAGTGATGGAGAGAGGCTTGGGAGAAAGCACGTGTGCACTTCAAGACGAGCACCAGACTTCGCAGCTAACGAAACGCACGAGAAGAACTGTGTCACTGGAACATGAGCACGTGGGCTAAAAAAATATAAATGGAGAGAATAAATAAACAAAAAAATATAAGTGGAGAGGGTGTAACGTGCTTTTGAGGACTTTTCATTTTTTATAACTTCCGACGCAAGAAAAACCTTTAAATCCCATTTCCTTTTTTTCTCCCAACGCGTATCTTTTCAGTTAGGAAGAGCAACATTCTTAGCATTATGAGAGGCTTTCTTTGCAGCCTCTCTGATCATTGAGGTCAGTTTCAGGTGTTGATGAGGATGCTCTGAGAGAAACAGACAACGCTCACTGCAGGATGAAATATCACTAAGGCTTGTTGGACTCACTTCCTGTTTGCTCTTCATCCAGAATCTTCATTTGCCATCCAATGCTGCATCACAGAGAAGGAAAGATGAGAAGTATCAGAGGAAGTTATTAATTTCTCGAAAGGAATTGGCACTCAAATTTTCGAACCCGAACCAGTTAGGAGAAATAATTTTCTCTGACATATTGTAAAACATAATATATAAAAAATGCATTTTGCTAAAATATTTTAGATCTTTTTTTTTTAATGCGACAGACAGATAGCAAAAGTAAAACATTCCTTTTTGCTATCCTTCTTTCTGTCCGTTCCTCTGTCTATCTGTCTGTAAACATTCAGCTATTTTGTTTTTTGGTGGTAAATGAAAAAAAAAAATTTTTTGTGTTGGATAGTTATTGATTAAATATTATGATTCGCACTTTCCGAATCTCTCAAAAGCTATAACTGCTCCCTCTAACGGCGTAAAAGATAATACAAAATTCCCAAATTTTAATATTACAAATGATCTGTTTACGGTAGAAATTTGTGATTTTGGTGGTTGAAGGAATATGATCGTAGTTAGGATGGTAAGGGAACGGTCAAAAGCAAGTGACGATCAATTCTTACCCTCATGGGGGTGGAAAAAAACTCTCTTTTTTTTTTAATTACTTTAAGAGATAAATGAAAATTTTTTTTTGTGTTTTACAGGTACTAATAAAATATAGTTAGTTCTTCCCCCAGTACAGGGGAGGAACGATCGAGCCACAAGGGCTGACCTTGACCCCGGAGTGTCGGTAGATCTCCAGGCAGTCGAGAAGCAGGCAGTTGCGGAACCGTCCCGTGGCCGAGTGGTTAGCACGCTTGGCTACTGATATACGGGACCTGGGTTCGAGCCCCGGATAAGGCATGGATGTATGTGTCGTTTATCTGCTGAGGTCCTGCCATCCTCTCAGACCTTCTACTATGGCATATAAACTGGCAGGCTCCTGTCAGACCTCTGTGGCAAGCAGCTGCTTGAGGGGGTATTTATTTTAATAAAATATTATTATTTTCCCAATCATCCACTAGTTCAAATTTCACACTAGTAGGAATTTCCATTAGTAGAAATTTCTAAAAGAATTAGGGTTAGTAGGTTCTAAAAGCGGAAATGAACTTCCTTCACTTTGAAAACGAGCAACCGATAATCCTCCAGAGGTGATTAATTCTTCGTATAATAAATTATTACAAGTTTTTATAATTATTTATTAACATCAAATTAAAATGTTAATGTTATTTGGAACTAAAAATACTAGAAACAATTCGTAGAACCTACAAATTATTCAGTAGCATCATTACAAAAGCTAAGAGAATCCAATTAATGGGAAAAAAAATACTCAGAAAAATAATTAAGGGCTGATTAGTGTTAATTGTTATTTACTAATGACTAATTAAAATGTTGATATTGTAATAAAAGAAAAAAGTTTTTTTAACAATTTCAAGGAAATTTTGAAATTTAAATATTTGAATTATGGCTGAGCCAATGCCCGTCCTGGATTCCGTGGAGTCGGACTCAGCGCTACAAAGCTTTGAGCCCGAATTCATCTCTTATGCTTTTAATGAAGATTATTTTCTAGCGTATTCTGATGGCGAATTAGTGATTGCTTCTTTATTGCATCTATCATTTGTATTTTAAAAAAAGTAATTATTAATCATAAAATCTTTCAAAAATATAAATAAACAGAGGAAATATGATAGCAAGGCATAAACTGGGAGGAGAGCTGTGTACCAATCCTCAGTGATGATGCACAGAACCGGCCAGGTCTAGCAGCTAATATCCGACACCGCGTGCGGCATAAAACCCCAAACAAACAAACAAACAACAAATTATGTGGAATACCTGACAGGCTGGGGCGGAGGTGGCTCAGTCGGTAGCGCGCCAGGCTCGTAATCTGTAGTTCCCAGGTTCGAGTTCCAGCTGGGTCAGCGTTGAGATTTATCTCCGCAAAATTTCCCCGCCCTGCCCACGGTCAGTAGGGGACACCGATGGGCTTGAAAAGGCCGCCGTCCGTCGGATGTGACGTTAAGTCGTGGCCCCCTGTGCGGGAGAGCCATTCTCTGTGCACGTTAAAGAACACGATGTGTGGCCTTGACGGGAGGCTACCATCTGTCTCCCAACAGCTGTTCCAGTGGGTCCCCTCCCCCAACCTTCTCTGAGCCTACGGGGTCCTTGTGACCTGGCCATTTAGCCCATGGTGTGCAAAAAAGTGCCGCTCAGAGGTAAAACAACCCAACAACCCAACCCTGACAAGCTGACACTTCGCAAGGAGCCTCAAATAGATAGATAGATAGATATTTCAAAATTTGTGATTTAGATTATACGGATGATTTGGCTCTTTCGCCAATGATGTTGATGAGATGAATTCTTTCATGAAGCCTGTTGGTAAGACTGGTAACAGAGTAGAGAGGAATTTGGTGATAAATTATAGAGAATAATGTCATGTCCCTCGAATTTTATATTTTATTTATTTATTGTATATTTTTGTTATATTTTACTGTTGCATATATTTTTATGTGTTCTTGGAAATGTTTGTGCTGGGATGACTCACTGTTCTTGTTTTTCGGGTCTAAAGCTGCTCCGTGTAAGTGATGACGAATGCCAGCAGTTGTTTATGCCGTAAATGACCAGCCTAAGGCGCTAGTTCCGCGCACAAGGCTAGGCGGTAGATTTGAAACTTTAGTCTGTGCGTCGCTGCCAAACGAAGAGACCATTTCGACACGCGTCAAAGGGTAAACTTTCTCAAAAGTAACCCTTGAAGTGAGGGTGTGATTCCAAAGGGGAATCGAGATTCTAGGATAATCTGTTTTATTATTTTTGTGGATTCCGAAGGAACCACAGTGTAGGCAAAGGTTTGTTATCCTTTCGCCGAGTTTTGAGGTCTGTAAAGTGAAGATTCGCAGAGCCTGAGATTCTCCACCTCATTATATTATTGTTTGCAGCAGTGAAGCAGCAAAGGCCCACGGAGTGGAGCTCATTCCCAGCACGTAGCTGTATATATTATAAATAAAACTGTGTCGTCCCTATCTAACTCCCGTGCAGTAATTAATGGACTGTTGTTATTCATCATTCAACCCCAGTTTCTTCAAGGCGTGCAGTGGCACGGGCTTAAAAACCCGAGAACCTGCATTTTCACCGAAGTGAGGGCGAAGTAATTATTCAGCAACACTCGCATCGTCCTGCGGCGATCACGACTGCGTTTGGCTCAGTCTCCATCGATCGGAGAAGGGAGGACATCACATCTGACTTAATCCTACAGGATCAGAATTGTTGGAACATCACAAATAATTGGGTTGGGTTGGGTTGTTTTACCTCTGAGCGGCACTTTTTTGCACACCATGGGCTAAATAGCCAGGTCACAAGGACCCCGAAGGCTCAGAGAAGGTTGGGGAAGGGGACCCACTGGAACAGCTGTTGGGTGACAGATGGTAGCCTCCCGTCAAGGCCATCCAGTGTGTTCTTTAACGTGCACAGGGTATGGCTCTCCCGCACACGGGACCACGGCTTAACGTCCCATCCGACGGACGGCGGTCTTTCCAAGCCCATCGGTGTCCCCTACTGACCGTGGGAAGGGTGGGGAATTTTGCGGAGAGAAATCTCAACGCTGAAGATGTTTACAGAAAGAATAATAAAATTTATTTAAAAAAAACAGCTGTTTATAAAACGGAGTCTTGCCAACTGACCATTACCAGTTAATTCCAATTTTGCTGTGTGAACTTGAGTGTCAACTGGGGAACCAATGGGAGATGATAATTTCTGACGCTGGGTTAATTTTCGTAGATTATTGGTTCATTGACAGGTGATTGATGGGTCATTGACCTTTGATCCACGATCCCCGTCGAAACGTCCATTGCGCAATCTCATAAATAAAATAAATAAATACCCCCTCAAGCAGCTCCTTGCCACAGAGGTCTGAAAGGAGCCTGACAGTTTATAGTCTCTCCAATTACCACTTATGTTACGCTGTTATATCCGATCTAATAATATTTATTCAGCCTGTACAATAAAACTTCAGTTGGAGGCTCTGTTTTCTCTTCGTTTGAATGAAATGATGAGCTGGACTCGGAGGATGTTTCCCCATCTACAACGGGATCAGCATCAGCAGTGCCATCATCCTCGAAGAAGTCTGCGGGCATCACGTGCTCATAACATCCTGTGTCGTTGGCATCAAACAACGGAAGCGGCCACACGGCACAGTTTATAAGACGACATCCGGACAACTGGGATCTGAAGCGAAAGGGGGCTGCGGAGACATTTCTCTGCAACGAGACCAGACACAAAGACGACTCTATTTCGGTGAAGCCAATATTGCCCTCACGTGGTCTTCGGTGGCAATGTGCTGACTGCATGTTGTTTTGGCGAAGGGGAGGTCTAACAGTTGCTGAAGAGACTTTAGTGTGGATTAAGATGGAAGTCGATTGAGCTAGGCATTTTTAGTATCTGTGGCGTGTGTCAGTTATGAGGCGACAGCAATATATCTGAAGATTACCATTCTAATTCTAAGGATTATATTGATGCTGGTGAATGGTTGATTGGTGACTTATATCAGTACAAAAATGACATCTAAGTTTGTAGTCGAAGTATTTTTTTTATTTATTGAGAGAAGTGAGGGCTCTGAATCTAGAAGAGACGCTTTCAGACCCTGGAACCACTCAGCCAGAATTAAATTTTCAGTTTTCTTACAATTTACCTCTGAGCGGCACTTTTTTGCGCACCATGTGCTAAATTGCCAGGTCACATGGACCCCGAAGGCTCAGAGAAGGTTGGGGGAGGGGACCCACTGGAACAGCTGTTGGGAGACAGATGGTAGCCTCCCGTCAAGGCCATCCAGCGTGTTCTTTAACGTGCATAGGGTATGGCTCTCCCGCACACGGGACCACGGCTTAACGTCCCATCCGACGGACGGCGGCCTTTCCAAGCCCATCGGTGTCCCCTACTGACCGTGGGCAGGGCGGGGAATTTTGCGGAGATAAATCTCAACGCTGACCCAGCTGGGACTCGAACCTGGGAATACAGATTACGAGCCTGGCGCGCTACCGACTAAGCCACCCCGCCCCAAATAATTAGGTGATAACAAAGAATTCCGCATATCATACATACGTATAAATGTAACACTCTAGGTAAATATGTGTATTGTTAACTGCATCAGGTTGCAATAATATAATTTTTTTTCTGTTGCTATTTTGAAGGAAGCGGTTAATAAATATGTTGCCATATATGCATCGTTGTTTTATTTCATTTCCGTCTCATGACTTTCTTGCCACACTGTGAATACTGATATAGATGTCGCTAAAGCACATTTTAATTCTTGCCCTACGTGCCATAAAAAATAAATTACCCGTCAGGCAGCTGCTTGCATCAGTGTTCTAAAAGGAGCCTGTCTTTCCAATAGGTCACAGGGAAGATCCGTGAGGAAGGCGAAACCTGAACAGAAAGACGGAGCAGAAAGAAACATCTATGTGTGTGTTGTTTTTCTGCTGAGGTCCTGCCATCCTCACAGACCTTCTACTATGGCATATAAACTGACAGGCTCCTGTCAGACCTCTGTGGCAAGCAGCTGCTTGAGGGGGTATTTTTTTTATGCCTTCCTTACCCAGGGCTCGAACGAAGGTCTCTTTGCTTCAAATAAATGCTATTTGAAGGCAATATTGAAATTTTAAGGATATTTTGAACTAAAAAATGCCACAATAATTCGTAGAAATTGAAAATTCTTCAGTAACTTGATTATAAACTCTAAGAACGATTCATTAACGAAAGAGAATGAATACCTAAAATTAAAGTAATCAAAACCTGAATAAGTTTAATTGCTAAATACTAATTAAAAGATTTAAATCATGATCAAAAGGAATTGTTTGTTTTCATTTGCCAACTCACTTTTTTTTCACAAAAACGAACAAAATTTAAATTTAATTAATGATTAAGTCCGACCGAAATTTAAGTCGTCTTCGATTGGACCTCCGTAGCCCATGGCTGCTTGAGGATGATGATGATGATGATGCGATATTTGAAGCCGAAATAATCTCATAAATTGCATAAAGAAATTAAATTGTGCCAACTGTATGGTCCGAGACCTATTTTAAATTTAAAAAAAATACCCCCTCAAGCAGCTGCTTGTCACAGAGGTCTGACAGGAGCCTGTCAGTTTATATGCCACAGTACGAGATCTTAGAGGATGGCAGGACCTCAGCAGAAAAACGACACACACATCCATGCCTAAACGGGGCTCGAACCCAGGTCCCTTAACTACGATTGGTGCAGGAATGAAAAAAAAATCTAACCAATGAAGTGAAAGTGGTCGTCCTCGCGGAGCGAATCCCTCTCGACATCAACTCTTGATTTCTCTGAGGTGAGACGAAAGAGCGAAAGCGATGATCCTCATTCTCCGACCTGGCATCGAAATAAGAAGCGTTGGCTTCACTCTCCATCTCGGAGGATCATGCAGCATCAATTGGCATCAAATCTGGACCTCTGCCCAGTGGGACACGAGCAACTGTTGGGTGACAGCCACGCGGAAGTCAAACGGACTCTATCTCTTTTCCATCCTGCGTCGTCGTTCTGATAAAGTGGTTATTTTATGCAATTTGGACGTGCACGGCCGTTTTATATATATCTGGATCTATTTATAGGCAAATGGGAGATCCGATTTCATTTGGGTTTTCTTGAGATCGTTATCGCTCGAGAAGCAGCTAATACGAGCGACCTGAGAACAGATGAGCATGCACGCGGTGAGAAGAAGCGAAATCGGACAAAGCTGGAATTTTATTTTTTCATCATCATCATCCTCCTCAAGCAGCCATGGGCTACGGAGGTTCAACCAGACCGTGCAATTTAGTTCTCCAAGCAAGTCTATCCTGAGCTACATCTACTGCATCTGGCCACTGCACACCAATTCTAATAAGATCCTGTTTGACATTGTCCGCCCACCGCATCCTAGGTCTCCCCTTCTTTCTGAGGCCTTTAGGCACACTGTTCATAACCTTATTCGCCAATCTATAATCATTCATACGGGCATCTCCCTCGCATCTAGAAATCGATGTTTTCTACCAATCAGAGAGTTTTGCCTCAAACTTACAATCACCTCCAAACGAACCTAGTTTCCTAGTTTCAAGTTTTCTGCGTTGAGAATTTTCTTTGCTCACCTCCTCCACTGCCCTCGGCGAGGAAGGAAGCATTAAAGGCTTTTAAATGCCGCTCTCCTTCGGATGTGAATGCCTAAAATGCAAATTTTGCTAGTGGTGACTTTACTAATGAGAAGCAAATTATAATACTTGAAATGTGCGTTAGATATATCACTTTAGGTAACTCTAATTTGGGTTGTTTTACCTCGAGCGGCACTTTTTTGCACACCATGGGCTAAATGGCCAGGTCACATGGGGGGGCGGGGATGGCTCAGTCGGTAGCGCGCCAGGCTCATAATCTGTAGTTCCCAGGTTCGAGTCCCAGCTGGGTCAGCGTTGAGATTTATCTCCGCAAAATTTCCCCGCCCTGCCCCCGGTAGCCCACGGTCAGTAGGGGACACCGATGGGCTTGAAAAGGCCGCCGTCCGTCGGATGGGACGTTAAGCCGTGGCCCCGTGTGCGTGAGAGCCATACCCTGTGCATGTTAAAGAACACACTGGATGGCCTTGACGGTAGGCTACCATCTGTCTCCCAACAGCTGTTCCAGTGGGTCCCCTCCCCCAACCTTCTCTGAGCCTTCGGGGTCCATGTGATCTGGCCATTTAGCCCATGGTGTGCAAAAAAGTGCCGCTCAGAGGTAAAACAACCCAACCCAAACGAACAGACCGTTTCAAATACCAAGAAAAAAAGCAAGGAAAATAACTGATTTCTAAGACAAGTAGAGCAGAAGAAATATTTTTTTGCCAATACATTGAAGTGTCATTTTTCACTGCATTTGAAACTAATCGTTCATTTATTCAATAAAGAGAAAATGAGAAATACACTGCTCGTCAAAAGTTAAGCACGAATCATCAAAATACGAATAAAAAAATAATCGTTAGAGATAAAAAAATTTTAACATAATTTAATGTGTAGTTTGGAAAAATCAAAATGTAAATCCGGTATATTTTCACTGAATTATACAAAACAGATAACTAATAAAAAAGAATATTTTCGCAGATGCTCGATTAATTTAAAATGGAAACCTACATTGTCTGATTCGAATAGCCGATTGCTTGATGATGCCTCAAAAAAAAACGCCTTTAGACGACTCAAAATGAGGGAGAGCCGTTGGAAGATTGGAAGCTGTTCAAATGATCATGGAAGGGATTATTCTTTGGTGTCCATCACTTTCTCATCTCAAGGCTAGGGCAGCAATTACAAACAACCGAAACAGTTATCAGAAGACCTGTTCAAGAACGTTATAAAATTACAACCGCTCAAGATGATTGCTTTATTGAACTACTGTCCTGATTATCCACTGCCGCGTGGGGCGGGGGTGGCTCAGTCGGTAGCGCGCTAGGCTCGTAATCTGTAGTTCCCAAGTTCGAGTCCCAGCTGGATCAGCGTTGAGATTTATCTCCGCAAAACTCCCCGCCCTGCCCACGGTCAGTAGGGAACACCGATGGGCTTAGAAAGGCCGCCGTCCGTCGGATGGGACGTTAAGCCGTGACCCCGTATGCGGGAGAGCCATACCCTGTGCACGTTAAAGAACACGCTGTATGGCCTTGACTGGAGGCTACCATCTGTCTCCCAACAGCTGTTCCAGTGAGTCCCCTCCCCCAACCTTCTCTGAGCCTTCGGGGTCCTTGTGACCTGGCCATTTAGCCCATGGTGTGCAAAAAAGTGCCGCTCAGAGGTAAAACAACAACCCAACCCAGATTTTCTTCATAAACTAACAGCTGACGTGTACTGATCTGGATAGCGATGGAACATCCAACCCCATAATATCACTGAATGTGCATTTGATGATGTCGGCCACATTTATCGCATTAGATATTAGCTTGAACCATAATGTGCGATTATGAATTAGATTTCGGGGAAGCCTCCGAGAGGCGTGATTTCTTTCTTATGGATTCTTTACTTTCCTGCTCTGACCTAACCCATATTTAACACAAATTCGTCTTAACAGCAAGATTAACAAAATTCGCAATAAAATAATGAATTAATCTTTTTGAGATTTCACTTAAATGTAACGTCAACGATAACTTCCTATCAACAACAATTCTCAATCCCTTTTTTACAGGTTTAATCTCATCATTGTTGGATAAACTGTAATTTAAGTGACCTTCATTATAAATATAAGTAATCCTTCACTCTAGAATCGGTCTTCCTGTGGCTGCAGTGAGCTCTAAAGACAGAGGTTATGTTGTGACAGTGGATAATTAGGACAGTAGACCTTGAACAGAAATCTAGTGGAAAGCGATATTGCCTATAGAGCAAGGAACCCGGGATCAAAGTCATCATAAACCACGTGCATCTTTTTGACGAGGTCTTGCATCCCTCATAGGTTGGGTTGTTTTACCTCTGAGCGACACTTTTTTGCACACCATGGGCTAAATGGCCAGGTCACATGGACCCCGAAGGCTCAGAGAAGGTTGGGAGAGGGGACCCACTGGAACAGCTGTTGGGAGACAGATGGTAGCCTCCCGTCAAGGCCATCCAGCGTGTTCTTTAAAGTGCACAGGGTATGGCTCTCCGTACACGGGACCACGGTTTAACGTACCATCCGACGGACGGCGGCCTTTCCAAGCCCATTGGTGTCCCCTACTGACCGTGGGCAGGGCGGGGAATTTTGCGAAGATAAATCTCAACGCTGACCCAGCTGGGACTCGAACCTGAGAACTACAGATTACGAGCCTGGCGCGCTACCGACTGAGCCACCCCCGCCCCCCTCCCTCATAGGTCTTCAACGACGTGTTATGAGTGATTAATTTATCATTAGTTTTTTGCTTATACGACATAATAATCGTGCATCCTTTCATTTTGATTTGCCCTTCAATTTTCCAGTTCTTTCCCGTGGCTTTCCAGTAATGTAATCATTTCCTGTTTTCCACGTGCTTCATTGACAAATTTCGATCTTTCTGGTTCAGTGCCCCCAAAATACATCGAAAAATAGGAAGCACTAGAGCTTGAAGCTCCAGCAAGTGAAGCAACATCGCTTCTTCGAGGAAGAGATCGCAACTTCGCCACATGGCTCTGCGTTGGCCTAGTGCCCACGGTTACTTTTCCTTGGAAGAGCTGAGAGACCGGGAAGGAGAAGTGACGTCTGCACTTCGCCACAACCCTTCTTCCCCGTCTGACCAACTCATCACTCTGCGAGATATGACGGAGAAAATCTATTCCTGTCGCTTCTGGAGCTCGGCCAACTTTCGCATCTTCTCTTCTTGCCTCTCCTGGCCGCACGCACACCAGCTGATGCAACCTGCTCCCAAGCCATCCTCAGCACTCTTAACTGATGCAAGGATGCATCCAACCTCTTTCCTCCAAGGGTATTCTTGCAGCTGCTGTCCCACAATATCTACTTTGTAGCAGTTTTGTTGATGCTGACTCGCCTTTACACTGCAGCTCCACTGTTGACTTTTTGTTCCCAGCCACAATGCCTCATCCATCTCATCCATTTGTGCATCCCCCCCCATGTGTCTGCCCTCTATAAGAATCGTCTCACTCCTGAAGTTTTTTTTCACTTGTAGCTGTTCACTGATGTAACCGACTTTCCTAAAATACTGTGAACTTGGATTCGCTCTGCTTGTTTTGTCTCTTGTTTTTCTCTGCAACCTAGCTGACAATTCACCTTCTCTTCCTGCTTGTTCTGTCCCTTCTTATAAAAAAATAAAAAATAAATACCCCCTCAAGCAGCTGCTTGCCACAGAGGTCTGACAGGAGCCTGTCAGTTTATATGCCAAAGTAGAAGATCTGAGAGGATGGATACTCCTCTAGAAACTGTGCGCAGAATGCATCTTCTTCTGACTCTGTCTCCTTTTAACCTTCTCTATATACTCTGCAGAGAATTAGCCTTCTTCTTCTATCTCCTCTAAATCTTCTACAGAAGATGCATTGAACTTTCACGGTTGTTAAGGATGCTCTTTTCATCTTTTACTCTCCATTTATTGAACACTTTTTGGCAAAAGTTTATCTTTTTAACGCTTTTAGTAATGTATTTATTCGAATACCACGCGTCCCTTAATAAGACACACGCCTTGTCGTTTTATATCTTGCGAAGCTTTGAAAAGAAAATGTAATATGACGCAAAGAAAATACTAAATTTCCCCTCAAGCGAGCTCTTTCCATGGGCCGAACCACCGCCGAGGACGTTTGCGCCCTCTAACGGTGGGAAGCGTTGAAAATTCAAAATTTTAATGAATATTACAAATGATTTATTTATTCTAAAAATTCGAAATTTTGGTGGTGAAATGGGAAATTCGTGAGTTTTCATTGGCAACAATGAGTTTACCCTCAAAGGGATTGAAAACGCCCCTTTTATGTGTGGGGGCGGGGGTGGCTCGTAATCTGTAGTTCCCAGGTTCGAGTCCCAGCTGGGTCAGCGTTGAGATTTATCTCCGCAAAATTCCCCGCCCTGCCAACGGTCAGTAGGGGACACCGATGGGCTTGGAAAGGCGGTCGTCCGTCGGAAGAGACGTTAAGCCGTGGCCCCGTGTGCGGGAGAGCCATACCCTGTGCACGTTAAAGAACACGCTGGATGGCCTTGGCGGGAGGCTACCATCTGTCTCCCAACAGCTGTTCCAGTGGGTCCCCTCCCCCAACCTTCTCTGAGCCTTCGGGGTCCATGTGACCTGGCCATTTAGCCCATGGTGTGCAAAAAAGTGCCGCTCAGAGGTAAAACAATCAAATCCAATCCAAAACCCCTTTATGTTTTAAGAAATAAGTTTGTTTTTAGAGATAAAAATAGTTTTTTTGTGTTGGATTCCGTTTTGAACTATTACCGATTTGAACTATCCGAATCACCCAAAACGATAATTGCGCCCTCCAACGGTGGAAACATCGGAAATTCCAAAATGTTAAAGAATATTGCAAATGATCTGTTTCTGCTAGAAATTTGAAACTTTTGGTGGTGGAATGTGAAGGTCATGAAATTTTCATTGCAGCAATGAGTTGACCCCTTACCCCTAGGAGGGGTGGGAAACGCAACTTTTTAAGAGAAAATTGGAAAACTCTATTTTTCATTTAGATTGATACGAATGAAATATTATAATTCGCAGTTTTCAAACCCTCACATAGAGTTAATTTATATCTTTAGAGAAAATTTAATACGAAAACGGCGAAACTTTTAAAGAATATACTTCAAGTGATCTGTTTATGGTAGAAATTTTAACCCTTTCGATCCTGCCGGTGGCATTTGCCACCTTAATGTATAAAGAGTTTTAGCTACTGGCTGAGTATCTAGTTTCACCATAAAGCACTAGATGTCACCTCTACAAAGTATGTGAATCACATTTCATGACATGGTTCAACAAGTTGGGTTGGGTTGTTTTACCTCTGAGCGGCACTTTTTTGCACACCATGTGCTAAATGGCTAGGTCACATGGACCCCGAAGTCTCAAGAAGGTTGGGGGAGGGAACCCACTGGAACAGCTGTTGGGAGACAGATGGTAGCCTCCCGTCAAGGCCATCCAGCGTGTTCTTTAACGTGCACAGGGTATGGTTCTCCCGCACACGGGGCCACGGCTTAACGTCCCATCCGACGGACGGCGGCCTTTCCAAGCCCATCGGTGTCCCCTACTGAGTGGGCAGGGCGGGGAATTTTGCGGAGATAAATCTCAACACTGACCCAAGTGGGACTCGAACCTGGGAGCTACAGATTACGAGCCTGGCGCGCTACCGACTGAGACACCCCCGCCCCTGATTCAACAAGAAATGAGTGTTTACATATCTGTGTGACCCGTATTGTTCCGCTATTCAAGATGAATGCTAATAACCTGAACACCATGTTTGGTAAGTACCGATCTAAAAACGAAATCTAAATATTGTTTCAAAATTTTTCACACGAAATAATTTGATAAGATCTTTGTATAAAAACATTATTTAAAATGAATAAAAAAATATGCTTCCATTTTTATCTCTAAGACCTGATGGTAGCATTTGCCGCGATTTCCTAATTTCTAAACCTATGGCGGAAACCCGCTCAAACTTAATTGTGGAGTCCCTGCATGTCTTACATTCAATTATTGACGATTAAAAAAATTTATTTTTCACATTAAAAATTCAGGGCTGAAAGAGTTGAGTTTCGGTGGCAGAGTCTCAAGAGCAAAAGTCTGACCTATTTTCTCAGAAGGGGGTGGGCTAAAAGCAAATTTTTTAACTGAAAAATCAAAGAAAAATGCTTCTTATATTGCATAAAAAAAATAAATACCCCCTCAAGCAGCTGCTTGCCACAGAGGTCTGACAGGAGCCTGTCAGTTTATATATCTCAGTAGAAAGTCTGAGAGGATGGCAGGACCTCAGCAGAAAAACGACACACACATCCATGCCTTACCCGGGGCTCGAACCCAGGTCCCTTAGATCAGTAGCCAAGCGCGCTAACCACTCGGCCATGGGACGGCTAAAATAAATACCCCCTCAAGCAGCTGCTTGCCACAGAGGTCTGACAGGAGCCTGTCAGTTTATTTGCCAAAGTAGAAGCTCTGAGAGGATGGCAGGACCTCAGCAGAAAAACGACACACACATCCATGCCTTACCCGGGGCTCCAACCCAGGTCCCTTAGATCAGTAGCCAAGCGCACTAACCACTCGGCCATGGGACGGCCTATTGCATAACTACTAATAAAATACTACTATTTGCATTTTCCCTCTCATCCATGTGCTCGAATTAAAACTTTTAAAGAGTGAAAAATTGGGCAAACGGAAACTTCATCCTCTTTCCATTATGCGGTCATATGAGATTCCCATATGCCCCAGAGGAAGCGATATGCGTCCTTCTAGTTCACTCTGTTAATGCACATCCAAGTGTCACCCTCTTACTACACTAAAATACGCCTCTATGCTTACACGAGGGCCTTTAGTCACAAAATGGATAGACAACGAGGAGTCGAATATCGAAAAAAAAAAAACCATGAAATGAAAGTGGGGAAAAAAGCGTAAATCAGCAACAGTCATATTAAGAAATGGAACGAAACTTAAAAAAGTAATTTCAATACTTTTTAACTTAAAATTCGTGCAATTTTAACATAAAAAAAATCGTCAGATATATATATATAAGAAAACAACGAATCAAGATTTACTCCATTCCGTGGTGGAACTCAACGACAGATATTGAGGATTTTATCTACCGATGCAAAACCCTGTACAAAGCGATATAAAAAAAAAATACCCCCGCAAGCAGCTGCTTGCCACAGATGTCTGACAGGAGCCTGTCAGTTTATATGCCATAGTAGAAGGTCTGAGAGGATGGCAGGACCTCTGCAGAAAAACGACAAATGCATCCACGCCTTACCCGGGGCTCGAACCCAGGTCCCTTTGATCAGTAGCTAAGCGCGCTAACCACTCGGCCAAGGGACGGCCTGACAAAGCGCTATAAGTAGACGATATCCCAACGCATTTTGTATGCTTCGTAATCAGCCTAGATCTCTAGGAATCCCTTGATAAACAACAACAAATCCTCCCCTTGTGGATTGTGAAGAAAGAATAGATCCGTATTAGAGCAAAGGCTTTTATTTATTATTAGAAGGGATGCCCGAAGGTGATCGGTGGGAAAGCCTCCACGTGGCAATGCTGTCTGTTGCACGGATCACGAAGACCCACGTGGTGACCACGTGGAAAAACAAGCGACACTCCCGCTTCGGATCAATTGCTGACGTCAAAACTTTCTGTTGCCATGGTGAAAAGCCTGCATACCGAAGATGCCACGCTTGACACGAGGCATCTTCGCAGTACAGCGAGGGAATTTGTAAAACATCGCTCAACAATGGGAAGAAATTGGTTTTTAGCACTGATAGAATGAATGCACTATGCGGAGGATGCAAAGTATTCGTTGTCTTTACACAATCTGAATTACTATTCATCATCTTGAAACATTTTGTATTGCGAATGCACGGATAACATTAAATCCAGTTTTATCATTTGAACTTCGGTAGATCTTCGATTATTAGGTTCGGCTAATAATTTCTTTTTACTTTTCAACTTTCAACTTTAAGTGTTGCTGAAACATCCATATTCCCCCGGAAGAGAGAATAGATTCGTTGTCCCCTGAATTTGGAAAACTTTTCGTATTACTAATCAATAAAAAGACAAATGCTTGAAGTTCAAAGTAATATTTTTAGCTCCCTCCTCGGACAAACTCCATTTTTCCATTTTTCTTTCCCCACTTTCAACCTGAACAAAATGTTGCACATTGTCTTGACAACAGCTAATACAACTCGTCGTTATGCGAACATATCCTAATCAACTTCCGAATCCCCCCCCCAATGAATCCTGGGGGCGGGGGTGGCTCAGTCAGTAGCGCGCCAGGCTCGTAATCTGTAGTTCCCAGGTTCGAGTCCCAGCTGGGTCAACGTTGAGATTTATCTCCGCAAAACTCCCTGCCCTGCCCACGGTCAGTAGGGGACACCGATGGACTTGGAAAGGCCGCTGTCCATCGGATGGGACGTTAAGCCGTGGCCCCGTGTGCGGGAGAGCCATACCCTGTGCACGTTAAAGAACACGCTGGATGGCCTTGACGGGAGGCTACCATCTGTCTCCCAACAGCTGTTCCAGTGGTCCCCTCCCCCAACCTTCTCTGAGCCTTCGGGGTCCATGTGACCTGGCCATTTAGCCCATGGTGTGCAAAAAAGTGCCGCTCAGAGGTAAAACAACCCACCCCAATGAATCCTGAAATCAAAGTTTTATGATAATTTTTACTTCGCAGTCTCCTCTTTTAAAATGACACGAATCCTTTTCTTTCCCGCTCTTTTCTCCATCTCCGGATGACTTAACAATTGGAGCAATCGAGTGTTGTGCCAATTACAGTCGGAGGACCACTTTGCTCGGTTGTAAAATGTTTTCTACCGGAGTCAGAATGCAGGAGAAGGAGCCAGCGAAGAGAGGAAGGCGACGTCTAGATTGGAGGAGTCGGGGAGCGCTCTACGGGGATGCTCTCCTTCTCTGGTCTCGCATCACCGTCACGGCGGCGCTCCTTGCTCTCTCCCGGTGAGGAGGAGGAGAGGCAGGGAGCAACATCACCATCCCAGGAGAAGAGGGGTGGCGACCGACACGTAAACAAGCGTCGCTTTTGACTGGTGGCGGGATATTGGAGGGGGGGAGGGGAGGATCTAAGGTCCATGTGACATCGGCAGCTGCTCCTTCTTCCTGCCTCTGCCTCCTTGCTCCTCACGTGGGGGAGCACACGTGGGGGAACTGCAGCACAAACCAAAAAGCATTTTCTGTTTTCTTTTCATTACATATCTGTGAGCGACTGCGACGAAACGAGAGGGTGATCTTCAGAGAATGCAAGCGAAAGTTCTCTGATAAAATATTCGTTGAGATTGGTTATTTTGGAAATGGAAAACTATTTTAGACTAGGTTCTGTTATAGATAGGGATTTGAATTTTTAATGCAGCACAGGATCGTATGAGGGAAACTCACATATCAAATTTGGTATCATGCTGTCCAGTATTTAAGAAACTACAAGATATCTAAATCTGTTTTAAAAAAAAGCCACTTTTCAACAGAAAAGAGGCTCGCTCATCCATTTAGCATGTCCTGTTGAAAACCGGCCAAGCGCTATGTCAGCATACATTGTCACGGCATTGTCAGGAAAAAACCTTTTCTAGGCGTATACTTTAAGAATCCTTCTGGTATCGAACACGAAAACCTTTTTGGATATCAGAAAACAACGGTGCAAAACTGCGAAACGATCCGTTAAAGAATAATCTTCCTACCATCGATACATACATAAATACAAAATCCTCGTGCAGCCATGGGCTACGGAGCTCCAACCAGACTGTGTAATTTTGCTCTCCAGACGCGTCTCTTTAGAGCTGCAGCTGCTTCATTTGGCCACTCTAGGCCAATTCTAGCAAGGTCCTGTTTGGCACTGTCTGCCCATCGCATCCTAGGTCTTCCGCATTTTCTGCTACCCTTAGGTACACTGTTCATAATCCTCTTTGCCAATCTGCAGCTATGCATACGGGCAACATGGCCAAACCAACGCAGCCTCTCTCTGCACAATATGCTGCTCAATGGAGGTTAATGACTCCTTCTTCTAACCTCATCATTACTTACAAAGTCAAACCACCTAATATGCCCAAGATACTGCGTAAGCATCTGGAATCAAAGGCATCGATACTTTTCGTAATATCGCGTTGCAAAGGATATAAGCACATACTTACAATATGCATTTAATAATATGTACATATAGAGTCAAAACTTTTTTTGATGTAGATGAAAATATCCCAGGCTTGATGTTTTTGACAGAAAAAGAATTCAACTGATGACTTCCGAATCGCATTTAGCAATGGTGCATAACTCTTTTTCGATACCACCGGCAAAAAATGTCAATAATGCCATTTGTCCGGGGCGGGGGTTGCTCAGTCGGTAGCGGGCCAGGCTCGTAATCTGTAGTTCCCAGATTCGAGTCCCAGCTAGGTCAGCGTTGAGATTTATCTCCGCAAAATTCCCCGCCGTGCCCACGGTCAGTAGGGGACACCGATGGGCTTGGAAAGGCCGCCGTCCGTAGGATGGGACGTTAAGCCGTGGCCCCGTGTGCGGGAGAGCCATACCCTGTGCACGTTAAAGAACACGCTGGATAGCCTTGACGGGAGGCTAGCATCTGTTTCCCAACAGCTCTTCCAGTGGGTCCCCTCCCCCAACCTTCTCTGAGCCTTCGGGGTCCATGTGACCTGGCCATTTAGCCCATGGTGTGCAAAAAAGTGCCGCTCAGAGGTAAAACAACCCAATGTTAAAGAAAAGCCACAAAGTTAAAGCCCAAGCCATTTGTCTAAGTACAACCCTTAGGCAGTGACTGAAAGTAAGTGGTCGATATAAAAAATCGATGTAATTTCACCCCCCCCCCCCCACACACACACCACTGAATTTTTTTTCTTCAAATTTTTTAAATCTTCAAATGACTAAGAAGTTAGTAAGGAAGTTGCTCTGTTTACAAGATTAATCTCTCAGAATATGATTTAAATGTTCCTTTAAAACCTCGATAAATGAAATATACGGATTTTATGAAG
This sequence comes from Ryuthela nishihirai, assembly GCA_038380435.1. Classification (NCBI taxonomy): domain Eukaryota; kingdom Metazoa; phylum Arthropoda; class Arachnida; order Araneae; family Heptathelidae; genus Ryuthela; species Ryuthela nishihirai. The sequence goes on from JAWZYU010000010.1 coordinate 74,812,215, forward strand.
AAGATAAGGAGGAAGAAAATGATTTTACTGATCAGGACAATGTCAATGGACATTAACAACCTTACCTCAAAATATAAGAAAAAAACAGTGGGAATTAAACTGCCAGAGTTTTTTTTTCTTTTAATAAATAAGATCGTTTACAATGACAACTCCTTACATGATATTAAAGACATTGCTAATGTTTTGAACAATGTATTCTGTAAATCCTGCACTTCTGCAGAAAATTATGCAAACGCAAATGAGTCATTCTCTTATACCAATAAATCATTTAATAATCTGGAAACCTTTAAATTCAAAAGTGCTACCGAAGTTCTTAACCTTATACCCCCTCAAGCAGCTGCATGCCACAGAGGTCTGACAGGAGCCTGTCAGTTTATATGCCATAGTAGAAGGTCTGAGAGGATGGCAGGACCCCAGCAGAAAAACGACACATACATCCATGCCTTACCCGGGGCTCGAACCCAGGTCCTTTAGATCAGTAGTCAAGCGTACAAACCACTCGGCCATTGGACGGCTCAAAAAAAAGGAACGCTTCACGATTTTGCGTGTCATCCTTGCGCAGCGGCCATGCTAATCTTCTGTGTATCGTTCCGATTTTAGTATATGTACTACCGAAACAAGTATAAATTCACTAAAAAACACTCGCAATGTCGGACCAGATGGAAACCCTGTGTTTATTCTAAAAATTCTTTCCCCATTAATTTCTGCACCCCTTTGTGATCTAATTAATTTCTCAATTAACTCTAATGAATTCCCAGTTCCATGGAAAGAAGCCATCATCTCACCTATACCTAAGATTTCAAATCCTTCTAACCCTGTGGACTATCGACCTATTTCAGTTATATGTGCTTTAAGCAAATCTTTAGAAAAAGTCGTCCAGAGACAATTATCGACTTTTGTTGAAAAATTTAATTTACTTTCGTGCAGACAATTCGGATTTAGGAAAAATCGGTCAACTGAAACTCTCATGACACTTGAGACATGACACATTGAGACATGACACATTGAGACACTTCTTTCTTAATCAATATGGAGATTGGCTTTAGACAGGAAAGTGAAAACTGTTGTGGGTCTGGTTCTCACATCTCAAAGGTATTTCACATCTCAAAGGCATTTGATTCAGTTGAACACAAACTTATCTTCCAAAAACTCTGCTATAATTTTAATCTATCGCCCTCAGCTCTTTCCTGGTTTAAAAATTATCTCAACCACTGAGTAATCCGAACTAAATTAAGCACTAATGAGATCTCTACACCTTTTAAATTCAATCGGGGGGTACCTCAAGGAACCATTCTTAGCCCTCTTCTCTTCAATCTTTTTGTTAATGATCTTTTAGAATCCTCCACCAACTACAATATTTTTATGTATGCAGACAATTGTCTTCTTTCTTTTACATCTAGTTCTTTCACTTCTCTAAAACAAGAAATAGAAAACAATATTCATGATGTGCTTCATTGGTATACTAAAAATGGATTCACTGTTAATATAAAAAAACCAATATTGTTTTTCTTTCAACTTCAGATTCTCCCCCGCCTGACATAAACATTAAAATTAATAACACCGATATTACAGTTTCCACTTCCATGAAGTACTTAGGTATGACGATAGATAATAATCTTGAATTTGGAACCCACATTAATAAAACCGTCGCTTCAGCTTCTAAAAGAGCTTGGATATTGAGGTACATTCGAAACTAGATATCCTCCTATGACCCATTGTTCTACAAAATTTACATCCGACCGAAACTCGAATATTGTGCCTCCACTCTTTTTGGTATTAATAAAAAGAACTCTTATAAATTAGAAAAGTTCAAAATGAAGCTCTCAAAATCATCAGCAAAATCTATTTTAACAAACGAGAATCTCTAATACTCACTGAAATTAGTTCCTACTACCAAATTCCCATTCTTGAATCTAAAAGAAAGCTGCGGTTTATTACCCTTATTCACGACACTATTTATAACAAGTCTCATCCCCTTCATTCGATTCTTACACCCAATATTCGATTACGACATCGCCACATCCTTCGCTCTGATAATAAAATGTTTTCTATTCCGAAGATTTTCAAAGTCAAGAATGGTGAAATTTCTTTTGCCTTTCAATCAACCTCAACTTGGAACTCTCTACGGAGCGATATCACATCTTTAAATTCTAAAACGAAATTCAAAGACTATATTACTCCACTCCTATTAGAATATTGAAACGTTTGACCAACAATATCTCCTCACCCCTATTCCCTCTCCCCCATCTTTGCCCTTTGTCTGGATTATCCGCAATCTTTTTTCTTTTCCCTATTCATTCATTTAATATTACTCTCTGTTTCATTAAACCTTCCTTTTCTTCCCCCTAAGTTTTATATGTTTTCTTTTATCATATTTCATATTATATGTTAGCCTTCGTCTGTGTAACTTGTCTTTTTGTTTATATGTATCAAATAATTATGCAATTCCTGTAAATATGTTTGTCGTTTTGTACTATCATCAATATTTCTTTTTAATTTCTCAAATGCACTGGGACATCAAGCCACTTGAAAGTTTAAATTAATATCCAAAAATACCTGTACTTTGGCTTTTCTGTAACCCCCTGCATGGAATAAATTATTGTTATTGTAATTTATTAACTCTCACCGCATCCAGTGCCATTAGTTTATTTGCTCCTGCATCGTTGACTCTTCAACCGTCTTCTCCTCAGTTTCGTCCTTGGTTCCTCTTCTCGCTTAACCTCCCCCCCTCCCCCGCACCACTCCACTGCCGAGAAGGAGATCGCTCGCAAGGACACTCACAAGTGCTCGACATTTGCTGCTCTAATGTTTCTTCTAAAAAGAATGAAACGTTTACTTTAACGGTTTTCACCCTTAACTTAAAAGTTATTGACTTGTTGCGAATATTCCTTCTCGAATGCATGGAAGGAATAAAACATTATCAACACATAATTCGTTGTTTATTTTTCTGTGGATTTGAAAAAGAAGGATAATTCTCTGAATAGATATTTCTTTATTCCTGTGATCTTTTCCATGATGTTACTGTTATGATAATTTTTCCCTTTAATCAAAGTCTTTGTTTCATTCTTTATTTTTCCTCCAAATAATATTTCCATTTCCATTATTTGTCCTCCAAATAATAAAAATAAAAAAATAAATAAATAAATACCCCCTCAAGCAGCTGCTTGCCACAGAGGTCTGACAGGAGCTTGTCAGTTTATATGCCATAGTAGAAGGTCTGTGAGGATGGCAGGACCTCAGCAGAAAAACGACACAAACATCCATGCCTTACCCGGGACTCGAACCCGGGTCCCTTAGATCAGTAGCCAAGCGCGCTAACCACTCGGCCATGGGACGGCTAATAATAAAAATACTGTTATTTAAATTTCATACATGAGAAATTTTTAGAATATTTTTTACCTACTTTCAGATTCGATTCGTGCAGACTATTTGGACTGATTTTTTTCCTCCTGTTTTTTTTTTCTAAACGTCTTCCTTTTAGAAAAAAAAAATGTGACTCACTCATAATCTCCCTCTGCTCCAGAGAGAAATCACAAAAGAGCAATCCATAAACTCCATCGGTTTCTTCTCTTCATCGTTCGTTCTGATGTCTTCCCTAATCATTAAGAAGAGAAGACAAAAAAAAGTTTGTTGCTCATATCAAAGCCGCTTCAGCCGACAGCAAAACATGGTCGTCTGTCAGATTTGGCTTCGTTGTAATTAGGCCAATGTTGACTGGCGACTGCTCTTTGTGAAAAAGGTCCGCTCCTTCGAAGGAGTTTCTGTGACTGTGCGCACATGAAGGCCACTCGCATGATACGAAAGCGGCGACATCGTTAACGAGGTTGCGAAGATTGTATCACTTGCAATGAGAACGAGGCTTTGCTTGAGATGAGGAGAGCAAGCCAGCGATAGGGAAGAAAGATTTCTGAGTATTCGTCTAGGCTCTGAAGCGAATCGAAGCCAACAACGCAGCATTATCATATTCAGAAGCTAATGGCTACTAAATCATCTGTTGTCCCTTATGAGACAGCTCTTGAAATATGCTTTACTCTTTCGGTAGTCTTGTAAAGTAATTAATTGAATCCAATTTTATGCCATTCCCAAACCATGTTTCTGTTTCCAGTTAATTTTTCAAAGCTAACAAACTGGTGATGTGATACTTTTGATTCCTCCTTCTGTTTCTAAATTGAGTCGCGAGTAAATCTAACAGTCTCGAAGCAGCAATTAAAATGGAGCCAGGGAATTCATGTTAAAAAGATAAATAGTAAAATATTCCTCAGGCAGCTCACTCGCCAGAAGGTCTGACAGGAGCCCGTCAAAATACAACGGCCTAAAATAGATCTGTGAGAAAAGTAAGACATCAATGAAGGAAAACATTCATAATTTATCCGTAATTTGAACTAAAGTTCCTTTGCCCTACATGAAAGAATGTTCACTGCTCGGCTGCTTAGGAACAATTATGAAAGATACGATACTTGATACCTAACTACAATCTCATGCCGCTCGTCTACCAGAAGAGTACATTGTAGCACAATCTGGATCAACGGTTTCCCTCAGAAGTGGGGTTGGGTTGTTTTACCTCTGAGCGGCACTTTTTTGCACACCATGGGCTAAATGGACAGGTCACATGGACCCCGAAGGCTCAGAGAAGGTTGGGAGAGGGGACCCACTGGAACAGCTGTTGGGAGACAGATGGTAGCCTCCCGTCAAGGCCATCCAGCGTGTTCTTTAACGTGCACAGGGTATGGCTCTCCCACACACGGGGCCACGGCTTAACGTCCCATCCGACGGACGGTGGCCTTTTCAAGCCCATCGGTGTCCCCTACTGACCGTGGGCAGGGCATTTTTGCGGAGATAAATCTCAACGCTGACCCGAACCTGGGAACTACAGATTACGAGCCTGGCGCGCTACCGACTGAGCCACCCCGGCCCCCAGAAGTGGGGAATAGTACTGCATTCAATAAGGAAACCTAACTTTTCAATTTTACTTACTGGTTTGTTTGTTGTTTTTTTTTCACTTTTACATTTTTTTTTAGTTTACTTCTTCATTAGCACTCTTTGAAGTTTGCTATTCTAATGAAACAAGCCCTTTGTACTAAACTTAATGCTTCTGATTTCTGAATGCATAGGGCTGGGGTTGGCTCAGTCTGTAATGCGCCAGACTCGTAATCTGCAGTACGAAGGATCAAGTCCCAGTTGGGCCAGCGTTGAGATTTATCTTCGCTAAATCCCTGCCCTTAATCCAAATAAAATCCACAAATGAAAATTCCTACATCTAATAACTTGATTGATGTAGACTCATTCAGACAAAATTTTACTGAAAAGAAAATTTCTCTTTTTTATATATATATTCTATTTTTTTTTTTGCATTTTTTTTCTTTTTTTTATCTTTTTTTTTTATTATTTTTTTCTGTATATAATTATTTTTCATTTATATAGGTATGTTTTTTTATTTTTTTTTGCAATTTATATAAAATATTAATATTTCTAAAAAATTGAATTAATTATTTATATAGGATAGGTTTAAGATTCTTACTGGTAGGTTCTAAGATATTTTTAAAGTTATATATTAATATTGTATGCTTTCAGTTTATTAAAATAAAATTTTCTTTCTGGTTCGTAATTTTTACAATTAAATATTATGTGTTCTACGGTTTGTTTTACATTACATTTATTGCAGTTTGGAGAATCAATTTTTTAAAATTTATATAAAGTTGAGTTCGTGAGAGCTAAGTTAGCTTTTATTCTGAGTATTATAATTATTTCTCTTTTACTTTCCCTTCATCAGTATGGATCAGTCAGATTAAAATGTAAAGTCGTGACTCCGCGTGCGGGAGAGACGCATCCTGAGCACTGTTAAAGACGGGAGGCTACCATCGCTCCCAACAACTGTCCAGTGGGTTTCCTCCCCCAACATTCTCTGAGCCCTCGGGGTTCTTGCAACCTGACCAATTGTATGCAAAAAAAAAGTGCCATTCAGAGGTAACACAACCGAACCTGAATGCACACCGGTTCTGATTGTATAAAACAAAGGATTCATCAAAGGCTTTTAAGCAGCATCTGATGCAGAGAGGGACTGCATTGGTTTCATTATTTTGCTCTCATGATGAATTGCAGATTGATGGAAGAAATAATAAACGGTGGTCTTAAAAGGTTCATGTTAAAAAGGGCAATGCGCAGTAGGGCTTTAGAAGAATTCGGCTGCAGGGTCCAACTGCATCAGCTATTGCTCGAGACTAAAATATCTGGAGAATTTAACTATACCATATGGTTGAACTTACTTTACCTATGGACTTGAAGATTACTGCCACTCATACTTCCCATTTTTCTTGCAAAATCCAACAGTTTCTTTTTATGAATTGAAAAGAATCAGGAACTAACCAAATGCTAGGGACCAGGATCGTTTCCGGTGGCCATCTTTTATGAGCACTGTAACTGAAAAGACAAAGGAAATAAATGTAGAGTGGACAATTAACAACTGATTTTTTTTTAAATGAATCCACAGAAAAAGAAACTGCAACTAACTTTATAAAATAATAAATAAATACCCCCTCAAGCAGCTGCTTGCCACAGAGGTCTGACAGGAGCCTGTCAGTTTATATGCCAGAGTAGAAGGTCTGAGAGGATGGCAGGACCTCAGCAGAAAAACGACACAAACAGCCATGCCTTACCCGGTGCTCGAACCCAGGTCCCTTAGATCAGTAGCCAAGCGTGCTAACCACTCGGCCATGGGACGGCTGCAACTAACTTTATGAGAATAAAACCCACTGCAATTTTAGTTCTTTCAACTTGTATATAAAATATTGTAAAATTTTTAAGGATAGCTACGGCGCAGGTGTGTAATTTTAAATTATGAGCCTTTGCTTTAATTTAGAAATTGTCTTTCATTGTAATCAGTATTAAGAATTACACTGAGGGGCTTTCTGATTTTTGTAGATGGAGCTTTTATAGCTAAGTCTTTGCATCCTACTTATCTCTAATATAAAATCTCCTCAGGAAATCTTAACTCTTTGTAATTCTTAATGGTAAATAAGCAGAAATGTTCTCAGAACTGATTCCGGCTGAGTAGCCAGTGTCCTACGTCACCGACGGAATTTTGCATAAAACGCATTCCTAATTGGAGGAGTTCGTTCTTGCTAAAGATGAAAATTCAGATCTTTTAATTATTGGGATGGAAATGTAACAGTAGCCACAAGGAAGAATAAATAAATTTTCTACTCACATAATAATCGTGGACTTTACAAGTTATTGAAAAACGCAGATCTCCACAAAAAAATATATTTTCGCTGTCAAAAGGGAAAATGTTCTTAATAGCATTTTAAGAAACAAATAAAGTTTCAGAGAAAGAAAGAAAGAGTTGGGTTGTTTTATGTCTGAGCGGAACTTTTTTTTTTTTGCATGCTTGCAAAAAAAAAAGGTTTGGTGAAATATAAGCAATTAGTTTTCAAACTGAACCCCAAACAATATCTTAATTACCCCTGGTGGACACCCATAGAAATGATTGTGCTTTTTAATTCCTGAAATGTTGAATAAAATTAAAATGGAAATTAAAAATAGAAGAATATCACCTCTGGCGAATGTGGAATAATAATTTTCAAAGAGAATGAAATTTTTATTTTCCACATTTTGTTCCCCCTAACACTGAAAATTAGAACTAAAAGATGATTCGAAAAATGTAAAGAGTAATATTTTTTATTACCTCTACAGCACAAGAAAGAAGTTTTTATTTATCTCTTAAGCAATTGGATTTTACCACGCCCCTGGCGGGTGGGGGTGGCTCAGTCGGTAGCGCGCCAGGCTCGTAATCTGTAGTTCCCAGGTTCGAGTCCCAGCTGGGTCAGCGTTGAGATTTATTTCCGCAAAAATTCCCCGCCCTGCCCACGGTCAGTAGAGGACACCGCTGGGCTTGGAAAGGTCGCCTTCCGTCGGATGGGACGTTAAGCCGTGGTCCCGTGTGCGGGAGAGCCATACCCTCTTCACGTTAAAGAACACGCTGGATGGCTTTGACGAGAGGCTACCATCTGTCTCCCAACAGCTGTTCCAGTGGGTCCCCTCCCCCAACCTTCTCTGAGCCTTCGGGGTCCATGTGACCTGGCCATTTAGCCCATGGTGTGCAAAAAAGTGCCGCTCAGAGGTAAAACAACCCAACCCACGCCCCTGGTGGTAAGAGGAGAAATCATTGTAGTCAGTGGGCCTGACATTCTATCCCCAAAATTTCAAATTTCTAGTATTAATAGGTCATTTGCAATATTTGTTAAAAATTTCCAACCTTTTTCTCCATTCGATGGCCTTATTAAAGTTACTGACAGATACGGAAGGTGCAATCATTTCATCAATACCTGTCGAACCCAAAAAGTTTTTTTATCCCTAAAAACAAAAAAAAATTGAAAGTCTACATATCGAAGGTGAAACATTAACTTGTTTCTTTAAATCGAAATAAAAATGCAAATTAAAGTTTTACAGAATAAATTACATCTCGACAGTTTTGATGCGCTAGTTTTTCGTGGGTTTCTTTTGAAATTTAACGGACTGTTTCGGATTTGTCTTATCGTTGACATAATATGCATCGAGGAATACATACAAGCATTGTTTTTGTATATTTGAAAAAAAGAATGAACATTGTTTGTGGCATTCTCCTGAGATTCAAGACTGAGCATTGTGTTACGTGAAAGCAACAGGAAAAGGAAGGAGAGAGGGATGGTTGCCAATGACAACGGAGAGAGAAAGCGAAGGCAACCAGCATCCTCATCTTGCAAGGGGATGATGATCTAATCAGCAGGAAGAAGGAAGCGTATGAAGGAGATGACTCAGTGATAATGGCCAAAGGGAGGGGGAGGAAGAGGACATTTTTTTAGCTCTTCCTTAATCGCTGCCCTTCCAGACATCAAACATTTGGTATTTATTTATTTACTTATCTGCTTGAGGGGGTATTTATTTATTTTTTTATTTATTGAGCAGAAAGTAAAGATGACGCCTGTCAAGGTCAGACTGTACTGAAGAACTTCCAAAAATGTGTAGATAGAGAATTATTTCCTTCAAATGCCAATTCAGTAAAATATTTTATTAAACAGTATTAATTTCAATCGTTAGTTAGGTTTACTCGGTTGCTGCACGTGTCGTTACAGTTTTGCATGCGAAAGAGTGGGACAGTACAGTCGCTCAAAAAAGTATCCGAACACAATGGTTGATTACAGAATTCAGAAAAAATATCTGGCAGCGATTTTTTTTAGAAATTAGTGATCTGGCAACCTTCGTGTCACGTGATTACAAAATTCAGGAAAAATATCTGGAGCGTGTACAGCAACTGTACACGCTCCAGTTACCGTTCACAGCAAAGTGCAGTTACTGCACACGCTCCAGTTTGCTGTGAACGTAACTGCACACGCTCCAGTTACCGTTCACAGCAAACTGCAGTTACTGCACACGCTCCAGTTTGCTGTGAACGTAACTGCACACGCTCAATATTTCCGTGAGTGAGCCCACACGATCTAGTATCAAAATAATATGACCACCTACAGTCGCTCAAAAAAGTATCCGAACCCTATGGTTGATTACAGAATTCAGAAAAAATATCTGGCAACGATTTTTTTTAGAAATTAGTGATCTGGCAACCTTCGTGTCACGTGACACGAAGGTTGCCAGATCACCGAACGTGACACACAAGACACGTGACACGAAGGTTGCCAGATCACTAATTTCTAAAAAAATCGTTGCCAGATATTTTTTCTGAATTCTGTAATCAACCATAGTGTTCGGATACTTTTTTGAGCGACTGTACCATTTTGAATAGTTGATTACGAAATCTTAAAACCAATTAACTCTAGGGAAGCTTTCATCCATTTCGTTTGCTTATCCCAAGAGCATCACTCACAAAAGGGGAATGAATGCCTTATGCGGAAGATGAAACATTACCTTGTTTCTTTAAAATGAAATAAAAATACATATTTACACATGGACCAAAGACAATCGCCACAATTCTTGTTTTTAAGTTAACTCTTTTTAAGTTAAACTAAAGTTAACCTTACTAAGTAAAAACCTCACATCTTCTTGTGATGGTCGGGGTCTTCTCAACAGATGAATCTAGCATTAAAACACTTTCGCCTCCATTTCACTTCTCTGTTCATAAAGACCCTTCATCTTGCACCTCTCGACTCTTACACCTTTAACACTTCCAAGAAGAGATTTTTTTACCTGATTCTCTCTAAAACAGCTTTCTACGAAGACTCTTATCATAAACCCTTAGCAAAAAAGATTTTATACAAAGTAAATTAGGGGCGGGGGTGGCTCAGTCGGTAGCGCGCCAGGCTCGTAATCTGTAGTTCCCAGGTTCGAGTCCCAGCTGGGTCAGCGTTGAGATTTATCTCCGCAAAATTCCCCGCCCACCCCACGGTCAGTAGGGGACACCGATGGGCTTGGAAAGGCCGCCGTCCGTCGGATGGGACGTTAAGCCGTGGCCCCGTGTGCGGGAGAGCCATACCCTGTGCACGTTAAAGAACACGCTGGATGGCCTTGACGGGAGGCTACCATCTGTCTCCCAACAACTGTTCCAGTGGGTCCCCTCCCCCAACCTTCTCTGAACCTTCGGGGTCCATGTGACCTGGCCATTTAGCCCATGGTATGCAAAAAAGTGCCGCTCAGAGGTAAAACAACCCAACCCAAAGTAAATTAGCAAAGAAAATTTTTTACAAAATAAATTAGCAAAGAAGATATTTTACAAAATAAATTGGCAAAGAGATTTTTTACAAAAGAAATTAGAAAAGAAACTTTTTTACAAATTTAATAAGCGAAGAAGATTTTTACAAAATAAATTGGCAAAGAAATTGTTTTCACAAAATAAATGAGCATAGATTTTTTTACGAAATAAATTTGCAAAGAATATTGTAGCTCAATTTAAGAGATTAAGAATTTCGAACAAAAGTTTAGGGTCTCCTCAATGACGACCTTTTCTCTTCGAAATAGATTGGATTTGGAAAATCTCTGGAAATAATTCTTTTAGAGTACAAATGGCAAAAAAAGTTGCCCTACTTAGATGAAAGACCAAACTTTGAAGTCCTGGGTGGAGGGAGGGCGGGGGGGGGGGCTCCCTTACTTGATAGTCTGCCAGACTCGTAATCTGATGTTTTCGCGTCCCCACTGTGTCTGAGTTGATATTTTCATTAACTAACCCTTGCTATGCCATCGACGAGAAAGGAGTTCCCTCAATTCTCGCTGCAGACTTGAAGTGGAAATTCCATCCAACACTTCGAGTCAACTCTGACGATCTTCTGAGAACTGCAGGGACGTTAATCCTTGTCATCTTGTCAGGCCAGTCATACTCTTGGAAGAACTCGCTGGATGGCTTTGACGGAAGTTTTCATTCTGTAGCGTGGCAGATGTCTAGTGGGACTCTTTCCAATATATCCAGCTCTTAACTCCTGAGGTCCGTCTACCTGACTCAAAGGTTAAAAAACAGGGTAGGAATCCTTGCTCTAACCATGGCTCTAGAGATAGAAGTGCTCCTCAATGCCAAATAAAACTTCGTCGATGAAGTGAAAGAAGATTCTCATAACTCGCGTTGCTAGAAACTTCAGTCAGTTACTATTAATCAAAGTGTTTTAGGAACGCAATATCGAGCCTCAGCAAAATAACACTTGATTCGGGATCTTAATCTTGGTCATGTTACACCCCAGCCGAACATAAAAATATCTCTTCAAAAAATGGGCGGGGTCGGTAGCGCGCCAGGCTCGTAATCTGTAGTTCCCAGGTTCGAGTCCCAGCTGGGTCAGCGTTGAGATTTATCTCCGCAAAATTCCCCGCCCTGCCCACGGTCAGTAGGTGACACCGATGGGCTTGGAAAGGCCGCCGTCCGTCGGATGGGACGTTAAGCCGTGGCCCCGTGTGCGGGAGAGCCATACCCTGTGCACGTTAAAGAACACGCTGGATGGCCTTGACGGGAGACTACCATCTGTCTCCCAACAGCTGTTCCAGTGGGTCCCCTCCCCCAACCTTCTCTGAGCCTTCGGGGTCCATGTGACCTGACCATTTAGCCCATGGTGTGCAAAAAAGTGCCGCTCAGAGGTAAAACAAGCCAACAACCCAACCCTTCAACTAATGCTAGATATCCCGTAAATTTCTTTACCAAGGGAAGAAAAATAGCCAATTACAAATTAAATAGCACAAAGGAAATTTGATGTCTACCATTGCACCAAGTACAATACGTGCTTAAAATCAAACTGATACATATTTTTAAAACATTGTTTTAAATGCATCAATTGCGAAGATTTTTTTTCTGTTCATCTGATACTGTTATTCTTTTCTGTGGTTCCACTTTCGAAAAGCACTAGCACGAGGCAGCGGCGTCGTTTCAGCTCATTATGCAGCTTCTTACGAGCGGCAACAGAGCACCGCCCTTCTCAGCAGACGTTTTCATTCCGTCTTCGCCCTGCATCGTAACATTCGGTTTCTTTTTCCCCTTTAAATCCTGTTAAGTAACTTTTTCCCCCAATGCCCGTTATATGGGATGACTTATGTTGCTCTCTCTGCATCTCCTCTCTCTGGCAGCAGCCATTCCCCTGGCAACGGACGGAAGACGCAGAGCGTATACGGAACACAAACAGGAAGCTGTCGTTACAGCTGTGCCTGCGAATAGCCGTAAAAGATGCAAAACTAAGCAGCTAGAGTGAGGACGTGGACATGATGGGCGGGACAGATGGGAATCTCCATGCTCTCGCTCTCTCTCTGGATGATAAGATGGAGGGACTGGATGAGGGAAGGGGGAGGGAGGAGAAGCAACGAAAGAGGAGCGTCCCTGTAATCGGAGACCGACGGTGGGTCCAAGAGGAAATGATATCGGGGGACGAATTCCGAGCGAGTCTCCGTCCTGTTTCCTCAATTCTCGCTGCGGACTTGAAGTGGGAATTCCCTCCAACACTTCGAGTCAGCTCTGACGATCTTCTGAGAGCTGCAGGAGGAGGGAGATAAGAGGCGAGGAGGAATCAGCTCATGCGTCACTGGTTTGTGGCGTTGCTCGCATTGCTCGTCGCCGGACGGACAGGGAGTCCAACTGAAGAGTTGCTGAAGCAGCTGACGGGGAGAGGTTGCGCAAATGCGATGCCGGCGGTCAGCCGAAAGCTGAGGTTTTTCCAAGAGGACGTTAAATTCGTCCAACAAAATTTCATCGACGACGAAAACGAAAGGAAAATAATCGATTTTTTTTTTTTTTGTTTTTTTTTTTCAGTAATATCCAATCGATATTTCGCCTATTATTCTATTTTTATATTAAGAAAGGTCTAAAACAACGATAACAAAAGCTGTTTAAAAAAAGCTTATGTCTCTCACAATATTTAAAATGTAGTTGATTACATTATATGGCTTCTTAGGTTATAGCAAACAGGTTATAGCAAGTTATACTTTTTATTACTTAGTAAATATTCACTGCAAAAAGACTGAATCACATGGACAAAGGAAAAGGGAGGGAAGGAGAAAAGAAGGGCAGTTCCTCCCCCCCCCCTTCTGGAATCTCTTTCTTCCCCCTAGAACAATTATATAAAATTATTTCTTCCTAAGCTCTACAAATAATTCTATTTAATACTGGTAACGTTTCTCCCCCTAAAAAAATAAAAAAAATTCTTGCCCATCCCCATGCTGAATCAGGAATGTACCCAGAGGGGACGTGGGGGGGGGGGAGGGTCTGGGAAGTCTGGGAAATCGTGTCGTGCTGGCGAAATCCCCTGAAAATCGTGTCGTGCTATATTAAATCTCAAACTTGTCTACCTGCTTTGAAATATAAAACAGTTGTATTTGCATAATTTTATTTTAGCCACATATTTTATGTCCGACATTAAAAACAGATTAAAAAACACTATAAAATCTCATTCCAAACAGAATATCATTTTAACCTTTCCTCCTCCCGTGGAATATTTTAGTAATTGGGAAACGATACTCACGTCTTATGTCTCACGGTCCTCCTCCCACCCCCCGTGAAGACTAACTCCCCCCCCCCCCACCTTCTGAATTCCTTGACCATTATCCACGATCGTTCGCGGAGAGTTTGTGTATTAGGTACCGGGGGTAGCTTAAACATCAGCCTCAGCATGTCCCCATAAGAAGAAATCCAATGGATTCAAATCGGGAGATCGTGCAGGCAATGCAGTTGGGCAGTTGGTCCATCTCTACAAATACAACGGGCAGGATAGGTAGGATTGACATCACCCAGGAATGGTGGGATTTTGTCCAACATTTTACATACATCTACTCTGACATGCAAATGATGCCCATTTACCTAGCATCGTACCTTTTAACAGGCTTTCATACTTGTACTCTCAAAATGTGTGGGGCGGGGGTGGCTCAGTCGGTAGCGCGCCAGGCTCGTAATCTGTAGTTCCCAGGTTCGAGTCCCAGCTGGGTCAGCGTTGAGATTTATCTCCGCAAAATTCCCTGCCCTGCCCACGGTCAGTAGGGGACACCGATGGGTTTGGAAAGGCCGCCGTCCGTCGAATGGGACGTTAAGCCGTGGCCCCGTGTGCGGGAGAGCCATACCCTGTGCACGTTAAAGAACACACTGGATGGCCTTGACGGGGGGCTACCATTTGTCTCCTAACAGCTGTTCCAGTGGGTCCCCTCCCCCCAACCTTCTCTGAGCCTTCGGGGTCCTTGTGACCTGGCCATTTAGCCCATAGTGTGCTAAAAAAAGTGCCGCTCATAGGTAACACAACAACAACTCAAAATGTGCTCTAACTCGGAAGGGAAGCATTTCTGGCTCAGTGTTCAGAAGAACGTTTTTCTATCACTACGTTCCCAAAGTTCCACTAGACCTTTTAGAAACGCCCTGAATATGCACAAATGCATACTGCTAAACCGTATTTTAGTATTCCAGGTTCCAGTTCCTACTGAGACTGCTTGAAATTTTATTCGCTAACACTCGCTCTGTCTTCGTTAAATGGGACACCGTCCATCAGATAGGATCTACGCCGTGATCCTTTGTGCAGATGTGGCATACCCTATGCACGTTAAGGAACACACTGCATGACCGTTACGGGAGGCTCCGCTTACCTCTTACCAGCTACCTAGTAGATCTCCTTTTCCTGTCAAGTTGTGAAGCCTTGGGGCCCTTGGGGCCCTTGTGACCTGGGCATTTAATTCATTGTGTGAAAAACAAAAGCACCAATCGGAGGTAAATCGACAACAACAACTCTACGTTGCAATTTATGAACTTTACTATTTCTCTTCAGTTTCCAAAATTTTTGTATGAGAATTTCCACATTCAAATTCTTCTGAGGTTTTGAGATATTGCCGAAATTGGAGATCGCTTTGTTCATAGATGAAGTCACCGCTTCACGATACAATGAAGATTATGTTTCCGCATCAGATGATGATAGAAGAAGATGGTGCCGAGAACTCCCGAGTGACCGACGCCCACTACGATCAGGGCCGCATCATGTGCGCAATGAGAGCAATGCCCAGGGCCTGCACGAGACTCAAGGCCAACCCCGCTCCGTAATGATTTCCAAGAAACTGGATCCAGACGATAAATGTGCACTGACCTCAACACAGAGTTGTAATGATCTCCTCCTCCTCCTCTTGCCTCGCCAATCCACAAAAGCGCCCTTTATCACGAATATTCTCCTTTTCGCATTAATCACGGCGGTACATCAGGAGCTGAGGCCGCTTGTTAAATTCCCACGTTGTCGTCAAAGTCTGCTGGTTTATGCGAAAAGTTGTGCAAACCAACTGACACCACGAGGTTCTTACTTTTTCATTACTTAATCAGTTTTAAAATAATTACGAAGTTTCCAAACCCTTTGCCCTTTTTTCCATTCGGCAAAAAGATTGCGGACAAGTTGATAAAAAATTAAATTGGGTTCTTGTTTCCTAAGCTAAAGAGATTAAACAAAGCTTTGTTAACGGTGAAATTTCGTAAAATTGGCAAAGCACCTATTAAGAAGCAAATCAGAAGCAAAACTTCTTATGGACAAGTAAATTAAAGGATTTCGTGTCTCCTTTTTTGCATCTAAAAAACGGATCACGTAGAAAGCATTTAAAAAGAGACACGATGATGAATCAATAGGAAATACACAGATTAACTGTAAACATAGAATTCAAGAGATTGGGTTGGGTTGTTTTACCTCTGAGCGGCACTTTTTTGCACACCATGGGCTAAATGGCCAGGTCACAAGGACCCCGAAGGCTCAGAGAAGGTTGGGGGAGGGGACCCACTGGAACAGCTGTTGGGAGACAGATGGTAGCCTCCCGTCAAGGCCATCCAGTGTGTTCTTTAACGTGCACAGGGTATGTCTCTCCCGCACACAGAGCCACGGCTTAACGTCCCATCCGACGGACGGCGGCCTTTCCAAGCTCATCGGTGTCCCCTACTGACCGTGGGCAGGGCGGGGAATTTTGCGGAATTCAAGAGATAATTTGGCAGGAAAATGAATTTTAGTGTAAGTGGGTCCCACGTCTCCCAAAAACATGCCTGATATTCTGACCACTGAACTATCAAAGGCTGTCATCTCATCGCTAATTTTGACAATAAATCATCCAGACCTTGTCGCTCGTGGCGTCATCTATGATCGAGAAGGGCAACTTTCAATGTGCTCAGATGTGGTGTTAAATTCGATCAGTCACTCACGCAAAGCGTTATTCAAGCAAGAATTGATCAATGGTTAATACACAGATTATCTGTAGCCACAGAATTCAAGAAATAATTTAGCAGAAAAATTTGGCATTATAGTTGGCGATGAAATGAACTAGCCATTGACAGTTTAGTGATCAGAATACCAGGCATGTAACTGCGAGACGTGGGTTCGAGTCCCACTCCGGCGAAACCAATTTTTTCAGCCAAATAATTTCTTGAAGATACAGTGATGATTTCCTTTCTCCTAATAATGCATTTCTAAAGCTATTTTTCTTTTCAGATCGAGACAACCATTGCAAAAACAAAACCACTTTCTATCTGCATTGAGCTTCCCAATACCACTCTACATCATCATCATCATCATCCTCAAGCAGCCATGGGCTACGGAGGTCCAACCAGACCGTGCAATTTAGTTCTCCAAGCAAGTCTATCCTGAGCTACATCTACTACATCTCGCCACTGCACACCAATTCTAACAAGGTCCTGTTTGACATTGTCTGCCCACTGCATCCTAGGTCTCCCCCTCCTTCTGAGGCCTTCAGGCACACTGTTCATAACCCTATTCGCCAATCTATAATTATTCATACGGGCAACATGGCCAAACCAACGGAGTCTCTCTCTGCACAATATGCTGCTTAAAGGAGGTTGCCGACTCCTTTGCCTAACCTCATCATTAGTTACAAAGTTGAACCACCTAATGCCCAAGATACTGCGTAAGCATCTGGATTCAAAAGCATCTAGTTTCTTGTTATCTTGTTTACAAAGTGTCCAAGTTTCACTACCATAACTAACCCTAGAAAGAACCAAACTATTATACAATCTAATTTTAGTCTTTAGGTGTATACGCCTATTTCTCCACACTCTCCATAGGTTCTTAAAAGTCCCGGCAGCAATCCCTATTCGTCTGTTAATCTCATGCCGCACATCACCATTATCTGTTACATAGCTCCCAAGATAATTAAACTGTGATACCTGCTCAACACTGCAACCATTCAGATTAACTGAATCACAGCCTGCCTGACCAATTTTCATCACTTTAGTTTTCTCTCTGTTTATAACCAAACCTACCGTACTACCAGTCTCATCAACAGCTCGAATGAAAGAGTTCATCTCATCAACATCATTTGCCAAAAGGGCTAAATCATCAGCATAATCTAAATCAGAAATTTTCGTATCTCCATCCCACTTAAGGCCAAAACCTTTCCCATGAAGTGAATTTCGCATAACATAATCAATAACCAAACTAAAGAGAAAAGGAGACAAAATGCACCCTTGTCGAACACCAGAAGTAATGCTAAACCAGTTGCTACAAGCCTTACCAACTCTCACACATGACTCACTGTTATTATAGAGAGCTTTCATTATGTTAACTAACTTGTCTGGTATACCATATGATCTCACAATCAACCACAAATTATAACGATCAACAGAGTCGAAAGCCTTTTTGAAATCAACAAAGCTAGCAACCAAAGGTTTCTGAAATTCTAAACATTTCTCAAGAATCTGCCTAAGTGAAAATATCTGATCCACACATCCCCTACCACTTCTGAATCCACATTGCTCATCACGCAATTGACTGTCAACCAGATTCTTAATTCTATTAAGCACAATCATGGAAAGAACTTTACCTGGAACAGAGAGTAGGCTGATACCCCTATAGTTATCACAAGAACTGCGATCACCTTTTTTGAAAATAGGGATAACAATAGCTCTGGTAAAATCCTTAGGAACCATGCCTTTATCATAAAAGATATTCAGAATTTCAAGTCATCCAAGTGGTAACCGAAACATTCCCAGCTCTAAGCATTTCGGTAGTAATTTCATCTACCCCTGGGGATTTATGTAGTTTAAGTTTAGAAACAGCCAAAATAACTTCAGATTGTGTTATAGGGCCAACATTAAAGCCACCAATGCATCCATCATCACTGCAAACAATGGGAGCAGAACCAACTACATTGTTTAGAACATCACTGAAATGCTCAGCCCACCTAGCCATGACAGAATCCTCCCCTTCTATAACCTTACCTTGTTTATCCTTTAATCCTTGTATGCCTGTCCGTTTTCTACCACATAAAACATTAACTATCTGGTACAGCTCTCTGCTGTTGTGCTGTCTAACTGCTTCCTCGGCTTTGTCAGCCAAACCATCAAGCCAACATTCCCAGCTTAGGACTAGTAGGGTATTGATTAAAGACATTCCTGCAGTTCTTTCTTTCCGAAATAAGCTCAAGTGCCTTATCACTCAGATAATTCTGTCTCTTCTGCTCCTTTTTTCCTAAAAGAGTACTGTTAGTGTCTAAAAAAGCCTGTTTAAAATGATCCCATTCTTCCTCAACTTCAGTAGTAAGCAAACCATGACTGTCATAATGACTAAGTAACCTATCATGGTAAGCTTTGGCTATAACTGGATCTTTCAGAGCTTCAGTATTAAAAGTAAATTTTTTAACCCTAGCACAACACTTTTTAAGTTTAAGTTGCAAAACACTTTTAACAAGGTAATGGTCAGATCCAATTTCAGCTCTCCTATATGCCCTGGTATTCCTAACAGTACTAGCCCATTTGCTGTTAATTAATATGTAATCAATCATATTCTTATGCAGCCCATCAGGTGAAACCCATGTGTACTTATGTATGTCACGGTGTTTGTAATAAGTGTTAGTTATTCTGAAACCATTGAGTTTACTTACCTATAGGAGACGTTGCCCATTGCCATTGCAGCTACCAATACCAAAAGGGCCTATTACTCCTGCCCAAAGGTCAGAGTCAGTACCAACTTTGGCATTGAAGTCACCTAGAACAAGGGTAATATCTCCTTTCTTGACAGAATTCAAAATATCCTGAAGTTGTTCATAAAACCTATCCTTCTCATCCTCATCGGCATCCTCAGTGGGGGCATAACAGCAGATAACATTCAAGTCTTTAACGCTTGTCTGAAATTTTGCTGTAAGAAACCTTTCATTAATGCACTCATATCCGAGAAGAGCATCGCTAGCGTGTCTGCTGAGAAGCAGACCCACGCCTTGGTGATGCTTATTGTCGTCCCTCCCTGAAAAGAGAAATTTAAGATTATTTTTAAGAATCTGACCTTTATCTGTCCATCTGGTCTCTTGCAAGCCGAGAATATCTAAATTATAATGGTGGAATTCTTGTGTGAGGACATCAAGAGAAAAAGCTCTGTGCAGAGTCCTCACATTCCAACTACCTATGGAGAGAAAATGGTTAGTGGGAAGTTTAAAGAAACTATGTTTATTGAGAGAGGGAATGCCGACAATATCAAACAGCCCCCTAATCGCAGACATGGGGCAAAGACCCGTTCCCCCACTACTAAAGGCTGAAGCCATCAACACTGGAAGATTTCCTCCAACGTAGAATTTGACGATGCCAATAGAAGCAAAGAGTTCAGGTGCCTGCGATGACTTCTGCTCAGGATTATCCACCAGCTGATAAACATATCCTGTGAATCTATTCACTTGGGGCTGTCAACCCACAAACAAACAGAAAACACAGCGGAAGATTTTCCCTCCACAGAAGCCCACCAGTGCAGCAAAATCAGGATCCATAATCAAGCTCAGAGCCATATATCTGTCCAGTCCAGTAGGTTTATATGGTCAGCACCAGGACCCTGTGTGGTTGACCACTCCTCAGCAGGGTAGGAAAAAAGAAAAGTAGCCATAGTTGTCCAGATCAGTAGGCCACACTAATCTGGCAGCCCTCCCCTTCCGTTCACTTCCACAAGAGAGTATCTCTTTTGAAAGTTACTAACGGTCCGCACCACGAGAAGGCTGGCCGGTTCTATGCATCATCACAGGGGATTGGTGCATAGCTCTCCTTCCAGTGACTACGTAGCTACCATTTACAGACCAACCACTCTACGACGTGTATCAAAAGAGAATTCTCATCACATTTTCATGAAACGAAGCAAACAACTTCTTCCAATTTGCCTCTCCACGTGATCTCGCTTTCACGTTTCTTTACTGTTGAAGCCTCTTAGAATCAGGATCAGTGATCCAATGGCAGACAATGATTACCTAGAAATAATTGAAACAGAAAAGTACAGACACAATTACTTTCCATCTCAAACCAAAAATAATCCCAAAATTACCTAAATATTTGTTTACTTTTAGAATTTCAATTCGTAAAAAGCAGTTTATATTTGCTAAGAATTTGAGTTTTGAAGTATAAACGAAACGATTCTTTAAATTAGCATAATGTTCCTAATCATTTTCGTTCCTAGAATCTCCTGCAAATATTTTTACAAAAGACAATTAAGACTTTTGTTTATGTTTCAAAACATTTTAGGAATTTTTCCGACAAAATGTTTCGAAACACAAAGTGAATATTTTTGACACAAAGTACCTCAAATTTTTGAGCACGTGTTTATCTCAGCCACAACCGTTCAGGCAGTTATTCGCGTCGGTTGGATTGTTTTACCTCTGAGCGGCACTTTTTTTGCACACCATGGACTAAATGGCCAGGTCACAAGGACCCCGAAGGCTCAGAGAAGGATGGGGGAGGGGACCCACTGGAACAGCTGTTGGGAGACAGATGGTAGCCTCCCATCAAGGCCATCCAGCGTGTTCTTTAACGTGCACAGGGTATGGCTCTCCCGCACAAGGGGCCACGGCTTAACGTCCCATCCGACGGACGGCGGCCTTTCCAAGCCCATCGGTGTCCCCTACTGACCGTGGGCAGGGCGAGGAATTTTGCGGAGATAAATCTCAACGCTGACCCAGCTGGGACTCGAACCTGGGCTCTACAGATTACGAGCCTGACGCGCTACCGACTGAGCCACCCCCGCCCCTATTCGCGTCGGATGAGACGCCCCATAACATTAGGTGGGTGGTTATCATTTTATGGCTATTCAGTGGTTTACATATATATATATGGCATGCATTCAATATAAATAGTGAGAGGATGTTGATAACTAAATAGGATATAAGAACGTGTTTACCTATTTCCCTATTCGTTGGCGCTACTACGGAAAAGGAGAGTGAAGGATGCACGTGCATCTCTCTTCTTCAAACAATCGAAATTTATTTTTCATTCTATATTTTGCCAACATATTGATTAAATAGATTCATTATATAGTACTGAATTGGTTACTTCGCTAGTGGGAGGCTCTGTGTGAAGCATAAATGAGGTAAATTACAATATGTATGGAAGATTGTATGAGAAGGAAAACACTTAAAAGTAAAGCATATTGCGAGGGATAAAAATCAGGAATTAAATGTCGGATGAAAGGGACAATCATTCCACCAACACCTTCAGCGGGGCGGGGTGGCTCAGTCGGTAACGCGCCAGGCTCGTAATCTGTAGTTCCCAGGTTCGAGTCCCAGCTGGATCAGCATTGAGACTTATCTCCGCAAAAATTCCCCGCCCTGCCCACGGTCAGTAGGGGACACTGATGGGCTTGGAAAGGCCGCCGTCCGTCGGATGGGACGTTAAGCCGTGGCCCGTGTGCGGGAGAACCATACCCTGTGCACGTTAAAGAACACGCTGGATGGCCTTGACGGGAGGCTACCATCTGTCTCCCAACAGCTGTTCCAGTGGGTCCCCTCCCCCAACCTTCCCTGAGCCTTCGGGGTCCATGTGACCTGGCCATTTAGCCCATGGTGTGCAAAAAAGTGCCGCTCAGAGGTAAAACAACCCAGCACCTTCAGCGGGATAAATTCCGATTCAAAACAGAAGAACGCATTCTAGTTTATTTCGGTTCAATCAGGTTCTTTCCCGATCTTTAAATTTTTTGGAGATTCCGATGAAATCATTTACTCAGTTCATGTTGATTTCGAAGAAAGATAGGACCTATGGGAAATGAGGTCGGCGCTTGTTGACAGATTGTTCTTACCTTCTTTTTTGGGCATTCTAGGAGTTTCAAATTCTATAAGATTTCCCGCGGTTTTATCCAAAGGAAACTTACCCAGAGGTCAAAGAAGTATTGGCCTTAGAAATCAATCTGTTCTTAGAGCTCAGCCACTAGTCCTCTCTTTCATCCAAGGGATTTTTCTTTTTCATTAATAAGAAAATTACACTTGTGTGAGAGTCCCGAGATACCCAAAAAGTATGCTGTTTTACTCTGAGGGGCAATTTTATTTTTTATTTTCATTTTTTTTTTTTGCATACAACGGACTAAATGGTCTGGTCACAAGGACTCAGGGGGCTCGAGAAAGTAGGGGGAGGACACCCACTGAACAGCTATTAAGAGGTACAGATGGTAGCCTCCTGTCGAGGCCATTCACTGTTCTTTGACGTGCACAGGGTATGGCTCTCCCGCAAATTGGGTCACGGCTTAATTTCCCATCCGATGGACGGTAGTCTTTCCAAGCCCATCTGTGTCCCCCTACTAACCGAGAAGAGAGATGAGAGTTTTGCGGAGATAAATCTCAACGCTAGCCGAGGTGGGACTCGAACCTGGTAGGTGCAGATTGCGAGCCTGGCGCACTACCGAATGAGCCACCCTCGCCGCAAAAAAAAAGTGTCAAGTCATACAACAAAAACAACATGAGAACGGTAATGATTCTACTAAAATAGAATAATAATATATCTCTTCTGGTGAATATGAAATAATTGTTTCCGAACAGTATAAAGTTTATCGTATAATACTAGTAATATATCTCAGTGAAAAATTGATCCAATATATATGATAGTCCCTTTGTTTGTTTCACTATAGTTGGTTTATCTGTCGATGTTGCGCAGTCTCTTGTTCAACAGCGTAGTAGATGGAATAATAGGAGGGCTAAACAACTCTTTTTAGAAGTTTATACTTACTAATTTTGAAGATGTATAAAATTAAAAGACGAGTTGATTGTCAAGTAGTGCAATATAATATGTAAAAGATGTGATCGATTTCGTCCTAACTCTTAGGACTTCATCAGACATATAATGATTAGAAATTACATTATAAAACAGAGGTAAATTTCAGAGTTCTAACTGCTGCTTCAAATTATAGTTGTAGAGAGATGAGAGGCACAAGTCATGCAGAGTGATAGGCACGGTCAGTTGTCACGAGAGGTGCTGGGGATTGCTGGGGAGTTATAGTTTGGTGATTATATTTTGATTAATAACTGTGGCAAAGACATATTACCTTGTGGAAAGTTTTGTAATAGAATTTTCCATTTTTTCATTCATCTTCTTCTATAATAGAAATTCTTCTGGATTTAGTTGAGCTTGGTTGGTGTTACAAGAATAGTTTTTATTGACAAAAATTAGTAGATTTTCTGTGAACGATAACTTGAAGATGGTTGAAAGACTGCTAATGATGAAAGCTTCGTTGAATAGAGGTTTAGCTCCTTCAAGTATAACAGTAGATGAGAGAGCTGTAGTAGTTTGCATCAATTTCATATTCCTTTGATGTTTCTTTATTCTTTCTTGGAGAGTTCTTTTATAAAGTTTGTCCTATGCAGCCGAGAGTTTTGGAAGAATTGCAAGAGCTATGAATGGTTGCAATTCCTTGGAAGGAGGTGCTGGTGATTGTTGGAATGGCAGGAAGATTTTTGTAAGCTATTTAGTAGGAGCTCTAAGAGGTTTGGAAGATTTTTTTAAACCACGATCCTGTGTAGCCGACAGGTTTGGAAGAATTGCAAGAGTCTGATTTAGGGTAAGTGATGGGTTGGGTTGTTTTACCTCTGAACGGCACTTTTTTGCACACCATGGGCTAAATGGCCAGGTCACAAGGACCCCGAAGGCTCAGAGAAGGTTGGGGGAGGGGACCCATTGGAACAGTTGTTGGGAGACAGATGATAGCCTCCCGTCAAGACCATCCAGCGTGTTCTTTAACGTGCACAGGGTATGGCTCTCCCACACACGGGGCCACGGCTTAACGTCCCATCCGACGGACGGCGGCCTTTCCAAGCCCATCGGTGTCCCCTACTGACCGTGGGCAGAGCGGGGAATTTTGCGGAGATAAATCTCAACGCTGACCCAGCTGGGACACCAACCTGGGAACTACAGATTACGATCCTGGCGCGCTACCGACTAAGCCACCCCCTCCCCAGGGTAAGTGATGAGTACAAGATATACACCACCCGTGAGTGAAGATGTATCTCTCTGAATTTTTTTTTTGTCTTACAAGACAGGGACAAAATATAAATAAATATATAAAGATAATAGATAAACGAATATATGAAGATACTTCAGTTTGTAATACACAATAAAAATAAAAATACCCCCTCAAGCAGCTGCTTGCCACAGAGGTCAGACAGGAGCCTGTCAGTTTATATGCCAAAGTAGAAGATCTGAGAGGATGGCAGGACCTCAGCAGAAAAACGACACATAGAACCATGCCTTACCCGGGGCTCGAACCCAGGTCCCTTAGATCAGTAGCCAAGCGCGCTAACCACAGCGCGTTAAAATTTGTAGGGTTGTAAACCCCTTGAGCGCCACTCTTTATGATACGCATTTTTATTTCTATCGCATGTATTTCCCTCATGCATCACACATAAGTCGTGTAAAGTTTTGTCATCTTACAACTTTATAAATAAAAAAAATTAATACCCCCTCAAGAAGCTGCTTGCCACAGAGGTCTGACAGAAGCCTGCCAATTTATATGCCATAGTAGGTCTGAGAGGATGGCAGGACCTCAGCAGAAAAACGACACATACATCCATGCCTTACCCGGGGCTCGAACCCAGGTCCCGTAGATCAGTAGCCAAGCGTGCTAACCACTCGACCACGGGACGGCTAAAATAATAAACATCCCCTCAAGCAGCTGCTTGCCACAGAGGTCTTCCTCTAATAATAGAACTCGAAACTATTGGGAGATTCGAAGTGAGAATTCTAATATTTCATTTTTCATTTATCTCATAAAACAGAAAAATCGAATGTTTACAGACGGGCGAACGACAAAACAAAAACAATAGTTTGTTTTTTGAAAATGATCTAAGTGAAAAATAATATTATAAATACATTAATGTGATATAATATATGCATCTGTATACTGTAGACAACAGGAACATTACTAAACACTATTAAGTGATACAAGTTGACTTTTCCTTAACTATTTATTATTCCAGAAACACTGTCATGACTTTATCACATTGTACTACTCAAACAGAAATAAAAAAACTTGAAATTATAAACATTTCGTAAAATAAATGAGAAAAATTCTTCAAACAAGATTCAATGGCAATCAAAAAAATTAAATGCATTTAATCTTCTAATACCAAATGTTTATAACAATATTAGTGTCAGTCATACTTTAACACATATTTGCGAAGTATGAAATGCAATAAACAAAATAAATATGCAAATCAAAAAAATACATATCTTTCCCAGGGGCGGATTTACAAGTACGCACAGTATGCTCAGAAGTAGGGCCCCCGGAAAAGGGTTGCTCTAAGGGCCCCGCAGGTCATTAATCCGCCTCTGATCTTCCTACAAATGCCCTAAAAAGTGAATAAAGCATGTCAGTAATCACTTACTCAATTCATATTACCATTAAAGATCATTAGCAATTTTTTTTCAGTTGCAAGCGAAACCATTTTCACACCCTATTTACCTTTGAAGTTAATATAAATTTAGTGATTTTATAATTGGCATGTTTTAATTTGGAAATAATTCATGAAGACCGAAAATTCTTGAGTAAATCATTTAAAACAATAAAAGCAATTCAATAATGAGAGAGAGAATATTAAAAAAGAAATCAAAAGCTAAATAGTGCTTGTTAATTTAGATTACTAAACGCTGATTAAAAGATTGAAACAATTACCGAAGAAATTGTTTTATTCTTTTTCCTTATTTCATTCACAATTGTAGGGGGCGGGGGTGGCTCAGTCGGTAGCGCGCCAGGCTCGTAATCTGTAGTTCCTAGGTTCGAGTCCCAGCTGGGTCAGCGTTGAGATTTATCTCCGCAAAATTCCCCGCCCTGCCCACGGTCAGTAGGGGACACTGATGGGCTTTGAAAGGCCGCCGTCCGTCGGATGGGACGTTAAGCCGTGGCTCCGTGTGCGAGAGAGCCATACCCTGTGCACGTTAAAGAAGACGCTGGATGGCCTTGACGGGAGGCTACCATCTGTCTCCCAACAGCTGTTCCAGTGGGTCCCCTCCCCCAACCTTCTCTGAGCCTTCGGGGTCCATGTGACCTGGCCATTTAGCACATGGTGCGCAAAAAAGTGCCGCTCAGAGGTAAATTGTAAGAAAACTGAAAATTTAATTCTGGCTGAGTGGTTCCAGGGTCTGAAAGCGTCTCTTCTAGATTCAGAGCCCTCACTTCTCTCAAAATAAAAAAATACTTCGACTGCAAACTTAGATGATTTTTGTACTGATATAAGTCACCAGTCAACCATTCACCAGCATCAATATGATCCTTAGAATTAGAATGGTAATCTTCAGATATATTGCTGTCGCCTCATAACTGACACACGCCACAGATACTAAAAATGCCTAGCTCAATCGACTTCCATCTTAATCCACACTAAAGTCTCTTCAGCAACTGTTAGACCTTCCCCTTCGCCAAAACAACATGCAGTCAGCACATTGCCACCGAAGACCACGTGAGGGCAATATTGGCTTCACCGAAATAGAGTCGTCTTTGTGTCTGGTCTCGTTGCAGAGAAATGTCTCCGCAGCCACGAAACTTAGTCCCTTTCGCTTCGGATCCCAGTTGTCCGGATGTCGTCTTATAAACTGTGCCGTGTGGCCGCTTCCGTTGTTTGATGCCAACGACACAGGATGTTATGAGCACGTGATGCCCGCAGACTTCTTCGAGGATGATGGCACTGCTGATGCTGATCCCGTTGTAGATGGGGAAACATCCTCCGAGTCCAGCTCATCATTTCATTCAAACGAAGAGAAAACAGAGCCTCCAACTGAAGTTTTATTGTACAGGCTGACTAAATATTATTAGATCGGATATAACAGCGTAACATAAGTGGTAATTGGAGAGACTATAAACTGTCAGGCTCCTTTCAGACCTCTGTGGCAAGGAGCTGCTTGAGGGGGTATTTATTTATTTTATTTATGAGATTGCGCAATGGACGTTTCGACGGGGATCGTGGATCAAAGGTCAATGACCCATCAATCACCTGTCAATGAACCAATAATCTACGAAAATTAACCCAGCGTCAGAAATTATCATCTCCCATTGGTTCCCCAGTTGACACTCAAGTTCTGTCATTAACACACAGCAAAATTGGAATTAACTGGTAATGGTCAGGTGGCAAGACTCCGTTTTATAAACAGCTGTTTTTTTTAAATAAATTTTATTATTCTTTCTGTAAACATCTTCAGCGTTGAGATTTCTCTCCGCAAAATTCCCCGCCCTGCCCACGGTCAGTAGGGGACACCGATGGGCTTGTAAAGGCAGCCGTCCGTAGGATGGGGCGTTAAGCCGTGGCTCCGTGTGCGGGAGAGCCATACCCTGTGCACGTTAAAGAACACGCTGGATGGCCTTGACGGGAGGCTACCATCTGTCTCCCAACAGCTGTTCCAGTGGGTCCCCTCCCCCAACCTTCTCTGAGCCTTCGGGGTTCATGTGACCTGGCCATTTAGCCCATTGTGTGCAAAAAAGTGCCGCTCAGAGGTAAAACAACCCAACCCTGTAAACATTTTACAAGCAATCGTTAAATTGTTGCTGATGAGTGCAACGCATAAAGCTTATCTAAAATTTAGTTTAAAATTAAAAGAAACGATGAAAATATGGCTTCATATTAAAATGTAAGTAAGACTTGAAAATAATGAATGGTGATCAGCTCACAGATCCTCAGTTAACTAGTTAACGGTTACGCGAATTACATTTCGAAAAGAGAAATTCGCTTAATCAGTAATAGAATATGTGCAACAAAGCTGTAATGGGGCCCGAAAGAAATCTTTTCGGGTTGGATAACTAACGAAATATAACTAGCAAAATATTACCATTTGTCTTTTCTGGATTATCCATTAGTTCGAATATCCACCGTTAGATGGTGCAAAAGTCAGAAAATGCCGAACTTTTTTTTCCAACCTTTTTTCCATTCTCTTTACAAACGAGTATTTCATAGTCACCAGAGTTGATATACTGTAATTCCTCTAGTTCTATTGCGAATTTGAGTTTTATTCTATAATATTTCAAAGAGAAATGTGTTTTGGAACATGATTTGTTGAGTCTGATCCTAGATCCCACTGGAGATATCTACACCCCAATCAGAAACCCGCTCTTCTATTTTCTTCCACCTTAATTCAACTTCTAAGATCCCAGTTCCGAAGCGAATCCCTTCTTAACATTCATTTCCATACAAACAAGGTAAACAAGGCACTTCAGCGGATCTCTTTTGCAAATGGAAAATTAACAGCCGCGAATTTACACATATCGGGAAGACTAGTTTGATCTTTCCACCAAAGATAAAATTAAAAATCGGTAACAGAAACAATATATAATACATATCACCAATATTTATTAGGTGGAATTTATTATTCAGGTTAAGTATAAATAAATGAAAGTTAATATAGAAAATAAAATCTGATTCTGCTCTGTAAATGATAGGGGCGGGGGGTGGCTCAGTCGGTAGCGCGCCAGGCTCCTAATCTGCAGTTCCCAGGTTCGAGTCCCAGCTGGGTCAGCGTTGAGATTTATCTCCGCAAAATTCCCCGCCCTGCCCACGGTCAGTAGGGGACACCGATGGGCTTGGAAAGGCCGCCGTCCGTCGGATGGGACGTTAAGCCGTGGCCCCGTGTGCGGGAGAACCATACCCTGTGCACGTTAAAGAACACGCTGGATGGCCTTGACGGGAGGCTATCATCTGTCTTCCAACAGCTGTTCCAGTGGGTCCCCTCCCCCAACCTTCTCTGAGCCTTCGGGGTCCATGTGACCTGGCCATTTAGCCCATGGTGTGCAAAAAAGTACCGCTCAGAGGTAAAACAACCCAACTGTAAATGATAGCTAGGAAGGCGGAACCGGAAGGAGAGCTATGAAGCAATCCCTTATGATGATGCAACAATGGTTCGTTAAGGGATAGCATGCATGTAATATAATTATCATAAATAAAAAATTAGGGAGAAACGGATTTTTTTTAACATCCAACCTTTCCTCGAGACCAGTTATGTTCACTCAGAATTCTCCCTCTAGTAATTAATTATTAAAATGAAGAATAGTGTTGAAGACTTGCTTGAGAGTTTTTAAGAATCAACCTCTGGTTCAGAGGAGGCTCTCCGTAAGGGAAACGAGGCGACCACTAGGGCCTCGGGTTATTCACTTAGAACAAATAAAACCCATTCTGTTCTATGTCGAGGAGAATCATGTAAGAAATTCACAATGAGCCTCACTAGCTCTAGAGCCTCATTTTTCTGGTTGATATCATTTACTTTTCTGCTAAGTTTCTATCACGTTTGTAACCTGCACAAGATATAAAAAAATTTCTGTCCTCACTGGGTAAAAGGATCTGGGTTCGAGTCCCTTAATAAAGTGGGTTTTTAGGGTCAACAGATAAAAGCTGATATCTTCACTCGAACCCAAAGGATATCTGCAAACACATTAAGTTAGAAAAGTTTAGAATACCGATAATTTATTTTAAAAGATTTATTCGTCATTGAGCCGTCACATGGCCGAATGGTTAGCGCGCTTGGCTACTGATCTAAGGGACCTGGGTTCGAGCCCCGGATAAGGCATGGACATTTGTGTCGTTTTTCTGCTGAGGTCCTGCCATCCTCTCAGACCTTCTACTGTGGCATATAAACTGACAGGCTCCTGTCAGACCTCTGTGGCAAGCAGCTGCTTGAGGGGGTGTTTGTTTTTTTTATTTATTTATTCGTCATTATTAATCCAATAGAAAAAATCGTAAATTATTTGAAATCTGTTTTGTTTCAATCTGAAAAGGAATAATGAACATTGGAGAAACTTGAAAGGTTGCTATTACATCAGATTCAATTCTAAATAGATTTTATATTGTAAAATTTTAAAAAAATGCCTGTCTTCCTTCCTATATGCGCTCTAAAAATTAGAAAATAGGGTAATTCTGGGAATTACCCTATTTTCTAATTTTTTCTAATTTTAATCTAAAGCATATCGCTGGTGCCATCAGTCACTGAGTTCGTATTCAGTTCAAAGAAAGACAGCGCACCGATTTCCCTACACAACAAGATCCTTTGAATGCGAATTGACTGATTGCACCATCGATATGCTTTAGGCTTATTTTCTACTTTTTAGGGCCCTTTAGGAAGATGGGTATTTTTACTTCTTTTAAATTTATTTTTATTTTTTCCTTTGTCACCGAAAATAATTATTCCCAGAAACTTTCATTTGATATGTGACTCATACACATCGACTGCATTTCCTTCTTTTTTGGAGGGAAAGTCATGTTTAAGATAGCCAATGATATTGAAGACGTCAGAAACTTTAATTTCAGGTATAACTCATTAACGTTAACCCCCACGGAATTCCGCCCCCTTTTAAGAAGAGGGATTGGATTGTTTTACCTCTGAGCGGCACTTTTTTGCACACCATGGGCTAAATGGCCAGGTCATATGGACCCCGAAGGCTCAGAGAAGGTTGGGGGAGGGGACCCACTGGAACAGCTGTTAGGAGACAGATGGTAGCCTCCCGTCAAGGCCATCCAGCGTGTTCTTTAACGTGCACAGGGTATGGCTCTTCCGCACACGGGGCCACGGCTTAACGTGCCATCCGACGGACGGCGGCCTTTCCAAGCCCATCGGTGTCCCCTACTGACCGTGGGCAGGGCGGGGAAATTTTGCGGAGATAAATCTCAACGCTGACACAGCTGGGACTCGAACCTGGGAACTACAGATTACGAGCCTGGCGCGCTACCGACTGAGCCACCCCCGCCCCTTTTAAGAAGAGGGGAGAACGGTGAGATGCATAATTTGAAGCAATCTAGGACGGTCCTCATAGGTTTCATTTGACACCTAACTCGTAACTGTAGGCCCTCGCTTTCGGAAGATTGAGTGAAAAATACTTTGCAGATTCATCTGTTATAAGGGGGAAGCAAGAAGGGGGGAATATTTTAATTGCCCACACTCCCCACGTCACATGCTCTCATTTGGCATACAGTTTTACGTTTGGCCTTCGCAAGACATGGTACTGTCGCTCAAAAAAGTATCCGAACACTACAGTTGATTACAGAATTCAGAAAAAATATCTGGCAACGATTTTTTTAGAAATTAGTGAAATTAGTCAGTAACTGCACACGCTCCAGTTTGCTGTGAACGGTAACTGGAGCGTGTACAGTTGCTGTACACGCTCCAGATATTTTTCCTCAATTCGGTAATCACATGACACGAAGGTTGCCAGATCACTAATTTCTAAAAAAAATCGTTGCCAGATATTTTTCCTGAATTCTGAAATCAACCATAGTGTTCGGATACTTTTTTGAGCGACTGTAGGTGGTCATATTATTTTGATACTAGATCGTGTGGGCTCACTCACGGAAATATTGAGCGTGTGCAGTTACCGTTCACAGCAAACTGGAGCGTGTGCAGTAACTGCACACGCTCCAGTTTGCTGTGAACGGTAACTGGAGCGTGTACAGTTGCTGTACACGCTCTAGATATTTTTTCTAAATTCTGTAATCAACCATAGTGTTCGGATACTATTTTGAGTGACTGTACTTGTAATGAACTTGCCCTTTTCTCCATTTCTGGTATTGCCTAAAAGAGGCAGCTAAGCGAAGAAATGCGGACGTCGCTTAGACCGTAAGACGGACTGTAATTCTAATAACTTTTTAGAAGTTCTAAGTGGGCAAGAGGTGAGATACCGCAAAGTTTTTTTGAGAGCTTCAAACTTTTAAGAATTCAATTGCATCAATTGTTTAAATTGGGTTGTTTTACCTCTGAGCGGCACTTTTTTGCACACCATGGGCTAAATGGCCAGGTCACATGGACCCCGAAGGCTCAGAGAAGGTTGGGGAGGGGACCCACTGGAACAGCTGTTGGGAGACAGATGGTAGCCTCCCGTCAAGGCCATCCAGCATGTTCTTTAACGTGCACAGGGTATGGCTCTCACACACACGGGGCCACGGCTTAACGTCCCATCCGACGGACGGCGGCCTTTCCAAGCCCATCGGTGTCCCCTACTGACCGTGGGCAGGGCGGGGAATTTTGCGGAGATAAATCTCAACGCTGACCCAGCTGGGACTCGAACCTGGGAACTACAGATTACGAGCCTGGCGCGTTACCGACTGAGCCACCCCCGCCCCAATTGTTTAAAATAACCACATTTCGTCTTACTCGCGACACCTTCATTCTGTTGGTGGAAGCACACAGAATTTCCAATACTCAAATAAGAAACAAAATGTAAACCGAATCAATTTTGTTTCTTAATTTTGCTTCATCCTCCACAAAAAAGATCGTTCAAAATGTTGCAACGCATACATCTAAAATGTAACCTAGAAGAGCTGCAAAGAAGACAGAACTCCCAAAAGAACTTTATTTCTTCACTCTACTAACTTGAAAATTGGCCCACTTGTTTTAAATATCCCAAAGTTATATCTGCAAATAGAGAAAGATGTATACCGTCCCATTGTCGAGTGGTTAGCACTCTTGGCCACTAATCTAAGGGACCTGGGTTCGAGCCCCGTCGTGTTGTTTTTCTGCTGAGGGCCTGCCATCCTCAGACCTACTATGGCATATAAACTGACAGGCTCCTGTCAGACCTCTGTGGCAAGCAAGCTGCTTGAGGGGGTGTTTATTTTGTAGAAAGGGGAAATGATCTCCACTTCTTAAAGAATTTTAATAATATGTTCAAATAAAATAATTTTTCATCAAAAAATGACTAAACGACCTTCTGATCATATAATAATATCTTTGCTATATTTAAGAAGACATGTGAAATGCAAATTGTCGATCAACACCTTACCAAGGAGTAAGAGATTAAATTACCAAGGAGTAAGAGATTAAATTACCAAGGAGTAAGAGATAGTCTTCTGGCATATGCCTCATTTTATTATTACCTCATAATTCGTTTGATTATTTAGTTTTAATCCATAATGTACGTTTCATTTATTTATTTATGTGAACACAGTAACACGAAAAGTTCACTGCAGATCGTTTTCCTCGTGTACTGCCGCTTGAAAAAGTTTGTTTTCGGTAACATCGTTCAGCAGGTGAAAACTTAAAAATTACGCTTTTCTTTTATGCTAGATCGCAATCCAAATGAGCCAATTGGGTTCTCTCCATTCCAGAGAATTTCTGCTTCATTCCGCACTCGTCTCAATTCTTTCGATTCTCCTTTAATCGGCAATCATTAGTAGCCCAAAGACAGGTGATCAGCAGCTGCTTCTTTGTGTGTAACTGAAGCCCGTTTCTTACAACTCAGCACACTTGGATTTCCAACATAAACAAACCTCCAGAGCTCTCTGCACTTTTCCTCCTGGCGCTCCTCAACATCTGCGAAGTCTCTTCCCTTCCTCGCAGCCAGGGATGCCGTTGTTTACACTGGAATCCCTCTTGGCTGAGTGCGACGGGGCGCGGTGGACTCTCCCTGTACCCAGGGACCTATCGCAACCGACGCCTCTGCCTGAGGCTCCTCCTCTCCGACGCCGACAGAGCTTGGCTCCTTCCTTACTGAAAGGGTCTCCCCCGACCCGTTACATGCAGTCTCTGCCAGCACTAGGGAGAGACGGGACGCAGATACCTC
The DNA here is from genome assembly GCA_038380435.1 of Ryuthela nishihirai. Classification (NCBI taxonomy): domain Eukaryota; kingdom Metazoa; phylum Arthropoda; class Arachnida; order Araneae; family Heptathelidae; genus Ryuthela; species Ryuthela nishihirai. The sequence goes on from JAWZYU010000010.1 coordinate 74,846,366, forward strand.
ACCTTGGCGCCATCAATTTGCGTGGCATTGATTTCCAGAGCATCGCTCCGTTAAGCAATTGTGTACATCGCAATTTCTGACAGTGAAAATTCATTTCAATCAGGATGATCGCACTTTGTGAGTTGTACGAGCTTTAGTTACAGCCACGTGCTCCTATTATTGCATTTTTTTTTTGTTTCTGGAAGAGAAAAGCTCTCTTCTGATTCAGTGCATCTGGATAATAGACGAAAAAGTGTTTTAACTGTGCTTCCCACGCAGAGTGAGAGAGAATTCTTTTTTTCGGATTATAACCGCGATTTGTGATTGGATTTTGTGATTTTCCTCCGGATGGAATTCCTCGGGTGATGTGGAACTGTTTCGCTAAAAGGAAACTCTTCTATCTCGACAGGATACCGTTTAGCAAGTACTCGAGACGCGTGTAGCCGATTCCTTTGCCAATCGGAAGGGAAGAGCGGAACAGAAAGTGCCGCAGGTCATCGGCTCGATTCTCTCAAAGACTGTCAAGGTCAGCATCACGGAGCAGCGGCAACTCCTTCTTTTGGTAAGTTACGAATTTTAAGTTTCGTCATTTTCTTGTTAGAGTATTTTGAAAATTTTCACATATCATTGCGTGCTTGGATTCAATATCCTTTCGAACATCCACGTGTTCAACTCTGAATACCTGATTTGTTTTGACCTCATTGACCTCCACTAAATCTGGTCTGAGACTTTAGGCAGATTATATTGCATTGCCTAAGGAAAGCGCAAGAATCTAATGCAAACTCGGATTTTTTTCGAGGATCCCTCTGAATTTACACCTTTATTTTGCATATATACTCCGAATCAGTATCTTAACTATTGCCTCAATACATTGGTGTTGGGGTCGGTAGCGCGCCAGGCTCGTAATCTGTAGTTCCCAGGTTCAAGTCCCAGCTGGGTCAGCGTTGAGATTTATCTCCGCAAAATTCCCCGCCCTGTCCACGGTCAGTAGGGGACACCGATGGGCTTGGAAAGGCCGCCGTCCGTCGGATGGGTTAAGCCGTGGCCCCGTGTGCGGGAGAGCCATACTCTGTGCACGTTAAAGAACATACTGGATGGCCTTGACGGGAGGCAACCATCTGTCCCCCAACAGCTGTTCCAGTGGGTCCCCAACCTTCTCTGAGCCTTCGGGGTCCATGTGACCTGGCCATTTAGCCCATGGTGTGCAAAAAAGTGCCGCTCAGAGGTAAAACAACCCAACATTGGTGTTGAGGCAACTCCAAAGTGAGTGAGTGCATATGTATGTATGGGGGGTTGACATTCAAAGGAAGACCTTAAATTTTATATTTTTTATTCCCGCTTTTTTGTATTTGTTGACGTCATTTACATTTCGTCTTCAGTCTTACCAACCAGCAACGTGTTCATTTTTGCAAGCAGCGACATCCCGTGTTTGAAAGCCAAAATTATTTCGAAGTAAAAGAGCAAAATGGTAATATTGCAAGTCACATTTTTTAAAAATTTTCAAGTGTTCCCAAAATTTAAATTTTCGCTTTCAATACTTCTCCAACAGCATCGGGAATTGTTCGTTGTTTTATTTTTTAATTCTTGCACCTTTAACGATCGAAAAAAATCTCATGTTACCTTTTTAATCTGGAAGTAACTGCAAACCACAGATAATATGTGGAAGGATTTGTGGTAATATCTGTCCTAAATGAAATACTCTCATTGATTATTTCACTGACAGAGTTTGCATGGTGCTATGAATATTTAACCACCCCAATTTTTTCAATCTATAAATGGTGTGGGGTTGTGGAATTGGGTTATTTTGACAATGAACTGTATTTTTTTTTCCTTTGGCTCAAAACGGGCTGAAAAAGATCAGATCGCAGAGCTAGGTAGAGAAAGAAGATTCGACTGAACAATTGTTAGGAGGGAAACAGTAGACTCTCGCCAAGACTGTACAACTCGTTCACGTGTCTAGTTTCATGCACTCACCTACCTCGGGAGACATGGCTTAACGACCCATCTGATAAATGATGGCTTTCCAACTCCATCAGCGTACCCTTCTCACCTAGGGTAGAAAGGATTTAAGAGGAGAACTCAAAGCACAGTGAGACTCGAACCTGGTATCGTCAGATTACAGGACTGGCGGACTACCGATTGAGCCATGCTCCCGTCCCACGGATTTGGGGAATGATGGATTATGTGTTTTACCTCTGAGCGGCACTTTTTTGCACACAATGACCTAAATGGCCAGGTCACTAGGACACTGAGGGCTAAAAGAAAGTTGGGGGAAGGGACCCATTGGACCAGCCGTTAAGAGACAGCAAATAGCCTCCCGTCAAGGCCATCCAGCGTGTTCTTTAACGTGGTATGGCTCTCCTGCAACAAGGGCAACTGCTTAACGTCACATCGGACGGACGGCGACCTTTCAACCCTCGGTATCATCTGCTGGCCAAGGGCAGGGCGGGTTTCAGTAATGATGCAACTGCTGTAAATTCCATCTCACTTAACTGGACCAAAAAAAAATCAATTTTCCCTCAAGCAGCTGCTTGCTACAGAGGTCTGGCATGAGCCTGTCAGCGCCATAGTGAAAATCTGCGACGAAAGAGAGACCTCAGCAGAAAGACAACCCTCCATACCTCGAACCCAGGTCTTTTTGGAGTAGCCAAGCGCACTAACTACTCTGTCGTCTGCTGCGTTGTAAAACAAACCAATTACAAATGTTTGTTTCCTTCTGAAAATTTATAAATTTCAAACAATAGAAATAAAAAACTATTAATCTCATCATTCATTAATCTCCATTAATATAGAGAAACACGCCTGAGTCTCTTTGACCAGATTTCCGGACATTTCAATTGGGCTGCTAATGGGTTGGGTTGTTTTACCTCTGAGCGGCACTTTTTTTGCACACCATGGGCTAAATGGCCAGGTCACATGGACCCCGAAGGCTCAGAGAAGGTTGGGGGAGGGGGACCCACTGGAACAGCTGTTGGGAGACAGATGGTAGCCTCCCGTCAAGGCCATCCAGCGTGTTCTTTAACGTGCACAGGGTATGGCTCTTCCGCACACGGGGCCACGGCTTAACGTGCCATCCGACGGACGGCGGCCTTTCCAAGCCCATCGGTGTCCCCTACTGACCGTGGGCAGGGCGGGGAATTTTGCGGAGATAAATCTCAACGCTGACCCAGCTGGGACTCGAACCTGGGAACTACAGATTACGAGCCTAGCGCCCTACCGACTGAGCCACCCCCGCCCCGGGCTGCTAATGACTATAAAATGAATAGGTTTAGCATTAACCTAAGAATTGCGTCGGTAGACCTTAGTTCACTAATTGTAAAACGCATCAGAATGAATTGATCTTGATCCTTTTGTCCGCTATTGTTTATTTAATTTGGCGAGAAATGGTCTCCTATTGTTCCATTTCTCGTGAAATGAACTTCAGCGAATGTCTGTTTTGTGACGTAAGATTAAGAGTGAGAGAAAGCCATGTGTCGGTTTCCTTTACAAATCGTTTCGAAAAATTTGAATTCGGACAATTTTCCGTTTCATTATTGACATCAAACATTAACTTTGCTTTTCATAGAGCTAGAATATTAAAATAAAAATTATAATGTTTAAGAGAAAATTTGTTAAAAGTAATTGCTAAGCAGAATTTTTGGAACAATTTCGTTTAAATTTTTGCAACAATTTACAATCATTTATGCAAGCACAAAATATCGTGTAAATCAGGTGCGATTAACAAACATTGAGCAAGTGGAATTTTGCATGTTTACGATGAAACCTTAATTTAAAATGTTTCTCTTGAAATATCCCATGTCTTTCAAGTAAACATTTTAATATTAAATTTCTGAATAAATTTTTAGTGGCGACGATTAGTGTGCTTGGTTTCGGAGGCAAAGGACCTAGGTTCGAATCGTTAATAAGGTACGGATGTTTTCTTTTTGGTATGTGTAATCTGTAGTTCCCAGGTTCGAGTCCCAGCTGGGTCAGCGTTGAGATTTATCTCCGCAAAATTCCCCGCCCTGCCCACGGTCAGTAGGGGACACCGATGGGCTTGGAAAGGCCGCCGTCCGTCGGATGGGACGTTAAGCCGTGGCCCCGTGTGTGGGAGAGTCATACCCTGTGCACGTTAAAGAACACGCTGGATGGCCTTGACGGGAGGCTACCATCTGTCTCCCAACAGCTGTTCCAGTGGGTCCCCTCCCCCAACCTTCTCTGAGCCTTCGGGGTCCATGTGACCTGGCCATTTAGCCCATGGTGTGCAAAAAAGTGCCGCTCAGAGGTAAAACAACCCAAACAAATTTGGTATATGTTATCTTTCTGCTCAGGACTCACCTTTTCCGAAAATCTTCGATACGGCATATTTTACTAGGAAATAACTGTCACTCCTCGGTGAGTTGTGTTGGGTTGTTTTACCTCAGAGCAGCACTTTTTTGCACACCGTGGGCTAAATGGTCAGGACACAGGACAACGAAGGCTCAGAGAAGATTGGGGCATGGGACCCACTGGAACAGCTGTTGGGAGACAGATGGTAGCCTCCCGTCAAGGCCATCCAGCGTGTTCTTTACCGTTGGGTTGTTTTACCTCTGAGCGGCACTTTTTTGCACACCATGGGCTAAATGGCCAGGTCACAGGGACCCCGAAGGCTCAGAGAAGGTTGGGGCAGGGGACCCACTGGAACAGCTGTTGGGAGACAGATGGTAGCCTCCCGTCAAGGCCATCCAGCGTGTTCTTTAACGTGCACAGGGTATGGCTCTCCCCGTACACGGGGCCACGGCTTAACGTCCCATCCGACGGACGGCGCCCTTTCCAAGTCCATCGGTGTCCCCTACTGACCGTGGGCAGAGCGGGGAATTTTACGGAGATAAATCTCAACGCTGACCCAGCTGGGACTCGAACCTGGGAACTACAGATTACGAACCTGGCGCGCTACCGACTAAGCCATCCCCGCCCCACACTCCTCGCTGAAAAGTGAGCAATCTACTTAATTGTCAAGTAATAAGGTTTGTCATTAATTTGGGATTGTTTCTTTGACAGAAGCTCACGTGGGAAATTTTTACAGCAAAACTGCTCGAACTAAAGTGACAACACCGCTCGGACATTTTTTAAAGGAAATTTGCAAATTGTTGCAGAATGAGGAACGAAATTCTCTCTTAGTTACAATGAAGCATAAATTAAGCAGATGGATGATTCATCTCTGCTTAAACTTGAGACACAAATGCAATGACCATCGGCTGATCCAGGAATATATTTCAACGATGCATGCGATCCAGTGTTTCCCAAACTTCTTATATTGGCGACCACTTCTGAAAGAGTCTATTCGCCACGACACTCCTGTAGTAAGAACTTTTTCCATTTATTAAAATAACTGAATTTTCGATTTGTTTAAACAGAAACGTATATTAAATTCAATATCTGATATAAAAAATCATAATATAAAATATAAAATCATAACATAAAAAGCTAAAAAATATTCAAGTACAGTCGGTCAAAAAAGTATCCGAACACTATGGTTGATTACAGAATTCAGAAAAAATACCTGGCAGTTAGTGATCTGGCAACCTTCGTGTCACGTGACACGAAGGTTGCCAGATCACTAATTTCTAAAAAATCGTTGCCAGATATTTTTTCTGAATTCTGTAATCAACCATGGTGTTCGGATACTTTTTTGAGCGACTGTAGGTGGTCATATTATTTTGATACTAGATCGTGTGGGCTCACTCACGGAAATATTGAGCGTGTGCAGTTACCGTTCACAGCAAACTGAAGCGGTTGCGGTTAATGTTCACAGCACATTGGATCGTGTGAGCTCACAAAAACCTGGATCGTGTGGGCCCACTCACAGAAATATTGAGCGTGTGCAGTTACCTGAAGTGGTTGCGGTTAATGTTCACAGCACATTGGATCGTGTGAGCTCACAAAAACCTGGATCGTGTGGGCCCACTCACAGAAATATTGAGCGTGTGCTGTTACCGTTCACAGCAAACTGGAGTGTGTGCAGTAACTGCACACGCTCCAGTTTGCTGTGAACGGTAACTGGAGCGTGTACAGTTGCTGTACACGATCCAGATATTTTTCCTGAATTCTGTAATCACGTGACACGAAGGTTGCCAGATCACTAATTTCTAAAAAAATCGTTGCCAGATATTTTTTCTGAATTCTGTAATCAACCATAGTGTTCGGATACTTTTTTGACCGACTGTACAACACATTATCATGAAGTATTAGTGTTTTTCACAAATTTTCGCTACATAAATGGTCATTAGACATGATATACGATTAGGAATATGTAATCTAATCCTATGTAAGTATGCAGAATATAATTCTTCAAGGATTAGTGAATATTTTTAAATTTTCCGTCATTTAGAGGTATCTCTAAATTCTGAAAATCCTTACGTCAGTTGACAGAATAAAAAATGATTAAGTATTTTTTATTAGTAGAATAGTTCATCTTTCAAATATAAACGAAACAAATGAAATTATTTATCAAAAAATAACTGATTGCAGAATCATTGTCTTGTGAAACGAAAGATTCATTCTTTTCTACAGTAATTAAATCTATTTTGTTTCAAGGTATAGACCAGGCATGTCCAACCCGCGGCCCTGGACAGCTAGTAATTCGGCCCACAAAATCGTAAAATTTACGTGTTTACGACATAAGCTTTCAACACGATTATGTGATTTTCAGCGAGTTTTTGATATCCCACCAGTTTTATGTTGCCCTTTTTTTAATTTTGTAATAAAAAACATAAGAAAATAAATGAGTTTTATTATTCATATGCATTAACCATATTATATATTTTATGTGCGGCCCAAAATAATTCATCTTCACTCAATGTGGCCCAGGGAAGTCAAATTTTCACTCAAAGTGGCCCAGGGAAGTTAAAAGGTTGGACACGCCTGGTATAGACTGTGAAGAGAGCAATTAATAAATATGGATAAATAAACATTGAATGCAAGGAAATAAAATGTTTCGAAATCAGTTACAATACCTTAGAATATTTTTTTAATTCTATATAATTAACGAGATCTCTAAACTTGTTCTTTAGTGCAGAGTACATTGCACCAAAGTCAACCCTTTGTCTTCTCTGCCGTTCTCGATGCTTCTTAAAGTAGCGGACAACTTTATTATCACAGTGCTAACAACTAATGCCGTCACGTGGCCGAGTGGTTAGCGCGTTTGACTACTGATCTAAAGGACCTGCATTCGAACCCGGGTAAGGCATGGTTGTTTTTCTGCTGAGGTCCTGCCATCCTCACAGACCTCCAACTGTGGCATATAAACTGGAAGGCTCCTGTCAGACCTCTATGGCAAGCAGCTGCTTGAGGGGGTATTTATTTTTTTATTAACTAGTAATACTCTACAGACTTCAACGATAGAATTATATAAATCAACTGTAGAGGAAAAGCAGATAATTTTGCGATTGATATTAATTTTTCCCCATAACCTCAGAGTGCCAGTTAAGCAATTAGTTTGAAAGTTAACAATTTATCTCCATATATATTCTTCCCAACCCCAGCTTTTCTTTTTATAATTTATTGTCTCCGTACAGCTCTTTGTCTTCTTACAACGTCATTCCTTCTACCTCTAGGGCGGGACAGAGGAATTTCACAACACAGTTTGAAAAACGCTGACATTAAAATTTTTTGTTAATAACGATTAAATCCTAAACAAAAGCAAGAAATTTTGATGACTATGACAGACTACCTCCAAATTAATTCTAGCACTGTCCTATGCCACCCTTTCAAACATAAAGGTGCTGCAATACGAATAAACTTAACGAATCAGGCCATTTATCCTAAATCCTAAATTTAGTGATAAATAATTGTGGACTAAAGGCAAGAGATAAATCACTTCCTTTTCTGCAACACCCAAGAGGAGATGTTTTAAGAGCCATCAGGGATCCCTTCCCAACGGAAATGGGAACTAAATAGCCAAAACACACTGTAAGGATCAAATGTTAAAATAATATCGATAAGAAGATGTAAGCTGTGGTAATTATCAGTGTGCTCCTCTTGGTTGAAGGCTTCGCAGCGTTCTTGCTGTTGTCGGAGGTCATCGCTGCGGAAGAAGGCCAAGGGGTTCCAAAGGTGTCTCCGTTGATGGAAAAGCTTCTCCATCGTCCACGTGAGATGCTTGAGCGCGTGTACAGCCACGTTCTAAGAGCGTGGTTGGCCAAAGGGCATCTGGGCGCGAAATATGACGGTTGCCAGATGGGCACGATCACATATCAAATGGAGAGAGCTGCCTTTTCACGAGGCCGTGGATTGCTGCTAAAGACTTGTTAAAAGGGAGGTCTTCTGCTTGGGGTTATTGTCACTGCTAATAAGTAATTCATCTGGATAGTTTCCAATCACTCACTATTCTGAACGCACATAAGCAGAACGGGTTACCTGAAATTTTTAAAAATTAAATGGGCTGATTAGTGTTTTACTCCGGGTGGTTAAAACTCTCATAGGTTGGGTTGTTTTATCTCTGAGCGGCACTTTTTTGTACACCATGGGCTAAATGGCCAGGTCACATGGACCCCGAAGGCTCAGAGAAGGTTGGAGGAGGGGACCCACTGGAACAGCTGTTGGGAGACAGATGGTAGCCTCCCGTCAAGGCCATCCAGCGTGTTCTTTAACGTGCACAGGGTACGGCTCTCCCACACACGGGGCCACGGCTTAACGTCCCATACGACGGACGGCGGCCTTTCCAAGCCCATAGGTGTCCCCTAGGTTTCAAGCCCATAGGTTTCCAAGCCCATCGGTGTGCCCTACTGACCATGGGCAGGGCGGGGAGTTTTGCGGAGATATAAATCAACGCTGACCCAGCTGGGACTCGAACCTGGGAACTACAGATTACGAGCCTGGCGCGCTACCGACTGAGCCACCCCCGCCCCTAAAACTCTCATAGAATGTAATCTTTGTAGAGGTAACGTCATTGAAATAATTCGGCATTTAATTAAAAACACAATTGTAACTGACAAGTGGAAAACCTTATTTCACAATTTTCTCAAATAAAAAACGAGAAGTTAATGTTTCTGTCTAAGATTTAGTTGCATATGCTACTAATCTCCTCAGCAAGACCGGATTTATACTAAGATACTTTAGGTACTTGTCTAAGGGAACCAACCTAATAGAAACGCCAGCATTCTAAGACAACATTTCATTTAGTCAAGTGAAAAAGATATATATTCTTTTAGAAATTAAAAACCCATTTCCAACGATCAATATTTCAAGAGCGATTAAATTCATTCTCTCTCTTGACAATCAAAAGTGAACTTTTAATGGATGTGACTTGTGAAACTGGGATGCTAAACCGTCGAGCCGTGGTCCCTTCTGAAGGAGAGCCATACCACGTGCACGTTAAAGACAAAGCTGGATGGCCTTGATGGGATTTTCATCTTTCCCCCATCAACTGTCCAAGGATCCCATTCTTCAGTCTTCTCTGAACCTTTGGGATCCTTACGTTGTTGGGTTGTTTTTACCTCTGAGCGGCACCTTTTTGCACACAATGGGCTAAATGGCCAGGTCACAAGGACCCCGATGGCTCAGAGAAGGTTGGGGAATCCACTGGAACAGCTGTTAGGAGACAGATGGTAGTGAATCAAAACTATCCAGCGTGTTCTTTAACGTGCACAGGATATGGCTTTCTCTCTCTCTCTCTCTCACACACACACATGGGGCCACGGCTTAACGTCCCATCCGACGGACGGCGACCTTTCCAAGCCCATTGGTGTCCCCTACTGACCGTGGGCAGGGCGGGGAGTTTTGCAGAGATAAATCTTAACGCTGCTCCAGCTGAGAATCGAACCTGGGAACTGCAGATTACGAGCCTGGCGCGCTACCGACTGAGCCTTATGACCTGGCCATTTAGTGCCCTCAGAGGTGAAACAACCCACCAAACCTTATGTCCCTGAGGCGCTTGAAATGCAAATCCGCCCTCTGTTCTTTAGAACAGTTTTTTTATTCTTCGAAACTGTTATTTACTGCTGTCATTGTTTTTAAAATTCCACTTCAGATGGTAAAAAAGTTTTTTACCACTTAGAGGTTATCTAAAAAGAAACAATAGATTTTAAGGTTCATGGTGATTTCATCATTTTGCAGACACAATAGATGAAACTAACTACAATCCATCAATTTTTGTACAATCAGTCTCTCCCTCATATGACCGAATATCGTAAAATCCAGAAAAGAGAATGGCACATTCCAGTAGGGTGATACAGTTAAGGTTTCAACCCCCAAATGACTGATGAGACAGTATTGGTCAATTTTGAACACTTCAGTGCAGCATTGATTATCTGAAGTAATTGGGCCGTTATTTTCGCATTAACGATATTCCCTTTAAAAATGGGTTACAATGGGAAGCAGAATAAAAGGAATTGTATTTCAATTACAAGTATTTGAAATCTCTGTTGCATTACTCCATAGTCGTGTTCGTTCTCTGATCGAGAATCCTTTTCGCCTGCTTATGGGGGGCGGGGGGGGGGGGGGGGGGGGGCTCAGTCGGTAGCGCGCCAGGCTCGTAATCTGTAGTTCCCAGGTTCGAGTCCCAGCTGGGTCAGCGTTGAGATTTATCTCCACAAAATTCCCCGCCCTGCCCACGGTCAGTAGGGGTCACCGATGGGCTTGGAAAGGCCGCCGTCCGTCGGAAGGGACGTTAAGCCGTGGCCCCGTGTGTGGGAGAGCCATACTCTGTGCACGTTAAAGAACACCCTGGATGGCCTTGACGGGAGGCTACCATCTGTCTCCTAACAGCTGTTCAAGTGGGTCCCCTCCCCCAACCTTCTCTGAGCCTTCGGAGTCCATGTGACCTGGTCATTTAGCCCATGGTGTGCAAAAAAGTTCCTCTCAGAGGTAAAACAACCCAACCCATACAAACATTGCCACGATTGCTTGGACCTCCTAGCCGCCATCTTCTCGAGCGGCCCTAATCTACCCAGCTGCTAAGGCCACCCTACTGCCCCCTACGTCATAATTTCACTCTTTCTAAAAAGTATATTAGATTTGAATGTTATTAGCAGAATCGTGTTTTCTTCCTTTGTTCTGTGAACCTTATGTTCCCAGGTTCGGTTTCCCACTTTCCAGATTTCTGATTTCTCCGCTAATCTGTGCACTGCCATCGGCGATAGAGGAGACGCCGATGAGCTTCGAAAGGCCTCCGTGCGTCGTCGAATGGTGCGTTAAGACATGTTGGCGCAAAGCCATGCTCTCTCTGCACATTAAGGAAAACTCTGGAAAGAATTGATTGAAGAACGCTTAGACGAGAGCTTTCTGTTTCCTAACAGCAATGTATCTTCTTTCTCTATCAAAATTCTGAGCCCATGGAGTCCTATATGACCGACCATTTAACCCATTGTGTGTAAAAAAGAGCCGTCCCGTGGCCGAGTGGTTAGCGCGCTTGGCTACTGATCTACAGGACCTGGGTTCGAGCCCCGGGTAAGGCATGGCTGTTGTGTCGTTTTTCTGCTGAGGTCCTGCCATCCTCTCAGACCTTCTACTTTGGCATATAAACTGACAGGCTCCTGTCAGACCTCTGTGGCAAACAACTGCTTGAGGGGGTATTTATTTTTTATTTTTGTAAAAAAGTGCTGTTCAAACAACCCAACTTTTATCAGCCTAGGGCTATGTTCTCGAAGAATTAAGCTACCGTCCCAAATTTTAATTTAGCTAAGAGTAATAGTTTTAAATGATATTTTTTGAAATAAAAATTCAAAGATATGAATAGAGCGTTGATAAGAATGATCGTTAATTCGCAGAACATCTTTCAACATTGATCGTTTAATAATTGTCCACACGGTTAAAACTGAAAACTAACATATTAAAGCTGGTGTCGTGAACCTTTAAGAAATTTCACAGAGTAACGCTTCACTTGGTCGATAATCAAACCGCGATGTTGTCTGCCTGCCTGCTGCAGGCAAACAATTCGTCAATCTTTAATCAATACATCGGCTCTGCAATCAGTTGTGTACAGCAAAGCTTGCAGACGGGCGCCGGCGCCAAGTAGCCGAGGGCTATCGATGTCATCGCAGCAGCACGAGCCCCACATGCTGCGGCTTCACGTCGACAAATCCTAAAGGGTACCGGAAGCAGATGAATTCTTCGCCCTGATGCCCAGGAGCGGAAATCGAGAGACGGTCACCCGTCGTCGCAGTCACCGTGCATCACGTGCGAACCAGATGTGACTGTCGGAAGCTGACGAACGACTGAGAGGTATGTCTTCTGCCATCACTAGGGATAGCAGAGGTGGGAGATTCTTCCATGTCCACCTCTTACGCTCTCTCGCAGGATCTCCCTTTTTTTTTTTCACCTGCTATTTTTAATCGGCGTATTTTTTTTTCATTATTCATCAGCCACTTTTTTATGTGGACCATTTTTTCCCACGGTATGAGGTGCATAAGGTGAGAAATGGACTCGTTCAGAGGTGACGGCAGATGCTGTTCCTGGTCCAGAGGCGTAGCAAAGATAAAACTCAAAAGAAACGGAGGAGTTGGATAATAATGCAAAAGAGCTGAACCACTCAAGGTTTAATAAATTGATGTTAGTGATATGAACTGAACTTTGGAGAGGGGAAAAACACTGGGTAAAAATAGACACACCAATCTCTCTCTCGTATCTGCATTCGGTGCGATTCTGATGCGCCTACACTTTAACTTTGTACCATTTCGTAACCTCAAGTAATCAACTTCCAGAAATTTGTTTTGTAGTGTTGTTATCAGTTAACTTTTTTGTCTCTTCAAAGAGCAATGGTGAAGTTGTTTCAGCTTTGAAGAGCGCTTTTCTGCACGCAATGGGCTAAATGGACGGATCACAAAGACCCCAAAGGCTCCGAGCTGGATAGTGAAGATATCAACTAGAAAGCATTAACAGACAGGTGGATGCCTCTGGTCATGGCGATCCAGTGTGTTCTTTAAGGTGAACAAGGGACGGCCCTCCTGCACACGGGGCTACGATTTAACGTCTTATTCTATGGACGGCTGCTTTTCCAAATCAATCGGCCTTTAGTCACCGATGGCACAGCGGAAATTATCAGAAAAATCTGAATTGGGATACGGTATGGGCAACGTCTCCTACAGGTAACTAAACTCAATGGATTCAGAATAACTAACACATATTACAAACACCGCGACATACATAAGTACACATGGGTTTCACCTGATGGGCTGCATAGGAATATGATTGATTATATATTAAAAAAAATAATAAATACCCCCTCAAGCAGCTGCTTGCCACAGAGGTCTGACAGGAGCCTGTCAGTTTATATGCCATAGTAGAAGGTCATGGTATTAATTAACAGCAAATGGGCTAGTACTATTAGGAATACCAGGGCATATAGGGGAGCTGAAATTGGATCTGACTATTACCTTGTTAAAAGTGTCTTACAACTTAAACTTAAAAAGTGTTGTGCTAGGGTTAAAAAATTTGCTTTTAATACTGAAGCTCTGAAAGACCCAGTTATAGCCAAAGCTTACCATGATAGGTTACTTAATCATTATGACAGTCATGGTATGCTTACTACTGAAGTTGAGGAAGAATGGGATCATTTCAAACAGGCTTTTTTGGACACTAACAGTACTCTTTTAGGAAAAAAGGAGCAGAAGAGACAGAATTATCTGAGTGATAAGGCACTTGAGCTTATTTCGGAAAGAAAGAACTGCAGGAATGTCCTTAATCAATACCCTTCTAGTCCTAATAGAAAGCATTACAGAGAACTTAATAAACGTGTCAAAGATCAGTTAGCTGCTGATAAGAATCTTTGGCTTGATGGTTTGGCTGACAAAACCGAGGAAGCAGTTAGACAGCACAACAGCAGAGAGCTGTACCAGATAGTTAATGTTTTGTGTGGTAGAAAACGAACAGGTATACAGGGATTGAAGGATAAACAAGGTAAGGTTATAGAAGGGGAGGATTCTGTCATGGCTAGGTGGGCTGAGCATTTCAGTGATATTCTAAACAATGCGGTTAGTTCTATTCCCATTGTTTGCAATGATGATGGATGCATTGGTGGCTTTAATGTTGGCCCTATAACACAATCTGAAGTTATTTTGGCTGTTTCTAAACTTAAACTACATAAATCCCCAGGGGTAGATGAAATTACTACCGAAATGCTTAGAGCTGGGAATGTTTCGGTTACCACTTGGATGACTTGAAATTCTGAATATCTTTTATGATAAAGGCATGGTTCCTAAGGATTTTACCAGAGCTATTGTTATCCCTATTTTCAAAAAAGGTGATCGCAGTTCTTGTGATAACTATAGGGGTATCAGCCTACTCTCTGTTCCAGGTAAAGTTCTTTCCATGATTGTGCTTAATAGAATTAAGAATCTGGTTGACAGTCAATTGCGTGGTGAGCAATGTGGATTCAGAAGTGGTAGGGGATGTGTGGATCAGATATTTTCACTTAGGCAGATTCTTGAGAAATGTTTAGAGTTTCAGAAACCTTTGGTTGCTAGCTTTGTTGATTTTAAAAAGGCTTTCGACTCTGTTGATCGTCATAATTTGTGGTTGATTGTGAAATCATATGGTATACCAGACAATTTAGTTAACATAATGAAAGCTCTCTATAATAACACTGAGTCGTGTGTGAGAGTTGGTAAGGCTTGTAGCAATTGGTTTAGCATTACTTCTGGTGTTCGACAAGGGTGCATTTTGTCTCCTTTTCTCTTTAGCTTGGTTATTGATTATGTTATGCGAAATTCACTTCAAGGGAAAGATTTTGGCCTTAAATGGGCTGGAGATACGAAAATTTCTGATTTAGATTATGCTGATGATTTAGCCCTTTTGGCAAACGATGTTGATGAGATGAACTCTTTCATTCGAGCCGTTGATGAGACTGGTAATAGAGTAGGTTTGGTTATAAACAGAGAGGAAACTAAAGTGATGAAAATTGGTCAGGCAGGTTGTGATTCAGTTCATCTGAATGGTTGCAGTCTTGAGCAGGTATCACAGTTTAATTATCTTGGGAGCTATGTAACAGATAATGGTGATGTGCGGCATGAGATTAACAGACGAATAGGGATTGCTGCCGGGACTTTTAAGAATCTATGGAGAGTGTGGAGAAATAGGCGTATACACCTAAAGACTAAAATTAGGCTGTATAATAGTTTGGTTCTTTCTAGGGTTAGTTATGGTAGTGAAACTTGGACACTTTGTAAACAAGATAACAGGAAACTAGGTGCTTTTGATTCTAGATCATTACGCAGTATCTTGGGTATTAGATGGTTTAACTTTGTAACTAATGATGAGGTTAGGCAAAGGAGTCTGCAACCTCCTTTAAGCAGCATATTGTGCAGAGAGAGACTCCGCTGGTTTGGCCATGTTGCCCGTAAGAATAATTATAGATTGGCGAATAGGGTTATTAACAGCCAGTATGAAAGAAGAGGAGACCTAGGATGCGGTGGGCAGACAATGTCAAACAGGACCTTGTTAGAATTGGTGTGCAGTGGCCAGATGCAGTAGATGTAGCTCAGGATAGACTTTCTTGGAGAACTAAATTGCACGGTCTGGTTGGACCTCCGTAGCCCATGGCTGCTTGAAGATGATGATGATGATGGGACTCAATTCTATGAACAGCAGAGTATGAGATCAGAGCGCTACTGCCTCAGCTAATCCCAGCTCCAAGAACATAAAGATACACTACGTCAATGTATAATTTTGGATGAAGCTTAAACCCGTACCGTGGCCGAGTGGTTAGCGCGCTTGGCTACTGATCTACGGGACCTGGGTTCGAGCCCCGGGTAAGGCATGGATGTTCGTGTTGTTTTTCTGCTGAGGTCCTGCCATCCTCTCAGACCTTCTACTCTGGCATATAAACTGAAGGGCTCCTGTCAGACCTCTGTGGCAAGCAGCTGTTTGAGGGGGTATTTATTTTTATTTATTTAAACATTGCCTTGTTTATGAAATGCGATTTTGGCTTCAGAAGTACTGAGAGCCACTGGCATACTTCTAATCAAGGTGGCAACCAGAATTCGTTTGAGAGAGAGTTCAGTTCCACTGAAAGTGGGGGGGGGGCGCTCTGTTGCTGGTGGTTTCGGGAGGGGCGATGCAATTGGTTTAGGGAGTGTTTAAATTTTCCTATTCTTTAAAAACCTATTAAATATGTAACCCAGATTCTCAGATCCACTCTTATTATGATCACAATCAGGCTGGATGTAGGGGGGAATGTCCCACCCCCTTTCAGAATGCGAGTAAGAAGCAAAAATTATTTAACATATACAGGGTGAATCTGAAAAAGTGGGCAAAACTTTACGGGGTGGTAGAACGCAGCTATACGAGCAATATTCGTCATAGAAAGTATGGGCGGAACGCAAACGGCGAGCCGCTAGGTGGCGTTGGAAATGGTATAAAAGGGTCGGTCATCGCACCCAACGGCATTTCTACCGTGGATTGCCGAGAGGATGGCTGGTTATACTAACCACGAAATGGCGGAGGCAGCTCTTTTGAGCAATTTCTTTGAGCATGTACCTCAATTACATTCCTGTTAATAAAATGTTTTCTGAAGTATCTCCTCTCCTTCTTGTGTTCATTCTTTAAATGTGACAGTGGAAAACTACCTTTTAACTTCTCACCGCTTGCGTTCCGACCATACATTCTATGACGAATATTGCTCGTATAGCTGCGTTCTACCACCCCGTAAAGTTTTGCCCACTTTTTCAGATTCACCTTGTATATGTTTTATGCATTTTTTAAGATTTTTTTTAAAAAAAATTTTTTTCCTGTAAAAAGGAGTGGGAAATGTTACAGTGCATCGGAAATCAAGTCTTTTGGCCTCTCCTTTTACACTTTTTCAGATCGATTCTGTTTCTTGCCCCCCTCGATTTTTCTCTAGATCCGGACCTGGTCGCAATACATAAGATAGATACAGTCGCTCAAAAAAGTATCCAAACACTATGGTTGATTACAGAATTCAGAAAAAATATCTGGCAGCGATTTTTTTTTTTGAAATTAGTGATCTGGCAACCTTCGTGTCACGTGACACGAAGGTTGCCAGATCACTAATTTCCAAAAAAAAAATCGTTGCCAGATATTTTTTCTGAATTCTGTAATCAACCATAGTGTTCGGATACTTTTTTGAGCGACTGTAGGTGGTCATACTAGATCGTGTGGGCTCACTCACGGAAATATTGAGCGTGTGCAGTTACCGTTCACAGCAAACTGGAGCGTGTGCAGTAACTGCACACGCTCCAGTTTGCTGTGAACGGTAACTGGAGCGTGTACAGTTGCTGTACACGCTCCAGATATTTTTCCTGAATTCTGTAATCACGTGGCACGAAGATTGCCAGATCACTAATTTCTAAAAAAAAGTTGCCAGATATTTTTTCTGAATTCTGTAATCAACTATAGTGTTCGGATACTTTTTTGAGCGACTGTACCTGGAATGTGACAAATTAAAAAAATAAAAGGTGAACACGAAAGCAAAAAACTAAGTTGTGATATAATTTGCAAGTTGGGTTGGGTTGTTTTATCTTTAAGCGGCACTTTTTTGCGCACCATGTGCTAAATGGCCAGGTCACATGGACCCCGAAGGCTCAGAGAAGGTTGAAAGAGGGGACCCACTGGAACAGCTGTTGCGAGACAGATGGTAGCCTCCAAGGACTTCCAGCGTGTTCTTTAACGTGCACATGGATGGCTCTACCGCACACGGGGCCACGGCTTAACGTCCCAACCGACGGACGGCGGTCTTTCCAAGCCCATCGGTGTCCTCTATACTGACCGTGGACTGACCGTGGGCAGGGCGAGGAATTTTGCGCAGATAAATCTCAACACTGACCCAGCTGGAACTCGAACCTGGGAACTACCGATTACGAGCCTGGCGCTACGGACTGAGCCATCCCCGCCCCCTCGATTAATTCACAAGTAGATTAGATCTTAAAATATAGAAAGCAATTGCAAATATACATATAATAATAAATAAATAAATACCCCCTCAAGCAGCTGCTTGACACAGAGGTCTGACAGGAGCCTGCCAGTTTATATGCCACAGTAGAAGATCTGAGAGGATGGCAGGACCTCAGCAGGAAAACAACACGAAGATCCATGCCTTACCCGGGGCTCGAACCCAGGTCCCGTAGATCAGTAGCAAAGCGCGCTAACCACTCGGCCACGGGATATTAGAAATTTTAATATTTGATTTACTTCGAAAAATATTTAAACTAATCGGAAAAAATTTATCTGAGTATTCTGAATGCAATTTTTTTAAGTAAGATGATAAACGATATCTGCACACGGAGGGAGAATTGCGTATTTATCGGAACTAATTGATGGTCCTTTTCGGTTTATTCGAAATATTTGAAACCTTCACCCCTTACAAATTTTTTTTTGTTTTCTAGATCTTTTCGTGCAAGAGTCCAGCAGACAAGATTAATTCTAAATTTTCATTTCTATAATAGTATTGGATGCTACCTCTTAGTTAAGTTCCTGCTTTCCTTAAGAGAACGCCTTTCAGCTTTATTGACTAAATTTAAAACGGCAAAAGGAAAAGTTTGAAAAGATTATTTTATTTCATCGGCTTTCCTTCCTTTCGACACGGGGGCGGGGGTGGCTCAGTCGGTAGCGCGCCAAGCTTGTAATCTGTAGTTCCCAGGTTCGAGTCCCAGCTGGATCAGCGTTGAGATTTATCTCCGCAAAAATTCCCCGCCCTGCCCACGGTCAGTAGGGGACACCGATGGGCTTGGAAAGGCTGCCGTCCGTCGGATGGGACGTTAAGCCGTGGCCCCGTGTGCGGGAGAGCCATACCCTGTGCACGTTAAAGAACACGCTGGATGGCCTTGACGGGAGGCTACCATCTGTCTCCTAACAGCTGTTCCAGTGGGTCCCCTCCCCCAACCTTCTCTGAGCCTTCGGGGTGCATGTGACCTGGCCATTTAGCCCATTGTGTGCAAAAAAGTGCCGCTCAGAGTAAAACAACCCAACCCTTTCGACACTTCGCGATTTTTGCCCATCTCAACATTGCTGAAGACTAATTCGAAGCTTACAACGCTGAATAAAACCTAGCCGCTGTCATGTGAAGAACTGATTTAAAATTCATTTTTTTCTTCTTCTTCTTCAGCGAATAGTGATTGTGTAGAACTTTTTAGTATCAAACAATTTTACTACTGTTAGCCATTGCTCGCTGATAAAGATTTCACAAGAAAAATCCGTTATTGCATTCCTAGCTTTTTTTTATCTTAATTTTCTGTTGAGTTAGAAGGAACTCTAATTTCCAACATGAGATTAGAAAACTTAATTCTTTTTGTATTTGAATCAATGATAACCGTAAAATATAAACTGAAAATCCTTGATTTAATTTCTCCCGTTTTATTCCTCCTCCTTGGCCAAAATAATCGCAATATATTCAAATCCCAATTGAAAAAAAATTCAGGAGTTTTAGGAACCTAAGAAAGGGTTGGGTTGGGTTGTTTTACCTCTGAGCGGCACTTTTTTGCACACCATGGGCTAAATGGCCAGGTCACATGGACCCCGAAGGCTCAGAGAAGGTTGGGGGAGGGGACCCACTGGAACAGCTGTTGAGAGACAGATGGTAGCCTCCCGTCAAGGCCATCCAGCGTGTTCTTTAACGTGCACAGGGTATGGCTCTCCCGCACACGGGGCCACGGCTTAACGTCCCATCCGACGGACGGCGGTCTTTCCAAACCCATCGGTGTCCCCTACTGACCGTGGGCAGGGCGGGGAATTTTGCGGAGATAAATCTCAACGCTGACCCAGCTGGGACTCGAACCTGGGAACTACAGATTACGAGCCTGGCGCGCTACCGACTGAGCCACCCCCGCCCCCCTAAGAAAGGGAAAACCTAGGATGGCTGACAGTCATCCTGTGAGTTGGGTTGGGTTGTTTTACCTCTGAGCGGCACTTTTTTGCACACCATGGACTAAATGACCAGGTCACATGGACCCCGAAGGTTCAGAGAAGGTTGGGGGAGGGGACCCACTGGAACAGCTGTTGGGAGACAGATGGTAGCCTCCCGTCAAGGCCATCCAGCGTGTTCTTTAACGTGCACAGGGTATGGCTCTCCCGCACACGGGGCCGCGGCTTAACGTCCCATCCGACGGACGGTGGCCTTTTCAAGCCCATCGGTGTCCCCTGCTGACCGTGGGCAGGGCGGGGAATTTTGCGGAGATAAATCTCAACGCTGACCTAGCTGAGACTCGAGCCTGGGAACTACAGATTACGAGCCTGGCGCGCTACCGACTGAGCCACCCCCACCCCCATCCTGTGAGATGTCCTTGAATAGGAAGTTTCGTTTGAAAGGACCGCAGATAGGAGAAGCGGGTGGGACTGCTGTACCGGATGACCCTTGGTACAGTATAACCTTCAGAATAGCCTAAAATTAGGGATAATTGGACAAAAATTGCATTCGGGGGGGGGGGGATGAACTTGGAAACATTACAACCTACAAAACCTGCTGCAGCCTTCCTAATTATAGATATACTTTGTTCTTTTTTTTATTTTGGAAGAAAAAAAACCCCAACTAATTTTGCAATAATTCGAATGATGCATGGTTTAACTATTTCAGCTTCACATCTCTTTTCTCCGTTCCTTGTCTTCTTCTAGAGGAATGTCAGCCCCAGAGGAAGCAAGCGCCTTCCCCTCCCCCCCCCCCAACTAACTCCCTTCATTAGCGCCTCCACCTCGTTTCAAACTACCACCTCTCCCTTTCCCGCTCATTTTCCTTCCCCTTTGCCCCATTCACCCTCAACTTGCTGATTGGTCACTTGACATTCCCATTTTCTGCGATCCTTTGCTTCTCTGAAGATCTCTCACTGAGAATTCACAAATCAAACCATTCAGAAATTCCGGCGCGAAATGAGTGCTTCATTATCACGTTTCAATTGTTCAGTATTGTGCACGCATTTCTCATCTTTGTTATCTGTTTGACCTTTAGCTGCAATCTGTACTTTAAACAGCAAATCTTATATCTTGGAAAGCAGAACTTGCACCATTTAGTAGCAGAAAAAGCAGGTTGTGGACTATATATGCTGGGACTATATATGGGATTATATATAAGGGACACTATGTTATCAAAAGTAATGTAACACCCCGCATGCTATATGAATAGTCACGTTCTTAGATCTCTAATTTTGAAAATATTTTACGGAAAAAACAGATAAATTGAAGATCTCACTCAAATCTCTCTAAGTCTCGAGTTTTATCAATATTCATTTAATATTAAAAAGAATTATTGAATCTGGAACATTCAGGGGGGGGGCTCAGTCGGTAGCGCGCCAGGCTCGTAATCTGTAGTTCCCAGGTTCGAGTCCCAACTGGGTCAGCGTTGAGATTTATCTCCGCAAAATTCCCCGCCCTGCCCACGGTCAGTAGGGGACACCGATGGGCTTGGAAAGGCCGCCGCCCGTCGGATGGGACGTTAAGCCGTGGCCCCGTGTGCGGGAGAGCCATACCCTGTGCACGTTAAAGAACACGCTGGATGGCCTTGACGGGAGGCTACCATCTGTCTGCCAACAGCTGTTCCAGTGGGTCCCCTCCCCCAACCTTCTCTGAGCCTTCGGGGTCCATGTGACCTGGCCATTTAGCCCATGGTGTGCAAAAAAGTGCCGCTCAGAGGTAAAACAACCCAAAAAATCTGGAACATTCAATAACAGACGATGCTGTTTTGATCTTCTTAAGTTCCTTTAAATTTCCCAAAATCTGAAGAATCATTGTACAAATTTATAAATTACATTTCTTATAACCAACCAATTGTAAATGCAACGCTGCTGTTCCATATTTCAGCTTCCGTAACTCTATATTGCAGATTTTGCAAAGTGTAGGCAAACCGTTGGATTTGAAAATTCTAAAATTCTACTTATTTATTAATGAACTTAAAGAAAATAAATCCCAAGTCACTTGCCAATGGCTCTCGCTGCATCTATGATACTCAGAGCATTTTCTAATTTGAAGAATCCTTTTCATTTGAAGCAGATTAAATGGGTAGGGTCCGAAACATTAATGTATGAAAAATTTTTAATTTTAAAATCGCCTTTTGTTAGAAACTGCAAAAATCTATAAGCCTAAACATTTCAGCTCAGGTTGATAGTTATGGAAGTGTAAGACGGTATTAAACTTCAGAAGATTAAATTTAAGGAAAGATATTTTAATGCACAGTTGTTTTAGCACATATATTATTGTATTTATTGTAGTTTTATATATTTATTAGCTGCGAATTAAGTAAAAGAAATTAACTGAAACATTAATTGAATAAAAGGATAAATGGTAGGTTTTTGCTGTCAGTATAAACAATACTTCAAATATTTGACCACATTCACTATCAAAATTTTGAGTTTCTACCATGAACAGACTGTTTACAATATTCGTATAAAGTTTTGATTTTTTACAGCTGTAATGACCCCTAACGGAGGCAATTTACACCACTGAAAAATTCGGATTGTGGGTTGTTTTATCTTTGAGGGCCATTCTTCTGCACACAATGGGCTAAATGGCCAGGTGACGGGACACCGAGGGCTCAGGGAATGTTGGGAGGAATGGAACCTACTTTGCAACTGTTAGGAGACGGGTGTTAGTTCCCGTCAAGGTCATCCAGAGTGTTCTTTAATGTGCATAGGGTTTTCTTTAATGTGACCTCTACCCACGGGGCCACAGCTTTACGTCTCATTCGACGAAGGAGGAGGCCTTTCTAAGCCCATCGGGGTCCCGTTTCTGAGCGGGGGCAGGGGGGAGTTTAGTGGAGATAAATCTCGACGTTGGCATAGTTGCCTGACCTGAGAACTACAGGGGGGGCGGGGGGGGGGCTCAGTCGGTACGAGCCAGGCGCGCTAAAGACTGAGTCAACCCCCAACCCTGAAATATTTGAAAAATTAAATTTCTAATGTTTTATCAGTACCCATACAACAGAAAATTTTTTTTCTTACTTTGAAAAAGCTGAATGTGAACAGACGGACAGACAGATGTCAAAGGGAAAACGAAACCCTTTTTTCACTTTTTTTAAAACGAGCTAAAAATGATGACAAGTTTTGGTCCAGTAAGTTACAAAAATCTGCAGTTTTATCACAAACACGATCTCAAAATATATGCCCTTCTTCGTTTCTGACTTTTGATGTATTTTGTTGCTATTGTCTTCGTGAATTCTAAACTTGAGGTAACCTAACGAAAAGCTATAGAACTGTCTACGTTTCGAAAATTTTTAAAGATTCCTCATTTTTATTAGTGGTGGCCACAATTATTAAAAATACGTAACCACCACAATCTTTAAATGCGTATTCTAGAAATTTCCTCGTTTGAAGGGAGAGAGAGCGGAAATTTTCCCAACCATCAGATGGTTCCGACCAAGGGCGGCCATAACAAGAGGAAGGTTGGCCGGGGTAAGCACGACATATTTTTCGACAAGATGATCTTAAATTACTTTAAAAAATAACATCCTTTAGTTAAATTAATCGACAGTGAAGAGCCAACCTGGAGCAAGAAGCGGCAGATATTGAAGATCGCTCCGGGTGACAACGACCCTGATCACGAATAGTCATCGAGGAATCTCCACCTGAAGAATTTTATATTCGACTCGCGATACAGGAAATTACATCTTCCAAATTTTCCTCAACGTAAGTTATGACAGGAAACGCTAAGGAAATCAAAGTGCTATGCAGTTAGTTGGCCTATATTATGCTGACCGTTAACTCAAGCACTAATAAAGGTTCAGTTCCACAGATTGCAAAATCCTAAATCCACCGATGGGTCTCAGCATCATCACGTGGAAGAAAATTGCCCTCCTTTCTCCTTTAAACAGTGATTGGTCTTCAGCCTGTCAAGCAATCCCAGCAGATTTCGGGGTGGGGGTGGCTTAGTCGGTAGCGCGCCAGGCTCGTAATCTGTAGTTCCCAGGTTCGAGTCCCAGCTGGGTCGGCGTTGAGATTTATCTCCGCAAAATTCCCCGCCCTGCCCACGGTCAGTAGGGGACACCGATGGGCTTGGAAAGGCCGCCGTCCGTCGGATGGGACGTTAAGCCGTGGCCCCGTGTGCAGGAGAGCCATACCCTGTGCACGTTAAAGAACACACTAGATGGCCTTGACGGGAGGCTACCATCTGTCTCCCAACAGCCGTTCCAGTGATTTCCCTCCCCCAACCTTCTCTGAGCCTTCGGGGTCCTTGTGACCTGGCCATTTAGCCCATGGTGTGCAAAAAAGTGCCGCTCAGAGGTACAACAACCCAACCCAGCAGATTTTTGTTTCGTGAAGGGATGAAAGTGTCTTTTTCACTTTCGATCAAACTTTCCACAGAGCAATGAAGAGCTTTCTTCTCGTGCTCGTGCTGATCTCAGCGGTATCTAAAAATGTTCGCCTCATTAAGCCAATCTGGAACGTCGCGCGGTGATTCTTCGCTATCACGTGATCGTCAATTTGTCAAGCTGTAACTCAATCTCCTCGCACAATTACCCGTCTGCTGGCTGCAAGAGCCGCGAGCTTCGTCTATTCCCTTTTGCCATTCCTCGCATTCGCAGTTGAAGCCTCCTGCTCACCACACAGTGCTCTCTCTGCGGCCCGCTCTCGCAAATTGCTGGCGATGTTTCGCCAACAGGGCGGTGAAAATGGTTCTATAAAGATCAGTAATGAGAAAGCTAGCTCCTGTGCTCTGCCTGGCGAGATGCCAATCCTTCTGATGTCGAGATGAAGCCAAACAGTATTGTACCGTTGGTGGTCAAAGTCACTTTTAGCACGTCTCGACGTTTTCACATTGCTCATCTTTTGCCTCTGCATGTAACAGGTCGTTCACTCCTAAAGGAAGACTTCAAATTGAACTATATTCGGTATCCTTCACTCAATGATTAGCAAACGTTCACTTAGACACGATTTAGAATCTAGTTATTTTAGCACCAGTAACTGAAAGATCAATTTTTGCTTTCTTCGACTGGAGGTGCGTTTATAATAATAATGATTTATTCCATGCAAAGGGTTACACTAAAGCCAAGGTACAGGTAATTTCGGATATTAATTTAAACGTTCAAGTGGCTAAAAAAATAATACTTGCAATTACTTTTTTCGCAGTCGCTTAATAGTTGTGTAAATCTGCAGTTGCGGTCAAGAGTAATTAACATTTGCTTTGCAATCTCCATAGTTTTAATCTTCAACCACAAAAGCAAAATTGTCCACAACAAGACATTTCGAAACGGTTAAGTATTAAAAAAAATACCCCCTCAAGCAGCTGCTTGCCACAGAGGTCTGACAGGAGCCTGTCAGTTTATATGCCACAGTAGAAGATCTGAGAGGATGACAGGATCTCAGCAGAAAACAACACGAACATCCATGCCTTACCCGGGGCTCGAACCCAGGTCCCGTAGATCAGTAGCCAAGCACGCTAACCACTCGGCACTACATGGTAATATAGCCATTATAGAATTGCTTGTCCCTATCAGGATTCATGTAGAGAAGTTCAGACATTATTCATTTCAAATAGACAAATGAAATACATGATTCTTTCACAGGCCAATCACATTTAATCTCCTGAAGAATCATAGTTATGACGAATTTACCCTTTTCTTTATAATGCATTTTTGAAACATTGGATCATAATATAGGAGAGTCCGACGACGATCTTCTTACGACTGCGTTCCTATTATCCACAATTTTATTTCTTTTTTTGCCAGCAGTCAGTCATCACAGACTTTGTGTGTAATACAAATTGTTTACAATTTTATGTGCTTTTTCATTTATTTTTCATATACGTTATTGGAAACTGGTTGCATTACGATCTGCAACATTTCCGAATTCTTTGAAAAAACAGGGATCACTGTTCTTAATTGTGCAAGCAAAGGTACCATAAAGCAAAAAAAATACCTATTGGATAATTTTCACCACTTATTTTCAAAGTTTCGTTTATTATCCTTCAAGCAGCTACGTACCACAGAGGTCAGACAGGAGCCTGTCAGTTTAATTCGCCATAGAGAAAATCTGTGAGAAAGGCGAGACCTCAGTAGAAAGACAAACAGCATCCATGACATCCATGACAACCAGCATTCATGACTGATCGCAGGTGCCATTTGGTTTATGAAAAAGAACATATTTGTGCTATGGGGAAGTTTTATCAATCTATAGTATAACCGACTTAGATCGCTTTTGATTAGGTATCGCTAAAACATTCGTAAAAGAAAATAATCAAGTACTCTGTGACGCAATGCAATTGCTGTCAAAAGAATGCCACAACCCCTGTACAGAGATTTTCCCTTTCAACACAGGCATGCCAGAAACTCTCACCTGATGTGAAGCAATTAGTGCATTTCTGAAAATCCTCTCATTCATGCTACTTAGCCATCTGTGACTAATTTAAGCTCTCCACGAGAAGCGAACCTCGCGCATAGAACCCAAGAGAAACAAGAAAGACATCTGATACCGCTGTAGGGTATATTGAACGAGTCTGAGATGATTTCTCCAAACGAAAGAAAACTCTGATTTTTCGTTTCTCTGCTCAATTGCCTGAATAAAAAAAAATTCGATATGGCAAATATTATGTATCCTATAACAACAAGTATATAACTACGAAAAGCTGTGTGTCCCTACTCAAGCAGTATCGATGGACCTATGAAAACCCCTATGAAAAACTACTCTAAGTTATTTCCCACCCCATTTCCAAAAAAAAATTTGCATCCCTCTCACTAACGTACATTTATCGAACCTACAGAAATAAAGGAATAAAATGCTAAAATTCTAATCTTTCTAACCTCTCAGACCTTCTACTCTGGCATATAAACTGACAGGCTCCTGTCAGACCTCTGTGGCAAGCAGCTGCTTGAGGGGGTATTTTATTATAATATAGGATATACATACAAAGTTTTAAATATTAAGTTACTTATTTATAAAATGCTTACCTATTTTCAGTTTACTAATAAATAAGTCAGGTTTACTAATGAGCACTGGCAGTTTTGTTAATATTTTTACTTTTTAACCTACTGGGAATTAAATTCTAGCCTGTAGCCCTCCAAGCTACTTTACGTATGCAATCCGTCACAAAATTAGGTTTCTAAAGCACTACCACCAGCAGATTTAGAGGCCCAGGGACCCTAAGTGGAACAATATTTAGGGACCCTATGGATTTTTAAAAAACAAATGGTTATAAATTCACAGAACGAGGTAAAAACAAACGCTTGGAATGTTTTAATATTTTAATTTAATTTTGGGGTTAATATTTTGTAGACTGTTAAACGTTCCAGCGTTCATAACTCTTTGAATACTGAACAAATATTGTTTAAAATCGAGATTTAGAAAAATCTGATTCAGATCTTTAATTTATCTTTAGACATATTATTCATTAATAATCATATTGAAAAAGTTATTGAGCTCTGAATTTCTATTGAAATAATGGAACTGTTTTCATTTTTCTGTCCAGTACGGGGGCGGGGGTGGCTCAGTCGGTAGCGCGCCAGGCTCGTAATCTGCAGTTCCCAGGTTCGAGTCCCAGCTTGGTCAGCGTTGAGATTTATCTCCGCAAAATTCCCCGCCCTGCCCACGGTCAGTAGGGGACACCGATGGGCTTGGAAAGGCCGCCGTCCGTCGGATGGGACGTTAAGCCGTGGCCCCGTGTGTGGGAGAGCCATACCGTGTGCACGTTAAAGAACACGCTGGATGGCCTTGACGGGAGGCTACCATCTGTCTCCCAACAGCTGTTCCAGTGGGTCCCCTCCCCCAACCTTCTCTGAGCCTTCGGGGTCCATGTGACCTGGCCATTTAGCCCATGGTGTGCAAAAAAGTGCCGCTCAGAGGTACAACAACCCAACCCAAATCTGTCCAGTACCTGTATTAGGCTCCTTATTAAGAGACAGACAAATTATCTATTTGGCCTTTGTCCATCGATATTTTGCTGCTTTTAAAGGATATGATAATTTACTGTATTGTGGTAGTTAAGCCAAATGTATTCATAAGCAAGTCCAGATCTAGAAAAAACCGAGGGTTAAGAAATCAAGAGCCAAGGAACACAATCGAGCTGGGAGAATGGAAGGGAGGGTGAAGTCTAAATTTCTATTGCATTATAATATTTCCCCCTCCTCTTAACAAGTCTTTAAAATTTTCTTGAAAAATGCATGAAGTACAGTCGGTCAAAAAAGTATCCGAACACTATGGTTGATTACAGAATTCAGAAAAAATATCTGGAGCGTGTACAGCAACTGTACACGCTCCAGTTACCGTTCACAGCAAACTGTAGCGTGTGCAGTTACTGCACACGCTCCAGTTTGCTGTGAACGGTAACTGCACACGCTCAATATTTCTGTGAGTGGGCCCACACGATCCAGGTTTTTGTGAGCTCACGATCCAATGTGCTGTGAACATTAACCGCAACCGCTCCAGTTCGCTGTGAACGGTAACTGCAGCACACGCTCAATATTTCTGTGAGTGGGCCCACACGATCCAGGTTTTTGTGAGCTGAACTTGATAAAGTAATTTCATGGCCACGATGTTTTGGCTGACAGAGAACTTCCACATGAGTAGCTATCGTTGAGGAGTTGGTTGAAGTTTTATAGCCCAGATTCTCCGGAGTAGATAGACACTTGAGAAATATTTAGAGTTTCAAACCCCTGTGGTTCGTATATTTCACGAAAGCTCTTGGCTTTTGTTGATAGATAGTTCTATGGATAATTATGAAAAGAGTACTTGAATTGCTGTCAACATAGCGATTGATAAGGGATGATAAGGCTGGAGCTTTGACAAGAGTAAAGTACTGCTCAAATTCCCAGCATCTCATTTCAGTTTAATCTGGTATAATCCAGTACTTAATAAATGTAGTTTTAAGAGTAAAAGACCAAAGATTAAAGAGAAGTCTAGAGATATATAAATGGTACGGATTATGCGATTGATTTAATTTCATTCACTATTGGTGGTCGGAGATAATTGATTATTGATGTTTTGGGAGTTAATTAGACATGGCGATCACAGTAATAACATTAATGATTCATTTAGGCCAATGTTGTTCGGAAAGCTTTTCAATGCATTCGTTTAAGGTCATTCACTTTTCACTTTTCTCTTCACCTGCCTTAGCAATTAGGTTACTTTTAGGGGCGGGGGTGGCTCATTCGGGTACCGCGCCAGGCGCGTAACCTGCAGTTCCCAGGTTCGAGTCCCAGCTGGGTCAGCGTTGAGATTTGTCTCCGCATAATTCCCCGCCCTGCCCACGGTCAGTAGGGGACACCGATGGGCTTGAAAAGACCGCCGTCCGTCGGATGGGACGTTAAGCCGTGGCCCCGTGTGCGGGAGAGCCATACGCTGTGCACGTTAAAGAACACGCTGGATGGCCTTGACGGGAGGCTACCATCTGTCTCCCAACAGCTGTTCCAGTGGGTCCCCTCCCCCAACCTTCTCTGAGCCTTTCGGGGTCCATGTGACCTGGCCATTTAGCCCATGGTGTGCAAAAAAGTGCCGCTCAGAGGTAAAACAACCCAACCCAAAGGTTACTTTTAAATGATAATATTGAAGGTTTCCTGTTTTTGACTATAAATGCAAAACAGAAGCCACCATAAAATCTGTTGGTTAATCAAAAAATGTTGCAATTCAGGATCAGTGTGTATTGAAGCAAACTATTTTATCCCTTCCGATCCTAACTTCGCTTGCTCCATTCTCCTTGATTCCGGAAGTGTCTTGCATAGCTGCCATCGCGATGTGAGCCAAGCGATGTGGAAGGAAATTGCGAGCGCCTCCTCTGCCACATGAATCCGCCCAGCAACTTCCTGGAAAGTCTTGTCCATCTGGGCTAATTGGAGACTTTCCCACCGGCCTGCCTCTCTCGCTAACCCCGAGTGAGGGAGGAGGCGAACGATTCACGCTACTTCTCTTAGCGGGATATTCGAATGCCTTTTTGGCGGCAGCAGCAGTTGCATGCTTGTCCGTTCGTCTCAACTAAACTCCGACTTCATCGCGAATTGGGGCGGGGGTGGCTCAGTCAGTAGCGCGCCAGGCTCGTAATCTGCAGTTCCCAGGTTCAAGTCCCAGCTGGGTCAGCGTTGAGATTTATCTCCGCAAAACTCCCCGCCCTGCCCACGGTCAGTAGGGGACACCGATGGGCTTGAAAGAGGTCGCCGTCCGTCGGATGGGACGTTAAGCCGTGGCTCCGTGTGTGGGAGAGCCATACCCTGTGCACGTTAAAGAACACGCTGGATGGCCTTGACGGGAGGCTACCATCTGTCTCCCAACAGCTGTTCCAGCGGGTCCCCTCACCCAACCTTCTCTGAACCTTCGGGGTCCATGTGACCTGGCCATTTAGCCCATGGTGTGCAAAAAAGTGCCGCTCAGAGGTAAAACAACCCAACCCAACTCATCGCGAATTTCATTACTTTTTCGTCATTGCATACACGGTTAAATTGCTGCTTAACCTTAAAGGATTTAAATAAAAGTAAATTAATGCCTCCTCAAGCAGCTGCTTGCCACAGAGGACCTACTTAAAATACAATTCTAAACGCATTATATAAATTCTTAATGGATTTAATTCTTAAAGTCTCTACAGAGGGCAGGATGGGGAGTTTTGCCAAGATAAATCTCAACGCTGACGTCAGCTGAAACTCGAAACTGGGAACTTCAGATTACGAGCTTGGCGCCCCACCGACTGAGCCACCCCCGTCCCAGACTTCTGTGGCAAGCAGCTGCTTGAGGAGAAATTCATTTTTATTTGTTTCATAATTGCACCGCAATCAATTGAAATATCATGATACGAATTGTTCATCGAAAAAGTCACTGTAATTGTCCTCAAATTCCTTTTGTGCCGTCCGTGAAATATTTAGGTATTTGGATTGATGCAGGTCTAACTTGGAAAGTGCATGTAACATGGGTTAAAAGAAAGGTCATCAGTAACCTGGCCCGCTTATATCTTGTAAGCCATTTAGTTTCATTTAAATTTATGTGTACATTAGATTATGCATTAATCCATTCTCAACTAACATATGGTATAAAATCTTGGGGAGGCATGTATTTCAATAATTTTAAACAACTTTTAGTGCTGCAAAAGAGATATATTCGCTTATTAACTAAAAACCCCAAAACGCAACCTTCATTACCTTTGTTTCGAGAAGCAGGAATTTTGCCTTTACGCTACGATTATTTTTTCGAAATAATTAAATACTTTTACTTTAGAAATGATAGTATCAAAACTGACACGAATAATTATCAATTACGACGAGATAAAATCATAAATTATGAAATTCCTGCATTACATAAGGAAATTTTTAGGCACTATTATTTGTATTTAGCACCGAAATTTCTTTCCTCTCTCCCAGTCAGCATGAAAAATATCACGAATGATCATTTGTTTTCTAAAGTTCTCAAGAAATACATTTTGAAAATGGATGATGTGGAAACTTTTTTGCATTAATCTACTATAACTGTTTATATGTAACATGGATATTGAATGTTTCTGACTTTCACACTTCTGGATTACTAGAAATTTTTTGTTTTGAGTTGTTTTCGTTTTTTTTTTTGTGTATTATTCAATGTGACGACTGATGTTTTCAATTGAAATTGTTTCTATATTGAGATCTCACGAACGAGCCTGCTCTTGTGAGACTTCAAAAGTTTTTGTATACGGTAAAACATTATCTGAAATAAAAAATTATCTTATCTTATAATTACTTCTTCAGGTAAATAAAAAAAAATAAATACCCCCTCAAGCAGCTGCTTGCCACAGAGGTCTGACAGGAGCCTGTCAGTTTATATGCCATAGTAGAAGGTCTGAGAGGATGGCAGGACCTCAGCAGAAAAACGACACACACACATCCATGCCTTACCCGGGGCTCGAACCCAGGTCCCTTAGATCAGTAGCCAATTCTTCAGGTAGAATGAGGAAATTACATAACCTCAACAAAACCTATGAGATTAACTAACCATCATCATCAATACAGCTGTATGTACCCAAGATTCTAAGCCAAACAGTATTTAGCACGAAAGCTTTCCATAACTATCTCTGAGACGGGAATTGGCTCAGCCTATAGCGCGCCAAGCTGGTAAATCTGACGTTTCCAGGTTCAAATCCCCCCAATGCCTGGGGCGGGGGTGGCTCAGTCGGTAGCGCGCCAGGCTCGTAATCTGTAGTTCTCAGGTTCGAGTCCCAGCTGGGTCAACGTTGAGATTTATCTCCGCAAAATTCCCCGCCCTGCCAACGGTCAGTAGGGGACACCGATGGGCTTGGAAAGGCCGCCGTCCGTCGGATGGGACGTTAAGCCGTGGCCCCGTGTGCAGGAGAGCCATACCCTGTGCACGTTAAAGAACACGCTGGATGGCCTTGACGGGAGACTACCATCTGTCTCCCAAACAGCTGTTCCAGTGGGTCCCCTCCCCCAACCTTCTCTGAGCCTTCGGGGTCCATGTGACCTGGCCATTTAGCCCATGGTGTGCAAAAAAGGGCAGCTCAGAGGTAAAACAACCCAACCCCCAATGCCTGTATTGAAATTTTCTCCGCTAGCCTTCATTTACCCTCAGTAAGAAAGGAGACATTTTGGGCTTGGAAAAGACGCTGTGGCCCCCTGTGCATGTTAATGAACACTCTGGATGAACATGACAGTAGATTTCTATCTATCTATCTATCTACTAGCACCTTTCCGATGGATAGCTTTCCCCCTCTAGCTCTAAACCTTTGGGTTCTTTGTAGCTTGGCCATTTCTTGTGTGCGTAAAGGAACGGCTGAGAGATTTTTGTTTATTGAGACATTTTCATTCCCTTATTACTTAATTAAGCAATGATAGCAATATGAACTATTTGGTGCGTTGACAACCTGTGGCTCTCTGAGCGTGATTGCTGTAACGATCTTCTTACGTCTTTTTCTGAGCCCCAGAGGGCCACATGGCTAGTAGGGCTACATGTCTTTACCCCCAATTAAGCACTGGCAGCAGTCCACCTAAGACGTACGCTGAAGATAGCGCCAGACATGTTATGCTCCTCACGGTGATGAGGATGAGGTGCCTCGAAGGGGCAACCATTGGTCTACTATTTTTACACCTCTTTTTCGCTTTTGTTGTTGTTGTAGAGTGCGAATCTTTTATAAGAACCTCCAGCGAAGTAAGTGCAAGGTCAATTACACTGGCACCAAGCTGAAACCACAGCAGGGTCATTATGTACGGCGAAAATAGGACGCAACGGGTTAAAATAAGGAAACAGACTGTCCGAGCTTTAAGTAAAAAGGCGCTGCCGACGAATCGTTTTCGAACAGATTGAAATAATGATAAAATCGGCTGATTTAAAAAAGAAATGCTTGATTGATAACACATACAGAGAGATCTCGAGTATGGCATCTGATTAAATAGTACTTTCTCTCAAATCTTTAAAATGATCCCAGGCCCAAATCGATCGATTCTGAGAATTTAATAAAAAAAAAAAAAAAAAAAAATACCCCCTCAAGCAGCTGCTTGCCACAGAGGTCTGACAGGAGCCTGTCAGTTTATATGCCATAGTAGAAGATCTGTGAGGATGGCAGGACCTCAGCAGAAAAACGACACACACATCCATGCCTTACCCGGGGCTCGAACCCGGTCCCTTAGATAGCAGATGAAAAAAAATATGGAAATTGTTTAATATACTATTCCGTAAGAATGATATCTGACGAAAACTATAGATTCCAATTCTTTCTGGTGGATATAGAATGCTCATTTTCAAATAGAAATGCTTCATTGTTGTCCACGTTTAGCGTCCCCTAAAATGGGATTGGAACTAATGGAATGGAACTAATGGAAGATTTGGAAAATGCGAATAGTAATCATTTATTAGTATTTCTTCAATGCAGAAAGTATTTTTCATTTATTACTTAAAAAATTTGCATTTCTATCAGCTCCGCGCATAAGAGTTGGGTTGGGTTTTTTACCTCTGAGCGGCACTTTTTTGCACACCATGGGCTAAATGGCCAGGTCACATGGACCCCGAAGGCTCAGAGAAGGTTGGGGGAGGGGACCCACTGGAACAGCTGTTGGGAGACAGATGGTAGCCTCCCGTCAAGGCCATCCAGTGTGTTCTTTAGCGTGCACAGGGTATGGCTCTCCCGCATACGGGGCCACGGCTTAACGTCCCGTCCGACGGACGACGGCCTTTCCAAGCCCATCGGTGTCCCCTACTGACCGTGGGCAGGGCGGGGAATTTTTGCGGAGATAAATCTCAACGCTGACCCAGCTGGGACTCGAACCTGGGAACTATAGATTACGAGCCTGGCGCGCTACCGACTGAGCCACCCCCGCCCCCCGCGCATAAGAGGTCAAGGTGTACGCTCTCAATGTAAATCCCTTAACCATCATACTTTACCAAAAAAAACTTTAAATTTCTAGTCTCAATACACTAGTTTCGATATTCATTTAAAGCTTTGTCATTTTACAACTTCAGGATCCTAGAACAATTGAAATTGAAGCTATTGGGAGATTGGAAAAATGCGAATCATTCTTTTAATATTGCCTCTCCAACACAAAAAGATTTTTCCATTTGTCGCTTAAAGCAAAAAAGATGAATGTCTGCAGGCGGACAGAAAAACAGTTCTATTCGCATTCATCCCCCCTTTCTATAAACTCACGTTTTTTTTCCTAGATCGGGTCCTACAGGATGCCTTATTGAGCACATAGGTTGCATGAACTTCATTTTATGCCAGAAGCAGTGTTCCTATCATTGTTTATAGAAAACCGTCTCAATGTGTGGCGCGATCTCTCCCACAGACATCATCTTCAGCTTTCAGTTTAACTTTCAATATTAACACTCTTACTTCCCAGGATCGAGTCCCAGCTCGATCCTGGAAACAGCGTTGAGATTTACCTCCGCAAAACTCTCCGCCTTCTCCACGGTCAGTAGGGGACACCGATGGGCTTGGAAAGGCCGGCGTCCGTCGGATGCCGTAGCCCCAGTGTGCGGGTGAGCCATACCCTGTGCACGTTAAAAAACCCACTGGATGACCTTCATGGAGGCTACCATATGTCTCCTTACAGATATCAATATTATAATATTATTATATTAATCATAATATTACAGATTACAATATTATAATATCAGAAGTTATGGATCGCTTTTTTTTCAATCCTCCAAAACTGATTTAAAGTGTGCACGAATGGTTTGTGGCAATTTCTACAAAAAAAATTAACATATTACAAGATAACACTCTTCTTTTACTACTATATATAATATATTGTGATACATTTCTATTTATTTATGTACTTTATTTTCATATACACTCATAATTCTAAAATATTACAATATGGTCTCAGTTAATTCAGCTAGCACCCCATCATAATAAGCTCTACATGCCTTACCATAGTACATACATACATACATACATATGATACATACATATAAACACAATCCTGAAGCAACCATGGGCTACGGAGCTCAAACCAGACTATGTAATTTAAGCCTCCAGACACTCTGGTTGAATGATCAGCTGTATAAAACAATTGGCTTAGTCTTTTGTATTTCGATACTGCAGTTTTTATGTTGCGCACTTTTACCTCTGAGAGGCACTTTTTCTGCACACAAGAAGCTAAATGGACAGAGAGTAAAGAATTCAAGGGTTCAGAATTGTGAATAGGATCCGTGGGTATCTGTCAGAGAGAGATGGAAGCCTCCTGCCGAAGCCATCCACAAAGTATGGCATTCTTATACCGACGGGGCCGACTGCTTAACATCCCAGACTCCGGACTGATCAGCAAAATCATGTTGGAGACCTGACGCGCTGGCGACTTGATTGTGCAGGACACGGATCTTCATGTTTGCTTACATCGTTGAGTTGGGATCCTGTTGCTTCCTTTGATCTCATCCTTTTTTCCATCCTCCTTTCCTTCCACTGCCCACGTATGCGATCAACAGATTTAATTCTGAACCTGACGTAATTGCCTTTTGAGGCAGAGCACATTCTAAACGTTATTTCAGTTTCGTTTTTTGTCCGCCACGCGATGTGGTGGATTAAATGAACCCTTCTGAGGTCAACCACCTCACTCGAAGCCTTTGCAAAGAAATAGAAAAAAAAAACTCTTCTGAAAATATGAGACGAATCTCACTTGAACAGCTTTCCGGAAGAAACAAATGCAGCAATCTGCATCTGCTCCTCCAAACATTCTTCCAAATGATGCAACATTGATACGACGATGCTGCAACAACTTCTGCGGCGTCTGCCGCTCTGTAAAGACGTGTCGTCAATTTATTTCCTGCAGACAAATCTCGCCTAATGCAAATGAAGACAAAAAAACGTGTCTTGAACAACAAAATGAGCGTTAACTTTCGAGTGAATCGCACGTGTTAATGAATGACGCGTTGGCGGACAAAAACAGGCTGACGACTGCTTGATGAAAGTGAGCAGAATGGTTCGAAAGGTCGAAAGGAGGCAAAAACAACGAGGAAGGGAACGGAAGAGCCTCCGGGCGAGTGGTGAGGCTCATTAAGATTCGTTTCGAATGACACTTTAGCTGGGCAGAATTAAAGTCGCTCGCGATCTAATGAGATTGTAATCAGCAAGATAGGATCGCGAATACTTTGGAATGATGCAAAGATAAAGAGGAATTACGAAAAAAAGAAAAGGGTGTAAGCAGATTTAAGATTTTAATGATGTACAATGAAAGACTGACCGGACTGCCGCTGCTGTTGTTGTTCCTTTTCTAGCGGAGTCGACGCCCAACTTTTTCTGGAACACTCCTCAGCCACTTCGCTGAATTCATCCCGAACCTTTCGAACGGAACGGATTGAATTCATAACGAAGCACGTTACGCATTCCGTTATAAAGAAATACAAGGCAAGAGGAATTTGCTCCGCATCCTCAGAATGTATGATTCGTTGATGTGATACTCTACGGTAATGATAAAGTCACGTGAGTAAAAAACACACAGCGAAAAAAAGCGAACGAAGATGTTTCCAAGCAAAACAAACACAAACTGAGATTCAGTTTCAGTGAATGGCAAATATTGATTATGACGCTTCAAGAATTGCAAAATTAAGTTAAAACAGCACTGGCACATAACTGATGGATCAAATATCAGAGAAGCAAGTAGGATTATTTTCTTTCAGCTGAGGTCTTCTTGCCTCTGAGATTTTTTTTTCTTCTGTGGTTGATTTTCACTTAAAATATCTTGCTCGACTGATCGTTTGTGACGAGATCTAATGCAAGGTTTGTTGCGTGAAATAAAAGATTACCCAAGTAGTTCGCGAACCTTTCAAAATGAGTCGCTACGTTCGATGTTTCTTTTTATAAACAAAGATTTTTGTGATGAACGTAAAAGTATCTTTTGCTTTTCGTGTAAGTGAGAAGACTTTAATTTTTGAGGACTGGTATTATAGAAACTCATATACCAAAAGTGCCAGCTAAAACGTGAAAACTACCTCTCATTGGTTTGCATGATAGCGGACCAATCTCCTAATCTGCAATTCCCAGGTTCGAGTCCTTCCCTGCTGTCGGTGAGAAAGGGGATACCGTTTGATTCGACTTGGAAATACCACCATCCGTCGAATGAGACGTTAAGCCGTGGTTCCGTGTGCATGAGAGAGTTTTAC
This sequence comes from Ryuthela nishihirai, assembly GCA_038380435.1. Classification (NCBI taxonomy): domain Eukaryota; kingdom Metazoa; phylum Arthropoda; class Arachnida; order Araneae; family Heptathelidae; genus Ryuthela; species Ryuthela nishihirai. Next base: position 74,883,724 of record JAWZYU010000010.1, read on the forward strand.
CCTGTGCACGTTAAAGACTGTGCTGGATGGTCTTGACGGGAGACTTCTCCTAGCAACTGTCTAGTGTAGGGTTTCTCAACGTGGGGTACGCGGTAAAATTTTTTGGGGTACGCCGTCAGAGCTCAAAGGTCGCTAGATCCAGTAACAAAGTCGCTAAGTTCGCATTGTTATACTATAACTATAGTTAATATACAAGGGTTGGGTTGTTTTACCTCTGAGCGGCACTTTTTTTGCACACCATGGGCTAAATGGCCAGGTCACAAGGTTCGCGAAGTCTCAGAGAAGGTTGGGGGAGGGGACCCACTGGAACAGCTGTTGGGAGACAGATGGTAGCCTCCCGTCAAGGACATCCAGCGTGTTCTTTAACGTGCACAGGGTATGGCTCTCCCGCACACGGGGTCACGGCTTAACGTCCCATCCGACAGACGGCGGTCTTTCCAAGCCCATCTGTGTCCCCTACTGACCGTGGGCAGGGCGGATGTTTTGCGGAGTAATATACAAGGAGTACGCCATTTACATACACATTTCCAGGGGGTACGTGAAGCATAAAAGGTTGAGAACCTCTGGTCTAGTGGATTCCTTTCCCCAATCTCCTCCGGGCCCTTGAGGTCCTTGTGACCTGGTCATTTAACCATTTGTATGCAAAATTAGTTCCTCTCAGAAGTGAAACAACGCAACCTCCACACCAATCAGCTCGACTGACCTACCATTTTAGTAGTCATATCAAGTGTCAGGGGGCGGGGGTGTCTCAGTCGGTAGCGTGCCAGGCTCGTAATCTGTAGTTCCCAGGTTCGAGTCCCAGCTGGGTCAGCGTTGATATTTATCTCCGCAAAATTCCCCGCCCTGCTCGCGGTCAGTAGGGGACACCGATGGGCTTGGAAAGGTCGCCGTCCGTCGGATGGTACGTTAAGCCGTGGCCCCGTGTGTGGGAGAGCCATACCATGTGCACGTTAAAGAACACGCTGGATGGCCTTAACGGGAGGCTACCATCTGTCTCCCAACAGCTGTTCCAGTGGGTCCCCTCCCCCAACCTTCTCTGAGCCTTCGGGGTCCATGTGACCTGGCCATTTAGGCCGTGGTGTGCAAAAAAGTGCCGCTCAGAGGTAAAACAACCCAACCCAAAATCAAGTGTCAGTTTGCATTCAAAAATCTTGACTTTTTCCTGCCTGTTAAGAGCATTCCCATTATGCCATACCAGCAGCCAAGTCGCTTCATTCCTTGGCCTAGCCTTCATTCCCTGCTAGTGCAACTCTCAATTGCAAAGATTTCGCGAACACGGAATGAGCCATAAACTTACTGTGGCCTTCAGAAGTAACACGTGAGAAGATACACACCCGGAGGATAAGAAAAAGAATAAATCAGTCTGAACATTCTTCCCGTTAATGTGGAAGGGAGAAAAAAAAGTCTCCAGAGACATGACGACCTTGTCTCTGCATCTTGTATTCCTGGCCTGTGACACGATACAGATGAGGTAGGGATAGGAAGATTCGACGCTCGACGCCGGCCTCAACCTTTGCTTGGGTGGCTTACATCGCAAAAGAGCGTGTCCTGCAGCTTGTTGACATGGTAACCGAGTTTGTGCTTAACTTTATCAAACTTACGGGAAAAAAATCGAACGCTCAGTAAGCCAGAGCGACAATGAATACGTAATCAAATAGAAATGTTTAAAAGTGCATCAATATGCTGATGTTGGTAGTTACTATACCACGGAAGGAAATATTACTTGAACGTCTGCGGAAAACCGAGTTAGGAACTCAGTAACTTCTAAATCAAGTTGATTGGGGGGGGGGGAGAGGAAATGAATTGGATTGTTTGACCTCTGACCACTTAGTTCATTCTTTTGCCCGCAATGGACTAAATGGCCGATTTACGTGGTCCCCAAAGGGTATTGTACTTTCATTAGCTTTAACAGTCCAAAGGGTTCAAAATTTTACGGAAAGAAAGAGGACAGATGTTAGGAGACAAATCAAAGCCACCAGTTGTCCATCCTGCGTGTTCTACAACTTACACAGGTTTATCTCTCCTGTCCATGGACCACGGCTTAATGTCCCATCCTATGGGCGTTTATTCTTCATTCGTCTCATAAACTGTTATAATTTGGACGACAATGAAAACTGATGGTCGCCTTTATTGTCACGGAGGTCAGAGATGGAGTTAGGGGATAAATCTTAGCAGAGCCCCAGTGGGGAATAGAGCTTAAAAACAACAGACTACGAGTCTAGGAGGGAGGGGGGGAGGGGGGGAGGGGCGTGCGATAATCACTGAGCTCACTTCCGCCCTTAATAAATATATATAAAACCTTTGCAGAATGATTTGATGCTAGGAAAGAACCGTGAAAGGTACTGTTAAAGCTAATGAAAGTAAAAATGAATTTAAAAAAAAAATTGCTTTTATTTAATCCTCTACATTAAGGGCAGTTACTTCGATTTCCTCACGAAAAAGGGGGCGGGGGCGGGGGTGGCTCAGTCGGTAGCGCGCCAGGCTCGTAATCTGCAGTTCCCAGGTTCGAGTCCCAGCTGGGTCAGCGTTGAGATTTATCTCCGCAAAATTCCCCGCCATGCCCACGGTCAGTAGGGGACACCGATGGGCTTGGAAAGGCCGCCGTCCGTCGGATGGGACATTAAGCCGTGGCCCCGTGTGCGGGAGAGCCATACCCTGTGCACGTTAAAGAACACGCTGGATGGCCTTGACGGGAGGCTACCATCTGTCTCCCAACAGCTGTTCCAGTGGGTCCCCTCCCCCAACCTTCTCTGAGCCTTCGGGGTCCATGTGACCTGGCCATTTAGCCCATGGTGTGCAAAAAAGTGCCGCTCAGAGGTAAAACAACCCACAACCCTCACGAGAAGAGCACGTGCGGCACTCTCTAATCTCAGCAAGATAAGCTGGGCAGTCGTTTACGAAGAGAATTTTCAAAATATCTCTACACCTCCTTGAGATCTCGAGCAAATTTTCCCATAACTTATATTCTTACGCGTTTATTAACTTTTTATTTTTTTATTTCGATTTGTACATTGCCATGGTCCCCCCCCCCCCCCATATTCATACTACACTGCTCACAAAAATTAGGGGATATTTCAAAATGAATATGAAGCGATAAAAAAAGAAGCATTTGAATTTTTTTTTATTAAACAAGAACATCAGAAAAGCAAACGACAAGTCAAAGAAAGTTGTTCGATTATGCAAATGAGATGCAATTGTCGTGATTGAGTAGCAAGTGACATATTGGTGGGGGTGAACAAAAGCATGTCAAACTGGACGAGAGTGGCACACATTGACTGTTCAGTAGGGTGTATGGTCACCCAAGACTGCCGAAACACACTGACAGCGATGGGGCATGTACAGGATCAGAATGTCCAGCAGTTCTTGTGGGATCCTCTGCCACTCTTGCTCCAGGGCAACTTCCAGTTCAAGAAGTGTTGTGGGAGGCATTGGACGGTTTGCCAGACGTCTTCCCAGTGCATCCCAAGCATGTTCAATGGGATTAAGGTCTGGAGAACGTGAAGGCCAGTCCATGCGTTCGATTCCTGCCTCCTGAAGCATGTTGTTGACGAGATGCGGACGGTGGGGCCTTGCATTATCGTCCATGAAAAGAAAGTTGTTTCCAACTGCTCCAGCATAGGGTACCACTATAGGGTGCAGGACCTCATCTCGATATCTGACAGCAGTCAGCGATCCGTTTCTGATGACGTGGAGGTCGGTACGACCACCAATGTTGATGCCAGCCCACACCATGATTCCACCACCACCGAAGGACTTTCTTTCACCACTTTCTTTCACCACCACCACTTTCTCGCATGAAACGTGGATTCTCCCCTGTTCCTCGTTCACGCCAGATCAGGACACGATGATTGTCATCAGGACACGATGATTGACACGATGATCCACTAGATCAGGACACGATGATTGACTGAACCGTGACTCATCAGAGAAGAGGACAGTTGACCACTCATCACGGGTCCAATGACGATGCTCATCAGCCCACCTTCTACGGGTTCTACGGTGTAATACCATTGGTAACGGAATGCATACCATTGGTCGCCGGGCATGCAGTCCAACACGATGGAGCCGATTTCGTATGGTATGTGTGCATATCCGTCGTCTAGTGGCAGCAAGAAACTGTCTCCGCAGCTCTGTTGCATTGCTGCGCCTGTTCCTTCTTGCCAATAAGGTCAAGTAGCGGTCATCTCTTGCTGTTGTGACAGATGGGCGACCCTGCCCTAGTCTTCTTCGTGCTGTGCCAGTCTCTTGAAAGCGATTCCACAGTCTGCTAATCACGCTTTGGAATGTTCCAAGAGCTGTTGCCACTGTCGTCTGTGTTTGGCCAACTTCAAAACGTTCTGTGGCTCTCCAGGCTTCGCATTCGGGCAAATCGTGTTGCAGGGGCGTTGCAATTGCTGGGAAATTGCAGGATGTGCACTTTCAAGATCAGGGAACGTGCAGATACTCCAGTACTTTTCAGCCTTTTGTATAGTGCATTTTCACCAATCACATAAAAGTTGGTTTTGCACCTCATTTGCACAATCGAACAACTTTCTTTGACTTGTCGTTTGCTCTTCTAATGTTCTTGGTTAATAAAAAAAATTCAAATGCTTCTTTTTTTTATCGCTTCATATTCATTTTGAAATATCCCCTAATTTTTGTGAGCAGTGTACGTTCAGAGTGTACGACTATTTTTCATTTTCGCAACAGATTTGTCAGCAGAAAAATCCCTTAATTGATCTTGTAAAGAGTTAATTGCAACCTCTGCCAAAGGAAATGAAATTATTTCGCAGCCTGTATCAGTAAAGAACTTGAAGCTAAAAAAGACGCCACAAGAAGCGCGAATCTGATATAAAAAAAATACCTCCTCAAGCAGCTGCTTGCCACAGAGGTCTGACAGGAGCCTGTCAGTTTAATACGTCATAGTAGAAGAGATCTGTGGGGATGGCTACAAATTTTAAGAGTTTGTGAGACGGGATGAAGAATAAAAAATGCTGAAGATAATTACGAGCATTGCAGTTAAATTACTCTCTCGTAGGAAAACCTCCATGTTAAAATTAACAAAGCGCTAGCGTGGCCGAGTGGTTAGCGCACTTGGCTACTGATCTACGGGACCTGGGTTCGAGCCCCGGGTAAGGCATGGATGTATGTGTCGTTTTTCTGCTGAGGTCCTGCCATCCTCACAGACCTTCTACTATGGCATATAAACTGACAAGCTCCTGTCAGACCTCTGTGGCAAGCAGCTGCTTGAGGGGGTATTTATTTTATTTTATTATTAAAGAAACGAGCGAGTGTATCCCACAATGAGAGTATTCTTCTTCCTCTTTAGTGTTTCTAAAGTGCTCGGATGTGTTTCCTGAGGTAAGAGGAGATGAACTGTTTCGCGGTCATGACAGGATCACTTTTGGTAGCGACGAATCGCCTCCGAAGCCGACATGAGACTGACAAGTTGCACGACCTCTTACAGCCACGCACTGGGCGTCCTGCGAGCGAAAAGGAGAAAAAGTGGAGGGAACCAAGGAAGACATTTGTTAGCCGACCTAGGGCACAGATTTCAGCCAATTACCGTGGGGTCATTGAGCAGCGGCGTGGGGTTCCGACTCTGTCACAATTGACGCAACGACGTCCAGATTGGCAGCGCAATGGGGAAATGACGTCATTTCTCTAGGCTCGGGGGAGGGTGTCCAAAGCCACGCTTCCTGCTATGAGCAGGATACAAGCCACTCCAGATGCAAGGCACGAGCTTTTTCTTAATCGACACTCCCACTCATGCGAATCATCAGTTTACTCCTGAATTTTCACTTTCTCAGATGAAAAGCTTTCTTATGTATACTGAGATATTACAAGATGCTTTGACATCAGAGGATTCAGACTAAACCTTGTTAAAGCTAATGAAAATATAAATGAATTTAAACTAATTAGCTTTGCAGAAAAAGAAAAATTTAATCTCTTGGGTCACGTGCTGTCAGATCAAATTGCCGAAATCAAACGACTCCATTTGAATCAGATCTTGATTTTTCCACCAGTAGAAACTTAAACAAATTTTATGGTTTTTTTTCTCCTTTTGCTTTAGATAATTAGGGAATTAAATGAATGAGTGATTAAGATCAGGAGAGAGGCTGGGTCAGTCGGTAACGCACCAGGCACGTAATCTACAGTTCCTAGGTTCGAGTCCCAGCTGGGCCAGCATTGAGATTTATCTCCGCAAAACCCCACTTCCCTCGGTCGCCAAGGGAACACCGATGGGCTTGGAAAGGGCACCGCTCGTCGGATGGGACGTTAAGCCGTGGCCCCGTGTGCGGGACAGACATACCCTGTGCACGTTAAAGAACAAGCTGTATAACATTGACGGGAGGCTACCATCTGCCTCCCAACAGCTGTCCAGTGGGTCCTCTCCCCCCCAAACCTTTTCTGATCCCTCAGGGTCCTTGTGACCTCGCCATTTAGCCCATTATGCGCAATAAAAGTACCGCTCAGAACTAAAACAACACGATCAAATTTAAGGAATAATAATTTAGCTGATCTGTTCTAAAATGGTTGACACATTGATCAATATTTTCCTTAATTTGTTTTATTTTAAGCATCTTGAAACCTTTTCGATCTAGAGTACATTAGTGAAATAAATTGGTCATTGAATTTCGACCCGAATATTTTATGGAAAGGAGATTTATTTGTTAGCTGTTTTGGCAGCGATCTGCGCTCAAGCTTTCCCCGAGTCCAGGGATTAAATCCAGAGCATAAAGTATTAAGCAGGAATAAATCCTGATATTCGTAAAGAAAAAATTCTTGTTCTCTCTTTCGGTTTATTAGAGTCGAAATAAATATATATAATTTCAAACGAGTAATGTAGAATCGCTCTACTACGAATATTTTCTCATAAAAAAAATTGTAATATTTCTTAAGATTCTGCTGTAAAGAGTTCCGCTCATAGAACCTCCCACGACTACATTTTAGGGAAGTAAATGAAAAGATTTCCATTACTTCTCAATCATAACAAAACAAACTTTCCATTATTTGTTATGAGACTGAAAATTGAATTTCTTTTCAAACAGAATAACTGGAAACAAACACTCATTTCTTCTGATAAAAAAATATTCGAAAAAACATTGTTACATATCTGCTATGAGGTTCGTCACATCTGCATATAGTATTAAGCAATCCTGCAAAACTGATTCAGAAAACAGAATTAAATGTAATTTCTGTCGTATATACACAGTTATATCAGAATAATAGCCCCCCCCCCAATTCCCATTATTAGGTGGGGCGGGGGTGGCTCAGTCGGTAGCGCGCCAGGCTCGTAATCTGTAGTTCCCAGGTTCGAGTCCCAGCTGGGTCAGCGTTGAGATTTATCTCCGCAAAATTCCCCGCCCTGCCCACGGTCAGTAGTTGACATCGATGGGCTTGGAAAGGCCGCCGTCCGTCGGATGGTACGTTAAGCCGTGGCCCCGTGTGCGGGAGAGCCATACCCTGTGCACGTTAAAGAACACGCTGGATGGCCTTGATGGGAGGCTACCATCTAGTCTCCCACCAGCTGTTCCAGTGGGTCCCCTCCCCCAACCTTCTGCTGAGCCTTCGGGGGTCCATGTGACCTGGCCATTTAGCCCATGGTGTGCAAAAAAGTGCCGCTCAGAGGTAAAACAACCCAACCCACTGCTCCTTGGACTCATTTGGTTCCATTTTGCGAATATTAATCATAGCATATTCAATATAGGGAAAAAAATGGGAAATAAATTGTATAATCTAGTTGGAACTTTCTACTCCTTATTTACTTCCGGATTTTGGATTAGCAATAATGGGCCTGATACTGCAGCCAAGTGCAGTTAGAGGTGGGCCAGTAGGGCCATTTGGGTCAGGCCCCTGACCTAGTGGGCTCAAATACAATGCATGTCATTGTCGAATTATGTGTTAAGCAAAAGTAAACAATGAGTAAATACTAAAACACTGTAAATCGTTTTTATTATGCAAATTTAAAATTCATTTCAATGAATAAAAGTAGTATGATTTTTTAAAGCATCTATTAAATACATCCATATATTTATATAGCTTTCAGAGTGGGGTGTAGCCCCACTGTTTCTAGATCCGAACCTGGTTACATATGATTTTATATTCATGAGTTTTATATTTCTCTAAGAGTAATAAATTTATATGACCTCTTACCAAGAAGTTCAATAAGAGGTGTTTTTTTTTCTTTTGAGTGAGATTTTAATGATTTATTTTTTTAAAAAAACTAAAAAAATATATAGTATGACACTTTTTAAGAAAATGGGAAAGATTAATGCAAAAAAAAAGCTCAAAATCTGAAATAGATATCTGCACTTTCTGCGTATAGGCATATACAGGGTCGGATATAGGGGGGGTGGAGGGCATGCTTCCCCCTCTCAGAATGCTGATAAGAGTAATAGAGGTAAAAATTATTAAACTTCTTTATGTTTCATGCATTTTTCAAAGAAATTATTTAAAGACTTGTAAAAAGGAGGAGGAAATGTTATCATCATCATCATCATCATCATCCTCAAGCAGCCAAGGGCTACGGAGGTCCAACCAGACCGCGCAGTTTAATTCTCCAAGCATATCTGTCCTGAGCTACATCTGCTGTATCCGGCCACTGCACACCAATTCTAACAAGGTCCTGTTTGACATTGTCTGCTCACCGCATCCTAGGTCTCCCCCTCCTTCTGAAGCCTCTAGGCACACTGTTCATAACCCTATTCACCAATCTATAATTATCCATACGGGCAACATGGCCAAACCAAAGGAGTCTCTCTCTGCACAATATGCTGTTTAAAGGAGGTTGCAGACTCCTTTGCCTAACCTCATCATTAATTAAAAAGTTAAACCACCTAATACCCAAGATACTGCGTAAGCATCTGAAATCAAAAGCATCTAGTTATTGCATTGGAAATCGAGGATCGACTGTGCTTCTTTAGGTCACCCTCTCTTTTTTCATGTGATCCCCCTAGATTATTTTATTTTTACTAGCTGAACGTACCCGGCGCTGCCCGGGGGTCACTTTTAATCTGTATATTCTTTCTTATTTTCACCGCACAAAAGGTAAATTTTGTAAGTATCCCCCCCCCCCCGACACTTTAGCACAGATTTTTAACAAGAAGAAATTTGCCCGGTGTTGGCTTGGATCGTTGTTGACGTCAGCGAGCCTCTCATAGCCCGTGGCTTAGTTTCGGCGTAAGCTATCGAGATTTTTTTTTCCGTTACCATAGATTTTTCGGCCCTATGGCTCCCGTGATATTCGTCCGCACGGTCCAAATTTCCTGCACAGCATCCCCAGTGTGCCACAGTGATTGGTTTAAAAAACAGGATCCCACTTGGCCCTTGGCTTCATTTCTACAGAAATTGTACAGCTGGTGTCTCACTTTTAATCTGCATATTCTGTTGTTTCCAGCATTAATGGTTAGTTTTGAGAGTATTCCCCCCCCCCCGCGACAACTGAATCACACAGTTTGAAAACGAAGAACTTCCCGGTGTTGCAAACATCATTGCTGACTCAGCGTTCTCTCTCAGAGCCTGCGGCAAACGATCGAGATATTTATTTCGTCTGTTTTTGGCATTCTGTTATTCCAGTGTAATTTTTTTGGGTTGGGTTGTTTTACCTCTGAGCGGCACTTTTTTGCACACCATGGCCTAAATGGCCAGATCACATGGACCTCGAAGGCTCAGAGAAGGTTTGGGGAGGGGATCCACTGGAACCCTGTTGGGAGACAGATGGTAGCCTCCCGTCAAGGCCCTCCAGTGTGTTCTTTAACGTTCGATTTTTTTACCTCTGAGCGACACTTTTTTTGCACACCATGGGCTAAATGGCCAGGTCACATGGACCCCGAAGGCTCAGAGAAGGTTGGGGGAGGGGACTCACTGGAACAGCTGTTGGGAGACAGATGGTAGCCTCCCGTCAAGGCCATCCAGCGTGTTCTTTAACGTGCACAGGGTATGGCTCTCCCCACACGGGACCAGGGCTTAACGTCCCATCCGACGGACGGCGGTCTTTCCAAGCCCATCGGTGCCCCCTACTGACCGTGGGCAGGGCGGGGAATTTTGCGGATATAAATCTCAACGCTGACCCAGTTGGGACTCGAACCTGGGAACTACAGATTACGAGCCTGGCGCGCTACCGACTGAGCCATCCCCGCCCCCTAGTGTAGTTTACCGAAAGGTCCAAAATTTCGTAGGCGGGTTCCTCCTTCCCGATCCCATGTTTGATTAGAAAATCAGGTCCCTAGCTGCAATGGAGAGCTTAAATAATGCTTTTCGAAATGTGGGGAACTGGCAACGGCAGCAGATTAAAATGCTATTTTAACTCTTTACCTTCAGAGTTAGTGAGCAGTAAATGGCAACAATAAATATGACAGCGATTCTCGTTCCCCGTAGGAATAGCAAGGTAAACATTTTTTCTTCTAGCTAGCCCCCCTTTGCTTTACCTGTAAGCTCGACCTGAAATTTGGCACCGGGCCAAAACCAGAAACAATCTCTGAAAATTTGAAGCCTGTTCGTTGATATCCTGTTGCATACATAATGCTGCACTTGTTTGCTCCTTTCGTTTGCAAATTTCTAGTTTGGGGAACGGAGAAATCAAATGACTTCGGAAACTGTTTCCAACAACTCTATGCAGTCACTAAAATGCATCTGTTGCAATAAAATTGAACTTATCGTATGACGAAGTTCGATTCCTGTTTCTGGTTTGTTTTGTGCTTCTCTCTGTCTCTGTTGATGTGTTCTCCGTTTGCAGCGGAAGAGAGCGTTGTCAGACGCCATATTCCCTCTTGCCTACTAAAATACCGTCGGCCCTTCACGTCTGTCAGTTTTTGCCCGTGTCGGCTGCCACCCCTGACTATGTGCCAGGACTTATCCCCGTACCTGTCGTCGCTTGTAACTCCCTGCTGTTGTGACGGCAAAGCCTCTGTTATTTATACCAAGGCTCTCTTCCAACGACCGGTGTCGTCGCACTCCTTCTGCGAGCTCTTTTGCTCTTCTTCGATTCTCACAGCTGCTCGGCGTCCCGCATCCTTTCTCCTCCTCCTCCTCCTCAGCTCCCCCTCTTACACCCGCGTGGGAAATCTCTTGCACCTGACCCGTTGGCACGCGCTCGCCCGACAATCAATTGCCTCCACGAGGCAGGCGATGGTGCCACTCGAACAGCGGGAAGCCAGCTGACAATCGGTTGGATTGGAGAAATCGTTGCGTGAAGCTCTTGATCTTCGATGGCAGGCAGGACGATTCTTTTCTTCTGGAACGGAATTTCAATCTCCGAGACCGATGCTTTTTTAATCGCTTAAAGAAAGATCACTTCTCAATAACATCCTTTTTTGGCCATTTTTAGCACCAAGAGTCTGACGAGTTTCCAATCCTCTTTTCTTCTCCACAGAAGGTCAACAATTGACCTTCTGTGGAGAAAATAAATTAATATAAAATAAAAAAAAATAAGATTATATAAATAATCTTATAAAATAAAAAAAACGACGACAATCAAGTTTTAAAAGAACACGTTTTCTCCATTGTGCTTCGAGAAAAGGGATCATTCCTTCTCTTATTCCTTGATAACGTGATAATTTTCATTTTTCAAGTGAGAGCCACCGATGGGGAACTGAGCTTTCAAATATCGGTGTCCTAACTCCTCCCTAAAGCAGAGTCCCAACCAACGCTACTTGACTCCTTTGTTCTGTCCCAAATACTCTTGCGTTCATAATTTTCACCGCTCACCCGTTCTTCCATCTGTGAGAAAGGGAACTCCATAAGGCTTGGAAGGATCGCCGTCCGTCGACATGATGTAAAGTCGAAATACGAAGAGAGCAATGCCCTGTGCACGGTTGAAAAACGCGGTAGATGAGAGGTGGCGGGGAGGGGATTCTATCTGTGTTAAAACATCTCTCCAGTTGATCCCCTCTCCCAACCTTCTCTGAGCTCTTGGACCTCTTGGGAATACAATGATCTAACTATTTAGCACAAATGTGCGCATGAAAGTGCCACTTAGAGATGAAACAATCCAACCGAACTTTTATTCTCTCTTAATTTCTGAAAACATTAATTGACTGAACCCACGTGGGACTTTTGGATAGAAAGGCAATCATAATAGCGATAAAGAAAAAAACTCGGTCCTCCTATCTCGTATTAAGTTTCCTACGGTTGGGTAAAGCTGATCTGAAATTGAACAGTTTTAAAAGTACAGAGCCACTTTTGCAATCTAAAGAATTCCAAGAAACAATTTCGTGACGGAAAGCAAATTAACCAGAACTGTGACCACAGTTGCAATTACGCAAAGAATGTGCAACAAGAAAAATTGTCTTGCATTCTATCAGCAATGAATCTATTACATCACATAAGGTGCAAAACAACATTACAGTATCATTCGTTATCCGTGATCCCAAGTGTGAAGTATGTGCCGAAAATGAGTGTTTATAACAAAAACGAAGAAAATGCATAAGGAAAAATTGCAAACTGCTATTAAGCAAATTTAAATAGCTCAGAGAACAAAATCTTGAACATAAATTTTGAAACGTCTTCTTCCACTGCACGTGAACTACCCACGAAACTTAACATAATCTGAGTTATCTGTCACGTGAGGCATTTGCTTGAAATTGAGTCACCAATTTAGCGAGATTTACGGATTCTCGCGAGCTATTATGCTTCTTCCAAAATATCACCAGAAAGAATGATCTCTGCTACAAGACATCTTCTCTTGCAGCATCCAACGACGAATTCAACGCAACCTTCTCCATTACATTGGAAGCCTTCCTTCTGAGAATTCCTTCCTAAATACCTCCATTCGGTATCACATCATTTCCCGCTCCCCTAATTAAGCAAGAAACAAATCAGCGCGTGCAAAGGGCCACTTGAGATCTCCTCTCTTTTGCGCAAATGCCTACATTCTGTTCCCACGGTGAAAGAGATGAAGTCCGTTTGCAGTGTTTCGAAATCACGATACTTCTCTTTTCTACACACGTCATCAATGTTAAGCATCCGAAAGGAATGACCTTCACCCGCAACATTACCCTCCAGTTTTGCAATTTTAACAGAACCAAAATGAAAACTATTTCGTAAGGAAGAGTCTTGCCACTGATGATTGACAGAATCACAACGAAGGCGTAATTAAATTTAAGTCCCTGGCCGAGTGGTTAGCGCGCTTGGCTACTGATCTACGGGACCTGGGTTCGAGCCCCGGGTAAGGCATGGATGTTCGTGTTGTTTTCTGCTGAGGTCCTGCCATCCTCTCAGATCTTCTACTGTGGCATATAAACTGACAGGCTCCTGTCAGACCTCTGTGGCAAGCAGCTGCTTGAGGGGTATTTATTTATTTATTTATATTATATAAGGGATGCCTTTAGTGGCGATTCCCGCATACTGCCTTCTGATACAAGAGAGTCATCTCGTACGATAGATGAGACTGTGATCATCACTGTTGATTCACTGTTGATTCGTATCACAAATTCGAAATTAGGTTTCGGAATATCGGAAATTTTAAGATATCAGATTCTTGCATCGGATTGTTAACTCTACAACGCTCTCAGTTGTACCCCCCCCCCCCACCAGAAACAGTACGAGGTATTTTGGAGATCCTCTCTTTCAAAAATTTTTAATGAAGACATTTTGAACCGTAATACATAAAACGATTGTGTGAATTGCACTTAAGGCTTTTACGCACAGGGTAGCCAGGTCTACGATCAACCGAAACATGCTAATTGTCAGCTCCCGATCCTCCCCAAAAGAGCTTATTAATATCCTTGAAATTCTACAACTATGTTAAGTACAAAGTATATACATACAGTAAATATCGCTTATCCACAAATGAAATTTTAGGATAATATATTTACCTAATGCTTGCAAATTTTCCAGGCAGTTAAAACAAAATAACTCTAAAGAGATTTCGATTAGTGTTCCGGATTCGAATGCTAAGCAAAGTTTTTTCTGCTTAGGCATGGCCATCGTCATTTCCACAAGACTTTATTTGCAGAGGATTTTTCATTATCCTTATATACCTTCAAGATTTGTGGCTGCTTATACCGGCAAAAATAAAGATTTCTTTGTATTTACTGCTTTTTCGTTGACATTTACAATTCCTGGACTCGTCATTCTTTGAGCTTTCTAATGGTCAATATTTTTCAATCGGTATCCTCAAACTATTTACACACCAAAAAAGCTTTAAATTTTATGAAGGATTTACAAAATAGTAAGATTACTTGAAACAATTGATATCTATGATAATATTGAAAATAAAAACTGTAAAGTTACATTATATAGCCTCTTGTTACATAGCCGTAAAGTTTAAACTTTTTCAATGTCAATTACGATATAACAAAATATTCCAATCTCACTGTTCGACCAAATATTTTCGTCATTAATTAAGTGTCCCATCACTGAAAAGGAGGGGCGGGGGTGGCTCAGTCGGTAGCGCGCCAGGCTCGTAATCTGTAGTTCCCAGGTTCGAGTCCCAGCTAGGTCAGCGTTGAGATTTATCTCCGCAAAAATTCCCCGCCCTGCCCACGGTCAGTAGGGGACACCGATGGGCTTGAAAAGGCCGCCGTCCGTCGGATGGGACGTTAAGCCGTTGTCCCGTGTGCGGGAGAGCCATACCCTGTGCACGTTAAAGAACACGCTGGATGGCCTTGACGGGAGACTACCATCTGTCTCCCAACAGCTGTTCCAGTGGGTCCCCTCCCCCAACCTTCTCTGAGCCTTCGGGGTCCATGTGACCTGGCCATTTAGCCCATGGTGTGCAAAAAAAGTGCCGCTCAGAGGTAAAACAACCCAACACAACACTGAAAATTAATAACACTGGTATCCATATATTTAAAGCGTCATAGTAAGTAAATACATGGTAGTACAAATGTTTATTCAGTAACATTAACCAATATTGATGCTAACCTAGTGGTGTTTATTTTTGTCACAGCTTTAGAGCCATAAGCGTTGGGACTATGCAAGTGGGACACGAGATGACGATGAAAAGGACGTAGCAGTCATCAGTGCCGTGCCATGTCTGCTGACTCCATCGCCTCGTGGTGTTATCTTCTGGTGGTCATCTTCATCTTCTTGCAGCTGACTTCGGGGGACAAGGACCAGCTCGTGACAGGTGAGAACGTTCAGACTTTTTTGGGGGGAGGGGGGGTCTCTATACAGTATATTTCCATGCACACTTTATGGAGAAAAGATTATCACTGTTTGCATTGAAATGTAGCCATCCAGTAGCAGAGTGGTTAACGCGCTTGTCTACTGATTTACGGGACCTGGATTCGAGCCCCAGGTAAGGCATGGATGTGCGTGTTGTTTTCTGCTGAAATCCCGCCATCCTCACAGACCTTCTACTGTGGCATATAAACTGACAGGCTCCCGTCAGACCTCTGTGGCAAGCAGCTGCTCCAGGAGGTATTTTTTATTCAAATGTAAAAGATTTTCAGAGCAAGTATATCATGAGTGGATTCTTTTACTGATACTGAATTTGTCAAAGTACTTTTTTTTTTCTGTTCTATTTACTGATTACAAAAGGTTACAAAATTAACAATAGGATAAGACTAGAGTTTTGTAGAGCTTGTTAGAATAGAACTTCGAAGAGATCAGTTGCCACTTTGATTTAATGAAAAGCTTCCAAAAATCGTTTCATCAACAACTTACTTTTTGAGATTCGTCTCGATAAGGGTTCCGTAACCGTGGGCCGCAAGGGCCTTCCGATGGATCGCGAGAGGCTCTTAGAGGGGCAATTAGCCTGTTATTAATTGGGTCTCAAGGCAATAAGTATATTTCGGGTCAGGAAAAAGGTTTTGGGAAACAATGATCCAAATGTTCATTGGTAACTGATTTGCAAAAATAATGCAAACGTTCTTCTCTTATTGCTTATGCAATATTTTCATACTGCGGAGGGGCGGGGGTGGCTCAGTCGGTAGCGCGCCAGGCTCGTGTAGTTCCCAGTTTCGAGTCCCAGCTGGGTCAGCGTTAAGATTTATCTCCGCAAAATTCCCAGCCCTGCCCACGGTCAGTAGGGGACACCGATGGGCTTGGAAAGGCCGCCGTCCGTCGGATGGGACGTTAAGCCGTGCAAGCACGTTAAAGAACACGCTGGATGGCCTTGACGGGAGGCTATCATCTGTCTCCCAACAGCTGTTCCAGTGGGTCCCCAACCTTCTCTGAGCCTTCGGGGTCCATGTGACCTGGCCATTTAGCCCATGGTGTGCAAAAAAGTGCCACTCAGAAGTAAAACAACCCAACCCAACAACTTCATACTGCGGAAGGAAAAAAGAATATGAAATTTAAGAGTGACATCTTCTGCTACTTCTAACATAACTGAACGCAATTCTTTCATTGGGATTAGACACATGACCTGAATTTTTTTTTTCTGTCGTCGATGATAAAGAAAAATATTAAAACAGTGAAGGGGTTTGAAACTGCTGCTTTTGCACTGAAAGCCATTCGCTTCAAAGTTAAGATCAATACACACGAATCTATCGTTATTCTTATTATTACAGACATATTCAGGTTCTGATTCAGGAAGAGATCGAGAAATGTTACTTTCTCATTGACTCTTGTATATCTTCTGCATATTTTAATTACTGGAACAGAGCAAAAAAAAAATAGTGTACATATCTCGCATGTTTGGAAAGAATATTTTTGTCAAAAAGACCTACAATAAGAAGAAAAATACATTATTTGGCACTATTACCGGCAAATGTTCCTAAAAAAAATTGTAGAAAGGTGATATAGTCCCTTCTGGACCAATCTTATCTTCTAGGTTCCTACCTCTTAAATACTTTTTGTAGCAAAATTCCCCGCCCTGCCCACGGTCAGTAGGGGACACCAATGGGCTTGGAAAGGCCGCCGTCCTTCGGATGGGACGTTAAGCCGTGGCCCCGTGTGTGGGAGAGCCATACCCTGTGCACGTTAAAGAACACGCTGGATGGCCTTGACGGGACGCTACCATCTGTCTCCCAACAGCTGTTCCAGTGGGTCTCCTCCCCCAACCTTCTCTGAGCCTTCGGGGTCCATGTGACCTGGCCATTTAGCTCATGGTGTGCAAAAAAGGGCCGCTCAGATGTAAAACAACCCAACTTTTTGTAGATCCTTCTTTGGTTATTTTAATATGCACATATATCTATGTACAGTCGCTCAAAAAAAATATCCGAACACTATGGTTGATTACAGATCACTAATTTCTAAAAAAATCGTTGCCAGATATTTTTTCTGAATTCTGAAATCAACCATAGTGTTTGGATGTTTTTTTGAGCGACTGTACACTCATTTACGTATATTTCAATTTTTTTTTTTGAGTTTAGTTCTTCGTCTAAGTGTTCTCAATGAGCAATTGGCCACTCTGCACAACTGCATGTCAAAAGATCATAGTTCGAATGGGACATAATTTATTCAATATTTGCGTAGTCTTCATGCTGAGGATTATCCATCCTCAGAGAATCTTGAGGGATTATCCTCAGGATCTTGTGCCTATTGTCTGCATAAAGATTTTTTTTTTTTTTAAAACTGGGAATTGAGGAATACCATCGAGTCGAGTTGTGTTTACCCTGTGAAGTGCAATTTACACTTCACGACCCGAATAAGTTACTTGGGGAGAAAAGGCAGCATCAGATGAAAATGGAGAAGGAATTTGAAAGACCCAAAGGTAATATTAATTTGTAGGTCACTTACAGTGATCATTTTTTCCACTTATATTTTTAATAATGTTTCACTTACAGTGATCATTTTTCCCACTTATATTTTTAATAATGTTTCACTTACAGTGACCATTTTTTACACTTATATTTTTAATAATGTTTCACTTACAGTGACCATTTTTTGTAGAGCAAAACATAAGGCACCTATTGAAAAATATATTTTATGATAATTTTTGTCATTAATACTATTTGTTGATCATTTTTATATGATCGTGATATTATCAATTTTAGATAATGTCTAGCAAAATTATCCTTGAAAAGTGGTAAATATCCTAAAAAAGCTAAAAAAGAAAACAAATGCTATGCCTACATTAATTTTATTTAAGAAGCAAAAAATTGTTCAAAAACGTAAAAAAAATCAATAAAATTATTTTCAATTTGTCAAAAACTATTACATGAATTGTTTAACAATTTAGTACAATTAAATAATTCAGAATTTAAAATATTAGGGTTATGTGTTATTAATTCTCAATCACATGAACAATAATAAGAAAATTTTATCAAAATTAGTGGTAAGACAGATCGTTTTTTATTTGGTATAAAAAATATAAGACTTTTAAAAGACAGAACAAAAAATATAAGACAGAAAAGTGTTTCTGAATATTTAATAAATATGTACAGTCGCTCAAAAAAGTATCCTAACACTATGGTTGATTACAGAATCCAGAAAAAATAGCTGGCAACGATTTTTTTAACAATTAGTGATCTGGCAACCTTCGTGTCACGTGACACGAAGGTTGCCAGATCACTAATTTCTAAAAAAATCGTTGCCAGCTATTTCTTCTGGATTCTGTAATCAACGATAGTGTTCGGATTTATTTTAATATATATAATGTGTATGAATATATAGTGCAATGAATATGGGTGTGCAGTAACTGCACACGCTCCAGTTTGCTGTGAACGGTAACTGGAGCGTGTACAGTTGCTGTACAAGCTCCAGATATTTTTCCTGAATTCTGTAATCACGTGACACGAAGCTTGCCAGATCACTAATTTCTAAAAAAATCGTTGCCAGCTATTTTTTCTGGATTCTGTAATCAACCATAGTGTTCGGATACTTTTTTGAGCGACTGTAAGACAACATCTCAAAATATAGCACTGTCCTATAAAATATAGGACGAATGGTCACCGTAAGCTTATACCCAGGTAAAAAAGCAATTTTTTTTCAAATTAATGTTACTCTCGAAAGAGAATAGAAAGAGGAAAATTTAAACATATAATGGTTTCAATTATGAATGAGTAATCTGATTCTGAGATTATATATTTCCTTTTCGCGTTTCATGAAACTTTAGTTAGCATCATGAGACCGAAATCCTTCATTTTCTTGCTCCTGCGTCAGAGCCGAATGATTTCAGCTACGAAAGAGAAGCCCTTTCTCTTGCAGCTCATCTAACACTACACCCGTGGGAAATGGCGCTTAAAGGCCCATGTGGTATGTACTGGATGCAGAGTCGCGTTACTTTCTGCACGCTCGGAATCTGCGGCACATCACTTCGCTGAAGAAAGGAGATGTTCCTGCACCTCATTCGCATCACCTGTCTACCTGATGGCCATGTGGCTCTGTCTCTTGAGCTTCCTGTTCTTTCTGCACTGCGAGAAAAAGACGGAGATTTAAATTTCCGTTCTGGCAGGCTCCTGTCAGACCTCTGTGGCAAGCAGCTGCTTGAGGGGTATTTATTTATTTATTATTATTTCCTCTTCTGTGCTAAAAGGGACTCTTCTATGCTTCTCAGTAACAGCGCGGCCACACAGAAAGCGGTTTGTGAGTGATTTAGCGTTATTAACGTTGCCTGGGTTCGAGCCCCGGGTAAGGCATGGATGTGTGTGTTGTCTTTCTGCTGAGGTCCTGCCATCCTCACAGACCTTCTACTATGGCATATAAACTGACAGGCTCCTGTCAGACCTCTGTGGCAAGCAGCTGCTTGAGGGGGCATTTATTTTTTATTTATTTTTAACGTTGCCAAAGTTTTGGCGTCTTAAAACTATTACCAATAGCAACAACGGAAATAGACCTCACAGCAAACTGGAATGGTGGGTCGAATTAAATTATTTTACCTCTAAGTAGTACTTTTGTTGCACACAATGGGCTAAATGATCAAGTCACACGTGCTCAGAGAATGTTAGGGAAGGGGATCCACTGGAGGACTTTTAGGTGACAGATGGAAGCCTAACTTCAAGGCCTGATCTTTAATGTTCCCAGAGATGGCTCTTCTTGCCACAGCTTACGTTCCATCCAACGGAGGTCGGACTTTACAAGCTCATCGGTGTCTCCTTTCTCACCGAGGACAGAATGGCAATTAGTGGAGAAAATTCTGAATCCAGGTACAGTTAGGATTCGAACCTGGAATTCCAGATTATGAGCCTGGGACATTACTGCCCCAGGCTCATAATCTGGAATTCCTGGGCTCATAGCCTGATCATTAGGGCTCATGCCCCAGGCTCATAATCTGGAGTTCCAGGTTCGAATCCTAACTGTACTGGATTGAGAATTTTCTCTAAATACCAAGAGAAAACGGAATTTCTGCCAAAAGCATTGGCCCTTTTCTTGTAACCAAGTCTTGTTCCAATTACATTAATACCATTACCGAGTGGTTAGCACGCTTGGCTACTGATCTACGGGACCTGGGTTCGAGCCCCGGATAAGGCATGGATGTATGTGTCGTTTTTCTGCTGAGGTCCTGCCATCCTCACAGACCTTCTACTATGGCATATAAACTGGCAGGCTTCTGTCAGACCTCTGTGGCAAGCAGCTGCTTGAGGGGGCATTTATTTTTTTATTTATTTTGGTTTCGGTGTATTATCTCTCAACCACAAATAAATCTAATCCTAGTTGAAATGTTCTCTAGCCGAATGACGAGAATCCCATGAAGCGAAGTGGCTGGCTTTCCCTCTGGTGGAGCTATCCTTAGCTTTTCCCAAGAGACTTGCAGCCTTCGTTGCCATGTCACGGACTCCTTATCGCGGAGAGCAGGAATAGGATTGGCTTAAAGAGATTTTTCTCCCTTTTGGCTGTGAAGTATTTTCGTAGGAGGATAGAACGCAACACCTATCGGGTTCATAAAATTGAATGACGAACTCCTCTCGTTGCAACGCTTTGGCATTGACATCTCCCTCAAGGCACTTCAATGAGAAATGATGTTTTCCTGCCCAACAAGCACCAGTGGCTTCGGCAACAGAACTTAAAACTTTTTATGCGACTGCCAAATTCTGGCTTCATTTGGACACTTTCTCTCATTTCGAATTTTAGTTCAAATATTTCTTCTTTTTCCTGTTTTCTTTTTTTTTTAAAAAAAGCTTTTTCCGTTTTAAAATTGCATCGTGAAATGAATCCCAAATAGCTTGCTCAGGCCTTTACTACACAAACAAATTATTCATTTCCTTTGGTAAAATTCAAACTTCTCATAATTTTTTTTCCTTGTTTGCTGCTTAAAATTGAAATAGGAAATGTCCTTGTAGAAATTAACTGGCATAGTGGTTAGGCAGCTAGCGACTGTTCCAGCAAGGCAAACTTTGTGTGTTGTGTTAGCTCTAACTAGGGAGTGGTCAGCAGTGACTTCGGTCTTAGTAGGGCATGTCCTTGTATGAGAAGGCCTGTATTAAGTTAGGAGTAGCTTCTAGGATTCTTCTCTGTCCTATATGTCGCAAATCAAAAAAAAAACGTCCTTGAAGTGTAATAAAAAATGGGTACCTGGGTGCGAGCCCCGGATAAGGCATGGATGGGTTGGGTTGTTTTACCTCTGAGCGGCACTTTTTTGCACACCATGGGCTAAATGGCCAGGTCACATGGACCCCGAAGGCTCAGAGAAGGTTGGGGGAGGGGACCCACTGGAACAGCTGTTGGGAGACAGATGGTAGCCTCCCGTCAAGGCCATCCAGCGTGTTCTTTAACGTGCACAGGGTATGACTCTCCCGCACACGGGGCCACGGCTTAACGTCCCATCCGACGGACGGCGGCCTTTCCAAGCCCATCGGTGTCCCCTACTGACCGTGGGCAGGGCGGGGAATTTTGCGGAGATAAATCTCAACGCTGACCCAGCTGGGACTCGAACCTGGGAACTACAGATTACGAGCCTGGCGCGCTACCGACTGAGCCACCCCCGCCCCAAGGCATGGATGTATGTGTCGTTTTTCTGCTGAGGTCTTGCCATCCTCTCAGACCTTCTACTATGGCATATAAACTGGCAGGCTCCTGTCAGACCTCTGTGGCAAGCAGCTGCTTGAGGGGGTATTTAGTGGTCACTTTGCCATGTGGAATTACGCACCTGCCATGTGACGATAGTTGTCTGAGGTGGAGAGGGTGAGGTCAAGATCAGGCTCATAATGGGGTCCAGCGAAGGTGGGTGAGCCATCATTGTGTGTAGCCAATTGGAAATGTTGTATGAGTGATTCTAGGATTGTGCCTCTGAGGTTGGTTTTCTTACTTCTCCAAGTTTCATTGTGGGAGTTGAAGTCACCTAGTACAATGTTGGAGCCTGGGGATAGGGAAAATATGTTTGTGAAGTCAATAATAAGGATGTTTGTGTTAATGTGTGCATCAGTATAAAAATAGGCATTATAGGGATTGAAGGTTGTGTTCTGTATTTTAATATATTTCAATAATGTCCATATAATCATATGTGTGGGAGTTAGGGATAATGCAGTGGGGAAATTTTTTGTGTATCGTAGTGGTGGAGTTTGTGTGGTTTTTTTGTGGGGGCATTGTATATGATGTAAGGTTTGTATGTGAAAGTGTCTTGAAACTCTGGCTTCATTTAGGGCTAGAATGGGGTTTCATCTGTCTCCTAACAGTTATCCAATGAGTTCCCTTTCCCAGCCTTCTCTGAATTATTGGGGTCCTTGTGACCTGGTCAATGCGTGCAAAAAAAAAAATTCCTATCAGAGGTAAAACAACCAAATCTTTCTTTAAATATCTTCATCTCCTCCATCAAAGGGCACATTGTCTTCAGTTTAGATCTTTGTGATGCACGAGTTCCTGCGAATACGTAATGAGCCCTGCTGTTCTGATTTATCCTTCCTTTGGCTCACATTTGTTGAACTTGACAGAGAGCGTGTGCCGATATAATTAAATTCACGTCATCCGAAGGTCATTGGCCCTTCCGCTGATGACGTTCCGCTCCGCTCCAGCTGTTCTCAATCAGCATCTGTTCCCATCATTCATCCTCATCCTGCAGAGCTGTTCCACATGATCCGGACAGAAACAATGCTCTGTGGCCAATCAACTCTTGTGGCCCATTCACAAAATCTTCGCGTATCCATCAATCCTCGTCAAACTTTAATCTCCCTAGCAGCAGGGCCACTCTTCTCCCAGCAACGTTTTATACTCATAATGTAAAGAGAGGATGCTTTTTAAGTGTATAAGGAGATTAACGCTACGCCCTTTACTACCTCTATTATTCATTTCATTTTTCCTATATCACTTCATTAATATTTTTTTTTGTCTTTTGATGACTACAGGCATACATAACCGCAAACAGTTATGGGCTATGAAAGACCAATCTGACCATATGAATTATTTTTCCAAATACGTCTGTTCTGTGCTACAAGTGTGCATCGGATCACTGCAGGCCAATTCTAAAAAAGTCCTGTTTCCGGTTATCCACCCACCGCATTCAAGGCTTTCCCTCCTTTTTCTTCAACCTTTTAAGTACACTGATCGATTCGCTAATTAATCATTCAGCACGCAAGCAAAATGCCCAAGCCATTGAATTCTCTCCATACCTAAGATGCCGCTGAAAGTTGATTGATAATTTCTTCGTCTAACCTCATCATTTACATAATAAAACCACTTAATACCCACTTAATGCCCATATTTTACAGAAGATTAAATGGGGCGGGGGTGGCTCAGTCGGTAGCGCGCCAGGCTCGTAATCTGTAGTTCCCAGGTTCGAGTCCCAGCTGGGTCAGCGTTGAGATTTATCTCCGCAAAAATTCCCCGCCCTGCCCACGGTTAGTAGAGGACACCAATGGGCTTGGAAAGGCCGCCGTCCGTCGGATGGGACGTTAAGCCGTGGCCCCGTGTGCGGGAGATCCATACCCTGTGCACGTTAAAGAACACGCTGGATGGCCTTGACGGGAGGATACCATCTGTCTCCCAACAGCTGTTCCAGTGGGTCCCCTCCCCCAACCTTCTTTGAGCCTTCGGGGTCCATGTGACCTGGCCATTTAGCCCATGGTGTGCAAAAGAGGGCCGCTCAGAGGTAAAGCAACCCAACCCAGAAGATTAAACTCTTATATTGTCTCAGTTTAGTCTTTAAAAACATCCACCTATTTTTCCGCGCTATAAGAGACCATTTCCTGCAATAGCTGAATATCTGTGATGAAAACCTCCTCCTAAGCGCTTTCCAAATTGTTTCCTTCTTCGCTACACCCTTTAGGGTCCTTATGACCTGACCATTTAGCTCAGTTCAATATGCACCATCCAGTGAATTCCCTAATTTTACTACTTAGATTAATTTAATATCCTAAATCAACGTTTTTTCAACCGGTGTTCCTCGGACATGGCCTAATTGCTCCTCGAAATGCCCCACTGAAAATGAGATTTTTCTTTTCATTTTGATATTTTATTAAATATCTTGAATTTGGATTTTTCACACTGCAAGAAATAAAAAAAAAACTCGAGAGGCTTCTATCAATTGAAGAAGAGCTGCGAGTGTGTCCACTGAAAACTAAATCCCTTATAAAAGAAATATGTTACCTTAGGTTGTTTTGGGTTGTTTTACATCTGAGCGGCACTTTTTTGCACACCATGGGCTAAATGACCAGGTCACATGGACCCCGAAGGCTCAGAGAAGGTTGGGGGAGGGGACCCACTGGAACAGCTGTTGGGAGACAGATGGTAGCCTCCCGTCAAGGCCATCCAGAGTGTTCTTTAACGTGCACAGGGTATGACTCTCCCGCACACGGGGCCACGGCTTAACGTCCCATCCGACGGACGGCGGCCTTTCCAAGCCCATCGGTGTCCCCTACTGACCGTGGGCAGGGCGGGGAATTTTGCGAAGATAAATCTCAACGCTGACCCAGCTGGGAGTCGAACCTGGGAACTACAGATTACGAGCCTGGCGCGCTACCGACTGGCCACCCCCGCCCCATATGTTACCTTAATCTAGCGTAAGTTTCATTTTAAAATTTTTTCTTATTTATCTTTATAAAATTGTATGAATTAAAGTGTTTTGTTCTAACTATTATGCCAAATATTTGTTTGGTTAAATTATTCTTGTATAGAATTATACTTTTATTTCCATTGAATGCAAAAAAAAAGTGTATTTTATAAAGATATATGCCTTTGTTTAAGAGTGGTCCGCCAAATGTTTATCACACTAAAAAAAATGTTTCCGTCATCCAAAAAAAGCTGTAAAACACGGCCCTAAATGAACTTTCTTTTTAAAAGTGTTTCTTGAATCAACGAAATCTAGAAAATATCAAGTCATATTCTCAGATTCCTAAATATATAGAAATTTTCCATCCTACAGTGGCGAAGAAGTTAGTGACTGAGAAGCAAATGGAACTGGGTTCGAATCCCGGATAAAGGCTATTTTCTTTCTGATGCTATCTTCGCGGTCTTTGCTTCCATACAGATCTTCTTATTGCCAAATAATTAATTCCCCAATAATTGCCCAATATTAAATTCCAAATGTTCTTGGAAAGCAACTGCTTGAAAAGTGCTTTAGTTTTCACAGTTTTCCATGCAAACTTTAAAAATAATACATTTTATACTTTTCTCTTAAAATCTAATTTGGCGAACAGAATGTTTACGGCAAAGTCTCACTCGTCAGCATATGGCAGAAATAGTCTCTACAGATCGGGAGTGTTCAGCTTCACTGCCCGATGCAGCTGTGCCTACACTTCGTGGAAGACTGACTCTCTCTCCTCTGCGGTTCTCCCCTCGATATCTCCCAGGACATCCATCTTCACGTGAGCTATGGGAGCGGTCTGGCTATCGACACACACTCTGGGACGGTGATGTCCATGCTGGTGGCGATGACGCGATCAACATGCAAGAGATGTCCTCTACAGGAGGAAACACTCTTCTGTGTAGTGGGTCCCCTCCCCCAACCTTCTCTGAGCCTTCGGGGTCCATGTGACCTGGCCATTTAGCCCATGGTGTGCAAAAAAGTGCTGCTCAGAGGTAAAACAACCCAACCCAAAACTCTTCTGTGTAGGTGCTCACTTAACCATGACACGATATGTGTTTCAATGTGTCGATGAATTGGAAGCTTTTATTAGATTTTGGTCTATAGCACACCCAAATCTAAAAAAATTGAGGAAGAGGGCAGGGGGGGGGGAGGGGGCAAGTGATCCGAATGAAAGAGGGTGGGATAAGATTGGGCTAGAATCCCGTTCAGGTAAAAAACTTTCTATACGTTTTAGAGTCGTTAAAGAAATTTTTAAAAATACATGTAATGTATATAGATGTTTTTAATATTTTTTTCGCCTCAGTTACAGTTACTAGCCGTCCCGTGGTCGAGTGGTTAGCACGCTTGGCTACTGATCTACGGGACCTGGGTTCGAGGCCCGGGTAAGTCATGGATGTATGTGTCGTTTTTCTGCTGAGGTCCTGCCATCCTCTCAGATCTTTTACTATGGCATATAAACTGGCAGGCTCCTGTCAGACCTCTGTGGCAAGCAGCTGCTTGAGGGAGTATTTATTTTATATTTTATTTTACAGTTACTAGGCTTCCCCTGGTCGGGGGGGGGGGGGGGAGAGGATATGAAACAATTTAACTCCGATATAAAACAACCTTTCTATATACTTACTTGCTAATATACAGGGCTTTGCTAATATACATTTAAAGCGGAACTCAATATTGTGTACCATATATTTTTGAAGTTACCAGGGGTATAAATGTAGTAAACAAGTTTCAGTACAATTACAGCAGACTGAAAATGTGCACTCCTTCTGCAAGACAAGCATCCGTCTTTTTGATAGTATTTCTTGCAACGTTTCGTAGAATTTGTCCATGCCTGTAACAGTCTACTCAATGATATATTTAAGTTCCTCCAGGCTAATTCCATTATTGCGATAAACTATTTCCTCTTTCTTTAAGATATCCCCACGGAAAAAGGTCAGGTGCTGTAAGGTCTGGGGATCGTAGTGGCCAAAGACCACTTTCGACAATGCACTCATCAAACAAGTCCTGCTAGAAAGGCATTGTTGTCTTTACAGTATGAGCGGCAGTGCCCCATCATGCTGAAACCTAGCATTGTTATTAGATTTCGCTTAAGGAACAGAGTATACTCTTTGGGTTGCCTTTTCAATGCTACTCTCTCTCTATATATATATGGTCATTTATTCCCATAGGGGGGGCGGGGGGGGGCTTAGTCGGTAGCGCGCCAGCTCGTAATCTGTAGTTCCCAGGTTCGAGTCCCAGCTGGGTCAGCGTTGAGATTTATGTCCGCAAAATTCCCCGCCCTGCCCACGGTCAGTAGGGGACACCGATGGGCTTGGAAAAGCCGCCGTCCGTCGGATGGGACGTTAAGCCGTGGCCCCGTGTGCGGGAGAGTCATGCCCTGTCCACGTTCAAGAACACGCTGGATGGTCTTGACGGGAGGCTACCATCTCCAAAAAAACTGGAGCAGCTGTCTCCCAACAGCTACTCCACTGGGTCCCCTCCCCCAACCTTCTCTGAGCCTTCGGGGTCCATGTGACCTGGCCATAATTTTGCATACCATGGTGTGCAAAAAAAGTGCCGCTCAGAGGTAAAACAACCCAACCCTAAAATCAAAACAATTTTGCACAAGATGGCTTTGACTGATGGTTGGGGTTTTATGGACAAAGACTCCAAAAAAGGATTTTTGTGCATTAGATCGTATCTACTCTTCGCAAAGAAATATTTCAAGCGTAAATGTGAAACATTCAAAAGAAATATTTCAAGCGTAAATGTGCAACTATTACATATATATATTTTGGGGGGAGAGTTAAATATTTAGAGGCGCAAAAAGATGGTGCTGGTGAGTTAAAATATTCGATGTAAGTAAAATATTTTTTAGTTTGTTTCTGGTAAAGCTTAGCATTACATATAATAGAATAATGAGTTAAAAAATTAACAACATAATAATTAGTTTCTAAAATCTTATATTCTAAATTTTTTAACTTCCTTAAAATTTAAGAAGAAGGAATTGCTCCCCCCCCCCCCGCGGTAATATGCCTGAAAGAATGTTAAGTTCTCAGGAAGGGGCGTTCACAGGATTGTTCACATAGGTTGAGCAAACACGAAATAAACAAAGATACATTTATGAATATATTAATTTCATATACGTCTTGTTTATATACCATGACCTTTTAAATGTTATATATCCCTTTCAAGAGATAATTTTTTAATTCCAAAACTGGAGAGTTAAACGCACCTTTTGAGATGCCCTAAAGAAGCTCGTGATTCTCGGTTTTTAAAGTTATATTTAAAAATTAAAAGTTATATTTAAAAAGCACTAAATCGACATTAACGATTTCAAATATTTACGCTACTAAACAACGAATGCAAATCGTTGGTTTCAGTGCTTATTAACAATTTTTCCGTGCCTCTGTCGTCTAATAAATGCATATTTATTTAGAGCATATAAGGAAAGTAATTTTTCACAATTTCCCTGTTTGTTTTTTCAAGTATCTTAAGCCATATGACCTAAGTATTCCAACAGGCTGGAGTTGGGCTGACATCTGCTGAAGCGCTGCACAGCGCCCTTGTTTACAGACAAGTGCCACGAGCGAAGCAGCTGCTCACGTAAATAGCACTCACTAGCCTACTTCTTTTATCCGTGGGTGAAATCAGCTACCCAGGTCAGAATTTTCTCTCCCACGGTTTCTGCTACTTTGAGTTAGTCTTAATATCAAGTTTTCTCGTCAGAAGTTAGTATTTAGAAATATTTTACAGCATTTAAATTTGAGCAACGAAAGCTGCTAAGAAAATTGTACAGTCGCTCAAAAAAGTATCCGACTACTATGGTTGATTACAGAATTCAGAAAAAATATCTGGAGCGTGTACAGCAACTGTACACGCTCCAGTTACCGTTCACAGCAAACTGGAGCGTGTGCAGTTACTGCACACGCTCCAGTTTGCTGTGAACGGTAACTGCACACGCTCAATATTTCCGTGAGTGAGCCCACACGATCTAGTATCAAAATAATATGACCACCTACAGTCGCTCAAAAAAAAATCCGAACACTACGGTTGATTACAGAATTTAGAAAAAATATCTGGCAACGATTTTTTTTTTAGAAATTAGTGATCTGGCAACTTTCGTGTCACGTGACACGAAAGTTGCCAGATCACTAATTTCCGTGCCTCTGTCGTTGCCAGATATTTTTTCTGAATTCTATAATCAACCGTAGTTTTCGGATACTTATTTGAGCGACTGTATCCGTTCATTGCAATTTTAAACTTAAGATATGTAGCACGCAAATATAAACGTTGTGAAATAAAAATGAAATCAGTTTAGCGGTTTTCAATGTTCTTCGTTATTTTGAGGTCACTTAATCTAAGAGTTGTTGTGACTGAAATTAAAAAATTCCAACTTCTTACAAAATGAAATGTTTCTAAAATTCTCGAGGAAACAAATAAAATTCTTCACTAGAAAATGTAAAATAGATATTATTAGAGGATTTTGAATATGGATAATGAATTCTGAAATATAGAATGCAATCTATATTCAGATTCTTTCAGTGCAATTTACAGATCAACTGTCGATCTACCCTAAGAAGCCTTAAACAATTTGAAATTTCTTATGAAAATATTAAATTAATTAAAATATTTTCTTGTGTCAAAGATTGCTGCAGATATTACTATCCGATCCTACGTTCCCCGCGAAACCTGAAAGCTGTTTTTCAGAGTCTATAAACTGGAAGTAAATGGGCCTTCTATACAATGATGTAAGCACCAATAGAAAAGCCAAGATTTTCAGTTGCCCACCTACTGTGATTTAAATCCAGATTATTTTTTTTAAAAGACAGAAAGGTTAAACAAAAACTAAGTTTGAAAAAATCGGACTCCAGGCTTCACAACCCCGACAGAAATGACCATGACTGATAACATCATGCTATGCCAAACTATAATCCTGCTTTCTGTCTCTTCAAATGACATAAACATCTTTGAAAAAGCCTTTTATATGTCATCGCTAGATTTTTCTCTGCAAAGAGAAACAAAATCTTCGAAGTCAAGAGAGTTTTGTGACCTGAGCATGAAGTCAGAACGGAATGGAGCACTGTCCGCGATGTTCGAACAACCTATTGTGGATCATCACCTCATCCCAAATAGCTTCGCAGAAATGCATTTGTCGAAGGTCAGAAAAAGTTAACATTACCGATATGGGAAAAACAATACCTAATAATAATAAATACCTCCTCAAGCAGCTGCTTGCCACAGAGGTCTGACAGGATCCTCTCAGTTTATACGCCATACTAGAAGGTCTGTGAGGAAGGCGAGACATTTGGATAAACCAAACCTACCCTATGACTTCCTCTGCATTAAAATGTTTCGGGAAAGACTGCGTAAATTGCACCATTTTATCAAAAATTGATTCTGTTTCACTTCATTAATGTACAATATACTTATTTAAAGTCGACAGATTAGCACCAAGATTGGCAAAATCACAAATAATAAAATCAGTGCAAATGTTCGTAGATAGAGTTTGTAAAGTGTCCAATCCTAAATCTCTTTGAACAGGATGGGAGTCCAAGTTAATATCATTAAATAACAAATGGTACCAGAAAGCTGCTTACAGTCCAGGTAGTCTAGGAAGTTTATCCTTTGTCATTAGTCTATTGGAAGCTCTTCATCACTGAATATGAATACGTTACGATTTAAAATGAAACAAAGGATTTTTGTTAAAGATTTGACTTTCATCATATTTACATTAACAAAAATGTTTACCTCACACCCACACGAAACACCGACAAATCTATATATGACTATATAAATAGTAAATAAATCTATATATAACTATAAATGATAAATAAATCGATATATAGATGGAAAAGACTTTTAAATAGGACATAATGATATCCTATTTTTAAAAATATAGAAAGAGCAAGAACAGCTCTAAAAGTAACTAAATATTGGTAAATTGAAATATTTTTGTAAAATTTTTATTCTTGATATGTGTATTTTGTCACTGATCAGAATGAAAATTCGTATTTTCTCTAAGTACTGACTACGGCATAAAAAGAAAGCAATCATCAAATTCCAAACTCGCCTCTTTCTTTTCTAGTATCAAGCCTCATCTATAAGTTCAACCTTGAAGTGACATTCTGATCTTAACGGAATTGTTTCATGGCATTGTTCTTCCAATTGTATAAAGAAATCCAAGGTCTCTAGATTCTCTTCTTTTCACTGAAACACATTTCGTAACAACTGCCTGATTGGTATCAATCTTCAAAGGAATTGCATACTCTTAAACAATGGCGTGACCAGAAACTTCGAATGAGCTTCTTCTGATATATGTTGGTCTTATGGCGGGAGGGGACATCGATGGACTTGGAACGACCGCTGTCCGTCGGACAGGACGTTAAGCCGTGGACCCGTGTGTGTGACAACCATGCCCTTAGCACGTTAAAGAACATGCTGGGTGGACTTGACGGGAGGTTACCATCTGTCTCCTAACAGCTGTCCAGTGGGTCCCCTCTCTTCAACCTACTCTGTGCCCTCGGGGCCCTTGTAATCTGGCCATTTAGCCGATTGTGTGCAAAAATAAATGCCTTCAGAGATAAAACAACCCAACCCACCTGGAATATTCTCTCTTTTCTTAATCTTTTTTCCTTTACCTAATCTTCTTCATGGTCTGACTATTTTGCCCACTAGGCAGGAAAGACTACTCAATCATTAGCAATCTACATAATTCATAATTGTCAAAACTGACTACCATGGACCCAAATCGAAATAAACCCAGATATTTACAACGAAAATTACTTCAATAAATTTCTGAAATTTCGGTACACATCTCTTAAACATTCGCATGGCAACGATCTAAGGCCACTTATTAGCTAGGGTGGAGAGGATAATGAGCATTACCAGGAAAATATCCAACAAGTTCGACTTTGCTTTCATCTCTGCACGCTTTTTTTGAGATGTTTTGCTCTCCTCTTCAATGGCATAGTTCATTCGATACGACCGCGATGAAAGCCGAGAGCGCCTCATGCCGAAGAGAGTCGAAGAAATTAGCCGATAACGACTCACTAGACCCAACATCTTGCAGACTGACTGTCGGCGTGGTGTGTGTGGTCGAATCGTTTTTGCTCCCAGAAAGACTCGAAGACATCTCTTGACCCGATCAAATTGTCGATTATCTGACGAGTCGCAAGCTTCTTTGAGTCAAGAAGAAATTAGAAATTCTTACAGTCGCATCAGTTTGTAATAAGCGTTCTAATGAACTCCCTTTATCTGACGAAAAATATCAGTAGAGATGCTTTTATCCTGGATAATTCTTTCCAAAATCTTAATACCTGAAGAAGGTATATTATGGAATATTAACACTTTACAATATTCTGTGCCGTCCCATAGCCGAGTGGTTAGCGCGCTTGGCTACTGATCTAAGGGACCTGGGTTCGAGCCCCGGTTAAGGCATGGCTGTCTGTGTCGTTTTTCTGCTGAGGGCCTGCCATCCTCTCAGACCTTCTACTATGGCACAGACCTTCTACTATGTCAGACCTCTGTGGTTCTACTATGGCATACAAACTGGAAGGCTCCTGTCAGACCTCTGTGGCAAGCAGCTGCTTGAGGGGGTATTTATTATTTTTATTACAATATTCTAATCGAAAGAGAACTTTTTTTGTTGATATGATTTAACATTTTCTGGCTTTATGCTGAGGAAATGATTACATTCATTTTCGAATAAAGGCCGATAGGAGTTTTTTTTATCATCCATTTTAAACACTGTGGCTTCTAATTTTTTTTCCCCTTTTTATAGAAAAATACGATAAAAGATAATTTAAAGATCCAAATCAAATTATAGAAGCTAGAATATTTAACTGCAGCACTGCCAGCTATAAGAATTTATTTTTAAATTTAAATCAAAGCGAAATATCTATTATTGAAAAAATTATTAAAATCAACGTAACTTTCCTCGGTTTCTTTTCAAAAGCTGCGATCGCTTTTTAATTTTATCTTCTTAAAATCAATCAGTCTTAAAACTCAGTCTTCACATTCTCTTCACTTGATACCGTGTTATGATATCATGATGTCAAACAAAATAAAGTATGGTTGATTTAGAAAAAAAACATTTTATGGAGACATTCTCAGGTTATATAACAATCGAGGGTCAGATTCCAAGCTCCGCAACTTCTTAACACTTTTTCTGGAAAAATAAAACGATGACTTCAATCAAATCTATCTTCATTCCGACTTTTAACAATATTCGTTCGATATTTAATGAATTACGAAAGTTTTATATTTAGCATTTTTGAATATTTTGATACCAACGCGGTCATAGCAATTTACCTGAGAAGTTAATTGAAACTTGATAAGTATTACTTCAAACAGTTTAACGAAATAAATATTTTCTTTTAAATTTGTGAAATGTAATATTCGTAAATTTTGTTTGCTTCTTAGGACTGGCAATGCTGCTATTTCCACTTCCATAATACATACTGAACAAATTACGTCGAAAAAAAATGGATTTTCCGTAAGAAGCTTGTTTAAGAAGTTACGAAATTTCGAATTGGCTCTCCGTTGTAATAACACGGGGATGTTTTATTTTTCTGTTCAGTAGCTGGGTTCGAGCCCCGGATAAAGCATGGATGTATGTGTCGTTTTTCTGCTGAGGTCCTGCCATCCTCTCAGACCTTCTACTATGGCATATAAACTGGCAGGCTCCTGTCAGACCTCTGTGGCAAGCAGCTGCTTGAGGGGTATTTATTTTATTTTATTTTTTTTTAGATGAGGCATAGTCCCATCAGAGCAAAAGAAATCGTTTAAGCCAGTGGTTCTCAACCTTTTATGCTTCACGTACCCCCTGGAAATGTGTAACTGGCGTACCCCTTATATAGATAGATAAAACTATAGCTATAGTATAGTAATGCCAACTTAGCGACTTTGTTACCAGATCTAGCGACCTTTGAGCTGTCACGGTGTACCCCAAAAAATCTTACCGCGTACCCCACGTTGAGAATCCCTGGTTTAAGCCATAGGTTCCCAACCTATTGTCCACGGGCCATTTGTGATGCGTGGATTTACGTTATTTGCAGCCTGATATTCATAAACTTTTGACAAGGTTAAGCGTAGGGTTCAGATTAATAAAAATCATTGTCATAGACATCGGTAGAAGTTAAAAAAAAATGGTTAAAAGAGAAATTGTACACTATCTCATTAATATGCATAAGACTAAAAATGAAACTATTTCTATTTATTTCTCTACCATGCATATTCACATAAATAAATTATATATCTCTCTTACATTCTTAGTTAGAGGCTCTCACGAAAAATACGTTCGAAAATTAATATAAAGAATTTCGAGAGTGGTCCGCATCTTCTTAGTAAATATTTTTAAATGATCCGCAACTAAAGAGAGATTTGTAACCGCTGGTTGAAGCTATCAAAACGCAAAGGCCAATACTCCACTCCTGCATATGTCATCGATTTATGGGTTGGGTTGTTTTACCTCCGAGCGGCACTTTTTTGCACACCATGGGCTAAATGGCCAGACCACATGGACCCCGAAGGCTCAGAGAAGGTTGGGGGAGGGGACCCACTGGAACAGCTGTTGGGAGACAGATGGTAGCCTCCCGTCAAGGCCATCCAGCGTGTTCTTTAACGTGCACAGGGTATGGTTCTCCCGAACACGGGGCCACGGCTTAACGTCCCATCCGACGGACGGCGGCCTTTCCAAGGCCCCATTCGACGGACGGCGGCCCATCGGTGTCATCTACTGATCGTGGGCAGGGCGGGAAATTTTGCGGAGATAAATCTCAACGCTGACCCAGCTGGGACTCGAACCTGGGAAATACAGATTACGAGCCTGGCGCGCTACCGACTGAGCCACCCCCACCCCCACCCCCCATCGATTTATGTTAAGTAGTTCTATTCTCTGTTCCCAAAAGAGTCAGTCAAGATTTCATTTATCCGAATCACATGACCTAAGCAAAGCTTCATCTATGATGCTTTTAGATTGTTTTTAGTCTTGTTTACTTGGAATTTCAAAATATTTTCGTTTAAACTATGCAGCCACTCTGCCCTCCACTCACAACTCATAGCTCAGCATTCCCGGACAATAGTCCTTTGTCCTGTTTCTGGCTGAATTTCCAGAATCACGCCTCTCTTCAGAGCGACGTAATCGGAGCAAGGAGACGAAGAAGGGCCACCTTAGCCAGCCCTTCAGATGGTCGTCTACCCTTGTATGATGGAAGAGCCGTAAAGACATATCTCCTGTCCTTCGTCGACTCACTCTTCAATGGCTTCTTTGTTTTTATTTCAGGATGGGCCCCACAGTGCTTATGGAACATAACGCGAGATGGTATTCGCTTAGGAGGCGCTTCAAGAAAATGATCCGTTCAAAGGCTCTGGAAACGGAAATAACTTTTAAGACTGCAAAGCGACTACAATAAGTGCTGAAAACTGAATAGTCAAATAAGCCGCTCTTTATAGTGCAATGGCAACTTTGATGTGTTGGCTGAGAGAAAAATAATAATTCCCTGAAATTGGAAAAGAAATCAAGTATATAGTATTAAAGAACCTACTTGAATGTTAAACGTGGGGAAAAATATTAAATCAAATTATATATGCATCTACAGTACAATATGCAGACATGGACAAAAAAACGGAAACCTCGTCATCTTATATCAATGAAGTTACACTGGTAATAATGTAATTGAATGATTTATCTGCAGCAGACCTCTCCAAACTTTTCTTCATTGCGACACACTGAAAATATTTCGAAACTCCAAAAGCTTTCAAATAATATATATTTAATTATTTTAATTTAACTTAAACTTTTAATTGTTAAAAAAATACGTGAGAAAGAAGCCAAAGTTAAAACTTTAGAGGGGGGGGGGGGAATCAATTAATGATTACCAAGTTGAAATTTGGTGACACCCACTTCGGAAAGCAGTGATAGTTTAAAAATGACGCTCCAGCATTTAATCTTAAAGCAGCAAGTCTTAATTCCTTTCAGTTTAGTTGATGCCAAAAATAAAACTCCAATCTTTAATTAAACTGCTTTTATTACCGCTTGCTTTTTCGTGAGTGTCGTTTCTTTGACTATGGAGAATGAGAAAAACCGAAGTAAACGAGCTCGGCCATTGGCAACCACCGCCTCCGCAAGCAGCAGACAAATGTCGCCTTCATGACCCTGCGGTAAGGCGACACCTGGGGACACTGTTGCTGACTGGTTTATTTCGCTGTTGCAACTGTGACGCATGTCACATTGCCTCCCCTCCCGCCTCTGCTCAATGCCACTCGATCGGCGGTATTCTCCAAACACTCTCAGCTTTTCGTTGCAGTCGAGCTGAAAGCGAAGGGGGAAATACTCTCTTTTATAGCGGTTTTCAGTTTTTCGAATCATATGTCTCGTCAAGCATTTGATCAAAAATATCCTAGTCCCACAATGAAAAAACTGCAATTTTCAAAAAATATATTTTAACATTTACTTGCATTTCAGTACTGTATTAAAAATTATTGCAAATTTTAAGGATTTTAATATTACAATTAATCTCTTAACCCTTTCAGGACTATAAGGTTTCTAAGAGTAAATATTAGTATGTAACTGTTTATTTTAGTTTGTTTAGACGTAAAATAAATAAAAATCATAAGAAAAATACATAACAATGTGTAGTTTCTTTGGAATTTTATGGGAAATATTTTTCCCAATGGACTATAAAGGTAACACAAATTATAGTTAGGCTTATTATGCAATGTCTTTTATTTATTGGTTTATTAGAACAAAATGTTAACTAAAATAATACAAAATTATGAAATAAAATTACTATACAAAATGATGTGCTAATTATGATATTCTGCGAAGCAATTTCTTTTGGTAGTGAGGCAAAGATGGACATTGCACATAGTACATATATTATGCGTCCTGACAGTTCTGTTTTTGTTTTCTAAACGTTCCCGTTTACGTAATTGCGTTCGGCATACGTTCTATTTTGACATTCTGTATAAAAAATGCAGATAAGGTTATAATTAAATACGACAATCACCAATTTTAAAATGGGAAAAATGTTTCCCTTAGTCGTGAAAGGGTTAAGAATAATTTTTATATAGTACTGTAATGTAAATTGGGAAAAAAATAGTTGCACGAAATGCATTTGAAAATAAAGATAAATACAGAAAAACGATTGAAAATATGTCTTATTTATAACCTCAAAGGAAGCTCTTCTTGGAATACATACTTAATTATTGTCTTTCAGAGTTTTCCTCTCACTGGTTGGCAACACTGCTGTAAAGTAACGGTCACACAAAATGGTATTTCTGGTGTCTTAACACCATTATCAGCAAGGGAAGTGACCTCAGAGTAAACTGGAGCGGGGAGCTTATTGGTATCTTAAAGCAAAATCATTACTAACAACGGAAAAGGCCTTAAAACCAAACACGAACCTAATATTATAATAATGAGTTAAAAAAAATGGAAAAAAAATTGGTTGTCCTGACTGGGATCGAACCCAGGTCTCCCAGAAGCATGCCAACCAATTTTTTTCAACTCATTATTTCAAGTGTTCCTTGTCTGCAGGACTTTTCCTGTAATAATTTATTGCTGAATAATATTATAATACCAAACTGCTTTCTGTGTGGCCGTACTTTAAGCTGTCAGCCAATCGAAGGCCGCAGAATCAATCAAGCATGTTTCAAGCAAATGAACATTTCAATATGAAAATTTCCTGCCATCTGCGTTATATATTCTTTTGCATTTTCAATTCTGCGGAACATTGGAGCGAGAGTGGAGATGAAGGTCATGAGAACTTAAGCTACACCTACAAGATGTAGCCTGAGAGTACTCAAATTAATAAAATAAATAATAAAAACCCCTCAAGCAGCTGCTTGCCATAGAGGTCTGACAGGAGCCAGTCAGTTTATATGCCATAGTAGAAGGTCTGAGAGGATGGCAGGACCTCAGCAGAAAAACGACACATACATCCATGCCTTATCTGTGACTCGAACCCAGGTCCCTTAGATCAGTAGTCAAGCGCGCTACGGTAGAAGAAATGTGATCTTGTAGCGAGGCGGCCATCTGCCCCAGTCTCTGTCCAGTCTCATCTCTTCCCAAAACCTGCCTATGTCTCGTGAGCTTGTAACAACGAAACTTCGGTGAAGCGTGAAAAGTATCCTTTGAGAATAATCTTCTATTTGAAAAGTACCCTTTGAGAATAATCTTCTATTTGAAAACTACCCTTTGAGAATAATCTTCCATTTGAAAAGTACCCTTTGAGAATAATCTATTTGAAAAATACCCTTTGAGAATAATCTTCTATTTGAAAAGTACCCTTTGAGAATAATCTTCTATTTGAAAAGTACCCTTTGAGAATAATCTTCCATTTCAAAAGTACCATTTGAGAATAATCTATTTGAAAAGTACCCTTTGAGAATAATCTTCTATTTGAAAAGTACCCTTTCAGAATAATCTTATATTTGAAAAATACCCTTTGAGAATAATCTTCGATTTGAAAAGTACCCCTTGAGAATAATCTTCCATTTGAAAAGTACCCTTTGAGAATAATCTATTTGAAAAATACCCTTTGACAATAATCTTCTATTTGAAAAGTACCCTTTGAAAATAATCTTCTATTTGAAAATTACCCTTTGAGAATAATCTTCTATTTGAAAAGTACCCTTTGAGAATAATCTTCTATTTGAAAAGTACCATTTGAGAATAATTTTCTATTTGAAAAATAGCCCTTTCTTACTAATTTCAAATACAATACATTAAAGGTACCCCAGAGTACCTCTAGAATAAAACATGCAATAAATATATTACTCCTTCGGTATTTAAAAAATACTGAAGGAGGGTTTTATCCTTTTTGTTAAAATGCAGCAGAATGAAACATATAATTTCGAACTAGGTCTCTCAAGTTTTCATCCAATACTAAAATTAAAGAATAGGAAATCTTCTCCCATCGATCAAAACAGCCTTGCATCCCATTTTAGTTCTATTTTTGTCCTGTCCCGAATGAATTCGGACGTGTGCTTGCCCACTAGCTGCCTCGGTTTATTAATAGCTCCTTCTGGTGAAAAATTCCGGCAGCGATCTTTCATGTATTATCCTCTAAATGTCAGGCCTCGTTTTGCGACTCGATAGTCAGACAGCAAATACACTTTTCCTTGAAGATGACAGAGTTAAATTGCTTTTGCAACTTCCCTTTCTATATCTGCGCACAATTTGCAACAAGTATTCAACAAAACCATCGCTCTTTGTATTTTCGTTATTTAAATTTAACAATGCTCTGAAAAAGCAAAATTTCACAATTTTCTTGAATTTTTTTTTATTTATAGTATTTAATTTCTTATTGGTAAAACTTATGATCACAGGTACTCGTACTTTGGAGTGTTTCAAAAATCAATTAAAACTTGGAGATTCGCCAGAAACGATGTGTTTCTACTATAAATATATTAGATACTAGCTTCACAATGCTAATAAGTTTTTTGTCATGCATTTTGTATCAATCAACTTCATTATTCTCTTGAAAAATATCAGCTTGAATCATTTTCATTCTAATTCATCATCATCATCCTCAAGCAGCCATGGGCTACGGAGGTCCAACCAGACCGTGCAATTTAGTTCTCCAAGCAAGTCTATCCTGAGCTACATCCCGAGTGGTTAGCGCGCTTGGCTGCTGATCTAAGGGACCTGGGTTCAAACCCCGGCTAAGGCATGGATGTTCGTGTTGTTTTCTGCTGAGGTCCTGCCATCCTCTCAGATCTTCTACTTTGGCATACAAACTGACAGGCTCCTGTCAGACCTCTGTGGCAAGCAGCTGCTTGAGGGAGTATTTTTTTTATTTTTTATTTTTAATATATTTTATCAATTGTACACGTGGGAATTTGTTTGCATGGCTTTGGTTGGAAAAGGATATATGAAGAAAGGTTTATTATTTTGAAGCCTTTAAAATATTTTATTGTATTCATACTTCGAAAACTACTTAGGTAAATGAGTGATTTAGAAAAGAGCAAGACACTTTTATAACATTATTCTTTAGATCAGTGTTTTTTAAACCCTTTTTCAATCATAAAACATTTCATAAATAATGAGAAATTTGGCAGAACAGTGAAGTGAGATTGGTGTAGTTTGCCATAATATAAACAAACTATATAATACTACATCAGCTGGGGGCGGGGTGGCTCAGTCGTTAGCGCGCCAGGCTCGTAATCTGTAGTTCCCAGGTTCGAGTCCCAGCTGGGTCAGCGTTGAGATTTATCTCCGCAACAATTCCCCGCCCTGCCCACGGTCAGTAGGGGACACCGATAGGCTTGGAAAAGCCGCCGTCCGTCGGATGGGACGTTAAGCCGTGGCACCGTCCTTGTGCACGTTAAAGAACACGCTGGATGGCCTTGACGGGAGGCTACCATCTGTCT
Organism: Ryuthela nishihirai; assembly: GCA_038380435.1. Lineage (NCBI taxonomy): Eukaryota > Metazoa > Arthropoda > Arachnida > Araneae > Heptathelidae > Ryuthela > Ryuthela nishihirai. The sequence goes on from JAWZYU010000010.1 coordinate 74,923,847, forward strand.
CCCAACAACTGTTCCAGTGGGTCCCCTCCCCCAACCTTCTCTGAGCCTTCGGGGTCCATGTGACCTGGCCATTTAGCCCATGGTGTGCAAAAAAGTGCCGCTCAGAGGTAAAACAACCCAAACAACAACAACTACATCAGCTACTATATAAATGATATATAAACTATATCAGCTGTAACTTCCTCAATATTATAAAAAGTCCAAGAAGTTTTAAATAGTTTTCACTATTTTATTAAAATTCGTAAAATTTAAGTTTTTTTAGGCGGAAAATTATTTTGCGCAACCTACGAATTACTAGCGGAAATCAGTTGAAAAATATTCCTTCAGATCACGGCTGGATTAAACAATTCGAGGCCCCGGAGCCAAGTTTTACATAGGGCCCCTCGCGGCGCAGGGCTACTGTGACATACGATGCAATATAATGAAAATTGCATTATTTTACGTAAAACCGTTAATTGAAGCAATTAAAAAATAAAAAGTATCATAAATAAATTAAAAACAATTAAGACGAGGCCCTCTACAGGCCGGGGCCCTGGAGCCATGGCTCCGACTATAACCCAGCCCTGCTTTAAAGATATATACACTACTTGTTCTATTTTGATACATTTTAAACTCATATTCTCAGCTTTTTTAACATTTATTTTTTTCTGAATTTTCAGCTCCTCCTAGACTACGTGACAGTTCACCTACTTACCTGGAGGTTCCTAGAGGTCAGAAAGTTAAATTACGCTGTCCTGTAGATGGTCAACCAAAGCCGTATTTACTTTGGTACAGAAATAATGAACGACTGTCAAGTACTTTGCCAAGAGTTAAGATAACACGAAACAGCCTCACAATACGTGATGTGGAAGATGAAGATAGTGATGTATATTTCTGTAAAGCTTATAATGAATACGGGTTATTATGGAGAAATTTCACTGTCAAGGTAATAGGTAAGTAAATAGTTTCTTTATTATGTTACTCAGAATTTATATTTATATTTCAATGCAAAAGAGAGTAGCACTGCAAAATACAAAACTGAATAATGTGCATTTTCACCCTTAGATACCGGTCTTTTGGACGAACCTCAAGCAGACGATAGTGGTATAACAACAAGGATAGTGACGACACCTGGCGAGAAGTGTAAGTACTGTTTAGATGCAGACGTTTTAAATAATTTGTTTAAATTTTTCATTCACAGCAAATGTAAAATTTTAATAATTTAATAAAAATAATTCTGTTAGCTATACTCTCGTAAATAATTACTCCTTCGGTGCATTAATGCACAATATGCTGCTTAAAGGAGGTTGCAGACTCCTTTGCCTAACCTCATTTTTAGTTACAAAGTTAAGCCACCTAATACCCAAGATACTGCGTAAGCATCTAGAATCAATATTCTCGTACAGCTAACAGAATGCAGTTTCTTTTATTATATTCACTGATGCATTGACTCACCGGAAGTGGTTAGACATCAAGTTAAATATCATTTACATTTGAAAAAATCCTAAGCTTATATTTTAGATAAGGCGAACGAAGAACGTTATTTCGAAAGTACATTCACTCAAAAAATTATTCGAACACTATGGTTGATTACAAAATTCAGAAAAAATATCTGGCAACGATTTTTTTTAGAAATTAGTGATCTGGCAACCTTCGTGTCACGTGACACGAAGGTTGCCAGATCACTAATTTCTAAAAAAATCGTTGCCAGATATTTTTTCTGAATTCTGTAATCAACCCCAGTGTTCGAATACTTTTTTGAGCGACTGTAGGTGGTCATATTATTTTGATACTAGATCGTGTGGGGCTCACTCACGGAAATATTGAGCGTGTGCAGTTACCGTTCACAGCAAACTGGAGCGTGTGCAGTTACTGCACACGCTCCAGTTTGCTGTGAACGGTAAATGGAGCGTGTACAGTTGCTGTACACGCTCCAGATATTTTTCCTGAATTCTGTAATCAACCATAGTGTTCGGATACTTTTTTGAGCGACTGTATTTAAGAGAGGCATCAGTAGTACTTCGAAAAAGAGAAATGTTTCATAAAAGAAACATGTGACTAAGCATGCTTCACAGTTATATTAAGAGCTAATTCTTAATGATTTTGTACCTGAATTCCTTGCAATTAATGTTGAAAACGTTTGAGTTGCTTATTTATGAATAAATCTGAAACCATAATATAGTTCGGAAACGGAATTTAACTCCTATGAACATCAGAAAAAAACACAGACACAAGGGAATGAATATCTTATAAGAAGATCAGTTTAGAGGCTTATATAAGAATTCAACCACAACATAAGAGAATAAAAGAGAAGTTTATTCACTAAATATTGCTTTCATTGCAATTTTTTATAAAAACTACAAAAGAAACTTTTTATAAAAATTTCAAATTAACTGCAAGCAGAAATTTTAAACTGTAGACACATAGATAATAATTTTGGGGGAGGAGAAAGATCCATTCCTTCAACCAGGAAAAAAAATTATTAAGCGTATCATCCTCATCCTCAAGCAGCCATAGACTACAGAGGTCCAACCAGACCGCGCAGTTTAATTCTCCAAGCATATCTGTCCTGAGCTACATCTGCTGCATCTGGCCAATGCACACCAATTCTAACAAGGTCCTGATTAACATTGCCCACCGCATCTTAGTTCTCCCCTTCTTTCTGAGGCCTTCAGGAACACTGTTCATAACCCTATTCGCCATGCTTTAATTATCCATACGGGCAACATGGCCAAACTAACGGAGTCTCTCTTTGCACAATATGCTGCTTAAAAGAGGTTGCAGACTCCTTTGTCTAACCTCATCATTAGTTACAAAGTTGAACCACCTAATGCCCAAGATACTGCGTAAGCATCTGGAATCAAAAGCATCAAGTTTCCTGTTATCTTGTTTACAAAGTGTCCAAGGTTCACTACCATAACTAACCCTAGAAAGAACCAAACTATTATACAGTCTAATTTTAGTCTTTAGGTGTATATGCCTATTTCTCCACACTCTCCCTAGATTCTTAAAAGTCCCGGCAGCAATCCCTATTCGTCTGTTAATCTCATGCCGCACATCACCAGTATCAGTTACATAGCTCCCAAGATAATTAAACTGTGATACCTGCTCAAGACCGCAACCATTCAGATTAACTGAATCACAACCTGCCTGACCAATTTTCATCACTTTAGTTTTCTCTCTGTTTATAACCAAACCTACTCTACTACCAGTCTCATCAACAGCTCGAATGAAAGAGTTCATCTCATCAACATCATTTGCCAAAAGGGCTAATCATCAGCATAATCTAAATCATAAATTTTCGTATCTCCAGTACATTTAAGACCAAAATCTTTCCCTTGCAATGAATTTCGCATAATGCAATCAATAACCAAACTAAAGAGAGAAAAGGAGACAAAATGCACCGTTGTTGAACACCAGAAGTAATGCTAAACCAATTGCTACAAGCCATACCAACTCTCACACACGACACAGTGATATTATAGAGAGCTTTAATTATGTTTACTAACTTGTCTGGTATACCATATAATCTCACAATCAACCACAAATTATGACGATCAACAGAATCGAAAGCCTTTTTGAAATCAACAAAGCTAGCAACCAAAGGTTTCTGAAACTCGAAACATTTCTCAAGAATCTGCCTAAGTGAAAATATCTGATCCACACATCCCCTACCACTTCTGAATCCACATTGCTCATCACGCAATTGACTGTCAAACAGATTCTTAATTCTATTAAGCACAATCATGGAAAGAACTTTCCCTGGAACAGAGAGTAGGCTGATACCCCTATAGTTATCACAAGAACTGCGATCACCTTTTTTGAAAATAGAGATAACAGTAGCTCTGGTAAAATCCTTAGGAACCATGCCTTTATCATAAAAGATATTCAGAATTTCAGTCATCCAAGTGGTAACCGAAACATTCCCAGCTCTAAGCATTTCTGTAGTAATTTCATCTACCTCCTGGGGAACTTTAAAATAAATTAAAATTCTCTGTCTTTAATTTCTGAGCAAGAAGGCCTTGTTTTTTTAATTAACGTATTTAAAACTTTACAACTGCATCAGCATTTTTTTTTGTTAAGTGAAAATGGGAGTGGTAGAGAAAAAATATCCTCAAAGATACACTATATTTTATTTACTTCTGACAGGTTTAGCTTTTCTCACAGGATGTTTCTCTAGGATGTATTAAACTGATAAGAGGCTCCTGTCAGACATTTGTGGCATGCAGCTGCTTGAGGGGCAATTTATTCATTTATTTTTTACATTATAATTATATGTAATTGATTAATAAAAGGTTTAAAAACAAAATAATTAGTACAGATATTAATTTATTCGAATCTTAAATTCCTTTTTTTTTCCAGCATGTTGGAATTCTGGAGAAAAGAGAAAACTAAAGATGGAGATCTGAATCAAATCTCTATAAATCTCGATTTCTAACAATATTCGTTCGGTATTTAAAGAGATGGAAGTTAGAATATCTAACAACAGCAGTGCCAGTCATAAAGATATACCCTAGAAGGCATTTAAAAATTTAAAAATAATATGTAATATTTTAAATTATTTAATAATATAAGTGTATAATTTCAGTATTTTATGGAAAAAATTCATTCAATATTCGTCTATTTTTGCACAAATTTCTTAGGACTGGCATTGCTGCTGTTAAATATTCCAACTTCCATAACTCTTTAAATACCCATTGAATATTATTGAAAATCGAAATTTGAATAGATTTGAATAACACTTCAAGTTATCTTCAGTCATTTTTTTTTTCATAAAAAGCTCATTAAATAAGTTGCGTAATTTCGAATTTTATTCTTCATTAACATAGCATGCGATGTTCACATTTTTCTGTCCAGTACTGTTCTATTCAGTTTCTACAATCTATTACTCTTTTTTTTTCCTTTCTCGACAGATCCTCCGTTTTTTAATCAACAGCAAAAGATGGAAATCAAACTGCTCGCAAGGCCTGCAGGCAGTTCGGTTACACTAAGGTGCCCTGCTGATGGAAATCCACTTCCAGATATCAAGTGGCTAAAAAATGAACAGAATCCAAATAGGGAACTTAGGAAAGAGGTAACGTATATTTTTGTCAGGTGGTTACCGCAAAAAAAATATGGGTGAACATGTTTATGGAAATGTGTCAGTAGCATATTTCTAATATTATTTATTTTAGTATTACTTATGAGTTTAAACAAATGTTATGGGAATACGGGTTGGGTTGTTTTACCTCTGAGCGGCACTTTTTTGCACACCATGGGCTAAATGGCCAGGTCACATTGGACCCCGAAGGCTCAGAGAAGGTTGGGGGAGGGGACCCACTGGAACAGCTGTTGGGAGACAGATGGTAGCCTCCCGTCAAGGCCATCCAGCGTGTTCTTTAACGTGCACAGGGTATGGCTCTCCCGCAGACGGGGCCACGGCTTAACGTCCCATCCGAAGGACGGCGGCCTTTCCAAGCCCATCGGTGTCCCCTACTGACCGTGGGCAGGGCGGGGAATTTTGCGGAGATAAATCTCAACGCTGACCCAGCTGGGACTCGAACCTGGGAACTGCAGATTACGAGCCTGGCGCGCTACCGACTGAGCCACCCCCGCCCCCATGGGAATACGCTTCTGTGCATTTTATTTAGTATATTTTCATTATATTGTAAACTTTTCTTTCGTTCTGGTGGCAGATCAGTTAGTGATTTTCGCTGCAAACAGTGGCACCGGATACTTAAATACGAAGATAGGGAAGAAAAGACCCCCTCCCCTCCACCTTCCGTTAATTAGAGCGGGGTTGTATCGGTCGGTAGTACGCGAGGATCGTAATCTGATATACCCAGGTTCGAGTCCCAACTGTAACAGCATTGAGATTTATGTCCGCTAACTCCCAATCCAGCCCTCTGTGAGAATGGAGACACCGATGGGCTTGAAAACGACACCGTCCGTCGAATATGACTCGAAGCCGTGACTCAGTGTGCAGGAGAACCAAACTCTATGTATATTGAATTATCCGCTGAATGGCCTTGACAGAAGGCTCCCATCTGTCTGCTAACACCTATCCAATAGGTCCTTTTCCTCTATCCTATTCTGAGTACTTGTGGTCTTCGTGGTCCTTGTCTCAGTGTGCAGGAGAACCAAACTCTATGTATATTGAATTATCTGCTGAATGGCCTTGACAGAAGGCTCCCATCTGTCTGCTAACACCTATCCAATAGGTCCTTTTCCTCTATCCTATTCTGAGTACTTGTGGTCTTCGTGGTCCTTGTCTCAGTGTGCAGGAGAACCAAACTCTATGTATATTGAATTATCTGCTGAATGGCCTTGACAGAAGGCTTCCATCTGTCTGCTAACACCTATCCAATAGGTCCTTTTCCTCTCTCCTATTCTGAGTACTTGTGGTCCTTGTGACCTGGACATTTAACCCATTGGATACACAAAAGTGCCATTCAGAGGTAAAGCAACAATAGCAACAACCCTTTCGGTTATCACGGCTGTGGTGGAAAAAGAGAGAGAATTTCAGAGTAGGGATTGATATATTTTGTACGTCCGAATCAAGACAAAAAATTAAGGAAGGGACAGGAGGACTAATTGGATTGAACCACAATGGATCGTTCGTGTCACGTGACACGAAGGTTGCCAGATCACTAATTTCTAAAAAAATCGTTGCCAGATATTTTTTCTGAATTCTGTAATCAAACATAGTGTTAGGATTTTTTTGAATATATATAATGCGTATGAATATATAATGCAATGAATATGGAGCGTGTGCAGTTACCGTTCGCAGCAAACTGGAGCGGTTGCGGTTAATGTTCACAGCACATTGAATCGTGTGAGCTCACAAAGACCTGGATCGTGTGGGCTCACTCACGAAAATATTGAGCGTGTGCAGTTACCGTTCACAGCAAACTGGAGCGTGTGCAGTAACTCCAGCTGCACACGCTCCAGTTTGCGGTGAACGGTAACTGGAGCGTATACAGTTGCTGTACACGTTCCAGATATTTTTTCTGAATTCTGTAATCAACCATAGTGTTCGGATACTTCTTTGAGCGACTGTACATGATTTTTTTTCTTAACATTTTACATCAGTGGTAATATGTATTTTAGTTATTGATTTCCTATAGCTTTCAAACTTATAAGAATATGTATTTCTGAAATCACACATTTATCAGATTACAGCGGCGGATTTATGGTCCTCGAGACTGCGCAGCTGTTTTTAGGGGGCCCTATTCATTCACCTAAATAAAAGGGGCTATATTCGAAAATTGAAATGGGACTGCGCAAACCCATAAATCCGCCTCTGTCGGTTTCGTTCACAATTTTAATAGAGTACATTAATGATTTACTGTAGATTACATATCGTAAGTGGTCTATAACTATAGGCCACTTGGTGACGTCAGATAGTGGAAACTATACTTGCATTGTGTCCAACAGCGAAGGAAGCATCAACTGGACCTACACGCTAGAAGTGCAAGGTAAGTGACATAGTTTTTTAAAACAAAGAGTGTAATCAAGTTATATATATATACTTTTCACATAGTTTAGTAAGTTTCGATTGGGGAAAAAGATTCACATGTCGTGTCACTGTGATTGGTCTGTTACGTAGACCAGGAGTAGAAACAAATCCCGATGTCATAAGACTGAAGTTCATGTTACGTGAATGAAGGTCACGTGACAGAGAGCAAAATGCTGAGCTTCAGAGTTAATCATCCATAGTTTAGTTAGTGTGTCCTCCCTCTAACCATCCGTAGTATATTCTCATCTCCAACTAGTGCATTTGCAGGGTGTTTCAAGCACCAACTGCAGCACTGATTCATCAATCGCAAAACGATGAATAACATCTGCATTATCCAGTGGCGGATAATCCATAAGGCACGTTAGGCACGTGCCTAGAGCCCCAGTCTCAGGAGGGCCCCATCTCAAGAACCTTTGGTTGGGTGTTTTAAAAGAAGCCTATTAAGCTTATAATTTATAAAATAAAATACTTAATTTAAATGCAAAATCATTTTTATATGTTTTACTGACTTTAGAGATAGGCATTTCAATCAACAATTATGTGTACTAATAGCATAGTATAACTAGTAATACACCACCCCAACTCGGCGGGGCGGGGATGGCTCAGTCGGTAGCGCGCCAGGCTCGTAATCTGTAGTTCCCAGGTTCGAGTCCCAGATGGGTCAGCGTTGAGATTTATCTCCGCAAAATTCCCCGCCCTGCCCACGATCAGTAGGGGACACTCGATGGGCTTGGAAAGACCGCCGCCCGTCGGATGGGACGTTAAGCCGTGGTCCCGTGTGCGGGAGAGCCATACCCTGTGCACGTTAAAGAACACGCTGGATGGCCTTGACGGGAGGCTACCATCTGTCTCCCAACAGCTATTCCAGTGGGTCCCCTCCTCCAACCTTCTCTGAGTCTTCGGGGTCCATGTGACCTGGCCATTTAGCCCATGGTGTACAAAAAAATGCCGCTCAGAGGTAAAACAATCCAAACAATCCAACCCCAACTCGGCGACGGTTTACTGGCAATCCTTCGGAGAGCGGACAGAAATTTCAAAAACATATTGCAGAACACTTGATCGCTCGCACTCCCGGCGTTATTCCGCGCTGTTCGCAACACTCGCATAATAGTTAAAACTTATAAAAAATTTCCAATATCTTCCAAAAAGTCATTGATTTAATTCTTTAATTTAAAATAACTTGATTTAATTTTTGTTTTGATCGTAGATACCGCAATGAAAAGGCAATATCACAGTGGATCAGAAAAAAGAAAATTGCACGCCAAAAAGGTGAAAGAATCTGCTAAAGGACAAACATCTGTATTAGAATTTTTAGAGTCACAGAAACAAAAAGATTCCTCGTCAGCTTCACATAATGTTCAAAAGGATTCCGTGTTATCACCAACCGAACATGAAATTGTCAAAATCGAAAGTGATTCATTAGAACCATCACCAGTATATAATAATTCGGAAAATGATAAACAAGAACCAACGGCATCTTGCAATAAGTGTGACCTAATTAGCAATGATCCAGCTGAATGGAGTAAGTCTGAAGAACTAAGACAGTATTTTATCGAAAAAAGACATTTTGTACAGAATATTGATTTTGAAGATAAAGAAATGATAAAATCTACATTACAAATCAACGGAGCAACTCAAAGATTCATTTCAGAATCGATGTTTAAACGCAAAATGTTAAACGGTGAAGAAGCAGATCGCTTTTGGCTAATATTTTCACCGAAAACACGTAAGTTATACTGCGGACCCTGCAAGTTATTTTTATTAGAAGGATTTCAAGATCAGTTTATCACAGGCTTCAATGACTGGAAAAATGCCGCATCCAGGCTCTTATCACGTGAAAATAGTGCTTCACATTCAAAGTCCTGTTTTAGTTGGTTCGCTAGATCAAAGAAACAGTGTTTGGAAACCGATTTCTCTAAAATGTATGAAAATGAATGTGAGTACTGGAAAAAAGTTTTACAAAGAATTATTGATGTCATAAGTTTTTTGTGTCAACACGGGCTTCCATTAAGAGGTAAAGATGAAATTTATGGATCAGTACATAATGGGAATTATTTAGGTGTATTGGAACTTTTGGCTAAATATGACGCGTTTCTAGCAAATCATATTGAGAAATTTAAAAATATCGGGCGTGGCAAAACATCTTACTTGTCTTCAACAATTTGCGATGAATTTATTCATCTGCTAGGAGACCATGTAACTAATTTAATTTTAAAACAAGTAAAAGAATCAAAATATTTTGGAATTATAGTTGACTCTACTCCTGATGTGACACATGTCGATCAACTTACAGTTAAAATTAGATATGTAAACTCGCAAACTTTTGAAGTGTCAGAACGATTTTTAAAATTTTTGCCTTTAAAAAGCCACAAAGGAAATGATTTAGCTCAAGAAATTGTGCAATATTTAAGTGAGTGCGATCTAAACATCAAAAATTGCCGCTCTCAAAGTTATGATAATGCGGCCGATGTGTCCAGAAAATATCAGGGTGTCCAAAGTAGAATCAAAGAAATTAATAATTTTGCAAAGTTTGTACCATGTAGTGCCCATTCCCTGAATCTTGTTGGACAGACCTCAGCCAGTGTATGTAAAGAGGCGATATCATTTTTTGGGGTTGTACAAAAATTATACAATTTTTTTGTCTGGTTCGACACATAGGTGGAATTTGATGAAGAGATATCCAAGAAACAATCATCGAATTTAAAAGTTAATGAGAGACTATTTGTGTTGAAGTCTCTCTCTGACAAGATGGTCAGCTAGATATGATGCTTTAAAATCATTAAAAATAAACTACATGGAAATTATGTCAACTTTAAAAATCTTATCTCAGGATTCTGACCAAAGTTATGACACGCGAAATGAAGGGACAAATATCTTGAGACATGTATTCTCAGTTTATTTTGGTATGATGTTTTAGAAAGGATAAATAAAGTAAACTTGACATTTCAAATGGAAGGGCTTATTTTAAAACTAGTTGTAGATCAAATACAATCTTTGACAGAATATCTGAAAATGATTCGCCAAAATTTTGACTATTATGAAAAAGAAGCAAAAAGTATTTTAAAAAAAATGTTCATCCGAATTTGAGTTAATCATATGTTATAAAAGCGATAAAACACGTCAAATTAAAAGAAAATTATTCGATAGTGAATCCAGTTGTACGGAAATTTTTTCTTCAAAACAAAAATTTAAAGCAGAAGTTTTTTTAATAATTTGTGATAGCCTAAGTGCTGAAATGGAAAGATCTCGTAGTTATAAAGAATTACATTTATATTTTTCATTTATTTTCGATTATGAAATGACATATTTAAATGGAAAAAGATCTGCACCTCAAAGACTTATGAAAATATATCCGCTGGATCTGGAAAATGAATTAGAAAACGAAATTATACACTGTCATGAGCATATAAAAGTAATCCTTCAAAACACAAATACTGGCACGGGAGAAGATCTTTTAAGAACTGTTAAAGAAGTTTTAAAATCCAACTGCTATCCAAATGTTGCTATAGCATTTAGATTGTATTTAACTTTAGCTTGTGGAGTTTGTGAAGGAGAATAATCATTTTCCAAATTATCATTAATAAAAAATCAAAAGAGAAGCTCCATGTCCCAAAATCGCCTAAATGCCTTGAGTTTGTTATGCATAGAGCACGAATTTGTTAAAGACATAGATTTCAAAGAAATAATCCGCAAATTTGCTGCTTCGAAAGTGCGCAAAGTTAAAATATAGTTTTATATATGTATTGTGTATATTTTCAAAACTATGTTTTTTTATCACAAATAAAATTGTGTTTGTTTCATTAATATATATTTTTTTTAATTTACAAAGTCATCTTCCCTCTTTTGCCTGTGCCTAGGGGCCCCAAATGATCTTAATCCGCCACTGGCATCTTTTGTCAAAGATAGTCAAACTTACTTTTGTCCTATCGAAACCTGATCTTGTGGGAACAAAGGGTGTCATGTTCCTTCCCCCTCTTTGATAATGGTAATAATCGGAATGAATGATAAAAAAAAATGTTAAACCTATATATCACATTATTTTTCAAAAAAAATTTTTTTTAAGATCCCTAAAATAGAGGGGAAATTATTATACCGGAACCGCATTCCGAGTAGATCATCTTTCCTCCTTTTTTTTCTCTCGGATCACTTGGCTCCCTCTTTACTTTTTGCTAGATGCTGGCATGTATCCTCTGATATAATAGGTAATGCAGTATAATAATTATTATATAATAAGATAATATTCTATTCTATATTATGATTATAATAGTAAGTGCTGTGGTAAAAACATATGTCTTACCAGAACGGCAAAAAACTGCTGTAACCAATGTGCTAATAAATGTGTATCTAAAGAAGTAAAAATAAGGAGCAACAAAAAAAAATCTAATCTCAAAATGAAATTGCAATTATAAAATTTGTTCGCATAAATCGCCATAAATGATTTTAGCATTCACTGTGAATTTCTACTGTACCATTTTTGGTGCTTCCATCTTACTTTTATCTTATTCCCCAAAAAATCCGAAACAACGAAATTTTTCATCTTACATGCTGTCAAATTGTTAATTGAATAAAAATAAAGAAATATTTATGCTGGAATGTTGTTACAGTGTACATCCAGCAGCAGATCTAAAAAATTTCGACATGCTTTCATTATTAATGTGATGAAATGTACACAATGGCGCCATGAGATGCTAAAGGCAACATGAAAGTAACATGGAAACAAATAAATAACATCGTCGATAATAAAACAAAACGAAATGAAGGCACCAAAATTTTAAAACACATGGATAAAACTTGAACTACATTGTAAATTGCGAAAATTTAAATTACAATAATTTAAGATTTACAATAATTTTGTAAATTCAATCAATAATTAATGGAAGAGAACGATTATCATTATCAAGAACAGCAAAAATTAATGTATTGTAAACAGAGCTTTTACCTTCCTAATATTAGGGTTGTTCAAATAATTGATAGTTTCGAAGATCGTAAATGTCCAGGAATATATAGGATACATGACAAGCATTTAACCCTTTAATAATACCGTCACTGACCCGGAGTAGGAGTTATTAACTCTCCCTTCTTTGAAGAGGTGAATGAAAATTAGTTATTTTCTTCAACAATTTACGATAAATCCTTTCCTCCATTATACTCAAACACACACGCGCGCAAATTCTGTGGTTTCGCCACTGACTATACAGATATATTTCATCTTAAATACAATTGATTATATAAAATTAAATCTCAAAAAATATATTTATTAATTAAGCACGTACATATTTAAATGAATTACAACCAGTGCTTGATTAATGGTTCTCTACACCACAAATGTCTCAGGCATTAATTTTGCTGTAATGATTGCAACTATAACAAAATTGTTTCATATATTTTAATCTAATTAAAGTTTTAACATCAAATTCGATTTTTTTTTATTTGAACTATTTAATTTTTTCCTAGATTTTTTATTATAATGTTTTTGTTTCACCAAATCATCTAATATTTTTTTATTTCTTCCATATATTTCTATTTGTATGAAGCAATGGATGTTTGCTTGGCTTTTGTAATATACTGTATATATGTATATACTGTATTTCTATACATTTTAATTTGCTTTAAAATATAAACTATAATTCCACTTTTCAGAGAGAGTTCCTCATAAGCCAATAATAAGAGACGGCTATCCATCCAATCAAACTGTTCATGTTGGTCAAAGAGCCAAATTTGAATGCAGATTTATTAGTGATCTTCAACCCCATATGCGTTGGTTGAAGCATTATGAAGTTAATGGTTCATACATGGACAGTTCTGATATGCCTTATGTCAGAATTATAGAGGTGAGTCGATGACAATATCCACATAAACTCTCATTAATTCTGCCAAAAGTGATTATTTTAGCACTGATATTAAGTATTTACTTGTACCCATCACTGAACGGAAAATGAATATATACCGGCAAGAGATGTTTTCGAAGAAGGGGGGTCTACTAATTTTTTCTGTCTGCAACTCATATTTTAAGCGTCACATGCTGCCCTTAGCCTTTTAATATAGTGTTGTCGTATTCATTTCTACAATTTGAGATCATCAGTACTCATATTTTCAAGTTTAGTCATATTGTCATTTGTTATATTAAAACATGTTCCGTGAGAATGAAATGAGTGAAAATATTATATTTATCATGTGTTTTTAACGGATGTAATATACGTGGGAAATGTTATTTACAAAATTTGAGTATTTAACTAGTTATAAGAGAATTTTCAATGAATATATCCCTTAACTACTGGAAAAGCCTATGAAACCTAGAGAAATTGTATACTGTGAGTTAATTAGGTGAATTAATCAGTGGCGCCATAAGGAGGGCGCCAAGAGCCCCTATAAGAGATCTGCGAGTGGTTTTTTCTTTCTTTTCATTCCAACAGGTAGTCATTTTTGCACTGCTAATGGGATTGGCGATGCGAAGTATGATTGCCGTTTTCTTTTCCAGGAAAGAAAACCTCTGCCACTCTCGATACCCCAGACAAAATTGACAAGCTGCCAAAAAGAATCTCAATTACAACATAATTCCTTAGCGGAGAATCTATGGAGAGTGTGGAGAAATAGGCGTATACACCTAAAGACTAAAATTAGACTGTATAATAGTTTGGGTTCTTTCTAGGGTTAGTTATGGCAGTGAAACTTGGACGCTGTGTAAACAAGATAACATGAAACTAGATGCTTTTGATTCTAGATGCTTACGCAGTATCTTGGGCATTAGGTGGTTCAACTTTGTAACTAATGATGAGTTTAGGCAAAGGAGTTTGCAATCTCCTTTAAGCAGCATATTTTGCAGAGAGAGACTCCGTTGGTTTGGCCATGTTGCCCGTATGGATAATTATAGATTGGCGAATAGGGTTATGAACAGTGTGCCTAAAGGCCTCAGAAAGAGGGGGAGACCTAGGATGCGGTGGGCAGACAATGTCAAACAGGACCTTGTTAGAATTGATGTGCAGTCCCAGATGCAGCAGATGTAGCTCAGGACAGATATGCTTAGAGAACTAAATTGCACGGTCTGGTTGGACCTCCGTAGCCCATGGCTGCTTGAGGATGAGGATGATGAATTAAGAGTGTCATTTGTGCACTACCAATGCTTCTTACGTCCCTATGGCCCATAGAGACTAGAGAATTATGAACAGTGACTTCCTAGTTCTGTTGGCGCCACCTAGCTCTTCAAATTTAATGATTGTAAAAAATTACACATATTTTACAAATGCTAGTACATTAAACTCCCTGTTATCCGGTATTCAAGAATCAGTGAATCAAGAATCCAGAAATCTCATGCAACTGTCATAAATGCAAATTGAATGTTTGAACTTGGTACGTCAAATTTCATTACATGTGGTAGTTGTTTTCGGATGCCACTGGCGCCGTAGCCGTATTTCACGTATTGTTACATTCACGTCCCGATACGACATGCACTTTAGTTCTGTTACGAGCATTAAAATAGTCAATTAACAGAGTCAATTTGTATATCTGCCGACCGGAACAAACTCGAACTCTGCCACTCCTTTCTCTAAGTCTGATTTTAGATATTTACGATTAATTTAGCTAAATTTAATGTCGCTTTAAAAGCAATCGAGATTCATCTTTTTAAAAAATTGGTCTTACTATTTAGGTCAATCTTACTGCAGTTATGGTCGTTAGTTTTTTTGCAAATTTGCCACCCCCCCAAAAAAAATGCTGCCCAGTGCGGTCGCAGGTTCACTGTTTTCCTTTCTCGGATAACATTTTTTTGTCTTGTGTATGCTTTTCTACCGACGGTCCGACGCCCAAACTTATAAATCTTTTCATGCGGACTTTCATTGAAGCAGTTGCGAAAGCTTTTGTTAAGTGCACGAATTTAAGACATTCATCAAGTGTGAAAATACGTAAAAAAAAATCATAGATTAGATTTTTACATTTGGATTAAGCGCATTATATTTCATTTGTATTATCGTTCTTTTTAACTACGGTTTTATTTTAACTAAGTCTTGAATACAAGATTGTACTTAATCAGGCCCATATTCAGAAAAAATCGAGAAACGCAACAGAGCCAGAAATATTAAATTTAAAACAATTCCATAATTTTTTTGCCTCTTTTACCCTTACTAGTCTTCTAGAAAAAAAATGGGGCGGGGGACATGCCCCACGCTAGTCCGGCCTTCTACCTACTTTCTATAAAAATATTTCTCATGCAACCGGTAGATTCGTCTAACCGGAAATCCCCATTTCCCATAAATGCCGGATAATTGAGAGTTTACTGTATTATACAAGTTGAATTACTATTCGCTTAGGCTCCCTCTGCCATTGGCGCCCTGAGGAACCGCCCCTGGAATTAATGCAATCAATTTAAAATTCAGTTGCATGGATGTTTGTGTTGTATTTTGCTGACGCTTCGCCTGCCCCTTTTCTGTGGCGTATTGAACTTCTGTCAGATCTCTGTGGCAAGCAGCTGCTTGAGGGATAATTCTTTTTATTTTAAATGAAAATTAGGTAGACTGAGGTTACTATTAGTTCTATCATTACTGGCCAAGCTATTAGACGTGATGGCGGGTGCTCCAACACCTCCTATAACAGAAAGCCAGATGACCAAATTTTGACGTGAGCTTAAGTAGTCCTACCATATAGACACTTCTTATATTTTTTATTCTAATATTATTACTGGTAGATTCCGTGCTAATCTTTATACTAATGTTTGTCTATAAAAATGTCTTATTTAAGAGAAATTTTAATTGTATTAATTAGCATTATTATAATTGATAATAAATACGAATAATTTTCTTTCTAAATAAAATATATTTATAGAAAAACATTAGCATAAAGATTAACACAAGTGTACACCAGTAATAATATTAAAATCAAAAATATAAGAATTGTCCATTTAGTAGAGCTCTTAATAGACAAACAAAAAATTAAGTGACGCCAAAAATTTTGTACCTTGGCGTTCTGATCAGATTGGACGATTTTCTCTCCCTCCACCCTGTCTTGCCTGAAACCCAGTTTGGTTTCAGGCGAAACAGATCAACTGAGCATCAGATTTTCAGAGTGGCGGAGAAAATCGTCGAATCTTTGAATAAGAAACAGTTGCTGCTGTCTTTCTAGACGTGGTTAAAGCTTTTGACCTCGTCTTGACGGATGGTTTAATTTACAAGTTATTTAAGATGGGTTCACCTTCGGGTCTCAGAAGTATTTTACAGTGGTATTTGTCAAATAGAACTTTTTAAGTGCAAGTTGAAACCTTTTCATTTACAAAGAGAGTAATGGTCGCTGGAGCACCCCAAAACTCTCTCTCCTACGCCCTTCTCCCTTTTCCCTCGACCTTTATGATAAGCAGTCTTTTGATCGCATCCTATTAGCCCAATATGCTGATGATATCGCCCTCCTTTCCCCCTCATTGGGTCCAGTGATTGCTATAGACAGGCTGCAGAGATGCCTTGATGAGGTGGAGGAGTGGTACGATAAATGGAAGAATAAACACTGAGAAGAGTAATGCCATCCTCTTCAGTGGAAAACTTATTAAAAACCCAAAACGTTTAAACTTTTTAAATAAACCAATTGAATGGCAAAAGACCATCGAATATTTGGAATCAAAAGCTCATATATATCAAAATATGAATTTTTCATATTTTGATATATATTATTATTATTATATATATTTATAGCCGTCCCGTGGCCGAGTGGTTAGTACGCTTGGCTATTGATCTAATGGGAAACCGTCCCGTGGCAGAGTGGTTAGCACGCTTGGCTATTGATCTAATGGGACCGGGTTCGAGCCCCGGGTAAGGCATGGATGTGTGTCGTTTTTCTGCTGAGGTCCTGCTATCCTCTCAGATCTTCTACTATGGCATATAAACTGACAGGCTCCTGTCAGACCTCTGTGGCAAGCAGCTGCTTGAGGGGGTATAATAATAAAAATAAAAAAATATATATTTATATTTTGATAATATATTTTATATATTTTTCAAAAATGGAAATTTTTCACTAAAGTCAATGCAGTGACATGTGAACTCCGACCCCCCTTCGGAGAAATGCTGTCTTGATGATTGACCATAAATTATTATTGTACAACATCATTCGTCTGATAATAACTTATGCTTCCCCTATTTAGGCGAACATCACCTCCACGAATATACGCAAGATTCAGGTCTTGCAAAACAAAATATTGAGATCTGCAGTCGATGCACCTTGGTTTGTTACTATAACAGACAACTTCATAAAGACTTGGGCATTGACAACATTCGTATATACTCATATTAATTGCATCTTAAAAAGGTTTTTTGAGGCTGTTAAAAATAATCCTAATGAGATTATTTCTTCTATGCTTAATTACGATCATAATGTTTTTAATAAGTGCAAGAGACTTAAAATGATGGCTTTCTCTGAGGAATGATACTCACTTTAGGTCTCTTGTGCATGATATATGCTATTTTTAGCTTGTGTTTTTTGTTAGCCTCTAGGGGCCCACCTACGGGTGGTTTACTTATTATATATTTTTACTTATGCCAACTGGGCTTATTCTCAGATGGAGAAGGTAATGGGTAAAGTTTTATCTGGGACATCGCATACCCATGTGCAATCTACGATTTTATATTGGCCTTCTGTTATAGAAGGTGTTGAGTGCCCTTAGCCACAGCTAGAGGCCCTATATAGGTAGAGGTTGGCCATCTCAAAATTGGACGCCATGTTTTGTCGTCGCTCGGATTGTTCAGCTTACACAGCTGAATGGTATTGCACGAATACTTATGGATTCATGAAAAGGTAGAGTAATATTTGATACAGATTTCAGTGTTAGTGATTGGAAGCACTTTAGAAAATGGCTAAAAAAAAGGAAAAGTAAATTTTACGGCCTTTTTTTCTTTAAAAAAAAGATATAATTTCGTTTTGTTGTTTTGTCCGTCTGTAGACATCGAACTTTTTTGTTTATACAGATAAATAAAAAAATTCTTTTTGTGTTAGATAGGAATTAATGATATATTACGATTTGCATTTTTCGAATCTCCAAAAAGTTATAACTGCGCCCTCTAACGGTGGAAAATTTTTAAAATTCCAAATTATCAAACGAATATTCCAAACGATGTAGTTATGTTAGAAGTTTAAAATTTTGGTGTTGAAATGTGAAGGTTAAGAAGTTACCATTGGCAACAATCACTTGACCCTTTAGACCCAGGGGGAGGTGAATGCAACTTTTTTTTTTTTTGTTTTAACAGAAAAGTGTATGTTTTTAGAGATAAATTAAAAATTCTTTTTGGGTTGGTCAGGTATTGATGAAATATTACAATTTGCATTTTGCGAATTTCCCGAAAGCTAAAACTGCGCCCTCCAACGGTGAAAAAAAAACGAAAAATACCAAAAATTTGAAACGAATATTGCAAACGAGGTAGTTATGCTAGAAATTTAAAATTTTGGTCGTGAAATGTGACAGTGTTGAAATTCCATTGACAACAATGAGTTGACCCTAAGCCCAAGGTAGGGACGAAACGGAACGGTTTTGTTTTAAGAGATAATTAGAAATCTCTTTTTTAGTTGGTTACTAATGAAATGTAATTCGCATTTTCAAAGGTAGTTTTAATTTATGTTATTAGAGATCACTAAATATCGGAACTGCAAAACTTTTAACGAATGTTTCAAGTGATCTCTTTATGGTAGAAATTTCGGCAAAATAAACAATTAATATATTATTAGTACCTGTAATGTGCAAAAAAATTTTTATTTATCTCTTAAAGTAGAAAAGTTGCATTTTACCAATGGGTCAAATCATTACTATTAGGGTAAACCACTTGATCATTACACTCTTGTGATGACCCAAAGAGGTTCCGACCATGTCGGACTATGACAGACGTGAAAACCTGAGTTCGGATCCTGTCAGACTGGGCCAGATGTGATGTCCTCTCTTCTCAGATCTATGGAGACTGGGCCAAACGTCGTGGCCACCGGAGGACGATGCGATTGTTGCTTAATAATTACTTCACCCTCACTTTGGTGAAATTACAGGCAGGCGGGTTTTTAAGCTCGTGCCACTGCATACCTTAAAGAAACTGGTGTCGAATGATGAATAGCAACAGTCCATTAATTATTGCACGGGAGTTAGGTAGGGACGACAGTTATATTTACAATATATACAGCTACGTGCTGGGAATGCGCTCAACTCCATGGGCTTTTACTGCTGCAAACATTATATGAGGTGGAGAATCGCACTCTTTGCGAATCCTCACTTTACAGACCTCAAAACTCGGCGAAAGGATAACCAACCTTTGCCTACACTGTGGTTCCTTCTGAACCACAAGAATAAAACAGATTCACACAAGAATCTCGATTCCCCTTTGGAATCGCACCCTCAGTTCAAGGGTTTCTTTTTTTTTTAGTATGGGTGGCGTCCTTAGTCACCAGTTACACGGAGTAGCGTCAGACCCGAAAAACAACAACAGCGAGTCATCCCAGCACAAACATTTCCAAGAACACATAAAAATATATACAACAATAAAATACGACAAAAATATACAATAAATAAATGAATATAAAATTCGAGGGACATGACAACTCTATGATCAAAAACTTAAGTTTGTAGCCAAAATAGATCGTTTGCAATATTTATTTAAAGATTTGGTATTTTCCAGCTTCTTCCGCCGCTAGAGGTCGCCTTTCGAGTTTTTATATACCCTCTTTATACTCCCTAACACTGGAAATTGCAGCTGATGGGGATTCCAAAAACGTAAATATTAATATTTTTGTGGAAAAAAAATTCGCCGACATACGGGATTCGAACCCGCAGCTTTCCAGAAATATGCCAGAACATTCTAACCTATTGAACTAAAGCCGGCTTTTTTCACAAACAACATTTATTTATTTATAGATGTTTAACGTCTACAGGAAATGCTGAAATTATCAAATATTGTTTAAATCATTAATATTTTGTTATTGTCTGTAAAACGAAAAAAAGCATTGTTTCGTTTATCTCTTAAAAAAATTTTCATTTTCGCACCCCACCCCCCTTTTGGCTAAGATGGCAAAACCTTGTTGCCGTTGTAAGCCTTCTGACCATAACACTCTACTACCAAAATTTCAGATTTCCAGTGTAAAAAGTTTGCTTGTAACATTCGTTTGAAATTTTAGCATTTTCTATCTTTTCCCACAGTTAGAGGGCGCTATTAAAGACATTGAAATTTTTCAAAATTGCTAATCACAATATTTGTTCGACACCTATCCAGCCTAAAAAGAATTTTTCATTTAGCTCTCAAAGTGAAAATATTGATTGTCTATAGACGGACGGACAGGTGGAAAGACAGATGGACAGACATCAGTTAACAGAGAGATGGACAGACAGACGAACAAATACTGGCATAGGCAGACAACAAAGTGAAAACATTTGCTCGTTTTTCAAACGAACTTTAAAAGAAATATTTTGTTGGTTTTCAGTTAGCTCGTTTCACTTTTGCAGCCGTTTGCCGTCTTCTGTTAGAGTTTCTCGGGGAAAAATATTCATTAAATTATTTCTTTCAGTGAAATTTTTACACCCAAATGCAGAGCAGTGAGGCATTCATAAAATATAACAGCTTTTATAGACAAAAAAAAAGTGGTGCAAATATATAAAACTGTAACAACTGAGAAGTTTTAACTTGGTACATACACTAACTCATAGACTTTCGCCTCACGGTACGACAAAACATAACCTGATGATAAGGGGGCCGAGCCTCCCTTCACAAATAGGTCCAGCTTAGAAAGAAGGATGTATAAGAAGAAGAAGAAGGCCAGCCTCTGACTATTCTAACTTCAATCACCTCCTTCATTATTAGGCGGCCTGCGGCCAAAAGCCTATCGCCAACATGTAGGGTCGCTAGCACTTCACTCTACTGGTCCCTACTTTTTGACGCACACAAAAAAAGATTTGTCTCGTGGACCAGATGATAAAGAGGCCAAGGTCCCTTATACAAAATGGTCCAGTTTTAAAGAAGGATGTTAGACTCTAACTATTCAGGACCTCTAGCCACAGCTGTCTTAGCCGGTGCCCATGTAACGGGAATGCCTGACGATTTCCGCGATTCTCCGTGTTAGCAAGCGCGCACATAAGGGCAGCACCGTTCCGCGGTAAGCTAACCTACGCTAATGGTAAGTATATAGCGATCTGGTCGAAGTCATATGGTAAATCCGAGGACAAGTCCAGAGAAAGAAAGAATCAGACAGATGGCTAATCAAGTACAATTAACTAGAATCTTTCTCAGAGATACAAACGGGAATAATGAATCCTTAAATACTAGACGAATGCTGTTGAAAATCGAGATTTAAATAGATAAAATTATAATCTTGAATTTATAGTAAGATTCACATAACACAGAAATTCTCTAATATTTTGTTAGGGCATTGTAACTCAGTTCCATATATTGTAAAAGTTTCTGCGATTCCAAAATATTATTTATTGAAAAATGATCTCAGAAATTTTTTTCCAATTACTCATGTCATCGCTACGTTGCCGACATATTAAAACAGCCACGTGTCTCGAAGATCCAGTTTGGAATAAATTCGATAGAAACTGAGTTTCGCTTCTGCTAAACATCACACGATACTGCATCATCGTTCAGACTTCTAGTTAAAAACAGCAGAAAGTAGACAGAATAGTAAATAATCACATGTGAACAAATCCGTATCAGAATCCAATTTTGAAGCAAGCGGTAAACAGCGTAATAACCTATACTGCTACGAAGCAAGTAACAAACAAAAGGGTGGATTGCCAGCGCCAAATAGTACGGCCAAGCGGACGAAAATGTAACTAGCGTTGCTGCCGCTTCACGTCTTGAAATCGGCAGGCATTCCCATATGTAGGCACCGGTCTTAGCATTTGCAGTAAATGTACTTGAACATAGATGGCAGCACTGGCGAATGAGCTTGAGTGCGTAAAGACACATATTCTTTGACTAAAGGATATTGATGATCTAAGGGACCTGGGTTCGAGCCCTGGGTAAGGCATGGTTGTTTGTGTCATTTTTCTGCTGAGGGCCTGTCATCCTCTCAGACCTTCTACTATGGCATATAAACTGACAGGCTCCTGTCAGACCTCTGTGGCAAGCAGCTGCTTGAGGGGGTATTTATTTTATTTATATTTGATAGCTCCATGATTGATGGTCATGATTGTAGTCGAAATTTCTGTTAAAGAATGCATTGGCAGATGGACAGTGAAAAAGTATGATAAGTGTAGAGCAGTAATTGAAACTTGTCTAGGTATTGTATGAGTTCGGAATTGATCTTCGCTTTCATGTACACATATAAGACCCTCTTACTTATTTTTTAAAGCTTACTGGTTTTGCTAAAACTCTCTGGTTTCTTCCCCACTCCAACATTTCAGAATGCTAGTAACCTAAGTAAATGTAGTATATATATTTCACGCATTTTTAAGAAGTTTTTTAAGGAACACTAAAACGGAGGGAGTTTTTTACTAGAGTGGCGATCTAGTTTCTTGACGTCCCACCCCCCTTTATTTTTTATAGATCCGGACTTTTACGAGTGTTGAAAATGCAGTATTGTATTCTTTACAATTTTCCTTTTAATATAAATGATATATAGCAGTTGTTTGAAATTACTAATTTGTAATTAGTACTTATATTTTCTATTCTTTATGCTAATCTGGATATTGGTTCAAACGGTAAGCCATTTACAGTTACATAAAATGTCTAATGTTACCAGTTAATGTCATTCATAAAAGATTATAAACGAAATGATTAAATCGATGTTCATAGCAGTAAAATATTCTTTTTTGTATTGTCTACTTTTACATTTTAATATAATACACTCTTAACAGATTAGTCTCTGGTAACCAAAAAATATGAAAATTATAGTGCAATGACCATATTCCCCAAGCCAAAATTCGGGACACAAGGTCCAACAATTTTTTCTGATATGCGAAAATATTTATATAAAAAGGCTTACAAAAGTATAAAGAATAAATAACATAAATCAATTGCCTTCATTAAAAAAGATTTAACATGAAAAAATTCAAAATTTAGTAAAAATACTTTTTTTTTGTTGCCCTCAATCTTGTGAACATATATGTTGATTATAATGCTTTCTGACCTTCATTCAGTTACCATTTCATGAAATAATGGAATTTTTGGTCCTTTTGAGATTTATGGGGCTACAGAATCCTTAAAGTCGGACTGAACTAAAATATTCAGGAAACTTGGCCACCATAACTATAAGAAACATAAGGTTGCAACTTCAATTTTGAAGGCACAAATGATTTCTTTTACATTGCGATCTTAGGGCATGAAGAAATTTTGAAAAAAAAAGGCATATATTTATTTTACAACCGAGAAAAAATGTCATTAACAGCAAAAGAATGTAGCTTTTCTAAAAAAATTAAACACACACAGAAAAAAAAGATCCAATAAGCCATGGAAGTTTTTACTGACAAAATGAAGTTCATTTAGCATTTACCAGAAAAAAATTTATATATTGCAAAAAAAAAAAGACAATGCTCATTTTCAGCTCACTTATTTTACATATTCCATATAAACTAGTTTCTTACACAATTTTTCCCAAAAAATGCAACTTCTGAGCCTCATTATGAAACAACTAATGAATGAAATAGTTTATATTACTTACTAAAAGAAAGGGCATTTAATTCTGAGAAAAAAAAAATGCAAAAATTAAAAGGAAAACAAATTTACGTAAGTGTAAAAAAAACCTGCTGCAAATTCATTTGTAGTGATTTTTTGAAAACTGATTGATCAGCTTCTGACACTTAAATGGTTAAACAACATGCTAGATGGCTTTAACAGGACACTTCCATCTGTTTCCTAACAGTATATTTTAAAACAAAATAGGTTGAATAGTCACCAATTAATATAATACCATAAAGATGTCACCCCAAGTTTATTTAAAACTATATGGTGAATTTTTCAAGGTTTCATTTTGTTATGACATACTTGTTGCACTTGACCTTATATATATATAAATAATATAAATATATAAATCTTGATTTTTATTAATATGTGTGTATTTTTCTTATTTAGACCTCAGATCCAAATATCACAGATCCTCATTTCCTTGTTCTTGACAATGTTACATATGCTGATGAAGGATGGTATACATGTTTAGCAGGAAATTCTTTTGGTATTTCTTATCGAAGTGCATGGCTTACTGTTCTACCATGTAAGGATATTTTAATCCTTTTGCTAACTTATTCTGTATATACATACTCTCTTATGGCTCTTTCAAAAGTTACAATTTATAACAACTAAATAAATCAATGAACATTACATCAACTTAACACTTGTTTCCTCTAAAATTTTAAAATGTTTTTGAGCATTTATTTATGACTGAATATATTTCATATAGAAATAATAAACTTTACCACCCAGTATGTGAAATGAGAATATAATTCAACATAATATAAATTGGTAATGCAAGTTCAGTAGATAACAAGCAAAAGCTTAATCTTTACATACAATGTGCAATAGGATTTACAACAGATGTTTCATAGAAGCTAAAATTGTGTTGTAAAGGACTGACACTGTAACATAATATCCGACAGCATTGTAAAAATAAATTTCTATTTTTCACATGCATTCATAACAATAGCTGTCCCATGGCCGAGTGGTTAGCGCGCTTGGCTACTAACTTAAGGGGCCTGGGTTCGAACCCCGGGTAAGGCATGGATGTATATGTCGTTTTTCTGCTGAGGTCCTGCCATCCTCTCAGATCTACTGTGGCATATAAACTGACAGGCTCCTGTCAGACCTCTGTGGCAAGCAGCTGCTTGAGGGGGTATTTATTTATTTATTTATTCATAACAATGTGTAACATTTGGTAATGATAGAGCATAGGATGTTTTATTTACATTGTATAATATTTCATTAAAATGTTTTTAATTTTCTAAAATTTTTAAAATTTGCATTTGTTTAATAAAACTAAATATTGGTAGCGAAGGTAGTAAAATTTGATGCATGTTATCTCATTCAATTGACAACATTTAATCAGTAAGCAGTCCAGTTGATTTAATGCTTTGCATACCTAATGATTAGTTTAATCATTTGATAGTGTCATAGCTAGCTAGAGAGGGAGGGCAGTGCCCTCCACGTGTGGGAGGCTCAGTTGGTAGCATGCCAGGCTCGTAACCTGCAATTATCAGGTTCGGGTTCCACCTGGGCAAGTGTAGAGATTTATCTCTGCCAAACTCCCTGCTCTGCCTGCAGTGAATAGGGGTCACTGTTGGGCTTGAAAAGGCCGCCATCCGTCGGATAGGATGTTAAGCCGAGGTTCTGTGTGTGGGAGAGACACACCCACGCATGTTAAAGAACATGCTGGATGGCCTTAACAGGAGGCTGACACCCTTTTCCCAACAGCTGTCCAGTGGGTCCCCTCACCCAACCATCCACGAAACTACAAGAGCTTCAAACTTGGACATCGGTCCCAAATAACTGATATTTAAGTAGCGAATATCATATATTTAAAATTAAAAGAGCTCGAATTTACTCCTTAAAAATAGTAGACTTTCGGCACAATTCATGTACAGAGTTGCAGTAAAATTATACCATAATGCTACCTAACCATATTGGCAATAAATCATTGGCACGGTTCAAAATTTGAAAATTCATAATTAGAGATATGAATGAACTAACTGATTACGATAATATTAAACTAATTTAGATGAAAGGTACTTTCCCAGCTGCTCCGCAGCCTTAATATCAGCATTCCGATAGGCATTAACCAGCACACAGGGCTCAAAATTCGAAAGTTTCAAAATTACAGAATTCAACGAATCAAAGATTTCGATAATACTAAAGTAATGTAAATGACAGGTACTTACTCCGCTGCTTCACAGCCTCAATGTCAGTGTTTAGATAGGCCTCAACCAGCACACGAAGGTGGCTTTTGGTGCCATCCATAAGATGTAATACTGTTCTGTATAGTGGAACGTCAGATGGCATCATTCAATCATATTCAAGCCTCCCCCCCACATGCAAGGCATAGGGGGTGCAAACTCAGTGATAAAATTTACATTTTTCCTTTTTGTTTGGGATGCAAATTGTGTTATTTGCACCTGGGTTCAGTGCAGCATAGCTGTTACTATTTTGTTCATGGATCTATTGTGGTGATTCTTGAGTGTGACCACCCAATAATTTAGGTGTCAAAAATTTTCAATAAGTGAAATAAAAAGAGTTAATGATAATTTTTATATATCATACAAATTATCCACAAAAAAGAACATTATATAAAAGCTTATAAAAGCCTTTCTTTGCACCAAGCTATGGGTAATGTCCATTTTTATTAAAATGTATTTTTTCTTTAGACCTCATATCCAAATACTACAGACCCCCATTTTCTTGTTCTTTGTGCATATTTGATGATAATTAACTAATTATGTGTTTAAAAAAAAATGTTTATATTCTCAACAAAATATTTTTTATTTTTACCTTTCAAGTCTAAATACATGCTTAGCATTTCATTATATTAACAAATTTTTCGTAATTTGGCCACATCAAATTGCTTACAGCCAATAATGCAGCTACAAGAAAATATTTCCTGAGAAGCACTATGTGTTGTCAAAGACATAACTCAACAGACAGCATGGATGCAATTTATGTTTTTAGGAAAACAAAAAAGAAATCTAAAAGTGGAACCCACATATCTTGCCATGTGATAAACAAAGCAACTTTTTCAGCTGATATGCAAACAGCTCAGCATCGAGACCCTATGAAGTAATGCTTCTCAGCTAGGTGAAAAAAATAGTTAAACCCATAGACCAAATTGATCTGGTAACCATCTCCTTCTTTCCCTTCAGAGAAGAGACTATCTTTAAAAGATATTAATGGCAAGGTGTAATCATGAGAAACACCCATAAATGTAATCATGTACATGCCTGTTAATATCCAAAGCATTGTATGATGACATTAGTAAGCACTATCCCTAATTGGTTATTATAAAGCATGTTTCTGTATTGGTTTTAAGGTTCAAGTCTTATCCAATACTCTAGTTATAAGATTACAGCATGAACCTTAATAAGTAATAGATGCATAGCATCACATCTTAGCTCAGTTGGTTAGAGCAAGATACCTTATCAAAAGTTCTCACATTAATGGATGAGAGATGGTTTTGCATTTTTTCCACCTCAAAAATGGAACACTCCTTCCTTGATCATATATAATTCCTTTTCTTGTATTAAGATATTTTTCTTCTCCTTCCTAAAATTTTATTTCACAATTCTGACTGCCAGTTGTTAACTTACAAAAACATTATTTTAAAATTTAATTATTTAATCAATTAGCAAACATTGAAAAAAATAAATATTCATCCCTTTATTAAAATTATCAGTTAAGATAAATATCTATCTGTCTCAGGATGCAGTATTAGTATTGGATTATTTCTGCTAAGTACATATAAAGTAAACTCCTGATTATCAGGTATTTATGTGGAATGAGGGTTGCCAGTTAGATCAATCTGCCAGTTACATGAGAAATATTTTTATACAAACCAAATACAGTGGGTATCATCTTGTATTCAGGCCTTAGTTGAAATATAAATGATGTATAATGCTCTTAATACAAATGTAAATATCTAAGATATAATTGTTTTTATACATATTTTCACACTTGATGAATGTCTAAATCTGTCCACATAACCAAATCTTTGGGAACTGCTTCACTAAAAGCTATCATGTTAAAAGAGTTGTAATTTTGGCCGTTGAAGGGTGCTAACTACCAGTAGCACCATATTTTCCTAATAACAAAATGTAAAGGAGAATTTTTGAAAGGTAAAATCAATAGAAAAGCATACACAAGACAAAAAATACTGTCTGAGTAAAAATTTATTTGAATTTTAAAAAAATTGCCTATTATATTTTTTGCTTATAAAAAAAAATTGTCCTATATTTTTTTTAAATTGCCTATGTATGTGTAGTGTAGTGTACTGGCTAGGTTCTAGAAACTTGGATGGCATTTCCAATAAACAGAACAACACAATCCAAAATTCAACTACCTACTACTTTAATGGCTATAATGGAACTAGCCTGCATAGAGTGAATTTAACAATGCGTGAAAGACAATGCCAATGGCATTCAGGTTGGGTTGTTTTACTTCTGAGCAGCACTTTTTTCCACACAGTGGGCTAAATGGCCAGGTCACAGGGACCCCGAGAACTCAGAGAAGATTGGGGAT
The DNA here is from genome assembly GCA_038380435.1 of Ryuthela nishihirai. Classification (NCBI taxonomy): domain Eukaryota; kingdom Metazoa; phylum Arthropoda; class Arachnida; order Araneae; family Heptathelidae; genus Ryuthela; species Ryuthela nishihirai. Next base: position 74,952,476 of record JAWZYU010000010.1, read on the forward strand.
GGAACCCACTGGGCAGCTGTTAGGAGACAGATGGTAGCCTCCCGTCAAGGCAATCCAACATGCTCTTTAAAATATACAGGGTTTGGCTCTCCTGTACACAGGGACAGGGCCATTATTTAACGTTCCATCTGACAGATAATGGCCTTTCCAAGTCCATCAGCATCCCCTACTGACCATGGACAGGGTGGGGAGTTGTATGGAGATAAATCTCAATGCTGGTCCAGGTGGGAGTCGAACCTGGGAACTGCAGATTACATTTGAAATAATGAGTTGAAAAAAATTGATTGCCCTGATTGGGATTTGAACCCAGGTCTCCCAGAAGCATGTCAGGCATCATAACCGTTAGACATCTGGCATGCTTCTGGGAGACCTGGGTTCGAATCCCAGTCAGGCCAACTAATTTTTTTCAACTCATTATTTCAAATGTTTCATGTCTACAGGACGTTTTCCTGTGATAATTTATTACTTAACTGCAGATTAGATTACAAGCCTGGCACTCTACCAACTGAGCCACCCCTGCCCCTAGTGGCATCTAGACTAAATAGCACATGCATTGAAATTTATCATATCAAGTTCAAATGTTCACTTTGAAATTTATGCCAGTTGCATTAGAATTACAGATGCTTGTATACTGGATAACAGGGAGTTTACTATATTTGTAATTCTACTGATTTTATACAAATAGCAATTTAAATATTGAATTAATTTTGTTATTCTTCTGCTTAAGAAAATAAAAATTTTGAAACAATTTATGTTTTATATCATGGAGTTCTGATTACTATTTTTAGGGCCTGATGTAAATGAAACAGATGAAGATTTGTTCATGGCTATTACTGAGAAAGTTCCAGCTTTGCAAACATGGACTATTATTGTTATCTGCATAATAGGATTTGGTATTGTTGGCACAGGCTTAATGTTGCTGACATACAGAACATGTAATGCTCAGCAACAGAAGTTAACATTGATAAATGCTCCAAATCACATAATTGTTAAAAAGAAAGTTATTTTGGAAAGACAGGTATTTAATTTAAATAAATAAATCATAGAATGATTTTTTTCCCTGTGAATTATAAGTAAATCAATTTGGATTAATATATTTAAATGTTCCTGATTTAAGGCAAAAAGTGTCCTTTTCTAATTCTAATATTATTTAAGAATAACATTTATTTTTGAATTCACCATATAATTTAATATTGATAAAAGTAAGATAGTGTTTAAAACAGTTTGTTTTTTAGTTAAATGAATGCCTAATATTAATCTTTAACTTCTTTCTTATATTTCGTTTAATTTTAAACTTCCTCTAGCACAAATATTATTTTAATTTTACCTTTATATAACCAGGAGCTTTCCTATGTCATTAATAATAACTTTTAAGAGAATGTGCCATTTCTTAGGGACAAAAGGAGGAATTATGTCAGGGTTTCCTTTAATTGTAAAATTTTTTTAGAACCAGTAGCTCAAACAGAAATTGCCATTCAAAAGTAATCAATTATTGCATAGTTGGCCTTGGACCAAATTTTTTTCATTGTTTATTAATTGAGCAAATTATATATTTTAACCCTTTATGACCTAAATTTTTTGAATATCAGCAAAACTGCAAATAGAAACTATTTTATTATTAAAAAATATCTGTTTTAGAGGTAAGCGAAGAAAACTAATTATGTTTTTAAGAATTTTAATTTTTAGAAGTTCAAACAGATCACTATTCACCTGCTTTGAAAGATAGTTGGTTAGCACGCTTGGCTACTGATCTAAGGGACCTGGGTTCAAGCTCCCGGATTAGGCATGGATGTGTGTGTCATTTTTCTGCTGAGGTCCTGCCATCCTCTCAGATCTCCTACTGTGGCATATAAACTGACAGGCTCCTGTCAGACCTCTGTGGCAAGCAGCTGCTTTAGGGGGTATTATTTTTTTTATTTTTTAATACCTTTGGATTTTTGAATTGGGACACAGCAGTCCCATCAAGCTACAAGCCTAGCAAACAGTATAATGGGCATTTTCAACTTGCAGAACTTGACAGACCATAAAGGGTTAATTGCCAATACTATTTGGGTAATATGATGTTAACAAATTGAATTATTTGTAGAGTGCATGAAAATTCTTGAAAAACATGTTTTTGATATTTTACAAATATGTTCATGAAATAATAAGCTGAAAAAAATTGGTTTTGCCATAAGTGGGATTTTTTTCAGTTATTATTTCATGAGTTCCATGTCTGCAGAATACATCCTGTGATTCTTTACTACTGAAATATGTTCATGTATTTCAGCTTTTTAGTGCTTCATACTTACTACTAGAAATAATTTGTAGAAACTGAAAATTTGAATAACATCATCATAAATGCTAAGAGATTTGTAAAATGTATCAAAAGTATTTGTAAATGTAATCAAAGGCTGAATGGTACTTATCATTTTTAATTACTAAATACTCATTCAAATTAAAAGATTGATATTTTAATTAATGAAATATTTTAATTATTTTTGATATCTTTTAGCAGTTAAAAATTTGAATTATATCTGGGTTTGAAATCATCTGTACTATTTCGAGCCCAAGCCCAGCCAAGTTTGAGCTCAAGTACAGGTCCAAACTCATCTCTATTGCTTCCAAAGACATTGTTTGTGCTTACATCACTCTGACTTACAACTGTGCAATCTATTAATTTTTCCAAAGGCAAAATGATTTGTTTCCATTTATCAGCAGTTGTAGGAAATATAAACTTGGAAACAGTTTATCTAAAACTTGAAAAAAATTAACATATAATAAAAAGCATGGTTAACACAAAAAATTACAATTTTGAACTTAGCCATACAAACATACATAGAGGCTGAGATGGAAAACAGCTTTATATGTTATGCAACGATAATGTTGATTTGATTAGGTCTTATAAACACCCTACAAAATTTATATATAAAAATATAGCACAAATCATATGTACAACTGTTTTTAACTGTTAAATTTTCAAATGAAAAAAAACTTGCTTTCCTACATAGTTCTTTGTTCAATTGCTATTATATATTTTTATTTAGGACTCTAACAATTCTCAAGCATCCATTGTGCCTCTGGTTAAAATTGATTGCCCAAGAGACAGGCTCTCTTCAGAACTGACTACAGTTTCAGAATATGAGTTGCCATTAGACCCAGCATGGGAATTTCCCCGAGAACGGTGAGTAGTATCTATGAGTCTTTTAAATTCATTTTTATTAATCATAATTTATGATATGGAAGAAATGTATGAATACAAGTATGATATTATTTGCTGTGATATTGTTATAAGCACATATTCTGCAAATGGTAGTATTTTTGTGGCTCCTGTTGTTTATGCTTTTTTCTCTTTGTTTAATTCATAGCTAAAGTGAGAAAGAAATATGTTTCTTCCAAATCGGAACATTTTTCTACTTGGGAATTAGAGTTAAAAATAATAAATAAGAATAATGAAAATATAAGTTTTTACTCAGTAATGATATTTTTATATCTCATAATTTTATTTATAGCCTGGTTCTTGGCAAGCCTCTTGGTCAAGGAGCTTTTGGTCAAGTAGTTAAAGGAGAAGCCTTTGGATTGTATGGCAAAGATGAAACTACTGTTGTTGCAGTTAAAATGTTAAAGGGTAATAAGGAATTTTTTAGAACACATTATTCAAAGTATAGATGTAGTTTTCTATATTTTTAAATAAATCAGCATCTGTAAAGTATCTTTTATGAAATTTAAAGTTCACAATTCACTTGTAATCTGTTAAAAATATAGCAATTTTGGCAAAAAAATTTAAAAATTAATTTTGCCATATTTTCTGAAGTATTTTATCACCTTAATATATATATAATTCAAAATGTTGTAGTCATTATTTAACCCTTACAGTGTCAGTTTTTTTTCCTCTAAAAATACAACTCGACTTTTGAGCCTCATTATGAAACAACTAATGAAAAAAAAATAGTTTACAATACATACTAAAAGAAAGAGCATTTAATTCTGAACAAAAGATAATAAAAAATGGTATGTAAGCATAAAAAGCATGTTGCAGGTTCATTTTTCAGATTCATGTGCACAAAAGCATGTTCCAGATTTTTGGAAGTTGATTAATCAGCTTCTGACACTTGAAAGGTTAATCATTTATGTAAACAAAATACAATGCTGATTTTTTTCTGTTCAGCAAACTCTAAGACTAAGGTAGCAGTGTTGCAACAATTTATTTTGCTTTTAAACAAGATTATTTAAATAAAAACTATAAAATAAATAACTAAGGGATAAAAAGCTGTGAAGAAATTAAATAAAAATATTTCAAAGCAAATATATTTTATTTTAACCTCTAAAATTTGAGATCAAACCCTTCTAGATCAATTTGCATTATATAATGATTGCTATGAAAAAGTTGAATTTTACAAAAACAGCAAAAACTTGACTAAAAAAAATGCAAATTCTGAATGCTAGTTACAAAATTAGAATCAATTTAATTAAAAATAATACTGAAAAGTCCTGGCTTTTAAAAATTAAACTTTTTGTTCGAATGTCCTAATCAGATGTTCCCTAAAGTAGCTACCATTTTAAGTCATGTATACCTAGTAATTTTCGGTCAAGCTTCAAATAATTATTCTTCTGATTGCGGTATATAGTTGAGAAGCAATATAAATAATTTTGAAGTAGTGTAGTCAATATTCCCCGCCTAAATCTGAGAAGTCACAACTGATCTGAATCAGTTGTGACTTTTCTCAGTCAAATGAGTTGATGAAATCAGAGTCAATGAAATATTTTACAAAAAAGCTCATGATTTTCTGGTTCAACTTGCTAATATCCATTGATGTGATTTATCCTTCAAAAACTATATATCAGCAAAATAAAATGCAAAAAAAAGTAGATACTTTCTGAACACAGAATAAATATCCCATCTGTACAGTCTACCATGCACCCTGAGTTTGAAACCAAAACCAGATGTTTTCCAATCATAAGATCAAAGAAATATTGATTTTTCTCGTCGTATTCCTTTCGTAAAAGTTTTTTCCTAATAATGGATACAAATAATTTAGAAGTACTAAAATAGTTCATAATTGTAAAATCTACTAAAATGATGCAAAAATGTATATGGCTGTCTTTTCATGTAAATCACTAATCCTCCAATAAAAAATATTTCCTTGGCATCTGACCTCATTTCGTTGAGACAGATATGGTTGGATGTTTACTAAATAACTCAATTAACTCACTAGAGGTCTCAGTCAGCTAGTGGGAGACTGTTCTAAATGTAGAACAGCAATAATGGCAAAGACCTAATTGGGGCTGTGGTGAAAGCAGTTTCAGCAAGAGAAAAGGCTTTTTATTTTCTGAGACATCAAGTTGAGGAATAAATTGGAAAAATTAGCATTTTTAGGTGCTCTAAAATGTTTATTTTACACACACACCACACACACGCATATATATATATGTAAAAAAGTTCAAACTTTAATATTTATTTTACTATTTTTTATGACCGAGTTTATGGTTTGTGGCCATATATACAGGCTTCTTGAACCTGATTTTCAAGGTCATGGCACTGTAAGGTTTAAGCTGAAGCCACTGTTTTGATGGATTACTATCATTTATAAGAGCTGTATCTTTCCTACCATGCATTTTTTGATTAATAATTTAATTTTAGCAAAAAAATGTCTCAGATACTGAATGCTATACTGAAATAATAATACATTTTTCTGAATTTCTTTTTATTACAGGTGGCCACACAGATCGTGAGATGGCAGACCTTGTGTCAGAGATGGAAGTTATGAAGATGATAGGGAAACATATTAATATCGTAAGCCTTCTAGGATGCTGCACTCAAGAAGGTATGTTTGCACATTTTCTAAGACTTTTAGTTTCTTCAAGGTTTTGAATTTTGAAACAGTTTGAAATAACCATAAAAAATCTTTAGTTTGAATAACTGCAGTTATTTTTATCTAATTGAATGAAGCTAAGCATTTTTAGGTCTGCAAATGGTAGCTAAGTAGTCACTGGAAGGAGAGCTATGCACCAATCCCCTGTGATGATGCATAGAATGGCCAGGCATAGCACCTAATGTCCGACCCCGCATTCTCATGGTACAGACCATTAGCACCTTTCAAAAGAGATACTCTCTTGTGGAAATGAACAGAAGGAGACGGCTGCCAGATTAGTGTGGCCTAGTGATCTGGACAACTATGGCTACTTTTCTTTTTTTTCTACCCTGCTGAGGAGTGGTCAACCACACAGAGTCCTGGTGCTGACCACATAAACCCACTGGACTGAACAGATATATGGCTCTGAGCTTGATTATGGATCCTGATTTTGCTGCACTGGTGGGCTTCTGTGGAGAGAAAATCTTTTGCTGTGTTTTCTGTTTGTTTGTGGGTTGACAGCCCCAAGTGAATAGATTCACAGGATATGTTTATCAGCTGGTGGATAATCCTGAGCAGAGGTCATCGCAATCACCTGAACTCTTTGCTTCTATTGGCATCATCAAATTCTACATTGGAGGAAGTCTTCCAGTGTAGATGGCTTCAGCCTTTAGTGGTGGGGGAACGGGTCTTTGCCCCATGTCTGCGATTAGGGGGCTGTTTGATATTGTCGGCATTCCCTCTCTCAATAAACAGTTTCTTTAAACATCCCACTAACCATTTTCTCTCCATAGGTAGTTGGAATGTGAGGACTCTGCACAGAGCTTTTTCTCTTGATGTCCTCACACAAGAATTCCACCATTATAATTTAGATATTCTCGGCTTGCAAGAGACCAGATGGACAGATAAAGGTCAGATTCTTAAAAATAATCTTAAATTTCTCTTTTCATGGAGGGACGACAATAAGCATCACCAAGGCATGGGTCTGCTTCTCAGCAGACACGCTAGCGATGCTCTTCTAGGATATGAGTGCATTAATGAAAGGTTTCTTACAGTAAAATTTCAGACAAGCGTTAAAGACTTGAATGTTATCTGCTGTTATGCCCCCACTGAGGATGCCGATGAGGATGAGAAGGACAGGTTTTACAGACAACTTCAGGATATTTTGAATTCTGTCAAGAAAGGAGATATTACACTTGTTCTAGGTGACTTCAATCCCAAAGTTGGTACTGACTCTGACCTTTGGGGACGAGTAATAGGCCCTTTTGGTATTGGTAGCTGCAATGGCAAAGGGCAACGTCTCCTACAGGTAAGTAAACTCAATGGTTTCAGAATAACTAACACATATTACAAACACCACAGCATACATAAATACACATGGGTTTCACCTGATGGGCTGCATAAGAACATGATTGATTATATATTAATTAACAGCTAATGGGCCAGTTCTGTTAGGAATACCAGGTCATATAGGGGAGCTGAAATTGGATCTGACCATTACCTTGTTAAAAGTGTCTTGCAACTTAAACTTAAAAAGTGTTGTGCTAGGGTTAAAAAATTTACTTTTAATACTGAAGCTCTGAAAGACCCAGTTATAGCCAAAGCTTACTATGGTAGGTTACTTAGTCATTACTACTGAAATTGAGGAAAAATGGGATCATTTTAAACAGGCTTTTTTGGACACTAACAGTACCCTTTTAGGAAAAAAGGAGCAGAGGAGACAGAATTATCTGAGTAATAAGGCACTTGAGCTTATTTCAGAAAGAAAGAATTGCAGGAATGTCCTTAATCAATACCCTACTAGTCCTAATAGAAATCATTACAGAGAACTTAATGAACATGTAAAAGATCAGTTAGCTGCTGATAAGAATCTTTGGCTTGATGGCTTGGCTGACAAAGCCGAGGAAGCAGTTAGACAACACAACAGCAGAGAGCTGTATCAGATAGTTAATGTTTTGTGTGGTAGAAAACGAGCAGGTATACAGGGATTGAAGAATAAACAAGTTAAGGTAATAGAAGGTGAAGATTCTGTCATGGCTAGGTGGGCTGAGCATTTCAGTGATGTACTAAACAGTGTGGTTAGTTCTACTCCTATTGTTTGCAATGATGATAGATGCATTGGTAGCTTTAATGTTGGCCCTATAACACAATCTGAAGTTATTTTGGCTGTTTCTAAACTTAAACTACATAAATCAACAGGGGTAGATGAAATTACTACCGAAATGCTTAGAGCTGGGAATGTTTTGGTTACCACTTGGATGACTGAAATTTTGAATATCTTTTATGATAAAGGCATGGTTCCTAAGGATTTTACCAGAGCTATTGTTATCTCTATTTTCAAAAAAGGTGATTGCAGTTCTTGTAATAACTATAGGGGTATCAACATACTCTCTGTTCCAGGTAAAGTTCTTTCCATGATTGTGCTTAATAGAATTAAGAATCTGGTTGACAGTCAATTGCGTGATGAGCAATGTGGATTCAGAAGTGGTAGGGGATGTGTGGATCAGATGTTTTCACTTAGGCAGATTCTTGAGAAATGTTTAGAGTTTCAGAAACCTTTGGTTGCTAGCTTTGTTGATTTCAAAAAGGCTTTCGACTCTGTTGATCGTCATAATTTATGGTTGATTGTGAGATCATATGGTATATAAGACAAGTTAGTTAATATAATGAAAGCTCTCTATAATATCACTGTGTCGTGTGTGAGAGTTGGTACGGCTTGTAGCAATTGGTTTAGCATTACTTCTGGTGTTCAACAACGGTGCATTTTGTCTCCTTTTCTCTCTTTAGTTTGGTTATTGATTGCATTATGCGAAATTCATTGCAAGGGAAATATTTTGGCCTTAAATGGACTGGAGATAGGAAAATTTCTGATTTAGATTATGCTGATGATTTAGCGCTTTTGGCAAATGATGTTGATGAGATGAACTCTTTCATTCGAGCTGTTGATGAGACTAGTAGTAGAGTAGGTTTGGTTATAAACAGAGAGAAAACTAAAGTGATGAAAATTGGTCAGGCAGGCTGTGATTCAGTTAATCTGAAATGTTGCAGTCTTGAGCAGGTGTCACAGTTTAATTATCTTGGGAGCTATGTAACAGATAATGGTGATATGTGGCATGAGATTAACAGATGAATAGGGATTGCTGCCGGGACTTTTAAGAATCTATGGAGAGTGTGGAGAAATAAGTGTATACACCTAAAGACTAAAATTAGGCTGTATAATAGTTTGGTTCTTTCTAGGGTTAGTTATGGTAGTGAAACTTGGACACTTTGTAAACAAGATAACAGGAAACTAGATGCTTTTGATTCCAGATGCTTATGCAGTATCTTGGGCATTAGGTGGTTTAACTTTGTAACTAATGATGAGGTTAGGCAAAGGAGTTTGCAACCTCCTTTAAGCAGCATATTGTGCAGAGAGAGACTCCGTTGGTTTGGCCATGTTGCCCGTATGGATAATTATAGATTGGCGAATAGGGTTGTGAACAGTGTGCCTAAAGGCCTCAGAAGGAGGGGGAGATCTAGGATGCGGTGGGCAGACATTGTCAAACAGGACCTTGTTAGAATTGGGTGCAGTGCCCAGATGCAGCAGATGTAGTTCAGGACAGACTTGCTTGGAGAACTAAATTGCACGGTCTGGTTGGACCTCCATAGCTCATGGCTGCTTGAGGATGATGATGAGGATGATGAAGCATTTTTATATGTCAGAACACAAGGGAAGAATATTAGAATTAATCATTTTACTGCATTGTGGTAGATTTTCATGAGTAAGGAATGTGTATGAGTCCTGCTGTAGATGAGAATGCTAATTTTGAACTAATCAATTTTTACCATTCTGATGGCTGCCAATTCCATTGACTTAGGTTTAATATTCACCATGGGTAATATGCATTTTTTTCTGAACTGAGGTAGAAATTATTTACAATTCTTTGTAGTGGTGAAATTGATGACTCTAGCAAGATGTCTTTAAATTGATGAACAGATTTGTGATGCTGAAGTATGGCTTACTTTGTCTCGTTAGATAATTGGTAAAATCGTTTAGTGTGTGTGTGTTTATATATATATTATAAATGCATGTTTTCATTTCTAAATAAAGAATTTTCTCTTGGTTCTTTAAGAACATAGTTTTTTTTTTTTTTTTTGTTTTTTTTCCTAGTAGCATATTTTCACTAAATTTGAATTGGCCACTAAGGAATTTCCACTTTTAAGTCGATTCAAATTTTTAGAGGAAAAATTGCCTTGAGCCGGGTGGGATACAAACCCATGACCTGATAACATGTCAGGTGCTCTGGACCACTTAGCTACTGGCTGCCGATCACGATCTCCTTTAATTGATGATATGAACATTTGTACCTACTCACATGTAGGCACTGTTCAGGCAATCTAGCCATAAGCAGCTGACAAACGCCATATACAATTTATATATTTTATATTTGAATCGACTTAAAAGTGAAAATTCCTTAGTGTATACTAAATAAGTCAAGTTTATTCAATATTTAATCAATTGTATAATTAGTTAGTAAACAGAAAAAACTCCATTCATTTCTGTTTCCTAGATATGAGTGATTTCAGGATGTTTTGAATAATGTAATTCTCCCATTTTTTACAATGCAGATGCATTACTTGCTTTAATGTTGGCTCAATATCATGATCTGAAGTTACAATGAAAATCTCAAAATAGTGCTATACAAGTCACCAGGGATAGTTGAAATCACTGGTGAAATGCTGAGAGATGGGGATGATATGTTGCCATTGGTTTGACTGAAGTGTTGAATATTTTCTATTATGAATGTGTTATTAAGCATTTTACCACAGGTTTAATTATTCTTATTTTAAATAAAAATTACCACAGTTCTTATGATAATTACTGGAACATTTTGGTAATTTTTTGCAAAATTGGGTTTAACAGAATTAATCATTGTAGAGAGTAGTGGTAAATCGATAAATGATTTCATGGCATCATTATTAACTCATAAGAATGGATAGCATTTTTTTTGCTGTTTAGATTCATTACACGTGTTTAGATTCATTTTTATTTCATAAACGAGGCACTGCAATGTGCTGGTTACATGCTTGCAGGAGCCGAGTGCTTTCACCTGCACTCAATAGTCATCTTCAGAGTATCATACAGTTCCGTGGGGAAGTGGATTGCTGGTGAAAGGTTAAGATGAGCAAAAATAATACCTTTTTCTTGAAGATATTTTCACTGATGAGAGTCCTGCAGCAGAATGAAACTTCTGTTATTTAGTGACTTTACTGCCACTACAAGCATACTGAAATTTCCTTCCACTGCAGGACTCTCTTCAATGAAAATATCATCAAGAAAAAGGTATTACTTTTGCTTATCTTAATCTTACACCAATGATCCATTTCCCCAAGGAACTGTACGATGCCCTGAAAGCAGAATGGCTGCTGAGTGCAGTCAAAAACAAGTAACTAGCACATTGCAGTGCCTTATTTATATTTCTGTAAATAAATCTAAATGGCAAAAAAAGCATTATCCATTCTTATGAATTAATCATGTTGGATACACTAATTCAAAGTAAATCTGGAGGTTTGGAAGTTATAGGGGTGCATAGACCAAATTTTTTCGCTAAGGCAGATTCTTAACAAATGTTTAGTATTTCAAAAACCTATAGCTACTTGTTGTATAGAAAAAAATAATTCTTTTGATTGATGTAATTTATAGTTGATCATGAGGTCTTATCAACTACCTAAAAATTAATATAATAATGGCTTTTTATAATATATATAATGTGGGACTATAAAATATATAATATGTGAGAGTTTATAAAGCCACAGTGATTGGTTAAGCATACAATGGAATTAGACAAAGCTGCATTTTGTCATCTTTTCTCTTTAATGTGAAGATCAATTATAAATTATGTTAAGATTTAGACTGGGATCCTGAATGGCCCAAAAATCTGAAACTATCTGACTATAGATTGCATTATATTACTTTTTTCGGAGTTTCCTTCCTTCACTCAAAGTGATTTTGAAGTTTATCGGGTCACATTTATATTCTTTAACAGCCATTAATGGCCATTAATTAATTTCACTATGTAGTTTTTCATATATTTTGCATATTAAGTAAATTTATGCAGTTTTGTGTAATCTTAAAAAGATTCATACATATGTGTTTTTCTTTTAAACCTGTTGTTTTTCTACATTAAGTATCTTCCGATAAATTGCTAAATTTTTACAGGACCTCTCTATGTTATTGTGGAGTTTGTACCCAATGGTAACTTACGAGATTTTTTGCGCTGTCATCGCCCTGCTTCTGGCTATGAACAAGCTATTGGCTCTGAGATTAAGTCAAAGACTTTGACCCAAAAGAATCTTGTTTCCTTTGCATATCAAGTAGCTCGAGGAATGGAATATTTGGCATCTAAAAAGGTATTAAATTGTAATCTGGAAGAAATTTTGTAATTGCTAAGGAAATATATCATTACTGCTAATAAAACAAAGATTACACTTTTTTAACATTATGTTTCATCAGCAATAATAACTATTTTACTAAATATATTTACACTGGAAACGTTTCTAGCTATTTAAAATTGTAATTCTTTAGCTATAGTTTTATTATTTCAATTGATCCAAAAAAACTAGAGAATGATTACCTCTCAAACTACATGGACTAATGTAAACTCAACATGCTGCAAATGCAAGCAAGTCTATTATTTGTTTTCCTAATCTAACTCATTAATTTAAACAAAATTTTTACACTTATATAGCACAAAATATTTTTTAAATCGAATATTGTTATCATTAACCAAGTAAGTAAAGTTCATATTCAATGGGATACCTGGCATTGTTTTTGAATGACAATTTATTACAAAGTGATAAAGATTATATTTAAACAGACAATGAAAAAGTATGATAGCAGGCTTCCCATCATCTTATGGTAATATCTTAATGATAAAAGAAACAGAAAAAAGTTTAAATCGACTAGTATGTGTATAAACTAAAAGTGAAATAAACAACATATCTTCCTATGATTATAAGAAGAAGCACAAACTTACTACCTGAATATATTTTCAAAATGTTATGTAAATTCTGGTATGCTTAAACATATATAACAAAAATATGTATAAAGTCGCTATGTTGATTTTCTCCTAATTTAAGAACTATAATAACTAATAATAGTTAAAGAAAATTGCATTTTCAAGAAAGCTGTCAAGGGTTGGACAAGATAGCAATTAGTTATTAATAAATAGTATTTATTTTATAGTCAAGCATTCAAATCTATCAGTATTAATGAGAGAGTATATAATAAACAGCAGGCTTCTTGATAACTCAGGCAAGTAACTCAGGCTCCTGTATAACAAACAAGTTTTGGCTGAAGTGGACCATTTGTACTTGTGGGTCCCACTACATTTGCTGCAAATATGAAAAATATACCAATGCAAGAAATATATCTTTCCTCAATATGTTATTCCATGATATTATTTAAAATTTTGCATTGGTTTAAATCTGATGACATTTTTCCTTAATTTCCAATAATTCTTGTGCTTTTACATATCTACAGATTAAACCACTGTAGAAAATTGTACATTTAAGAATATTTGATAAAATATATGAAAACTAATATGTACATTTCAAAACATATGCAGAGAAATATGAATTTGATATTTTCTAAAATCTGTTGTTTTTTTTAAGTGCATTCACAGGGACTTGGCAGCTAGAAATGTGTTAATAACAGATGACCATGTCATAAAGATTGCAGACTTTGGTTTGGCCAGGGATATTCATAATATTGACTATTATAAAAAGAAAACCAACGTGAGTAAAGTCAGTTTTTATTATTATGTGCAATAATGATAAAGGAAAATAAGTTATGATCACTTAATATTTTACAACATATATATATATACGACAATATTTTAATTACATGAAACAAATAAAACAAAAGATTCAAGCATTTTATTTTTAAATTTCTTTTAAGTATTTTTAGTGCTATGTTAATGTAATCTATCTCTTTTGCTTTAAATCTAAAGTTTTGTGTGCAAAAAATGTTTTAAAGTATTACTTAGTTTGAAAGTTAGCTTTTTTAGTATAAATATTACCATAATAAACCCCCAAAAAAGCATATTGGTAAAAATATATTTGGTAAAGCATTTTTAATGTTACATGCATAAAGATCTCAAGCAAATAACATTAGAATTTATACATCTACTACAATCTATACTTAACAGTTCATTTCTTAAGTTTAATCACTTTTTTCCTATTCAGTGTCCTAGATAAATATTTTAAAAAAATAGCTATTGTTATGAATGTATAACACTGAACTTAGCTAAATTCCCCAAAATGTTTTGGTTCACAGAGCCTTGTGTAAAATATAACAATAATTTTAAAAGTATTGAATGGAAAATGAGAAATTTCTAGTATAATCCTTCATTTTAATCTTTTCTAGTAAATCCTTCATTTTATGTTAAAACAACTCTTATGTTTGCAGGGCCGACTGCCTATAAAATGGATGGCTCCTGAAGCTTTGTTTGATAGAGTATACACAAGTCAAAGTGATGTGTAAGTAAATAAAAAAATGTAAATGTGCAACAAAATAATTCTAAATTGTTATATATATATATACACTGGTGGAAATTGAACAAAAGAACACCATTAACAATTGAAGCATAATCTATGAGATTTATGTAGTCATATTTATGTAGAAACAACTTGTTGAGAAAGGACAGTAATTACACGTGAAGTGATTCAATGTTTATTTTACCTTGTAATGAATATTACATTTTATAGAAGGCACATTTTAATAAGGTGTCGAACCTCCTTGAGCAGCAATACAAGCTTTCAATCTGGCATGCAATCGGTCATAGAAATGCTGGATATCACACTGGGGATACCATTCAGTGCGTTTTCAAATTGGATGTGTGATTCAGTGATGGTCATTGCCAGCTGCGGTCCACATAAGAGTCTTTGTCCGATCCAGTCCCAGACATGCTCGATTGCAGACAAGTCCAAAAGAACATGCTGGCCAAGGGAGTTGGTGCACTGCCTGAAGAGCATGTTGAGTTGCATGGGGGCATTATCGTGCTGGAATATCACATTTGGGATTACACTCAAATATGGCAGGATGACCAGCTGTACGATGTAACTGATGTATGTATTGCCTTTCAGTGTACCCTGTACAAACACCATACACATGTGAGAGTAGGATAGACTTGCTTGGAGAACTAAATTGCACGGTCTGGTTGGACCTCCACAGCCCATAGTGCTTGAGGAGGAGGAGGAGGATGATGATGAATGATGATGTCTATCCATACAGAGAAAGACTGACCAACCAATATCTTGAGAAAGAAGGTGCATTATTTCCAGATCTCAATCCAATAGAATATCTATGGGATGCCCTGGGGAGACACACTGTAGCCCTTCAACCCCCTCCTCAAATCCTACAGGATCACATGACTGCTCTTATTGCTCAGTGCACTTTATTGCCCTCCCATTTTCTGATTATGTTTTTAAGGGCATGAATCGACACTGTCAGACTGTAATAGTACTAGAAGAGTCCACATCTTCTACTGAATATAGATTTGTATTCAATTCCTCCCACCCCCTCTTTTCTCCCCTACATACTTTCCTTTTTTCATTCCATTAAAGTATATGTAAATCATTTTGACCCCTAATTTTCCTGACTTATCACATTATCTTTGTATCTTCCTTTGAAATTTGATTCAATTTGTCCAAATATATTTTGAGATATAAGCATTTTATTGATTCATATTTAACCTTTGATGAGCAGTATAATTTTTTTTTAAATGCCAAATTTGTTCCCAAAAATAAATTTTTTTGTAATATGTTAGCATTATTGCTATTCTAATCACTAATTTTTTTAGTATTATATAATATATTAATATAATAATTTATATTAATGTAATAAATTAATAGAGTATTAGTAATGAATAACAAAGGTTTTTACACACATAGTTATGATTGCTGCCTTTTACATCCCAGTTTGGGAAAGAAGCACCCCCTCTTCCTCTTCCCTACACACATAAACTTCAAGTTGCCTCTTAAAATGAATTTTGTGAAGTAGTTGAGTAAAATACATAAACAATGCTGTGTCAAGTGAATTCAAATGAGATTGAGAGACTCAATAAATTTGAATAACTATTGTTAAAATAATTTATTGTAGCAAGTAAATCTAAAGTATGCTGATTATTATGTTCATAAAGTAATTTTCAGAAATATCAATAGACTTTTTAGAGATTATTAGATTTATTAATAAGTGATCACAATATAAATTTAGGTAATAATGTTTAAATAACTTACAGGTTCACTTCTTATTTCCATATCATTAACCTCGGTTTATCATGTAAATTCTTCTCAGAAATAAAAGTTTTTTTTTAATGCTATATAAATAGAGCCATAGAAGTAAGACTGATGATCTTCAAGCTGTAGAAATTTGAGATTATTTTAGACTTAAGGTACCTATATGGCATTACTTTGTTGTTTTAAATATTATTTATAGCTGGAACTTTTTTTAGGACATGCCAAAACTACATTCCAAATGCTTTTATGTTTCAATTAGATAGTAAAAGACATATTTATTAATTATTAGGTTATAAAAAATTTATGAGAGTATTCTAAAATTTGTTTGCTCAAAGAAATTACTGGGCCTAGTATTAAACCTTTAGTATTCACTTTTATGTATCATGAATATTGCATAATTCATATATATTACAATTATTATTCATACATAAACAACTGTATAATATTTTCCAGATGGTCTTATGGTGTTTTATTATGGGAAATAATGACTTTAGGAGGTACTCCTTATCCATCCACTCCTACAGAGAAACTATATCCATTGCTAAAAGCTGGTCACCGAATGGAAAAGCCACAAAACTGCTCACTTGAAATGTATGTTGAAGCACAATTCTGTTATTAATAAGTTGTACCTTTATTTTATTTCATATTTGTATTTTTACCCATTCCAACCATTCTCAGAAATGTAAAGTATAAAATTATCAAAATAATGTAAGGATGCAATGAAAATCTTAAGTGATAGACAGTTCATCATAATTAAAATGAATATTAATTGATTTCCATCAATGGCAGTATGTTAAATGTGTTTAATTTAGCTCAGAGCTTTAACTGAGGTGAGAGGAAAACAATTGAATTTGTCTCATATATCAATGAGATAGTTGGATAGGGTCTGACTGGAAAGGTTTGTTAAAATTAGCAAAGGACTCATTACTTATTTTAAATAAAAAATAAATAAATACCCCCTCAAGCAGCTGCTTGCTACAGAATGTAAATAAAATAAAAATAGTTGTGAATTATAAATAACTAACTCAAAATACATTTCTCAATTTTGCCTGTATTGCAAATGATCTGTTGTTGGTTCCAATATACCTCCTAAAGAAAAATCTCTGCTAATGAATGAATAAAGTAGTCTCCACTAAATCATGTACCCTTTCAGATATTTGTAACAATAATAATGCTCCAAAAACATAACTTCCAAGTAGGTAGATAATACCCAGGATTAAAAAAATTACTCTCTCAATTGATTCTAATAATCAATCACATGTTATCTATTCTAACAAATTCAAAACACAGCACTGTTTGAAAAACAAGGTCTTATCCACTCTTAAACTAAAAAAAGATTGAGGCAAATATCTTTCTGCAAATGCAGTAGAATAGATACATTAATTGCATATACGACAGCCTAAGGTTTCATTATTTACCTACTAGAACTGACAGTATCGCCAAAGTACAATTGTATTATGATTTTTACATTTATGTCTGTAAGGCTTTTCAACATTTTATTGTTACTATATTAATATATATATAAAATAATTTACATTTATTCATAATTTTAGATGAACTTGCTGGTTGCAAAATGAAGTAATATGTGTGTGACACTTATTATTGCCATATGGCATGATGTATCATCACTTTCTTAAATGAATTGAAAACTTACCAGGGAATGATGTAAATATTGTAATATGAAATGTGAACATAGATTAGTTAGTGAACGGAAATTTTGTAATAGGCAACTGAATAAAGTTATATAAACTGAATAATGTATATATATATATATAAATCCTGTGTTTTTCACAACTTCCTAATTAATTTGTAGGTTTTATAAAACACACTGAATTTGAGTGTTATTCTAATGATAATCGATATGTGTGCTTTTAGCTACATGTTGATGCGGGAATGTTGGCAAGCTTCACCTCTTCAGCGACCAACATTTGGTGAACTAATGGAAGATTTAGACAGGATTCTTATACTATCATCAGATCAAGTAAGTAAATTGAAAGATATTACAGATGTAATTTTGAAATATTCATTTTGTATTGTGAATATAGTTATAATAAATATTGTGTAACATGCAATATAAAATACAGTGAAAATTAATGTGAAACAGATATTACAAATTGGAGGATGGTGTGTCTACTTTTCTTTGTGTTATATTCATCGACGATCATAAATGTATACTAAGCATTCATATAAAGTCTTCAACTGTATTGTTAATATAGTTATAACAAATATTGTGTAAAAATCCAATGAAAAATACAGTGATTAAAAATGCAGTGAAAATTAATGTGAAACTGGAAGATATTAAAAAACTCCAACACTGATAATTAGATATGAGGAAATTATAGTAATTTATTCATATAAAGTTTTTGGTAAGAGATCTTTGGTATTTAATCTTCTACATAGAATGAAGCATTTCATGTGATGAAATTGTACAAAACACTAAAAAAAATGTAAAAAGGAAACATTGGTTTTTATTAAAAGAATTTTTTTGCATGTTTTAGGAGAATAAAATGCTAAAAATGGCATAATGAATTAAGATTTATGAGAACTGTGATTTCAAACGTACAGTTCTAATGCATCTTGTTCACTGACGAGTTTCCACAAACTTTTGTGTTGTGTGGAATTTCATTATAAGGAACTTCATTCTAAAAGACTGTCAATTAATCTCAAAGACATACAGGAATAAATTACTGTAACCACCCTACTGTACCAAATGGATAGGGAACTTGTTTGCAATAAAAGAGGAATCTAAAGTCCTGGATATGGTATGATTTCTTTTAATGATATATACATATTGTCATTCTTCTGTAATTGTCATCTTCCAAACTCTTTTCATATTAACTGACAGTCTCCTCTCAGACCACCATCGCAAGCAGTTGCATAAGAAGTTATTTTCTTTTAATTTCTCTCCTTATAAACAGTATTAAAGGGACTAATAAATTTTAGTGGAAACTTATGACTGAGTTGTATTCTTACCATCAAAATAAAAGCTGTGTTAAAGTTGAAGTACTGAAAGAACAAATTTTATTATTTGGCAAATAAAAATATTTCCACTTCAACTATAATTTCAACTTTAGAGCATGGAATTCATTTGTCTCTTCCCTTGCTAAATAATATGATCAATATGCAGGGAACATTGTCCAGGAAGAATAGATATCCTAATTGCAACTGAAAAAAAAAGTTTATAAAGTTTATGACTAACTTTCACTAATACTCATTGTACTGTAATTTAAATAGAGCAATGTCAAACAGGATTAATTTTTGTCTGATAAAAGTATACTAACAGACTGTATACACTGTATAATAAAGTTAATAAGGACCAAGGTGCAGGTTAATTAAAGGACTCCCTTCCCTCCCCTCATGCATGGACAATTTATTAAACTCTATTGAATAAGAAATGATGTATAAATATATCATCAAACATGTAAATGTAAAATGTAATTGTCAAATTATTATGTTTGTATATTTATATATATATCATGATAATTATAGAGGTATATTTGATCTCTTAAGGCTAGGGACCCTGGCCAGCAGTGCCAATTTGCTTTATAATATTTATGCCCCTGATTTAAGATATGCCATTAAAATTTTCATTATGTTGTGTATGAATATGATCAAAACAAGTCATTTAACTTACTATCTTCTGAGGAATAAAACTTCTTAGAGACAGTTAATAACATTCACATTGCACTATTTATTGAAATTAATTTACATTTAACTATTTTAGAAAAATAGATCTATAATAATAAAAGAAGGTATGTGTGTGTGTGTCTCTTTTGTATGTATCTGTGACAGTCATAACTCATAGCTAAATCATGATACACACTTCAAATTTTCACAGTGTTTCTATTTGTCATCTGGGTTGCAGTGCCAAATTTCAGTCAAAAGTCCAAAAGGAGGACTTACTAGAAACAAAAATATTTACCATGCTATTCCTATTAAAAATGAAAATCACTGTCAGATTTATTGTTGCCATTTACTGTTTCCTAACTGTAAATGTAAGAGTCATAACAGCTTTAAATCTGCTGCCATTACCAGATCCCCCAAATTTCTAAAGACATTATTATTTTAAGGTGTCCCATTGCAGCTAGGGACCTGATTTTTTCACCCAACATGGGATCACACAGAAGGAACCCACATATGAAATTTGGAACCGTTCGGTCAAGTACATCAGGAACATCTGCTCCTGATGTATCTTGATAGGATGTCAAGTACATCAGGAGCAGGGACATATGCAGAGGGGTGGTTCTGAGGGCCCAAACCTGCCACCCCATTCCACCCTGTCATCTTATACAAAATCTCAAACTAGTCTACCTGCTTTGTAATCCAAAACAGTTGTCTTTACATGTTTTTATTTTAGCCCCATATTTTATGTCCATCACTAAAAATAAAAAAAAAGACTATAAAATCTCATTCCATATGGAATATCATTTTAACGTTCTTGTTCGGTGGAATATTTTAGTAATTGGGAAACCCTACTGTAGGAATTGGGAACCCCCACTAAATTAAAATCTTGATAGTTTGTGACAAAGCCACAGGTTATGAGTCTCCTGATGGCATTAGCAATGGTTTGCATGGCAATTATTCATGTTGAATCTGTACTAAAGAGCCAGAGAGTGGGGGGGGAGGTATAACTCACAAAACTATCCTTTAGTGCAGTAAAAAACAAAGTAAATCCCCAGGCAGCATCAGGTGGCATTCAACTAATAGATAATAAAAATATAATTTAAGAAAATATGCTCAGGAGTCTCATTATTAGTAAACATTTGATTACAACTACTACAACACTGGTAACTGAATATGTTTGATGACTGAATTGTGAGCGATAGATACAGAAAGCTTTGTAAGGCATGAAATCGCCCAACATAGGGTGGAGACTGAAAAAACAAATGGAAGAGACATGAACCATGCATGAGCCCCTATTCTGCCTGGGCAGGGTGGCAGTGGCTCAGTCAGAGCACACCAAGCTCGCAATTTACAGTTCCCAGGTTCAAGTCTCTGTTGGGCCTGCATTGAGATTTATCTCCACATAACTTCCTGCCCTGCCCTTGGTCAGTAGGGGACACTGTTAAGCTTGGAAAGGCCCCATTCGTTGGATGGAACATTAAGCCATTGCCCCTTATGCAGGAGAACCCTACCCTGTGCACATTAAAGAACACGCTGGATGGCTTTGACAGGAGGCTACCATCTGTCTTTTAATAGCTGTCCAGTGGATCCCTTCCCCCAACCTTCTCTGAGTCGTTGGGGCCCTTGTAATCTGGCCGCTTGTGTGCAAAAAAGTGCCACTCAGAGGAAAAACAATCCAATAACCTGCCTGTCCCAGGTGCTATCCCACCTTATGCACCATTTTTGTTAGACTACTCATTCACACCTGTGCAGTACCCAATCAGAGGACGATTTAGAAACTTTGCAGGGTTCTAGTGACTCTTTTGACTAAATTTCTAATGATAAAATTTTTCATATTAATTTTTCAAGAACTTGCATAGTTTCAATAAAAAATTCATAATTTATTCCATTTAAAAGAAATAAATGACTAATAAGTATTTTTGAAAAATAAATATTGTGTTTAATAAGTATTTTGTTTTACTTTCACTGTTTCCATTATTAATTTTGATAATTTTGGCAAATAAAATATTAAGTCTTTATAATAACAAACTGTGAAATCATACTAATATGTTATTATATTTAGATTATTGCATAAAGTATGCAATAATATTTTTAGAATTAAAGTGATTCAATATTTTTCAATTTTAGGAATACTTGGAGTTAAATATTCCTGTTCTGGACACTCCCCCTTCAAGTTGGTCAGCCTCAGATGATGAACTTTCTGATATAGATTCTGATGTCAGTCATTCTTCTGGTGTTTGAGACAGTAGATTAGCATATCAAAAGAAGAAAGTAGGATTCTGTGGACTCAGTGTGAGCAATATTATTTATTTATCTGTCTGAAGACATGTGAATGAAAGCTGGGAGCAAATTCTCTCACAGCACTGATTTTATGTATAGTCAAGCAACCACTTTCAGTGCAAGTTATACATGTGAGTTTAGCAATGAATTAACCTCAATTCTTATAAATAGAGTTCTGCAGCTTAAATATGCCTATTTCTATGTCAGTCAACTAGGACAGTATTTGTGCTGTCTGTGTTCCATGCCTTAAGTACAAAAGACCTTCTCCACACTCGAGAAGACATACTCCATTAATTTATGTTTGTAAAGAAGTCTTTGAGGGAACAAGCAACAAGGACAATATTATATGTACCATCTGAGTGAGAATTGTTCTATTAAGTCAGTGAAACTTCCCCTTTAATAAATAGATTAAGCAATATTTTATTTTTAAATCATGTGTTGATGAAAAAATTAATTAAAAATTATTTGAATTACAAATTTTTTTCTAGCTCATACATTTAGTACGCTCGTGATGTTGTTGTAAAAACATTATTTCATTCATTTATGAAATCATAAATATTTATTTCATTCACTTGTGAGAATATAAACCAAAGAATATTTGTATTGTAATTATAAATATTTTAAGTCTTATATCTAGTGATCTCATTCATATTTAAAATACTATTCATTCATCTTTATCTGAAGAAACACTTTATTTGACTGAAATATAAAACTTCATTTCTGATAAATATTAAACAAGTATATTATTAGCTCTTCAGGTAACAAAAGTTTTTACCTCAGAATTTTCGTATTGTGTAACCCTTGAAGTGCCAGAAAACACTATAATTCCCAGAGAACTTTACTTCAAATTTTTACATTTTTGCTAAATGAAATTTCCCTTTTAAAAGTTTTTTTTCAAATTCAACATGAAAATTAACAAACTGCATTGTATTCAATAACATGACCAAAGGTTGGCAATTAATTATTTCAGTCTACAGTTCTATAAATTTTCATATTGAAGAGAAATGATAAATAATTCGGCACTATAAGGGGTAATAACTGCAATGCAAAAATTTTAATTTTAGAAATTATCAAACATTTATTTCTCATCAGAAAACAGTATAATTTAACATATTGATGCATGAGCTGTTTTTAACGCTCTTAAAAATTCCATTTCCTCTTAATGCTTTTATTCATAATATTAAAAAAATTCTAATTTTCATAAGTAATTTTTGCAAGAGTTTGGCAAAAAAAATAAATAAGTTTTGTTCAAAGTTAAAAAAAAACATCAACTTATAGAGGTAAATTTTATTCTCCTGGCTGAAGCTTTAATGTGTACTAAGAATATTAAGTGAGCTGATTTTTTAAATTAAGATTATGATTTAAATTATGTTAATGATACGAGGAGTAAAAATAACTGTAGTGGCAACATTGCATGCAATTAGTTGAACTAGGGAAAATGGATTACTTGTTCAAACAGAAACTCTTCTATTTCCTTATTTGTTAAACTATAAGATTGAACAAAATCTTCAGGGTGAAATAGCATTCATCATAGTGGCATTTTTTCCACTTACTTCTGCTAAAGTCAACTAAATGGATCGGGAGTTTTTTATAACTCACCAATTTTTTTTTGCAAGTTCTTTTAATAACTCACTCCAAGTAATCGACTAGTTACATACAATGTTGTTATTTAGTTCTTTTCGCTCATAATTGTTTTAAAATTTAAGCACTCCCCACTATAGTAAAAATTCAACCACCTTAAAATTGGAACCCAATCCCCTCTCCTAATTTAAATTTCTGAAGAATACGCTTATAGAATACCTTCCAATGCCATACATATATGAGTAAAGCAGATGTGAGGAGTTCATTGTTTTACTTTCCTCAGTTTCACTGAATGCTACTGCATTTGTGATTGAATTTACGAAGTACAACATGTAGCCAGTCTTTATTGGAGTTGTCTCAAAATCTAAAATTATTTTTACCAAATAAGAAGTAAAATTTAAATATTAAATGATGTTGAAGGCAAACAATTTAATGCAAAGTTCAGCAAATTTTTAGCAGTGTTTGTATATAATTTTATTGCTGTCATTTTAATTTTGCAGTTGTTGGAGATTCAAATGCAAAACTGTCCATAACATTTCTCTGCCCTCCTGTAGCATATGCTTCTATTTCTCTGATCTCCTCAATTCTTAAAAAGCAAATGAATCAGCAGATGCAACTTGATATTAAAACAATTTTAGGGATAAAATTTCTCCTAAAAATATTTTTACTATATCATATAATGTCAGAAAATATTCTATGGTTATATGGGAATAGACAGTATATTGCAGAACAATATGGACTGCCCACAATGAGTAAAATATGAAACTGCAATTGTTCTAAACACTTGGTTTATAGCTCTTTACTCCATTATTCATGCCTCCTTATTTTCATGTTTTTTTGATTTGATTGTTATCATTCTTGCATTCAATGTAATGAAAATAGTTTTTAATTTGAAATATATTTTTCTTTTTCCCATAAATACTAGAAATAAGCTTACTTTAATACTGCATTTATTGCCTGAAGAACTAAAAAAGGGAACATATTAAATATGTATGTTTAATAACTTTGTTAATGCCTTCTCTGTAGGAATGTAGAATGATAAAAAAAGAAAAAGATAGGAAACATTTATTTATAAACATTGGTATAAAATAATAACTGTAAAGTAGGGATGAAAATGCATCCTGTGATCTATCCTAAGCTTTTGATTGTGATTCAGTTCATTATGCTTTCTTACTTCTGGTTATATGGGAAATTAGAAACAAAAGCATATCATTTGTCTTCTGCTTCTAGCCAAATACACAATGCATTAGAACTATTAATTTTAATTTCTATAGTCTTTACCAGTGCTGAATTCAGGAAGCATGCCAAGAAAAGTATATCTTCTATAAGTCAGTATTCATTTCACATCAGCAGAAGATTTAAATAAAGTTTGAGAAAAATGTTTAAAAAAAAAATTAAAAATAATTTTCTTCCTACTCTGAATTCAACACTGGCCATTGTTGTGTTTTTTGTTCTAGATTAAATTTTTTAGTGTTATGCTTTTAAAATGACTGCTGACGTTATTGTCAGGCCTTATGTATTAAAGATTATATGTAAATTGTGGGTGTAGTGAGCAGCAGTTCCATGTTTTGTCCATAATAAACCAGAGTTAAGTAAATAACTGGAGCTATGTGTATATAGTTGTTCAAGGATCTACCTTTCAGCTATGAAGATGTGACATCTTTTGTTATATATATATATTCTGTTTATTTATTCAGAAAGTGGATCCTTATAGTGATTTTTTACTAGAAATGTCTTTTAAAATCTAGGGAATTTTTTTTTTAATTTGGACTATTAAACTGCATTTTATTTTGTGCAAGGAAATTATATTCTTTTAACAGAGTGCCAAAGCATTTTTGAATAAGGTTTTTTTTCCTACCTATTTGCCAATTGGTTAAATTTCAAACTGTTCAACTGCTTTAAAATGTGCAATAAAAATTTATCTTTCATTCAATTTGGAATTAAATTAATTGATGCTTTTGAAATACTAATTTAATGTCTTAGTCATATCTGTTGACTATGCAGTGTACAAAGTTTTTAAAGCCTAGTATAAATTTTAACAGGTGGATTTTATTTTTAAATTTATAGCAAAAAGGTAAATTAATAATCAAGAAAATTCATTACTACCATCGGATTTGAGCATTAAATTTCTAATTTGTTTCATCAAAGTTCCATACTGATTGTTTGGAGCAGGAAATCTGGTGTTCAAAAATAATATCAATTATACAAAGCAGAAAATAAAATAACCTGTTTCATTATGTCCAACACCAATTCAGCAATTACTTTACTTCTGCATACTGTAAAGGTAATAGCTAAGAATTAAAAGAAAATTTTATATCAAAATTTTATCTTTTTAATCATTGTTAGCAGAGCTTTTGTTGTGTATAATTTGAAAATATTTACCTATAGAGATAATTTACAATAATAGCCCTAACTATGAAGTTTATTGTTTGAATTATACTTAAATTAAGAATAATTTTAGGGCTGTGCAAATTAGTATATTTGCATAAGGCTCACCACTAAAACTATGATCAGATTCAGAGCCAGCTTGAGATACCAGCAAATCGGGTGGCTGCCTGAGGCACAAATGTCTTAAAGACACTTTTATAGCAATCTTTTTGCATGTGAAGGTTAAAAAGTTTTTCTTTTTTTTTTTTAAGGAAAAAAGGGTGGGTTACTTTGTGCCTTTTCCTAGGATGCTAAAATACCTCAGGTCATTACTACTCATGAAATATTTTTACTGTACCTAATATGAAATTCGATAGCCCAACCTATAAAGTTAGACATCAAAGTTTATTATAAAGATAGCTCCATGCTCAGAGGTTATTAGCCTTGACTACTACTTTGTATCACAGTTAGGATGTTCCTTTTTTTTTTCAGTGAAATACAGACATTACCATATTTTCAAAACTAAAACTGGATACTTGATTAAGCCAAAATTTCATGATTTCTGTTTTATTTGCTAGTACAGTCCAATAAAACCAGAAGGTAGAGTTAACAGTGGCATATCCTCCATGACTGCAAAATATGCAATGATGCTTTATTCAATTAATTTTATTTCTTAAAAATTAGAATAAATAGGTTGGACAGCCATCCTCAAGCAGCCATGGCCTACAAAGGTTCAACAAGATGGTGTAATTTAGTTTCCAAATATCCATCCTGATCTACAGCCAGAGCCAGATTTATACTTCACATGCCCTTTGGCACACAGAGAGCAGTAGTGTGCACTTATGTATGGTCTTTTTTTTTACTGTAGAATATATTACAATATTTAATTTTTACAACCATAAAGAAATGAAATAATGTAATCGAAATGGATGTGGAAATTTTAATGATAGCTAATACAGCTTTGTTATTATATGCTGTAAAAATCAATGAAATAAATTAATACTATACATATCATATAATTTATAATATTTAGTATACAGTAGCATTTAAAAAAACAAATTCACTTTCAAATTTAAGCATTTTTTTCCTCTCATTTTTTGCTTTGGTAATGAACAGATTACACTATCAAAGTATGGGGAGATTTCTCTCTATGTGTAAATGGAAAACTATATTCAAAACTCCGTAACTTTAATCTGCATCCTTGTAAAAATGTAATCTTTCCCCATATTTAGTAGGCTTCATAGCAACAACGCACAGATGTCGCAAACCGAACGTTACGCGCCACCAGCAGAAGAGAGAAACGAGATTCATCTACTCTCGAAAAGAGCTTTCTTTTCCTCTTGCATCTTAATCTTTTTTTAGATCCGAACTATCAGGCGAAAACGGGAATATCTAAATATGAAGTGAAAGAAGACAACGTTCTATCCAGTTAAGAGATCAACAGCATCAAAATAAGCTAAAATGTGAAACAAAAATGGGCCACACAAAGGCCTAACGTTTGTTCCACCTATGATGATTAAAAAAAATGATACCACCTTTGTTTTCGACATGTGATGACAAGTTTAGACAAGCTTTTAAACAACCTGTAGTTCGTTAACTTCGGAGGAATGAGTATAAATCTGCAGACACGTCAAAACTTTTTGAATGCCTTCCCTAATGAACCAAATTTGGAAAATTTAAATCAAAACTGCAAAAATTGGTGTTCTTTAAATGAGACAAAGTGTTAAGTGTTTGGTACTGATCAAAATGACCTGGGTTAGACCCCAGGTAAGGCATGGGTGTTTGTATCGTTTTTCTGCTGACGTCCCGTCATCCTCACAGAACTTATTCTATGGCGTATGGCCGAGTGGTTAGCGCGTTTGGCTACTGATCTAAGGGACCTGGGTTCGAGCCCCGGGTATGGCATGGCTGTTTGTATCGTTTTTCTGCTGAGTCCTGCCATCCTCACAGACCTACTATGGCATATAAACTGACAGGCTCCTGTCAGACCTCTGTGGCAAGCAGCTGCTTGAGGGGGCATTTATTTATTTATAACGGCAGTCTCCTGTGTGCCCTCTACGGCAAGCAGCTGCTTAAGCGGGTATTTATTTTTACTCTATTACAACAAACAATTAACTAAAACATAAACGGAAGAATTATCAAACTGACCACTAAGCTATTTCCACGTCAAATTTTTATGTTTCGTCATAAATTCCTATCCAATTCGTTATTTCTAACTTTTTTTAAAAAAGCTATTGTTTTTACTTTATCGTAGTTTTATCCCAGTAGTTTAAATTTCCACCGGGTAACGATTGTAAATATACATTCGTGCTAGAAATTTTAAATATAAACGGATGGTGGTCAAGTCAGAGACTGAACATGTATGGTTGCCTCATTAACCAGTAAGTAGTGTCTTGGCAGAATAGTTGTGCAAAACACCAGAATCAGCTCAGGTACATGTACCTGAGCTGATTCTAGTGTTTCATAATGAGTTCGGGATCAATTTTTCGAGCTTGCGCCTGACCAAGCCCAAAGTTATTGAGCAGATCCGCAGAGCTGCAACCATTTAGACAATTGTTGACCTGATTTCAGGACAGTTATTTAACAAAATAAAAAAAATTCATGTAAGCTCAATTCATATGCAGATCATTGATGTATTGAGCTTACGTGCATGTTTATTGTTCTGTTAAATAAGAGTGGCGTAATCAATAGAGTGAACATTTTCTTAGAAATTATTTTATCTTTATTGAAGATAAATTTAAATCAAAAGACTTGGTGCATATCAGCCAAAAGATTTCAAAATGCATAAGAGGGCGGAGAAAGGATTAGAACCTTTTTAATTTGGTGGTTTGAGAAAAAACATCGTTAAAATGTATTCCACTTATACTAATTTTAATTTCATGCCTCATGTATTTCTCTCACCCTCCTTATTTTAAGCATCCCATGTTTCCTTCCTAGGACTTGGTTTCCATATATATATATTTACTACCCCCACCTGTTTAAAAACTTCAGAGCCGCCACTGATTTTACCTTTGAATAGGTTTAAAGTGCGATAAATTTTGCCCAGAACACGAACCATTAAGTTCTTCTGTACACGAAGTAAATACAGAACATATCTAATGTGTAGTATCACTTAGAGAGAGATTATTTTCGAAGTCTACCATGCCATGTTACCAGTCAGAAAACTCGTCATTAACAAGTTTTTCTGGTCCTATGTAGAGGCCCTGTATAGGTAGAAGTTGACCATCTCAAAATTGGACGCCATGTTTTGTCGTCGCTCGGATTGTTTACCATGCATAGCTGAATGGATTCTTACGGATTCCAGAAACGGCTAGGGTAATATTTGATACAGATTTCAGTGTTCATGATTGGGAGCACTTTAGAAAACGGCTAAGAAAGGAAAATAAAATTTTATATCTTTTTTTGTTTAAAAAAAAAAAGCCCTAATTTCTCTTTGTTGTCTGGCCCTTCTGTAGATATCAAACTTTTTTGTTTATACAGATAAAGAGAAAATTCTTTTTGTGTTAGACAGTAATAATGATATATTACGATTTTCACTTTTTGAATCTCCCAAAAGTTATAATTGCGCCATCTAACGGTGGAAAAAGTTGAAAATTGCAAAATATGAAACGAATATTCCAAACGATGTATTTATGTTAGAAATTTGAAATTTTGATGTTGAAATGTAAACGTTACGAAGTTACCATTGGCAACAATCACTTGACCCTTTAGACCGGAGGGAAGTGAATGCAACTTTTTTTTTGTTTTAACAAAAAAGTGTATGTTTTTAGAGATAAAAATTCTTTTTGGGTTGGCTACAATTGCGCTCTCTAACTGTGGGAAAAATCGAAAAATTCCAAAATTTAAAACGAATATTGCAAACGATATAGTTATGCTAGAAATTTAAAATTTTGGTGGTGGAATGTGAGTTTTGAAAATTTCATTGACGACAATTAGTTGACCCAAAGGTAGGTAAGAAACGGAACTGTTTTGTTTTAAGAGATAATTGGAAATCTCTTTTTTAGTTGGTACTAATGAAATGTAATTCGCATTTTCAAAGGTAGTTTTAATTTATATCATTAGAGATCACTAAATATGGAAACTGCAAAACTTTTAACGAATGTTTCAAGTGATCTGTTTAAGATAGAAATTTTGGCGTGTAGAGTTATGGTAGAAATTCCACTGACAACAATGATCTGCCCACTATTTTCAGAGGAGCGAGAGAAAAGCAACTTTTCAAATTTAAGAACTAAAAGGCAAATACTTTTTGTTTTATAATTACTAATAAAATACTGCTATGTGCATTTCCCCCATCATACATTAAAAAATAAATAACCCCTCAAGCAGCTGCTTGTAAAGAGGTCTGACAGGAGCCTGTCAATTTATACACCATAGTAGAAGGTCCATGAGGAAGGCGGGACAGCAGAAAAACAACCGAACATCCATAATTAAAACTTTTAAGGAGTGAAAAAGTAGACAAAGGAAGAACTTCATTCTTTTTGAAAATAAGATTCTCATATGCGCCAGAGGCGTTATGCGTTCTTCTAGTTATTTTATACCTTCAGTACTCTGACAGTGGAAACTCGAACTACTGTATAATTGGGAAAAGAAACTATTAATATTTTATTAGTACCTGTAATGTGCAAAAAAAGTTTTTCATTTTTTTGCAGCATCTCTTAAAGCAGAAAAGTTGCATTTTATCAATGGGACAAACCATTACTATTAGGGTAAACCACTTGACTATTACACTCTATGACGAAAAATTTAAATTCCTAGCCCAAGATAGATCGTTTGCAATATTTATTTAAAAATTTGGTATTTTCCAACTTTTTTCCGCCGCTAGAGATCGTCTTTCGAGTTTTTATATACCGTCTTTAGCACTCTCTAACACGGAAATTTCCACTGATGGGGATTCGAAAAATGTAAATATTAATATTTTTTTTTTGGAAAAAAATTTCGCTGACATACTAGATTCGAACCCGCATCTCTTCAGAAACATGCCACCGTATTTTAACCTGCTGAACTAACGCAAGCTTTTTTCACCAAAAATATTTATTGATTTATAAATGTTTAAACGTCTACAGGTAATGCTGAGATCATCAAATATTGTTTAAATCATTAATATTTGTACTACCAAAATGTCAGATTTCCAGTGTAAATAGTTTGTTTCCAATATTCGTTTGATATTTTATCATTTTCCATCTTTTCCCATCGCTAGAGAGCGCTATTGAAATTTTTCAAAATTGCGAATCAATTCAATATTTGTTCGACACCTATCCAACCCAAAAATAATTTTCCATTTAGCTCTATAAGTAAAAAAAATTGATTGTCTTGAGATGGATAGACACCAGTTAACAGAGAGACGGACAGACAGACGAACAAATATTGGCTTAGGCAGACGACAAAGTGAAACATTAGCTCGTTTATCAAACGAACCTTGAAAGAAATTTGTTGGTTTTCAGTTAGCTCATTTCACTTTTGCAGCCGATTGCCGTCTTCTGATGGAGTTTCTCGGGAAAAACTATTCACTAATTTGTTTCTTTGAGTGAATTTTTTATACCCAAATGCAGCTCAGTGAGGCATTGATAAAATGTGGAAGCTTTCATAGGCAAAAAAGCAGTAGAAATGTATAAAATTGTAACAACTGAGAGTTTTTAACTTGGTACACACACTAACTCGTAGGCTTTCGTCTCATTGTACGACAAAACATGGCGCCCATAAGCCACGTGACTCAATGAACCAATGGCAGTGAATCACCGAGATGGCCAGCCTCTAATTATACAGTCTCTCACACACTTGCTACAGTTCCTTTCCTTTCCCCCCTGACACTACTCCTAATTACACATGCATCCAATGGAACTGTAGATCCCTCACAAACAAAATCCCTGACATTAAATCAATCACTGACCAACACATTGTTCCCATTCTGGCAATTAATGAGGCCAAATTGCCAGATAACTTTCAATTTAGACCCTACATAATACACAAAGCCATTACAGACAAAACCTATTCAAACTCCACCACAATAGTACACAAAAAATTCCCAACTGCATCATACCAATCACCACTAAATACACTTACATGGGCATAGTTGGAGTTAATATTAAAATCCAAAACACTATCTTTAACATATACAATACATACTTTTACGCACATGAACACATAAACTCCAACACACTAATTGATGACTTCACACACATTTTTCCCTCTCCCCAGGACCCAATATTGTTCTGGGAGACTTTAATGCCCACAACATCCTCTGGGGTAGCAAACATACAAACCTCAGGGGCACAATCATTGAAACTTTCACACATTTCAACTTGGCTATACATAATGATGGTTCACCCACCTTCACCAGAATCCCCTATGAGTCTGTTCTTGACCTCACACTCTCCACTCCTGACATATCCTCCATCATCACATGGCAGGTACATCACTCAT
Organism: Ryuthela nishihirai; assembly: GCA_038380435.1. NCBI lineage: Eukaryota > Metazoa > Arthropoda > Arachnida > Araneae > Heptathelidae > Ryuthela > Ryuthela nishihirai. The sequence goes on from JAWZYU010000010.1 coordinate 74,984,857, forward strand.
CATGGAATAGTGACCATTACCCCATATTCATCACACTACAAGGAATCAAACCCTCAGCATACAAAACACATATACACATAAACTGGCACAAATTCTCCACCACTTGTGAAACCTCCATTAATACTCAAACACCACACAATACCACCTCCCTTTATACATGTATTAAACAAAGCTTACAAGCAAACACATTTACAACCAAACACATGACTGGATACACCAAACATCACCCCGAAATCATCACCCAACTGCAAATAAGGAGAAAAACAGAGGACACAGCCAGGAGACACCGCACTGTACCTGCCATCAACACATTCAACAAAGCCAATGCTAAGCTAAGAAGAACAAGATTAAACGTCAAAAGAAAGGAGTGGAGAAACTTCTCTAACAACATCAGCCCCAGAACAGACTCTCCCCTAATTTGGTCAACAATAAGAACACTCAGGACCCAGGCTCAACCTTTAGCCCCTTGGCACTCATATTTATGGAAATATTCACTTTCCGCTAAACAAGGGGCTAACAACATTGCAATTCAGCTAACCACCACCCCCACCCATGCCAACACACCTACCTACCAGCTGCATTGCACCCACATGAATGACACAATTAAACAAACAATACCATGCAAACTACCCGCACTCAACACACCCTTCACACCCAACGAACTTATCACAGCCATACACCAGGCCAATAAAAAAAGCACACCTGGCCCTGACAACATCACCTATAACACTATAAAAAACTTTGGCACAAAAACACTAAGCACATTGCTTAACATATACAATGAATGCTGGAACTCACACCTTCCCCATTGAATGGGAAGATATACACATTATCCCAATTTTGAAACCACATAAACCAGCATCAGAAATTTCTTCTTAACGACCAATTGCATTAACATCATGTATACTCAAAGTTCTAGAAAGAATGGTGCTCTCCAGACTAAAATTCTTCCTCCAACAAACAAATACACTCCCCACTTGCCAAACTGGCTTTAGAGAGCACAGGTCAACCACAGATAATTTCTTTGACATTATCACATCTGCTGAACTTGCCTTAAATAAAAAAGGAATTCTTTGTTGTGTCTTTCTAGACCTCACCTCTGCTTTTGATACTGCCTCACACACCAACATACTCTACAAATTACATCAACTAGGCATCACAGGAAACATTTTTGAATTTTTTAAAAATTTCCTCACTCACAGAAAAATTAAAGTCAAGCTGGGGACTACCCTATCTGACCCACATAAACTCAACAGAGGATTACCACAGGGCAGTGTGGTTTCCCCCACATTATTCAACATCTTACTACATGACCTCCCAACTATTTTCAACAATAAAATCACATGCTCCATCTTTGCAGATGATATAGTGCTCTGGACCTTTGGAACTAACATCAACAGCATACAAACCACATTACAAAATGCAGTCAACCAGGTTCTTGACTTTACTACAAAATGGGGACTTGCCATCTCAGCACCTAAATCTTCCGTCTTACCCATTACACATAAACACTTACCTACCAATTCACCAAATATTACAATTGACAATTGCACCATTCCCACTGTCACCCATTATAAATATTTAGGGCTAACAATAGACCGTAAGCTTACCTGGAAACAACACATTAATAACATTAAATCCACATGCATTGGAGCATACAACATATTAAATTCCATCACAAGAGTGTCATGGGGGGCCAACGATAAAGTAATGCTTACTTTCATCAAAGCATTTATCAACTCTAGACTAGAGTATGGCCTCCCAGCACTCAACACTGCTTCAAACACACAAATCAATAAAATTGAAACTCTGCAAACACGCGCCATCAGACTTGCCCTGGGTCTTAAAGCTGGATGTCCAAACCTCTTGGACATCCAGCTTCGCCACTTGGGCAGAAGCTAACATGCCACCTCTAACAATAAAAAGACACCTCCTCACATGCAAACACTACATCAAACTTAAACACTACAATCCCACTCACCCAGCCATACTTAGAATTGAATCCACCACTAACTCTACTACCACAGCACAAATAATAAAAAAATACACACTTTACCCCACTTGGCAACAAATTAAACCCTATAAACCCACACAAACACTTCCCTATTGGTTACTTAAAAAACCAAACATTCACCTCACTCTACCACACATCACCAAAAAAAAGGCTCACCTCCCCATTGAACTAAAAATTGCTGCAGACAACTTAATCACACAACTATCAGACACTGACCATACAATTTACACTGATGGATCTCATATTCCACACACCACCTCTGGCTCTGCTGCTTTTTACACCCCTTCCACCAAATTCTCTTATGTTATAAAATTAAATCATGCTGAAAATAGCACCTCTTCAGAGCTAGCAGCAATACATATGGCATTAGGCTGTGCCACCCACCTCAGCAAACAACACATTAACATAATCACAGACTCAAGGCCTGCATTACAACTCATTAACACACTAACAGTAGATCCAGCACAGAACCATTCCCTTTTCCACATACAAAACATAGCACACAACATTATACACAAGGGAAACACCCTATCATTTTACTGGATTCCCTCCCATTGCAACATCATCCATAATGAGACTGTTGACTCACTTGCTAAACAAGGCCTCACCCTCACAACCCCAAATTACCACACTGTCACTACATGCAAACATCACATAAAAGAATACACAAAATTTTTTTATCACACATGGACCCAGAATTGGGTACAACATACTACAGATAAAAACACATTCAGAGCCACAATAGCACCCTCTCCAAACACACTACATCTTAACTACCTATCCAGAAGGGCCCAAACAGCAATACACAGACTCCGAACTGGCAGAGCGAACATCAGCAAAGACTTATTTATGATTAGAAAAATACATACTGCACTCTGCCCAAACTGCCAAGTGATAGTGGATATCCCCCACTACCTACTACACTGTCAAATATACAACACACAAAGACACACCCTCTATCACAAATTTGCTACACTTGGAGTCACCACATTCACCTTACAGACCATCCTAAACCCCACCCATACAAAGGCAAAATCACATTTCAGGGCCCTGGCCCATTTCATACAAAGTACTGGCAAAATCCTTTAACCGTCCAACTTCCTGCAGACTCTCCATCTCAATATACGAAATATGACTCTCCTCCCTGCAGACACCTCCTACTCAAAAGATCCATTGGACACCAAAAGATCCAGATGCCAAAAAGATCCAAAGGGACAAAAAAGAAGCATTTTGGACACATTATTGCACCACCTTATTTCCCTAGTGCAATTGTATTGATGTTTTCAAAAATATATATATATATAATTATACTCTGTAACAATAGACTAGAACTCCCAAAGTACCCTTTTTCAAAAATAATTACTAGTGGTGGCAAACCATCTGCCTGACCAATTTTCATCACGTTAGTTTTCTCTCTGTTTATAATCAAACCTACTGTACTACCAGTCTCATCAACAGCTCGAATGAAAGAGTTCATCTCATGAACATCATTTGCCAAAAGAGCTAAATCATCAGCATATTCTAAATCAGAAATGTTAAGATCTGCAGACTATTTTAGGCCATCCTTAATTGTAAGAAATTCGGGACGATTTTGAATATTTACCTTGCACCCTTCTTACCAACTTCCGTCCAACATGGGCCACACAGTAATCACACACGCTATAATTTTCACTCCCAGAAGAATTTTACTCCAAACCTCTCCCCTCCCCACCCCCTTGCCACAAAACTACGATGCAGTACTTCCATGGCACGAAACTTCAACCACCTCCTTCATTATTAGGCGGCCTGCGGCCAAAAGCCTATCGCCAACATGTAGGGTCGCTAGCACTTCACTCTACTGGTCCCTACTTTTTGACGCACACAAAAAAACTTTCTCGTGGACCAGATGATAAAGGGGCCAAGGTCCCTTTTACAAAATGGTCCAGTTTTTAAAGAAGGATGTTAGACTCTAATTATACAGGACCTCTAGTCCTTAGTAGTGATCTTGATCAGAGATAAATAGCTGAGTGTCAGTCAGAACATATCTCATGTTTTCAGTAACAGTGGCATATGGCATACTTGCAAAGGGAACACACGAAAAAGAAACAATCAACTTATGTTGATAAAATTGGAAAGAAAAAGATATTATTATATGAATTTTGTTTGTAATAAACAGAAAACTCGTATACTGTTTAAGTCTCATTTGTTTAATAATTTGATTTTTTTATAAGTTTAAAATGGATAAAAATATGTGGAACAGCGTAAGGTAAATTAAGAAAAATAGATCAAAATTTAGAAATGAAAAAGTCGTATACCTGATACAGGAGACAGGTCTATATATTTAATTCTTATTGCATGGCCAATGGAGAGTTACTTGTTCAAGGGGTGGCGTATTCCGAATGGCCCTAGTCGAAATTTCTACTAACATAAAATTGTTTAGAATATTTGACAATTGCGAACTTTCTTTTTGAAGCAAGTAAAAGAAAGCAGAACATAAAAATTGTTTTGGCTCTAGCTGCTGTCTGATTAAAAAATAAAAAAAAGACAAAAGTGCATACATTTTTTGAATTGTGCATTATGTTTTCTAAGGTCAAGTACAAATTTAGATGTTTCATTAACATGTTATAAACAAAAATAGATTTGAAATTGCAGAGCTTAACTTTAAAACAAATAACAATGATTACAGTTCAGATTTTCAGCAATTCGAAATAACAATCAAAAAGTGTTATGTATATTTTGCATTTTTTTCATTCAAAAATTTGCAAAGCAGCATTAGATAAATAAATGCCTATATTGCAGAAACCTTTGGAATAATTTTGAGATACATTGCACCCTCTTAAAATATGTACGCATTTATGAAAACGTTCGAAATAATACTTTTTTACTTCACTTTCAATTAACGTCAAAGGTAAATTGTTTTGTCTAGCATTGCTGTTATTAAATTTTCAATCTTCCATAACTCTTTAAATATTGTAGTAATATTGTTGAAAATCGATATTTAGATAGAACTGAGATTTACCTTTAGCCGCATTTCCCCATAAAACGCTTAATTTAAAAATTAAAAGGTTTGTACACAAGAAGAGGTGGGGTGGTTATAATTCAACGATCACTCAGTGTATATACAAAAATGGACGAGTACCAGTGCATATTTGACGAGTTTGCATATTTCGTCAGTGAAATAGCAAGAATTCTTTATTATCTGGATACAAAATAAAAAGATATGTGTATTTTATTACATGAAGCTAAACTTAAAGCATTTTTTTAAAGACTTATATTTAGGAGTTTCAAAATTTTTATATCTAATTAAGTCTAGTTAATATCAGTGTGAAAATGCATTAATTGTACATTTACTTTCATGGATTACTTGATAATCACAAAATTTAAAGGGTAAACTTAGGGCCAGGTTCAGTGGTGTGAAAAATAAAGCTAAAGTATTTTTACACCATTAATATAATGACGTTTACTAATAAACAAAAGATATTTCCATTAGGCAACATGCTTATTACAGATTTTTTTTTTTTGGTATATAACAAATTTTAGATTACCAAGATTAGTTTTTGATGTGAAATTCGTTGTTGGAGAATACAGTTGTCAACTGGCGGCTCGAGAGTGGCACAACTGTGGCTCGCAAATGTCCTTCCTTTGATTCATGCATTCAAATAGAAAACATTCAAATGTTGTTTCATCGAATGTATGTGTGAGGACAATTTTCCCATTGTTAGCAGAATCTGCCGATGCACTTGCAAAGTAGGAACGATTGAAATTACACTGCTAACCTGAAATACTGAAACTTCAGAGTTACCATACAGTTAGTTATAGGTAAAAGACTAAAATTAGGCTGTATAATAGTTTGGTTCTTTCTAGGGTTAGTTATGGTAGTGAAACTTGGACACTTTGTAAACATGATAACAGGAAACTAGATGCTTTTGATTCCAGATGCTTACGCAGTATCTTGGGCATTAGATGGTTCAACTTTGTAACTAATGATGAGGTTAGGCAAAGGAGTTTGCAACCTCCTTTAAGCAGCATATTGTGCAGAGAGAGACTCCGTTGGTTTGGCCATGTTGCCCGTATGAATAATTATAGATTGGCGAATAGGGTTATGAACAGTGTGCCTAAAGGCCTCAGAAAGAAGGGGAGACCTAGGATGCGGTGGGCGGACAATGTCAAACAGGACCTTGTTAGAATTGGTGTGCAGTGGCCAGATGCAGTAGATGTAGCTCAGGATAGACTTGCTTGGAGAACTAAATTGCACAGTCTGGTTGGACCTCCGTAGTCCAACCAGACGGTGCAATTTAGTTCTCCAAGCAAGCTCATCATTTAGTTCTCCAACCAGAGGATGATGATGAGTTATAGGTACAGACCACGTCTTACAAAGATTTTTCACCATAGCATCTGATTTCTCTGGTATAGAATATATACAAAAAAAGATAAATTAACATGCATTATTACACTGTTATATTTTTGGACCTTATTTCCTAAATTCTTAGTTGATTCTTAGTTCTATTCGGGGATCTGACGTGCTTGAGTCTGATTTTTGGGACTTCTTAAGAAAATATAATGTTATAATAAATGAAATTAGGTATATAAAATATAATGAAATATGCATCTTAAACACAGTGGCATACCCCAGAGGTGGAAGTATAATCCCAAACAGGCCCCCGATCTAAGAAAAATTCAGGGGGGAGGACAGGAGAATGGATTTCCATTGCAGTGTAACATTTGCCCATTCGTTTTGGAAATTTCTAAATGTTCTTGAAAAAACGAGTGGATTATGCAGTTTTATTAATTTTTGTCCTTTATTATCCTTACTAGCATTCTCAAGGGGGAGAGGTGCATGGCCGTGATTCCCCCCCCCCCAACCTTGGTTACGCCGTGTTTAAGATACATATTTCATTTTTCAATATTATGACCGTGGGGTAACCAAAGCACAATGGTCAGAAGTTGAATAGTCCTAGTCTAGAGTATAGCAGAACAGATCAAAGTTTCGAATTTAGTCAATACAATAAACATAGACGTGTTACAATAAAACTTGATTAAGTATTATTTCAATACTACCGAATAAAACTGAACCTGTTGTCTAGGTATAACTTTTTTTTCATTTCACAAAAGCTGTTAAAAATAAAGCAAATAAAAAACATTTTCTTAATTATTCAGACTTCCAACAAAACACATTTTTGCAACATAAGAAAACGTATCGATCAAACGTATGAATGGTGATACGAGTACCAAAACTATTTTACTTCTCGGATAATTATCTATTAATTTTAATTTTGAAAAAGAGCCTTCTGGCTACAAAAATGGCTACAAACAGTGACGGCTCATAGCTAAAATTAGTGGGGGTGCTGCCCCAGAAAATTTTTAGCCTTTGTTTTAAAATTGTGTAAAAGGAAACAAACATGTATAAAAAGAAAATTTATTCACAAACTTGATAAAATCCTAAAAGAACAAAATCAAACATTTTTTGCTTACTTTAACCTAAATTGTTACAGTTCAAGCTTAATCTGTTCATTTAAAAATGAAATCCATTCTTCTTGTTTAAATTTGTGCGAAAAAAAAATGAATCGAATAGAATAGCTGGAAGCAGGATAATAATTTAATTCTACACTTTATCACATTCAAGAATATGGTACACGGTTTTTAAGCACAACACACGTGGAGTAAAAAAAAAACTACCTTCAACCAGCACGCCAGGGTCGGCACTGCGGGAACAACAGTGCTCTCTCTCCCTTGCGGCGTCGCGTGTAGCTTCCTATGTGCGCATGCGCACAACACTCAAACACCTCGCCGCTAGTACTGTGAAGCGCACAGTTCCATACAAAGATTTTTGTATCTTTTTCATAAACTGGGGATGGCTACTGACATTATGCTTAAGGATTATATATTGTACAAGTATACAGAAAGAATTAAAGAAAAAAGGACTCATTATATTAAATGTTATCGATAATATCAAGTTGAAATTGGGAGTGCTGCAGTTTCACAGTGCCTATATGCGAGCCGCCACTGGCTACAAAAATCAAGATATTCAACATTACTTTTGACAGAGCAATCATGGTACTAAAAAGGCGCTTTAAGAGTTTAAATGTGATCGTTGACAACTTGTCGCCCTTCATCCAAAAACTTTATAACTAGTAACTGATGGGGAGGGAGTAAACGAAAATGCAAAGCTTTCCAACAGGGAATATACATCCGACTTTCTGGCTTCATTTGGTGCTCAGCTTCTGTCATTTAAGAATAGCATGAAATCGGAAAGAGCAAAAATTTCTAACTTAAAGGTAGTGGCTAAGTTAGATTATTCAAAACTATTATCTTATTTTAACTTTTCCTCATAATTAATATTAGAGGTGTATACTACTCTCTTGCTTTTTTTAAAGTTGCTGGTAATTGTAAGAACCTCAGAACAATCGTTTTCCAAAACAAAATTGATAAAAAATAATCTTAAAAGTAAAATGACAGAAGAAAGATAGTCAAGAGTTGCCATTTGATCCAGAAAATGAATGAGCATGAAAAACATTTGCAGAAATGAAAGTAAAGTTAGAATCGGCTGAGATAATAATAAAATAATTTTTTTTCATTAAATTTATTTTAATCTATTAGTATTTATGCAAATTTTCCAAAAGTTTTTATTAAAAAATTCCATAGGGCTACAAGTTGCCTTCTGTAAAATGTTAGAAATCTGTAATATAGCGATTCTGCGCAATTGCGTGTTAAGCACATGGTCAATGTATCCTAAATACATATGACCCATGGATCTTGCATGAGTGGGGCCCAGTTTCGATGCAGTGGTGGTGGCTCAGTTGGTAGGCGCCAGGCTCATAATCTGTAGTTCCCAGATTCGAGTCCCAGCTGGGTCAGCATTGAGATTTATCTCCACAAAATTCACTGCCCTGCCCACGGTCAGTAGGGGACATTGATGGGCTTGGAAAGGTTCATCAGATGGGAAAGCCATTGATGGGCTTGGAAAGGTTCATCAGAAAGGTCCATCAGATGGGATGTTAAGCCATGGCCCCATGTGCGAGAGAGCCATACTCTGTGCACGTTAAAGAACATGCTGGATGGCCTTGACAGGAGGCTACCATCTGTCTCCCAACAGCTGTTCCAGTGGGTCCCCTCCCCCAACCTTCTGTGAGCCTGCGGGGTCCATGTGACCTGGCCATTTAGCCCATTGTTTGCAAAAAAGTGCCTCTTAGAGGTAAAACAACCCAACCCAGTTTCGATCTTAGCATTTGCAGACATGAAATGTTTACTGGGCTCCTTGTTTCTCCTTTGAATATCCGGTCTCTAAGGGTTTGTCTCTTTTTTTGTCACGGAGTTTTTCTTCTTTGGCATGTGTCTTTTCCTCTCATCTTTTCTATTCTTGTGGACTAAATTTTATTTCGCGCTGAACCTCTATAAGCGTGTGGGCTTGAGTGATAGGGCTCTCTCTCCCCTGCTTAAGAGCTCATCTGGTGGGACATATACGTCATGTTGCATGTGTGAGAAGGCTCTCTTAAAGGAAGGCTACCACACTTCAGCTGGAGAGAGTAAAGATGTCACAACTGTGGTCTCTTTAACGACGTGCTGTACTAGTAATAAAGTAAAATCGTTTTCTTCCCTATTGCACTTTTTATTAACTTAATTATGATTGATTACATCTGTTAAACATTTTTCTTGGTTTTATTATTTCAAATTTTATCTTAACACTACTTTTTAAAATAAATAACCAAAACGTGAGTTCCGATTTTTTAAATCAGAAATGGAAAAAGAAATTTCAGATTAATATTCACCATATTAGTGAGTAATAAATTTCACAATTTGTTTAGTTACAATAAGCACTGACATTCTGACATATTGTTTATCATTACTCTTTTGGGTTGGGTTGGGTTACCTCTGAGTGGCACTTTTTTTGCACACCATGGGCAAATGGCTAGGTCACATGGACTCCCGAAGGCTCAAAGAAGGTTGGGGGAGGGGAGCCACTGGAACAGCTGTTGGGAGACAGATGGTAGCCTCCCGTCAAGGCCATCCAGCGTATTCTTTAATGTGCACAGGGTATGGCTCTCCTGCACATGGGGCACTGCTTAATATCCCATCCGACGGACGGCTGCCTTTCCAAGCCCATCAGTGTCCGCTACTGACCAAGGGCAGGGCGGGGAGTTTCTCATTCCTCAAATTCAATCTACAAATATCTTGATCAATATACACTGCCATACCAAAAAAAATTTCATGTTACGTTAATGGGAATCTAAATACAAAACTCTATAACTTCCAAAATATGCATTTAATGGGAAAATGTGATTGAAGATAAATTAACGATCACAATCAAATCCATTTAAATCTTGAACTTCAACAACATTCGTTCAGTTTTTAAGGAGTTATAAAAGTTGGAATATTTGACAATAATTTTTTTTTTACAAAAATTATTCAGAGTTGTCTAATATTGAAATAATTGTTATACAAGCTTCTAAAATTTTTATATTTATTTTATTAAATTATTTAAAACAGTACATAAAGTTTTATTAATTGCTGAACTAAATTCTTATGAGATATTATTCTTATGAAATATTCTAACCTCCAAAAATCTTTACATAGTGAAAGAATATTGTTAAAAATCGAGATTTAAATAGATTTTATTGTAATCTTTATTGTGATCTTTAATTTAACCTTTGTTACATTTTTTCGTTTAATGCAAATTTCAGAAGTTATAAAGCTTCGAATTAAGATTCCGATTGACATAACATGGATATTCCTAATATATTGGTAGAGCAGCATATAAAATATTACAAACTGATATATTTTTATGTATTATAAATTTAAGTTCTAAAATAGTTAATATTCAGCAAACTGATAAAACAATTAACTCTCAGAGCTAGTTAACTTTTTATTATTACATTTAGTGATGTGTTTATCATTTTTCACTTTTACATAATTTGACAAAAGAATCTTTGAGGTAGTAACATAAATAACAGATGTAAGTTTATCCTTTAAATCATATTTACATTCACATGGTTCTTCATCACATAAGAAATCATCCTCTCTAAACACATGAATACAACTTAATGTAACCAGAATACTTAAATGGTCATCAGATTGTAAGAAATCACTTTCATAAGAATTTGTAAGCTGAGACATTATATGTCAAACTGAACATACACACACAACACATTGGATTTTCTGATGGAAAATTAAGACAATCTCTATCAAGTTTATGTAAAAACAAAACCTCTTCATCTAACGCCAAAGTTTTTTTGAAAAGCCATTTTTTACCCTTATGCAAGGAAGTTTTCTTAGAGCATTTTTCGCAGAAAATCCGGCTATACACACTAAAACTGGAATAATGTCCTGTGGTATATCAGATGTTCTAAAATCTATATCTAAAATACCGGTGAAGTTGGAAACATTTACAGTGTGTTTGACAGTCTGACCAAAGTTACTAATAAATGATTTCAAACCAATTTCTCCAAGTGTATGATAATGCAACAACACTAAACTTCTAATTCTTAATTTTTCTCACTATATATTATAGTTTCCACCACTCATTTGTCTATAACAACTAAAACGAAATTCGGTCGTGTCACTTTGAAATTTACCAAGTATACATATTGAAAATTATGATAATTTAACAGATATTCTGACATTTTAATGAGAGCTTCATTAGTGTGTATCAAGGAACCAAATGTTTATTTTGTTAAACATTGTTTACCTTGTGATACATTTTTCCAATGTTTTCCTCATTCGGACATTTGCCTTAGAAATTGTAATTCTGGGCCAGTAGTGGAAGTAACTGCCATTCAATCATTATCTTTATAATGAATATGACTCTAAGGATTTTTAACATTTACCAGCTTCCACCACTTTACACTAATGGAAATGAAAGAAGTAGTTTCAGCTTGGTTGTTAAATTCAGATAGATGTAGTCTGTAAAACTCTGTCAAAGAAACAACTGCATTTTCATTAAAGATTTTTAAGACTAAATCGACTCTTTGCTTTTGCATGTTTGTTGGAAATAATGAGCCATATTAAGCTTGTGAGCAAATTTGACAAGTGACTTTTTGGAAGCTATGCATCATATACAAATATTGAAATATAGCTGTTTTCTGAACAGAGAAATTATCAAAATCAGGAAATGCAATAGTTTTTTCTGTGTCCTTTTAATTAATCCAGCTGTTCCTGATGCATTTTAAAATGTGAACAGTGTCAAAGAGAAAAAAAAGTTTATTTTCTGGTAGAAAAGGATGTTCAGTGGAAGTACATAAAATATTGTCTTTAAAAAATAAACATTTTACGGTTTACAGTGTTATTATCAGAAATCAAAGCTATAGCAATAAAACTAATGTTACTAAGCATTCTCATTACGTTCATAGTTGATTGTTACAAAACTCGGCAGTTAATTTATTTACGGAATAATGGATAATACATCTTTATATTTTGACATAACAGATATTATAATAAACACCTGAGCTGTTTCTGCCTCCTCATGGGGTTCATTACTGCTTATACCACAAATCGACTTATTCTTAAAAGACAAAGTTACATTTATATACACTTCATCTAAAACCAGGCAAACAACTTTCTCACAAGTATTTAAAAATCGAATGTTCTCTTTCAAGTAATGAATGTTGTAGTCTGATATTTCTGAAATTACCATTAAGGGGTTAAATATTTTTGAAGCAGTTTTTCCAATTCCCCTAAATTTTGCAAGTTGCCTGCATTTTGTCAACTCTCCTTAATTTCAGAAAAACTATCCCAATTTTCACTAGTCGCCCGTGTTTTACCAAGTGGATTCAAATTTTCCCTAGATTTTGCCAACTCGTCACAATTTTACAGAAAAAAATCGCATTTTTTACATCTCACCTGTTTTTTGAAAAGTCACTCTGAATTTTGCTAACTCCCTCAAGATTTGCCAACTCTCCTAGATATTGCGAAGTTGCCTTAATTTTGTCAACACATCATAATTTTACAGAAAAAAGATTGAAATTTTTACATCTCATATGAATTTTGCCAAATCCCCAAAATTTTTCCAAGTCACTCCGAATTTTGCAACTCTCCCAGATTTTGCCAACTCACCATAATTTTACAGAAAAAATCACGATTTTTAACTGAATTTTGTCAACTCCCCACGATTTTGCCAAGTCACTCCGAATTTTGTCAACTCCCCACGATTTTGCCAAGTCACTCCGAATTTTGTCAACTCCCCACGATCTTGCCAAGTCACTCCGAATTTTACCAACTCCCCAAGATTTTATCAAGTAACTCCGAATTTTGCCAACTTTCCACAATTTTGCCAAGTCACTCCGAATTTTGCTTACTGCCCCTAGATTTTGCAAATTCACCATAATTTTACAGACAAAAATGCCAATTTTTACATCTCACCTGAATTTTACCAAGTCCCTCCGAATTTTCGCCAACTCCCCAAGATTTTGCCAAGTTGTCCCGATTTTGCCAACTCACCTGTATTTTACTAAGTGGCTTCGAATTTTGCCAACCGATCTAGAGTTTGCCACCTCTGCATTTTCCAAACTGCCCTAGATATGCTAAGGTGCCTCGATTTCGGCAACTCCTCTTTTTACAAAAAAAAAAAGATTACAAATTTTCACAACTCACCTAGATTTTACGAAGTTGCTTCGAATTTTTCCAACTCTGAGTTACTTTGGGGGAAGGGCAGCCTCCCCCATCCCCCCCATAGCTACGCCTCTGACGTAATCTACACGCACTTTTATTGCTAAAACTAAAAGTCTTGGTCTCATTGATGCAACTCTTGTCATAGCACTCAACAGCAAACGTCAGTGCTGGAGGAAATACTGAAAAGAATTATCATTACAGTGATATATTTCGCTTCTTATGCACTGGTATTTCATGGAAGAATTTCAAAAGGAACACAGAGGAAATTACATTGGTGTTTTGGAATATTTGGAAGAAACTGACCCATTCCTGCGAACACATTTAAATAACAATGCTAACTTAAGGAAAGGAAAGGTTCATTATTTATCTTCTCTTTGGGAATAATGAAATTAATGACAAAAATGAAATGATATCCTAAAAGAATTTAAAAAAAAATATTTTAGGGAAAAAAGTTACAACAATGGCTCTGGCTGTGTTGTTTTACCTCTAAGTGGCACTTTTTTCCACACAATGGGTTAAATGGCCAGGTCACAAGGACTCCAAGGGCTCAGAGAAGGTTGAGGGGAGAGGATCTACTGGACAGCTGTTGGGAGACAGATGGTAGCCTCCCATCAAGGCCATCCAGTGTGTTCTTTAATGTGCATAGAGTATGGCTCTCCCACGTACTGGGCCATGGCTTAATATCCTAACCGATGGACGGTGGCCTTTCCAAGCTATCGATGTCCCCTACTGACCAAGGGCAGGGTGGGGTGGGGGGTTCTGTTGAGATAAATCTCCTTTCATCAACACTGGCTCAGGTGGAGCTCGAACCTTGGAACTGCAGATTACAAGCTTTGTGTGCTAGTGACTGAGACATCCCCACCGCTATGACAATGGGTCGATTGTTTATGAAGGCAAATGGCTCATTTCAGCAGCTAGCCTGATGATTGCAGATAGGTAGATTCACATATCCCTCCTACAATGTGCTTCACAAAATAGCCCATTGGCAGCATTTATTCCTTATGTAACTCATTCCTTAATTGGTCGGAAATGAGTCGGTCGCAAGTTATATAGAAGTGACAAGCATTTTTCAATATGGTTCAAGAATTTCACGCTTTTTTTCTGGACAAACTCATTGATAACATGTTTTGCAAGGATATTTCCAGAAAAAGCAATTTTGCTATTAAAACCATTATCAAATACTGGGTGGTCTTCATGCACTGATGCAGTAAAGGCATTAAAAGAAAATTACTGTGAGATTAATGACGCTATAAACATGCTCTCGTCAAATCACTTTGAGAAGCCAGTAAAGTAGAAGCCGTTGGACTATGTAAAAGAATAGACGAGTTTGACAGAATACTTTTTTAGGGGGGAATTTTGTTTTTGTCATTGCATTGGTTCGAATCCCATGCATCAACAAAACTCATGTTTTCCGCAAAAGTATTTTTTGAAATATATCTCAAAGGGTAATCTGTTTATTTGTTATTGATGGATAGATGAGTTTGAGTTTATTTTATTAATATATACTTGAAAAAAAAATTAAATGCAATAAAGGCTGTCAATAAACCTCTTCAATCATCTACAGCAGTGGTCTCAAACTTTTATGCTTCACGTATCTCCTGGAAATGTGTATGTAACTGGTGTACCCCTTGTATAGATAGATAAAACTATAGTTATAGTATAACAATGGGAATAAAATAAAACATACATATATAACATATATCTAGAGACTTTTGAGCTCTCACAGCGTACTCCAAAAATTTTTCCGCGTACCCCACGTTGAGAACCCCTAGTCTACAGGATCATTATTGCTGTCTTTTACATGATAGTTTGATTAAATTTATTCAAAATATCCATCATAACCTCGATCACATTGAAGGCAAAGCTGAAAAACATTACATACAATAAGACAAATTAAAACAAATGTAAGAGACGAATTACTGTAATGCTATTCTTTGATGAAATTTTCTGAATAATGTAGAAATTACATTTTGATTTACAAAATGATTCCAAAGTAATATTTTCTCCGTTGTGGTAATAAAATAATTTTTGATATCGGCAGACGAAGCCAAGTTTATAAGGACGAAAACAGGAAATTTGATATATTCTTAAATTATAATACAGAAACGTTTAAAACTCGCATTAAAAATTTGGCAGAATCTTATAATAGTTATTTAAATGTCGACGAATTGGAAGAGAAATGAACAATTTGATATTATGTGAAAATCAAATTTAAAAACGGTCTCATAGAAACTTAGACTGATGATAATAAAATTATTTCTTCATTCTCAAATGTTGAAATCAAGATTATTATTAGTTTCTCCAATGAGTAACACAGAAGGAGAGTGTTCATTTTAATTACTGAAAATTGTTAAGAATTATTCATGAAGTACACTCGTAGAGCAACAATTGAATGATCTGCCAATTTCATATGCAGAAATGAAAATACAATATTTTAAAATAAAATTGTGAAGCATTAACGATTTTAGTGAGTCGAAAATTTAAAACAAAGTATATTTTCTTGGGTAAAAAAATTAAGTTTAACAAAAGTATTTTGACATAAAAATATTAATACTGTTTTTAGGTTTGTGCAATTTTTATTTATGCAATTACGGGTTTAAAATTTTGTAAATTTCTTTATACCTCTAAAGTCATTTAGGCTGCAGAAAACCCATATATGACTTTGTGCCTAGAGTCCGAAAATATCTAAACATGGCCGTGTGCAAACATAATGTGAAAGCACTAGGGACATGATTTTAAAAGAAGGTACTTACCTTGACACCGTTGCGTTTTATTTGTAAACAAAAATAGTCCTATAAGACTTCGTAACATGTTTAAGGAACTAAACAGATACATGTACTTGAGCTATATTGCTGGTGTTTTACTCAACTATTTGGCCATGACACTAGCCCCTTACTGATCCATGGCGTCCAATGGTGAATCCATGAGTTCTGCCTCTAGTATATATAGAACTCTGTGATTTATTCTCCCTGTTTGTGTTTTGGTAAGTTTATTGAAAATGTATTTTTGACATTTTTTGCATGTGTATGCAATTCAATATTTTTTTCCTAGTCTTTTCTACGGGATCGGAATATTACAGGCTATCTTGGGTTCGAGCGGGTTCTGGCTTAAATTTCAAATTTTTTTTTGCAATTATAAAAAAGTATAAATAAATAAATATTTTCTTTTAATTTTAATTTCAACCTTTCAAACAATCTTCAGCAAATAAAAATTAGTATCATTTTAGCCTTTTGTTTTGTATTTTTTTTCATTAATTTACTCTCTTAAACTTAATAATGATGTTTCCCAAATACGAATTATTTCTAATATTTTTCCCTCCAAATATTGAGATTTTAATTTTGTCCTCGAATAATTAGTTATTTCAAAGTTATAGATATGCTAAGGTGCCTCGATTTCGGCAACTCCTCTTTTTACAAAAAAAAAAGATTACAAATTTTCACAACTCACCTAGATTTTACGAAGTTGCTTCGAATTTTTCCAACTCTGAGTTACTTTGGGGGAAGGGCAGCCTCCCCCATCCCCCCCATAGCTACGCCTCTGACGTAATCTACACGCACTTTTATTGCTAAAACTAAAAGTCTTGGTCTCATTGATGCAACTCTTGTCATAGCACTCAACAGCAAACGTCAGTGCTGGAGGAAATACTGAAAAGAATTATCATTACAGTGATATATTTCGCTTCTTATGCACTGGTATTTCATGGAAGAATTTCAAAAGGAACACAGAGGAAATTACATTGGTGTTTTGGAATATTTGGAAGAAACTGACCCATTCCTGCGAACACATTTAAATAACAATGCTAACTTAAGGAAAGGAAAGGTTCATTATTTATCTTCTCTTTGGGAATAATGAAATTAATGACAAAAATGAAATGATATCCTAAAAGAATTTAAAAAAAAATATTTTAGGGAAAAAAGTTACAACAATGGCTCTGGCTGTGTTGTTTTACCTCTAAGTGGCACTTTTTTCCACACAATGGGTTAAATGGCCAGGTCACAAGGACTCCAAGGGCTCAGAGAAGGTTGAGGGGAGAGGATCTACTGGACAGCTGTTGGGAGACAGATGGTAGCCTCCCATCAAGGCCATCCAGTGTGTTCTTTAATGTGCATAGAGTATGGCTCTCCCACGTATTGGGCCATGGCTTAATATCCTAACCGATGGACGGTGGCCTTTCCAAGCTATCGATGTCCCCTACTGACCAAGGGCAGGGTGGGGTGGGGGGTTCTGTTGAGATAAATCTCCTTTCATCAACACTGGCTCAGGTGGAGCTCGAACCTTGGAACTGCAGATTACAAGCTTTGTGTGCTAGTGACTGAGACATCCCCACCGCTATGACAATGGGTCGATTGTTTATGAAGGCAAATGGCTCATTTCAGCAGCTAGCCTGATGATTGCAGATAGGTAGATTCACATATCCCTCCTACAATGTGCTTCACAAAATAGCCCATTGGCAGCATTTATTCCTTATGTAACTCATTCCTTAATTGGTCGGAAATGAGTCGGTCGCAAGTTATATAGAAGTGACAAGCATTTTTCAATATGGTTCAAGAATTTCACGCTTTTTTTCTGGACAAACTCATTGATAACATGTTTTGCAAGGATATTTCCAGAAAAAGCAATTTTGCTATTAAAACCATTATCAAATACTGGGTGGTCTTCATGCACTGATGCAGTAAAGGCATTAAAAGAAAATTACTGTGAGATTAATGACGCTATAAACATGCTCTCGTCAAATCACTTTGAGAAGCCAGTAAAGTAGAAGCCGTTGGACTATGTAAAAGAATAGACGAGTTTGACAGAATACTTTTTTAGGGGGGAATTTTGTTTTTGTCATTGCATTGGTTCGAATCCCATGCATCAACAAAACTCATGTTTTCCGCAAAAGTATTTTTTGAAATATATCTCAAAGGGTAATCTGTTTATTTGTTATTGATGGATAGATGAGTTTGAGTTTATTTTATTAATATATACTTGAAAAAAAAATTAAATGCAATAAAGGCTGTCAATAAACCTCTTCAATCATCTACAGCAGTGGTCTCAAACTTTTATGCTTCACGTATCTCCTGGAAATGTGTATGTAACTGGTGTACCCCTTGTATAGATAGATAAAACTATAGTTATAGTATAACAATGGGAATAAAATAAAACATACATATATAACATATATCTAGAGACTTTTGAGCTCTCACAGCGTACTCCAAAAATTTTTCCGCGTACCCCACGTTGAGAACCCCTAGTCTACAGGATCATTATTGCTGTCTTTTACATGATAGTTTGATTAAATTTATTCAAAATATCCATCATAACCTCGATCACATTGAAGGCAAAGCTGAAAAACATTACATACAATAAGACAAATTAAAACAAATGTAAGAGACGAATTACTGTAATGCTATTCTTTGATGAAATTTTCTGAATAATGTAGAAATTACATTTTGATTTACAAAATGATTCCAAAGTAATATTTTCTCCGTTGTGGTAATAAAATAATTTTTGATATCGGCAGACGAAGCCAAGTTTATAAGGACGAAAACAGGAAATTTGATATATTCTTAAATTATAATACAGAAACGTTTAAAACTCGCATTAAAAATTTGGCAGAATCTTATAATAGTTATTTAAATGTCGACGAATTGGAAGAGAAATGAACAATTTGATATTATGTGAAAATCAAATTTAAAAACGGTCTCATAGAAACTTAGACTGATGATAATAAAATTATTTCTTCATTCTCAAATGTTGAAATCAAGATTATTATTAGTTTCTCCAATGAGTAACACAGAAGGAGAGTGTTCATTTTAATTACTGAAAATTGTTAAGAATTATTCATGAAGTACACTCGTAGAGCAACAATTGAATGATCTGCCAATTTCATATGCAGAAATGAAAATACAATATTTTAAAATAAAATTGTGAAGCATTAACGATTTTAGTGAGTCGAAAATTTAAAACAAAGTATATTTTCTTGGGTAAAAAAATTAAGTTTAACAAAAGTATTTTGACATAAAAATATTAATACTGTTTTTAGGTTTGTGCAATTTTTATTTATGCAATTACGGGTTTAAAATTTTGTAAATTTCTTTATACCTCTAAAGTCATTTAGGCTGCAGAAAACCCATATATGACTTTGTGCCTAGAGTCCGAAAATATCTAAACATGGCCGTGTGCAAACATAATGTGAAAGCACTAGGGACATGATTTTAAAAGAAGGTACTTACCTTGACACCGTTGCGTTTTATTTGTAAACAAAAATAGTCCTAAAAGACTTCGTAACATGTTTAAGGAACTAAACAGATACATGTACTTGAGCTATATTGCTGGTGTTTTACTCAACTATTTGGCCATGACACTAGCCCCTTACTGATCCATGGCGTCCAATGGTGAATCCATGAGTTCTGCCTCTAGTATATATAGAACTCTGTGATTTATTCTCCCTGTTTGTGTTTTGGTAAGTTTATTGAAAATGTATTTTTGACATTTTTTGCATGTGTATGCAATTCAATATTTTTTTCCTAGTCTTTTCTACGGGATCGGAATATTACAGGCTATCTTGGGTTCGAGCGGGTTCTGGCTTAAATTTCAAATTTTTTTTTGCAATTATAAAAAAGTATAAATAAATAAATATTTTCTTTTAATTTTAATTTCAACCTTTCAAACAATCTTCAGCAAATAAAAATTAGTATCATTTTAGCCTTTTGTTTTGTATTTTTTTTCATTAATTTACTCTCTTAAACTTAATAATGATGTTTCCCAAATACGAATTATTTCTAATATTTTTCCCTCCAAATATTGAGATTTTAATTTTGTCCTCGAATAATTAGTTATTTCAAAGTTTGTAATAGTTTATAATTCGTAGAATCAGAAATTGTGTGAAACTAATGTTATTTGGAATAAAAAATATTAAACATTTCAGTAGAAAATGAAAATCGGGGTTAACACTTGTTAAACATCATTTTAAACGCAAAGGGCAATTAATTTTTTTAAGATAAAGAATAAGTGAAAAATGATTAATAGTGCTTATTTTTAATTACAAAAGACTAATTAAAAGGTTTAAACGAGTACATAAAACGAGTAAATATCACATTCGGACTAGGGCCCTGTCTGGATGTGCTATTTGGAGCCGGCAAAGCATTGGTCCGAACTCATCTCTAGTTTCTGTCTGCTTTACGATAACTCAGGGATATTCCCCTAATTGGGATCGAGTTCGAAATAAAAATTTGAGCCCGAACTCAGTATATTGTACCTGCGAATCCAAAAGGAATTTTTCATTTATCTGAAATAGGAGAATGTTGAATATATACAAGAGGACAGAATTAAAAAGATAGCTCGCTGGCTATCGGTAATTACACCGTAACTGTTGTTATGTGTTATGATTTTTAACCGCCAAATTCTAATTTGATATGAAGTGTGGTAAATAGTTTGAACCATGATTTTTAATGTCCCTTAAACTTAAGTAAAGTGAATTGGTAACAGTTTATTACCTCTTATTGGTAAGTAGTAGGTTGTTTTTCACCATCAGTATAGGTAGCAGAAAATGCTTTAATCTGTATACATTCAATAGTAGAGTATGAGAGGATATATCCTGTACACATGGGATTCCTCAATAGTTAATCGAAAAAATTGAGTTTCGCCATGAGTAGGACTTGAACCCACACCTCCCAGTTACGTGTGTACATTACTGTATACAATATTTTGATTATATTTACCGAGTGGTAACCAAGTAGAGTGATTTGAGAATTTTGTCCTTTCCCATTTTTAGGGGGGAATTTTACTTCAGAGAAATTAATAAAAGTATAGAAAACAAAGCATCATGCACACCCCTGCCTTCAAAAAAAATGATTATGCAACTGTACTGCCTTCTGATTGCAATTGCATAAATACAACCTCTTGAAGTGGGGGTGATCAATGAAATTTGGTTGCTTGACACACTGACGGATATAACTATTATTCATTATACTTTTAAAAATGTCATGCAGTATTAATAACCTTTCCAGAGCTTTGAAAATTATTGTTGAGAATGTAAAATTATGAATCCTATTTCTGACCCACTAATTCTAAAACAAAAAAGGTTTCTATTAGAACATCATTTCCTGCATTATCTGTGCATCTGTAAAATCTGTCTCGTTGGTATAGAAGTAAAGTTGCTACAGTGAGAACAAATATTTTCAATGCAGGCAAGTTTTTTGCATGTATATTAATTTTAGTAATTTTGGCTCAAAATGTCAAGCTACTTTTTTTGAGTTGGCTTGGGCTCAGCCATCATTAGGCAGTGGGGATAGACATAAAAATATATTGTCCTGGCAGCCAGTACACTTTTAATCTATTGGCCACCATAGTCACACTTTTAGATGTTAACAATGAATCATCTGCCTCCTGTAAAATATTAATTTAAAAGTTATATTATCATTGGGTAGGTAAAATTCTTGCAACAATGATGAGGTGAAATCTTCCAGACCACTCTCTATATTCTGCAGTATTACGTTAAAAATGTTTAAATAAAATATTAATTTTGTAGTATAAACTTCACTAAATTGTGAATTAGAGTATAAACACAAAAAAAAAAGGAAAATTTTGATTATAAAGTCTAAATTTTGAAACACCTTTGTTTGTAGAGATGAATAGAAATCATTTAATAATCTTTTTTTCATTTAAAATTGCTTTCTGAAAATATAAACATTTCCAGAAGGTTTTTTTTACACCATAGCATTTTCAAAGATGCATTAATGTATTCAATGAAAAAGAAATTTCTAAGTTATATGGAAAAGAAAAAACAATGGACAACTGCATCTTATGGTAGTTTTTCCTAATACAGAATTGTTTTTGTACTAGTTGTTCATATTACTTTGGTTTACTTTTGCTTCTATTATGTGCTGCTGGCTTAATTTGGTTGATTTGTTCCTCTAGCCAAAATATTAATTAATTCCTTTCATGTCACTTATGCTAGGGCAAAGAATGGGAATGCTCATAATACTGGTTGTTATGGTAATGTTTCAGATTGTACTTCATCAGATAATGCAATTAATAGACATCAAAGTAACTGACCTAGATGGGTCTTCTGTTGAATGCCAACGTACATTCCACTTAAGGCTACACGTTTTGTGTGGAGAAATGAAGACAAAGTCTTGAACAAAGTGTATAATCACTCAGCCATTCATTGGACTACTCTGTAACACAAATGGAATATACAAAAGTTACCTGATTTTAAAAGTATGTGTCTATATTCCTATAAAATTAAAGAAAATGGATAATCCAGGCTATATGTCAACCCATCAGATGTTATTGAACAATTTGTTTTATCAGTAACTTTTGGGGATTAATAAAATATGAAATAGAATTATTTTTTTTTGGCAGCTTTTCTTTAGATTTAATAAATATTTGATAACATCCATTTAGATTGTTTTCTTTAAAAACTTTCCAACTTTGTATTTGGACAACAAAAAGAAACAACATTTCTTTTTTGGAAAATCCGACTAAATATAAAATGAAAGCAAAATAACAGTATTAACTGAAATTTTTATGAGAACAAAAAGACATTTCATTCAGAATTGAAAATTAAATAATTTTCGTTGCTGGTTTTAACCATTTTTTAGCTGCTAAAAAAAACGGCAGTTTTTTTATTCTATTAAACATTGTTAACTATACAGCATGACCAGATCTTTTACTAATAGAATAGTAGTGGCAACATTGTTATAAAAGAATTTGATTAGTAATGCAGGTGATTGAAGAACTTAGACTAGAATTTTATGATGAAAGTTGTCAATTTCAAGATGTCAAACAAGGGTGACAGATATACTCCCATTTTCTAGAGATGTCCAATTAACTCTTCAAAATGAATTTTTAAATATCCCAGATCTTTTTCTTCGAATCTGATCACCCTACGTTAATCATGAAAACATTCAGATAGAAATATTATCAGAATCTGAATCTCTTGCATCTGCAAAAGATTGAGACAGAAAAGCTTCTAAAACAACAAGACAGATATGTTTCTAATATTTTAAAAGAATCCAATAACATCTTATGATTGAATGCTTATTATGAAGAACCTCATCAAAAACATGATTCTTGCATTTAAAACATTAGTGAAAAAAAAGAACATTTTGTAAAGGAGCTTTGAAACAATTCAAATCACATGAAATCCTGTGAAGGAGCAAGAAATATTATTTCACTTCCAGTGAAGCAAGTGAGTGTTGAACAAATACTTTCTGCCCTAAAATTTATACCAAGTTCCCAGAGAACAAATGTCAGTGAAAAACTATTGGAATAAGTTTGATCAGATTGCACACTTAGTTATATAAAAGTGCTTATATTCTTTTAATTTGTATCTTATATGTACAGGTGATCCCCATTTAATGCAGGAGATGTGTTCTGGGGAGAACCACATTTAACGGGTATTTTTTATTTGCTTTTTGCATATCTTATTGATCTTTTTGATTTTTTTTTTGTATTATGGATGTTTTATTTCAACAAAAATAATTATAACTCAATTTTTATTATAAAATTTTGTAAATGTGCACATATATGATCAGCTATTTAATTGTATAATTTATTTCTTAAATGTGAAAAAGCTAGCTTGGTTTGCTTTGTTTGTCCCCATTTATTTGTTTGTAAAATTCTGCCCAAGAAAAATAAATGGCATCCATAAATAGTGTTGCTAACCATGTAAGCAATTGATTAGATACTTTAATTTTTATGTCAAGAAAATATATTTGCCAACAGAATTGCACAAACAAAAAGTTAGAAGTGCTGCCTCTTTGATGAACTACTCAGAATTGTGACTGTGACTTCTTTAAAAATTATAAATGAAACATTTGATTACAAGTCTCAACAACTGGTCAGATTGATACTCCAAATATTTTCACATATTTATCTATGTATACAATTTTAAGAATTTTTAAAGATTTTTTTTTTAAATATGGGAAAAGAAATTGCATTATAACGAATCTGCATTCAACAGTTTTATATATAAGTTGTATGCAGTGGTGTAACAAATGTTTACAACTGGAGCAATCACCCACAATCCAGAGGATGGCAAAATAGTGTTTAAGAACCCCTCAGGTCAGAGAGTGGCAAAGCTAATGCATTGCAGTGCACTGGACTATGGGGCAACAGTAACAGTATTCTAAATAGCGGGGATGAGGGCAAGAGACTGGATTTCCATTGTAGCATATTTCCCTTTCCATTTTAGAGGTCTAAAAATTATTGAAAAATGTATGGAATATACATGTTTAATATATATATTTGCATCCATTATCCTTACTAGCATTCTGCATGGAAGGGGATGGGGCATGCGTGCCTCCAAGATCAGACTCTGTCTACTGGTAATTTATACTCCAAATCTATTTATAATTAACACTTGAAATGCATTAATATTCATCTCCCATAGAAAATGTACTTCTAAAAGTCATGATAATCCCAAGAACTAAAATTATATTTTACTGGCCGAGTGGTAAGTGCGCTTGGCTACTGATCTATGCGACCTGGGTTCAAGCCCCGGGTAAGGCATGGATATTTGTGTTGTTTTCTGCTGAGGTCCTGCCATCCTCTCAGATCTACTGTGGCATATAAACTGACAGGCTCTTGTCAGACCTCTGTGGCAAGCAGCTGCTTGAGGGGGTATTTATTTATTATTTTCTGTAAAACATTGGTAGTTAAATTTATGCTATACATTACCAATTATTTTTTGTTGATATTTATTTATTAGAGTTGGGGGTATTTTTTTTTTTACTTTCTAAGTAATAAACTTGATTGATATTCATAGAAACAATATAATAAAATGTATAAGACAGCTTCTTACTATATATATATATTACAAGACAATATCATGATAAATTTTGCTTTATATTTTCAGCAGCAATGGCATCAGTTGAAAATTTTTCTC